>OY728136.1:279494730-281894730 GCA_963277665.1 Viscum album | reverse complement strand
AGAAAAAGTAAAACATAATAAAGGGGTGATATCATATGCTTAGTAATGGTACGTAATATAGTAGAATGTAATATAAATAATAAGGCATGATGATTAACTGAATAACATTCCCTAATCTTGAACATCATATGGCAGAAAAAAAAAAGCTTAATAAGTAATGCCATATAAAAAATAACATGAAAATTAACCATGGATATTATACTAGTTGAATAAAGTCATGATTTATCAAAAAAAATATCATAATGAGCTAATTAATAATGTTGAACATCTGAAACATACCTTTGAGGTCTCTTCTGAGACATCTAAAAATAAATGGTTAAGCCCTCGGGAAAAACCATATCTGAAAATGGGTAAAGCCTCAACCAAGTCCATATCTATTTTTTCTCATGATTACTACTGATGCATTGAGGGGCTATAGTAAGGCACACCCATTACTTAAGAATTCCAATGAATTCCTCATATGAATGTGTTTAAAAATAAAAAACATATACATATGAGATTTAAATAAATTTCTCTAATCTATAAACATAATCACTATCCATTCTGAGTAGTATGATAAATGGTATTAAGATAGAACACCCACAATGAAACTAATCATAAAAATTAAAATAAAATATGGTATATTATAATCATAAGATATCAATAAAATTAAATACATGTGTTTAAATATATTAAAATACTCTAATAAAACCATCAATAAATTCTTGAGAGAAATACCCATTTTACTTTGCAAAGAAGATTTATTTTGGGGAATCCATTTTTATTTTTCATGATTGTTTGTATAAAACTATAAATGAAAAAATATAGTTTTTCATGAAAAAAATAGTGATTTTATAAAAATAATGGTGTCTTAAAACATATTACCTATAGAACTTGAAGATGGGTAAGAGATCGAGGTGTTCCCATTATTCGTGCTTGAGTATCAGGAAGAATTAAGAATGGGAAATTTTAAAACATCTATTGTACACAAAAGAAACATGAAATGATCAAAATAATAAAATTTGGAAAATATAATCAAAATTCATAATAATTATATAAAATAAATGATTAATTGAATTAATATATATAGTGATAAAGAAAAACTAGAATGAAAATGGAGGTTCTGGAAGAAACTCATACATTATGTCCAAATATGTTATATACTTGACCTTAATTTCCTAGATAATAAACATAAATGCATTAATTAATTAATTAATAAATTATGAATCTTTTATACATGTATTTTATTAATTATTGTTTTATTAAGTTCATTTATATACTTATTGATGAGTTATAGATTTTAATTTCATCGTTTGAGGGCATTCTTTTTCTTAATTTTCATTATCAGTTCGTTTGTTTATAAATAATGATGTTTTTTTCAAATGTGTATAATTATAAAGAATTGTAATTACACTGTATTAATGAAAGTAAATAATATTTAATGGTCTTATATATTTTTTCATATATGAGGGTGACTCATTAGATAAAACATTAATGATAATTGTTTAGATTATTTTGGTGGTTTTTCAATCATCAGGAAATAATTTTATCTTATTAATTAATATCTTGTATATATAATATTTACATAAAAATAAATTATTATATTTATAATAAAATATGTTTTAACCATAAATATGGTTTTATGACCATCCATGAAGGTGTTAATTAAATATGAAAATGTGTTGTCCATGATATCGATAAATTGACACATTACGAGTGATGTTTTCATTTATAGAATAAAAATAGGGAGGAAGATGTTTGATGATAGATCTTCCATTAAAATGATATAATTCTATTATATAAATTACACTAGAGTTATAACATATATTTATACTGGGGAGTTGAGGTAAGTATAAGAAAATAAATAAATTTAAAATAAAATAAAATAAACGAAAGAGAATTCTTATCTCTTGAATTCTCTTCCTTGGGAACCTCCTAAAAGGGATTGATTTTGGTGTTTTTATGAGAAAAAGAGCTCTTGAACATGGTTAAGGGTCTAGGTAAGAGTATTATGCATTATTTTTACAAGGATTGAAGCTTTAGATATATGATGAGAAGTGGTGGTTAGGGGTGATATGTATAGTGGAGGAGAGGTGTGTTTGATCATTGTTTTATTAATTAGTATAGTATTTTTCCTCAAGACTATGAATAGTTTAAGAATTATCACCAAATATATTAAAATAATTAATGGTAGTTTGAGATTATTGTTTTTACATCATCAATGATTCAAGGAATAGTTTATTTAACTTGTAATGTATTTATATCATAAATTTTCATATTTTACTATTCAACAAAAATTCGAGTATTTTAGAAAAACAGCATAAATTAACCCTAACCATTTTTTAAATGTAAAATTAAAAAATGAACCCTATTTTATGAAAATAACTTCTTAAATGTGACTGACTGAAAATTATTTTTTATTTTATTATCAAATCACTTTGTAAGGAAAGTGAGAAACTACAGTGTCTAGCATAACAACCAAAAATTACAGAAAATTCCCAAGCACAAAAAGATTCTACCTCGACCCAGCATTTGCATCGTGTATAGGTCCGCCTCCAAGACATGAACACTCAGATGGTCCCATGAAAATATGCACAGGTACAATCCCGAGGGCCAGGCCATACCCTCTCAGAGTCCAAGTGCCATGCCGAAGAGGTGAACTCGTGCTCTGGACCCCATCTGAAGTAGAACCAGAAAAATGTTCGGAACAAACCCCCAAACTCACCTTAAAACCCAATGCCTGAAGATAAGTCCTCATAATCAAACACTCAATCAAATTGAAAGAATGAGAATTAGTCATAAAATGATATAATAGAGTCATTGAAATAAAATTTAAACCTTCTAGAGTTTATATCCCTAAATAGCTTCCATGAAATATTTGTTACTTGAGTATGTGGCTCTTCTATTAACAGGACTTCTAAATCAGCAGAGAGTTTATCCCATACCTGTATGTATTCCTTGAGCTTTAACAGCCCCTGTTTGAATCCCCAAACCAGAATCGCGTCCTATTTTTCAACCCAACAGTATTTCTCCTCATTAAGGTTCATTTCAATATTCTGGCCCATCATCTTGGATGCATCCTCTTCAGATGCATTGAGATACAACACCTGATCTTTAACCTCATCCACCGAACTCAGAATTAAACCCCATGATCCGGTTTGATCAGGGCATTCCAGCTTACATAAACCCTCACAGGACACCCTCTCATCCACTCTCTTTTTTGTAGATCGGGTCTTCAAAGGAGGTGGCAAGGAGGAGGAGTCCTTCCTCCCCTTCCTCCTTCTGTTGCTCCTACTCCTCAGGCTTATTTCTCCAGTAGAGATGCTCTTACTGTCTCCCATGAGAATCTCCACTCATTCCCCATTTGTAAAGACTAATTCTTCATGATTATTGTTCATCCCTTCCATAGAGAGGCCATCAAATTGGTTTCCCACCTGTATGGAGTACTAAACCCCCTGACCACTTCCTCACAGGAAGAATCACCAGCCTACTCGACCTCTGGAAAAACCAAACTATTTGAAGGGACCACCTCCATATTCATCCCCTGCCTTCCCTTCCTCAGTTCATCCTGTTTGGAACCCTCCACTCCCGATATAATCTCCTCCACATAAACCCCCTGCTGCTCTGGCACCTGCGAAATCCCAGACACCCTTGGTCCTTTATGAGTTGCAGTCGGGTGAACCACATCCACCTCTCTCCCAGCAGCCTTGAATGTAAAACTGCTTCTAGAGGATGGGCTGACCAAATCCTGCCTAAGCCTCTTGAACACACTCTCCACTATCGGATTCACATGGTTCAAGACTTTCTTCACCGGAGAACAATCTCGGGGAGCTCACTCAGGTAAAAACTCCCTTGACCCATCTCACACCCTGGGAGGATTGGGTGAACCTCCTTGTCGATCTGTCAACCTAGAGGATTTTTTATTACCCTTAGGATGAATTTCAACTTCCCTTCCACTGGTATACCTTGGCTTCATAGCATTCTTCTTAGATTTATTAGGGCAAGCCTCCTTCAAGTGACCCAGTCACTTGCATTCAAAGCAGTAATCGGTCCAATATTCAAAAACCACACGTTGTTTGTAGTGGTATTCTTCACCCACTATGATCCACATGTACTCGAAAGGAACCTGTGACACATCCATTTCAACACAGATCCTAGGATTTACAGGATGACAAATTTCCTCTGTGCGACTATCCGAGCACATGTATCTACCTATAAAATTTCCTACCATACGAAGAATGAAATGATTTTGAAACGGTAGAGGGAGGTTGGGGAAACTTACCCAGATTTCCATTGAAGGAGGATCACGGTTCATATGCAAGTCAAAGGACCACCGGAGAAGATGAAATCAGAAACCATTGAAGCTTCTTGGAGCACTTGACCAGGTACTGTAGTAGTACTGCAGTGAAACTATAGTAGAGGTGGTACTGTTGATCAGTGGGTACTATAGCGGTGGCAGGGCACTGTAGCGGCGGCGGTACTGTGTGGGTACTGTAGCAGCCGGGTTACTATTCACAGAATGGGAATTGGGCCAAAAATTTGGGCCTATGGGCTATATAATGGTCTACAAGCCCACTGGGCCTTCGGGTTATGTAATGGGTCTCCCTTTACCTAGTTAAAAGAGGTCTTTGCTTTACTTTATTAATAAAAATGAGGCTTTGGCCCCAACCTTTTAAAAAAATTCCATGGTAGATATTACTATTCATTTGGCTGGTTTACTATTCATCATATTAATATTACTATTCTTAAGTTCAAGTTACTATTTCATCGGTATAGGTTCTATAAATTCTAGAAATATATCTTACTTTACTCGTTCTTCATTTATAAAGTTGGTATTGTGTTATATAAGTGATTTTATGTGATTTATACTATATGATATAATTATAAGAAGATAAAATTTCATTGATAGAAATATAGTTCGTTACATTCTCCCCTCCTAAAAAATCATCCTATAAATTTCAAGAATTTCACTTTATAAAGAGATTTGGGTAGTTATTCATCATAACATATTATGGTTCCCACATCACCTGTTTAGTTTTATGGATTTTCCAAAGTAACTTTACCATCTGAGTCTTCTGATTCCTCAATACCAATTATTTAGTGTCCATAATCTAGATATTCTCTTCACAGTAAGATAAATCAGGTTCCAAATCTATTCCTTTAGAAGTGAGTACATGTGTTACATCTATCATGTACTTCCTTAACAAGGAGATGTGGAAGACATTGTGTACTTCAGAAAGTCTAGGAGACATCACCAAATGATAATCCATAGCTCAAAATATCTCTGTGATTTTAAAAGGACTAATGCACCTAGGTATTATTTTTCATTTCTTTCCAAATCTTATAACGTCAATACAATGGAGATACTTTCAAGAAAACATGATATTTTACTTAAAATTACAGAGCCTTACTTTGATTATAAACATAGAAATTTTTCCAACTTTGGTGAGCTTTGATATGTGTATAAATAGTATTTACTTTTTCTAATATTTTCTCCACAAGCTTAGGGCCTATAAGCTTCCTTTCACCAACTTTATACCAAAAAGTTCATGTACTACATCTCTTTCCATACAGTACTTCATATGGTGTAATTTGAAAACTTGAATAGAAACTATTATTGAAATAAAACTCTACCAAAGGTAAATAATAATCCCACATACCTAGAAATTAATGTGAGAATGATCTCAACATGTCTACTAATATTTGAATGGTCCTTTCAGATTTCCCATCAGTTTGAGGGTGATAATCAGTACTCAAATGATGATCAGTATCCAAATATTTCTAAAACTTTTTTCAAAATTTCGATGTAAATTTTGGGTCATGATATGAGAAAATTTATATTTGTGCTCCATGAAGTCTTAAAACTTCATTAATATGGATTTTTTTAAGGCTCTCTAATGTAAAATATTCCCCTTATTGAGGAAATGAGCAAATTTGGTAAGTTGATCAATAATTAATCACATTTTATCATTAATTCATGGAGTCCATGGTAATACAGTGAAAATATCCATAGTGAATTCATCCCATTTACAAGTAGTAATATGTATAGGTTGCATGATTCCTATAGGTTGTTGTCTTTCAACCTTCACCTATTGACAGGCTAAACATATTGATACATAATCAGTAATTTCATGCTTCATATTATCCCACCCGAAATTTTCCATAAAATATCTAAGAATATTAGTGATACTAGGTTTTATGGAGAAATTTGAGATATGGTAATCATCCAATAACTATTTTTTAGCTCAGGTATAGAGGGAAAAAAAGTCCTCCTACCAAATTTCAAAATTCCTTCCTCATACACAAAGTCTACCAACTTCCCATCTTTCACGACATTAATTTTCCTTTGAAAATTATCATCATCAGAATGATAAATTTTAATACATACCATTAAATATGGTTGGGAAACCAAGTGAAAAATTTGTGAAGTTTCACCTTCCTTGAAAATTACAATATTCGTCTTTTCTAGATCCATGTACACAGGATCCATATCAGTCCTCATTTTGTTCAGAACTCCATGATCCTTCCTGCTCAAAGAATTGTCTAACTTATTTTCTTTCCCTGTGTGTTACTGTATTGAACAATCCTAATCCTTGAGTTTCTCATTCCATCTTCTTTCAATCATGTTGAGTTCTTTCTGTGATAAGATATATTTAAAACTCTTGTGATCTATATATATCTCACATCTTTCACTATAGATATAACTTCTCTATATTTCCAGAGCAAAGATTATAACTACTAACTCAAGATCATGAGTCTAATAGTTTTGTTCATGATTTTTTAACTTCCTTGATGCATAGGAAATAACTCTATCATTATGTATAAGAACATATCTACATCCTCTATTTGATATATCACAATAAATTACACATCTGCAATTTCCCAATAGTGGATTCAATATCAGATCATTCACTAATATTCTCTTCAGTTATTTAAAACCTTCCTCACATTCTTTTTTCCATTCAAACTAATCCCCTTAACAAGTAATCTTGGATAATGGGTTGGCTAATCAAGAAACAATTATGAATAAAATGCGATAGTAACCTACTAAACCAATGAAACTACATACCCTAATTATTTTTGTTGGCATAGG
This sequence comes from Viscum album, assembly GCA_963277665.1. NCBI lineage: Eukaryota > Viridiplantae > Streptophyta > Magnoliopsida > Santalales > Viscaceae > Viscum > Viscum album. The sequence goes on along the minus strand of OY728136.1, from coordinate 281,887,658 downwards.
ACATTCTTGAGCCCCATTTTTCTACAGAGGATCAAATAAGATTTCATCTTTAGATACAATATGTACAAGAATGAAAACTGATTGAATCCAACATTTACTCTTGATTAAAATCCCATATTATTCATTTCTTCATGATTCTTCAGAAAATTTAATAAGTGATTCTCACGGTCTTCTTTTCTTTTTGAGTATACCAAAAAATCATCAATAAATACTAAAAAAAGTCCTCAAAATATTACATGAAAACTTTATTCAATTGATCCATAAAAATAGAGGTTTCATTATTAATTCCATATAGAATTACCATAAACTTGTAATGTCCATACCTAGTTCAAAATGTTGTCTTTTAAATATCTTCTTTACTTGGATTAAATTGATGACATCCATATCAAAAATCAATCTTCATAAAATATTATTCTTCATGAATTTGATCAAATAAATGTAAAACTCCAATCCCAGAAGCCTAGAGCCAATCCATTATTATATTAAATTTACATTATTACAAAAAATAAAATTTAGAAGGAACACACAATTTAGTAGTTTTGTTAATTTATATTACATACATGATACCCATAATATATTTTGAAAATAAAGGAAAACATGAAACTTAATTAGTAAAACACACTACTTCCTTAAAATATTATTCAAATATTTTTTCATCATAACACAGGGAAAGGAAACATAATAAGGGTGACATAAAATGATCAGTAAGGGTAATTAAAATATAATAAATAGTGAATAAATTATAATAATTAAAATGTAAAGGTAAATAATTGATAACACATGCCATTCAATTAACTAGATATGGAAAAATTAATATGGAAAGGTATGAAACTGAAACACATTCCATATAGTCATCAAACTAAATATTAACTATATCAATATAATTATTGATGAAAAATAACAAGGATAAATAATAACTGAAATATCTATGAAGGACAACCTTAATTACTGGACGTCATGTCTAGTGCACAGGAAAACCAATACCATCAAGACCTTTCACAAGAAGGATTAAAACTACGAATAGAAACCTTTTTAATTTGGAAAACATATTTTTCTCATGAGAACCTGTTGATGCATTGAAGATATATATAAATTTCAGGCTCCACCCATCTTTTTCAGTCCAAATCATTCCACATAATGAATAATCATAATAAATATTATTCCTTATAAAATAACTGTATTGAATGAAGAATGCATATTTTATCCATAATTCCCATAAACAAATAATATTAAATAAAATAATTATATTTATGATATAACAAGTAAAATGGTATAATACACACCCTATAAAATGACATAAGTTTATAATATTACAGTATGCCTCAATGAAATCAAATTGAGATGAAATCTCTTACCTTGCATTTCCTTTAAGGTGGACATCTATTAACCTCATGTATACTGGTTTTAAGAATGTTACTAAATTATTATATAACTATATTGAAATTTATGATATGATATATGATCCACTTATAATATCTTATTACTCGTTTGTTAGTAATCTTTCATTATTTTCACTATTTTAGGTGTTAATCGCTTTGATTCTTGAGTAAGTTTTCACTTGTTATTTTTTGTTCACATTAATTAGATTGTGGTTTCATTATCTACATAATGTTAAACATGATATAAAAATATCATATATATATATATAAATATATATCTAGTATATATGTATATAGAATGGTCCATAATACTTGTTGATAAGAAATTAAATACATCGTTCATTGAGACGGTAGGTCGTACGTACGCATGAACGCTACTTCCATTTATATGTCTTAGAAGAATTAAATTGTATACATGTATATTATTATTATTGTATTATATTTATTTTATATATGTCTAAATGTTATAAAAACATACTTTATACATTCCATGTAGAGCCTGAATGAGGCATATCTCTTTGTGGGGGCGGAAGTCCACACTTCCTCAAACAAAATTATCATATTTACCCAACATGGAAAGAATAAAGGTAAGTTATAAATAAAAATTAAAGAATAATGGTGAAAATATAAATATAATATATATCATATATAAATAAATTCTCCATAATAATGTCCACCATGATAAGTGTTATGGGAAAATTGAACAATCATTGTTTCATGAGGCAGTCCTTCGTCGTAAATATAAACAATATGTTTATTGCCCATTAAAAGAAGTTTTAAGAAAGTGTAGGTAGAAAAAATAGAATAAAAACATCATAATATAATTTAGATGATAGTTTTTTTATTTCATTATAGAATAAGAAGAGTATTGGGAGTGGATAATGGAAATGAAACTAAAATGCATGAGAGAAGGTGTTACCTCTTAATGAGGTAACTTCTTTTAGTTTATATCAAAAGGCTTCCTTGAGAGGTTTTATTCCTTAAGGGGGATTATAGGATGAGGGGAAGGATTTTAGGAAGATTTTTTGGTAGATATTTTCCAAACCAAATTGTTCTTGAAGTGTGATTGTTAGAGAAGAGTGGGTACCTTTTATAGGAAAGGGGAGGGGAACCCTTGGAAACTCTTAAAATATTAAATTAATATAAATTAAATTTCAGTTCCAAATGGTCCCAAACACATTTATTTATAATATAATATGCTTTTGGGTATAATAACCGTAATAAAATTAAATTTTACATGTTTTGAATATTTTTTAATCCTTATCTTTTTGGTTTGACCATTATTTTACCCTTTTTAATCTTACGGTGATATCATGTTATTTAAACATTTTGTGTTAATTTAATTACCATAACATATCAAAAGACCACAAAACGTATTATCTATGAAATATTAGGACTTATAATAACCATTTGGACAAATCACATATTTTTATAAATTTTATAACATTTAATAAACTATTTTATATTTTATGTTATGAATTGTGTCAATTTTGACACTATTCATACTTGACTTTTTAAAAAGTCATAACATCTTTATTTCTTTGAAATAAATACATTAAATAAATAATAAAATGTCTTAGTCATCCATAAAATTCTTTTATGGCATCAAATATTTCAAATAATATTTATTTTAATATTTATAATATCATTTATTTGATTCTTTCATTAATAAATCTATTTTTACATCATCATTGTGTCAAAAATAAATTTAATTATTTAATGTTTAAAAAATATAAATAAAATACCATGATATAGGTCATATTTTTATCTTTATAATAATTATTTATATTTTAATATATCACTTATATAATCCCACATTAAAATTGTTTTAATAATAAGAGACATGTTTATGATATTTCTGCCTTAACGTTAAATTAAATGTTATAAATGTATTAATCACATCCAAGTAGATTAAAAAATACATAAGTTCTGAAAAATAATTTTATGGGTCTTCCATGACTCATAAAATAAGGTGAATATAAGTTTTAGGATAGTTTATATTATTATATTATTATTCTTACCATTATTCACATGATTTTCCCTTTAACCGTCATAATAAAAATAACTACAAAAGTAACTATTCATGAGGAAAAAAATAAAAGTAACCTATTTACACAATTTGGACCTTCTAATTAAAAATATGTAATTCAGTTTTTTCAAATTTGATACACAAAAGTTTCCAAAATTAATCAAAAATTAATCCCATTGACGGAATAAGAAAACAGGTTTTTAAGTAAAAAATTCAAAAATTCACATAGATTTTATATGCAATTTCAATGAGAAATTGATTACAATGATCTATATTTAATTAAATGATAAAAATATTATCTAATTACTCTTTAAAACATATTAAAAGTACAATATAACTCTAGGAATAAATTACACAAAATAGTAGTTTTGAATTAAAATGTAGTTTTTTCTATATTCATCAAAATATGAAATTTATCATAAAAATTTCAAAAAATGAACCAAATTAAATTTTTATGTCCTCCTTCCTAATAAAAATTTTATTTTATAAAAAAATAACTTAGAAAAGTGTAAAAATTGGGATTTAAAATAGGCTCTCCATTAAAAGGTGGTAAAACTGTTTTTATGAAAATATATGTTTTTTATATGTAATATCGGGTTTGTTCTTATATTATACCTATTAAATATATTGGACGAATTTACTAATATTTTATTTTATATATAACATATTAATTCACTATATAACCTCTCTATAAGTGTTATAAATTAATTGACTATGAAAAATGTGACTAAATTGTGTTTTTTTAACCTGGTGTTGTGTACTTCCAAGCTATCATGAAAGTTTTAATTTAAAAAGGTAAAGTATGGTAAAGGAATGGGTTAATAAATTATTCCCTCCTACAAAAAATTTTTACCCAAAATTCTATGGGTATTACCTTTGAAAATATGAGGGTATTTATTCTTCATAGAATCCTTTAGTTCCTGTGTTGCTTCTTCTATTTTATGATTTCTCCAGAGTACCTTTACTAAACGATTCATCTGATTCGTCAATACCTATTCTCTGATATCAAGAATTTTTGTGGGTTCTTCATAGTATTAAATATCAGGTTAAAAATATATTTTATCATATGTGAGCACATGGTTTGTGTCAGGAATGTACTTCCTTAGCAGAGATATATGAAACACATTGTGTACTTTTGAGAGATTTGGAGGAAATGCCAAATGATAAGCAACAAATACAACCCATTCAAGAATATAAAAAGTTCTGATGTACTTGGTACTCAGTTTCCCTTTCTTACAAAACCTTATAACACCATTATATGGATATACTTTTGAAAAATCATTATCTTCCACTTGGAACTCTAAATATTTCCTCTGATTATCGGCATAACTCTTTTTTCAATTTTGAGATACTTTAATATAGGCCCAAATATCCTTTACCTTTTTTTCATATCTTCAACATGTTCTAGTACTATAAGTATCCTTTCACCTACTTAATCCTAACATGTTGGAGTACGACATCTCTTTCCATATAATACTTCATACGACACTATTTGAATACTTGAAAGGAAACTATTATTATAGGAAAATTCTACCAAAGGTAAGTATTGATACCACATACCTTTACAGTAAAGTGAGCATGACCTCAATATATTTTCCATTGTTTGAATATACCTTTCAAACATTCCATCAGTTTGAGGATGGTAGGAAATGCTCAAATGAAGCTCAGTATCAAGAGCCTTCTGAATAATTTTCCAGAATTTCGATGTAAAGAGGGGATCTCAATCAAAAAAAAATCGATAGAGGTGCTCCATGAAGTCTTATAACTTCATTTATACATATCCTTATGAGTTTCCCAAGAGGAAGGTATTCTTTTACATAAAGGAAGTATACATTTTTTTTAGGCGATCAATGATAACCCATATCGCATTATTCTTCATATGATTATTCGGTAGTCTCGTGACAAAGTCCATTGTTATTTCATCTCATTCCCACAAAGGAATAAGAAGAGGTTGCAGAAATACTTTATAATGTTGCCTCATATCTTTAACATGTTGAAAAACCAAACATCTTAACACATAATCAGTAATTTCTCTCTTCATGATATCCCACCAAATATGTTCCTTTAACTCCCTATATTTTTTTTTGCTACCAGGGTGTATAGAGAAATTTAAACTATGAGTATTATCCAATAACTCCATTTTTATATCTGGTATAGAGGGAACACATAGTCTCTTTCCAAATTTTACAATACCATATTCACATAAAAAAATATCTACTAATTTTCCTTGGTTCACACCTTTAATTTTTTTGGGATGTTCTCGTCATCAGATTGAGAATTCTTTATCTATAACACCCGGATGTTTTTATGAAATATTTTTTGTAAAGACTTTTGATTATGAAGTAGCTAGCATTGCACGCAATCGTGAGTGGAAACAAACCTTAAAACTTTCTTAGTATAAAATTACTATTATAGACTAGCTGTGAAGTTAACAGAAATAAGTATAACTAACTTATGAAAATGCAATGTGAATTCATTGGCTATAAATTATTTTTGAAAAATATAAATCAATTAGATATTTTTATTATTGAGTGAATTAATTTGGTAATAATATAAATAACATATACATATTTTATATAGTTAATATAATATTTTTAATATTCATCCAATGGATATTTTAGTCATAGGTTATGAATAGACCCTATTTGATATTTAAAAACCTGTTTTTTAAGGGTAATTGCACACCTTTAAATGTTGAACCCCTTCTAATTTAAGATTTTGAAATATTAATAATTTTTACATGAAAAAATAAACATGTTATTTTGAAGTGGGATATAAAAATTTACTTTGGATTAATTTCTGATATTTTTCTGATAACTTTCATGTTTTGATGAATAGTAAAAATACACAAAATTTTAAGAGAAAACAACTTTTTTCATCAAAATAATTTATAAGGTTAAATTATAATATATAATGATTTTAAATTATAAATATAATATATTTTTATTATTCAATATAATTTTTTCCATTAGCATTAATTTCACATAGAATTCATATGTAAAGATATTTCAATCTTTTGCAATGTTTTAACTTTTAAAAACATGTTCCCTCATTTCGAAAACAGGATTGATTTTAAATTAATTACTAAAACTTATGTGTTTTGAATTTTTAAAAATTCACCTGATATTTGAAATCAGTATGTCCAAATTATTTTAACAGGTTAATTTTATTTTTTTGGCATTATGAATAGTAAATTTGGTGATTTTTTTATTACCATGGTTGAAGATAAATTAGGTAATTAAAGGTAAAACTAATATTATCAAATTACTTTAACACCAATAAAAATCCTCTTTGATGAGTAAATTCAACCCTTATCATCAATGTTTCTAAATTTAATCACTTAATTTCCACTTTCCCATGAATATGACATTAATTTTATTAAAATCAACGAATGTGACAAAATGTCACACTATCTTTTTATATAAGTATATTAATTTCAATATATGGATGACCAGTAGATAATATCGACTATATATAGTCTACTTAAAGATAAATGAATTACCTAAATCATAGAATTTTATTTATAATTTTTAAAAATTAATTAATAACCATTAATGATGACACATTTGTGACACAAAAATTATTTTATTAATAGAAATATCAAATAAATGATTATAAAAATATTAAAAGAAAAATAATTGGTATTAATTAAGGTTCTATATTAATTTTATAGGTTATTATTACAAGTTCATATTATACTAAATGTTTTTTTGAAGTTATCTTCTATTTGGATTTTATTTAAAATCAAAGAAATAAATAGTTTCAAAATTGACACCATTAATATTTTATAAAAATAAAATTTTATTAAATTATTTAAAAATCATAAAAATATTTAAAAACTAAAAATTGATAATTATAATGTCTAAAATTTCATAAAACATCCATTTATAGTAAATTAACACCATATAAGTAAGTATTTATGACCATTAAATATTTAGAATATATTCCCACAATTAAAATTAAATAGATTCAAAAACGATAAATCAAAATTATAAGGTTTAAAAAACATGTACAAAGTTTATTGGTTGATAGGATTTTGACCCATCCTAATCATATATTCTAAATAATCCACTTTTTATCCATTTTAAATTAAAAATTAATTTATATTATTTTAATAGTTTTGGTTTTTCCAAAGGTGCCCATCCCCTGTCTTATTAAAGGGAACCTCTCCTTCTTTTTTAATCACACCTCTAAAGCTATTTTCTTGGCCAAACCCTACCTATTTCTTCTATAAACTTCCATAACTTCATCCTAGATTCCACACATTGGGAAGAAATCCATCCTATGGAGGCCTTTTGTGAAAATCAAAAGGAGATACTCAAAAAAGTGGTAATTGTTTTATCACCTCTTTCAAAATTATTTTCTTGTTATACTTCTTATTCTTATGTTGTTTCCATAAAAATTAATAAATAATATATATTATACATGATTATATGTCACTATAGTTATGGTACAACCTTATACCTCATTTTATCCATCCTAAGAAGAATAATATCACCATGCATGTGTATGTATGGCTTACCGTCTCTTTGTCGTGGTGTAATCTGTTATTCAACAATAATTTATTGGGATTGGTATAATGACGGGTATAATGGATGTAAATAATGAATATACATTGATTATTGTTATTTATAATTAATATACCATCTAATTCCACTCTATTTAACAATCAAAGGGAATGATATCTTCGGTCGTGCGTATGTACGGCCTACCGTCTCCACGACGCGATGAGATTGATTATCCACATTAACAATTCAATAATGATTATAAAATTTATATGATGATTAAAAACAATAATTATGAAATTAATTTCATTCTTAACATGAATAAAATACATCCTAATCATAACAAACATGACTTATATGGAAAAGAAGGAATGGGAAAATGAAGCAGTTAATACCCGAAATAATGGAAATATTGAAACAATATATACAAAATTATGTAATAGGTTCATATATGATATAATAAATATAAATATAAATATGGTTCTCATATAATTTAATAACTTACATTAACCATTATATAGAAGGTTCTGATACATACGAAGGATATCAGACCTAAGGTAAGGGATAATTTTTCAAACTCATTTTTATTTAAGATTGATTATTCGTAAGTATTTACTGGGGTATATTTATCATTCATGTCCATGTTTCCTAAATATATAATATTATTTCTATTCTTATAATATTATTTAAATTCAATTTAACCCATTGGTAAAATTTTATTAAACGGTATGGAAAGAATGGTTATGTTTTTTCCATACGCGGTACTTTTTGACTTTTCTAGAAAGAGTATGAGAAAAATGTTTTTTAACTTATACAGCATTAAATGATTTTTACATATTCATAATGCCTTATTTCTACAAATATTCCTCTACACAACTTCCAGTTAATTTTCAACTAAATAATTTCCTTTAAAAATTGTATGTCATTTTGAGAAAAGAAAAAAAATTGAAGAAGAAAGGCTATTTTTCTCGTGAATTAAATTAAAGTGTTTTATCAAAATTATTTTCAATATAAGATGACATAGGGTTAGGTTTCAATCCCTATTATTAATTTTATTTGATTGTGTTAATGATGGAATTATTTTAATGATATCCATTTATTTTATATTTATTATGATGGAATGATGTTTAAGAAACCCATTTTATTTCATGGGTTATGCTATGATGAGTGATTTATGTTTTTGTGAAAAATGTAATAATTATTTTGTTATGAGATGGTTGGGACCTATATCTCCATCAAATTAATTGGGTAAAGATTTATTTCTCATCATATAGACATGACTGAAATGAAAAATAATTCTGGTTCAGTAATATAGGGCTATAATGGCAAGTAAACCTGATTAAGTAATGGACTTTGTCCGCTATGATGGTCTTGGAAATGATCCTAGGATAATACGGAATTTATTTATCATTCTTATGTATATGATACAAAAATTCATGTCTTATTTTATTAATTTTGGGATTATGTCCATTAATTCTTATGAACCTTTATCCCATGACATGATATCATGATATTTCGTATGTAGGATAAGATTTTAAAATGATATGGTCTTATGTCTTATGATTATTATATGATTGATATTTCCCTTATATACCCTTACTGAGCATTTGAGATCACCCTTTCATATATTTATTTTCCCCAGGTCATGAATAAAGGTATTAAGTAATCTATGTCAAACAAGAGTCTAGTTATGAAGAAATAAGTGGGAGATAATGTAGATGTTTTATTAACCAGTTGATTATGAATCCCAGTTTCTAAAGACATTATACATATATGGTCCTATCATAGAATTATTATATTTTGTAATAAATGTACTTCAATTTTGATGTAATATCAATATATGTAAATTATGGGTTGTTATATTATGCTTTCTAATAAATATGGTATTTAAATCATTTGAAAAATTATTGATGTCGACCCTTCCTTAAAAATTCCCATTTCCATATTTACTAGATCCATGATCATAGGATACTTCTCAATACTCATTTGAATTATAACTCTGTGATCTTTCCTACTAAAAAATAATTTACCTTATTCTCTTTTCCTGGGTGTTAGTGTATCGAGCAATCATAATATTTCAATAGGTCGATCCATTTCTTTTGTCTCATATTGAGGTATATCTATGAGAATATGTATTTTAAGCTCTTATGATCCATGTATATTTCACATCTTTCACCATATAGATGGTGCCTCCATATTTTCAAAGCAAATATTATATCCACTAACTTAGGATCATGTTTTATATAGTTATTTTTGTGAGTCTTCAATTACTTTGATTCATATGCAATAACTTTATCATTTTTCATTTGGACACAACCAACTCCCTTCTTCGATGCATCACTATAAATGACAAACCCATCACTCCCAGATGGTAGAGTAAAAATGAAAGCATTGACTAATATTATCTTTATCTTGTCAAATAATTCTTCATATTCCTTTGTATATAAAAATTTAACCCCTTTACGTGTAAACTTGGTTAATGGGTTAGCCAATCGGGAACTATTCTGAAAAAATCACTGATAGTAACTTGCCAAACAAATCAAACTACATACCTTAGTTATTTTTATTGGAATATTCCATTCTCTAAATGCCTTTTCCTTTTCATGATAAACTAATATTCCATCCTTAGAGACAATACTTCCAATAAAAGGAACTTATTTTAGCCAGAAATCACACTTACTAAATTTCCTATGTACCTATTACCTTCTAATAGAGATAAGAATGATTCGTAAGTGATTCTCATGATCCTCTTATCTTTTAGAAAACACTATAATATCATCAATGATTATCACAAAAAAATCATCAATATTTTATTTGAATACTATATTCATTAGGTCCATAAAAACATAGGTTTCATTAGACAATTAAAATGGAATTACTATAAACTCTTAATTTCCATACCTTTTTTGAAAAGTTATCTTCGAAATCTCTTCCTTCTTTACTTGCAATTCATGATACCTGGAACGAAGATCAATCTTTGAAAAATATAGGTCACTATAATGTTGATCCAACATGTCATCAATGTGATTTATGTGATACTTATTATTTATTGTAATACAATTGATTTCACTATAATCGATGTACATCCTCATAGATCCATCTTTCTTGTTAACGAAGAGAACAAAGGCTCCCCATGGTGAAACACTGGGTCGAATAAATCTCTTATTACCCAAATCCTCTAGTTTTTTATTCAACTCCACAAATTACATAGGTTCCATTCTATATGGAGTCTTTGATATTGGCCTTACATCCGAGATTAAATCAATAGAGAACTCAACTTTCTGCTCTTGAGGATTTCCAAGTAAATCCTCTGGAAGTACATCAATATATTCTTGCACAATTAGTACATCCTCAATTTGAATATTTTATTACTCATCCTTATATGTTTTTTCTCTTCCACCCCAAAAATTTTGTTTAGTATAGCTATTGTAGGTGGATCTATATAAGAACCAGATGATGATTTTTTTACTCTAAAGATAAGGGATTCTACATCTTTCTCACACATTGTAACTGTCTTCTTTTTTAAATATATTTTTGCATCATATATTGGAAGTCAATCCATACCATGGATTATATCAAAATCAACCATAGGTATGATGATATGGTTTGAAACTAAATCATGTTTATGTTTAATAAAGGGAACTAACTGACAAATCTTTATTGCAATGATACTTCCCTTAGGTGTCTTGACTAATAATTCGTTATTAAATCAAATGGGAAGTGTCGAATTTTCTTAGAAAACAAGAATGATATAAAATAATGATATGATCCATAATCAAATAAAGAATTGGATAAGTTTCAGGAAATTATTAAATTACCTACCACTACTTCATTAGGAACCTAAACCTCCATAGTTGTGATTGCAAAAGCTTGTCCATCTCCCCTCGAACTCTTCATTGGTACATTCCCCTGATGTTTGAGGAATTAATTTGTATATTGTCCCATATCTTCACAATTATATCCATGGACATCATTGATTTTTGTTCATCCATTTATATTCATGATACTAATTTCCCTTATATCCACACTTATAACAAACTCATAATCCCTTCAAACATTTCCCAAGGTTCTTTTATCCACAGTTTCCATAATATAAAAATCACTCAAACGTATTCTTCTTTTTTGATTCATTACCACTATCATGGTTCTCAGATGGACTCTTATTTTTAAGGTTTCCATTGAATATATTGATCATGGAAAATTCCATCTTAGTCTTGATGGAACATAAAACAATTTCATCATATGATGAAAAATTATGAGAAACTAGTGCCCTTCAGATATTTAGCTTAAGGCATTCAAAGAATTGATCGACCTTGCACTCTGTGTTACATGTATAATCCATAGAAAACCTAGATAACTGTGCAAAGGTAGCTTCATAATCTAAAACACTCTCTTATTACTTTTTCATTATGCTATGGAACTTTATCTTCATCTTAATTTGATGAACATGAAGGAATTATTTATCAAAGAATGTCTCCTTAAAAGTTCTCTATACAATAATTTTTATTTCTCCTTCCTCATTAGTATTTTGGATCAAGGCCCATCATTGATCAGAATCACCTTTGAGACAATAGACTGGAAGTGTAACCTTTTCCATTTCACTACATCTCAAGGCCATAAATATCTTTTCCATAGACTTAACCTGCTACTTAGATACAATTGTATTAGTAGTACCACCAAACAATGGAGATTTTGTTTCATAAAGTGATCCATCATAGGAGATTCTCTCTGCGTAATAGGTTGTCTATTCGGGAAAAGTTAGTTTTCATAACCTGATTAAGTTAACCAAGTATTGCCATAATTTTCTTTATTCCAATACCAACTATATTGGTTCCCTCAGTAGGAAAACCCTGTAATTCCCTTAAGTATTGAAACAATTCTTCGTTATAGTTTCCATTTCTAAATAATCACACATATCAGATTAACTCATAAAATTATGAATTTCAAATATGGTATTACACTCAACCTAAATTAGAAAAATTATTCATAATAAATAATAAACTTTAGTTACTTTGTGTATAATTAAAATGTGAATTATCTTAAGTGTATCCCCAAAGTCTATATTAGGGTTATGTTCCCTATTCTATGTTTTCAAAATCTAGTTTCCAAAGTTTCTACTAAACTTATTTTGATACTAACTGTAACACCCCAACCCAAGAAGCCCAGAGTCGGAACATAATTATATAAAAATGGAATTATTATAAGGAAGAAGATATTAAAGGACTATATAGTTTAGTAGTTTTGTAAATTCAGATTACATACATGATACCCATAATACATTGTGAAAATAAAGAAAAAAATAAAACAAAATAAATAAAACACACTAATTACTTGAAAAAAATTTCAAATATTTCTTTTTCAAAAACTAAAGAATGTAAACATAATAAGGGTAGTCTCAAATTCTCAGTAAGGGTAAGTAAAATGGAAGACATAATTAATAAATGAGAATAATTAATATGGAAAGGTAAATAATAGATAACACATACCATTAAATTATCTAGATAAGAAAAAATTAATATGGAAAGGTATGAAACTGAAACACATTCCATATAGTCATCAAACAAGGAATGAACTATATCCATATAATCATTGATTCAGAATCACATGGATAAATAATGAAAATATCTATGAAGGACATGCTTAATTATTGGATGTTAGGTCTGGGGCATGTGAAAAACCATACCATCAAGACATTTCAAAAGAAGATTTAAAACTACAACTAAAAACCCATTTAATTTATCCAAATTATTTTTATCATGAGAAATTGTTGATTCATGGGGGATATATATAAATTTTGGGCTCCATCCATCATTACTAGTCCAAAGAATTCCACATAATGAATAATAATAATAAATAGTATGTCTTATCAAATTACCTTATTGAATGAAGAATACATATTTTATCAATAATTCTCATGATATAATAATATTAAATAATATCATGAAGATAATTATATTAATGATATAAAAATTCAAATGGTATAATATACACCATATAGAAGAAACTAGGTTCATAGTATTACAATATGCCTCAATGGAATAAAATTGAGATGAAATCCCTTACATTGTGTTTCCCTTTAGGTGAACATCCTTTAACCTCCTGAGTAATGATTTTAAGAATGTTAATAACTTATTCCTGAACCATATTAATGTTTATGATATCATATATGATCCTCTTATAATATATTATTACTCATTTTTTAGTAATATTTCATTATTTTCACTATTTCGGGTGTTAATCACTTAGTTTCTTGAGAAAGTTTTGGCTTATTATTTGATGTTCCAATTAATTAGGTCATGGTTTCATCATTTATAGAATGTAAATAATGATATTAAAATATCATATATATATATATATATCCATTATATATTTATTTATAATAATCCATAATACTTGGAGATAATAAATTAAATGCACCGTTCATGGAGACGGTAGGTCGTATGTATGCCTGAAGGATACTTTAATGTCTCTATCTTATAAGAATTAAATGACATAAATGTGTATTGTAATTAATAGTATTATATTAATTTCATATATGTATCATATTTTTAATAAAAATATTATTTATACATTCTATGTTTTGCATGAACGAGTCATATCGCTTTGAGGGGGTTGTAATCCACACTTCCTCAAAAAAAAATATCGTATTTACACAACATGAAAAGCACAGAGGAATGTTACAAATAAAAAGTATAGAATAATGGAGAAAATATAAAAATAATATATATCACATATAAATATATTTTCCCTCATAATTTCTGTCGTGAGAGGTGGTATGGTAAAATTGAACAATCATTGTTTCATGACGCAGTAGTTCACCGTACAAAGAAACAATATGTTTTTTTACCCATTAAATGGAGGTGTGTGTAAATGTAGGTAGAAACCTTAGCATAACAACATAATAGTATATTTATGATACTGGTTTTGTTATTTAATCATATAATAATAAGATTATAGGGAGTGTATAATGGAAATGAAATTAAAGAGCATTAGGGAAGGTGTTACCTCTTAATCGGGTAACTTGTTTTGGGGTATACCAAAAAGATTTCTTGGGAGGCTTTCTACCATAAAGGGAGGATTATAGAATAAGGGGAAGGATTTTTTTTAATATTTTTTTGTAATATCTTGGCCTACAAAAATGCTTCTTGAAATGTGAGTATTAGATAAGAGTGGGTATCATTATGTAGGAGAGGGGAGGGGGACCATTGGAAACTCTTAAAATATTAAATTAATATAAATTCAATTTCAGTTCCAAATGGCCCCAAGCAAATTTATTTAGAATATAATATGATTTTGGGTCTAATTAACCAAATAAAATTAAAATTCTACATGTTTTTGTATATTTTTTAATCCTTATCTTTTTTGTTTAACCCTTATTTTACCCTTCTTAATATTATTTTAATATCATCTTATTTACACTTTCAGTGTTAATGTAATTACCCTAACAAGTGAAACGACCAAAAAAGTGGTTTTATGACATATAAGGACTTATAATAACCATTTGGTCGAACCTAATATTTTTTGGAACATTAAAACATTTAATAAACTATTTTATATTTTAAGTTTTGAATAATGTCAATTTTGACACTATTCATACTTGACTTTTTTTTAATTCATAAAAACTTGATTCCTTCTCAAAGATACAGTAACTCAATACTAAAATGTCATAGTCATCCCAAAAAATAGTTTATGTAATCAAATATTTCAAAAAATATTTATTTCAATATTTATAATATTATTTATTTGATTCATTCATTAATAAATCTATTCTTGCATCATCATTATGTCATAAATAAATTTAATTATTTAAATGTTATGAATGTCTTAATCACAACCAAGTGACTTCCAAAGGCTAGAATTTCAGTCCAAGGATTTTTTTGGTCATCCATGAATCATCAATAAGGTTGAGACAAGTGTTAGGGTAGTTTATTATTATTATAATATTATTTCTACCTTTATTTACATGATTTACCCTTTAATCGTAGTAATTAAAAAAATTCCAAAGTCACTATTCATAACGTCAAAAAATAAAAAGGACCAATTTAAAAAATTTAGACCTTCTGATTCCAAATATGGAATCCATTTTTTCAAATTCCAAATACATAATTGGAAGAAATTAATTAAAAATTATTCTCATTGATAGAATAAGAAAATGGGTTTTTAAGTAGAATGATCAAAAGATAACATAGTTTTTATATCCAATTTCAATGTAAAATTGATTACAAGGATGTTAATTGAATTAATTGATAAAAAAATTTCTAATTATACTTTAAAACCAATTAAAATTACAATATAACTATATAAATAAATTTTTAAAAAAAGTAGTTTTGAATTAAAATGCATAATTTTTCATTACTCACAATAATATGAAATTTATCATAAAAATACAAATATAATCAACCAAAGTAAATTTTGATGTGAATATTACATAGAAGAATATTATTTTATCAAAAAAACTTTTAAAAGGTAAAAAATTAGGATTTAAAATAGGTTCGTTATTAAAAGGAGATAAAACTATTTTTATGAAAATATATGTTTTCTATGTGTAATATTGGGTTTGTTCTTATCTTATACCAATTAAATATTTTGGATGAATTTCAAAATATTTTATTGGATATATATAACATAAAAATTCACTATATAAACTCTTTATATTTGTTATAAATTATTTGATTAGTCAAATCCTTTTTTTAATGGTGTGTTGCCTCATGGACTAAATGCTCAATATCATACTTTAATTACTAAAGTATAAAATGTCTCTGAGATTCATCTCTTCAGACCTATTATTCTTATTAAAAGTATTTTTAAAATCACCATGAAAATTATTATTAATAGACTCACTACTATAATTAAAAAAATTGTTTCTTAGAATCAATTTGGTTTTGTCAAGGGTAGGTCTATACAAGATTGAATTTATCTTGCCTCTGAATTCACCAATATATTAAATAAAACCACTAGGGGAGGCAATATTTTTATTAAACATTATATTAGGAAATCCTTTGATACCATTTATTGGATTTTTATTTTCAAATTCCATCAGATTTTTTGCTTTAATGATACTTTCTTTAGTAGGATAAACTCCTTAGTCAAATCGTTCTTCATATCCATCCTTGTCAATGGTTCCCATAAGTGTTACTTTAGATGAACCAAGGGAGATAGACAAGGTGATCCATTATCTTCCATTATTTTTTAAATTGTTTAAGATTACTTTAGCAGATTTCTCACTCGCCTTGTTGATCAGAACAATCTAAAACCTATTTAGCCTTCCAAAAACATAAATGTTCCCACACATGTTTTATACACTGATAACATCATCTTGTTCTTACAAGGTTATTAAAGGAATATTCAAAATCTCAAAAATTATTTGTATCATTATGAAGAAAAATCTGATCAAACAATTAGCTGGAACAAATCATTTTCCTTCTTAGGGAAAATTTTTCCTTCTTATATAAAAAGTAATATCATCAATAATTTAGGCATAAAAGAAGGATCCTTACCTTTTACTTATCTTGGTGTACCCATTTTTTGGGGTAGACATAATTCCAATGTCCAAATCATCAATCAACTTTTCTCTTGGAACGGTAAATCTCCTCTATATGGCTAGATGAATCTAACTTGTTAAATATACAATTATCTTTAAAATGGTATACTCATTGATGGTTTGAAAACAGCCTACTGTTCTCCTTAATAAAATATATCTTAACATCAAAAACATTGTTTGGATCGGAATCACTCTTGAATGGAAGTTTGTGATCATTCCTTGGGATACTTATTTTAAACCTTTAGATAAGGGTGGTCTTGGTATAAAAATCCTTAAACTCTTTAATAATGCTCTTCAAGCCATATTCACTTAGAGACTGCTTCACAACGACTCTGATTCTATTAATTTTCTCAAAAATATATTCCTTACTATGTAAAAGAAATGAAATATTAATTATATTACCTATTCTATCGGGCCATCCATTAGAAATTTTTTTCCAACATCATAAATAATTCTAGATGTATGGTTAGTACCGAATCCTCAAAGAAATTTTGGCAGGACAACTGGACCGGTGTTCCTTTAATCTCTATGTTTCCTCCCAATAATCTTTCAGAGAACACCAAAAATACTATCAGGGATGTTATTAATTCTCATACAACCAAACTTCCTGATAACATTATTCCTATTATTGACAATTATCCCTATTATAGTTCTGAAGATTTCATTATCTAGGAACCTTCTCATAATGGCGTCCTAGATTCCAAAAATTTTTATAACAACAATTTTTTAATTATGATATTAACTTATTTTGGTGGATTTTGTTTGAAAAACCATGGATTAATCCCTTGAGGCTTACTCTTATTTAGAATATTTCTCACAACAGAGTCCCCACTAAGGCTTTTCTTCTGTATTTTGGGATTCAACTTTAATTTAAATGTCATCTTTGTATCCGACATAGTAAAGATACTAACCATATTTTTCTACCATTTTCTATGGCTTCAGATCTTTAGAACTATATTTTTGACATTTTTTATAGAATATGGTAACCTCTTGATTCAATCATCTCCCAACTAAAGCATTGTGTGGATTTTTTAACCTCTCAGCAAATCAATAATTGTTTCTTAACTGTTGTTGATGAGATCATTCATGTGATTTGGTATAATAGAAATTATATTCTTCATAATAATTGCTCATCCAGTCTTAATCTAGTTTGGATGTGGATCTTCATTGTCATTCAAGATGTTTCCTAGATTCAGAAGGCTTATTGTGACAACACTATTAGAGACATTGATATCCTCTATCAACTTCGGATTGATGGACTCTATCACTAACATAGATTCACTATGGAGGTGTTCTGGAAAACTACACACCTAGGTTGGATTAAAGTGAATGTTAATGGTACTTATATAGGTAATTCGGGACTTGTGGGTTGTGGTTCTATTTTCATAGACTACCTTGGTCAATATCTCGGATGCTTCTATGGCAGCTACGGTATAGCCTCATCTATAGAATTTGAAATGATGGGTGTGATCCATGATGTTTCCTTTGATAAGAAAAAGGGATGGAACAATATTTGAATTGAAAGTGACTCAACCACTATTTTCCAGGCTATTTGGAGTGGTGTGGTGTCTCTTTTCTAGAGACTTACTACCCATTGGATAAACTATCTTGCTTCACTTTGGATACTAACTACATTGTCACTCATTCCTTTCGTGAAGCCAAAATGGTAGTAGAAGGTCTTGCTAATAAGGGAGTCAACCATTACATAACTTAGAGGGATGACCATCATGTTGATTTACTCTACCTTTATGATAAATATTGTAATAATTTTTTATCATTCAGACTCATGTAACTTTTTTTCTATATATAATAATTTTTACTTTGGTCTTTGACCAAGTCACCACCTTGTTCTAAAAAAATCAAAAGGGAAATGTATAATTTACATGGAAAACTAGGAAGATATAAAATAATAAGATGATATTGAATCAAATAAATAATTGGTAAATTTTGAGGAAATAATTGAAGTACCCTCCACCACTTCATTAGGAACTTCAACCTCCGCGGTTGTGATCGCATAATCTTTTCCTTACTCCCTTGGCCTTTTAGGGGCATGTTTCCTTCAGGATTAGGGAAATAATTTGAATTGTTTCACATATTCCAAAAAATGTAGCATTGAACATTATTATCTTTTTTCTTTCCTTTACAATCTTGAAAATGATGGACTTTCACACCTCACTTTTAGAAAACTCCTTTTTTATTTTAAGCAGGAACCAGGGTGTTTCCTTCCACAAGTATCACACATTAGAAAATTCCTTTTTTTATTCTTACATTTATCCATTATTTCCTCCTCCACCCTCTTCTTCTCTTGTATTACCTTAAATTAATAATACATATATAATTATTTCTCTATCTTGATAGAACATGAGACTATATATTCATATGGTGAGATATTTTGGGAGACCATTGTCCTATAGAGGAATGGTATTAAACCATCAAATAATCAGTCTATAATTATACATGGATTATATATAGAGTCTGTGACATGACTTTATAACCTTGTAAATATTTCTTTATTCTTTTTAATGTTTTCATTCTATTTTTGTTTCATACTCATGAATTGACTCTCCGTATCTACTCTCTATTTTTGAGGGAAATATTTTTCTAGGAAAAATTCCTTAAAATCTTTTCATTACATATTTTTAATTTCTTTTTCATCCTTTGTGTTTTGAATTAGTGACCACCATTGATGAGAATCTCATAGGAGATGAAAAACTTCCATGATAACCTTCTCCCTTTCATTATTTCCCAAAGTGATAAATTTCTTCTCTAAGGAACTTATCCACCACTCTACTAAAAATGGGTTTTTAGTCCCATTGAATTATGGAGTTTGTTATTGCCTAAAGTGGTATAACATTTCTCCTCTACATTGTGGATCACAATTCACTATTCGGGTAAGGTTATTATTCATAATCTGATTCATATTCTGCATTATATTTAAATGTTTCTTAGCACCAGTTTCAGATCCAGTACCAAAATTCTTATCATGAATATAAGACAAATCCCTACATAGAATGTGGTCATTGATATGGGTTTTATTCCTTCCACTATGAAACATTTCAAAATAATGGCATACACTAAATTATGTTAGGAATAATAATTCATAATCTCAAAGTAGAAAATTACTTAACATAAATTGAAATTTTATGCATACCTAATATCATAATAATAAATATGATTTTTTGGGGATATATTTACTTTTAAATTCTTCATAATTATTTGTAAAGAAAAATTGAATTATCCTAAGAAAATCCCCCAGGACTGTCAAATGAGGTGAATAGTAATCCCATTTTCATGTTCAATGTTACCTTGAGTTAGGCCAAGGACACCTTGTAGAAGTTGTTACCCTTAGGTACACCTATTCTAGAACCACATTCACTTGTTGTATCCTGATAGGGATGTATTACTAGTAATACCTGCATAATCTCTACCTTACCAAAATTCTCATATTTTCTTATATTCTTATCCTCAAAGTCTATCTTTGGTTTATGTTCCCTAATCTATATTTTCTAAATTTATATTCCAATGTTTCTACTAAACATTATCTTATACCAACTATAAAAGCCCCGACCCTAGTAGCTTGGATCTGGTGACTTACAAAATTACATTTTAATAGATACAAGACTTGAAACCCCAAGTTATGATCAGCTTAGTAGATTTGGAAATTCATATACAAACATATGTTTTAAATTATAAAATTAAATGAAATAAAATATAGAAATTCCATTGGAATCACCCATAAACTCCAAGATTATCACTATAAGTCATTCATAATATATATCTTCATATTCTAAGGAAAAATGAAAGATAAAAAAGGGCTGAAATCAGATGATAAGAAAGGGAAAGTAATAAAAATAAAGATAATATATAAAATAAGTTATAATGAATAACTAAAATACATTCCATAATATTGAGCATCATATGGTAGGAATAAATGAAAAATAACTAATTCTATATAAATAATCACATGAAAATTAGGCATGGATATTCTACTAGTAGAATAATCTCAGGATTTATCAATTAACAATATTATAATAAGGAAATTGATAATTCTAGTCATCTAAAACATATCATTGAGGCCTCAACCAATACATCTAAAAATAAATGGTTTAGGCCTCATCCAAAACCATATCTGAAAATGGGGAAGGCTTCAGCCAAGACCATATCTGTTTTGTCTCATGAGACCCACTAATGCATCAAGGGGATATAAAAGGCCCCACCCATTACTCAATAATTCCAAATAATTCCTAATATGAATGGGGTTAAACATAAACAACGTATACATATGAGATGTAAATAACATTCCCCGATTTGTAAACATAATCACTAACCATTCTAAGTAGTATGTTGAATGGTATCAAGATAGAATATCCATAGTCAAATTAGTCATAAACAATTTATTAAATTTGGTATATGATAATAATAATAATATATCAATAAAATTCAATATAAGTGTTGAAATGGATTAAAATGCTCTAATAAAACAATCGAGTAATTTTTAAGAGAAATAACCCTTTCACTTTGCAAAGAAGAGTTCTTTTGGAAAATTCATTTGAATTTGTCATGATTGTTTGTATAAAACCATAAAGGAAAAAAATATAGTTTTTCATGAAAAATTAAGTGATTTTTAAAAAAACAGTTTCTTAAATCAAATTATCTATGTCACTTGAAAATGGTTATGAAATTGAGGTGTTCCCTTTATTCGGGCTTACGTATCAAGAATAATTGAGAATTGAAAGTATTAAAACAAGTATTTTCCACAAAGGAAACATGAAATGATCATAATAAATGAGTTTGGAACATATAATTAGAATTTATAATAATTATATAAAATAAATTAATAAATTCATTGGTGTGTATAGGGATAAATAAAAACCTAAATAAAAAAATGAGGTTTGGAAAGAAACCCTTACCTTATGTCTGAATGTGTTCTTCACTTGACCTTAATGTCATGGATAATCCAATTGAATACATTAATTAATTAATTAATTACCTTTAATACATTTATTTGATTCATTATTGTTTTATTAAGTTCATTTTTGGCCTAATTTAAGAGTTACAGAGTTTAATTTCATCATTCAGGAGTATACATTTTCTTGTTTTTCGTGATCGGTTTGCTTGTTTATAAGTAGTGAAGTTCATGTAAATGGGTATAATTCTCAAGATTTGGTATTATATGTTATTAATGAAAATAAATAATATTTAATGGAATTATATATTATTTTTTCTAGATATAAGGATGATTCATTATTTCTAACTTTAATGATAATCCTTTATGTCATTTTGGCGGTTTTTCGATCGTCACGAAAGAGTTTTGTCTTATTAATTAATATTAGGTATATATACTGGTTTAAGAATGATAAATAACATTTAATATGTATAAAAAAATATTTTTTAAACAAATTTATGGTTTTATTAACAGCCTTGAAGGTGTTACTAGAAAATGAAAATGCATCATCCATGATGTCAATAAATTGACACATCACAGGTGATGTTTTTATTTATAGAATAAAATAGAGGGAGAAATAATTTTGAGGATGTATGTTCCATTAACATGATATATATATTGTATTTAAATGATATTGGATTTATTATGTCACATTGGATATGGGAGGTTAGGGAAGGATAATAAAATAAAATGAAATGAAAATAAAATAAAATAAAAGAAGTATGATTTTTACCTCTTGAATTCACCTCTTTGAGAACCTCCTTTAGGGGATTGGTTTTGGTATTTTTATAAGAAAAATAGATCCTTGAATTTGGGTAGGGGATTGCGAATAGTATTTCTCAGAATTTGGAAAATGGTCAAAGCTTGAAAGATGTGAGGATAAGTGGTTGTGAGGTGTGGTATTTATAGTGGAGGAGCGGGCTGTTTTCTCATTATTTTATTCATTAGTTTATTATTTATCCTCAAGACTATGAATAGTTTAATAATTATCAGCAAATATATTAAAATAATGAACAATATTTTGAAATTATTTTTCTTACATCATTGATGACTCAAGTAATAGTCTATTTAACTTATAATGTATTTATACCGTAAACTATCATATCTTAATATTCACCCAAGATTCAAGTATTTTAGAAAAAAACCCAAAAATTAACCCTAACCATTTTTTTGATGTGTATAATTCAAAAATGAACTCCCATTTTTGAAAATAAATTTTTAAATATGATAAATTTTAATTTTAATTAAAATCATCATTTACTCAAGAAATACAATTTCTAAAATTATAACTGATTTTATAACAATTTTAAAAAATAACAATGGTCTCAAAAAATTATCTTAAAATCCTAAGAAAAAACTATTAATTTATGAATAAATTTTATGAAAAACATTATCCATTAAATTAAATTTTATTAATTATTAAATTTTAATTAAATATATATGCCTTAAAAAAATATCAACACATAGTTTTTAGAATATATATTTCCTTATAATATGATATAATTATATCATACTTTCTTTTATAAGATGCATAAAATTTATTTATACTTCCATGGATGATATTACTATTCATTTGGATAATTTAGTATTCATATGGTTCATATTACTATTCCTAAGTTCATGTAACTATTTCATCATTACAGGTTTATTAACTTCTATAAATACCTCTTATTTCACTCATTATTCATTTATAATGTGTGTATTGTGTTCAATAATTTATTTTATGTGATTAATAATATATGGAGTAATTATAAGAAAATAAAATTTCATTGATATAATTTTGGGTTATTGCAATCATACTAATGGAATTAAGCATTATAAATGGGTCTCACTGGCTACACAAACACATGTGATCCCTATGAACCATGGTTAAACAAGTTACAATAAAAAAATATCAAATCAATGAAACAATAGTATACAAGGACCCATAATGGTAAGGAAATGTTTACCATTAGTTTATATATGAAAAACTCCAAAACTCTATGGGATCCAATACTCGAGTCACACGTGATCTCTAAACGGATCTTGATCACGCACCAAGAACTCATAAAACAGATCCCATATCAAACACATCAATTTTCTGAAATAATATTCAATAAGATTATAAGTAAATTGATTGTATTTACACAAAAATACTTCTCAGTATCTGCCAATTTTTATTGATCTAGGATTGATCAAAGGAAGTGTCAACATCACCCTAGATCAACCACCACTCTAGCGACAATCTAATAATTCAATATTTGATAGAATCTAAATTCATAGATCTATAAATAGAATGTTTAATCTTAGATTCATCTAAATATTAAAAGGTTAGATATAGAATAAACTTGAAGAGAAGAGGTTTTATATGACATACCTTAATTTATAATCATCTACCCACTTGGATCTAAGAAAATCAACATTTGAAGGATAGTAATTCACAGAGGGGTGTTTTGGGGATTCTAGATTAAATAGGTAAAAATTAGAAAAATAATCTGTCAAAATAGGTGATTAATGACTATTAAATAAGATTTTTTATCATTAAATCAAGGTTATATTATTTGGTTTCATTTTTTTAAACACTATGCCCCAATTGTGTGTGGATTTCTACCTCTCTTAGGAACCTACTTGGTTTGATCTCATGGTTTATTAGACCATAAACCAAATGTGATTTTAGCCAATAGAACATGTTCCATGGTGTGGAAGGTGATCCCACATGGTTTCATAAACCATGGTCCTTAATCGTGCTCTTCTTTAAGTTATTATACCACTAGCCACACTGTTTCTAAGAGAATTCTCATGGTTTGGGTAATCTGTGATTAAACCAAGTACCCTTTAAAAGGACTTAAAACACTCCAAATCCTACCAAAAAACCCATTATTCAGAAAAATAAATTCATAGTTAAAACCCCCATGAATAAAGTCTGAAATTAACTCATAACACACATAATAAATCCAAGTACAACGCAATATCTCCATATAAGGACTTCTCAACCCCAATAAGAACCTTTAAGCATCTTTCTCAAATAACTTAGGCCATTGAGACCAAAAATTAGACTCCCACTCCCAATATTTATCCAAGAACCATCCATGAAACTATAGGATCCATAAAAGTGGCACTATATTCCCCCATAATACATTATCACTTCAGTATATATTAGAACCAAGTGTTCCAATTATGAGGTGCTAGTCTACATCTCAACATTCTTATAGTTGATAACATGAGTAGGACCACACATGTACCTTTAGAGGTAAGACACATTAAATAAATTAATTATACCATATTAAAAAGTATGAAGATCTAGATGATAATCTATAGTCTTGATATGATCATAAATATTGAATGACCCAATGAATCTTGGAGTTATCTTTCCTTTTTTATGAAAATTTTGATGCCCTTACTGATGAGTCGCCTGCAAGAAAACTAAATTGCCAACAATGAACTCTAAAGGTCACCTCCTTTGGTCATAATATAATCTCTTCCTAGTTTAAGTGGTGATAGCCACTTCTTGATCAACTACACTGTCTCATAGGTCTCGTGTACTATGCTCATCCCCACCACAACTGCCTCATGCATATATAGTGGTGAACAACACATAAGTCCAAAGAGAGCCTCAAAATGTGTCATTTGAATAGAATCCTAGAATTTAATTTTGTGTGTGGATTTATCCTAAGATATATGGTCAAACCAAACTCCACTGAAATATGGGATTCAAACCCACAACATATCCTCTAATATCTTGATTTTACTCTTTGATTGATCATCAGACTATGGATGATACATTGTACGTAGTTATAGCTTTGTACCCTAAGCCATATGTAAGCCTTGGTAAATCAACAATGTAAAACATGAATGTATTCTAAATAAAATACTCAATGGAACTCCATGGAAGAATATAATCTCTAATACATATAGATTTTCCAGATAATCGACTAAGTGAGTCTCATATATCGACATGAAATGAGAAACTTTTTTCACCTGGTCAACTATCACCTAAACCATATCACGACTCCTTGGGTAATGAGGTAACCCCATTATGATGTCTTTTGTCACATAATCCCACTTCTAAATTGGTACTGGAAATGTATAAAGAAAACTACTTGGTTTTTGATGCTCATCCTTTACCCTATGGAAAGTAAGGTATCGTGAAACCAAACCAGTTATGTCCCTCTTCAAACTACACCAATGGGGATGTTGTCCAATGTTATGGTACATCATTTTTAACCTTAGATGAACTGTACATTTTCAAATATGAGATTATCTCATTATCTCCTCTCTCAAAGAGTCTTACACTACAATCTACCCATGTATGTTGACAATGTCATCATCATTTACTAACAATCTCGGGACTGGGTAACTACCTAATAAACATTCTTGTATCACCCCACACTTGGGATCTGTATCTTGTCTGGTATTCAACCATTCCTTCAAAATATTTTTTAAATTTTCAAATAAAATCACTTTCCTAAAAAGTGAGAATGTTATAGGAAGAAAAACACAGAAAAACTACAGGCCCAAGGGGATCAACCATTAGAGGCACCGTTGAACCAAAGCACGAAGGCACCCAAGAGATCAACCATTACAGGCACCAAGCCTAGGGAAGAAACCCAACACCACCCCCATCACCAGCAAATCCCGTTGCCATCCTCAGGATGCAGCACGGCCGCCACAACTTGGGACTACACATCCACACACCAGGGTACGCCGACGCACCACCATGGATGCACCCCTGCAAACCAGCCACACCACGGGGTCCCCGGCCTCACCCTAAACTCCAGGTAACCACCCATCCACAGAAAAACAAATCCAAAACCCAATCAAAGGGGAGATTTGATGAGGAGAACCAGTTGTTCCACCACCACGATAGATCTACCACACCAAAACCTCCATCACAATCCAAAATGCAAAGGGGCCAAGAATGAAACTCAATACCTGTATAGAACCATCGGCAGAGAATGAACAACGGCGAAGGCTTCGCTGATAGAGCTCCAGAACGTCGAACCACAGGGCCAAGATCGCGAGACAACCCATGCAGAATAATCACCAGAACTGGGGAAGGCACCATCAGATCCGGACAAAAGCGCTCGTCACGAGAGTGAAGACCAACCAAGTGATTTCACCGGGGGAGGTTGAACGACAGAGGTTCATCGACAGAGCTCTATAGGCCGTTCCAGACCACGACATCATCGGTCGATCGATCTGGTATTCAACCAATATAATAAAAAAATGATGAAAATGGGTGGACATGTCATGACTCCATAATTATCATAAGCATCCATAAACCAATCAACCATCAAACTCATAAGGTTCTATTCCTCTAGTGACTTATTCTCACCAAGATCAAGTATCCCCCACATTATTTTATTAATATAATATGAAACTACATTTACCTTCCCTAGAGTGTAGGACATCTTGAATTAAAATGGTTACAGATACTCCACATAATGCCTTTTTCTAAAATATAGATCCCATTGAGAGAAGATATATCATAGTATCTTGTGGTCCGTGTAAACAACAAACCTCTCACTAAATATATATTATAACCAACAATTTAGAGCATGTTACAAAACATATAACTCTATGTTAGATGTCAAGTAGTTCCACTAATGGGTTACATATGACATGATCAATAAGTAACTACCTGATCCCTCTAAAATACCACAGCTCCTAACCCAACACTTGAGGAATCATAACACACTTCTTATTGAATATTAGGTTTTAAAAGAATAAAAAATAAATATATTTTCAATCTCTTCTTCAACTTCATAAAAACATATTCACGCTAATAAATCAATTCAAAATTTACCCCCTTCAAGTTAGGATATATCATTGATGTTTCTAAGATGGTAAAATCCTGAATGTTCAATTACTAATATCCACCAAACATGAGGAAACTCTTATCTCAAAAGAAACGAAGAGATAGATAAATTCATCACTTCTTCCACCTTATCAAATTCCATATAAATTAATTAATCGGAGATCTTATGACCAAGAAACAGCCTCTGTAATCCATAATTTATACTATGAAATCATGTTATAATGCTGATTCACTCAAAGTGTACTCAACATAGC
Source organism: Viscum album (assembly GCA_963277665.1). Taxonomy (NCBI): domain Eukaryota; kingdom Viridiplantae; phylum Streptophyta; class Magnoliopsida; order Santalales; family Viscaceae; genus Viscum; species Viscum album. The sequence continues at coordinate 281,859,208 of OY728136.1, read as the reverse complement.
CTTAAGTTTTCTATCATGTAACTCAAAAGTTTGTTAATATATAAGGATAACATCAAAAAATACCCTGAAAAAAGATTTGAGATATGGATAGAACATCTTATTCATTGGATCCATGAACATTTTTGGTGAATTTTTAAATTCAAGCAGCATTAAAAGATGCTCATAAAGGATATATCTACTCTCGAATGCCATCTTAGAGATATATAACTCTATAAACTTAAATTGATGGTATCCTAAATGAATATCAGTAGTGGGGAACTACCAATCACCTAATAAATTTTCAAAGAGATAGTTGATCCTTAGTAAAGGATATCTATTCTTCATCATTAAAAAACATGAGTTCTATCTGAAAATCTATGTCTTATTCAGGAGGAAGTCTAGAGAGGTCATCTGGAAACATAACTTGGTAGAGATCAACAACGGGATGAAATAAAGAGGACCTGAAATCCATTTATACTACAAGATATAAGCATACTACCTGAGCTGTGATGGATTCAATATCTCTCAAATTTGGTCCCAATCTATTGGATTTTAAATCACACTCATTGGTCATAGAAATATTCTCTCCCTTAGGTTATATAAAGGATATAAACCTCTGATAATAGTCAATGTGATCATGAAATCTAGTCATCCTGTCCATTTTAAGGTTATAGTCAAATATATCCATATAAAGGATCATGAAATTTCATAAATTTTCATAGATAGAAATAATTATAGGAAACTATAGATATCTCTAGAGATAGTCAAATTTCTTCCCCAGGGGGGTACATGGAGAAAGCATCCCCTAAGATAACATAATTGGTATATCAATACCAGTAACAATTTGACTACATATGAAGGAATGGGTAGACAAAAATATTGAAAGGAGTGGAAGAAAGGGAGGAGGCAATCAGGAATGTACCTCGAATGACTGATGGTCCCTACCCATAGTCACCTAGAACCTGGTCCATAATATACACTCAACCAGACTTAGATCCAAAAACTTGTCCCCAAGGTACATGAATCACATATTTCAATGTAATATAATGAGTCAGATCATAAAACTAAAAAACATGGTTAGATCCATGGTTCGTAGTTCTCATTTTTCGTGAACCCCTTCATAAACATGAATTCAAAGTTCTAGAGCCTAACTTATGGAGTTTTCCCATATTTCCACACTATTAAAACTTTCTTTGAGTTTTTTGGTAGAACTTGCAGAAATTCCTAATATTTACATAGTTAACTCACTATAGAAATCCTCCTGAGGGGGATGAAAAATCCATACTTTGATTAAACTACCCACCGTCATCATATTTTACATCCCAAGTCTTCTTATTCCTACTTCTAAATGTGACACTCATCATGGAAGTAGGAGTTAAACCCACTTGATTAATAAAGGAATGAATAAGACAAACTATTAGATCCTCCTATAGGGACTTCTTAATAGTCTAGGACCTGAACATAAGATCTAGGTATTTCATTAGGTAGACACTTTTAATATATCTTCTAGTATTCATAAAAAGAATTATCTCATGATTCTAAAACATTTGTGAGTACTTTATGAGAAATAGAGGATCATAAAAAAGTATTTCAATGAAATGAGTGGATAACATATATACTTTGATGAATCACTTCTAAATTTTAATGAATTACTAAACATTATTTAGATTCATTATTTTTAGAAATAATTTCCTGAATAAAAGGGTCTTGATGGCCACCCAAGAAAAACCCCCATGTCTACTTACTTGTCCAATGACACCCCACCATCTCCTGGTGGGTCCCTAAAGCATGCTTCTAGTTTTCCCCTTTATTCCTCCGGTGTCTCAGCCAAATTAAATATAACCTCAATAATTTATATCTAATACTCAAAATCTTTTGGTCCACTAGTTCCATGTAAGTATTTCAGATTCTAGAGATGGAATCCATGAGTGTAGTCATCCATGGACCATATTACTCCACCATCATGGGAAGGTACAATCTAAAAAACTCTATTATGGTGTGGATTAAATGCTTGAGCCACTAGAGAATCTCTTTGAACATTCTTCTATCTATCCTCCTTTATATTTTTGGTGGGACTATATCATCATTTCTAGTACGTAATACAGGAATCTCTTAGGGGAATTTTTTTTAAATCCAAAAAAACATTTATAGTGAATACCAAATTCTTTTGATGAGAACATCTTAGGAAGTTATAAAATACACTAAAGGGATTTCTATTGTAAGACATATCCTAGGAGATACCTAAAAAAAGGTATAACCCTCAAAATTCTACCCAATGCTCAATCATATTCCTTAATGCTGGTACATTATTCATGGTCATATATAAAACATAACAATATAATAAAGTTTAAAAAACTAATTTTATAACTAATGTTTCATAAAAGTATAGTAAATAGATATATCACTCAACAAAGAATACATGTATACCCCAAAAAGATAGAACAAATCAAATAACTTAATTAAATTACCATTGTAAAGAACATAGTAACCAGAAATATATATGGAATGTGATCTAATATGTCTAATAATGATTCATGAATGCACCCAAATCCCATAAAACTATAATAAAAATCTTTTCACAGGATACTTAAAGTTTTGTGATAGATGAGCTGGCTAGGAACATTGAAACTCCCCTACCTGAGTTCCACACAACTAATCTCCCCTCTATCATGCCCTAAAATAAATAATAAGAAAAGAATACAAACTCATCCTCTAATACCAATTTGTGACCCTCAATCCTGGATTTTACTAAATAACACATGAGTGGAGATACTACAATACCTCATGAAAGCCTCCCTATATAAAGGAGGTTTTAGACTAGTGACAAAGGTCTAAGGGTGTGATGGGGAGACTATACAATCTATAATCATAGTCATACACTATAAACATAAATAAAACATAACTACCAAAATTAATAGTGTGTAAGACAAAGAAAACATGATTTTATACAAAATTAACTCATTTCATACATAAAAATAAAATACGCTCCCAATATTCAAATCCAGCTATAGTATATATGTACAAATAGACAAGAAAAAACACTACGAAATCCTATGGAGTCCATCCCTATACCGCTTCTATCTCTATGATCCACAAATTATCTATCTATCATTGGGCCCTTTCCCATAATTTGATCCCTAATCATGAATTAGTCACGAAATTTCAGATTCCCATTTAGGATGAGAGTAATAAAACCTATTAAGACACCACAAATGCATCCTTCACATGAGTGAAAACATATAATAGGTTTGTTTCATGTTAATGTAAATGCATAGGTAATCATTAAAAATAATATTTTGAGCATTCATGTGATAACCAAGATACCATGATCCCTAACTATTCATTCTTTAACTCCATTCCATAAGAATAGTCATTAAGGTTATCAGAAGTAACCATTAGCTGGAAAATGGATAGTGAACATGTCTCTCAACAGTAACAGCACATTGGGTAAGATCAATAAATATAGCCATCACATTCTACCTCTATCAAGAGTCAATCCTAACGAGTGTCAAACCCCATCCCAATCACAGTTATAGCCACTAGGTCATCATATCCTATATATTCCTTAGGTCATCCCATAAGGTTTCCTTACCCCTGATTCCACTACCAAAGGATTGGAATCAAGGATTTCATGTCATGACTTATGTTTAGGTCCATCGTCATCATTGTTGCATGTTGTGCACACACACCCTATATTGGATAACCACATCACGATGGTCCCCCTATCCTGATTACCAAAAGAAATACTTCCAAAGGTTTAGAAATTATATAAAAAATGTTAGTCCATATAACGATAGACCATAGAATGTCAACAAGATAATTTTGTTTCAACATATAATAACATGTAATCAACATCAAACATGGTAACAAGTTATAGAAGCATGCTCAAGGAATCAAGCATCATATATGGGTCTCACAGGATACACACACACAAGTGATCACTATCATGCATGGTCAAAAAAGGGACACCAACACAATTATCTTATCAAGGAAATAAGAGTATAAAATGGATAAAAATGGTATGGAACTTCTTAAATTTATCTTTCAGATGAAAAACACTAAAACTAAATGAGAATTGATACCGAAGTAACACCCATGATCTAACCAGATTAATACCACACAATAAGAACCCCTAAAACAATTCCCAACATAGAAACACCATGATTATAGAACAAGATTTAAGAATATTATAAGCTAGTAAATTGGATCAACACCAACATACCTTTAATTATTCACCAAAATTACTATATATTAGTTTGATCAAAGGAAGTGTCGATTTCACCCTATAAAAACTACTATTCTAGTAACAATACCAGAATTCAATGTTATAGGAAATCAGAATCTATAAATTTGGAAACGAAATGTCAGATCTATGATTTTTATCAAGGGAAGAAGGTTAGATATAGAAGAAACCCAAAGAATAAATATTTTTGAATCACATGCCTTAATTCTAGATCATCAACACACTTTGATATTCTAGAATTGATTTTGGAAGGGGAGGAATTCATAGAGGGGGGGAAGTGGAGTCTCTATGTCCAATATATCTATAATTAGAAAAAAGAACCTGTCAAAATGGGTGACTAGTGGTTGTTAAATATGATTTTTAGATTATTAAATCAAACACACATAGGTTTCTAAATAGTGTTCCAATCGTGCATGTATTTTTTCCTCTCATGGGCACCTGGATGGTTTGGTCATATAGTTCAAAAAAACATAAACAAATCACGCTTTTAGCCTCTAGAATGTGTTGCATAATTTTCAAGGTGTTGTCATATAGTTTTATAAGATGTGTTCTTTAAATATAATCCACCCCTAAGTGACTCTTCCACTAGAAAAATGGTTTCTTAGAGAGTTAACATGGTTTTGGTCAACCATGATTAAAACATGGACCCTTTAAAAGGCCAATAAAACCCTATAAAACCAAACCAAACCCCTAGAACATAGACTAAGAAATTAACAGGTCAAAAATAGATGAATAAATTCTTAAATTAAATCATAACTCACATAAAAAAATAATTCTATTAAAAAAAACATCATGATGCTTGTGTTTTGATTTCAGAGGTGATCATTTTTCAATTAAGCTATGATTTTCATATATGAAAAATTCTTAAATCAATATATGGTGACCAGTGATGAATTAAATGAGACGATATTATAACTGAACTTTTGAATAATTAAACATCCCAAATGAATTGGGATTCAAGCTATGAATGTGAATAGTATATATGGATATTAATAATTAAAAGTCAGGTCAGAGTGTACTTGTAAATGTTAAATTTAGTTACACCATGATGAGATTTTCCGTGCCAAAATATGTTTTGGTATATTTTTTTCATATAAAAAATAAATTTATTTTAATATTTGGTTATCTAAGGTTTATTTTTCAGAAGTTAAATATCGATCCTATAGGATGAGTTAAATGGAAGACTTATTCTACCAAGAAAATGAGATGTAAAACAATAAGTATATTATTTAAATTACACTAGATAAAATAAATTAATTGGAAAGAGAATATGATGTGGCCATGGGATCACACCCATGTGAAAAAAAAATTGGGAAAGAGATGAAGGAGTTCATGGAGCTCAAGATTATAATATATTTTCTATATTTATATTATAGATAATATATTCTGCTGATTTTTATATGAAATACTAAATAATGAAGAGATGTATATATCACAAATATAAATTTCAAAGAATAAAACTTGAGGGATCACTTTGACATAGGAGGAAGAACCTGATACTGAGTAGAGAAAAATAAGTTTTGGGTATTGAAGAAAAATAATAAGAAAAATAATAATAAAATGATGATGATGATGATAATGAATAATAAGATGAAGAAGAATAATAAGAAACTAGTTCACATACCAATACCTATTATACACATTATTGAATAAGTGAGAAATTAAAGAAAAATGAATGAAGTTCAAAGTATAAAAATTATTTTTGTTATTCATTATCAGTTGATATCCTAGAATATTGAATTGAGATATTATAATAAACAAATTAATAATAAGATATTAAATTTCAGATAAAATTAAATACTGTCCTGCATGATATTATTCTTGAATATCAAAAGACATTATAAGACTTTTATCTAAAAGAAACAGATCTATTTTTTTATGCAGTGACATATTGTAAAGATTGAAGATCTACTTTAAGAAGTTTGAAAGGAAGTTCTCAATTCTAGTAAAAATAATGAAGAAAATGGGAAGTAGTATAAATTCTTACTTAATTACAAAATATAATGAAGAATAAACTATGTAATTTGGTGAACATTTTTTTGGATGATCATTGGATAACCCAATGTAATTGAGTATTATATTATTAGTGGAATATATTTGAATTAGATGATAATGATCACAATAAGGACTTGGTTTCCCAATAGGCTATTAACCTTAAAAAACACTATGTACTTCCCTTTCTCTATATTCTACATTTCATTTTGTGTGTGTGATTAAGTAAACATAAACATATCCATTATTCATCTTTAACAGCAATAGAGGTTAAAATACAAAGGGCATAAAATGTTTATAACTATTAATTAGAATTTGGAAAACTATTATTAACATATTATTAACCTCCCCCCACCCCTCCACCCCATGTTTTTGAATAGATCCTAAGTTAATTTCATGGAATATAATCATAAAAGTTTATTAAGATATGATACTAATAAAATTGATGATCTTTTTCATGAGTGTGTTTGAGAGGAACCATTGTACAATAGTTAGAGCCAAGATAAATAACACAATAAAATAATTTTAAAAATAATCAAGATACTTAACAAGATTTTTAATATATATACTATATGTAGTAACTTCATTATTAAAGTGGATATTAATTTCTCATGCTCGACCCAGACACCGCAAGGAGTAGATTCCTATATTAGAGTTCAACATTATAAAATTACTATGTGTTGTACTTTTTTACTTTATATCATGCATGAATTCTGAATACATTGAGTCTATTGACAATTTGTTCCTTATATATTAACTGATATTTAGGTTCAAATATTAATTATGGTATTTAAAAAGAGTTAATTGTTCAGTAACATCCATGAACACTGATTCACCCCACACTCAGTGTTACTGCATGATCTTACTTAGACATTTCAAAACTAATGTGAACTAATATATAATTTTTATAAACCATTATGAAATTTTATTGTATTTTAAAAGTGAATTATTATACAATATATATATATGTGTGTGTGTGTGTGTGTAAAAAATATAAAACATTAATTACATCAAAAAAATTATCTATTTTTAAATATATATATATATGCATACCTTATTTAATAAAAAAATTATTCTTGTGGGGAAAAATACTTTTCATGACCATTCCAACACATTGAGAATTTAATTCATGTGTGAATGATTGTATTATAATTAAGGGGTATTATAAAATTTTCCTGAATTATATTATTACCATTGTATATAATACTACTACATCTGCCCTTATCCACAATGTATTTAATCATGTAACTCCTTATCATTCCATACCAATATACCATTATAATGTGCTATATAATTGAATTTTAAATTTCATTTTTCACTTTTCTAGGATATTTTTTCTAATTTTATAGGTGAGTAGAAATGGGAATTACTTTTCGGTCAAGGAAAAACTAATGACATTTTACTACTTTAATTACATATCAAGAATCAAAGTAGAAGAAAAATTATCTAAAGGTGTTCTATATACATTTTACTATAAAATGGTTATGATTTATTTTCATGGTATTTCATATATGGGTTTTTTAAGGATATTCAATTTCCCATTAAATTAGTTAAATATATTGTGGTTTATTTGCCTCTATTTTGATAATTTATGATGATTAAAAGTAAGATGTGTGGTTATTTTAGGTGTAAAAAGGTATGGGACAAGGATATTATCTACCCCATTCCTCTTCATCGTGGTTAAGAAAAATGTTTCCAAAACACTAATAAATTACACTTATAATAAATGATTTAGTATTTTAACTAAATGACATAGACTCAAAGTTTCTTGTATTATATTTGTGGATGATTTATTCATGTTTTTTGGAGTTTATCCCTAGTAAACTACGATCATTTATTGATCCATAAAATATTTTATTTTTCTGTCTATTATAACAATCAATAATTTTAAAATAAATATTTTTGTCCCTCTCTATGAATATTAGGAGAATAATTACAAAAAAAATTACATTTTTTGAATAAGAATCTTATTAAAAATACATAACCATTTATATCTCTTTAAATATGTTTTCTACAATCTACATCCTTCCTATAGTGTAAAAAATCCCCTCTCATATTTTTTGTAGTCCCCTAAAATTTTAAGCAAAATAGGGTGGGTCATTTTAGTTAAATCATTCATGAGATTATTATTTTTATATTGGGGTCTTGTCATCTCTCTTTCTATATCTTCACTCAAAATGGTCGGAAATATTTTTATAAGCTTTATTCATTCTTAGAAGGTGAATTATAGAAAATCCCTATTTTATTTGAAAATAATGATCCTTACCATTATTAATAGTAGTTTAAGTATTAAATATTCTCTCAAAGAAAACATAGCTATCATGCTTCAATATATTTGGATGTTTATAATTTTGAAAGAGTCTCTTAGGGTTTGATGGATTTATTATTACCATATTTTTTACTTTTCCTTTTTTAATATGTACCTTTTAAATATTCCTTCTCTTGTTTGTTTTAGGGGCTATTAAAATTGAGAATAAAAAATATTCATTGTGTAATTATTTTTGATGATTTTGTTAAGTGACAATGCAAAGGAACCCCATTCTCTACATACGTTATAAAATCCTCTCTATACATTTTGTAGTCTAGTGAGAAACCCAAAAGGAACCTTGTTAATAGGGGTATGTTGTTCATGGCTAGACAAGGTTTATTAATGTGTATGATGGATCAAAATATAATATACATATAGGTAAGATGTTTTAATTTTAGTTATATTTATCTATTTCATTTTCATTTTTATATTTAGTCTCAAAATCTTTGGGCCAATTGTTATTTGATTGTAATGTTCCATCTCAGAACATGTGAAGACTGAAATTTATCCTTTATATTTCTCTACATACCTATGTTTATAATTCCCTTTTTGAGTTTATCATATGAAATTTTTTCAATTTTTAATTTTTCATAACTTGTGTATGAACATGATTAGTTTGGCTATGTACTAGGTTTGGAAATCTAAGAGTAATTTTATTTACAATAATGAGTCCCTAGATGTTAACTATATCATATAAACTTAGTTTTTTTCTTAAAATGATGTTTTAAATGATTATAAAACTCAAGGATACATATTTTAATAGTTTCCAGTCTTCTACTATAAATTTCTTCCCTATCATAATAAAAAAAATTACTTCATTTTATTATAGATTCTAGGTATTTATTGTTGGATACTTCCTTCATCTACTTTAATTACGTTTTATGATTAGTTTTGTATTGTTTTTTTATTCTATATTCTTCCTCTTTAATTATTCCCTTGGATATTGTTTTTTTTGATTCAAAGTAATTGGGTTTTCAACTAGATACAATTCCATATGATTCAAACATAAGCCTCTAATCAAAAAACCCATGGTTGGTGTTGCTTCTATAACTAATGGGTTCTCTATTTGTTGTTTGGAGTTTTAAGGTCATCCATGATATGCTGATGCGTTTAAATCCTCACATACCTAATGTTTTTTATACTAAATTATCTAATCATGACATCATATATTCTTGAGATTTATGGCTACTAACAATTTTCTTTTTTGTTTGTACAATTTTATAGCTGGTATCCGTTTGGTTTTCTACTAAAATTTTTTGAGTACATTTTTGAGTCATGAGATATTGTTTTCAGTTTTCCTATTTATTGATTTTCCATTTACCAAATATATTTTTAAAAATATATAATAATTTAAATTTACTTAAAAAAATATTTCTTCCACTTTAAACTTTGAAAGAAAATCATGTTTGTTCTTAAATTTCAAAACACAACATGTGTAAAAATTATATGTATTTCTATGACTAATCATACATGTTTTCTTATTTTATTTTTTCATATGTTAATTTCACATCTCAAATTAATATTAATCTATAAAATATATTTTCTATAAATATATTTGTATCATGGTTAGATTCATATAGGGTTCATTCTAACTAGAAAAATGAATTGTGAGATATTTTGTCTAATTTCAATAATGATGAAAAAAAATTCATTTGTTATTTTATAAATTTACACCAATTTTAGATTTAAAATTAATATTAATTATTAATAAGTAAATTTATTAACATTTCTAACCATGGGTGTGGGATAAACACATATTTTTTCCTTATATTTAACAAATAAACTCTAGGTGATTCTACTAAATTCTTATAACATCCCAATATTTTTTTATTTTATGAATATTACACTCTATTCACAGATAACAGTTGTTTTAAAAATCAAAATATACATTTTATCCATTCAAGAACCATTTCAATCAAATTCAGGCATAGGTTATTTCAATAGATCACAAATAACCCTATAATATTTTTTTTATTTATATGAATGAAAAAAATTCAATATTAAATTTGTGATCATTTTAATCTTATTTGGAACTAAAAGGGAAAACTTGTTATTATAATCTATATTAAATCATTTAAACCATATCATTTATTGGAATTTCAAAAAAAAAATTACCATGTGTCTAAATGATTCACAATAAATTATCCTAATTTTTCTTGATAAATTATCCTTATTTGATAATTTGAATTCAATTTATGCATATTTTTCACATAAAAGGTAAAATTAATCCATAAAAAATAATTATTATGATTTTGATTACCTTTTACATGATATTATTGAATGTTTTATTTTAATATTTTATAAATAATTCTTATAAATTTCTATTGAAAATAGATTCATTTTACTCATTTTTTATTTTTTTAGTAGTATCTCATACAGAAAAGATAATATTAATCCATAAAAGATAATTTTGATGATTTTAAGTAACATAAACACAAAATTCAGGAGTTGTATGTTTTACCTACTAAAAAATATTGTTCTAATTAATTTTCATAATTTTAATGAAAAATTATATGCATTGTTAGACATTTTATCATATTATGTTTATCATATAATTATAAATTCACATTAATACATATAAGTTTCATAATTTTATTCTAACACTATAATAGTTTGATTAATGGGGTATTTATCCTGACATCTCACAATGGAAGCATGGAACATTGTCTTGAATATGCAATACAAATCGAAACATTTTCTCAATTATATTATTTTTTGATCACTTAACATTAAAAAAATAATATTCTACAAAAAGTTTCTTTTACTAATTTATATAAAATAAGGAGTAAGATTAATTTAAATTTGTTTATATATGTTAATAATAACTAGTGGGTTGTTTTTTCAAACATTCCCAATAAAGTTATCTCTTTTTATTTTTTCCATTTTATGTACTTTTAGAACTTAATAACAAGTATTAATATTTTAGACAAACTTTATAATATTCTAATGGAAATTAAGTTCCATATTTATATGAGGTCTATTTATAAATGTTATGAAGGATTGATAATTAGTTTTTCAAAACATTCATTACATACATACCTTATATTCTCATTTTGGATTGAATTATGCTTCTTTGACGCATTAAAATGAATATTAATACTGAAGAAATAAATTAGTGTTTTTATAAACATAGAATATTGATTTCATGTTCATCTTGGTTCAACATGTTAAAAACATACCATCAATAAGTATATTAAATTTTCATTACATTTTAGTTTCATTTTTTCAATTTTCATAAATTTATGCATGTTTAGGATCATTTTATACCTTTTTACACTAAGAAAAATATATTAATCATTAAGAAAAAAATATTTAATCACTAAGATAATATAATAGTTAATATTCAAGAACGATTAATTCTCATTGATTATAAATGAATCGTGGATTGTTTTCTCATTTTTTATGCCAAATTGATCATGTTTTCTCTTTTTTATCATATTCTAATCATATAACTTTTTTAAAATGACTATTATTCTTAAAATTCTTTATAAAAAATTTAGTGTTCCTCCTAAATCATATATATAGTTAGTCTAATCCTATATATATTAAATAAATTATAGAATTTAGTCATAAATTTTAAAAACTAACAAACTATTATTCCAATTTTTGGATTATTTTTTACTTAATTTATAAACTAAAAATGAATATTAGTTCTTATGGTTTTTTTTTGATATTTTATAGCAGTTCACTAATAGGATCTAAAGTCAATTTATTCGAATATTTAAAAAATACAAAAAAAAGTTTTTTATTAAAAATATCCATGATAAACTAAAATAATTTTATAATTTTTATCCTTTTATACTTATTCATATATATATAAGAAATAAAAATAATTAAAATTAATTAAAATCATTTTACAAAAAATAAAAATCGAATTCATTTTTAGTAAATTCATTCACAAAAAGAATGTACAACATGTAATTTTATCATATAATATTGATAAACTAAACATGTTGTCTTACTATTTGTCATTAAAATTTGTTTCATACTAAAAACCAAAATTTAATCACTAAAAGTTTATTTTGATAATTTTCATCAACATGAGTGTTAAGTTTATATGTGATTAAATTTGAAAACATATTAATGAAACACATATTATCGTATTCAGTTTTCCTGAAAAATTGGCCTCATTGATTAATTTTTTTCATTATGTACTATATTACAATTAAAATTGAATATTAATCTTTTAAATCAAATTTTTTTAAATTATGAACACTTATATCATCAAATGCATTCGAAATTGATTCTTAGAGGTGAAAAATGACAAAAAAAGTAACATTTTTTTAATTTGTATAATAAAATGGCCATATTGATTCATTTTCAATCATATAATACTAACTTGATACATAAAAATAATATTAATTATTATAATATAATTTTGATCATTCAGAGATCATTTTTTATAGATTTATGTATTAATTATTCATAGTGTTCAATAACTATCTCATGATTTATTGTCCAACATTTCCATAAAAAATTTATTATTTTCTCATTAAGACCATTTCATGCTTGTTGGGTACATAAAATGAACATCGATCCATGATAATGACATTCCATCATTCTGATCACCACACTATTTATTTATATAAGTCAAGAATAATCTTGGGTTATTGATCATTTTATGTACATTTCACACATGAAAATATTAATAATTTAAAATAACATCCAATCATTATCGGAAATGTTTATATTTAATCCATGCTTAGATCATTCATACAGATCAATAGTGATTTACGAATCATTTTCTTGTATTGTGATGAAAAATCGCCTTTATCCCATCACTTTTAAAATCATATGTTTGTGTTGCACAAAATAATGAAATGAATATTAAGTATTAATAGGTAGTTTAATTTATTATAGGGACATCAAGTGTTAAATTCTTATATTGTTCATTTCTATGTCACAAATTATATGTGGGTCATTTTTGAAATATTTTATTAAAAATGCATCACATATGTTCATTATATATTTTTTAAACATAATTATTGAAATTTTCTAACAATGTTTATTTTTTGGATAGTAAAATTGATTAATTTTTATTTAAATGAGTAATCATAAGTTAATAATTTAAAAATTAATTAAATTTTATAAAATAAAATAATATTTATATAATAAATTTGATAAGAGAGAGAATTTTGGGGTGATATTAATTAACTCTCCCTAAGAACTTTTTGTTTATGTGTGATCACCAACGTACTATTTTCAATGACCAATGTTTTTTACTTTTAGGAAATCTATATTTTTTTAAAAAAATAATGAAATCCATTTTAAGTACATATTATTTATTTTTTACTTGTAACATAATATCTTTTTCTTTATCCACTAGGGCGCATCCTAAACCAAAATTATGTTATATTACCTATAGTTATATATGTAGTACTATTTGTTCATTTTTGTTCACATATATTTGTTCGTATACATGTTTTTTCAATGTTTAAATAATTTCATTCATATAATTTTGTGTATACATTCAAATAACTCTAATTGTTCAGGATATATGATCTCATTAAATGGTAGAATATAGAATATTTAGGTCATACATCAATATTTTTACATTACAAATGAAAAAAAGAGATTATAGTATTTTTTTAAACATATTGAAGACAATTTTGTGTGAATGGGGAGTTAATTTAAGTTAATGAATCAAGAATAATATGTTTTTTTGAATCTAGTGTAATATTAAAATAAATTTTCTAAAGAATATTTTGCATTAGTTTTAAAAATAAATTATTTATATAAGATCAAAATTGGAATTGTGGTGGTTTTGCAATATTCGAATTGTTTATGCATAAAAGAATCCTTGGATTTATGAATGTTCTGTAATAGGGAAACTAGTTCTGTATAGTTTTGTAATTATATTGTATAAGAGTTAATCATATATAAATTATGGAAGGAAATAATGAGTTTATGATTTCAATGTTTACTTTATTATGAAAAAAATTAAAAGGATATGTGACATTGAGAAAAAGGGTTCAAAGGATGCATTATATTAATTTATTGGTAATAAAAGATTTATTTTTTTGACTATATAATTTTAAATTAAATCTTTAATATGTTACATAAATTGTATTTGAATGATTTTTAATAGTAGTATTTTTAAAATTATTGTATTTTAGAATATTTTCCTAGATGGATTTTTATGGAGTTTTAAGTATAATATTTATTATAAGATTTAAATTAGTCAGGAATACAATTCATTGAACTATAAATGGAGTATTTAGTTTATATATTTTGAAACCATTAGAGCACTAATATATTTAGGGTATTTAAATAAAGTATATATTTATTTTAACTTGATATTTGGTTTCCATATCTTGGTGATATTCAAGATATTATATTGGGAAGACAAATCAAATGAATTAAATGAGATCATGAGAATAGTAATAGGATACAATGAGAGACTCTAAAGAGAAAATTATTAGAGAAAAACAAAAATAATTATTTATGTGGACTGCATGAATTTTTATGAAAATAAAAATACTATAGGACTTTGAATATGTTGTTCGTATTGATTTTATGCTAAGAAAAAACACCCATGATGGTTTGGTGTTATTTTGTATTCTCAATATTTTCATTATATGTGGCGTTCTCTAACTATTTGTCTTATTTTTTTATTATAAAATGAATTAATATAATAATTGAGTGTATTTATTAGATCATAGTATATAATAAATAAAGATTGTAAATATATTAATCTTTATCTTTGAGTACCATTTTATAAATATTTAAACCACATATCACTGAGATATTTTTTATTTAGTATAATATCATTCCTTCATGTGTATAATCCTTGGATGTAGACCTTTTAGGTTAATCAATTGAAACTATGTTAAAAACAAATGCATATGTTTTTTCACTAAAATATTTCAAGAATATGTGATAAGTATGAAGTGATTTATTTCTTATAATAAGGAAATAATATACATTTACATGAGGGGGTCATAAGAAAAGAATATGATACCATTATTCACCCCCATCTAAGGGTATCATGGGATAATGACAGCCATAATTTCTATCATGAATGATAACATTATGAAATATTTTAACCCTTTAACTAATATATTTTTATTCCTCCCCTTCCATTTGTGTCAACTAAGGAAATAACAATTCCTATAAATTATTAATAATGAATTTTAATGAAAATTAGGAATAATAATTTTTGTATAAGAATAAAAAAATCAAAATTAAATTAATTATTATAAAAGTAGAAACCTTGGGACAAAGAAGTTGACATGTCATTGTCGACACCAATATATGATTTTTGGGTGATCCTGACTCACATATCTATATAAAAACAATTAAAATTAAATATTTTGGTGAATATAATCTAATAATAATCAAATAATTGAATAAAATTTCATGGAATGAAATATAATGTCAAACATAGAGTACATGTTGAGACCCAATCCAATAAGAAATTTATGCAGTGCGATACTATTTGAATGATATCTAAAACAATATCAATTTTATACCTTTTATAATGATAAATGTATATGAAGTATTGATTTTTTTTAAAATAATTAAATTCTAAAAACCCATGATTATCTTTACCACCTCACTATACCAATACCAAATCCACTCAAGTCACTAGTGGGTAAACACATCTCTATAATCATTAAATAAGATCTCAGGAACCAATATTCCTTATATAGTCTTACCTATTATATTCCCTTGATATTTTCTGATAATATTTGACACTTTATCATACACACTAGCTAAAAATAATGGGGGTAAAATATAAAAATATATTATATAATAAAAATAAAATTTTTAGTGATTAAAAATATAAAAATAATAAAAATAATAATCTTAATCATACCTTAACCAACCCCTAAATCAACAAATAATATTTTAGGGGAATGAATTGTGTTCCAGTATCTTATGGAGTAATTCAGGAATATCTTGTTTCATGTATTCCAATTGGCTTAAAAATATAATCCCCTAAAATACAATTGAATAATATTTACTCTCAAATAATGCATTAATTGGGAAACCTGAATTCTATAATGAAATATCTTTACTAATGGGTGAACTATGATACTGATGTAGACTGCGGTGAATTAAATCCATTATCAATAAAAATTATATGTAATGGTTTATATAATTGTTAGATAGTAAAATGAAACTAAACATATCATTACTACTCGATTAAGATACATGTGTAACATCTATTGTTTTTCTTAGACCTTTATTCTTATAATAAAGAATATTTTACTTCATGTACATAATATAATGTAAATAAATTGAATTTTTTCATGAGATTACTCCACTTGAACACCTCCTAGACTGGAAGTGAATCGAGAGTGGCCTACGAACCCCACATTAAATAGTCCATGGGTTGGTGACTATCATTGAGGGTATAGAAAAACATATATAAGAGACATTACCCTAATGAATTATATAAATATAAGAATAAAACACTACTAAACTCCATAAAATATAAAATAAACCCCATTGTATATTCTATCTTATTTAAAACATAAACCAAGTTTTTTTAAATAAAATACCAAAATCACTCTTAAGTAAGCAATGCAACGAACTTCAATGATCACCATGATCTATCATGGTCTCAATCGATCACCAACACTCTCCTGGAAACCTAGAATATATATATATATATATATATATATATATATATATATATTTGTGTGTGTGTGTGTCTACAGAAGTGTACTCTATAAGATCCTCCCCAAAACATATCATGAATATTTAGAATAAGAGTAGTAATAAATTAGTGGTTAAATAGTTAAACTTACTCATCACCTATACTAGGTAAAATTTAACCTATCCTCATGAAGTCTCACTCACATAATAATTAATCCTTGCACAATAACATAATATAATGATAATGGATATTAAAGAGGTACCTTGAAACCACTTCCCTACTGATCTGGTCTCCCTCACATGACAATAATATATTCCCTAGTTCTCTCATCCCTTATATATCCATCAATCCACATTACATGTTTACTAAAATAGTTGTAAACACATATCCATAGCCACACACTTCATACCATAACATCATATAACATTAAACAACCATATCTTCACATCACATCCTCATCACATTAGGTAAACATGAATATAAAAGATATCAACCATGTGACTTCATTCTACCTTGCACATCCCTTACCATGTATCATCATCACAACCACCACATTAAAAGCACTCTAAACTATGGCCATCCAAAAACATACATCATAAACTTAGCCCATCATAACCAATACTATGTATATAAAAGAGATAAGGGAGGAATATTTGTAAAACATTTTTATCCTCGACAAACTAGATGTTCATGAAAACACGAGGAAACAATGACCTAGTATAGGTGACAGCATAATCACCTTACATGGGTGGTGTCTCAAATGAAATTACAAAAAATGATAATATAGGCTAAGTAAACTAAAATTAAATTATAGTGTCACAAAAAACATTCATTAACTACTATAAATATCCATGGTCACAACAACCCAACAACATCATAGCACCCACTCCTTCCACAAAAAATTACAATATCACCATGAAAAACCACCACAACACAGTATCCCTAAAATAATCATAACATTGATTTTTATCGCATCATTTGAAATTGTATATTTATCATCACCAACTACATTACATAATTTATTTCACATTCATTTTCAAAACTAACTAATCAATAAAAGCACTTTAATTTCAATGTTTCCAAAACACATTACATCATGTCATTTATCCATTACATAAATTATTACTTACAAAAAACCATTAAAATTTATCTTCAAATGTTTTAGCTCCTAATCTATGGTTGTCACCTTCATGGGGAGAATGCATGGATTCTTCAAGGTAGTTCGAGTTCTATGTCAAGGAGACCCCATCTCACTAAACGTTTTCATTCTTATGCAAGATACGCTCAACTGCATGATTCACAAAGGGATCAAAAATGGGTGTATAATTCTTGACAAGAGGAAATAGATCATGCCTTCCATCTCACACTTGATGTGCGTAGATGACACAATCATCTTCTCAAATTATCGAAAGAGGTTTGTGCATGGAATCAAGAGTATACTGGAGGAGTACTGATTTTGGAGTGGGTACCTGATCAACAATTTTAAGAGAAACCTATATATATCCAATAAGTGTGATCCAAACTAGGCTACCCACATGTGCAGGAAACTGGACATGCAGCGAGGTACTTTTCCATTGGAGAACCTCAACACTCTAATATTTTTAGGTTTCATGCGCATTCAAGATTTCGACCATGTGGTGAGTAAAATCATAGGGTGGGTTATCAATTAGAGATATCACCTCCTATCCTTTGGGGGGAGAATAGATCAGGTTAACAGTGTACTATCTTTAATCTGGGACAACATGTTGGTTGAAACCTCGGTGTTGAAAGGTGTGATCAAAGCTACTAACAAGGTGATGGCTAGTATTTTTGGGATTTTATTTTCAAATAAAAAAGGCATTGAGTATCATGGGAGAGGATAGATCATCATATTCCAGATGGTGGGATTAACATGAGAATCTTGGGAAACACTATTGAATTCATCCACGTGAAACTATAATGGGAAGTGATTTAGGAATGAACTCTATGGGGGAGTATGATGGCCTATATCTATGGAAGCTATTCAGATGATGTTAGCATGCAGGGTTCCCCCCTTTGGTCCAGGATTTTCCCCCTCATTCTGACTCTCCATCAGCATGCTCATTAGATTGTGGGAGAAGGTAAAATTATATTCTATTTTCAGAACTGGGAAAGGTTTGTGACTGGATATCTAGGGTGTCTTACCCCATAAATCTCCTTCAATGAGGAAATCATGAATCATTCCTTCATTAGGGCAGCTCTAAACAATAGAAAATAAGAAATATTTGAATCGATTTCCATTAATGTGGAGCCAGAGAGATGTGTGTTTACCTCATCTAATGAAGGGAACTTTTTTCTCAAGGACATATGTAGTATATCCAAACCTTTGGTGCCTCATGATATATGGAATGAGATTTTGAGGTGTAAATGGATTCCACAAAAGTATAATTTCCTCATTTGGAGGATTCGGCACCATGTATTACCAACTGATGATAACATTAAAAATGTGGGGATTAGTCTCACATCATGTTGTCTTTGCAGTAAATAAAAGTAGGAAGAAATTATGGATCATATCTTCATTGAAGGAGAATGGTCCCAATATGTGTGGGGTTTCATTGGTAACTTCAAAGATCTCTCATCCACTTCCCTCAATGATGATTTGTTCTTAGAGAAATGGTTTCAGAGGGAAAATATTTTAGTCCTAGAAGGTTCAGATTGAGGTGTTATTATTATTTTAGGATGATGGTGTATATGGAAATTGAAAAACCACTCCAGATATGTGGGGTCCCTATCCATTGGAAGGTCCATTATTATGAGAATGACGATCTTGATGGTTGACATGGTTACTATTTTTGGGAACTGGAGGGAGGCCCATTCTCTATGTCCTCTTCAATACAGATCATCTTTGGCCTAGCCTTATACTCCTAGGAAATAGGGGCATTGGATTGGATGGTAACCCACAAAAAATGGCCTCAAACTGAATACTAATGGTTCATGTAATATGGGTGACATTTGTAGAGGAGGGGTGGTACGGGATTTAGGGGAAAGCCTCCCCCTTGATTTCACAGCACATTATGGTAGTGGCACATCACTTAAAGTGGAGGAAAATGTTGTTCTTACTAGCCTCAATATTTTCAATCAGAAGAACATCATACTTACTCAAGTGGAAACTGGTTCTACAGTTTTACATGACTCCCTGCATGGCAGAAGATCCACCCCATGTTCGATTACTTATATCATCAAAAAGTCAAGTCCCTTCTCAATAGGAGCATCTAGGTCACCCACACTTGGTGGGAGGGAAATATGGTAGCAGATCACCTGGATTCTCTGGCTGAACATGGGTCTAGTGTCACATGTCTCCCTAACAAATAACTTCCTCAAAGAAAAAGGGGTCAACTTGATACTAGGGTATTTTCTTGTTCTTCAATACTTTAGGCCTCCCTAGGGTAGGGTTTCCCCTAATCCTTTATCTCCCTTGTATTCCTCTTACTACTTGTACTTCTTCCTTGATTAAGATTTAGTAAGGATGATTATGAATAAAAAATAAAGAAAAAATAAGAGTAATTACTATATAAAACCTCCCTAAAGTGTCCCTTTTAGTGATTCTATCACATTTAATAAGATCTTAAATTATCACAATTATAATATTAATTCTATATTTATACTATGTTCATTTAATTAAAAACTTTAAATGATTGACCAATTATAAATCTTGGTAATCACATCAATAATAGAAAACAATGGTTCCATAATAAATCATAACAATCAATAGGGAAGAAATAAAATGGAAATAACATCTAAATCACTTGAAGAGCATATCAAATTAGCTTTCCCAGATCAATTTCCATTTCCTTCATCATTACCTTTTTAGGATAATTAAAATTATCCACCCAATGAAATAAAAAAAATTTAATTCCATATTACCTTAATAATAATTAATAATAAGTAATGGATTCATTATCTAAATCAGTTCTTCAACTAACATAGTATATGAATGAGACATTAATTGTGATAACATGAAAACAAAATCAATGAGATACACCATAATACCTAACATCATTGATCCCTTGTTAGAAACACAGCTATAACATCAAAAAAATAAGGAATGCATACTAATATAGTTTCTAAAAAAATAGAGATAAGGAATATAGAAGGAGGGGAAAGGAGTGAGAGAAACAAATTTTAGATTAAAAAATATCAATCACAAAAAAATAAATATGAAGGACCACAAAGGAAATACCAAAGGAAACTAAAACAATTCACAAGGTCTCTAGGGTTTAAAAGAAGTAAAAACATTAAGATAATATCCTAGAAAGAACTTGAATTTATAAAAATAACTGAAAATTATGAGCTTTATAATTTAATGGCCCTGGTCATTTCATAATTGTAGTTCTATCTAAAATCTATAACCTAATCATCATTAATTATTGGATATTAAAACTATTAAAATTCAATAGTACTAATTAAGTTCACAAAATAATGGTTCCCTACATGAAACAATGATTAAAATATTGAGATCAGGACACAATCAATAACCTTTCACGATAAATCTGATAGCACCTAGACACATAGGATGGTGAAACACAATAACCATTTTGTAAGACATCCAATGAAGGTAGAACCTAAAAATACCATATCCAATACCTTTATATAATAACACATCACTAAGACACAGTGGCCTAAATGTAAGAATAAATCCAAAAAACTTTGAGACCCTTTACTTAAAAATTTAAGACTTTAATGCATAACATTTTTCACTACATTCATTAAATAACTACAAAAAATCTTTATCATAACACTAAGATATAAAAAAACACTTTACACTACAACAATGGTAATGAAGAAATAACTTGATATTACTCTCCCTCTAACTCACCATGTAAACCTCTTTATGGCCCAATACACTACCCCTATACTACTAAATTATACATTATAAATGAAATTTTAGATAAATATATATTATACAATCACTAATGACCTCTAAACATTCTATTTAATTCTCTGACTCCTAAAAAATTCAATATAAAGGTCTAGAGTACACTCAAAAATTACATTAGATACCACTCAAATAATTCTTATCCTGAAAATCAAGGCTATACATAGATGAAAAAAGATGGAACTGCAAAATAAAATCACACCATGAGATACCTCTCCAATATGAATATTTCCATCACTAAAATACAAGAATAGTATAAGGATAATAAAAAAATATTCATGATATCATATAATCAAGAAACACATTATCATATAAACACAAAAACACTAAATATCTTGGGACACAAAACAAGAATATATGACTCACACCCCCATGTGCACTCCTCTAAGCCACCATTCATAAATAATACACAATCAAAAGGAATGACAGGACCATACAATTATTTCTCTTATAGATATTGATTCTTAACCAAACACTCTATGAATTTCATTTCCTAATAAACTTCCCACTCTGCCCAATAAATGAATCAAGTTTCATCATGATGGTAATAATGATGTTACATCAAATAGAAAATGTTTTCAATATAATCCATCTACAAAGGACACACCAACCAATAAACCATCTCACTGACTTGGTATAACACATTTAAATGTTTGAAGAAATGATGAGACAAATTATTACATTAAACAAAACTCTATTGACCATGATGAGGAGAAACCATCAAGAATATATAATCATGAATCACAAACTCCAGATGTTTTATTCATTGGTTAACATATGAATTTTTAGGATCCTTATTTTATTTCATCTAATAAAAAATCATCCAAACCTGTTTAGTTGTTCTCTACACCAAATTCGGACAACATACCACCAAATCCCTAACCTTAGTCTAGTATAATGTTGATTTACAAGGATAACAATACAACACCAAGAATGAAGTCATGATAATAAAATAGTGATAAATATTATTATAAAAATACTCACCCAATGGTTTTTGATTTAATCATGAACCTATAAAATCTAGAACATGTTATCTCAACATGTTCTTCTATGTATGGATCCCCTACTCTATTTGATCTTCTGTTCTATGGATGAAAAATATTTTTATGGAATAATTGATAATTAAATCCAA
Source organism: Viscum album (assembly GCA_963277665.1). Taxonomy (NCBI): domain Eukaryota; kingdom Viridiplantae; phylum Streptophyta; class Magnoliopsida; order Santalales; family Viscaceae; genus Viscum; species Viscum album. The sequence goes on along the minus strand of OY728136.1, from coordinate 281,836,055 downwards.
GATGAATGAACTTATATAATCAAAAAATAAAATTTAAACATTTATTAGAGGTGATCAAATTTAAAAACTCATGAAGAAAATAAATAGGCACTACATACATCTTCACTAAGACACCAACAACACTCAATTCCTGGAACTCTAAGAAATTATGTGAATTCATAAACTGGTCAAATATCAACATTATTGTATCTCATATACCCTAAGCTCAGTGTAGAGTGGTGATGAAATCCATCAAGTTTTACTCCCACTCCCACTTTGGAAAATCTAGTATTTTAATAAACCACTGCGAACATGATGGTTGGTCTTTAATTGATTAGATCTCAAACACCAAGAGACAAAATTTCCCACCTACAGCTTTATCCTTAGACACAAAAACTGACTCTGTATGGTATGAGGCATTTTAGTGACACTAGGATGATATTACAAAGGTGATACATAGAACTCATGAAGAAACATCTTATTTATATCTAAAATACTAAATATCTTTCCCCAAAATAATGCATGATATTGATTATTCTTTAAATTACCCTCAATAGAATCACTATAGACCACATGATCCTACCAAACCTCCACCTCAAGATCTCCTAATAGTGAATCCTACAACTATAGTATGAAGGATGGAAGAACAGTCACCTAATATATAATACCTCTATCACCACACCCTATATCAAGATATAAAAATGTGATATATTCCATCATATTCTATGAATCTCTATACTAATGAAAAAAAAGATACTTCCTACTTAGCACATATTCTAATAAATTCCATTTTCCTGGTGAATAAGTGATCTAGAAGTTATATTTATATACAAACACCATCACCACCACTAAAATAGATTCAAATTATACCAAAAATATATATAAATTGAGCTATTATAATATTTCAAGACCACAATGATCTCACTAATGTGGTGACTCCAAAATAAATTTTGAGAAAACACCACCAGCAAAAACTCCAGATCATGAGTGGAAAATTTATGCTAATGAGAATGTAATTTTCAAGAACTATAAGAGATCACAAATATTCAATACATTGTGGAATAAAAAAATATGTGAAACATCACATTAAACCTTAATCATAATTTCTTCCATAACATGGTGAAGGATAACATTACCGATTAACTTATCCATCGTGTAAACAAACACATAGTGTCTCAGATAAGTCTCAATGAATGCCTTTTACTTCATATTCAAGGATATAAAGTGGGTATAATTATAAGTGAAATCAAACAAAAAATGCTTTTATTATCTTATAAAAGTGAGGAAGTTGTGAACCACTACAACATTCTTTGGATCCACCCAAGAAAAAAACTTATTTCTTTTAAGGATCCAATTCTATTCCCTTTTGAAACTTGACATGTATAAGGAATTTCACATCATTTTTATAAAACATAACCATGGAAAACTTTCCATGGATAGTATTTCATCAAATAACCTCTAAAATAGATCTCCAATTATTAAAATTCCCCCCTAGGAACTAAAATAAATGAGTATGTCTTTGATGAACACTGATACAATTTGATCTAGTAACTCTCATAACATTAAGTTCATTAATCCCAAAAAAAAAGAAACTAGGAAATTCATGAAACTAAATGGTATAATAATCTAATAAAAGTTTATATAATGACACATGAAATTAATTTTTGTAATATCTTCCTCATTTACCCTTGTCTATTAATATCCAAATAGTAAATCAATCTTTTTGATCTAGTTCTATCCTTTCAAATTATTGAACTTATCATAAATATCCAGGTATGGATAATGATTCTTCATAGTAACTTGTATCAATTTATGATAGTATATTTAACATTTGATCAATTAATTATAGTATATGTATAACCTCGGTATAATATCCACCATCTTCAATAATTACACTAGATCACCCCAAGGCGACACACTAGGTTTGATGAAACCCTTATATAATATATTTTCAATATAAATCCATGACATCCACAACTCATAGGGTTTCATATGATAAGGATATATAGAAATTGATGAGGCACCAATTTATAACTCAATATTTAACATGATGTCCCATTAAGGGGTAGTGTCACAACTTCTTCTGGAAACATGTTATAAAATTATACATCATTTATTAGGAACATCACTACATCTACTTCCACCAGTCCTAATAAAACTCGAATAGATAATATTAAATGGGTTTCAAACACTCATGAACTATAAAATGATCCCTATAATTAATTGATGCCACACACTTATCATCCACAACTAATTAAATTACTTTCCTTTAAAAGAAAAAACTAATAACATAGACAAAATACAATCAATCTATTCCAAGGATGGTATCGTATAGATATATTCATATTAATAATAAATCAAACATTATATGATGTTACACCATCATCCAATCATGACCCCAAAAGACCTTAGAGAAATCAGACTGACATCTAACATGCATAGGAAAAAAAGGAATTGGGATCCTCTCCAACTTAATCCCTAGAGCTCATACCAATGTATGTGTAATGAAGGGATTTTTATCTGTAAATCAAATAGATAATTAGTTATAGTATTTAGAGGGTAGATATTACCTTTAATAGTATGTGGCATGACAGATGTTGTAAACTCCATGGAATATAGTTGACCATGCCCTACTTCTCAACCTCACTAACCATGATGATGACCAAATCCACAACCACACTCATCCATATACCCCTAAGGATGTTTAAATTCATGGAAATGTCTAAAAACTACTCTATGTACCTTATACTATTGTAAAACATTCCTAATTTACTGATGTTGATAAGGTCGCAGGGGAAACTATGGTTTTAGTTACACTATAAATGGACAACCTACCACACACTAACTACTAAGAATGATCATTCATTTAAAATTTCGACGACCATGACCTCTAAAATTAAATTACACTCCAATGGGACTCCTAGTAGAAACCTAGGAACTTCAAACTCTATATAAATTGGATAATGATAATTAATACCAAATCCATATCAACTGAAATGTCAACTACCTAAACATCCTGGAGCATCAATTTACATACTTATTCCTCAAACGTTTCTAAGGACCTCCCAATCCAGATGTCCCCAGGGCATGTCCCTATTTGATATTAGAAAGGTGGGGAGCACATCATCCTTTTTAGAGGATGCACCATAGTACCAGTGGTGTTGCGGGAGGAGTTGTTGAGGGAGTTCCATATATCTCCTTTAGTAGTATATCCAGGTGTGATGAAGATGTACAAAGACCTCTGACATTAGTACTAGTGGTTGGGGATGAAGAAGACATTGGAAGAGTTTGTCTCGAGATGCCTCACCTGTCAGTAAGTGAAGGTTGATCACCAGGTTCCAGTAGGTTTGACACAACCCATCGAGGTACCAGAGTGGAAGTGAGATGGAATATCGATGGAATTTCTGTAGAGATTACCACATACATCCAGGGGGCACAATACCATCTGGGTGATCATAGACTGACTCACCAAGTCAACCCACTTCCTACCCATTCAAGAATAGGGCTCAGTAGAGAGCTTGGGACGCCTCTACGTGCAGAAGATAGTTCAAATCCATGGAGTCCCATTTACAATAGTCTTAGATCATGATGCAAACTTTAAATCCCATTTGTGGAAGGGATTATAGGAGGTGTTTGGGAATCAGTTGCATTTGATCACAGCATTTCACCCACATATGGATGGTCAGATGGAGCAGACCATACAGACCTTAGAGGACATGCTTCGTACTTGCATTCTTGATTTTGGTCGCAGTTGGGAGGACCACCTACCACTAGTTGAGATTGAGTACAACAACAACTACCACTCCACCATCTATATGGAACCATTTTATGAACTGTATAGATGAACATGTAGATCACCTCTATGTTGGATAGACCTATGGGAGTTAGCACTCATGGGTTCAGAGTTGGTACGAGCTACCACTAAGAAGGTGCAGATCATCCTGTAGTGGATGAGGACTACACAGAATAGGAAAAAATCTTATGCTGACAGGAGGCGGAGGCCCTTCCAGTTCAAGGAGGGAGACCATGTGTTTCTTCAGGTCTCACCCTGATGGGGATTGCGAAGATTTGTCCAGGGCATCAAGTTATCTTTGAGGTTCATCAGACCCTTCCAGAATCTGAGCAGAGTTGGAGAGGTGGCGTATTTCCTAGCTCTCCCCCCACAAATGCACTGGGTGAACGATGTTTTACATGTGTCATAGCTGAGGAGGTACGTTCATGATCCATCGAAATTCATAGATTGGGGTGAGTTGTACATTGATGATGGGGCAATGTTTGCAGAGTTTTCAATAGAGATAGAGGAACGACAAGAGCGGGTCCTTCATAGATGGTCGATTCCTCTCGTGCGTGTTCGGTGGAACCATAAGAATCTCTAGGAGAGAACATGGGAGTGGGAGGTTTAGATTCATGATCAATACCCCCATTTGTTTGTTTATCCTTGTTTTGGATTATGAGGATGTGAATCCCTAAAGGTGGGGTAATGTAATGTCCTGAATGTAATGCCCCAACCCCAGTTACCCAGATCCGGTGGATTATTTTAATACATTGGCATGATTACAAGGAATCAAGTCCCGAAGGACCGATCAGTTTAGTAGTCTTAGAAAATAGATTACATACATTAACTTTACATTACGATTTCAAACATAAAACACAGCATAGATAGTTCTTTGAGAATTCCATTGTTCCTTTATCTTAACCCTATATCTCAAACATAAAACACTTCTTGGGATCCTAGGAAAATAAAAAATAAGAAAGGGGTGATCTCAGATGCTCAGTAAGGGTAAATAATTTAGCGGAAGCTATAAAGTTTAAGGAAAGATGTGTAATAAAGACAAAAGCCTTTTAAACATAAACTTGAACATAATATAGCAAAAATAAATCAAACATTACCATATAAACATGCACATTGATATTCTACTAGTCGAATAATCATATGAAATAACTAATTTCATAATGAGGGAATGTATAAAACCATACTTTAATTTCTGGGTCAAGGCCTCGTGCCAGGACCAATGCGTTAACTGCAACCAGGCCTAAACTTGGAGATCCTCTGTAACCGGACTCCATCCCGGAGATCCTCTGTAACCAGACTCCATCCCGGAGAGCCTCTGTAACTGGACTCCATCCCGAAGAGCCTCTATAACCGGACTCCATCCCGGAGAGCCTCTAAAACTGGACTCCATCCTAGAGGGTCTGCTGTAACCGGACCCCAACCCAGAGGGCTTACTTTTAACAGTGCCCAACCCTAATCATACTAGTTGAACACATTCATCTTAATAAGTGGTTTAAATATAACATAAACATTTTTATTAAAACTAGCAAACGAAATGTCAATACTTTAACCATAAACCATGAATGGAATAAAAATAACTCATCCATAGTCAAACATATCATAAAACCTTAAATACAATATAGAATATTTGTATCATAATAAATCAACTTCAAATGAGTGTAAAATTTATCAAAGGATGTTAACATAGATGAAATCAAAACTATTTGAGAGAAATATATCTTTCTATTTTGAAATCATTTAAGAGTCTCATAATTATAAAGAAAAAATTTATTTTGAAAATATTCTTATAATATTTTAAGGGAAGATTTGATGATATTATAAAGGCGTAAAATAGCCGCACCCACTATATAAGTTAAAAAAACATTCTTACCTTAAATTTATCTAAAAGGTCAAAAAGTACCTCAATTGGAAAACGACAGAAAGATTCTTTCAAAACATATAAGGTCAAATAAGGGTATAAATTACTTTAACCCATTGTCTAGTAAATAGTAAAAATGTTTTGAAATACATTTTAAAGAAACGTGGATGTGGATGATAAATAGGTCCAAGTAGATACTTACGTAAAACAACCTCGGATAATAAAGAGATTGTGAAATTAACCCTTACCAATTTGGTAACTTACGAAACATACACTCCATGAATGAAGTATCATACAATGAATATGTAAATACACATAAATTAAATTTTATTATACAAAGAATACAATTATGGGTAGTACATGCACCACACAAAAGGTAACAGTAGCAATATGGCATGAATCTCACGGGAATAAGGAGTGAGATGAAAACCCCTTACCTTGCACTTTACTTTAGTCGAGGGTACGTTTAACCTCATGTATGAAGATCATATTATGTTATTAAATTATACCATAACCATATTAATATTTATCATATCATACATGATTCATTTATGACTTTATACTACCCATTTAATAATAATTTTCATGTTAAATTAACATTTTGGGTAATAATCGCTTTCTTTATCGTACGTGTTTTAACTTGTTACTCTTGATTGTATCACTTAGATCAAGATTTAAATAATTCAAAAATATAAAACATGATTTATATATACTATATATTTAGAATATAAATATGTTTAATATACATATATATGAAATGGAAAACACCGTTTATGGAGACGGTAGTCCGTACGTATGCATAAACGTTGTTTCCATTTTCATATCGTATTGAACGGAAGTAAGTGAATAAGATATATGTAAGTACATAAATATATATATATATATATATACAGTAGAATTTTTATGTCATGTATTACATACTTATTAGTAATATATATATTTTTATAATCGTCGATGAATGGTGAACTTGGAAATGAATATCATCGCGTCGTGGAGACGGTAATCCGTACGGACTCATGAGCAGCAATATAATTTCCTTAAAGGTGTGGAATTGGATGTTATATCATATATAAATAATAATTATCATCTTATATTTATTATTTAAATCAATTACACATCATTATTATACCCATCCAAATAATAATGTATTGAATAACAATTACACTACGACGTGGAGACGGTAAGCCGTACGTACGCACGTATGGTGACATGTCATTAAAAGGATGGATAGAATAATGAATATGGTTGTTCCATATTTATAATAACAACACAGTATATAGAAGATACTGTAGTAATTATTTTATAATGGAAACAACAAAGAAAGAGGAAGTGGAAGAAGAAAAGAACTTGAAAGAGGTGATGAAATATTTACCTCTTCTTCAGGTTCTTCCTTTTGATTTGATCAAAAGGGATCCTTAGGATGGCTTTATGATCAAACTTAATCCTCTAGGATGAAGGGAGGATATTTTTGCAGGGTTTGTCCAAGCCAAATGGCTTGGGAGGTGTGAATTTGAGATAAGGGGAAGTGCCCTTTTATAAGAGGGGTGAGGGACACCTTAGGAAAAACTTAAAATATTATTTTATAATAAATTCATTTTCAGTTTCTAATGGCTCCAAAATTAATTATTTAAAGGATAAGGTGGTTATGGGTCGAAAACCACTCAACCAATAGGTTTTAGATAGGTTTAGGTTACCATATTAACCTTAACTTTTAGATTTAACTCTTAGTTAAATAGTTTGACATTTACCATGTCTCTTTGTATTTTTATATTATATGGTTAATAAACTTACTATAAATTGTCAATAGAACCCCAATTGGTTCATTAATGAAATATATATTATTATATAAGTCTTTTTGCCGGACCTTATATTTTTATTATTATTATATCAAATAATAATATAATATTTGTTTTAAAAATTATTTTATGTCAATTTTGACACTATTTGAAATTTTGTTTTTTCTAAATTCATAACAGCATTATTACTTCGAAAAAAAATTATCTAACCAACCCTAACATGTAATATTAACCTAGAAAAATAGTGTAATTAATAAAAAGTCTCAAATTACATTTATTTGGACATTTGTAATATCAATTATTTTAATATTTCATTAATTAGGTAATTATTGCATCATCATTGTGTCATAAATAAATTAAATTATTTAATTTCTAAAAAATATAAATAAAATAAAATTATGTAGGAAATATTTTTATATTTTTAATGAATATTTATAGTTGAATTTATCTTATGTATAACCCTATATTAAAAATATTTTAGTTATTAAACTTTGATTTTAACTCTTTTAACTCTTCTTTAAATAAAATAATAATAAGTTTCATAATCTAATCCAAGTGGATCTAAAGAATCATATTTTATTCCTAAGGTTGTTTTTTGTCGAATTACACTTATCCAATAGAATTTGTACATGTGTTAGGGTAATAATAATATCATTTTTACCCTTAATTACCTTTTTTACTTTTAACTGTGGTAAATAAAAGTAAAAGGTTATTATTCATCAAAAATTATTTTTATTTTCTTGAACCACATTTTTCTTACTGATATCAATCGTGTCTCTCAGATTTTTGAAATTCCACTCACAGAAGCGGTAAAATTAAGTTTTATGCGAATTTTCAAATTCTCTTAGGAGGTGCGTAAAAGACGGTGAAAAGTTCAATAAAATTTCATATATCTAATATTATTACAAAATGACTCCAATGAATTACATTGAACATATATAGGTACTATGTATCTATTTTGACCTAAAATAAATTTAAATAAAATAAATAATTATTTAAATAAAAAGTTATTTTAAAATAATAACTCAGTGTTTTTCACTATTCATCAAAAATTGAAAGTTTTCAGAAAAATACCAAAAATTTACCTTAAGCTAATTTTGATATTACGAATTCAAAAAGGAAGTCTATTTTACCAAATTAAAAACATATAAGTTTCATTTATTAATTTAAAATTATTTCTCGTTGTCAAAACCAAAAGGCGTATTTTTAAGAAACAATAACTATCAAAAGATTGACACTTGTTTATATCCAATATCAAAGTGAAATTACTTAAAATGACTAGAATTGGATTAAATGGAAAAAATATAATCTATTTATACTTCCAAACCATTAAAATATATAATTTAACACTATAAATTATTTTGATTAAAAAAGTTGTTTTCAGTTAAAATATAGTATTTTTTTATTATTTACCTAAATATGAAAGTTATTAGAAAAACACCAAAAATTTATTGAAACTAAATTATTATGTCCCGATTCTAAATAAGAAGTTTATTTTATCAAATTTAATATATAAAATTTTCAAATATTCAATTTAAAAAGGGTTCACCATTAAAAGTCGGAAAAAGTGCATTTTTTGAAAAATACTTCTTTTATCTGAAAAAATGAATTAGTTCTTACATTATGTCTAAGAAACTCATAATATGGATTCTAAAATTATAAGAAATATATATATAGTTCAAAATTCAGTTAATACTATTCATAACCACTTTTGAACGGCTAGTTTGGTAAGTCATTGTGAGCTTGAACTTGGTGTTGCGTGTAGTGCAAGTTATTGAATTACTTTGAAGAAATAACATACTATGAAATCTTGGGGTGTTACATTCTTCCCTCCTTCAATAAATTGTGTCCTCACAATTTGAAATTGTTCTTCAAAAATAAAAGGTTGAAAATAGAAAATACTTTTGTGGAGAACTCATATCGGAAATTGGGTTAATAAAATTTAGTCTTAATAAGAGAAAATATATATATATATATATATATATATATATATATATATACTTGACAAGTAGAGTTACATCCTTTAACTAATTACTACCAAAAACTCATCTTTCACTCCAAAAGATTTCAAAAAAAATATTCTATTTATCCTAATCGTATAGGGTTCCAAAAATAATGAATTTATAATTCACCTATTAGACCCCTTAAAAAACTAGATTATACTATCTAGGGACTTCTTGTAGTCTAGTGGTAGGAGATAAATCCCAATCGCACTATGGTGTTGGTTCGATTCCCACAGCTTTGTCTGACGTGACGGATTGTCACACGGTCTGCGTGTTTTCCTTTTTATAACAATCCAAAAATAACCTTAACAATAATATCCAATTTCAAACTTAATCTATTCCAACCTTTAGACTTATCCAAAATACTTCTATCCAAACTCACAATCCAAAATTTATAAGGAAGTTAAACACAATGAAGATCCTTTTTTTCAGGTAATAACATGTGAACATCTTCATCATGTATTATTTTAAAACATGGTAACACCCTGAATTACCATAAACCTTGTTGATTACATTCATGCTCACTTATCCTTTATATAATACTGTATATATTCCTTATATCCAAAAAATTTGAATATTCAAACAGTTGTGAGATAAACAAACCATTAATCAGTTCCAAGATAGTCAAGAATATCCAATATAATTTATCCAAATCAACCATCTCTTATTCTAAAACTACTACCTTACTATCGGGACCATATAATCTCAAATTCTCAATGAAATAGTACTACAGTACAATCCTTATTTATTTCCTTAATTCATATAACCAGTAAATCTTTGATACAACACTTAAATGACACAATACTTTAATAACAACATAAGAACTCTTAATCATTACTCTTCATCTTTAGTAGTATCATAACTTTATTCTTATCCAATATTATCATTTAGGGTATAATCTGATGATTTTAAAATCGATTCGCGTAGTGTCCCAACTCCTTGCAGATGAATAATTGTACATTTGAAACTTTTTTCTTACCCTTGCAATCACGTACTTGGTATCCTTTTTCTCTGCACTTATAACAAACTCCCGTTACCTTCAAGCATTTACCAAGGTGATTCTTTCCACAGTTATCACATATGGGAAAAATACTTCTTTTCCCTCTTCCCTTTATCCATCTTTCTCTCTTCCATCCTTTTCTTCTCTTTCTTCCCTTCAAAGCCATAGGACTCAGATAATTCTTTACTTATCTTATTAACACATGATACTATTTTTTTCATATGTTGAGAATACATGGGAGACTATTTACATTCTAAATGTTGGCTTAATACCATGAAAGATATGATCCTTCGTACTCTTTGGATCATACGTATTTTTGGAGTTCACATTCCTTCTACTAGGTGACATTTTTATACAATGGCATACACTAGGTCATTTTATGAATTGCAATGAATAATTCCAAAATTGTAAAATACCTAATGTAAATTGAATAGTTTATGGATATAATCCATAAAAATGTTTTTTTTTTTGAGGAGTTATATACTCGTAAATTCTTCATAATGATTTGTAAAAAAATGAGAATTATCCTAAGAATATCCCCTGGGAGTGTCGTAACCAAGAGTGCAGCAAGGCCCGTTGTTGTGCACCAGTTCCCGTTCAAGTCTAGATAAAAGTGGTGCTTTTGGGTTTTACCCCTAGGTACATCTGTTCCAGAGATGCCTCTACCTGCTCGTATCCAGAAAGGGATGTATTTTCTTGTAAAACTCACAAAATCTCTAAATTACCAAAATTTTAGAAAGTTCCTCTATACTAATCCTCATAGTCTATCTTAGGGTAATGTTCTCTAATCATAGTTTATAAAAATATAGTTTCCAATGTTATTACTAAAATTCCTCTAATACCAACTATAATTCCCCAACCCCAGTTACCTAGAGCCGGTGCATTATTTTAATACATTGGCATGATTAAAAGGAATCATGTCCCGAAGGACTGATCAGTTTAGCATTCTTGGAAAATAGATTACATACATTAACTTTACATTAAAATTTCAAACATAAAACATAGCATAGATAGTTCTTTAATAATTTCATTGTTCTCTTATCTTAACCCTTCATCTCAAACATAAAACACTTCTTGGGATCCTGGGAAAATAAAACATAAGAAAGAGGTAAGCTCAAATGCTCAGTAAGGGTAAATAATTTAGTAGAAGCTATAAACTTTTAAGGCAAGATGTGTAATAAATACAAAATCCTTTTAAACATAAACTTGAACATAATATGTCAAAAATAAATCAAACATTACCATATAAACATGCACATGGATATTCTACTAGTCAAATAATCACATGAAATAACTAATTTCATAATGAGGGAATGTATAGTACCAGAATTTAATTTATGTGTCAAGGCCTCGTGCCAGGACCTATGGGCTAACTGTAACCAGGCCCAAACCCAGAGAGCCTCTGTAACTGGACTCCATTCCGAAAAGCCTCTATAACCAGACTCCATCCCAGAGAGCCTCTATAACCAAACTCCATCCCGGAGAGCCTCTGTAACTATACTCCATCCTAGAGAGCCTTAGTAACTGGACTCCTTCCCAGAGGGTCTGTTGTAACCAGACCCCAACCCGGAGGGCTTACTTTTACTGGTCCCCAACCCGGAGCATACTAGTCCAACACATTCATCTTAAGAAGAGGTTGAAATATAACATAAACATTCTTATTAAAACTAGCATATGAAATGTCAATACTTTAACCATAAACCATGAATGGAATAAAAATAACTCATCCATATTCAAACATATCACAAAACCTTAAATACAATATGGAAGATTTTTATCATAATAAATCAACTTCAAATGAGTGTAAAATTTATCAAAGGATGTTAACATAGATGAAATCAAAACTATTTGAGAGAAATATCTCTTTCTATTTTGAAATCATTTAAGAGTCGCATAATTATAAATAAAACATTTATTTTGAAAATATTATTATAAGCTTGTAAGTGAATCTTTGATGATATTATAATGGCAGAAAATAGTCACACCCATCGTATAAGTTAAAAAAACATTCTTACCTTAAATTTCTCCAAAAGGTCAAAAAGTACCTTGTTTGGAAAACGACAGAAAGATTCCTTTCAAAAAATATAAGGTAAAATAAGGGTATAAATGACTTTAAACCATTGTCTAGTAAATATTAAAAATGTTTTGAAATGCATTTTTAAGAAACATGGATGTGTATGATAAAGAGGTCATAGTAGATACTTATGTAAAAACAACCTCGGATAATAAAGAGATTGTGAAATTAACCCTTACCAATTTGATAACTTACGAAACATAAACCCCATGAATGAAGTATCATACAATGAATATGTAAATACACATAAATTAAAGTGTATTAAATAAATAATACAATTATGGGTAGTATATACACCACAAAAAAGGTAATAGTGGCAATATGGCATGGATCTCATGGGAATAAGGAGTGAGATGAAAACTCCTTACCTTGCACTTTCCTTTAGTCGAGGGTACGTTTAACCTCTTGTATGAAGATCATAGTATGTTATTAAATTATACCATAACTATATTAATATTTATGATATCATACATGATTCATTTATGACTTTATACTACCCATTTAATAATAATTTCCATGTTAAATTAACATTTCGGGTAATAATCGCTTTCTTTATCGTACGTGTTTTAACTTGTTACTATTGATTGTATCACTTAGATAAAGATTTAAATACTTACAGAATATAAAAAATTATTTATATATCATATATATTTAGAATATAAATATGTTTAATAGACATATATATGAAATGGAAAATACCATTTATGGAGACGGTAGTCCGTACGTATGCATAAACGTTGTTTCCGTTTTCATATCGTATTGAACGGAAGTAAGTGAATAAGATATATGTAAGTACATAAATACATATATATATATATATATACAGTAGAATTTTTATGTCATATATTACATACTTATTAGTAATATATATATTTTTATAATCGTCGATGAATGGTGAACTTGGAAATGAATCTCATCGCGTCGTGGAGACGGTAATCCGTACGGACACACGAGCGGCAATATAATTTCCTTAAAGGTGTGGAATTGGATGTTATATCATATATAAATAATAATTATCATCTTATATTTATTATTTAAATCAATTACACATCATTATTATACCCATCCAAATAATAATGTATTGAATAACAATTACACCACGACGTCGAGACGGTAAGTTGTACGTACGCATGTATAGTGACATGTCATTCAAAGGATAGATTGAATAATGAATATGGTTGTGCCATATTTATAATAACATCACAGTATATAGAAGATACTAAAGTAATTATTTTATAATGGAAACAATAAAGAAAGAGGAAGTGGAAGAAGAAAAGAACTTGAAAGAGGTGATGAAATATTTACCTCTTCTTCGGGTTATTCCTTTTGATTTGATCAAAAGGGATCCTTAGTATGGATTTATGATAAAAATAAGGCCTCTAGGATTAATGTAGATAGTTGTTAGGATATTTGGGCAGGTTTTGGCCAAGCCAAATGGATTTGGAGGTGTTAATTTGAGAGAAGGGGAAGTTCCCTTTTATAAGAGGGGTGAGGGGCACCTTAGGAAAAACTTAAAATATTATTTTATAATAAATTCATTTTCAGTTTCTAATGGATCCAAAATGAATTATTTAAAGGATAATATGGTTATGGGTTGAAAAAAACTCAACCAATAGGTTTTATATAGGTTTAGGTTACCATATTAACCTTAACTTTTAGATTTAACTCTTAGTTAAATAGTTTGACATTTACCATGTCTCTTTGTATTTTTATATTATATGGTTAATAAACTTACTATAAAATGCCAATCGAACCCCAATTAGTTAATTAATGACATATATATTATTATATAAGTCTTTTGTCCTAACCTTAGATTTTTAGGATTATTATATCAATTAATAATATAATATTTATTTTAAAAACTATTTTATGTAAATTTTGACACTATTTGGCATTTTGTTTTTACTAGATTCATAACAGAATTATTACTTTAAAAAAAAATTATCTAACCAACCCCAACATGTCATATTAACCTATAAAATTATTTTAATTCATAAAAAGTCTCAAATTACATTTATTTGGACATTTATAATATTAATTATTTTAATATTTCATTAATTAGGTAATTACTGCATCATCATTGTGTCATAAATAAATTAAATTATTTAATGTCTAAAAAATATAAAAAAAATACAATTATGTAGGAAATATTTTTATATTTATAATTAATATTTATAATTGAATTTATCTTATGTATAACCCTATATTAAAAATATTTTAGTTATTAAACTTTGATTTTAACTCTTTTAACTCTTCTTTAAATAAAATAATAATAAGTGTCCTAATATAATCCAAGTGGACCTGAAGAATAATATTTTATTCCTAAGGTTTTTTTTTTGTTGAATTAAACTTATCCAGTAGAATGTGGACATGTGTTAGGGTAATAATAATATCATTTTTACCCTTAATTTCCGTTTTTACTTTTAATCGTGGTAAATAAAAGTAAAAAAGTTATTATTCACCAAAAACTATTTTTATTTTATTGAACCAAATTTTTCTTACTGATATGAACCATGTCTCTCGGATTTTTGAAATTCCACTCACAGAAGAAGTAAAATTAAGTTTTATGCAAATTTAGAAATTCTCCTAGGAGGTGGGTAAAAAACGGTGAAAAGTTCAATAAAATTTCATATATCTAATATTATTAAAAAATGAATCCAATGAATTAATTTGAACATATATAGGTATTATGTATCTATTTTGACCTAAAATAAATTTAAATAAAATAAATAATTATTTAAATAAAAAATCAGTTTTAAACAATAACTCAGTGTTTTTCACTATTTATCAAAAATTGAAAGTCTTCAGAAAATTACCAAAAATTTACCTTAAGATAATTTTGATATTAAAAATTCAAAAATAAAGTCTATTTTACCAAATTAGAAACATATAATTTTCATTTATTAATTTAAAATTAATTCCCGTTTTCATAACCAAAAGGCATATTTTTAAGAAACAATAACTATCAAAATATTGACACTTGTTTATATCCAATCTCAAAGTGAAATTACTTAAAATGACTATCATTGGATTAAATGGTAAAAATAAAATCTATTTATACTTCCAAACCATTAAAATTTATAATTTAACACTATAAATTATGTTTATTAAAAAATTGTTTTCAGTTAAAATATAGTATTTTTTTACTATTTACCCAAATATGAAAGTTATCAGAAAAACACAAAAAAATTTATTGAAACTAAATTCTTATGTCTTGATTCTAAAGAAGAAGTTTATTTTGTCAAATTGAATATATACAAGTTTCAAATATTGGATTTAAAAAGGGTTCACCATTAAAATGTGGAAAAAGTGCATTTTTTGAAAAATACTTCTTTTATCTTAAAAAATGAATTAGTTCTTACATTATATATAAGAAACTAATAATATGGATTTTAAAATTATAAGGATTATATATATAGTTCAAAATTCAGTTAATATTATTCATAACCGCTTTTGAACGGCTAGTTTTGTAAGTCGTGGTGCGCTTGAACTCGGTGTTGCATGTAGTGAAAGTTATTGAATTACTTTGAAGAAATAACATACTATGAAATCTTGGGGTGTTACACCGAAAATTCCATCTAATTTTTTTAATTATATGGAATTATTTCAAGACCAGAAACTAAGACGGCATGTGATTCTAAGGCCCAGAGTGTCCGGAATGATCCGTCCAAAAATGTTAAATTTTAAATAGTGCTCGTGAGTGGTTTTCCTAGAAAAGTAAAATAACTCTTAAATGGTTTCCCGAATAAGAAATTTGAGGGAACCATTGCATTCAGGATGAAAATTTTACCCTAGGCATGACTTAAGTTTAGTCGACGCGGGCCTCTAGTGAGAAAACCTGAAAATGGCATAATTGTAAATAAAATTATTAAATAAAATTATTTTATTTTTCAAATCCTTATATCTCACAAGTGGTGACTCAAATCAAAAATATGAGACCATCATTGAGCTCGTGAGGGTATTCTTTCCTTAGGAAAAGACTAACATTGTCTGGCACGGGCCAACAGCGGAAGTTTGTTTTTGGCTGTAAATAAAATAATTAACAATTATTTTATTTTCAAATCCTTTTAACTCATAAATGGTAACTGATATTGGAAATTCGAGAGTACCGTTGAGCTCCTGAGGGCGTAACTCCCTTAGGCAGAGCTTAACCTCGACCGGCGCGGGTTGAGGGTGAAAGATAGTTTTAGAAACTTTTTTTAAGCGAATTAAAATGTCACGCATGCGCGGTTTTGGAAACTTCCAAACAAATGCCCGGATTGAAAATATGAGGGCACTGTTGCGTCCAGAATGGAGACATTACCTAAGAATGTACTTAACATTAACCAGTATGGTTTGAGGGAAAAATTAATTTTTAGACTTTTTAAGAAAAATAAAATAAACTTAAAAAGTTATTTTATTTGTTTTTCCTCACCATTGAGTGGTGGAGAGTCAGCACTACAGTGTAGCGATGACAAAATGATGAAACTCATTAAATTAATCCCATTAATGAGGCTCTTAAAATGAATCATAACAGAGATGTTGTTTCATAAATTAAATAGAGTAACAATGCAACGACACAGCATAACAGAAACATTGCGATGGTTTTCTCTTTTAACGAGATAATGGGTTGGATAAATAGTTTGAAATCTAGGAATTTCTCTGATGAATATATGGTGAGGAATCCTCTCCAATGATGAATAATGAATGCATTCTCCTTCCACCCTTTGAAGGATTGCTAGAAACATGGGTGGAAGATCAAAAACAGAGAACGAAGGCACGCGATGCCGCTCTTCCTCGACCAATGAATCTATCCTAGGTAGGGGTTACTTTTTTATAATTTGAAATTACTCATTCTTCTTTCTAAAATAAAGAACACAGATCAACCCACAAACAGGTTGATCTATAGATCACTTATTCTTGTGGGAGGGTGCTTATTCTTGGGTTTTTTGCATCAGGGTTAAATTGTTGATAAAACTTGAATCTTCTTCCCCCATATTTTAAAACCTCTAACGTGGAGGGTGAGAGCCGACACGAACAAGGCTCGAGCCCCTACACCTTTTTACGTTCTTTTATGTTCTTTGTGGATGAACCTCTGAGTTGGTGGTGAAGCATTTTCGAGGTTGTAGCAGGGAAGATGACACCCCATGGAAACCAGAGGCGTTGACGGTCTGAAGAATGGACCACCGAAGCGGACCCGGTGGTCCGTTGGAAATATTTTTGGCATGCCAGAATCGACGTGTCGAGGAGTATCTCATGGCCTTCTTGGTTTGCGGCAGTGTAGCACGAGCCGCCGGCACTTGGTTCGGCGGCTGGCGGAGGTGGGACGCGGCCAACCGGCCACGTCAGTGGAGCGGCCCATGCCATGTAGGCTGCAGCTTCGCACTGGCATGCAGTCTAGTGGGTACCACGTACAGGGCCAAATAGGGCAGTCGGCTAAGCCGGCCGCGGGGCACACAAGTCGGATTCCCTCCTAGAATTCGGGGCTAGAGGGACCAGCCCACTGTGTGGGCCGACCTGGGGGCGCAAACCAAGCTGTTGAGTGGCCCGAGCTGAAGTAATTCAGCCCGATGTTGTGGTTCGGGCTAGCGGGATAAAATCAGGTCACTGGGTGGCCCAGACTGGGAAAGAAAACCAGGTTGGATAAATCCAGATCATTGGGCGACCAGGCGGGCTGGACCCACGGCCGAACCAGGTAGGGTCCAGCAAGGCCCAATGGGCCTGGACCAGTAGTTGGGCTGGAACAGTCCATCCTAGACCCAACTGGGTCGGGTCAGGTCGTCCAAAATGGTCTGGGTCAGTTTGATCAAGCAGGACCGGCCCCTGTTTACTAAAATGCCAATATCTTTCAGAACAGGCATTCGATTGACAATCAGTTTGTGACCTTGTAACACTCATGAAGAGGAGGTTCTTTTGGAATGATCTAAGGAGGCTTTAGTGGAAGTTTAAATATAAATAATGGCTTGATTAGTGGATTCTCCCAAAATCAAGCGTGCTACATGCAGAAATCCTATAGCTGGCTGGGACCCAAAGACTGCTAACAAGTGACCCTATGTGGATCAGCTATAAGCGACCCTCTATGGATCAGCTAAAAGTGGCTCTATGTGGATCAGCTACAAGAGATTCTATGTGGATCAGATACAAGCGACCATGTGTGGATCAGCTACAAGCGACCCTGTATGGATCCACTATAAGCGACCCTGTGTGGATCACCTCTGAGCGACCCTCTGTGGATCAACTTTCAACGGCCCTGTGTGGACCAGCTATGATGGCCTAAGTGGTAAGCGGCTTCATGTGACTGATCATACCTACGGTACTCATCAGGGATGAGTACCTCAATAGTCCAAGGCATTCAGTGGTATAACTAATAGTCTTGCTTTCCGTAATTTAGATTATACCTATGTGAGTTTTATTGCTTCATGGTCATGGTTTTTGGTTTGATTTGTGGATTGTTTTATGGTCTTTCCTTTGTGGTTTGGGGTACCTACTAATTATTGTGTTACTCACCCCTACACAGGCTTCACTCGCACGTGTTGTGTCCTGTGCAGGTGATTGACGCTTCAACGGAGACCTTGGTGGTCCAGGACTAGGTGGTGCTCAGTGATATGGGATGGAAGGACGCTTCGAAGGAGACCTTGGTGGTCCAGAACCAGGTGGTTCTCAGTGAGACAGTATGGATGAATGATTTGATGGAGACCTTGGTGGTCCGAGACCAAGTGGTGCTCAGTGAGACGGGACAAACAGACGCTTCGACAGAGACCTTGGTGGTTCGGGACCAGGTGGTGCTCAGTGAGATAGGAAAGACGGGTGTACTTCTATGACTACAGGTAGCTACCCTTCACCTACCCTTCAGGTGGGATCTCGAGTGGATAGACCATGGTATTTGTAATTTTATTTGTTATTTTGGCATGGTATTCTAGCCCCTTTGTACTTTCAGTTTGTATTATACTCTCTTTAGTTGTCTTAGTGAAAGTTGTGGTTTACTTTGTGTTTACTTTCCACAGTTTGAGCTATGTGTGTGTGTACAGGTTTAAAGGCAAATGCCTTCCCTTTTTGGGATATGCCTATTCGGTGTAGTCGTCAGCCCCTGGCTTATGGAAGGTGGGATTAGGGTAGTCACAGCACGGGCCCTGGGGGATGGGTCATGAAAAACCATGCATGATTCATTATGATAGTTCCATACTCATGAGTGATTTTTCATTGATATAACAAGTCATCACAAGGTAATTATATCCCACGTTCCATTACACCTTTGGCACCGAGCACAAGCTCATATTTCAACCAAGCCTCGTAATGCAATATAAACACACACCACCATGTATGCCCAAAAAAATCATACCAATACAATCATGCCAAAAACCATTTCAAAACAAAAACCATTTTGATAAAAAAAACCTTTTTATCAAAAACCTTTTTTCCATAAATCAAACCAAGTGACTATTTTAAAATCAACCATTTAAAATCATTTATCAAGTCACTTCAATAACAATTTCACAATTTCACCAAAAATACAAAACCATCACTAAAGAAGGTTTCAACCATGCTTTTCACCCCAATTTCACAATCAATTAAATCAATTTGAAACTAATACAATCAGTTCTAATAATAGGAGTCAAGAGTGAAGCCACCTACCTTGAGATTTTTAGTGAAAACAATAGACAACGTGAAGAATATACATAAAACTAAGTTAAATATCCACAAACCTGCCTTAGATATCTTCCCTTATGATCAAAAAATCTGAATCTACTCATATTTAGCAAAAAATATCTTAGATTTATCCACAACGGGCATAGATCTAAGAAAACAAGAGGAATAGAGAAGAGGACCTAAGAAAAACTATCAAGGACGATCAAGAAAAATCACATATCATGATAATCCAGCTTTAAATCACCTAGGGAAGCCTTTAGATCACCTCTAGATCAATGCGAGAACCTTTCTTAACCTTTGAGAAGTAAAAATCCCAAGTTAGGGCCATTTTGGGGGGAAAAAGAGGCATTAAACATAAGGATGGACTAGATCCACTTTTTTAGGATCTAGATTTTTAACCACGCACAGTTTAGTCACACGATTTGTATACCATGCACTAACTGTGTGCTATCCACTACCTCAAGTATAGACCTTTCACAGTGATCTTGAATGGTTTCCAAATCGTGTTCCACCATTCTGAAGCAGTTGTCTCAAAAAACCACAACCACTTTTACAAAGCGCATGGTTTCTCCTTAGTGGATGCATGGTTTGGGAAAACCATGCACCACCCGTGCACCTTCCCTTTTTCCCATGTCTCCCTATACATGGTTTCTTGGAGGTGTTTCACAGTTTTCCCAAACCGTGCCCCAACTGTGTACCTATATAAAAGCCCCAAAAACACTCCAAAAGTTCTCTGAACTCTCCCATACTTGACCCATACACTTTATATACTTAAAAATCATAAATAAGGGCTAATTACCAAAAACTGGTGGTGCTACATTCTCTCCACCATTGGTCTTTCCATCCCTAGAAAGTAGAAAATAATCATTGCCCTAAAAGAGTTATGTTCATTTCTCTTTAATTTCTTTCTCATGTTCCCAAGTCTCTTCCTGAATCTAAACATGTTTCCACAAAACCCGCACTAGACTGATGGTTTTTTCATGCAAGAGTTTCTCTTGCCTATCCACAATCTGCACTGGGATATGTACCAATAAAGCATCTGGCTCTAGGTCAATGTGATCCCATATGATCTCATGGTCAATTTTAGGTTGATACCTTTTCATGCAAGAGTTTCTATATTCTAGGATGGATAGACCACATTGAGTGGTGGTAATCATAAAGAAGTTGTTCCTGACAAGCCATAGGTACAACCATCCAATTTATAAACCATAAAACTGAACTCCCATCCAACTTATAGCCCTCAATGGTCACCACACCATTTATTTTTGACATCATAGCCATGTATTATGTATCAGATGTTTGTGCATCCTTTACCATCTTCACCAAATTAGGAACAAGAGAAACTAAAAATAAAATTGCAACATCACCTCGATCTTCACATTCCACATGCATGATGGCTAGGACTGACATCAACTATCACTCATCTGAAGCCTCTTTTTCCAATTGAGTATACAAATTTATACTTAATGCATTAGTAGGGTTCACACTTAGCCTTTAAAAGTGTCATTTGAAAATACAAAAAATGGATTTTGTCTATTACTTAATGCATCAGCCACCGAATTTCCATTACTCGGTGTATACATCAAGTCAAAGTCAAACATTTATAGATATTCCATCCTTATTCTTTATCTCATGCTTAAATCCCTTTTGTGATAAAATATGTATCAATATATTATGATCCATAAACATAGTAAATTTCTCACCAAAGCGGTATTGATACCAATCCTTCAAAGCATGAATGACTTCAGCTAACTCCAAATCATGTTTTGGGTAGTTCTTCTCATGAACTCACAACTACCTTAATCCATAAGCAACAACATGATCTCCCTGAATGATAACACATTCCAACCTTGATCCCAAATCATCACAATACACCACATACCCTTTTCCTGATTTAGGAAAAATCAAGATTCGTGATGATGTAAGGTGAACTTTCAACTCTTGAAAGGACTTTTGAATTTTTCTCATTCCATTGGAATGGAACATTATTCTTTTTCAAAGCTATTATAGGCGAATCTAGTCATGGAGAATCATGAAAAAACATCGATAATAACTAGCTAAAACAAGAAAACTTTGTATATCAAAGACATTCTTTGGTGTTTTGTAAGAGATAACAGCTTCTATCTTCTCTAGATCTACTAAAAAACCTCTTTCAGAAATTACATGGCCAAGAAAGCATACTTCTTGTATCCAAAAATCACACTTTGATAATTTGGAATACATACAATGGTCTCTCAATATTCCCAACACTGTTTCCAAGTGTTATTCATGATCAACCCTTTTCCTTGAAAACATCAATATTTCATCCACAAACACCATAAAAATAGAATCCAGATATTGCTTAAATATCCGATTCATCAATTCCATAAATACTTTTGGTGAATTTGTAAGACCGAAAGGCATTACCACATATTCATAATGGTCATATCTTCTTTTTAAAGTTGTATTAAGAATATCCTTTTTCTGAACTCGTAACTGGTGATATCCTGATCGCAAGTCAATCTTAGAGAACCACTGATCTCTCCTAAATTGATCGAAAATATTATCGATGTGTGTAAGTGGATACATGTTCTTTATCGTAACCTAGTTAATCTTATGATAATCCATGCATAGCCTTATAGATATGTTTTATTTATTCATAAACAAGAATGGTACTACCCACGAAGATGTTCTAGGAGGAATGAAATCCCTTCTTTCTAGCTCTTCTAACTTCACTTTATACTACCTTAATTTTATTGGTGTCATTCAAAAAGATGGAAGTGATATGGGACTGGTCCCTCAGGAGGAGATCAATCACAAATTCCATTTCTCTTACTAGTGGTAACCTAGACAAATTTTTAGGAAACACATCTGAAAAATGATCCACAACTACTATAAAACTACTATTCTTGATCTTTTCCATCAATGCCAAAGTCAATGCTGCCAACTGGTAAGAGATTGTTCCCACTACTGGTGCCAACATGCTCATTACACTTATCTTCACATTCCTTTATCCTCTAAAGAGATGCTTGACGCCATCCTCAGTGGAAAAACTAATTTTTCTATTATAACAGTCGATAGGAGACTTAAACATTGTCAACCAATCCATGCCCAGGGTTACATTATATATATCCTTCTCTAGCACTGAGAAGTCTCATTTCAGTTCAAATCCATCAATAGTTATAGAACATGCTCTACACAGAAAGGCTTGACATTCTCTTCTACCAAGAAGAGTTTGAAGTTTTATCATATAAGGAATCATCTCAAGTTTTAAACTTAGAAAATCAACAACATGGGAATAAATAAAGTAATGTGATGCACTGGTATCAAATAGAACTTGCATAAGGGTAGAATTAAAAATAATCATACCTCTCACTATAGATGGTTCAGCATGATCATCCACAATCACATGCTCATCTCCATATAGTTGCTTCATTGTTTCACTTTGTTCTTTGTTGACTTAATGATATTTCCATTACTGAGGAG
Organism: Viscum album; assembly: GCA_963277665.1. NCBI lineage: Eukaryota > Viridiplantae > Streptophyta > Magnoliopsida > Santalales > Viscaceae > Viscum > Viscum album. Next base: position 281,812,461 of record OY728136.1, on the reverse strand, counting down.
CCATGGTATTCCTATAATCACCATGGCTAGATTTTTTCTGCTGATGAGATTGATTATACTATCCTTAATCCATTGAGGCATACGACGCCTGCGATATCTAAGAAGTGTCTTGAGCACCTGACCTCAAATCACTGTGACAATTATGCTAAAGATATCCCATATTTTTTATGTTATTTCATGATCTTGGTGGTTATTTACACTCTCTCTTCATGTGGCCTAAGGAACCACATTAGAAACATCTCGTTTTAGTCATGGGTCTTAGAGGAAGATTCAATGATCCGACCATTTGATTATGATTCATGATCCAACCTTAGAAGTAGGTGTCCCTCTTCTGATTTTACCCAACATTAGAGTTCCCATAGATTCTTGTGGGTATCAACATAATTCCTCCTCCCATATCCCCTGATATGTCCCTTTTATCCATTATCACTCTAGTGAACATCTCTGTATAGTCAGTAATATAGAGCACAATAATCTTCGAGGGAATATTCTACCTTATCCCCAATTCAAAGATATGTGCCTTCAAGAACGCAGTAGTGGAAACATTATGTGAAAAGTGTACTAAATTCATGAATTTAGCTTCATAATTTGTGGTAGAAATATTTTCATACTTCTGGTAGAAGAAGTTATTCATTCTTTGAATTCTAAACGTGTGATGATAGAATTGTTTGTTGAATAGTTCTTCAAAATCCTCCCAACCCGGGCCTTGATCCACTTTAGCCTACACAGCTAGATCCCACCATTGGCATGCAAAATCCTCGAGCATATATATTGCTAGATTGAATATCAACTCTACTGGTGTACCAATTAAATTGAAGATATGATTCATTATATTAATCCGCTCCTCTGCTTTTTTTGGTTCAAAATCACCTATGAATATGGGTGGATTCTAATTCTAAAACCGGACAGAATAATCCACTTATCCTGGCTCATCCCTCTGGTTCCCTATGTCCATATTCTGAAATGCTTGGATGATACACTGAACTAGTTTTTGGTTCGCCTATAGCTTAGGTGCAACCACATTCTCCACAACTTCTTTTGGTTGGTTTCTATGATGCTTACCAGGTGCCATTTTCTATAACCACAATAAATGGAATAAGTATCCCTTTATATCAACTAAATTCTTATCATTTAAAATTTTATCACATCAACTATCACAACATTTCTTTCCAAAATCAAACTCTTTCCACGTTCAACCATTTTTGAAAAATCTCTACTTTCTTTTAAAAAACAAACTATTTTCAAAATAACAGAATCATGATCTTTTTTAAAATCTTTCTTTTAAAAAAACTTTAACTTTTTTCCAAAAACTAACACTTGTGCACCAAATCAAAAATCATTACTAAAAAATGAAATATGCATTTTTAGTGGGAAGTCATTTTTTTCTAATGCATGTCATGCTTGTCTCATTGGCTAAACCCATGACAATGAGATTCTAAATCCTATAAGTATCTCCAAAACACTTAGACCCAAACTCCTTGGTAACTTGAAGTTTAGCATAAAAAGGTTATCTAAGTCTTTTTATGATCTATATTTCAAGTCCGTACAATCCTACTTCTTTCTATGATCCCAACTAAAGGAATAAACAAAAATAAATTTCAACTCCAAGACCGAAAACGAATACCAAGTCAAAGACCACTTCTTCTAGAAAGATATTTGAAAGTAACAAGTCAATACCACTTATAACATACCTCTACTTCTCATTGGCTTGAGAAGGTGGAAGGATGTTACCAGACCTTAAGCGACATCCCCAAGATGCTAAAGGCTAGAAATAAATTTTGAAGGGCTTCAATATACATAGATGATGATTTTCCCTTTTAAAAACAAATAATAAACCAACAAACCATATCCCAATAAAACACTACATGATTTATGATAAAATTAAAGACAACTGAAACATTTCATTTATATCAAACCAACCAAAGAGCATCATAGCGGAAGACAAACTAACATCAAAGTAAATAACAAAAGACTATAAAACTAACAAGACTTGAAGACAACTATAACTCCAAAGATCCACAAGATCCATGCTCCAACTTCACCAAACATCCCAATTATAAAAATTTAGTGTTAAAGATGTGTGATACTTTACCTTTTCCCATATCTTGGTACATGACATCTACAAAATCACCAAAGTTCCAAAGTAAGGGCGATTACTAAAACTCGGTAGGTTTTCCCCCAATGACTTCCCTACTTACGCCACTAGGATAGAACATGTTAGAAACATTTATATAAAACAATTTATAAAATAGTTTATAAATAAATATAAAAAAGTTCTAATGAAACCATTTTCTCAAAACAACATCAAGTTCCAAATAAAACAACCAAGAAATACTTTAAACCATTTCACAAGTTCCATTTTTGGCATAATCAATCCATTACACATATCCACACAACCAACCATGCATGATTAATTATGAAATTTTCATACTCGTGAGTGGTTTCTCATTGATCTACCAATTCATCACAAAGTAATTATATCCTATGTGCCATTACACCTTTGGCACCGAGCATAAGGTCATATTTCAACCAAGCCTTGTAATGTAATATGAACACACACCACCAAGTATGCCCAAAATAATCATGCCAATACAATCATGTCAAACCCATTTCAATAAAACAACCTTTTTATCAAAAACATTTTATTCATAAATCAATCCAAGTAACTATTTTAAAATAAACCTTTTAAAACCATTTATCAAGTCACTTGTATAACAATGTCACAATTTCACCCAAAATCTCAAACCATCACTAAAGAAGGTTTCAACCATACTTTGAACCCCAATTTTACAATCATTTTAAATCAATTAAATCAATTTGAAACTAATACAATTAGTTCTATCAAGAGTAATTGAGAGTGAATCCAATTACCTTGAGAGTTTTAGTGAAAATGATAAATGACACAAAGAATGTCCACGAAACCGGGTTAAATCTCCACAAATACGTCGCAGATATCTTCCCCTATCATCAAAAAATAAAAATATAATAATATTTGGAATAAAATATCTTAGATTTATCCATATAAGGCATATATCTAAGAAAACGAGAGGAATAAAGAAGAGGATCTAAGAAAAACTATCAAGAGTGATCACATACTGTGATAATCTGGTTTCAAATTACCAAGGGAAGCCTTCGGATCACCTCTGGATCAATGGTAGAACCTTCCTTAACCTTTGAGAGGTAAAAATACTGAGTTAGGGTCATTTTGGGACAAAAAAATAGGCATTAAAATAAAAGGATTACCTAGATCCACTTTCTTAGGATATAACCTTTTAGCCGCACATAGTTTAGTCGCACGGTTTATAAACTATGCACTAACTATGCGCTAGCCGCTGCCTCAAGGATGGACCTTGAACGGTCATCTCCCACGGTTTCCAAACCATGTGACAACTATGTTGAATCCACTATCTCAAAAATACGTAACCACTTTTACAAAGCTCATGGTTTCTTATTGGTGGACGCACGATTTGGGAAAACTATGCATCGCCCGTGCATCTTCCCTTTTTCCCTTGTCTCCCTTTACATAGTTTCCTAGAGGTGTTGCACAGTTTTCCTAAACTGTGCACCAACCATGCACTTGTAGAAAATCCCCAAAAAAACTCCAAAAGTTCTTCAAACACTCCCAGACTTCACCCATATACTTTATATACTTAAAAATCATAAATAAAGGTTTACTTACCAGAAAATGAGAGTGCTACACCTAAGCTCCTCTAAAGTCACCGTCGACCTGTCTATCATTTTCATAAGATACAACATGTTTAGGAAAAGCCTATATAGGGGTCAGTATATACATACCCAGTAGGATGCCCTTAAAGCTGAAGGAAGAGAAGTAAGAGATACAAAAGTAATATATGGACATATATTAAACAAGAAACAGGATGAAAATCAACCCAAATAAAGAGAAAGTAACCTCATCCAAACACAACGGGATCAACACGGTGTATATGTGAAAAAACGTCGAGTCTTAACCACCCATAATAGGAGATTAACATTATCCAACCATGAGGTGCTCAACACGGTGAGTAGATGGACTACCCCGCATGTATTTACAACCCATGGAAATAGAGTAACTGAATCCAAAGGCATGGATATATATATATATATATATTCTTAGTAAAAATAATCTCAAACAAGAGAGAAAAGGGATCTCCATCTCATAGTCCAGCCTAGGAAAAAGTCGCCAACAGTTCCAAAAGTCCATCAATAATTTTTAGCATCTCGTACATATACCTAGCATAAAACATCCAAGTCAAGCCTTACCCCACCATTATGCCACATAGTCGAGGAACAAAAATCTCTATGTAGAGGACTCATGTCATGGTACCATAGGAGGTTTCCACTTAGTGGATAGATAGAAGACTCATACATAGTTCCAATGGGAGGCTTCCACTCTAATTATTGATAGAGGGTCTATTCCCTACTCAATAGAGGTGTTCTACTCTAATAGTCGATAAAGGACTCATGCCCTGGCCAATGGGAGGGTTTCACTCTAATAGTCGATAGAGGACTCATGCTCTACCCAGCAGGATGGTTCCACTCTAAAGGATAGAGAACCCATGCCTGGCCTAGTTGGTGGGTTCCACTATGAAGGATGGAGGACCCATACCCTTCCCTAGCTGGAGGCTTCCACTCTGATGAATAGAGGACTCATGCATTGTCCCAGTAGGAGGGTTCCACTTTTGGATGCTAGAGGACCCATGCCCTGACTCCATAGGAGGGTTCCACTCTAGGAATCTGTAGAGGATCCATGTTCATCAAGACCCATTCTCAACTCAGTTAGAGGTTTCCACTAGATATGCCTTTGGTGATCTTGCATAATCACTGTTGTCATTGGGCACCACCTAAATAAGAGTTAGATCCAAAACATATCACATTGTATCTCAAAATCCATAATGGAGGGAACCATTGCATTCTACATGGAAAAACACTCAGAATAGGCTACTCATGGTCCAAATTTTGAGTCCAAAAAAAGAGATATGGGAGATTGGAGTTTTGTCAAAAGGGAACTAGTGGTACATGGTGTGTGAGGAAACCCACTTGGTGTGTGGTCCCACTCCATTTTCTATCTGTGTCCCTAGAAGTAAATGGCTCACCAACCATGTAACACTACACGGTGTGAAGGGACTCTACACGATGTGTCCATTCCACTCGTGGGTCCCTACTTATGCACCTTGGTCATGTCTATATACTCAAGTTGTGTCTATATACTTTGGTACGTGATGTGTCTCTTCGCATGAGGTACCACATGTGTCTCTGGTCATACATGTGTACTCGAAACATGGCATGTGTCTGGTCGTGCTCGTTCCCATGTACTCCCAGAGTACATGTTGGGCCACTAGAACAAGGTCACATGGAGTGTGGGCCTCCCACATAGCGTGTGATACTTATAAATCCACAAAACCCTAACCACTGCAACATAGGGGCTACACGTTATGTGTTCATCGAACTACACGGTGTTTAGTCAAGTTTTTCACAATAACTTAGATTTGTTCTCCACGCTCTAGATATGATCTCCCCATATTCAATTATGTATTTATCTTCACCAAAAATCTGTGGATCTAGTCCTGCTTCATCGTTTTCAGCCATCTGGTGGCCAAAAAACCGATTCTATTGAATTGCTCGAAGGTCACATGAACCTCCGTCATCCCAAACGCCTCTCGGTGGTCTTAGAACTCAAATACATGAGAAATATCACTTTTTATCTATGATTCAACCCCAAATCCATCCATGATGGTCGATTCCTTCATCTCTCATGAAACCGTTGCAAATCCGAGAGTCCGATCATTCTCGGTCCCACCTGGGAATGTCGAATCATGACCTCAGGATCCAATGATGTTGAACATGAAGAAATAGAGGGGGAAAGGTGCAATAACAAAGGTTAAACAAACATTGGTTAAGAATTCTTGTTCAAAAAACATAATTGAAGGATCCAGGTTATAAAACAATTGAATAACCAATTAAACTAGTACATATGTACATGCCAAGGTTTAATGATTGAAGCATATCATAGAATGAATTATTCTTCTCAATTAATTTAATCAATAAGGGATAAATCCATGAATTGATGAGTCCTTCCCAGATATTGGATCGTTCATCATTGAATAACATGCTCTCTAAAAAATGGAAGAAGTTGTTGCGTTTGGTGCACTTCGATCTACCCCGATCTTGAGATTCATCATCATTGGATATGATTCTCCAATAAAAGGAGGAAGATTTCTCTAGAATCCTCCCTGGGTTTATGTGAGTAACCCTGGGAAAATAGAAATAGTGGTGATTTTATAGATGTAATTATTTGCATTAATTTAATGAATTAATTAAATAAATAAATTAATGAATTAATTAAATAAATAATTTAATTAATCCACTAAATGTACCACCAACGGCCGACTTATCTGGACGTCACGCATCAACCTATTTTAGGTCACGCCTAGGGTAAACATTGTGTTTCAAACTCAACTGTGGTATCAGATTTATGACTCGAGACTCTATTTAAGAGTTATCTCATTTTCTTTAAGAAATTGTGTATGTGTGTAATATAAAATTTAGTTAATATTTTTATAAAATCAATTTTGGACACACCAGGCATCGGAATCACACATAGACTCATCATATGGCTTTGAAAATATATATAGAAATATTTCAAAGTCTTGCAAGGTAAAAAATGTGTCTCTACATAGTAGTGAAAAAAAATCAATCTTTTTGATAATATGAATAATCTTGTGGAATTGAAGATGGGATATCAGAAATATGGATATTGAAATTGAAATAAATTATACACATGTCAAAGAATATAATACACAAAAAAATCCTAATGATAAATGACTGATTATAATGAAAATATTATAATAGGAGCAATTTAGATTAAAAAATCAAATAAAAAAACTAAAAAACATGACTATGAAATTAGGAAGAGAAATAACCTTTGAATGAAAGAGAAGCAGAGTTGGTGAGAAGAATTACTTATGCAATGAGACATAGGAAACATGATGTAGCTCAACCTAAAGAAAGAGAAAGTAAACTCATCCAAACACAAAAGGATCAACTGCAAGAGTTGGTGTCCTAGAACCAACTTTTTGTAATTTGATTACATGGATATTTAATGTATTTAAATATTAAACATATTATTACATGTTTTTCATTATTCTGTATGAATATTATGTAATAATGCCCTAGAGTATTTATTGCATTGATAAGGTCATGGAAGTTCCCCGCTTTGATGAGAACCTTAAAATACTATAACAATATTCTTAAATATAGATCTATGGTTGGATGACATGCTATGAAGGGACACATAGTATGCAGACTGTCAGGTGTAAGTACTCATAAGAAGATGATAATTCCTCTCATGAAGTTCTCACTTGGTAATCTCTAAGATAGGAGATTATGAGAACAGACCCTCCAGTAAGAATTTTTCATGTTTTGGTGTCATCAAATATTTCTATCTACGAGTATGTGTAATGATCCTTAGACTTTAAGATTATCATTAATACATTTCACGACTCACGTACTTTGATTTACTGATGAAAACCGTCATGAAGACAATTGGCAGGAAGTAGGGTACGTTGGGTGCGTCACAAGTGACATGATATTAATAGATAAGTCGAGGAAGGATTTGTCCCTTCCATTTATGGAAGTTGATATGTTGGGCCTTTGATTGAAATAGAACTATCACATGAAATTCCATTTCCATAGTGTAACGATGAGTTTATTTTAGGTAGTCAAAGAATGATGTATCAAGCATAAAGGTTGATGACACTATCATGAAACCTGTTTAATGAGATATTGAGATGAAGGGATTATATTACATAGTGAGCGTTTGTATTTGGATGTTGTTTTTGAGACTTTACGTTCTTTCTCTTGGGTTTCTTGACCCATTGCTAGACAGTACTCTTGGACTTTAGGCAAGTCTGTCTAATGCCAATGAGAAAGAATCCTAGAGGGTCACACACTAACTTTTTTTGGTGGTATTGGTTAAATTCTATTTGAATTTAATTAATGAAATAAATATTATTCTCAAGACCATGGAATAGTCTTATTCAAGTTAAAGATGATTGCATAAATTAAATAAAATATATTTATTTATTTTATTGAACATTTAATAAATATTTATTTACTAGTTTGTAAATAAAATATTTATTTAAGAGAATAATTTATTTATTTATTTATTCAGGTGTTCAATAAATGGAAGTGGAGTTCGAGCGGACCAAGGCTGGTCTGGTAGTAAAATAATTATTTGCAAGATGATAAATAATTTTTATTTGGCACATGTTAAAATAATAATGGCGCTGCTATTATTTTGTGATACGAAATTTTATTCATAATTATGTTTTGCACAAGTTGGCGCACCATAAATAGTGACATGGTATTATTATTATGAGTAGGGGTTTTCTCTAAGTTCATGAATGTATTTAATTATTGTTATGTAATTAAATATTCTAACAGAAGTTCCATGCATATAAATAGACAAGTACGTCTATTGTGCCATTGTGAACACACCACATGCTTGGTAAATTAAGAATTTTTGAGATAAACAATTTCTCTCTCGAATCCTCTTCCTGCCCCTCTCAAGAATGAGATACGTTCTTCAAGGCTGAAGAACAAGCGATCAAGAACCATAGGCACTAGACACTCACTTCTCCACACTAGAACCTAGAGAACGAGTGGCGTCGATCGGAGGCCATCGGAGCATGTGTGGATCACCGCTAGAGGGATTCTAGTTTGGATCCTCACCAACGCAACGAGATGATCCATAAGGGTCATTCCAAATGATCAACATAATCAATAAAGAAAATATCAAAGATCCAAGTATTATTTTCTTTATGAAATTGATTAAATTAATTATAAACAAGATGTGCAAGATCCTCTCTAAAGGTTTCGGGCATTTTCTTTCTTTATCTAAATCTTTGATTTTATTTCGTGGAGACTGGCGTTCATCGTCATATTGATCCCAGAATAATCATTGATCATGGTAAAAATTAAAGTTGGGTGTCAGCCCAACCATGATTTCACTGCACCTAGAACCTTGAAGTGGTATCAGAGAGGTTACATCATTGATTATAATTATTTAAATATTTATTTGATGATTTACACATTTAATAATTTAGTTATTTCAATTCAAGTTAATTGTTCTGAAAATATGAATCTTGAGATCTGTTCCTCCAATTTTGTTTCTCATTCACCTTATAGAAATGGTCTTTTCTTTTAATTTTGATTAAAATAAAATAGAGGATCTCATTCGAAGGTGCCAAAGGTTCCTGGCTATACAACACCAGAACACATGACGTGTATTCGGCAGTACATTCCATGTAGCCAAGGTTCAATACATCGGGTCTGGTCTACCAAAACAAGTTGTGTCATTGGAGTTTGTATAAGTCTTAATGACTCCATGTGTTGACCAAGAACATGTGGCACGTAGTTTTCAGATTACACATCATGTGTCCAACTAGACACGACGTGTAGTCCCTTAAAGTTAGGGTTAGATCATGTACCCTGTACACGGCTTGCCCAACTGGAGACCGTGTAACGAGGAACTACACAGTAAGTGGCCCACTAGACACTCCCAGTACACCGAATGTTTCCAAAGTACACTCACACACCGTTTCCTCGGGCATGTACTTCAGATGGAAGGTGAAAAATAGTACACACCATGTAATTGGAACTACATGTCATGTACTCATCCAAATTACGCAGATTTATTAAAATTTATTTTTATATTATATAAAACCTTGATACGTGTACCATCATTCAGGTGTAAAGCTGAGCCACAACACATGGTAGGTGTTTTATATATGTGTGTTTAATTTAATATCCATGTAATGTTCATTTCTAATCATTGGGTAGTTATGAATAGGAATTCACTGGGTTGCCTCCAAGGTACAAGTTACATACAAAGATAATTTTAAATGAATTTATTTGTTTAAAATTATAATGGATGGGAATCTTAAGGAAATTCAGAAAAAGGGTTTAAGATAAAAGGATTGATTAATTAAGTATAATAATTAATTGATTCAAGCGTGATTTATCTTAAACAAGAACGATTAAAGAATTGAATGCTAGTTTTATTTATGTGTAAATATCGTTGCATGTATGTATGATCATGAGTTAGACCAAGACCTTTGTATGTGGATGGTTTCTTTTAATTTATTTATTTAAATTAAATTTGTTGGCCCGTGAGCCTTCTCCTCAATAATATGTAGGGCATGTGTGCCCAAGGTTTCTTTTATGTAAAAACCCCTTTTTACCCCTTACCTTCATGTGAGTTAAAAAAGGCATATGTAATAGATGGAACTCCCAATCTAGTGGAGGTGGTTCAAGCTGGAGTTGAAACGAAACCAATAACAGGAGATACAGAGGTGGATAGGTGGAAAGCTGTAAACTCGAACCCAAAAGGTTCAAGATGTTTCTCCCCAAGTTCAGGGTTAGATTATCAACTGCTAGATAAACTAACCATTAGAAAATCTCATGATCATGCCCTTTATTTTATTTCTATCAGTTGCATGATTTATCATTATGGATGTGTTGTCACGATCACATAATTAATGAATTAAACAAGCATGCAAGATGGAACTAAAATAAACTAGACTTATGTGTAAATATTATCAAGACATGGTTAATCACTTAAGTAAGTTCTACTTAATATTAACAAGCATGTGATAATGATAACAATAAATTCATGCATAAGAGATAAAAATCCCTCAAATAAAATATTAAGTCAGACAAAGCCTTACATTACTTGATTAAGAGAAAAACTCAATAAAACTATGTGTTTGACCAACCCTTGTTGGGACACTTGCTTTTATACAGAAATCCCTTATGAAAGGATTTGGTTTGACTTAACCATATTACATCAAGAAGAGTAGACCTTGCTAGACTTGGTGTAATATTGGAGGAAAGAGTTGAGGAAATCCAAAAGTCATGATTTCAGGATTGGGGAGTCCACTAAATAGATCAAGCAGCTACTATCCAGTAATTGGAAAAGACTTTCCTACCTAAATACCTTCTAATAGCTTGACCAACCCTTGTTGGGGTTATGCGAAGGGGAATATGGATCCTTTCCACTAGAATGTCATGGAAATTGGACATTCTGAGTTCAATGGTGAGGGCTATTGGAACTTGATAAAATAGTGTGAGACATAATAAAAATATATTATTTCTTATAAAATGTAATCAATAAAGTACTAGTGATCTTCTCTTTTAATTATAGAATAAAAATGGAAAGCTCGTCAACTACACTATCCCTGCGATCAATTATGGATAAAGACAACATACTCACTGGCAGTAACTTCTAGGAATGGTTTAGACGCCTTTGGGTTATCCTATGTCATGAATGGAAGTCTTACGTGTTGGAGTCATCATTACCTGATCCACCTTCCAAAGAGGCAAGTGATGAGGATTTCCTAGACTATAAGAAACATATGAACGATGTGGTCGACGTTCAATGTTTGATGTTATCATTAATGTCTAGTGAGCTCATAAAGTCTCATGAAAACATGGATTCTTATATCATGCTCGAGAACCTTCGTGGTCTTTACTAGGAGAGAGAAAGATAGGAAAGGTTTGAGATCTCTAAGGCACTCTTTCAGAGTAAGCTTAGATAAGGTGCCCCATCTAGGCCTCATGTAGTCAAGATCATTGGATACATTGAGCACCTGGAGGTTCTAGGGTTTAAACTCCCTAAAGAACTGGGCACTGGTCTCATTCTCACATCTCTCCCTTAGAGAATCTCTAACTTTGTTGTCAATTTCAATATGAACAACATTTATAAGTCTCTATCTGATCTTATTATCCTCATTCACCAAGTGGACAAAGATATGAAGTGTGAAAATCCTTCTGTCCTTATGGTGAATAAGAGGAAAGGGAAGGCAAAGATCTTTAAGACCAAATCTTCTTCATGACCTTCCAAGAAAAGGAAGATCAAAGGGGAGGAAAGGTAATAGGAGGTTGTTTGTTTCGCATGTGGAAATAACGACCACTAGAAGAAAACTGCACCCAGCCTAAGAAGCAAGGGGAAGCTTCAAGTGTGTTTGTTATCGAATGAAATCTATCTTTTTCTATAAATTGGTCATTGGATACAGCTTGTGGGGATCACATATATATCCAAATATAGGAACCAAGTAGATTCAGGAAGATTGACTAAGGGGAGGTAGATCTACGAGCATCCAATGGAGCCAGAATTACTATTGTAACTGTCGAGGACTACCACCTCATGTTTCCAACTAGGATGATCTTGGTGTTAAAGGGTTGTTATTATGTGTTGTCTGTTACTAAAAACATTATTTTTGTATCCATATTAGATATAGATGGATTTATTTTCATGTTTGGAAATAAATGTTTCTTCTTTTACAAAGATAGCATTTGTTTTTGTAGGTCACATTTATACAATGGTATTTATGTGTTAGATTACACAAAACAAGTAATGAAAATCAAAGCCACTTCGGTGGTGGTGCGGTGGTGAAGGAGAGTGGCACATCCACACTTTTCTTTAAGAAGTTTAGGGTTCGAATCCTAGGAGTCCACTTTCGGGGTGAGCCTCTCCCTCTAGATCCACCCACCTTGTCGGGTCTCCCGGTCTCTTCTGGGTGGGAAAAATGAGGTGCGGCCCAATCACTGACGGATCGCTTGACAGGCCATCACTGCTGGGCCGTCACCCTCCAGGACGCTCTGCCATCTCGGTTGGCAAAAGCTCCTTCCCTGGCTGGGGTGCTACCTCAGGGGAGTGATATCTTCATGAGGGAGGGGGGTTTCCATGTGTGGAGGGTTTGAAAAGGCCACACAGGGGAATTCCCTCTTTTAAAAGAGAAGAAGTAATGGAAATCGATAACAAAGATACTTCACATGACTCATACCACACCCAACTTTGGCATCACCGGCTAGGTCATGTAAACGAGAAATGCTTGACAAAGTTACATCAAGATGGATATTTATATTCTTTCAAACTAAAACCACTTGGTGCATGTCATGCATGTTTACAAGGCAAAATGTCCAAAGACCCATTTAGTGAGAAAGGTGAAAGGGCTAAAGAACTTCTTGAATTGGTTCAAACTGATGTGTGTGGACCATTTATAGTTGAAGTAAGGGGAGGGTACTCATACTTCATAACTTTTTTCTGATAATTTTAGTAGGTATGGATATATTTGATTAATGAGGTATAAGTTGTATTCTTTTGATAAGTTCAAAGAATACAAGAATGAAGTTGAGAACCAGTTTGGTAAGAAGATTAAGAAACTTTGATCAGACTGAGGTGGAGAATATCTTAATCAAGACTTCATCAATTACTTATGGGAGTTTGGGATCCTATCCCAACTCACTCCTCCATACATGCCCTAGTGGAATGGTGTGAGAGAAAGGAGGAACTGCACCCAATTGGACATGGTAATATCAATGATGAGTCATGCGAGTCTTCCATTATCCTTTTGGGGATATGCGTTACAAACAGCAATGCACATACTAAACCAAGTACCAACTAAATTGATAAATGGTATTCCATATGAGTTATGGATTGGAAAGAAATCTATATTATCAAATTTACATGTGTGGTGAAGTCATGTGTTTGTTAAGGCCTCTTTAGGTAACAAACTTGCACCTCTAGGCACAAAGTGTACCTTTATAGGATACCCCAAGGAAACAAGGGGATATTACCTATAAAACCTCTCAGACAAAAAGGTTATAGTGGCAAGACACACCATATTCCTTGATAGGGAGCATATCTCCAAAAGAGATAGTGGGAGCGAGATAGAATTCGATGAAGTTGAGGCTCAAGGTACACAAGAGTTGGTACAGGAACAAATTGCACAAAGCCCTGTGGAAGAAATAACTGTTCCAGAGACCTAAGAGATGCGCAGGAGTACAAGAGAGGTTAAAGAATCAGAACGGTATGGTTTTCTAGTTATCGAGGATAGTGACTCATTATTAGTTGATAATAATGATCCTCTAACCTACAAGGAAGAAGTAAGTGGAACAAATGTTTCCAAGTGGAAAGAAGCCATGAATTCTAAAATGGATTCCATGTACCAAAATCAAGTCTGGATTTTGGTATATCCTGTAATGGCCTAGACCCTCATGGTCTATCCCTTTGCCAAATTCTGGACCCTTATGGTGTGTCGTCGATCGGTGCGATCGATCGGTGTGTTGCTGATCGGTGCGACCGATCGGTGTGTCACCGATCGGTGCGACTGATCGGTGTCACACAGCCTTGTTGAGTTTTTCCTCTACAGTTTTTCATGTAACACCACTTTTAAGCCTTTTTAACCTTTTGGAAGTGGTTCAAGGCTGTTTTTAGCCCCATAATCAATGTTCGAACTCCTAAGAGTGGGGCGACCTTCAACGGACCCAACTGTGTGTCCATGTAACGTTTCCCCTCTGTTTATATAAAATCCTTTAAATTCACAGTTGTTGCTACCCCTTTTCCAGATGAGAGTTATTAAATAACAATTAATTACATCGTGTATAACTGCCCAACTGCATGGTAAAACCACGATCCGACTTTATAGCCATTCAAAATTCCATATCCCGTGACAAGAGGATCTCATCCTTAGATCGCATGGTAATTTTTTCTTCTTCTTCATCTTTTCCTCTTGGTTGGTCTCTTTTTCTTCCCGGTGCGTTTGGAGTTCCACTTCCCGAGGCAAGTGGTGCGCCTGTTCCAGAACTTTTCTTCTCACCCTTAGAGTCCCCGACGTTCGTCCCCTGTAAGTCATGCATTCCCCGTTCTTGGCACGTGGAGAAGAACTTCGATCCTTGATCATCCAAGTAGGTATTCTGCCTTCGTCTCTCCTTATTGTGTAACATGCGGGGTGGGTACGCTACTGTTTCTGTGGGAATGGATGAAACCAAACCTTAACAAAGATAATAAACAGACTGTTAAAGAATGATGGGGTGCATTTGAAAATTTTACTTTACTCTTTTATAATTTCTATATGTTGTGACCTGTATGGGCTTATGCTCACTGAAAATCATGGTCATTGGTGGTCTTTCCTTGCACACTAATGAAACCTTGTCCTGTGATGATTAAATGACTGTAACACGGAAATTGGTTAATTACCTAAACTCGGTTGGTTAAATGGATACCTAGTGAACATCAACCCTTATGTGGTCACCTCGGATAACCAACAGAAATAAGAACCTAATGATTGATGTGATTGAACATGGAAGTTTCCTACTCAGTTTTGATAGTAGATCTATTGTTTTGTTAATGCTTGTGGGGTGATGTGGATGGGGATGGGATCCTCTGTTGTGGCACAATTTCTAGTTGTGAATTTGGAGTTTTGTGGGGCTGTATCTTGAGTCTTGGTTTGGTTCCAGTACTTTGAGGGATCTCACTGATCCCTTTGTTGTTGAGACTTTACAAGAGAACCGGGTGTGAATGCTTAAATTGTTGTTTGGGTGTTTCTCCTTCTCTGACTTGTGGTCGTGCCTGTTATATTGCCCAGTAGTGCATAATTTACTTGAATTGGATCACTTTAACATGAAAATAAGAATGGTTTAAATGGTGAATTGGTTTTGGGGATGAGTTGTGACTTGGTTGTGAGTGTCATGCCTTTCTTTTATGAATGAATAGTAACAAGGGTGTTTGTGCTTAGGTTGGATTTGGAGACCCTAGTTGGGGATGAGTGCTTGTTACCTATACATATAATTGTATTTATTATGTTTCTTATTCACACCCCACCCAAGTTGAGCACTTAGTGATGAACGCCCCCATTTCATGGGGGAGGGTGTTTTTTCCAACATTCCTGTGAGTGGATGGTTATTAGATCCTTTTCTACTCCCTTTCCCGAATAGCCCAAGACTCTTCAGGAAGACTGCGATGGCATGAGGTCCATTATAGCCCAATATTCTTCGGGCAGGGTAGTTGTGGTGGTTGGCCCAGGTGTGTGCGGGTAGGTTGTTTCCCAAGAGTCTTCGGGATGAGGCCCAGGTGTCTTTGGGCATGGCAGTGGTTGTTCTGGCCCAGGTGTTTGCGGGTGTGGTTATGTGTGGTGGTTGTGGCCCAGGTATTTGCGGGTGGGATGTGTGGTTGTGGCCCAGGTGTTTGCGATTGGGATGTGTGGTGGTGCCCTAGGTATGTGCGGGCGGGGTGTGGCAGTGGGACTATGGTGAGAATGGCGGGATTGGTTCAACACGTAGGATGTCTTCAATAACCAGTGGGAAAGTGGCAGGGGGTACCCAAACATCGATGTTATTTTACTATACATTACTTGAATTATGTTATTTGGGGAGTGTTCCTTGGTGAGGTTTGGGTGGATAGTTTTCTTTGTTGGGTGTTTTGGTTATCTCTTTTCTCATAGGGCATTAGAATGCCTCCCCACTTGTGCATGAGAGTCCTTGGTTTTCCATACTGAGTATACTTGTATGCTCACCCTACGTATGTAAAACTATTTTCATGTTTCCAAGAGGACTTCGGGGATCGTGTGGGACTGTACTAGCTCGGACGTTGGGGCAGTTGTTGTTGTCGTTTTCCTTTTCTTGGTACTTTACCTTTTGATTTCTTATGCCTTGTATCATTTACTTTTGAACATGCATATGGGAATGGTTTACTTCCGACTTTACTTTTACCTTCAGTTTTGGTGTTTTGGGGGGTTTAATATCTTATCTTCTGATCCTATTAAATAAAAAGGGTAATGTCTTCCATTTTGTGTGTGATTCTATACCCTTGGTGCTAGTTTCCACTCTGTGACCTATCGAAGGTGGGTCTCGGGGGTTATTATCTCTCCTTCAACTTAAAGAAGGAAGGGTCTGGCAATCTGTTGTCCTTTATCTCCTTTTAGTGAAGGCAGGTCATGACAGGATGGTATCAAAGGTGATGGTTGAGAGATAGGATGGAGTCTGGATTTAGGCATAGTGAGGATTGCATGGGATGGTAGGGAAATAGTGTTGGGTGATCTTAGTGCTTGAAATAGTCTAGGGAAGATCGGCTAGGGCACGGGATTTTAGGGGGGCCTGTGATCCGATGCAAGGACTCTGGGCCTACTGAACAGCCAAGTAAGGCTATACTGGTTGTAGGGTAGAGACCCTAGGGAAGGTACATGCATCATAATGACTTGTGTTCTTGTGTTTTGTGGGTATTTGGGGATTTAAATGAATAAGAAGTCTAATAAAATTTAAGAAATATTATTCACTACTCGGGCTCAGGAATTCCTTGTTTACCTTGTAGTTGTGGCACCTGGGAGGTGACCATGAGTAGTGTGAGAAATCGAGGCCTAGGAGGTTGACTTGGCCGATCGACAGAGGACGGACTGAGAGGAGGAGTACGACCAGTGGAAGAGGACGCTTCGTGCCTTTCAGCGACAGAACCTTGGGAAGTACGAGGGAAGAATCTCTGACGTAGAGATAGAGAGCTAGCTAGAGGAGTTGGTGATAGATTTCAGCTTGATCCGGACTCCGACGGAGTACTGGGTTCCTCTGGCTGTAATCCAGATGCGTAGAGCAGCACGTCAGTGGTGGATGCTTTATCTTGAGGAGAAGAGGGAGGCTGAGGTGACATGGGCTGACTTCGAGAAGGAGTTCTGGGCGGAATTCCTCTCTTCCATGATGAAGGATGAGAAGAGGCAGGAATTACTCTCCCTCCAGCAGGGGAGTATGTCAGTGAGAGAGTTGGGGATCAAGTTCAAGGATCTCCTTCACTTTGCTCCCAGCCTCTTTCTGGATGAGGAGTCACGGGCGAGACGTTTGGAGGAGGCACTTCGACCTTCTCTCCAATATGTTGTTACTCCCTTCACCTTACCGATATACTTGGAGGTCCATAAGAAGGATGAAGTGGTGGAAAGGATGCACACGCTGGGAGGTTTATCGCGAGAGGGAATCTAGTTGGGATCATCGGAGGGGAAGGTTGTCATCAGCAGGCCTCCGGCATCAGGACCCTCTAGGTTTCGACCAGTAGGAAGCAGGCCTCAGTAGTTCCAGTTCCGATCTCCTGGCCCTCACCCCTTTCTTTCGGGCCCAGGTCCGAGATGCTTCATCTGTGAAGCCATGGGCACCTTCAGAATCAGTGCCCGGATAGAGTACAGTATGGCGGTGGTGGGCAGGTTTAACACCCACCTCAACAGCATCAGTTTCCAGCTAGACCCTTTCAGTAGCAGCAGCAGGGGCAGTGATTTCCCGCTCCTCCGAGGGTAGGCGTCGCATGAGGAGGCCGACCTCAGGGTGCTCCTCAGGGACCTCGACCAGGGTGCAGTTTGGGAGGCGGACGACAGTCGAGGGGCATGGGATCTAGGCGTGGGCAGTTTCACGCCGCAGAGGCAACGGTTCCAGCAGGTCCAGAATTCGTTCGAGGTACGATCATCTTATTTAGTACTCTTGCCTATGCCTTGTTCAATATAGGAGCTTCGCACTCCTTTGTTGCACCCAGTATGGACTATGCTCTGGGTTTATATACTGAGAGACTTCCAGTGCCCCTGGTGCTGAGCACACCAGTCGGAGGTTAGAACGACTTGTTTTATGTTTGCCGAGGGTGTAAACTGATGATAGGGTCACATCAGTCTATCAGGGATCTTATACTATTACAGATACAACCTTACTATGTCATCATAGGCATTGACTGTCTATTCTCTGTATGTTCCATCATTGACTGCTTTTGAGGAAGGGTCATGTTTTCAGATTTGGGCGGACGATGTGTAACTTTCCTCGGTGAGAGGGGTTTCCAGAAAAGCAGTAGGCGAGAGGAGCCCCTCCTTTCCTTGTTAGCTGAGCTATCAGTGGATTCGGTGGATACAGAAATGGTGGAAGTTCCAGGGGTCGTCAGTGAGTTTATGGATGTCTTCCCTGAGGAGGTGGCAACTCTACCCCCTCGACGTGATGTTGAGTTCGGGATAGACTTGCAACCTGGCACCCGTTCGATTTCGATGGCTCCCTACCGGATGGCACCTTCTGAGTTACGGGAGTTGCGGATTCAGATTGAAGATCTAATTAAGAAGGGTTTTGTTTGACCAAGTGCATCACCATGGGGTGCTCCAGTCTTATTCGCAAAGAAAGCAGATGGTGGTCTCAGGTTGTGCATAGACTATAGGAGACTAAATCAGGTGACGGTCAAGAATCGCTACCCTCTCCTGAGGATAGACGATCTCTTTGACCAGCTGAGGGGAGAAGGTTGGTTCTCTAAGATCAATCTGCGGTATGGATATCACCAAGTGAGGGTGAAGGAGGGTGAAATCTCTAATACGACCTTCAGGTGCAGATATGGGCACTTTGAGTTTGTGGTCATGTCGTTCGGCGTCACGAACGCTCCAGCTGTGTTCATGGGACTCATGAACCCCATCTTCCGAGAATACCTGGATTGGTTCGTAGTCGTGTTTATTGATGACATCCTGATCTACTCAAGATCATAGGAGGATCACGCTGATCACCTGAGAACGGTTTTGGAGGTCCTCTGACAGCACCAACTCTATAGGAAATTGTCCAAGTGAAAGTTCTGGATGCGAGAAGTGCACTTCCTTGGGCACGTGGTGTCCGAGAAGGGGATAGCGGTGGACCTGTCAAAGGTCGAGGCGGTTGTTTCTTGGGCAGCACCCAAGAACGTGGCAGAAGTTTGTAGTTTCCTTGGACTAGCAGGCTACTATCAGAGATTTGTGCCCAACTTCTCCCGAGTTGCAGCACCTTTGACAGCTTTGACCAAGAAGGACCAGGCTTTCGTATGGAATGGGTGGTGTGAGGCAGCCTTCATCTATCTAAAGGAGAATTTGGTAAGTGCCCCAGTGCTGAGGTTTCCAGAAGAAGGGGCAGCATATGAGGTGTTCTGTGATTCCTCAGGACAAGGCCTTGGTTGTGTGTTAATGCAACAATAAGGGGTGATCTCTTATGGGTCTAGACAGTTATGTCCCCATGATCATAATTATGCCACTCACGATCTGGAGCTTACGGTGGTGGTTTTCTCACTAAAGTTGTGGTGGCATTACCTCATCGGGGAGCGCTTCGTGGTCTTCACGGATCACAAAAGCTTGAAGTATATCTTCTCCAAACGGGACCTGAACCTACGGCAGTGAAGGTGGATGGAGTTCCTTTCAGGAATATGACTTCAATATTTCCTACACCTCAGGAAAAGGTAATGTGGTGGTTGATGCCTTGAGCAGGAAGTCTCATAAGGATGCGGTTTGAGAGTCAGCAGATTCTTGGAAGGCGATGGAGGAATTGGCTGCCCTGCACTTGGATGCGAGGAAGGATAGTGGTAGGGGTTTCCTGTATCAGATGACAGTACAATCTTCTCTGTTACGGCAGGTATAAGAGTCTCAATGGAGAGACTTAGAGAGTGAAGTGATGCGCGATTGGGCTAACCAAGGCAATGCTCCGGAAGGATGGTTAGAGGATGGTCAGAATCCGATTCTTTTCTGAGGGAAGGTGGTTGTCCCAGAGGCGATGCTCGAAAGGGTTCTTGGTGAGTTCCACAACTCATCCCTAGTGGTGAACCTGGGAGTTTCCAAGATGTACTAGGGCCTGAGGAATCAGTTTTGGTGGCCCGGGGTAAAGCGGGCGGTGGCGGAGTTCGTGGCCAAATGCCTAGTGTGTCAGCAGGTGAAGGCTGAACACCGTGTTCCAGGTGGTCTATTACAACCTTTATATATCCCCGAGTGTAAGTGGGACGACATCTCGATGGATTTCGTCACAGGGCTACCCAAGGTTCAAGGATTTTGTGATGCTATCTGGGTAGTGGTGGACCGGTTGATGAAATCGGGTCACTTTATGGTGATCAAGGAGTCGGGTGCAGTGGATGCCTTAGCACAGAGGTACGTGGATGAGGTGGTGTGTTTTCATGGAGTTCCAAGGTCCATAGTCTCGGATAGGTATGCACAGTTTACCTCACGAGTATGGAGAGGATTGCAGCATGCTTTTGGAACCCAGCTACGTCTCAGCACTGCTTTCCACCCCCAAACAGATGGACAGACAGAGCGCACCATCCAGACAATGGAGGATATGCTACGGAAATGTATCTTGTACTTTGGGGGATCGTGGTTACGACACTTGCCTCTGGTAGAGTTTGCCTACAATAATAGTTATCAATATACCATTGGCATGGCGCTATTCGAAGCCTTGTACGGGAGGCCATGTCGCTCACCCGTGTGCTGAACTGAGGTTGGAGAAGTAGGTGTTCTTGGCCCAGAAGTGGTGCAGAGCACAACGGAGAAGGTTCAACTTATACGGGAGAGGATGAAGGCGGACCAGGAGAGGATGAAGTCATATGCCGATAATAGGAGGAGACCCTTGGATTTCGAGGTCGGGGACCACGTATTCTTGAAGGTCTCCCCCCGGCGTGGACAACGAAGGTTCGGCAGGGGGAGTAAGATTTCTCCCAGGTTCTTCAGACCATTCAAAGTGTTGTAGTGGGTCGGTGAAGTGGATTATTAGCTAGCGCTACCACCGCCACTACTGAGACTACACGATGTCTTCCATGTGTCTCAGCTCTGACGATATCTACACGACGATTCACACGTCCTCGACTGGGGAAAGCTGGATATCGAGGATGATGTGACTTTTGTGGAGAGAATAGTGAGGATCAAGGATCGTGAGGAGAAGGTGCTTTGTGGATGGACCATCCCTCTTGTTCGTGTGTTTTGGAGGCATGGCGGGCTCGAGGAAAGTACCTGGGAATGGGAGGCACAGATGCGTGCCCAGTACCCGGATCTGTTTTGAGTTTTGTTCTATTTTTTTGATACTTGGCTGTGATGAAACACTTTACTTTGTTAACTATGGAATGTATGGTTTTCCTTATTCTCTAGATGCGTGTGAAGAGTCCTGACTGTGGGGAGGGGAGGACCTGATCCCTAATTAAGACGCATTAAGGTGGATGCGATTAAACCCGTGCGGGCGAGTCAGTGTCACCCAAAGCGGATAGTATCTTGACATGGAGGAAGAAACTAACTAACCCATATGACTGGACAACTTGACCCTTGAATGTTGCATGGCTTCTTAAGGGAGGTGTGTTTCTATATGTCGATGAGGTCCACTCCTGAGAGGTATCTTTCGAGGTGGTTATTCGGACCCCCCTCTTTCCTTCGAGTCTAGTTTTGATTCTCGAGGATGAGAATAGTTTGAGAGGTATCCGATGTAATGGCTCGGACCCTCATGGTCCATCCCTTTTCCAAATTCTGGATCCTAAGGGTGGCATCTCGGTGGTAGGGCGTCGTTTCGGTGTGCGACCAACCAATCGGTGTGTCACCGATCGGTACGACTGACTGATCGGTGTGTCACCGATTGGTGCGACCGAACGGTGAAAACGATCGATGTGTCGCTAATCAGTACGACGGATCGGTGTGTCGCCCATCAGTGCGACCGATCAGTGTGTCGCCGATCGGTGCGACCGATCGATGTGTCACCGATCGGTGCGACCGATCGGTGTGTCGCCGATCGGTGCGACCAGTCAATGTGTCGCCGATCGGTGCGACCAATCGGTGTGTCGCTGATCAGTGTGACTGATCGTTGTGTTGCTGATCGGTGTGACCGATCGGTGTGTCACCGATCCGTGCGACACGATCAGTGTCACACAGCCTTGTCGAGTTTTTCTTCTATAGCTTTTCCCATAATGCAACTTTTAATCCTTTTTAACCTTTTGGAAGTGGTTTAAGGCCGTTTTTAGCCCCATAATCAATGTTTGAATTCCTAAGAGTGGGGTGTCCCTCAACGGACCCAGTTGTGTGTCTGTGTAACATTTCCCCTCTATTTATATAAAATCCTTTAAAGTCACAGCTATTGCCGCCCCTTTTCCCGATGAGAGTTATTAAATAAAAATTAATTCCATCGTGCGTAACTTCCCAACTACATGGTGAAACCACGATCCGACTTTATATCCATTCAAAATTCCATATCCCATGACAACCGGATCTCATCCTTAGATCGCATGGGAATTTCTTCTTCTTCCTCCTCTTTTCCTCTTTGTTGGTCTTCTTTTCTTCCTGGTGCGTTTGGAGTTCCCATTCTCGAGGTAAGTGATGCGCCTGTGCCGGAACTTTTCTGCTCACCCTTGGAGTCCCCGACGTTCCTCCCCTGCAAGTCGTGCATTCCCCGTTCTTGGCGTGTGGAGAAGAACTTTGATCCTTGATCATCCAAGTAGGGATTCTACCTTCATCACTCCTTACTGTGTAACATGCGGGGTGGGTACACTGTTGTTTCTGTGGGAATGGATGAAACCAAACCTTAACAAATATAATAAACAGACTATTAAAGAGTGATGGGGTGCATTTGACAATTCTGTTTTACTCTTTTATAATTGCTATATGTTGTGAACTGTATGGGCTTATGCTCACTGAAAATCATGGTCGTTGGTGGTCTTTACTTGCGCACTAATGAACCCTTGTCCTGTGATGATTAAATGACTGTAACATAGAAATTGGTTAATTACCTAAACTCGTTTGGTTAAATGGATACCCAGTAAACATCTACCCTTGTGTGGTCACCCCAGATAACCAATAGAAAGAAGAACCTAATGATTGATGTGATTGAACCTGGAAGTTTCCTACTCAGTTTTGATAGTAGATGTGTTGTTCTGTTAATGCTTGTGGGGTGATGTGGATGGGGATGGGATCCTCTGTTGTGGAACAATTGTTGGTTGTGAATCTGGATTTGTGTGGGGTTGTATCTCGAGGCTTGGTTTGGTTCCAGTACTTTGAGGGATCTCATTGATCCCTTTGTTGTTGAGACTTCACAAGAGAACCCGGTGTGAATGCTTAAATTTTTGTTTGGTTGTTTCTCCTTCTCTGACTTGTGGTCGTGCCTGTTAGATTGCCCATTAGTGTAGAATTTACTTTAATTGGATCACTTGAACATGAAAACAAGAATGGTTTAAATGGTGAATTGGTTTTGGGGATTAGTTGTGACTTGGTCGTGAGTGTCGTGCCTTTCTTTTATGAATGAATAGTAACAAGGGTGTTTGTGCTTAGGTTATCTTTAGAGACCCTAGGTGGGGATGAGTGTTTATTACCTATACATATAATTGTAGTTCTTATGTTTCTTATTCGCGCCCCACCCAAGTTGAGCACTTAGTGTCGAACGCCCCCATTTCATGGGGGAGGGTGTTTT
Source organism: Viscum album (assembly GCA_963277665.1). Taxonomy (NCBI): domain Eukaryota; kingdom Viridiplantae; phylum Streptophyta; class Magnoliopsida; order Santalales; family Viscaceae; genus Viscum; species Viscum album. The sequence goes on along the minus strand of OY728136.1, from coordinate 281,788,464 downwards.
CCCAACATTCCTGTGAGTGGCTGGTTATTAGATCCTTTTCTGCTCCCTTCCCCCAAATAGCCCAAGACTCTTCGGGCAGGTTGTGACAGCCTGAGGTCCATTATAGCCCAAGATTCTTCGAGCAGGGTAGTTGTGGTGGTTGGCCCAGGTGTGTGCGGGCAGGTTGTTTCCCAAGAGTCTTCGGGATGAGGCCCAGGTGTCTTTAGGTGTGGCAGTGTTTGTTCTGGCCTAGGTGTTTGCGGGCGTGATTACGCATGGTGGTTGTGGCCTAGGTGTTTGCGGGCGGGATTTGTAGTTGTGGCCCAGGTGTTTACGGGCAGGATGTGTGGTTGTGGCCCAGGTATGTGCGGGTGGGGTGTGGCAGTGGGATTGTGGTGAGAATGGCGGGATTGGTTTGATGCATAAGATGTCTTCAATAACCCGTGGGAAAGTGGCGCGGGGTACCCAAACATCGATGTTCTTTTACTATACATTAATTGACTTGTGTTATTTGGGGAGCGTTCCTTGGTGAGGTTTGGGTGGGTAGTTTCCCTTGTTGGGTGTTTTGGTTATCTCTTTTCTCAGAGGGCATTAGAATGCCTCCCCACTTGTGCACGAGAGTCCTTGGTTTTCCCTACTGAGTATACTTGTATGCTCATCCTACGTATGTAAAAATGTTTTCAGGTTTTCATGTTTCCAGGAGGACTTCAGGGATCGTGCGGAACCGTACTAGCTCGGGCGTTGGGGCAGTTGTTGTTGTCTTTTTCCTTTTCTTGGTACTTTACCTTTGGATTTCTTGTGCCTTGTATCATTTACTTTTGAACATGCATATGTGAATGGTTTACTTTCGGCTTTACTTTTACCTTCAGTTTTGGTGTTTTGGGGGGTTTACTATCTTATCTCCCGATCCTATTAAATAAAAAGGGCAATGCCTTACATTTTGTGTGTGATTCTATACCCTTGGTACTGGTCACCACTCTGGGACCTATCAAAGGCGGGTCTCAGGGGTCATTATCTCTCCTTCAACTTAAAGAAGGAAGGGTCTGGCAATATGATGTCCCTTATCTCCTTTTGGTGAAGGCAGGTTGTGACAGATCCTCCAGTTGATATAAATCCTGTTGGTTGAAAATAAGTATTCAAGAAGAAACTGGACATGAAAGGACAAGTCAGCACCTATAAGGCACAACTGGTTGCAAAAGGGTTCAAACAGTTTCAAGGCATTGACTACGACGAAACCTTTTCACCAGTTGCAATGCTGAAATCCATCCGAATTTTATTGGCCATTGTCGTTTACCATGACTATGAGATTTGGCAAATGGATTTCAAAATAACCTTCATTAATGGGAACCTTTAGGAAGATTTCTACATGAAACAACCTGAAGGTTTTATGACTCCAAAGGATGCCAATAAGGTATGCAAGTTGCAGAAATACATTTATGGATTAAAGTAAGAATCCAGGTCATGGAACATTCATTTTGATGATTCCATAACGAAATTTGGTTTTATCAAGTACGAATGTGAGTCTTGTATATTCAAACAGTTTAGTGGTAGTGCAGTCATTTTTCTAATAGTATATGTTGATGACATATTACTTATTGGAAATGAGATACCAGTCTTAAAGTTTGTTAAGGTAGGGTTGAATCAATGGTTCTCCTTGAAGCACTTGGGCGAGGTAGCATATATTCTTTGGATCAAGATCCATCGTGATAGATCCAAGAGATTATTGGGCCTAAGTAAAAGTACATACATTGATAAGATACTGAAGAGATTTAGTATGGAACAATCCAAGAGGGGATTTTTTCCAGTGTCACATGGTATTCATCTTTCCAAGAAAATGTGTCCTCGGACACGTGAAGAAAGAATGATAATGTCAAGGACTCCATACACATCAGCGATTGGGTTAGTCATGTATGTCATGCTATGTACTAGGCTGGATTTCGCCTATGCATTGAGTGTAGTAGGTAGATATCAAGTTGACCCAGGTGACCACCATTGGATGGCAGTCAAGATTATCTGAAAGTATTTGAGGCGTACTAAGGATATGTTCCTGGTTTATGGAGGAGATGAGGAACTAGTCATCAGAGGATATGAAAATGCTAGTTTCCAGACTAATCAAGATGACATGAAGTCGCAAACAGGATACATATTCACTTTGAATGGAGGTGTAGTGAGATGGAAGAGCTTAAATCAGAGTGTGGTTGTAGATTCTATAGTAGAGTTTGAGTATATCGCAGCTTTTGAGGAAACTAAAGAAGCAGTTTGGATGTGAAGCTTCATTTAGGAGCTGGATGTGATACCTAACAGTAAATATCTCATCACACTATACAGTGATAATACCGCAGCAGTGGCTCTCTCAAAAGAGCCAAGGTCACATCAGCGGATGAAGCACATACTTCGGAAGTATCATCTCTTGAGGGATTTTTCTTAAAGAGTTGAAGTTTCAGTGAGTAGTATTTCCACAGAAGACAACATGGCAGACCCTTTGACTAAAGCCTTAACTCAGTAGAAATATGATCACCATGTGAGGTCTAGCAGACTGAAAGTCGTAGGCAGTTGGCTCTAGTCCAAGTGTGATTTTATAAGAGTTGGTTTCCTAGAACCAACTAGTTGTACTTTGATTTCATGGATATTTAATGTATTTAAATATTAAACATCTTATTACATAATGTTCATTGTTCTGAATGAATATGATATAATAATGTTCTAGAGTATTTGTTGCATTGATAAGGTCATGGCAGTTCCCCGCTATGATGAGAATCTTGAAATGTTATAACAATATTCTTAAATATAGTTCTACGATTGGATGACATACTATGAAGGGACACATAGTATGCAGATCGTCAGGTGCGAGTACTTGTAAGAAGATGAGACTTCCTCTCATGAAGTTCTCACTTAGTAATCTCCAAGATAGGAGATTATGAGAATAGACCCACCAGTAGGAATTCCGCATGTTTTTGTGTCATCAGATATTTCTATCTGTGAGCATGTGTAATGATCCTTAGACTTTAAGATTATCATTAATACATGTCATGACTCACTCACTTTGATTTACTAACAAAAACCATCACGCAGACAGTTGGCGGGAAGTAGGGTACGTTGGGTGCGTCATGAGTGACATGATATTAATGGATAAGTTGAGGAAGGATTTGTCTCTTCTATTTATGGAAGTTGATATCTCGACTCTTTGATTGAAATAGAACTATCGTGTGAAATTCCATGGCCATGGTGTAACGACGAGTTTATTTGAAGCAGTCAAAGAACGGCGTATCAAGAATAAAGGTTGATGAAAATATCATGAAACCTACTTGATGAGATATTGAGATGAATGGATTATATTACACAGTAGCGTTCGTATGTGGATGTTGTTGTTGAGAATTTATGTTCTTTCTCTTAGGTGCCTTGACCTGTTATTAGATAGTACTCTTGGACTTTATGAAAACTCGCTTAATGCCAACGAGAAAGAATCTTAGAGGGTCACACAGTAAGTGTTTTTTGTGGTTTTGGTTAAATTCTATTTTGAATTTAATTAATAAAATAAATATTATTCTCAAGACCATTGAATAATTTTATTCAAGTTAAGATGATCGCATAAATTAAATAAAATATATTTGTTTATTTTATTGAACATTTAATAAATATTATTTACTAGTTTGTAAATAAAATATTTATTTAAGAGAATAAATTATTTATTTATTTATTCAGGTGTTCAATAAATGGAAGTGGAGTTCGAGTGGACCAAGGGCGGTTCGGTAGTAAAATAATTATTTTTAAGATGGTAAATAATTATTAGTTAGCATAAGTTAAAATAATAATGACGCTGCTATTATTTTGTGATACGGAATTTTATTCATAATTCCATTTTGCGCAAGTTGGTGCACCATAAATAATGGTGCAGTATTATTATTATGATCAGGGGTTTTCTCTAAGTTCATGAATGTATTTAATTGTTGTTATGCAATTAAAATAATAATGACATTGCTATTATTTTGTGACGCGTAATTTTATTCATAATTCTGTTTTGCGCAAGTTGGCGCACCATAAATAATGATGCGGTATTATTATTATGAGCAGGGGTTTTCTCTAAGTTCATGAATGTATTTAATTGCTGTTATTCAATTAAATATTGTAACATAATTTCCATGCATATAAATAGACAAGTACATCTATTGTGTCATTGTGAACACACCGCACGCTTGGTGAATTGAGAATTGTTGAGCTAAACAATTTCTCTCTCGAATCCTCTTCCCGCCTCTCTCAAGAACGAGAGACGTTCTTCAAGGACGAAGAACAAGCGATCAAGAATGACCAACACTAGACACTCGCTTTTTCACGCTAGGACCCGGAGAACGAGTGGTGTCGATCAGAGGCCATCAGAGCACGTGTGGATCACCGCTAAAGGGATTCTAGTTTGGATCCTCACAAGCGCAATGAGATAATCCGTAAGGGTCATTCCGAACGATCAACATCATCAACGAAGAAAATACCTAAGATCCAGGTATTCTTTTTTTTATGAAATTAATTAAATTAATTATAAACATGATGTGCAAGATCATCTCTAAAGGTTTCGAGCCTCTTCCTTCTTTATCTAAATCTTTGATTCTATTACGTGGTGACTGGCGTTCATTGTCGTATTGATCCCAGAATAATCATTGATCATGGTAAAAATTAAAGTTGGGTGTCAGCCCAATCGTACTTCCACTGCGCTCGAAACCTTCATCAACACAGTGTATAAGTAAACAACTCGTTGAGTCTTCACCTCCCATAGTAGGAGAGTAACCTTATCCAACCATGAGGTGCTCAACACGGTGAGTAGGTGGACTACCCCACGTGTCTTTGCAACCCATAAAAAGAGAGTAATCGAATCCAAAGGCATGGATACATACATACATACATACATACATACACACACATATATATATATATATATATTCTCATTAAAAAGAAGCTCAAATGAGAGAGAAAGGGGATCTCCATCTCACAGTCCACCCTAGGAAAAGAGTCGCCAATAGTTCTAGAAGTTCATCAATGATGCCTAGCATCTCGCACGTATTCCTAGCATAAAACATCCAAGTCAATCCACACCCCACCACTATGCCACACAATCGAGGAACAAAAATCTCTATGTAGAGGAATCATGGCATGGTACAACGGGAGGGTTCCATTTAGTGGATAGATAGAAGACTCATACCCAGTTCCAATAGGAGGGTTCCACTCTAATTATCAATAGAGGGAACGTGCCCTACTCGATAGGGGTGTTTAACTCTAATAGTCGATAAAGAACTCATGCTCTGCCCCGTAGGAGGGTTTCACTCTAATAGTTGATAGAGGACTCATGCCCTGCCCAGCAGGAGGGTTCCACTCTAAAGGATAGAGGACCCATACCCAGCCTAGCTAGTGGGTTCCACTCTAAAGGATGGAGGACCCATACCCTTCCCCGACTGGAGGGTTCCACTCCGATGGATAGAGGACTCATGCATTTTCCTAGCAGGAGGGTTCCACTCTCAGATGCTAGAGGACCCGTGCCCTGACTCCGTAGGAGAGTTCCACTCTAGGAGTCTGTAGAGAATTCATGTTCATCGACACCCATGCTTGGTTCAGTTGGAGGGTTCCACTCAGAATGCCTCTGGTGATCCTGCCTAATCACTATTATCGTCGGGCGCTGCCTAAATAAGCGTCAGGACCAAAATATATCACATCCTATCTCAAAAACCATAACATATGACATTATCACCTTCTACGTGGAAAAACACTAAGGATGGGCTACTCGTAGGACACATTCTAAGTCCAAACAAAGGAGATATGGGAGATTGCAGTTTCCTAGGGAACTAGGGGTATATGGTGTATGAGGGGACCCACATAGTGTGGTCTCGCTTCATTATGTCCCTGGAGGTACACGAATCACCAACCGTGTAACACTACATGGCGTGAAGGGACTCTACACAATGTGTCCATGCCACTCAGGGGTCCCTGCCCGTGCACCTTGGTCGTGTCTGTGTACTCAAGTTGTGTTTGTGTACTTTGGTACACGACGTGTTGCTTCACACGAGGTACTACCCATGTCTCTGGTCGTACCCGTGTACTCGGCACATGATGTGTGTTTGGTCGTGAACATGCCTGTGTACTCCTGGAGTACACGTCGGGCCACCAGCACAAGGTCACATGGTGTGTGGGCCTCCCACACGACGTGTGATGCTTATAAATCTGTGAAACCCTAACCGCCACAATATAGGGGCTACATCTCGTGTGTTCATCGAACTACATGATGTTTAGTCGAGTTTTTCACAGAAACTTAGATTTGTTCTCCACGCACTAGATCTGATTGCCCCATATTCGATTTTGGATTCATCTTCGCCCAAAATCAGTGGATCTAGTCCTGCTTTGTCATTTTCGACCATCTGGTGGCCGAAAAACCGATTCTATTGAATCGCTCGAAGGTCGCACGAACCTCCATCGTCTTGCACGCCTCCTGTTGGTCTCAGATCTCAAATCCACGAGAAATATTACCTGTTATCTACGATCCAACCCCAAATCCATCCTTGATGGTTGATTCCTTCATCGCTCGTGAAACCGTTGCGAATCCGGGAGTCCGATCAGGCTCGGTCCTGTCCGGGAATGTCGAATCGTGACCTTAGGGTCCAATGATGATGAACGTGAAGCAATTGAGGGGGGGAAAGCATAATAACAAAGGTTAAACAATCATTGGCCAAATGTTCTTGGTCAATGAACACAATTGGAGGATCCGGATTATAAAACAATTGAATAACCAATTAAACCAGTACATATGCGCATGACAAGGTTTAACAATTGGTGCATATCATAGAATGAATGATTCTGCTCAATCAATTTAATCAATAAGGGAGAAATCCACGAATTGACAAGTCCTGCCTGGAGATTGGATCATTTGTTGTTGAAGAACGCGCTCGCCAGCGAATGGAAGAATTCGTTGCGTTCAGCGTGCTTTGATTTGCCCCAATCTTGAGATTCATCATCATCGAATGTGATTCGCCAACAGAAGGAGGAAGAACGCTCTGGAATCCTCCTAAGGCTTATGCAGCTAACCCTAGGCAAATAGCCATAGTGGTGATTTTATATATGTAATTTGTTGCGTTAATTTAATGAATTAATTAAATTAATAATTTAATTAATTCACTAAACGTACCGCCAACGACCGACTTATCTAGACGTCGCGCACCAACCAATTTTAGGTCGCGCCTGTTGGGATTTTTTGATTTAAAATTTAAATAACGAGGAGAGAGAAAATTATTAATGGAGGGATTTTCTCAACATTAATGGAGGATTTTCTCCCAACATTAATGAAGAGTTATTCCCAATATTAATTGATGAAATTATGATGAAATTATGAATGTTGACCGCATTAAATGGAGATATGGACATGATGTCTATATAAGAGGATGCAGTAGCATGTTTTGGAATGTCGGGTGACAAAGATGTAGCTGCCAAGAGAGAAACGAGGAAGGGGTTGTCGCGTTTGCGGTAACCAATGTGAAGCAGAGATGGTGATCATGACAACGATGGTGTGTTGGCGGCGATGATTGAAGACGACGATGATGACGGTGCCATGTATCGAAAGTCCTCTTGGTTGCGGAGATCAAGCGGCATGTTCCGGTTATGATGATCGGCGGTACGAACAAAAATGGTACGTTCATGGGTGTCGTGTGTTGAGTGAAAAATCCTTCGGGTGCGTTGTAAAAAGCTTTCGGGTGTGATGTGTAAAATGCCTTCGGGTGATAAAAGATCTTCGGGTGAAATATTCTCCTCTTGTGTGTTTTCTGCAACGACTACCTCTGCTGCGGCGCCGGGCTCCGAGCCCCAACAGCGCCTAGGGTAAACATCGTGTTTCGAACTCAACTGCGGTCTCAGATTTCTGACCCGAGACTCCGTTTAAGAGTCATCTCATTTTCTTTAAGAAACTGTGTGTACGTAATATAAAATATAGTTAATATTTTCATAAAATTAATCCCGGACACATCGGGCATCGGAATCATACGTCGTCTCGGCGTCTGGCTTCGAAAATATATATAGAAATATTTCAAAGTCTTACAAGGTAAAAACTGAGTCTCTACGCGGTAGTGGCAAAAAATCAATCTTTTTGATAATATGAATGATCATTTGGCATTGAAGACGGGGCATCGGAAATACATATATAGAAATTGAAATAAATTATACACACGTCAGAGAATATAATACACCAAAAAAATCCAAATAATAAATGAATGATTATAATACAAATATTATAGTAGGAACAAATTAGACAATAAAATCAAATAAAAAAACTAAAACAAACCTGATTACGAAATTAGGAAGAGCAACAACCTTTGAACGAAACAAAAGCAGAGTTAGTGAGCAAAAGTACTTATGTAATGGATTTACTTGGAATGTAAAGAGAGTGGAGCAAGGGGTTAATGAAAAGTCGGATGAATTAGACAATGAAAATTGATGAAAAATAAATGACAAATCAAATAAATCATACCTAAATTAAAATTCAAAACAAAAGCAAATTAGAGAAGCAACAAGACGAGCAATCGATACAAACAAACCCTGAGCGATGGAAATCAAAAGTGATGTTTAAGGATCTGAACTCAAGCAAGAGTACCAGATAACTAAAATCGAAGGGTGACCGAGCAAAGTGATCCATCATAGTTTGAACGATGCAAGCCATAACTTGAAAATAGGGCTTAGAATACTGAAAATCAATGGAGGGGTGACGGAGAAAATTGGACCATCTAATTTTGCAAAGTGGAAGGTGCGACTTGAAATTAGAGCACAAAATACCAAATATCAGGGGGATTCGAAACTTGAAATAGGGAAGAACCGAAAACGATCAAATGGAAATTGGTTATCGAGTAGAGAGGTTTGGATTTTCCGATGGTGTTGATTGTCAAGTGGAAGCAGGAAAGGTCGCGGTGGAGATGAAAATAGTCAGCACCGTGCTTTGTTACATTGATTTCGAGAAGGAAGAACAAAAGGAGGATGCATGCGGGGAAGACTTTAGTACATGAAAATCAGCACGGGAGGGAGGGAGGGAGACGGAGAATCGGGAGGGGAGGTAGAGGGAAAACCGGTAGAGAGAGGAAGAGTCAGGAGAGGGAGGCGTGAATGGATGATCGGTTGTGAATGATATATATGGGGGAAGAATGTTCCGAAAGGAAAAGAATTGATGAGGAGATGCACATCAGAAAATTTAAGTTTAGTATAATAGTAAATTTGTTGCTTCGAAGTTACCATGAAACTTTTAAATGATCCATTTATCTCACATATTATAACTCCCTTTTAAATCAATGCATTTCAAAAATGTAGATCTCAACTTTAACATGGTGCCCTGGCTAGTGATGAAATAAGTCTATTTTTGGCTGAAAATTGTTTTTCCATCCCATCACTAATTGATTAGATCCAAAAATTTAAACATATATGAATTTGATTTTCTTTATCCAAAAGAACAAAAAAAAAACACATATGAATTTGATATTCATCTAGTCCATCGTCCTTTGGACCATCTTGGAAATAAACGAATCCCTGTTTATTTTTAAAAAATATGACGGTTGATGATATTATAATTATTTAATTTATAAGTCAACAGCATTAATATATAATATTCGTTTTCCATTACACCTAATATTCGTTTTATGAAAATGATAATTACACCTAATATTCGTTTTATGAAAATGATAAAATTATATCGAAGCGTATCGGATGGATACTGTCATTTTCAGCATCTTTAAAAGCACAAAACCCGGTCCAGCTCCAGCTAATAGTCACTGCCGTCGTCTCCGACAGTGATGGCGCCGTCCTCCATGCTCCCCGTTGTTCCCGGATTCCTCCTCCTGCTCTCCGTTTACGCAGCAGATCTCCCCGCCGGAAACAATGGAGAATACCTGAAGCTCCCGCTGCTCCACAAGCCCCCCTTCGCCCACCCCTCCGACGCCCTCTCCTTCGACGCCCACCGCCTCTCCCTCCTCCGCTCCGCCCGGCGCACCGTCCGCTCTCCCATAGTTTCAGGCGCAGACACCGGCGCCGGCCAGTACTTCGCCGCTCTCCATCTGGGGACCCCTCCCCGCCGCCTCCTCCTCGTCATGGACACCGGCTCCGACCTCACCTGGGTCCGATGCTCCGCCTGCCGCCGCGACTGCTCCGCCCACCCTCCCGGCACCGCCTTCCTCCCCCGCCACTCCCCCACCTTCTCCCCCGTCCACTGCTACGACCGTACCTGCGGCCTCGTCCCCCACGCCGACCCGCGCCGCCCCGCCTGCAACCACACGCGCGCCCACTCCCCCTGCACCTACCTCTACTCCTACGCCGACGGATCCCGAGCCGCCGGGTTCCTATCCCGGGAGACGGCCACGCTGAACGCGAGCTCCGGCGCCGCCGTCGCCTTCAGGGATCTCACCTTCGGCTGCGCGTTTCGGGTCTCCGGCCCCAGCGTGACGGGCGCGAGCTTCAACGGTTCCGCCGGAATCATGGGGCTGGGCCGGGCGTCCCTGTCGTTCGTTTCGCAGCTGGGCCGCCGGTTCGGGAACCGGTTCACCTACTGCCTCCGGGACTACACGCTTTCCCCGCCGCCCACCAGCTATCTCTTGATCGGCGGAACCGGTTTCCGGCGGTCCTCCGGCGGCCGGGCGAAAATGAAGTTCACGCCGCTGCTGACGAATCCCGCGTCCCCGGCGTTTTACTACGTCGGGATCAAGGGCGTCGCCGTCGACGGCGAGAAGCTGCCGGTCGACCCCTCGGTCTGGGCGTTCGACGATATGGGCAACGGCGGCACCATCGTGGACTCCGGCACCACCCTGACATTCCTGCCCGCCTCGGCCTACCGCCTCATCCTCGCGGCTTTGCGGCGGCGCGTGAACCTGCCGACCGTGCCGTCCCAGGGGTTCGACCTGTGCGTGAGGCACCCGGACGGCGCTCCTCGCCGGTGGCGGCTGCCCCGGCTGGTCTTCGAGCTGGCCGGGGAGTCGGCATTCGCGCCTCCTCCGACGAACTACTTCATCGACGTGGCGCCGGGGAAGGTGAGGTGCCTGGCGATCCAACCGGTGAGCTCGGCGGAAGGGTTCGCCGTCATCGGGAATCTGATGCAGCAGGGGTTCGTGTTCGAGTTCGACAACCACCGGTCGAGGCTGGGATTTGGGCGGCAGGGGTGCGGCGCCGCCGCGCCGTGAGGAGGTCACGACGGCGATTCTAGGTACAAAGCTCTCCCCTAGGGCGGGGCTCAGTTCCGACCGAGTTTTATTTTTAATTTTATTTTGATTTATAAATGGATTAATTTATTGGGCTTTGGTTTTATTTTAAATTATTTTGGCGTTTTGGAAAATGGTGGGATGATCACGTGAAGTTATTATTATGGTCTGTGGTTCTTGTCGCTGCGTAGCTGTAATTGCAGGGACGGAAAAACGAACGTTTTCTCCCTATTTTACTTTATTAAATAAACTTCTCACTGTCCAGCATTTAGTTGGATTTGTTTTGTTTTTGTTTTTGAAATAAAGATTTAAATTTATTTTAAATCATAATTAAGATCCGAAAATCGTTTATACTGTACTACCAAGCTCAATTATACAGGGATCGGGTACTAAAAATTAAAATTTATTATTTTATTTCAACATGTAGGTGGACGGTATACCTCAAGCGCGTCCCCTATCAGAGTTATACCCGCATATCAAAGTAAACAGAAATAATATAGGCAGTCATATAAACCATGTAGATAAATAAACAGTAAATAGACATCCATGCAAGTGACAATAGAGGTATGAGGATATTGTGTGAATTTATTAAGCATAAAATTTAAACAAACATTTATCTCGTTCAAATTAGCACCACATTCGACTGCATCTTGTCGGTGACGATCATTGCTCGAAGGATTTGAGTTCGAACCCCTTTAGATCATCTACACACGTTTCAAGAATCCGTGTGGAAGCCGATCGTCGAATTTCAGGAGCTAGCGCGAAACTCGAACGATTCATTTGATGTCATAACGATCACTACGATCTTGTCCATTCGATCCACGACGGCGATTAAAGATCACTCTCTTGCACGAGAGTTTTCTCCTTCTTAGATGTGGGAACGAAGGGAGAAAATCTCACAAATTCATGGGTGTGAATAGTGTTTCGGAAATGAACTCCCCTATGCTTATATAGTGGGATTTAATTACTCGAAAAGGGTTCTCGACTCCTATATAAGCAACTCCCACGGAATAAGTGATAAACGACACATTATGACGGACTAACTGCGTCATAAGATCATTTATATTTTTATCATATATTCGTACTATATAATAAATATATTACGTGATAAAAACAAGCTATTAGTTCGACTCATAATTCAATCAAATACTAAACGAACATTGAATGTTAAAATAATATTCATTCGTATAATATTTTTTCGTGTATTCACATAATATCTTATGAAATACTTTTAATAAATAAATTCAACTCACTTATTCTATACTTGAATAATAATGAATTTATTTATTCATTAATGAATGTTAAAACTTAGACAACTCTCAAACTCCGTGATGGGACCCACCATGTCATATACTCATATTCATCAGAATAGGACAGACTCTTGAATACATTATTGTGTGACCCTCTAGGTTCTTATCTCAATAACAATAAATATTATTCACAAACCAGAAACGGAGTTTAGCGACCCATCAAGACCCCGAAGGAGTTCAGAAAAAGTCACAGCTGTTCGAGTTGGTGTCATATGACCAATTGTTTGCACCTTGATTAAATGTATATTTGATTATTTGAATATTAATAAAATATCTTATTACTTAATTTTCATTGTTCTACATAACTTTAATGTAATAATGTCTTAGAGTATCTGCCGTATTGATAAGCTCATAACAGTTCCCCGCCATGATGAAAAACCTTAAGATACTACGACGATATTCTTAATTATAGTTTTACAGATGGATATTATGCTATGATGAGACACAAAAAACATGACTGTCAAGTGTAAGTACTCGTAAGTGGATAAGACTTCTTCTCGTAAAGTTCACACTTGGTAATCTCTAAGACGAGAGATTATGAGAACAAACTCGCTGATAGGAATTCCACATGTTTTTGTGTCATCGAATATTTCTATCTGCGAGCGTGTGTAATGTTTCTTAGACTTTAAGATTATTATTAATGCATGTTACAACTCACGCACTTAGATGTATTTTATAAACCATGACGATAACAGTTCATGACAAAGTTGGATACGTTGGGTGCGTCACGATTGATGTGTTATTAATGAAAAGGTTGAGGAATGATTTGCCCTCTCCATCTTTATGAAAGCTTATATCTTGACCTTTTGATTGAAATAAAATTGTTACATTAAATTCCATGACCATGGTGCACCAACATGTTTATTCAAAGAAACACATATTAAGCATATAGGTTGGTGATATAGATGTGTAATCTGTTTGATGAGATATTGAGATAAAAAGATTATATTACACAGTGAGAGCTCGTATGTGGTTGTCGACGTTGCGACATTAAATTATTTATCTTGGGTGTCTTGACCCGTTGTTAGACAATAATCTTGGACTTTTGAAAATCTCACACAATGAACGAATTCTATAAGGTCACATACCAAGTGTTTCCATTGATCTCGATTAAATTCTATTTGAATTTAATTAATAGAATAAATATTATTCTCAAGACCAATGAATAATTTTATTCACGTTTATTGATCACTAATATTTATTGATGAATAAAATATTTAATTAAATATTTATTTGAGTATTCAATAAATGTCGAAGGATGACTCCTGAGTCTCCCGACGCTCCCAATGCTCTCGCCCTCTCCCTTTCCCCCTCAAAGGGTTTCTCGATCCTCCTTTAGCGGTGATAGCGATCCTTCACTTTCCTTGGCCCCTGAGCCCCCTCCCTTGTGTCTCCCTCCCCGGCTTTGGGTGATGACATCATTCACATTTCCACTGCTCTATCTGCCTAACTCATCACACATGACCCCATTTTGGTCCGGTGCAATGGAGCTTTCTAGTGGTGCAGGATTGTGTTAGAGATGGAGTCCAATGTCATCTCGTACTTGTTTCTGCGGGTTTTGAGCATCGTGTTTCTCCTTTGGCCCGACTTTGTTCGTTTCCCTCTGCTGCTCTTACTACTTTACCCACCACGTGTGACCCCATCTCCAGTTAGACACGATGGCAATTCGGTAGTTTGGGATCGTGCTGGGGGGAAGCTTGCAAGGGCTCTCTGTTCTTACGTCTCGACGTTGGTTCGACCTTCGTTGCTCTCCTCTGCTCTCTTTCCTTCCATCCCACCGTGTGCCTAACCCCATCCTGGTTAGGCACGGTGGAGACCGCGATGGTTTGGGCTTGTGGTGGTGACAATGGTTGGTTGCGGCTTTGTCGTCGTCCCTTCCTTTTGTTTGGAGTGTTGGGTTTGGTTTGTCGATGATTTTCTAGCCGTCGTCTTATGGCGGTGGCGGTGATTTTCGGTGACTGGTTCGATGGCGGTAGCTGACTTGTTTTTTTGGCATGGTGATGTCGCAACGGTGAAGATCGGTTTCGCGGCGATGCTTCTTTCGTTTCAGTTGGTTGCTTTTTTGTGTCTCGTGCTCTTGGTGGTTTGGTGAAATAGGCTCATGGTGTTTCAACCTCAACGTAGATGGCGTTGAGTCGATGAAGATGATTTCTGCAGCTATGTTTGTTCCCGTTGATGCAATTTTTGTTTGATTTTAGTTTTCGGTTTTGTCTGGCTGTTTCGTGGTTGAGGTCCTGGATTTGGATGTGGGGGACGAAGTTTCAGTGTTCGTTCCAGTAGTTGTTCATCATGGCTCTGGTTTTCTAACGGTTCAATGTTTCTGGCAGTGACAAAAGATGTACCGGGGATGATGGCAGTTGAGGAAGACGTGGGTCACGTCAACACTGGGCTCAAGGAACTGTCTCGATTTTCACACGCCAACTCATCCAATTTCTGAAAATTTGATATTTGAATGTTTGTCTATATTTGTTCCGAATCCGTGGTTTTAGAAATGAATGTGGTGATTAGTTATGGTCTTTTATTTGGTATGTTGTACAATTCCCACTTAACGTAAAGTGGTTTTACTTGAAAAAAAATGAATTTGGAGTAATAAATCTGAAGAGTTCGAACAGAGCAAGACCGTGTTCGGTGATAAATATTAATTTACAAGCCAGTAAAATAATTTTTGTTATTGTGCAAGTTAGCACATGCCGTAAAATAATAATATAAAAAATTGGGTTCAATCGTGAAAGCGACACCCACGCAAAGAAGAAAATACAGTTAAACCCGCTGGCCCAGGGACTTGACCCCGCGACCACACCCCAAACCCCTCCCACCCTTACCAACATGCAATTAAATAATATTTTAACTTAAACCCTAACTCTATAAATAGATGACTATGTCTATTGTGCGGGGTTAATCGAGGATTGAGAGTTGTTCCGCACAACATACTTCTCTCTTGAATTCCTCCTTCCTCATCTCAAGAATGAGAAGAAATCTTTCAAGCTCAAAGGATCATAAAGTGATCAAGTTGAGAAATGTAAGACAACTGATTCGCCGTGCTAACACTCGAAGATCAATTGACATCGCTCGGAGATCAAAGGAGTGCATGTAGAACACCGCTAGAGGGATTCTAAATTTGGATCCTCCTAACGCAACGAAGGTAATCCAAAAAGGGTCTTTTGGAAGATCAACAATCTCATCAAAGAAAGGATCCTAAGAGAAGGTAATTATTTTTCTTAAAATCTAAATAAATTAATTATAAATTTAACATGCAAATATTCTCAATTAGGGTTTTGGGCAACCCTAAATTAAAAGAAATTTTAATTTAACGGCAACCCAAGGCGCTTCTGCTGCGCCCGTAACTTTCAAGTGGTATCAGAGTTGTCACGACCCGTCCTCGGGACCCGTGTCGTGACTACCCCAAGCCCGCCTCCCATAGGCCAGGGGCTGGCGACTAGCACCAAGGCGTAAATCCCGACAAAAGAGGAAGACATTGCCTTTATAAAGTAAACAAACACCACAGAGTAAGCAAGCAGAAGTAAACACTAAGTTAAACTGGGTACAAAATTAGTGCGGAAAAGTAAGTGGGCCAGAATACAAACTCAAACTGAAAGTAAAGTACAACTAGAAAGAAAGTACAACAACTGAAAGTAAAGCAGCAACGTCGAGCCGTCCACTGGAAGTTTCACCTGAAGGGTGGGTATAGATAGCCTCCTCAGCCCCTCGGGTCCAGCCGTCCGCTCCGTGTACATTCTGCCCAGTGGTCCACCTCCAGGTACCGACTTGCTCCACAAGCCTCAACCACGATCAGCGCTGTCTGTCGTCTGCATCCAACACAACGTAGTGCGGGCATAGCCCGTGCAGGGGTGAGTATACGCTACTCAGTAGGGACCCCGAGACCCCCGAAGATCTTCCAGAATCCAAAAAGGATAATCCACAAAGGAAAGATACAATCACGAAGTAACATCCAACACTACTTAGGTATATTACCATACATATACCTAAGTCATCAATTCCAGTTCGGCTCCAACACCCGAGCCCAAGTTCGATCACGTCCACACAGGATAGTACAACCCAAACCACACAGGATAACACAACCCAAACCACACAGGAAAGCAAGTCAATCATATCGAAGATATTGATTGAATGTCAAGACTCAACTCACACAGGTATACTTCTTCATATGGTGACAGAGATGATCAGATATAGCCACTGATTCATCTATGCTGGGACCCACGTAGGATACTAAACCAGCTAAGCTGTCGGAGCCACATGGGATACAGACCAGCTACTCTGCCAGACCCACGTAGGATAGCAAGAACAGAGTCAAACACTGCCAGACCCACGTAGGATACAAGAACAGTAGTCATCGTCGTCGAACCCACGGAGGATTTCAGTACGGTCTTCATCGCTGCCGAACCCACGTAGGATTTCAGTGTAGTCTTCATAACCGTCGAACCCACCGAGGATTTCAGTACGGTCTTCATCGCTGCCGAACCCACGTAGGATTTCAGTGCAGTCTTCATCGTCGTCGAACCCATAGAGGATTTCAGTACAGTCTTCATCGCTACCGAACCCACGTAGGAGTTCAGTGCAGTCTTCATCGCAGTCGCAACCAGCTCTAGGGTTCCTGCACACAGCATGCTCGATTCCGGGAGGGTCCGCTCCACGAGCCAAGGGGGGTCGATACATCAACTGACACGTAGTCCGGAGTTGATGTATCCCAAGGTTCCGTCTCGACAAGAGGAACTCAACGTGACATACGACGCGTCAGTCGGACGCCCGGTCTGAGAGTTATTGGCTTTTTCGTTTCAGGGGCCCGATTGGTTTTTAAGTCAAAACCAACCCGACCGCACTCCAACTACATCCAAACCTCGAGCGGAGTAATCCAAAAGGTCCGTCTAACTAAGAGGAATCCAACAAAGTCGATGACACGTCAATCGGACGTCCGGAGCTCAAGTTATAAGCGTTTCCACTCCGAGGGCCCGCTTGGTTTCGTGTTCGAACCAACCCGGCCGTACCCAAAGTTCTTCTAAACCTTGAGTGTAATATACCGAAATGACCATCTCATTCCAAGGATCTCCACGCAACTGACGGTGCGTCGATCGGAGGTCGGTAGCCCAAGATATGGGGAAAAGAACGAACCTGTTCGGTTTTAGGGGGTTTTGGGCCCGGACCGACCCGG
The DNA here is from genome assembly GCA_963277665.1 of Viscum album. NCBI lineage: Eukaryota > Viridiplantae > Streptophyta > Magnoliopsida > Santalales > Viscaceae > Viscum > Viscum album. Next base: position 281,770,816 of record OY728136.1, on the reverse strand, counting down.
CCCGAGACCCCCTGGGTCGGCCCGAACCGGGTCGACCCGAACTGGGTCCGGGTCAGTCCCATTAGGGCATGGCCCAGCCCGGTGGGCACGGCCCGGCCCAGCCGGCGCGGCGTGGCCCTGCTTGGGCGGCCCGGCCCGATGCGGCCCGTCCGGCTTAGGCGGCCGGTTGGCCTGGCGCGGGCGCGCCCCAAACGTCCAGCTCGGTGCTGGTCAAGCCTAGCGAGGGGGGGGGGGGGGGGGCAGCTGCCCCCCTTGATTGCCCCCACGTGGGGGCCGCTCCTTTGCCAGTGGACGCGGCGCTGGGCGCCGCGTCTTCCCCGGGTCCCGCGCGACCGCGGGTTCCCAGTCGCCAGCCGCCGCGGCTTCAGCCTGCGCTTGGGGTCGTCTCGGGACCCGTAGATTACTGCGACGACCTCCAATCGCTCAACGGTCCCGTTTCATCGTCGCCCAACGTTCCGCGCATCAAGAACAGAGAATCAGTGGGTTTGAACTTGTTCGTTGGTCCACACCCACCGCGTTAGTGGTTCAAACGACTTTCAACAATTTAATCATATGTCGAGGATATAATCCACATAAATTAAATTAAACCAAACCCCCTATCTCGATAAAGTCGTCGAACGAGGTTTGTCGCGGGAAAGGGACGTCGCGGAGGATGGCGTCGCGGAAGGAGGATCGTCGGCGTCGCGGTACACGGCGTCGCGGAGAAGAGGATCGTCGGCGTCGCGGTACACGGCGTCGCGTCTTCGATCTCCGAGGAATCAACATTAATCGTCATCCTTCGTCGGAGGTCGGCGTTCTTCGTCGGTGACGGTGTGTTCTTCGTGTTCTTCAAGGAGGAAGATGAGGATTCCAAGGCTTGAGCAATTCCTCTCCAATCCTTCTCGCACAACGAAACAACAATAATAAAATAAGGTGTTGCCTTATTTTTTTATTCATGCCATCCCTTATTTTAAATTCAAAATTAAAACACGATTTAATTAACGTGTCTTGACCAATTAATGAGGCGTTTAATAATCCAATTAAACGCGAGAGTTGACTTGGCATTTAAGAGGGGGTGCGGGTGAGTTACCAAATTAAATGCACGTGGGAGGTAAAAAGGAAATAAAGGGGGTGAAGCTCGTGTGGGCCCCACCTCACTAATATCCTACCTAGTGGAGTTAGGATATTAGTGGGTTCCACTCCAACCACCAAGCATAGGTTTAAACTACCTAGAATAAAAATAAAATTTGTAGCACAATATTTTATTTTATTCTTTAGTTAAACTATTTAATTAACAACCTCACCCAAGCAAACACAACTCCGAAAAAGGTGTTCTTAAGTAATTACCGGCGTTGCGGTTTCATTGGTGCCCTCGGATTTTGATTTCGAGCACCGGTTCAAAAGTTAAGAAAACCCGCTCGTTCGTTCACTGAACGTACCCGAGCTGAACTTCGGAAAAATGATTCCGGGCACACCGGGCCTCGAAATTAGGTGCCGTTAGAAACTGCGTTCTTGTAAAATCCCCAAGAAAATTAAGAAAAAATTTCCCTTGAATTTTACGAGTCTTTACATTACTCCCACCTCAGGGCTTTACGTCCCCGTAAAGAAACATCATAACTAGGGAAACAAATGAGGGTATTGAGCAAGCATCTGAGCCTCCCGCTCCCAAGTGCTCTCCTGGAGGTTCCAATGCTGCCATCTGATGCGCACTAAAGGAATCGACCGCCCATGTAGGACCCGCTCCTGTCGATCCTCGATCTCTACCGGGACCTCCGCAAAGGTCGCCCCATCGTCAATGTCAAACTCCCCATGGTCTATGATATTCGTCGGGTCATGCACATATCTCCTCAGCTGAGATACGTGAAAGACGTCATGCACCCGGTGCAACTGAGGTGGTAGAGCCCGACGATAAGCCACCTCGCCTATCCTGTTGAGAACCCGGAATGGTCCGATAAAGCGCGAAGATAACTTGCCGTCCCGGCCAAATCTCCGTAATCCACATCGAGGTGAGACCCGCAAGAAGACGTGGTCTTCATCCTCGAACTCCAGTGGTCTCTTCCTCCTGTCAGCATAAGACTTCTGCCAACTCTGAGCTATCCTCATCCGCTCCTGGATGACCTGGACCTTCTCTGTCGTGGCCTGGACCATCTCCGGTCCCACAAGTGCTGACTCCCCAGGGTCTGTCTAGCACAGAGGTGATCTGCAAGGTCGACCGTACAATGCCTCGTATGGTGTCATCCCGATGGTGGAGTGGTAGCTGTTGTTTTACGCGAACTCCACCAAGGGTAGGTGGTCCTCCAAGCTGCGACCAAAGTTGAGGACACATGCACGGAGCATGTCCTCGGGATTCTGAATGGTTCTCTCCGTCTGACCATCCTTCTGAGGGTGAAAGGCGGTGCTCAGACGTAGCTGCGTCCCGAATGCCTCCTGCAACCCCTTCCAAAGCCGGGAAGTAAAGCGAGCATCTCGATCGGAGATGATAGATGATGACACACCATGAAGCCGTACAATCTCCTGAACGTATAGATGTCCCAAGCTCTCTACTGAGCCCTGCTCTCTGATGGGTAAGAAGTGAGCCGACTTGGTGAGTCGGTCGACAATCACCCAAATGGAGTCGTGACCTCTGGAAGTACGTGGAAGTCCAATCACGAAATCCATAGATATCCCATCCCACTTCCACTCCGGGACCTCCAAGGGCTGTACCAAGCTTGCTAGTACCTGGTGCTCTGCCTTCACCTACTGGCAGGTGAGGCATCGAAAAATGAACTCTGCCACAACCTTCTTCATACCCGACCACCAGTGCTATCGTCTGAGATCCTGGTACATCTTCGCCACTCCTGGATATACCGCTAAAGGGGAAGTGTGAAACTCTCTCAACACCTCCTCCTGTAAAGCAACTGGTACCATGGTACGTCCTCTGAAAAGAACATCGTGCTCTCCTCCTATAGAGAATCCACCAGGTGTCTGTCCTGAGGATATCCGCGCACGCCGCGTCTCACAGTCAGCGTCCCCACGCTGTGCCTCTCTGACCCGCTGCAGTAGTGGAGGAGTGACTGTGAGTGACTGAAGAAAGGCTGCACCATCTCTATCAACGAAGTGTATCTGCAAAGTGGCTAGCTGCTCCGTCGCCTCCCCGAGTAGCTGGATGCCCTTCCTCCTACTGAGAGCATCGGCTACTACGTTCCCCTTTCCAGGAGTATAGACTATCTCAAATTCATAGACCTGGAGGAACTCGAGCCATCGTCGCTGTCTCAGATTCAGGTCCTTCTGCGAGAAGATGTACCTGAGACTCTGGTGGTCAGAGTAGACTGTAAAGTGCTCTCCCATCAGATAGTGTCACCACATCTTGAGAGCGAAGACCACTGCTGCTAACTCCAGGTCATGGGTAGCGTAGTTCTGCTCATGCTGACTCAACTGACATGATCCATAGGCGATCACGGCCCGCTCCTGCATCAGGACACATCCGAGTCCGGTCCCTGATGCATCGCAGTAGACTACGTACCCCACTCCCTCCTCTGGTAGCCTCAAGATAGGTGCGCTGGTCAATCTCTGTCTCAGCTCCTGGAAGCTCTGCTGACATCTGTCTGACCACACGAAGGGTTTCCCCTTATTCGTCAAAGCTGATAGTGGTTCCGCAACTCTGGAAAAGTCTGACACAAATCTCCGGTAGTACCCAGCTAGACCCAAGAAACTCCGCACCTCCGTCACGCTTCTGGGTGGCTCCCAAACTAGCACTGCCTCGATCTTCACAAGATCCACCGCAACTCCTGCCTCAGAGATGACGTGTCCCAAGAAGTGGACCTCAGGTAACCAGAACTGACACTTCAAGAGCTTTCCATAAAGCTGGTGCTCTCAGAGTGTGTCTAGTACAACCCGCAAGTGGTAGGCGTGCTCCTCGTCAGTGGTTGAGTATATCAAAATGTCGTCGATGAGACCACGACAAATCGATCGAGGTATGGCTGAAAGATCCTGTTCATGAGACCCATGAACACTGCTGGAGCGTTGGTTACGCCGAAAGGCATAACCAAGAACTCATAGTGGCCATACCGACATCTGAAGGCCGTCTTCTGCATGTCCTTGTCTCGAACTCTAAGCTGATGATAGCCTGACCTGAGGTATATCTTTAAGAACCACCGTGCTCCCCTGAGCTGATCGAAGAGGACGTCAATCCTCGGTAACGGATACTTGTTCCTCACGGTCACCTGGTTCAAGCAACGATAGTCGACACAAAGTCACAAGCTCCCGTCCGCCTTCTTGGCGAACAATATCGGGGAAGCCCAGGGTGAAACACTGGGTCAGATGAATCCCTTGCCCTGGAAGTCCTCCAACTGTACCCGTAGCTCTCGAATCTCTGCAGGAGCCATCCGATATGATGGAGTGGATATCGGGGCTGTCCTGGGGTACAGGTCAATATAAAAGTCTACATCTCTATGAGAAGGTAGTCCTGGAACGTCGTCAGGGAAAACGTCCGCATACTGATCCACCACCACAGGAAAACTAGGACTCTGCACGTCAACTGCTCCTAGGATGAGGCTAGCCAACTGATGAGTGATGGGCTGTCCTCTCCTCTGCGTGAGTCCATCCTGTGCTGCAAAGGCTCCCTTCTCGCCGGTGAAGGTGAACCTACTCCCATCGGTGCGTACACACCGCACCTTGCGCCTAAAACATTCGATCTGAGCATGGACTGTAGATAACCAATCTATGCCCAAGATGACGTTGTAAGGCCTCGACGCCGCTACAAGAAGATCCCAGCCGAAGCTCTTGACTCCTAGAGTAAGCTCACACTGCCGTCACCAGTACGTAATCGTCGAGTCTGCTCCCGTAGGAGTCTCTAGCCGTAAGGATCGACCCAACGGCTCTGTCGGAATATCCGAGCTCCGAACAAGGGCAGTGGAAATAAAAGAATGACTCACTCCTGTGTCTATAAGAACTGCAACAGGGGTGGAGTAGACACAGATAGTACCTTGAATCATCTATGGCGCGCTGTGGTCGTAGGCCTCTGCTGCCTGAAGCTGAGCCGGTCTCTGCCCGCCAGCTCCCTGTGGTCGGGGTGAACCTCCTGGTGGTGGTGGTGGTAAAGCCTTAAAGCGTCTCCCACCACCTGCTGCTCGAGCATCTCCCCTGCCTCGTCCGCTTGCTCTCGGCGGACCGCCACGGTCGACCCTATGCCTCTGCCTGGGTGGCCCCTCAACCGTCTGCTGCTCCTCTGCATGGCGGGTCGGGCAGTCATGAGCCATGTGGCCCTGCCCGCCACATGCGTAGCACTGCCTGCTCCTCGGAAGGCTGGCTCTGCGCCGTGTTCCCCGTACCTCTAATCCAATGTCCTGAGGTCGCCTGCCTGATGGTTCGGTCCGCCTGGATGCCTGTGACATCCGTCGACTGCCAGCTGCAGACGACTCTGCTATGTGCCGCCCTGCGGTAGGTCTCGCTCCTGGCGTAGGCTCAGCAAGAAAGCTCTCTATGAGAAGAGCTCGCTCCAGTACTCCTGCCTGCGTCAGAATACTGAGGGAGATTATCGATGCCCTGATCTCATGCCTCAGTCCCTGCTCTAAGTTCCGGGCCCGGAAGAATGGGTCCCGTACCATGTCTGTCGAATAGCGCGAGAGGTCGGTAAATCTCGCCGAGTACTGGGCGACCGTCATGCTGCCCTTCCGCAGCTGTAGAAGCTCCTGGATGCACACCGCACGGAGGGTGGCTAGGACAAACTCCGAGCGGAAGAGGATCTCAAAGTCCGTTCAGAGGAGCGATGCCTCGTCGTGCACCTGGAGCATCAAGCTCCACCATCTGCCTGCTGCAGCGTGCAGGAGGCTCGCTGCGAGGATCACCATGAGGTCAGCTGGTGTCCCCACTAACCTGAAAACTTGCACAACCGCCTCCAGCCAATTCTCGGCTGCCTGAGGGTCCGTATCCCCACGAAACCTGGGCGGTCTCTTACGCTGAAACTTGTGCAGTGCACTAAGGCGACGTGCACTATCAGCGGCTGGGGCTGGTAGCATCGGTGGATCGGCGGGTAGAGGTACCGTCGGTGCCTCCGCTGTCAAAGGGCCCTGCACCGAGGCCTCGTCGCTCAGTGGGCTGTCGTCTCGCTCAAAGATCAGAACCCTAGCCGGCTGCCGTCGTGGGGCCATCCTGAAAAGAAGCATGTGCGCCACGGTCAAAACAGTATACCTGGTGAGCTGACACAAAGTAATCACAAATAAAACTTTTGAAACATACATGCAATCAATGTTTTCATGCATTGAGTCAGAAATCAGAAGTCAGGGTCCTGGTGTACGGATACGTCGTCCGCCGCACCAACACTGGACTCCCTAGACTGATAACCACACTAAATACCCTTAACACTATTGCTTCACATAGAAGAAAGATCAGATTCCAGAGTTCTGCGGTAGAACCGAACTCCTCTGATACCAAATGTGACAACCGGGCCTCGGTGACAGCACAAACACCCCGCCTTAACAAGCCCGTCAGGTCCTGGCCTACCAGGTACCACCAGTTGCCTCCAGAGACACGTGGGGCCCTCCCAAGGTCCACCCACATGCTTGAACGGGTCATTTGACTAATGATAGTCCCCACAGTCCAACACTTATCCTTTCCAGTGTGTTTTGTCCTCACTCACACACACCCTGGGAAATTTCCCAGAAGGTCACCCATCCTGATCACTACTCCAGGCCAAACACGCTTAACTGTGGAGTTCTAATCAGACGGGATCCCGAAAAGGAAGGTGCACCTTGTTGACATGAGTCATATTATTTAGTCATTTAACCCTGTATCATTTGGGGATGTTACAATCACCCCCCCTTTAGAGCACAACGTCCTCGTTGTGGGCCCTACATCTCAACCCAGGCAGTGCACCGCACTTAAGGCTGGATTCCTCCTCTGATACTAATTTGTCATGACCCATCCTCAGGACCCGTGCCGTGACTACCCCAAGCCCGCCTCCCATAGGCCAGAGGCTGATGACTAGCACCAAGGCATAAATCCCGACAAAAGGGGAAGACATTGCCTTTATAAAGTAAACAAACACCACAAAGTAAGCAAGAAGAATTAAACACTAAGTAAAACTGGGTACAAAAGTAGTGCAGAAAAGTAAGTGGGCCAGAATACAAACCCAAACTGAAAGTAAAGTACAACTGGAAAGAAAGTACAGCAGCTGAAAGTAAAGCAGCAACATCGAGCCGTCCACTGGAAGTTCCACCTGAAGGGTGGGTACAGATAGCCTCCTCAGCCCCTCGGGTCCAGCCGTCCGCTCCGTGTACGTTCCGCCCAGTGGTCCACCTACAGGTACCGACTTGGTCCACAAGCCTCGACCACGATCAGCGCTGTCCGACGTCTGCATCCAACACAACGTCGTGCGGGCATAACCCGTGCAGGGGTGAGTATACGCTACTCAGTAGGGACCCCGAGACCCCCAAAGGTCTCCCAGAATCCATAAAGGATAATCCAAAAAGGAAAGATACAATCACGAAGTAACATCCAACACTACTTAGGTATATTCCCACACATATATCTAAGTCATCAATTCCAGTTCGGCTCCAACACCCGAGCCCAAGTTCGATCACGTCCACACAGGATAGTACAACCCAAACCACACAGGATAACACAACCCAATCCACATAGGAAAGCAAGTCAATCATATCGAAGATATTGATTGAATTTCAAGACTCAGCTCACACAGGTATACTTCTTCGTAAGGTGATAGAGATGATCAGATATAGCCACTGATTCATCTATGCTGGGACCCACGTAGGATACTAAACCGGCTAAGATGTCGAACCCACATAGGATACAGACCGAATACTCTGCCAGACCCACGTAGGATAGCAAGAACAGAGTCAAACACTACCAGACCCACGTAGGATACAAGAACAGTAGTCATCGTTGTCGAACCTACGGAGGATTTCAGTACGGTCTTCATCGCTGCCGAACCCACATAGGATTTCAGTGCAGTCTTCATCGCCGTCGAACCCACAGAGGATTTCAGTACGATCTTCATCGCTGCCGAACCCACGTAGGATTTCAGTGCAGTCTTCATCGCCGTCGAACCCACAGAGGATTTCAGTACGGTCTTCATCGCTGCCGAACCCACGTAGGATTTCAGTGCAGTCTTAATCGCAGTCGCAGCTAGCTCTAGGGTTCCCGCACAGAGCATGCTCGATTCCGGGAGGGTCCGCTCCATGAGCCAAGGGGGGTCGATACATCAACTGACACGTAGTCTGGAGTTGATGTATCCCAAGGTTCCGTCTCGATAAGATGAACTCAACGTTACAGACGGCGTGTCAATCGAACGCCCGGTTTGAGAGTTATTGGCTTTTTCGTTTCAGGGGCCCGGTTGGTTTTTAAGTTAATACCAACCCGAACACACTCCAACTGCGTCCAAACCTCGAGGAGAGTAAGCCAAAAGGTCCTTCTCACTATGAGGAATCCAACAAAGTCGACAACACGTCAATCGGACGTCCGGAGATCAAGTTATAAGCGTTTCCGCTCCGAGGGCCCGGTTGGTTTCGTGTTCGAACCAACCCGAACATACCCAAAGTTCTCCGAAATCTTGAGTGTAATATACCTAAATGACCGTCTCGTTCCAAGGATTTCCATGCAACTGACGGTGCGTCGATCTGTGGTCCGTAGCCCAAGATATGAACAAAAGAACGAACCTGTCCGGTTTTAGGGGGTTTTGGGCCCGGACCGACCCGGCCCGAGACCCCCCGGGTCAGCCCGAACCGGGTCGACCCGAACCGGGTCCGAGTCCGGCCCATTAGGGCGCGTCCCGGCCCAGCCGGCGCGGCGCGGCCTGGCCTGGGCGGCCCGGCCCGGTGCGGCCGGTCAGGCCTGGGCGGCCGTTTGGCCTGGCGCGGTCGCGCCCCAAACGGCCAGCACGGTGCTGGCCGAGCCGAGCGAAAGGGGGGGGGGCTTCCCCCCTTGATTGAAACCGCATCCCCCATGTGGGGGCCGCTCCTTTTCCAGCGGACGCGGAGCTGGGCGTCGCGTCTTCCCCGGGTCCCGCGCGGCCGCGGGTTCCCGGTCGCCTGCCGCCGCGGCGGTCCCTCCTGGCGGCGTGCTGGAACGCCGCCGCCTCCGGGCGGCCGGCCGGTGCCGGCCGCCGCCTCCAGCCTCCGGCGCCGCCGCGCCGGCGACCCGTGCCGCCTGTGAAAATTGCGGGCCACCAGAGCCGCTCCGGTGGTCCGTTCTTGCTCCCGTCTGCGTCTGGGGTCGTCTCGGGACCCATAGATTACTGTGACGGCCTCCAATCGCTCAACGATCCCGTTTCATCGTCGCCCAACGTTCTGCGCATCAAGAACAAAGAATCGGTGGGTTCGGACTTGTTCGTTGGTCCGCACCCACCGCGTTAGTGATTCAAACGACTTTCAACAATTTAATCATATGTTGAGGATATAATCCACATAAATTAAATTAAACCAAACCCCCTACCTCGATGAAGTCGTCGAACGAGGTTTGTCGGGGGAAAGGGACGCCGCGGAAGTCGGTGTCGCGGAAGGAGGATCGTCGGCATCGCGGTACACGGCGTCGCAGAGAAGAGGATCGTCAGCGTCGCGGTACACGGCGTCGCGTCGTCGATCTCTGAGGAATCAGCATTAATCGTCGTCCTTCGTTGGAGGTTGGCGTTCTTCATCGATGACGGTGTGTTCTTCGTGTTCTTCAAGGAGGAAGATGAGGATTCCAAGGCTTGAGCAATTCCTCTCCAATCCTTCTCGCACAACGAAACAACAATAATAAAATAAGGCATTGCCTTATTTTATTACTCATGCCATCCCTTATTTGAAATTCAAAATTAAAACACGATTTAATTAACGTGCGTTGACCAATTAATGAGGCATTTAATAATCCAATTAAACGTGAGAGTTGACTTGGCATTTAAGAGGGGGTGCGGGTGAGTTACCAAATTAAATGCACGTAGGAGGTAAAAAGGAAATAAAGGGGATGGGGCTCGTGTGGGCCCCACCCCACTAATATCCTACCTAGTGGAGTTAGGATATTAGTGGGTCCCACTCCAACCACCAAGCATAGGTTTAAACTACCTAGAATAAAAATAAAATTTGTAGCACAATATTTTATTTTATTCTTTAATAACCTCACCCGAGCAAACACAACTCTGGAAAAGGTGTTCTTAAGTAATTACCGGCGCTGCGGTTTTATTGGTGCCCTCAGATTTAGATTCCGAGCACCGGTTCAAAAGTTATGAAAACCCGCTCGTTCGTTCACTGAACGTACCCGAGCTGAACTTCGGAAAAATGATTCCGGGCACACCGGGCCTCGGAATCAGGTGCCGTCAGAAACTGCGTTCTTGTAAAATCCCAAAGAAAATTAAGAAAAAATTTCCCTTGAATTTTACGGGTCTTTACATTACTCCCACCTCAGGGATTTACGTCCCTATAAAGATACATCATAACTAGGGGAACAAATGAGGGTACTGAGCACGCATCTGAGCCTCCCGCTCCCAAGTGCTCTCCTGGAGGTTCCCGTGCTGCCATCTGATGCGCACTAAAGGAATCGACCGCCCACATAGGACCTGATCCTGCCGATCCTCGATCTCCACCAGGACCTCCACAAAAGTCGCCCCATCGTCAATGTCCAACTCCCCATGGTCGATGATATGCGTCGGGTCATGCACGTATCTCCTCAGCTGAGATACGTGAAAGACGTCGTGCACCTGGTGCAATTGAGGTGGTAGAGCCCGGTGATAAGCCACCTCGCCTATCCAGTTGAGAACCTGGAACAGTCCAATGAAGCGTGGAGATAACTTGCCGCCCCGACCAAATCTCCGTAATCCACGTCGAGGTGAGACCCTCATGAAGACGTGGTAGCCATCCTCAAACTCCAGTGGTCTCCGCCTCCTGTCAGCATAAGACTTCTGCCGGCTCTGAGCTGTCCTCATCTGCTCCTGGATGACCTGGACCTTCTCTGTCGTGGCCTGGACCATCTCCGGTCCCACAAGTGCTGACTCCCCAGGGTCTGTCCAGCACAGAGGTGATCTGCAAGGTTGGACGTACGATTCCTCGTATGGTGCCATCCCGATGGTGGAGTGGTAGCTGTTGTTGTACGCGAACTCCACCAAGGGTAGGTGGTCCTCCCAGCTGCGACCAAAGTCGAGTACACATGCACGGAGCATGTCCTCGAGAGTCTGAATGGTCCTCTCCGTCTGACCATCCGTCTGAGGGTGAAAGGCGGTGCTCAGACGTTGCTGCATCCCGAATGCCTCATGCAACCCCTTCCAAAGCCGGGAAGTAAAGCGAGCATCTCGATCGGAGATGATAGATGATGGCACACCATGAAGCCGTACAATCTCCTGAACGTAGAGACGTCCCAAGCTCTCTACTGATCCCTGCGCTCTGATGGGTAAGAAGTGAGCCAACTTTGTGAGTCGGTCGACAATCACCCAAATGGAGTGGTGACCTCTAGAAGTACGTGGAAGTCCAATCACGAAATCCATAGATATCCTGTCCCACTTCCACAACGGGACCTCCAAGGATTGTACCAAGCCTGCTGGTACCTGGTGCTCTGCCTTCACCTGCTGGCAGGTGAGGCATCGAGAAACGAACTCTGCCACAACCTTCTTCATACCCGGCCACCAGTGCTATCGTCTGAGATCCTGGTACATCTTTTCCACTCCTGGATGTACCGCTAAAGGGGAAGTGTGAAAATCTCTCAGCACCTCCTCCTGTAAAGCAACTGGTACCATGTTACGCCCTCTGAAAAGGACGTCGTGCTCTCCTCCTATTGAGAATCCATCAGGTGCATGTCCTGAGGATATCTGCGCACGCCACGTCTCACAGTCAGCATCCCCACGCTGTGCCTCTCTGACCTGCTGCAGTAGTGGAGGAGTGACTGTGAGTGACTGAAGAAAGGCTGCACCATCTCTATCCACGAAGGATATCTGCAAAGCGGCTAGCTGTTCCGTCGCCTCCTCGAGTAGCTGGATGCCCGTCCTCCTGCTGAGAGCATCGGCTACTACGTTCCTCTTTCCAGGAGTATAGACTATCTCAAAGTCATAGTCCTGGAGGAACTCGAGCCATCGCCGTTGTCTCAGATTCAAGTCCTTCTGTGAGAAGATGTACCTGAGACTCTGGTGGTCAGAGTAGACTGTAAAGCGCTCGCCCATCAGATAGTGTCGCCACATCTTCAAAGCGAAGACCACTACTGCTAACTCCAGGTCATGGGTAGCGTAGTTTTGCTCATGCTGCCTCAACTAACGTGATTCATAGGCGATCACGGCCCGCTCCTGTATGAGGAAACATTCGAGTCCGATACCTAATGCATCACAGTAGACAACGTACCCCACTCCCTCCTCTGGTAGCCTCAAGATAGGCGCGCTGGTCAATCTCTGTCTCAGCTCCTAGAAGATCTGTTGACATATGTCTGACCACACGAAGGGTTTCCCCTTCTTCGTCAAAGCTGAGAGTGGTGCCGCAACTCTGGAAAATTCTGGCACAAATCTCCGGTAGTACCCAGCTAGACCCAAGAAACTCCACACCTCCGTAACGCTCCTGGGTGGCGCCCAAGCTAGCACTGCCTCAATCTTCGCAGGATCCACAACAACTCCCACCTCAGAGATGACGTGTCCCAAGAAGTGGACCTCACGTAACTAGAACTGACACTTCAAGAGCTTTCCATAAAGCTGGTGCTCTCGGAGTGTGACAACCCACAAGTGGTAGGCGTGCTCCTCATCAGTGGTCGAGTATATCAAAATGTCGTCGATGAAGACCACGACAAATCGATCGAGGTATGGCTGAAAGATCCTGTTCATGAGACCCATGAACACTACAGGAGCGTTGGTTACGCCGAAAGGCCTAACCAAGAACTCATAGTGGCCATACCGACATCTGAAGGCCGTCTTCTGCACGTCCTTGTCTCGAACTCTGAGCTGATGATAGCCTGACCTGAGGTCTATCTTCGAGAACCACCATGCTCCCTTGAGCTAATCGAAAAGGTCTTCAATCCTCGGTAGCGGATACTTGTTCATCACGGTCACCTGGTTCAGGCGATGATAGTCGACACAAAGTCGCAAGCTCCCGTCCGCCTTCTTGGAGAACAATATCGGGGAAGCCTAGGGTGAAACACTGGGTCAGATGAATCCCTTGCCCTGCAAGTCCTCCAACTGTATCCGTAGCTCTCGAAGCTCAGTGGGGGCCATCCAATATGCTGGAGTGGATATCAGGGCTGTCCCGGGGTACATGTCAATATAAAAGTCTACCTCTCTACAAGGAGGTAGTCCTGGAACGTCGTCAAGGAAAACGTCCGGATACTGATCCACCACTACAGGAAAACTAGGACTCTGCACGTCAACTGCTCCTAGGATGAGGCTAGCCAACTGATGAGTGATGGGCTGTCCTCTCCTCTGCGTGAGTCCATCCTGTGCTGCAAAGACTCCCTTCTCACCGGTGAAGGTGAACCTGCTCCCGTCGGTGCGTACACACCGCACCTTGCGCCTAAAACAGTTGATCTGAGCATGGACTGTAGATAACCAATCCATGCCCAAGATGACGTTGTAAGGCCTCAACGCCGCTACAAGAAGATCCCAGCCGAAGCTCTCGCCTCCTAAAGTAAGCTCACATTGCCGGCACCAGTGTGTAATCGTCGAGTCTGCTCCCGTAGGAGTCTCCAGCCGTAAGGATCGAGCCAACGGCTCTGTTGGAATCTCCGAGCTCCGAACAAGGGCAGCGGCAATAAAATAATGACTCGCTCCTGTGTCTATAAGAACTGCAGGAAGGGTAGAGTAGACACAGATAGTACCTTGAATCATCTCTGGCGCGCCGTGGTCGTAGGCCTCTACTGCCTGAAGCTGAGCCTGTCTCTGCCCGCCAGCTCCCTGTGGTCGGGGTGGACCTCCTAGTGGTGGTGGTGGTAAAGCCTCAAAGCGTCACCCACCACTTGCTGCTCGGCCAGCTCCCCTGCCTCGTCCGCCTGTTCTCAGCGGACCACCACGGTCGACCCTCTCCCTCTTCCTGGGTCGCCCCTCAACTGTCTGCTGCTCCTATGCACGGAGGGTCGGGCAGTCATGAGCAATGTGGCCCTACCCGCCGCATGCGTAGCACTGCCTGCTCCTCGGAAGGTTGGCTCTGCGCTGTGTACCCCGCATCTCTGAACCAGTGTCCTGAGGTCGTCTTCCTGATGGTCCAGTCCGCTTGGACCCCTGTGACATCCGTCGACTGCCAGCTGCAGACGACTCTGCTATGTGCCGCCCTGCGGTAGGTCTCGCTGCTGACATAGGCTCATCAAGAAAGCTCTCTATGAGAAGAGCTCGCTCCATTACTCCTACATGCGTCGGAATGATGAGGGAGATCATCGATGCCCTGATCTCATGCCTCAGTCCCTGCTCGAAGGTCCGGGACCGGAAGAATGGGTCCCGTACCATGTCTGTCGAATAGCGCGAGAGGTCGGTAAATCTCGCCGAGTACTGGGCGACCGTCATGCTGCCCTGCCGCAGCTGCAGAAGCTCCTGGATGCGCACCGCACGGAGGGTGGATGAGACGAACTCCGAGCGGATGAGGCTCTCAAAGTCCGTCCAGAGGAGCGATGCCTCGTCGTGCACCTGGAGCATCAAGCTCCACCATCTGCCTGCTACCGCGTGAAGGAGGCTCACTGCGAGGATCACCATGAGGTCAGCTGGTGTCCCCACTAACCTGTAAACTCGCACAACCGCCTCCAGCTAATCCTCGGCTGCCTGAGGGTCCGTCTCCCCGCGGAAACTGGGCGGTCTCTGACGCTGAAACTCATGCAGTGCACTAAGGCGACGTGCACTATCAGCGGCTGGGGCTGGTAGCATTGGTGGCTCGGCGGGTAGAGGTACCGCCGATGCCTCCACTGTCAAAGGGCCCTACACCGAGGCCTCGTCGCTCGGTGGTCTGTCGTCTCACTCAAATCTCAGAACCCTAGCTGGCTGCCGTCATGGGGCCATCCTGAAAAGAAACAGGTGCGCCATGGTCAAAACAGTATACCTGGTGAGCTGACACAAAGTAATCACAAAAAAAACTTTTGAAACACACATGCAATCAATGTTTTCGTGCATTGAGTCGGAAATCAGAAGTCAGGGTCCTGGTGTACGGATACGTCGGCCGCTGCACCAATGCTGGACTCCCTGGACTGATAACCACACTCAATACCCTTAACACTATTGATTCACATAGAAGAAAGATCAGAGTCCAGAGTTCTGCAGTAAAACCGAACTCCTCTGATACCAAATGTGACAACCGGGCCCCGGTGACAGCACAGACACCCCGCCTTAAGAAGCCCATCAGGTCCTGGCCTACCAGGTACCACCAGTTGCCTCCGCAGACACGTGGGGCCCACCCCAGGGTCCACCCACATGTCGGAATGGGTCATCTGACTAATGATAGTCCCCACAGGCCAACGGTTGTCCTTTCCAGTGTGTTTTGTCCTCACTCACACACACCCTGGGAAATTTCCCAGAAGGTCACCCATCCTGATCACTACTCTAGGCCAAGCACGCTTAACTGTGGAGTTCTAATCAGACGGGCTCCCGAAAAGGAAGGTGCACCTTGTTGACATGAGTCATATCATTTAGTCATTTAACCCTATATCATTTGGGGATGTTATAATCACCCCCCTTTAGAGTACAACGTCTTCGTTGTGGGCCCTATATCTCAACCCAGGCAGTGCACCGCACTTAAGGCTGAGTTCCTCCTCTGATACCAATTTGTTACGACCCGTCCTCGGGACCCGTGCCGTGACTACCCCAAGCCCGCCTCCCATAGGCCAGGGGCTGGCGATTAGCACCAAGGCGTAAATCCCGACAAAAGGGGAAGACATTGCCTTTATAAAGTAAACAAACACCACAGAGTAAGCAAGCATAAGTAAACACTAAGTAAAACTGGGTACAAAAGTAGTGCGAAAAAGTAAGTGGGCCAGAATACAAACCCAAACTGAAAGTAAAGTACAACTGGAAAGAAAGTACAACAACTGAAAGTAAAGCAGCAACGTCGAGCCGTCCACTGGAAGTTCCACCTGAAGGGTGGGTACAGATAGCCTCCTCAGCCCCTCGGGTCCAGCGGTCCACTCCGTGTATGTTCTGCCCAGTGGTCCATCTCCAGGTACCGACTTGCTCCACAAGCCTTAACCACGATCAATGCTGTCCGTCGTCTGCATCCAACACAACGTAGTGCGGGCATAGCCCGTGCAGGGGTGAGTATACGCTACTCAGTAGGGACCCCGAGACCCCCGAAGGTCTCCCAGAATCCACAAAGGATAATCCACAAAGGAAAGATACAATCACGAATTAACATCCAACACTACTTAGGTATATGCCCATACATATACCTAAGTCATCAATTCCAGTTCGGCTCCAACACCCGAGCCCAAGTTCGATCACGTCCACACAGGATAGTACAACCCAAACCACACAGGATAACACAACCCAATCCACATAGGAAAGCAAGTCAATCATATCGAAGATATTGATTGAATGTCAAGACTCATCTCACACAGGTATACTTCTTCGTAAGGTGATAGAGATGATCAGATATAGCCACTGATTCATCTATGCTGGGACCCACATAGGATACTAAACCAGCTAAGCTGTCGGACCCACATAGGATACAGACCAGCTACTCTGCCAGAACCACGTAGGATATGAAGAACATAGTCAAACACTGCCAGACCCACGTAGGATACAAGAACAGTAGTCATCGCTGTCGAACCCACGGAGGATTTCAGTACGGTCTTCATCGCTGCCGAACCCACGTAGGATTTCAGTGCAGTCTTCATCGCCGTCGAACCCATAGAGGATTTCAGTACGGTCTTCATCCCTGTCGAACCCACGTAGGATTTCAATGCAGTCTTCATCGCTGTCGAACCCACAGAGGATTTCAGTACGGTCTTCATCGCTGTCGAACCCACGTAGGATTTCAGTGCAGTCTTCATCGCAGTCGCGACCAGCTCTAGGGTTCCCGCAGACAGCATGCTCGATTCCGGGAGGGTCCACTCCACGAGACAAGGGGGGTTGATACATCAACTAACACGTAGTCTGGAGTTGATGTATCCCAAGGTTCCGTCTCGACAAGAGGAACTCAACGTGACATACGGCGCGTCAGTCGGACGCTCGGTCTGAGAGTTATTGGCTTTTTCGTTCCAGGGGCTCGGTTGGTTTTTAAGTCAAAACCATCCCGAACGCACTCCAACTGCGTCCAAACCTTGAGCGGAGTAAGCCAAAAGGTCTGTATCACTAAGAGAAATCCAACAAAGTCGACGACACGTCAATCGGACGTCCGGAGCTCAAGTTATAAGCGTTTCCGCTCCGAGGGCCCGGTTGATTTCGTGTTCGAACCAACCCGGCCGTACCCAAAGTTCTCCTAAACCTTGAGTGTAATATACCGAAATGATCTTATCGTTCCAAGGATCACCACGCAACTGACGGTGCGTCGATCGGAGGTCCGTAGCCCAAGATATGGGCAAAAGAACGAACATGTCCGGTTTTAGGAAGTTTTGGGCCCGGACCGACCCGGCCCGAGACCTAATGGGTCGGCCCGAACTGGGTCTACCTGAACCATGTCTAGGTCCGGCCCGACCTGGGTGGTCCGGCCTGGGCGGCCGGTTGGCCTGGCATGGGCGCGCCCCATACGGCCAGCTCGGTGCTGGCTGAGCTGAGCGAAAGGGGGGGGGGGCTGACCCCCTTGATTGAAACTGCGACCCCCACGTGGGGGCCGCTCCTTTTCCAGTGGACGTGGCGCTGGGGGCCGCGTCTTCCCCGGGTCCCGCGCGGCCACGGGTTCCCGGTCGCCTGCCACCGCGACTGAAGCCGCGGTGGTCCCTTCTGGCGGTGCGTCGGAACGCCGCCGCCTCCGGGTGGCCGGCGCCGCCGCACCGGCAACTCCCGCCGCCGGTGAAAACCGCGGGCCATCGGAGCCGCTTCGGTGGTCCGTTCTTGCTCCCGTCTGCGCCTGAGGTCATTTCGAGACCCGTAGATTACTACGATGGCCTCCAATCGCTCAACGGTCCCGTTTCATCGTCGCCCAACGTTCCGCGCATCAAGAACAAAGAATCGGTGGGTTCGGACTTGTTCGTTGGTCCGCACCCACCGCGTTAGTGGTTCAAACGACTTTCAACAATTTAAT
The DNA here is from genome assembly GCA_963277665.1 of Viscum album. NCBI lineage: Eukaryota > Viridiplantae > Streptophyta > Magnoliopsida > Santalales > Viscaceae > Viscum > Viscum album. Next base: position 281,752,754 of record OY728136.1, on the reverse strand, counting down.
CATGTGTCGAGGATATAATCCACATAAATTAAATTAAACCAAACCCCCTACCTCGATGAAGTTGTCGAACGAGGTTTGTCTCGGGAAAGGGACGTCGCGGAAGACGACGTCGCAGAAGGAGGATCTTCGGCGTCGCGGTACACGGCGTCGCGGAGAAGAGGATCTTCGGCGTCTCGATACACGGCGTCGCGTCGTCGATCTCTGAGGAATCAGCGTTAATCATCGTCCTTCATCGGAGGTCGGCGTTCTTCGTCGGTGACGGTGTGTTCTTCATGTTCTTCAAGGAGGAAGATGAGGATTCCAAGGCTTGAGCAATTCCTCTCCAATCCTTCTCGCACAACGAAACAATAATAATAAAATAAGGCGTTGCTTTATTTTATTACTCCTGCCATCCCTTATTTGAAATTCAAAATTAAAACACGATTTAATTAACGTGCGTTGACCAATTAATGAGGCGTTTAATAATCCAGTTAAACGCGAGAGTTGACTTGGCATTTAAGAGGGGGTGCGGGTGAGTTACCAAATTAAATGCACGTGGGAGGTAAAAAGGAAATAAGGGGGTGGGGCTCGTGTGGTCCCCAACTCACTAATATCCTACCTAGTGGAGTTAGGATATTATTGGGTCCCACTCCAACCACCAAGCATAGGTTTAAACTACCTAGAATAAAAATAAAATTTGTAGCACAATATTTTATTTTATTCTTTAGTTAACCCATTTAATTAATAACCTCACCCGAGCAAACGCAACTCCGAAAAAGGTGTTCTTAAGTAATTACCGGCACTGTGGTTTCATTGGTTCCCTCGGATTTTAATTCCGAGCACCGGTTCAAAAGTTCGGAAAACCCGCTCGTTCGTTCACTGAACGTACCCGAGCTGAACTTCAGTAAAATGATTCCGGGCACACCGGGCCTCAGAATCAGGTGCCGTCAGAAACTGCGTTCTTGTAAAATCCCAAAGAAAATTAAGAAAAAATTTCCCTTGAATTTTACGGGTCTTTACCAGAGTGGTCACGTTTCAAATTTATAATTATATATTTGATTATTGAATGTTGCACATTTAAAAGTTAAGATTCATTTCAAGTTTTAATTCGTTCCTGATCTTTCATCTAAATCTATTCTTCCACATCTCTGTTTCTCACAAATATTACCAACATCGGTTAATGACTAAATTTTTTTACATATGAATACATCATACGGAAGTAAGGATCCTAGCTGGATAACACAAGACTGCACGATGTGTACTCCCATGTTACACACTGTGTATCCTTATTCATTAGACAGGGACGCCCATGTTGATTTCGGGTCGTTGTGTAATAATTACACGCCATGTGTAATAAATGCATCACATGTAGATTGGACAAGGTGACATAAGACTTTGCTAGAGTGCATGCCGTGTAGTTTGAGTACACATTGTGTAGTCCACGTGTTTTCAAGACAAAAAACACAAGGTCAAACAGTGTCATGTAGTTAATACACCACAAGTATTTAATACTCAATGCATATATACTGACAACCATGTAACTATAAGTACATGATGTGTATCCTTTATACACACCATGTACTTCATAAATGTTCGCAAGAAGTACATGTTGAGTCCTTAAGCATGTATTGCATATATTTGGCAAAGTACACGTCATGTAGCTGGCTTGTACACGCAGTGTGCGTTACCTGTTTACACAAAAATATTAAAATTAATTAATTAATCTTTAAAACTTATCAACTCGAGTTTTTTGGGTCATTAAGTTAACAGTACACATCAGTCATTAGATTTTATATTATATTAAATGTTTAATTAATTCTGTGTAATATTCGAGACTATTATGTACAATTATTGCATATTAAAGACTCAACACATTAAATTGTATAGGCTACATAATTTTCATGCGTTCCATATATTATTAAGTTGATAGTAAACACTGTGAAATTATGACATATGTCGTGTACACAATATTTCATATGAGTTCATTATTTACAATTAAACCATACTGAGTAGTTTGGACATGTAACAACTAGGCTAATTCTAGGTATAAAGTTGTGTATTGTTTTATTGAGTTTTAAATAAAATAAAATAATTTATCATATTTAAAATAACAACAGATGAGAAATTTTAGGATGATTGGATGAAATAAGATAAAATGAATTAATTGATTTATAAGATAATTAATCAGATTAATTCATGCGAGTTTTATCTTATTGAAGAACGAATTGAAATGAATGCTAGCTAATTATTTTAAATGTGTAACTGTTTCATGTGTGACCGATCATGAGTTTAACCAAGACCTGTGTATGAGTTGACATTATTAAATTTAATTTATTTCATGAGTTTTTCAATTTTTATAATTAAATTAAAATGATGGTTTGCATGTTATAGCGACCCATACTTTTCATACAAAAATATTACATCTTTTTAGACAAACATTCACTATATTATATAAACACACACATGAAGATCGTAAAAGGTATAATGCCTTTGGAAACATGAAAACATAAGGAACTAGTTAATATGTGAACTACATCATCTCCTACTAACATATTCATAACTATCACCCTTCTTAGACATATTATACATATACATTTCTTCATAACTCGGGGAAATGATATATAAGAAAGGGTGAGCTCAAATACTCAGTAAGAGTAAACAAAGGAGATACATATGCATAAAATGAGCATAAGAGTGTGAGAACATAGACATAACATTTGAAAACCATACCATACACATCAAAGTTCATAATCTTGAGTCATGACATATAATTGGCAGTTCATAAGACATGAATTGCAAGGAAATCAAAGAACATGAGCCATGTGAGCATAATATTAACATAAGACATAAAATTCTGACATACACACAAGCATAGAAAATCATTTCCATAGTAGTCAAGGTTCACTACCAAGGCTATTATAGTGGAATGAGTTCACTCTCTAAACCATCATAGTAGTCAAGGTTCACTCCCAAGACCATCATAGCGGACAAAGTCCCTTACTGAACCGGGTTCACTCCCCATTGCAGTTCTATCCATCTCATGAGGTATATATCTTTATCCAATGCATTAGAGGGAGATATAGGCCCCACCTGTCTTTGTTTATAACGTAACCACTATCCTTGGTTATAACATAACCACCGTCACATAATGAAAATAATATATATATGTGTGCCACAAGATCATAAAATATTCATCATATCAAAACCCATGAACATAAATGCATTTTATTAAAATTTTATTATAACATAACCAGTGGAAAATAAATTGGTTTTATAATCATTTGATCATTTCATAAGCATTTTATCATGGTAGAACCCATAGAAGAGAAATGAGTTTTTGTAAACATCATGCCATCATAAACACAAACCATTTAGAGAAATAATAAGAATGGTATCCTTGGTAAGACATATGTAACATCAACGGATGTCATCTTAGATGAAAAATTAATTTGAACGATCATTTAAAATATTTATTGAGAAAAATATCATTTCCACTTTGAAAAATACTTTTTAAAACATAAAGCATTTTTAAAATCAATTTCTTTGAAAATAACCTCGTAATATTATAAAGGAAGCTTCAAAGAAATGATTATTCATGATGATAGATAATTCAATTCATGTTATACACATTAAAATGAAGATTCCTTTCTCATTTTCAGTAAAAGGAAAACGAGCATTGTTTAGAAAACACCATTAAGATTCCTTTAAAAACTTTTGTAAAAAATTTAAACATGGGTAAAAATGTATTTAATAAATCATTTGGATAATGTTAATTTTTTTTAAAACACTTTTAGAAAACATGGTTTTGGAAGAAAAACAAGTTTTCAACTGAAGAGAGATAAAAATGATTTTTCTTAAAAACATTATTTTGAAATATTGAGTACATAAAGAGAGGGAAATGAAGGGAAAATATGTATTATCATGAAATAACCAGTGTAGAAGAAAATTCATGAGTTTCTTGAGAGGTGAATTATAATATTTTATCATTAGAAACATAATCATAAACAATCCCGATAAACGATGAGATTGTAACATAAAATCTTTACCACTTTGGTAACATTGAATTGTAAGCCCCATAAAGAAATAACATTAAATAAAACTTAAAATATCATGAAAATAAATAAATTCATGATATTAGAAGTCAAATGGGGTTTATATACACATCATAAAATAATATAGGTTCATAACATAACATATGTCTCAATGACTGCAACTTGAGACAAAAATCCCTTACTGCTTTAGTAACTTTTGAATCATAAATACCATGAAAGAGAGATCATATATTAGATATGTAAATACCAATAATTTTAGGAGAATAATTATAAAATACATTTATGGGAATTATATACACCACATAAAATAAATAGGTGGTGAATAAGGATTGTGTCTCATAGAAGTAAAAAGTGAGATGAAAATCCCTTACCTTAAGTCTCGACTTCCATCATACACGTTCAAACCTACTGTATAAATATAATTTTATTATAAATATATTATAGATCCATAAATGAATACATACTTACAAACACACATATATATCATACTATATATGATTTACTTATGACATTTTATTACCCGTTTATTACCAATTCTATATTAAAGTCACGTTTCGGGCAATAATTGATTTGTTCTTCGTGGATGTTTTTATTTTTTATTTTTATTCCTCTTACTTTGATCATGGTTGAATAATATTAATAATTTTAACCATGATATAAATATCATATATATTCATTATATATGTTTTTAGAGTAATCTATAAGATTTAGAGATAGAAAATGAAATACACCGTTCATGGAGACGGTATGCCGTACGTACATATGAACGTTGATTCAATTTTCTCGATGGATTGAAATAAATAAAGGTATAAAGAATATTTTTTATGTCATATATATCACATATTTTTATTAAATCCATACTTATTACTTTTCATGTAAAGCATGAATGTATCACATCGCTTCACGAGGTGGTAATCCGCCATACACACGAGCGAAATTATCACATTCCCACATAATAGAAAGTAGAAATGTGTATGTGATATAATAATTCAATAAGTATAATAATATCATAAATTTAATATATAAACATTTAATCCAAAATTATATCCAACCGTGAGAGGTGGTGATGGAAAACGAATAACATCGGTTCATGAGGTAGTAATCCGCTGTACACATGAATGATGATTTCATATCCCATTTGATGGAAGAGAAGATAATTGTAGGTCATGCCATTAACATAACAATATATAATAATATTTAGGATAATTATTATATCACATCAGCATAGTTTAATATTAATTTAAGGAGTTGGATGAAGAAATAAAACAAAACATTCGGTTAGCGGTGTTACCTCTTCTTTAGAAAAACTCTTTTCGTTTACACAAAAAATATTCATAGGGTGGATTTCTGACCAAAATAAGGATTCTAGTACGGTAGGAGGGAATTAATAAAGTTATTTTGATAGTTATTTGATGAAACAAATGGGTTTTTAAAGATAAGAGGATAAGGGGTGACCTTTTATACAAGGGTTGAGCAGTACACTTGTAATTTTTTGAAAATAAAATGGTGTACCCATGTTTTTTACATGAAACAAGGCTAAAAAATGGAACATTATCAATAATAAAAGAGATAAGTTTTAAATATGGGAAAAAATAGGTGTTTTACATATTTTGGATCATTTTGCCTCTTATCCTTTTTGTTTAATTCATGGTAAACCCATTTTTACATTAACCACGATAAATATTTTTTTACTATTTTTACTATTCATTTTTGTAAAAAATTAAGTTGAATATATTAGATAATATAAACTATTATGATTCTAAATATGGAATCCATTTTTTAAAATTCCTTCACATAATTGAAAAAATTTAATTTAAAATTAAACCCGCAGACGTGACATGAAAACAGTTTTTCAGAGAGAAAATGTTCAAAAGTTTATAAAGTTTTTATATAAAAATTCAATATAAAAATGATTCTAATGACCTAAATTAGATTAATTGATATATAATTTAATCAATTTTACTTTTAAAACCATTTAAAAAAAATGAAACCTTATAAATCTTTAAATGAAAAAGCAGTTTTCAATAAAAGCCAATATTTTTCTATAGTGACCCGAGCCTTTTACATATAACATTTCATGATTTTAACCATAATTAATCATCAGAGTACAAGTCAAGGATCATTAAGTCTAGTGTCTTGGAAGACTAGGTACATACAACACAAAACATGGGGCTAAAAAAATACTTCTTTATTAAATCTCCATAATGAGATCCTAACTTCTTTTGAGCCCTTACATATGCATAGGGTACCTTGGGGAACACATGAACAAATGGATGTGCTAAAAAGCCTAGAAAGGGAATGAACATAAGGATACATCTCAAGCACATGAGTTAGGAGACATGACATAATATCAAAATCATGTAACTTATAAAATCATTTAGTATAAGCATGAGATCATATAAATATGGAATCATATAAATGTGTCAGAATCATAAAACATTTATTTAGTATGGGTCAAGGCTAACCGCCAATCCCATTTCCCATTTCAGTATGGGTCAAGGCTAACCGCCAATCCCGTTTCCCATTTCAGTATGGGTCAAGGCTAACTGCCAATCCCGTTTCACATCGCATCTCATGAGACTTAACCTTACCCAATGCATTGGAGCACTATCTGGGCGCACTCATCTCAACATATTCCTGAATATTATTGCCACATAAATAATCTTTCCACATAAATAATTATACATAATTAACCATACATAAACATAAGGTTACCCATGGAAAGAATTGGGTACCACAATCATGACATAAAACATATCCAATAGTCATATCACGAAAGTGTCTATGAAAGTAAGGGATTAGAACATACATGGACATTCATAGGGTAAAATAGGCATGTAACATGGTAAGTGGTTTCAAATATAAGTGACCACATAAAAAAATGTATTTTAGAAACATTAGCATTAAAACATTTTTGTGCAGTTTTAAGGAAAACACTCTAGAGATTTTCAAATAGAAAAGAGGAAATTATTTTATATAAAACCAGAATTGAACCAAGAAGGTTTTCATAATAAAAATCACGATTTTATAAATACAATGGTGTTTTAAAACATAGGATAGAGTGCACTTGAAATTTGGGTAAAAATTTGGGAAGTCCCCTTAAAACAGGTTGGCTTATCAGAAGGTTCTAAGGAGGGAATCTTTCAAAATCATGTATATCCCCAAAAGAATGTGCTGAAAGGGTCTTGATATAATAATCTTGTACAACTAACCAAAATTCATAATACTCACATATATATATATAAGATAAAACCATTTGAAATAAGGATAAGGCAACCCGAAAGAATGAAGAAGGTTTGGGTAGAATTCGTTACGATTTTACCGGTATGGTGTCGGGTGTACCTAAGAGGGCTTGATGAGAGAGAATAGGGGTTTATCATCACTTATAAAACATTAGGTCAGCATGGGTAATGTGTATAAACACACCTCATTACTTGGTATTACACAAAAAGACATAACATAGAGAATAATCTTGATTAAGAGTGAAAAGAGGAGGATCCCTTACCTCAAATCCGGTGGTGTTCTCCACTTGTTATTAATGAATTGAATAAACAAATTAGGATTATTAATTAATAAGTACAGAACCTCTTATATAATGAATTGATTTATTATAACCCTTTTTAGTTCATTCAAATCCTTTTTGATTAGTTATAAGGTTCAATTTCATTGTTCGAGCTCATTTGTTTACTTGGCTTTAAAAGATCGGTTCACTTATATTCAAGTTTGGATTATAAGCAAGATGAAAGTGGTTGTCCAGAATTGAAGTTAAATTCTTTAGTTCATATCCAGTAGATTACATGGTTTTAATTTTAATTAGGTTAATTATAGTGATGTTGAATTATTACATATATAACCTTAGTGATAACTGTTTTTGTTATTCGGTGGGTTTGATTACAAAGAATGTGTTTTTCATTATAACTTAATTCCATTTGTACCAAAAGATTAGAGAACCAAAAATAGGATATATTACATATATAATAATCTGGTTCAACCATAACACAAATGGTTTCATGACCAGAATTAAAGATAATAATAGAAATTGATAAACTGTTGTCCTTGAATGTGCTAAATTAGCACATCTCAAACAGTGCTTTCATTTTTTTCAAATAAAAGGGTGGGGAAAGGGAGAAGATAATGAAATATACCACTAGCATGAATAAATTACAGTACATGTATGTTACTGGATTTATCATACTATTATGGTGAAGGGAGGTGAGGAAAGAAAATAAAAAAGAAAGGAACTTAAAAGAAAAGAAGAAATTTGGAAAGAGGAATTTACCTCTTGAGACTTCCTCCTTTGAGAACCTCTTAAGGGAAGAGGTTTTGGTATTTTGAGGAGTCTTAGAGATTTTGGACATGGGGGAGGACCTTGGGGAGAGATTTGGGCAGAATTTAGAGAAGGCTTGGAGCTTGGGAGGAGTGGAGAGAAGAGGGAGTGAAGGGGGTTTTTATAGTGGAGGAGAGGAGGGATTTAATGATATTATAATCCATAATTTATTATTTCTTCACAAGACAAAGAATAGTAAGTATTCCATAACCAAGAATAGTAAATGGGTCATGTGAATTCGAACCATGGGTGGTGACATCAGCCATGATGCTAGGAATAGTTTGTTTAGCTTATAATGTATATATACGGCAAATTACCGTATTTTACTATTCATAAAAAATTCAAGTATTTCAGAAAAATATAAAAAATTCACCCTAACCATTTCTTGACATGTAGAATCCAAAAATGAATTACACTTTTCAAAAATAATTTTCTAAATATGATTATTTTAATATTTAATTAAAATCATAATTTATTATCAAAAACCAGATTTAAAAACATGCATTAACTCATTCTAAAACATAGGTATATTGTACTTCCAACGTGAATATTATTTTTATACTATCATAGGTGAGATTAATATTCATTAGGTTATATCACTATTCATAAGGGTATGTTACTATTCATTAGGGTAGGTTATTATTCACCATTTTTTTTTGTTTCATTAGACTCCAAAAAACATCTTGAACACAACCGTGTATGTCGGATTTTCAAAATTCCAAACACAGAAGTGAAAAACTTATGTTTAAAGGTCACTTATCACTTAATAGTTCATTATTATGTGATTTTATGGCATATTTATAAGAAGGGAATTTCCATTAAAAACATTGGGTCGTTACATTCTTCCCCCCTTAAGAAATTTCGCCCTCGAAATTTCATTTTACATTCTTGGAAAAAAACAGATGTGGGTACTTTTCCTTCATTGCTTCCTCCAGTTCCCATGTTGCTTCCTCAAACTTATGGTTCCTCCACAATACTTTGACAAGATGAGTTGTATTGTTGCGTAAAACCTTATCTCTCTGATCCAGAATCTTTATTGGCTGCTTCTCATAGGAGAGATCATCTTCCAACTGCACCACCTCTGAGTTTAGTACATGTGAGGGATCAGGTATGTACTTCCTCAAGAGTGATACGTGGAAAACATCATGAACTCAAGCCATATTTGGTGGAAGTGCAATTCGATAGGCCACGACTCCTATGCGGTCAAGGATCTCAAAGTGGCCAATATACCTTGGGCTTAGCTTCCCTTTCTTCCCAAATCGCATGACTATCTTCCATGGAGATATTCGAAGGAGTTTATCTCCAATGTTGAACTCCAAGTCCCTTTGATGGTTGTCAGCATAGCTCTTTTGCCGAATTTGAGTAGCTTTGATGTGTTTCTGGATGACTTGAACCTTCTCTGTCATCTCTTGAACAAGATTAGGTCCAAGTAGCTTCTCTCTCCAACTTCATCCCAACAGGTTGGAGTTCTACATCATTTTCCATACAGAGCTTCATATGGAGCCATCTGAATACTCGAGTGGAAGCTATTGTTGTATGAGAACTCAACCAATGGGATATGCTGATCCCAACCACCTTTGAATTCAAGAGAGAAGGCTCTTAGCATATCTTCAAGCATCTGAATAGTACTTTTAGATTGACCATCAGTTTGGGGGTGATAGGCCGTGCTAAAATTTAATTCAGTACTCAAAGAATGTTGAAGACTCCTCTAGAATTTAGATGTGAACCTTTGATCACGGTCAGAGACAATTGAGAGTGGAACACCGTACAGTCTCACCACTTCCTTCACATATAACTTGGAAAGTTGTTCAAGCGAGAGATCTTCCCAAATAGCGTTGAAATGGGATGTCTTGGTGAGTCGGTCAACCACAACCCATATCGCATTATTTACCTTTGACGTCTTCGGGAGACCCGTGACAAAGTCCATGGTAATATTTTCCCATTTCCACATGGGTATAGGCAATGACTGCATCATACCTTTGGACTTTTTTCACTTAGCTTTAACTTTATGACATACCAAGTACCTTGATATATATTCCGCAATCTCCTTCTTCATGTTATCCCACCAGAAGTGTTCTCGGAGATCACAATACATTTTGGTACTCCCAGGATGGATAGAGAAGGTCGAGCTATGTGCATCATTCAATAGTTCCTTCTTTATCTCTGGATCATATAGTACACATAATCATGTCCCAAATCTTACAACTCCTTCCTCATCAATTTTGAAATCGTAGGATTTCCCATTTTTAACAGCTTCCACCCTTTTCTGAATTTCCACATCCTTTCTTTGAGAAACCTTTATTTTCTCCATGAGGGATGGTTGAGAAATCATTTGAGAAAGGATTGATGATGTTACTACCTTAATAATTCCCATGTCCATCCTTTGAAAATCTAAGAAGATCGGATCCTTTTCATTTCTCATCATTGATAAAGATGCAGGATCCTTTCTACTTAGAGCATCCGCCACCTTGTTTGCCTTACTGGGATGGTAGTGGATTGAGTAGTCATAATCCTTGATGAGGTCTATCCATCTTCTCTAGCGCATATTAATCTCTTTCTGTGTGAATATATATTTTAGAATCTTGTGGTCAATATATATCTCACATTTTTTCCCATAGAGATAATGCCGCCATATTTTCAACACAAAGATCACAGCCGCCAACTCCAAATCATGCGTGAGATAGTTTTGCTCATGGATTTTCAGCTGCCTTGAGGCATAGGCTATCACTTTATCATATTTTATTAGTATGTAGACTAAGCATTTCTTTGAAGCTATTTATGTTGGCTCTATCTGGATAAAGTCAATCCTTGCCCAGAATTGCATCAAATTCCACTAAAGGGAGACTTATATTATTTCAAAGATGAACAGTTTCACAAACATCAATATGTGATACATAATCCTAGAAGTTTTCCCCAAATGATATAAAATCATTTTAAGTAGCGACTAGATGTTCCTAGAAACCATGTAATACAATCTCATAGGGAATGAACTGAAATACAACATGACATACACAATTATTGCAAAGAGGTTACATGTATTTTAGTCATCATGATCTATCTCAACATTGGACTTGCATTATCCTCTTGTCCTTAGATATTGTTGATGCTCATCACGCTTCTCATCCCTTCCAATGGAGCATTGTCCTGGATAATGTACAACTTCTCCACATTCACGAAAATGAACAGTATAAGATACACTAGATATAACCTTATCTCCATTCATCACATTATCCATTTTTTATAGCAATTTATATTTTATGTCCCACCTTCCCACAATTAAAATATCTCTTGGTTCCTTTGTGACATTCTCCTTGATGCCTCTTTCCGCACTTTTTTGCACAAAGGAAATTTGGTCTTCTTTCCTTTATCACCTTTATCAGATGAACTTACTTGAGATGTCATCTTCCTCCTCCTTGATGAATTTGGGAATTCAACTATGTACCAATTGTTTATTGTGATTTTCAATAGCTGGTTTGGCAAGTTCACATTATGTTCAACTTGGGATCCCATCATCTCAGGCATATCATTAGGGTGGTTGTCACATTTCCCATCACATTGATTGTTGGCACATGTTCTTCTATTTCCCTTCATTAACTAAGAAAGAAGAACATACAATTAGGGGGCTTGAATACTTATTTATTGAGCATAAAAGGAAACATTCAACATAAAGGGATAAACTTATAAGGAATAAGTACATCCTAACTTGTGATTCCTTAGGTTACAAACCTAGGTTATCCTCGATCCATTTCTTAACTTATATTCTTATGGGATTTTTTGTCCCTTAATAATGGTTTGTACTAAGCTTGTGAATCTACCAAAGAATATCCCCCGGGAGTGTTGTAACCAAGAGTGCAGCAAGGACCGTTATCGTGCACCAGTTTCCGTTTGAGTCTAGATCAAAGCGGTGTTTTTGGGTTTTACCCCTAGATACATCTGTACTAGATCCGCCTCTACCTGCTCATATCCAGACAGGGATGTATTTTCTTGATAAACTACTTACTCTATACTCACCAAAATTTAGGACTGTTTCCTTATACTTAGTCTCATACTTAAGGTTCTCACTAAGGTGCTATATTCCTAATCTCCAAAAATAACTAGACCATCCTATGATACCAACTATAGTGACCCGAGCCTTTTATATATAACATTTCATGATTTTAACCATAATTCATCATCAGAGTACAAGTAAAGGATTGTTAAGTCTAGTGTCTTGGAAGACTAGGTACATACAACACAAAAACATGGGGCTAAAAAAACACTTCTTTATTAAATCTCCATAATTATCTCCTAACTTCCTTTGAGCCCTTACATCTGCATAGGGTACCCTGGGGAACACATGAACGAAGGGATGAGCTAAAAATCCCAGCAAGGGAATGAACATAAGGATACATCTCAAGCACATGAGTTAGGAGACATGACATAATGATATCAAAAGCACGTAACTTATAAAATCATTTAGTATAAGCACGAGATCATATAAACATGGAATCATATAAATGTGTCAGAATCATAAAACACTTCTTTAGTACGGGTCAAGGCTAACCGCCAATCCCGTTTCACATCGCATCTCATGAGACTTAACCTTACCCAATGCATTGGAGCACTATCTGGGCGCACCCATCTCAACATATTAATGAATATTCTTGCCACATAAATAATATTTCCACATAAATAATCATACATAATCAACCATACATAAACATAAGGTTACCCATGGAAAGAATTGGGTACCACAATCATGACATAAAACATATCCAATGGGCATATCATGAAAGTGTCTATGAAAGTAAGGGATTAGAACATACATGGAAATTCATAGGGTAAAATAGGCATGTAACATGGTAAGTGGTGTCAAATATAAGTGACCACATATAAAAAAATGTATTTTAGAAATATTAGCATTAAAACATTTTTGTGCAGTTTTAAGGAAAACACTCTAGAGATTTTCAAATAGAAAAGAGGAAATTCTTTTATATAAAACCATAATTGAACAAAGAAGTTTTTCATAATAAAAATCATGATTTTATAAATAAAATTGTGTTTTAAAACATAGGATAGAGTGCACTTGAAATTTGGGTAAAAATTTGGGAAGTCCCCTTAAAACAGGTTGGCTTATCAGAAAGTTCTAAGGAGGGAATCTTTCAAAATCATGTATATCCCCGAAAGAATGTGATGAAAGGGTATTGATATAAGAATATTGTAAAACTAACCAGAAGTCATAATACTCACATAGATAGATAAGATAACACCATTTTGAAAGAAGGATAAGGCAACCTGAAAGAACGAAGAAGGTTTGGGTAGAATTCGTTACGATTTTACCGGCATGGTGTCGGGTGTACCTAAGAGAGATTGATGAGAGAGAAGAGGGGTTTCTCATCACTTATAAAACATTAGGGAAGTATGGGGAAGGTTTATAAACATACACCATTACTTGGTATTACACAAAAGGCATAGCATAGAGAACAATCTTGATTAAGAGTGAAAAGAGGAGGATCCCTTACCTCAAATCCGGTGGTGTTCTCCACTTGTTATTAATGACCTGAATAAACAAATTAGGATTATTAATTAATAAGTACAGAACATATTATATAAGTAATTTATTTATTATAACACTTTTTAGTGAATTCAAATCCTTTTTTATTAGTTATAAGGATCAATTTCATTGTTCGGGCTCATTTGTTTACTTGGCTTTAAAAGATCGGTTCACTTATATTCAAGTTTGGATTATAAGAAAGATGAAAGTGGTTGTCTAGAATTGAAGTTACATTATTTAGTTCATATAAATTAGATTGTATGTTTCTAATTTTAATTAGTTTAATTATAGTGATGTTGAATTATTACATATATAACCTTAGTGATAACTGTTTTTGTTATTCGGTGGGTTTGATTACAAAGAATGTGTTTTTCATTATAACTTAATTCCATTTGTACCAAAATATTACAGAACCAAAAATAGGATATAATAAATATATAATAATCTGGTTCAACCATAACACAAATGGTTTCATGACCAGAATTAAAGATAATAATAGAAATCGATAAACCGTTGTCCTTGAATGTGCTAAATTAGCACATCTCAAACAGTGCTTTCATTTTTTTTTCAAATAAAAGGGTGGAGAAAGGGAGAAGATAATGAAATATATCACTAGCATGAAGAAATTCCAGTACATGTATGTTACTGGATTTATCATACTATTATGGTGAAGGGAGGTGAGGAAAGAAAATAAAAAAGAAAGGAACTTAAAAGAAAATAAGAAATTTGGAAAGAGGAATTTACCACTTGAGACTTCCTCCTTTGAGAACCTCTTAAGGGGAGTGGTTTTGGTATTTTGAGGAGGCTGAGAGATTTTGGACGTGGGGGAGGACCTTGGGGAGAGATTTGGGCAGAATTTAGAGAAGTCTTGGAGCTTGAGAGGAGTGGAGAGAAGAGGGAGTGAATATGGTTTTTATAGTGGAGGAGAGGAGGGATTTAATGATATTATAATCCTTAATTTATTATTTCTTCACAATAAAAAGAATAGTAAGTATTCCATGAACAATAATAGTAAATGGGTCATGTGAATTCGAACCATGGGTGGTGACATCATCCATGATGCTAGGAATAGTTTGTTTAGCTTATAATGTATATATACGGTAAATTACCGTATTTTACTATTCATAAAAAATTCAAGTATTTCAGAAAAATCTCAAAAATTCACCCTAACTATTTTTCGACGTGTAGAATCCAAAAATGAAGTCCATTTTTCAAAAATAATTTTCTAAATATGATTATTTTAATATTTAATTAAAATCATAATTTATTATCAAAAACCAGATTTAAAAACATGCATTAACTCATTCTAAAACATAGGTGTATTGTACTTCCAACTTGAATATTATTTTTATACTATCATAGGTGAGGTTACTATTCATTAGGGTATATCACTATTCATAAGGGTATGTTACTATTCATTAGGGTAGGTTACTATTCACCAAAAATTATTTTTGTTTCATTAGACTCCAAAAAACATCTTGAACACAACCGTGTATGTCGGATTTTCAAAATTCCAAACACAGAAGTGAAAAAATTATGTTTAAAGGTCACTTATCACTTAATAGTTCATTATTATGTGATTTTATGGCATATTTATAAGAAGGGAATTTCCATTAAAAACATCGGGTCGTTACATTTTCATTATTCATTGAAAATTAATCTTTTCAGAAAAATATCAAAAATTCACACTAAGATAATTTTGACATGCTAATTTTAAAATTTAAGTTTATTTTATAAAATTAATTTTCTAAAATTTTAAAAAATTAATTTCATTTTTGTTCACAAGAAGAAATAAAAATCAGTTTTTTTTGTGTGAAAATAGTATTTTAGAAACATATAAAGATTTCACCAAAAATTATGTACCTTTTTTTATCAATATGTTTTCTTTTTATAAAACCATTATACATAATATTTTAAAAATAGTTATTATTATTCATTTCACTAAGTTTAACAGTTTGGTTATAACGACCACGTTTAAATAATAGTATTAATAATATATCGCGATTTTTTAAAACTCAGTGTTGCATGTAATATAAGCTAAACTTGGTGTTATGTTTAACTCCAGATATCAAAGAAATTTAATTTATTAAAAAATAATAATTTATAAAAACTTGGGGTGTTACATTCTACCCCCCTAAAATGAATTTCTCCCTCAAAATTCATCACTCTGATACAAATAAATGAGGATACTTCCACCTCATCATTTTCTTAGGTTCCCATATAGCTTCTTCAAACTGGTGGTTTCACCACAAACTTTGATCGGGTGAGTGGTCTTGTTTCGTAAAACCTTCTTTTCATGATAAAGAATCTTCATATGATGTTCCTCATAAGAAAGATCCTACTTTAGAGATATAACCTTTGAGTTCGGTACATGTGAAGGACCATGTATGTACTTCCTCAGGAGAGATACATGGAACACATTATAAACTTAAGAGAGGTTTGGTGGAAGCACCAACCGATAGGCTACCATCCCGATATGATCAAGAATTTTAAAGGGACTGATATACCTAGGGATTAGTTTACCCTTCTTTTCAAATCTCATTACCTTCTTCCTTGGAGAAATTATTTGAAACACCTTATCACCAACTTCAAATTATAGTTCACATGGGATATTATCATCATAAACTTTCTACAGACTCTGATTTTCCTTGATGTGTTGTTAAATGACTCTAACCTTCACTTCCATTTCTTCAATTATCTCAGGCCCCAATATCTTTCTTTCTCCAACTTCATTTCAGCACATTGGAGATCTACACTTCTTTCTATATAGGGATTCATAAGCATCCATCTAAATGATCAAGTGAAAGATATTATTGTATGAAAACTAAACTAGAAGAAGGTTTTGGTCCCAACCACCTTTGAAATCCATAGAACAAGATCTCAACATATCCTCTAGGGTTTGGATTATTCTCTTATACTGAACATCTATATAAAATGATGATATGCAGTGATGAAACTTAACTCCACATCCAAATCATATTAAATACTTCACCAGAACTTCAAGGTAAACCATAGATCCTGATCAAATACAATTGAATGCGGAACTCCATGAAACCTTACCACTTTCTTAATGTATATTCAAGAAATATGACCAAGAGAGAAGACTTATCTAATCTTGATGAAGTGTGCTAATTTTGTAAGGTGATTGACTACAAATCATATACCAATATTCCCTTTAGATGTTTTAGGGATTCTGATGAAAAAATCCATGGTGATGTTTTCCCATTTTCTATTCTGGTATAGGTAATGGATGTAACATACCCTTATAATTTTGTCTCTCAACCTTAACTTGATAACATACCAAGAACAAGGATACAAAATCTACAAAATTTCTCTTTATACCATCCCACCAGAAATACTCTATCAAATCTCTACACATCTTCACACTTACAGGATGAATGGGGAATGAAGAACTATGAGCATCCTCTAACAACTCCTTCAAATATGGTATGGATGAAACACATACACAGTTCCTAAACCTTATCATTCCATCATGACCAGGGTTAAACTCAAGAACATTTCTAACCATCTTTTTCAGCTCTACATATTTCTCATGTGCCTCTTTAATATTCACTTATATAGATGGTTGAACATTAAATTGAGAAAGATAATATTTCTCCCCTTCTTTCAGGATTTCCAGATCCATCCTTTGAAAATCTAGAAATATTGGATCTTTTGTGATCCTCATCATGGAAAATCTTGCATGATCCTTATGACTCAAAGCATTGACTACCTTTTTCACTTTCCTAGGGTGGTAATGTATTGAGTAGTCATAATCTTTAATTAGATCTAACCATATTATATTTCATGTATTCAACTCCTTCAGTGTGAATATATACTTTAAACTTTTGTGATTGGTATATATATATCACACTTTTCTTCATAAAGATATTACTTCCATATCTTTAATGCAAAAATTACCACAAGAGTTGGGTAAAATTTCTCATAAATATTCAATTTTCATGAGGCATAAGCTATAACCATGTCATTATACATAAGAATTCATCCCAATCCCTTCTTGGATGCATAACTAAATATTAAAAACCCTTCTCTACTATAGGGTAATGTAAGTACATGTGCGATAACTAATCTTCTATTAAGTTCCTTGAAATTTGCCTCATATTCATATGTCTAGAGGAAATTGGCTCCATTCTTAGTTAACTTGGAAAGTGGGTTATATATTCATGATAAATTCCTCACAAACAATCAATAATATCCAGCTAAACCAAGAAAACTATAGATATTAGTCCCCATGGTTGGTCTAGGCTAACACTCAATAACCTCCGTCTTTTACGGATCAATAGATATACCCTCTCTTGAGATTATATGACCCAAAAATGAAACCTTTTATATCCAAAATTCACACTTGATAAATTTTTCACATAGTTTTTCCTTTCTCAAGATCTTTAGTAAAATTCTCAAGTGATCCTCATGCTATTCATTTCTATTTAAATAGATAAGAATATCATATATAAATATTACCACAAAATTATCAAGGTAATCTATAAAGACTCTATTAATTAAATCCATGAAGATACCGGGGGAATTAGTAAGGCTGAATGGAATCACTATATATTCATAGTGTCCATACATTGTATAGAATTCTATCTTGGGTATATAATCCTTCTTGAACCTCAATTTATGATACCTAGAATGAGGTTCAATCTTGGAAAAATATTGACCTCCACACAATTAATCAAATGGGTCATTAATACGGGGTAGAGGATACTTGTTCCTGATCATGATCTTGTTTAGATCCTGATAATCAATGAAGAGTCACATTGATCTATATTTATTTTTAACAAAAAATAATAGGTTCACCCCAAGGTGACACACTTGGCTGAATGAATCCCTTTTCAAGGTTCTCCTGGAGTTGCATTTTTAATTTTAGCAACTCAATTGGGTACATTCTATAGTAAGTCTTTGAAATTTTTGTGGAACGAGGTATGAGTTCTATTAAAAAATCAACTTCAAGATTTGGTGGAAGACTAGGAAACTCTTTTGGGAAGACATCAACAAATTAATGCATAATAGGCATATCATTGATGTCAAGTTTCTCTCCAACCATATGAGATAAACACCCCTTTTGAATTGGAATCAAGATCCATACAATGGATGTGATATCCATTGGAAGTTTATACTTATCTTCACATTGATAAATGCTCATAGGTTGGTTTGGAATATAAAATTTTACTTTCATTACTCAATAATTGATGTGAGATTTATGTAGTGAAATCCAATCCAAACCTAAGATAACATCAAATTCAACTAGTGGATGAATGGAAAGATTTTCAGGAAGCACATTCCCACAATCATCAACCAGAGAAGAATCATATACTTGAGATGCAATTATCATACCAATTATACATTTAATAATTTGGGTGGAATCTTGATACCCTTAAAAAATTCTTCAGATATGAAGGAATGAGTAGATCTAGAGTAAAATAATATATTAGTAGTTTTAGAGTGGATGGTAAGTGTACCTTTCACCACATCATTATTGCAACCCTCTTCATAAACAATGACCGCATGGGATTTCCCTCGGTCTCTTAGCTTAATAGGTTGATGACATCAATCATTTTGATTAACCTTAAAATTTGGGCATTAGTTAACATAATTACCATACTCCTTGCATTTGAAACACATGAGTGTATGTGGTGAATTTTGTGGGGCTTTATCTCTATTTTCATAATTATCTAACTTCTTCCCATCACTTCGGTATTCGATTGGATAATAACCTTTACTTCCACACATAAAAAATTTACTAGTCCCCATAAAAAAATTCCCTCCATGTTTCTTCTCACACTTTTATCATAAAGTAAATTTCATCTTCTTCTCTCCATGGTTCTTAAATTTTCCTTTGAATTCCAATTTTCTATTCCTATCAAAACGATGAGATTGATACGTAACTCCAACCTCCATTTCCACCTTGATAACACATTGAAAATCAAGTTCTTGAACTTTTCCCAATTTATGGAGTCAATTTCATCATGTTCCCTTGTATTCTTGATGAGAGTATACAATTGATCTACTTCACCTTCCAAATGATAGATAACCAAAAATGTATTTTTCATGTTTTGATCATCAGAGCATGGAAAATATATTTTCAATGGTACCGATCCATTTCTCAGAAACTATTTAATCCATGGATCCAATGAAAGAAGGTGACCATTATCTCATGAAGGACTCAACAGAATGTTATTCCCTCTTTTTCTTGTTTGGAAGTTTAGTATGATTCATGGATTGAGAAAGTTGCATGATATTAGCAATGAGATTTTTTATCACAACCCCCATAATGTTTGAACGATCAGGAGTAAAATCATTTCATTTTCCATCGCACTCATCATTAACATGGTTCCTTCAGGTTTAATCCATTTACTAAAACCAAAAATCATAGTGTAAAAAATAATAATCATAGTTGGAAACCAAATAATCATGACAAATCACTTATAGTATGTCTAAATCATGAAACCTTCCTTTTAATCTATGACACCTTAGGTTTATCATAGGTCATTCATAGTCATCATTTATTTAAATCCTTCATGATATGGTTCATAATGATTTTGTAAATTTCCAAAACATATCCCCCAGGAGTGTCAAACCAGGTGTACAATAAGGCCAGTTTTCATGCACCAGGTGATGATCGAGTCCAACTCAATGTTCCATTTTTGGACTTATAACCCCTAGGAACCTATGTACCAAAGCCACATCTACTTGTAGTATCCAGATAGGGATGTAATTTCTTGTAAACCACTCACTTTATCCTTTACCAAAATTCCAGGACATTTTCATAGACTTTGACTCATCTTTAGACTTATCCTTATACATGTACTTAGACATCTCATTAAAGTTTTATCATCCTAGTTTCCAAAGGTAAACTAAACTTATCATTTGATACCAACTATATTGATCCAGGATTTTAATACATAGATATTAAAACTTTTTAGATGAACATTCATTACATTATATAAACACATGATCAAGGATCTTAAAGGTATAGTGCCTTTGGAAACATGAAAATATAAACAACTGGTTTATATGTGAACTACATTATCTCCCACTAATTTTTTCATAACCATCATCCTTCTTATAAATATCATACATAATACATTTCTTCATAACTTGGGTAAATGAAACATAAGAAAGGATAAAATCAGATTATCAGTAAGGGTAAACAAGGGAGATACATAAGCATAACATGAGCATAAGGGTATGAGAACATGAGTATAACATTTGAAAACCAAACCCTGCATAATAATCTTGAGTCATGGCATAAATATTGATAGTTTATAAGGTATGAATCATAAGGAAATAAAAGTAAATGAGACATAAGAGCATAACATAGTCATAATACATAGAATTGTGGCATATACATACGTATAGAAAATCATTACCATAATAGTCAAGGTTCATTTCCAAGGATATCATAGTGGAATGAGTTCACTCCCCAAACCATCATAGTAGTCAAGGTTTACTCCCAAGGCCATTATAGTGAAAAAATTCCCTTATTAAACCGATATCACTCCTGATTAAATTCATGTTTATCTCATGAGATATAAATCTTTATCCAATGAATTTAAGGGAGATATGGATCCTATTCATATTTGGTTATAACGTAACCACCATACTTGGTTATAATTGTAACCATCATCACATAATTAAAATCATACATATGTGTGCCACAGTATCATAAGGAATCCATTATATAAGAACCCATGAAAATAAATGAGTTTCATAATCATTTCATCATAACATAACCTGTAAAAAAACCAGTTTCATAATCATTTCATCATTTCATCAAAGCATAACCTATGGAAAAAGAAGCAGGTTTTATATGAATTTTATCATGGTATAACCCATGTAAGAGAAAAGGGTTTCATAAACCTCATTCCATAAGAAACATAAAACATTTAAAGAAAGAATAAGAATGGTATCTATAGTGACCAAAGCCTTTTAAACTTATTATTACATGATTTAAAGAACAATTATCCATCAAATAAAAACCAAGGATAAAAAAGTCTCATGTTTTTAGAAGATTATGTACATAATTAGAAAATATGAAAGAAAAATAAAACATCTTTTTATTAATCTCCATACTGAGATACTAACTCCCTTTGAGCTCCTATAACTGCATAGGATAACCTGGGAAATACATAAATAAAAGGGGTGATCAAAAAATCATAGTAAGGGAATAAATATGGAAAAGAAGCATATCATACGAGTCAGAAGGAATAACATGATAACATAGAAGGCATGACTCATGAATAAACATATAGAGGCATAACATATAGAATATGGAGTCATATGATCTTGGAAACATAGGAATATGGAAACAACATATATTATTACATAAACATGAGTCAAGGCTAACTGCCAAAATGATATCACATGGTGGATAGAGTCCCATAATGAATTAGGTTTACTCCCTTACCCCATACATAACATCTCATGAGAATAAAAATTACCCAATTCATTAGAGAGCTATCATAACATTTACATGCATATCTGTTCCACATAAACAAATCAACCATAAGGAATAATCATAAGGGTTACCTATGGAAATAAATAAGTTTTGTAATTATGTCATAAGGGATAACCAAAGGGTGTATCATAATGTTATACATGAAAGAAGGGATTTAAATCATTCTTGGAAATTCATAAATTAATAATAAGAATATATCATGAATAATTATGTACAATTGAATTTAAAATATGAAAAAGGGTTGTTAGGTAATTTTAGAAATGTGCCACTTAAGCACGATTTTAGGGAAAACAATAAAGAGTATTTAAATAGGATAAAGGCATAATTATTTCCATAAAACCATAAATTAAATAAAATGGTTTTTCATAATAAATTGAGTGGTTTTATAAAATATGGTTTCCTTAAATCATCTATGGAGTTTACTTGAAAATAGGTAAGAAATAGAGAAGTTCTCTTTAATCGGGTTTTTTATTAAGAGGATTTGATAAGGGAACCTTTTTAAAACATGTATTTCTCATCAAAGAAGATGAACTGAGATATACATGTGTGTGGGACATATATACAGAATATAATAGAAGTATATAAGAATAATGAAAATTTAAATTGAGGCAAATAGATGTGAATACTTACCCAGAAGAAATATGGAGGTTCAGAGATACCCCTTACCTTATGTACAAATGAGTTCTGGACTTGAACTTAATGCCCTAGATGATCAAATTAGATTAATTAATTACTTAATTCAAAACATATTCCACATATATTTTATTTATCATAATTTTATTACATTAATTTATGGCCATTTCAGTGAGTCATAAAGTTCAATTTTTTTGTTCCGGGAACGTTCATTTCATGGCCTGTTCACTTGTGTATAATTATGGATGTTCTCATCAAATTAGAATAATACTATATAAGTGGAATGAAATGGTATTTATGAACCTATATAATTATATTTTTTCCATATATCATTACTTTTTTCTGACATGGGGATGATTCATTTAATAAAAACTTTAATGATAAATGGTTAGTTTATTTTGACGATTTTTCTGACCATCTCAAATTAGTTTTATTTTATTTAATAATATGTCTATATATTAGTTATAGAACATGAAATAAGTTATAATATAATTATTAAAATCATATTTAACAAAAATAATATTTTTATAACCAGCCTTGAATGAGATAATGGAAAATGAAAACACATTATCCACAGAGACAGTTAACCACCATAATTTGGACAATGGTTTTGTTTATTTGAATAAGAGGAGATGAGAAAAGGTCTGGATATAAGATATTACATTAGTAATATAAAATTATAGTATATACATGATACTATATTTATTATGGTTTTAACAATGAATAAAGTGAGTAAAAGTTAGAAGAAGAAAATAAATTAAAAGAGGTAGTTTAAGAACGTTACCTCTTGGATATCACCTCCTTGAAGGACCCCTTAAGGATATTGGAATTGTTTATTTCATAAGACCAGAAACAATTTTGGGTGGAATTAATTTCAAAAAATTTGGTTTATAATTAATGTTGTAAGGGATGGTTAAGGTTTTTCAATACATCAACCACCCATTTAATCTTGTAGTTTTTAGGTATATTATGCTTTTACCTTTTAACTTTAACCCACTACATTATTTTACTTGTACCATGGTAACTCCTTTTTTACAATGATAAATTTTTTAATGTCCAAAAACAAAATTAAAAATATTAACTAATTTGGACCTCATAATTCCAAATATTCAATCCATTTTACTTGATACAATTTATAAAATTGGTAAAAATCATTTCTAATGTGATACCCATATAACTCATAAAAACAATTTTTTTAGAAAAGGTAAAATCATGATTTTTAAAATGATAGGTATGTGTTTCTAAGTGTAACACATTTTGAATTATGAAATTTACTGAATACATATTGATCAAGAATAAGGGTTAAAAATTTGGAAATCATTATCATATAATTATTATAAGATTTATGGTATTTCATAAAACAATATTTTCACTTTTTACCCCAAAATTCAACATTTTTATAAAATTACCATAAATTAAATTTAAGATAATTTCAATGTGAAGATTTAAAAAATTGAATCCATTTTATTAAAATAATATTATAAATATGATAAATTTAATTTTTTTAAATAATATCCTCATTATTTTGAAAAATACTGATTTTAATATTATAATCATTTTTATGACCCTTTGAAAAATTATTTATGGTATCATTAAATTATCTTATCATTATAATAAAAATTATTATTAATTTATTAATCCATTTCATGTAAATAAAAATTATTTTAAATCATTATATTTATTATAAAAATGTGATTAAAACATTTATGTTTTATAAAAACATAAGCACTTAATTTATTATTTTTAAAATATTAATTTTCTTGTACCATGGTTTAAATATATTAGGTTTTAATTTTATATGATTCCTAACTATTATTTTACATTTCCATATGTGATGTTACTATTCTAACATTCACATTACTATTCTTAATGGTTATATTACTATTCTAATGGTAAGGTTACTATTCCAACGATCAGATTTATAACGGTCATATAGGTTTCCTATTTCTTATAAATAACTCTTATTCCATTCATTCTTCATTCAATTATAATTTCTTTCAAGTTTATATATACATTCATATTCAGAATGAATATTTTATTATGAACATTATGTTTTATTTTTATAGTTTTTTTCGTGAGTGCGGTCATTATGGTGGATCGAGAAGACCCAAATTATCCTATACTTATTTTATTATTTTCTATTTATTATCCCATTGTAATATTTTTTATTCTTATTGGTTTATTTTATGACTAATGTATCATTCTTCTTTTATGAGAATAATGTTTTGTTGGTTTCTCTATGTGTGATTTATACTACATGACATAATTATAGGAAGGGAAATTACATTGATTAAATTTTGGGTCTTTACATTCTTCCCCATTATGAAATTTCTACATAGAAATTTAATTTTACATGCTAAGGTGAAAACAGGTGAGGTTACTTATCTTCCATTGCTTCTTCGGGTTCCCATGTCACCTCTTCATACTTACGGTTTCACCATAGTACTTTGACTAGGTGAGCAGTCTTGTTGCATATAACTTTATCTCTATGGTCCAAGATCTTCATTGAATTCTACTCATAAGAGAGATAATTCTATAGATTCACCACCTATAAATTCAGTACATGTGATGGATATGGTATGTACTTCTTCAAGAGGGATATGTAGAATACATCATGTACTTGAGACATGGTTGGTGGAAGTGCTATTCGATAGGAAAAAGCTCCAAAGTGATCAATAATATCAAAAGAATCGATATACCTGGGAATTATCTTTCAATTATTTACAAATATCACGAATCTATTCCATGAATATTTTTGGAGGAATACCTTATCTCTAAACTCAAAATCCAGGTCCTGTTGACGATTGTTTATATAGATCTTCTGTCGACTTTGGGCAGCCCTGAGGCACTGCTGAACGGTCTTCACCTTTTCTACTATTTCCTCAACCATTTTAGGTCTCAAGAGCTTGTGTTCACCAAATTAATCCCAACATAGAGGTGTTCTATATCTTTTCCAATAAAGGGATTCATATGGATCCATTTGGATGCTTGAGTAGAAACTATTACTGTAACAAAATTTGACCAGAGGAAGATATTGGTCCCATACTACTTTAAAGTCCATTAAGCATGTTATAAACATATCTTCCAATGTATGAATAGTCCTCTTAGACTAGTCATCAGTCTGAGGGTGATAATCCACACTGAAGTTCAACTTAGTGTTTAGGGAATATTGAAGAATTCTCCAAAACTTGGAGTAAAATCTTAGATCTTGATCAGATACAATCAATAATGGTACTCTATACAGCATCACCACTTCTCTTAGGCATATTCATGCATGTTTATCGAGTGAGAAGTCCTCTCTAATTGAAATAAAGTGACAAGTCTTTATAAGATGATCCAAAACAACTTATATGAAATTATTTCCTATGGATGTCTTCGGATGTCTAACGACAAATTCCATGGTGATGTTTTCCCATTTCCATGAAGGTATGGGAAATGGTTGCATCATCCCCTTATAATTTTTCCTTTCAACCTTCAATTTCTAATATAATAGTCAATTTTATGTATATTCATATTGTCACAAAAATAGTGCTCTCTAAGATCTATATATATCTTTATGCTCCCTGGGTGGATGGAGAAGGTAAAGATATGTGCATCATTCAAAATTTCCTTCTTTATATCAGTATTTTATGGTACACATAGTCATGACCCAAATCTTATTACTCCTTCCTCATCAATTTTTAAATCCAAGTATTTCCCATTTTTAATTGCCTCCACCTTCTTATAATTCTCCACATAAACTTTTTTTTCATCTTTTATCTTCTCTAAAAGGGATGGTTGGGTAATAATTTGAGAAAGGAATGATGATTTTCCTTCCTTTGTGATTCCCATTTCCATCCTTTATAAGTTTAATAAGATTGTATCCTTCTCAATTATCATCATTGATAAATTTGGAGGATCCTTTCTACTTAAAATCAAATTCCACTTTGTTTGCTTTACCAGGATGGGAGTGGATTGAGCACTCATAATTCTTAATAAGATTTAACCATTTATTATGGTTCATATTAAGATCCTTATATGTGAATATATATTTAAGGATCTTGTGATCAATATATATATCACACTTCTCCCTATAGAGATAATGCCACCATATTTTCAATGCGAAGATCATAACTGCCAATTCTAGATCATACATGGGATAGTTTTTTCTCATAGACATTTAGCTACCTTGAGGCATAGGATATAACTTTATCATTTTGCATCAATTCAGATCCTAATACCTTCTTTTATGAATCATTGTATACCGTAAAGATTTTCCCACTTGTGGGTAGTGTAAGTACTGGTGTAGTGATAAGCCTCTTTTTCAATTATTTGAATCAGTCTTCACATTCACTATTACAGAAATACTTTAATCCCTTTTGAGTCATCTTGGTAAGTGGGTTTTAAAATCATGAGAAGTTCCTCACAAATATTTAGTAATACCCAACTAGACCAAGGAAACTATATATCTCCATTATAGATGCTGGTCTGGGCCACTCTTTGATTTCCTTTGTCTTAGAAGGGTCCACAGATATCCCTTTTCTAGCGATTACATGCACCAATAAATATACTTACACCATATAGAACTCACATTTACTGTACTTTTCATATAGTTTCTCCCCTCACAACGAATTTAGTATAGTATTCAAATTCTCCTCCTTTCTCTTGGAGTATATCAAAATATAATCTATAAAGACTATCGAAAATTTGTTGAGATAATCTATAAAGAATCTATTCATTAAGTCCATGAAAATTGATGGATCATTAGTGAGTCCAAAGGGAATCACTATAAACTCATAGTGTCCATACCTTGTTCAAAAGGCAGTCTTGGGAATATCTTCCTTCATTACCTTTAATTGGTGTTATCCCGACCAATGGTCAACACTAGAGAAATACATGGTCCCACATAGTTAATCAAACAAGACATATATATATGGTAGTGGATACTTGTTCTTTATCATGATTTTTTTGATCTCATGATAATCAATGTAGAGGCGCATTGATATATCCTTCTTCTTGATGAAGAGAACCAAAACACCCCACAATGAATCACTCGAGCTTATAAAACCCTTTTTCAGATTCTCTTGTAACTGATTCTTTATTTCTTCCAACTCAATAGTGGCCATCCTATAAGGATTATTTGATATGTACATAGATATAGGTATAATTTAAATTGATAACTCAATCTATTGGATAGGCGGAAGACCAAAAAATTATTTAGGGAACACATCAGTGTTGTCCCACACAATGATCATATATTCAAGAATGATCCTCTTTTTCATCTCAATCATTTGAGCTATATATGTATGGTCATAAGTAAATAATATACATTATTTATAAGAATATTCCAAAGTATATTCATTATCCTACTTACATTTATACATTATTGGAGGATGCCTTGGGATGTGAATAGTGATCTACCTCTCCCATCAGTTGATGTTGGATTTATATAAAGATAGCCAATCCATGCCCAATATAGCATCAAACTCCACCAAAAGAAGTAAGACAAGATTTAATGGGATATTTAGTCCATAAAAATCAACTAGGGAGGAGTTATATACTTTAGATGCAATAATTTCTCCATTCACAATTCTCACAGATAACTTAACCTCTATATTTTGATGTGGTACTTAAATATTTCTACTAAACTTGAAAGATATGAACAAATGTGTAGAACCAAAATAAAAAGTAATTTTTTTATTCTTAAATGAATAACTAGAACACCTATCATAACATAATTATTGGAATCCAACTCAGTAGTAGTGATATCATATGCCCTTTTTAATTTCCTTAGAGGTTGTTGTCATTGATTATTTCTGAAAACCCTTGTCTTAGGTCATTATCTCACACAATGTCCATATTCCTTATAGTTTAAAAATTGTAATACATGTTGAGTGTTGATATAAATCTTCCTTTCCTATTCTTCATTAGTGGGATTCTTCATATCCCTTCAAAAATTATTACCCTGATACCCCTCTTTTCCACATTTGAAGCATCTCCTGATTCCCTTTAGATAGTTACCAAGATGCTTCTTCCCACACTTTTGACACGTGGGATGATGGGGTTTTTTCTCCATGGGATTTATCTATTGATCCTCCCATATTATACTCCATTTTTCTATTTTTATCTCTGACCCCATGAGACCACTAAGAGTCTCTAATCTCCATCTCAACCTTACAGACACAAAAAAAAATCTCCTCATAGCTTTCAAAGTCTCAAATCACCAATTATTTTCATATACTTGACTTTAATTCACTAAATAATCAATTCACCTTGCTTTCAGTGTTCATGAAAAAGCCAGTGGCTATCACGAAAGCCTTGTGAAGTTTTCCTCATATGCCCTGATGGACTTATCTTCATTTTGATTCAGTCCGAGGAAATTCATCTCCATCTTAAGATAGAGATTTTGGTGAAAATATTTATTGAAAAATATTTTATTGGATCCTTCCCATTCAATGGAATCAATTTCCTCTTTAGACTTAGTGTTCTTTTTTAGTGTCCACCACTGATCAACTTCCCCATCAAAATTATAGACTGCCAACATGAATTTATCTTATTCTGAGCACTAGAGGATAGAGAATATCTTCTCAATAGAGTTGACCCATTGTTATGTGATAAGGGGGTAATAAGATCTACTAAATATATGAGGCATTTTTCACATAAATAATTTGACTGCAACTTTATATTTCTTAGGAGAAGGAGGGAATTCCACACAATTCAAGTTATTATTCATAACTTAATCCAGATGATCTAGTACTATCATAAAGTTTTGAACTACCATTCCCACCAGTTTTGGAATCTCATTAGGACAATCATCACATGACTATCACATTGATTATTGGAATGGGTTATCCTATTTCCCACCATTAAATAAATAAAATAAAATACAATTTGGGGGCTTGAATACTTTTATAATGAGAATATAAAAAGGAAACTATTAATATAGAATGATAAACTTATAAATGAAAAGTATATCATAAATTATGATTCCCTAGGTTTCAATCTAGGTTATCCATGATGTTATAATTATACACAGGGTTCTTACTAAAGTTTTCAAGTCCTAATCCCAAAAAATAATTAAAATATCCTCTAATACCAACTATAGTGACCCAATCCTTTTAAACCTATTATTACATTATTTTACATGTAATTATCCAAAAATAAGAAACAAGGATAAAAAAGACTAGTGTCTTTGGAAGGTTAGGTACATAATTAAAAAATATTAAATGAAAATAAAACATATTTTTATTAATCTCCATAATTAGATCTTAACACTCTTTGAGCTCCTATAACTAAATAGGATAACCTGGGAAATACATAGAAAAAATGGGTGATCTAAAAATCCCAGTAAAGGAATAAATATGGAAAAGAAGCACAACACATGAGTCATAAGGCATAACATGATAACATAGAAGGAATGGATCATGAATAGACATATAAGTTCATAACATATAGAACATGGAGTCATATGATCTTGGTAATATAGGAACGTGGAAGTAGTATATATCATGACATAAACATGAGTCAACACCAACTGTCAAGATAATATCACATAGTAGATAAAGTTCCATAATGGATTATGTTTACTCCCTAATCCCATACACAACATATCATAAGACTAAAAATTACCCAATGCATTGTATATATCATAACCTAACCCCTGTTTTTTCTTTATTTTATTTTTTTCTTATTGTTAGATATTTTGGTTGAGGTTTAGGTCAAATTATTGATGAGAATTTTTGTGTTTTGGAGGTTTCTGGTGAGATTTTTCCTTGTGCACGGTTAGTGTGCACGGTTTGGGGGTTAACCATGCAGTTTGCAAAGGATGAGGTCATTTTTAGATCAATTAATTATTTCATAGTTTGAATTGCATGGTATGATCATGGTTTGGACCTAACCGTGTGAGGCCTAGGAGAAACCATGTGGTGTGTGGTTGGTGTTTGGAAAAAAGTGAACGACTTGTGCACAATTAGAGAAAATCGTGCGACAAGCGTGTAGGGTGGATCTACCAAAATGATAGAGTTAAGCTGCATGGTTGGTGCATGATTTCCCAAACCGTGAAACCGGCCCATATGGGTGTCCCTCCTCTTCAATAGGGTACACACGATTGGTGCACAGTTTGGAAAGCCGTGCATCCAAACCCTATAACTTTATCAGGTCTTTGAAAAGTTGCAATTACTCTTCTTTACCTCTTATGTTTTAACCCCAAATCCCCTCCTATCCTCTCCCTTTTGTTTGTTTAGCCCCTTGGGAGCCTAGGGTGGATCCCACCTCTCCTCCTACTTAGATTCTAGGTGATTCTCATTCAATATTTGTGTGGATTTATCCTTGGGTAAGTCTAATTATATATTCTTCTTCCTTCTTCTTCTTGTTTCTTGGTTCTTCTTGGTGGGGTTACCTCTTGGCCGAACCCTAGGGAAAGGTTTAGCTAATTTGGAATAATTCTTTTGATGTTAGGGTGTGCAGATCATATCTTGGGCTTGGTTCTTCCCTCTCTTAGAGTTTTTTTTGTGTTTTCACATCGTTGAGGTAGGCGTTTCCATTATTTTCCTTTTCAGAACATGCCATTGATGCTTGATATTTCCTAAATTGCTTCTAAAATGTTTTAATCATGCTTGTGATGTTTTTTCTTGATGAATTTTGCTGTAATCGTGTTGTAATTTTAACAAAAACGGGTTTCAAATATATTTCCTTAGTTATATATATATATATACATATAAAGTGTTTACAAAATTCCAATTGTACTTTAAAAATGATATTGGATGTTTTATTTTTTTTTGGACTTGGTGGTGTTTTGGTGACTTGGTTATTTGTGAATTGGGGCTCATGAGTAGATTTTGGTGCCTTTTTGTGGTTTTGTGTTTAAGGGTGGATTATTGTGTGAGGTTGTTTTTCTAGTTACATTTCTTTAATTAGAAATTTTTTTAATCTATGGATTTCAATGGGTGTGCCATTTGATGTGTCCATATCCATATATGCACGGGGTGCACACATGGATGGGAACACAAATGATAATGGATTTCTAAAATGATGGTTACCTTAAACTCCAGATTTCAAAAAACTTTCACTTCCTCCCTCTTCTCCCCTTTATCCCTCTTATCCTCAAATGGTTCCTTTAAACCCCCACTATTTTTCAAAATAGTTTCCTGGTTTTCAAATGAACTCAAATGTGGTTTCAAATGTGTTTCTAAATTAAGGAAAATTTGTCATCTTTAAGTGTGTGTTGGTTTCTAAATGATATAAAGGCTCATTTGGTATCTTCCAAATGTGTTGTGTGTTTTTAACTTAGTCTTGGAAATGGTTTTTAAAATGGACATGGTTTTCAATGTTAAAGGTCCAGTTGGAACTTGTGAATGGTTTGATGTGTGATTGGAACCTCTATAGTAGTCCCTCCAAGGAGAGGGTTATTACATAGGTGGTGTCGGAGTTTGGGCTAGGAAAGAAAGGTGTAATATAAGGGTTATTAGTTTATGTCACACATTTGATGAACTCCTCATTCTCAAAGTACCATTATCATGGGATTCATGGGAATCATATAGAGGGATGGCTGATTATTTATTTCCGATCCTAATTAGATAGATTGGAACCCCCTATATTTGATGAGAGACCATATGGGATTTTCCACTGGTGATAGTAGTTTAGAGTATCCATTTGGTTATTGACTATGGAGATGCACCATACACTGGTAGGTGAGTCCGAATCAAGTACATTCAGGGATTTATTTTAAATATGTTTAGGAAATGACCATGATTATCTATCTGTATGTTCTGTTTTACTCTACTTTACTTGATTATCTTTTCGGTTAGTTCTTTCCTTGTTTATAATTACCTACACTATTTCCTTTATGCTCTGACACAGTTTTTTATTCAATTGGTTTCGTTCCTCATTTATAGTTTTGGATTAAAAAACTAGGTTTTGGAAAATAAATCTGTTTTAAAAAGGGAATTACAGTGTGTGTTGTTTTAAAAAAAGGAATCTTTGGAAAGTTGTTTTTTATTTCTTAAAATTTATAAAACCATATTTTCTAAATGTATTTCAAACTAGTGATTATGGAATATTTCTAGAAAGGAAATGTATGGATTTTGTGGTGTTTACCTACTGACTTGTTTTATGATTACACCCGACTTGTTCCACTCGGTGTCGATAGACCTGAACTATTTTGTAGGTTTAGGTTTCTGTTCAGGTTTCTAGTGGAGTAGGATGGTTTTGTAGATAGTGGTGACCTAAAGGTCATGTGTAGATCTGGTCAGGTTTTGTTTTGATTTTCGGTTTTTTTTGAGTTTTTTATTTCTATTTGCTGTAGTTGTATTGGATTTTATTATGCATTTATTTTGATCATGTGGTTTATAGTTTCTTGGTGAGTTCTCTATTTAGTTTGTTTATTTCATTTGTTTATTGGGATAAATTGTTCCCACAATGATATATTTTATGCCCGACACTAGTCTTCATCACAAGAGGATAGGGAATGCCTCTCAGTCCTTGCCACAAACTAGGTCAGGTATCAGGTCAGATGGAAGCCCAAACAGGTTCGTGATAGGATTTATATCTAGGTGCACCCATCATAACATGCACATGAATATTTTTTTCCACATAAACAAATCAAACATAAGGAATGATCATAAGGGTTACCCATGTAATGAAATGAGTTTCATAATAATGTCATAAGGGCGTATCATAATGTTATCCATGAAAGAATGGATTTAAATCATCATTAATAATTCATAAAGTAAAAATAAAAATAGATCATGAATAATTATGTCCAACTAAATTTAAAACATGAAAATGAGTAGTTTGATAATTTTAGAAATGTTGCACTTAAGCACGATTTTTGGGAAAAGATTAAAGAGTATTTAAAGAAGATAAAGACATTACTATTTCCATAAAACCAAAAATGAACTAATATGGTTATTCATGATAAAGTGAGTTATTTTATAAAATATGGATAGTTTAAAATATTATATAGAATGTACTTGAAAATGGGTAAGAAATAAAGAAGTTCTCTTTAATCAGGTTTTCTTATCGAGAGGAATTGAGAAGGGAAACTTTTTAAAACATGTATTTCCCATAAAAGAAAGATAAGTTGAGAAATATATATTTTGGGGACATATATAAAGAATATGGGATAAGTATATAAGAATTATTCATAGATAAATTGAGGCAAATATAGGTAAAGTGTTTCCCAATAGAAACATGGAGGTTCAAAGTGATACCTTACCTTATGTCAGAATGTGTTCTGCACTTGAACTTAATGTATTGGATGATCAAATTAGATTCATTAATTACTTAATTTAGAAGCTATTAATCATATATTTTATTTATCATAATTTTTTTATTTTCATTTATGGCCATTTTAGCGAGTTATAAAGATCAATTTTTTTGTTCCAGGAGTATTCGTTTCATGGTTTCATGGTCGGTTCACTTGTGTATAATTATGGATGTTCTTGTAAAATGGGAATGATACTATAGAAGTGGAATGAAATGGTATTAATTCACCTAAATAAGTATAAATTTTCCCATATATCATTAAATTTTCTTACATGTTTATGATTCATTTAATAAAAACGTTAATGATAAACGGTTAGTTTATTTTGGCGATTTTTCGACCATCTCAAACTAGTTTTGTCTTATTTAATATTATATATATATATATATTAGTTCTAGAACATGAAATAAGTTATAATATAATTATTAAAATCTGATTTAACCAAAATAATAGTTTTATGACCAGCCTTGAATGTGGTAATGGAAAATTAAAACTCATTATCCATAGAGACGGTTAACCGCCATAATTTGGACAATGGTTTCGTTTCTTTAAATAAGAGGAGATGAGAAAAGGGATGGATATAATATATTTCATTAGAAATATAACATTACAGTATACATGATACATTATTTATTATTATTTTATGTATTAATGAGGTGAGGATAGGTTATAAGAAGAAAATAAATTAAAAGATTTAGTTTGAGAATGTTACCTCTTGGATAT
Organism: Viscum album; assembly: GCA_963277665.1. NCBI lineage: Eukaryota > Viridiplantae > Streptophyta > Magnoliopsida > Santalales > Viscaceae > Viscum > Viscum album. The sequence continues at coordinate 281,717,783 of OY728136.1, read as the reverse complement.
CATCAACTTAAAGGACCCCTTAAGGATCTTGGAATTGATCTTTTGGTGAGAATAGTAGCACATAGGCATGTAGAGAGTGGGGATGAGAGGTTTTGATAAATAATTTGAAATCCTAAAGTCTTAGAATGTGTGAATATAAGGGGTGGTGAGGGGTGGTATTTATACTTGAGGAGGGGTGGTTTTAAGTGATTAAATAATGATTATTTTGTATTTAAAGCTAACCACTTTTGGGTGGAATTAATTTCAAATAATTTGGTTGATAATTAATGTTTTAATGCAATTTTAAGTTCAATAAATACATCAAACATCCATTTTATGTTCTATTTTTTAGGTATATTAAGATTTTACCGTTTAACTTTAACCCACTACATTATTTTACTTATATTGCGACAACTCCTTTTTTTACCACAATAACATTTTCTTTTATGTCAAAAAATTTAATTAACCTTATTACCTAATTTAGACCTTATAATTATAAATATTATATCTATTTTAATTTATTCAATTTATAAAATCATTAAAAATCAATTCTAACGTGATACCCGTATAACTCATAAAAATAGTTTTTTTTAGAAAAGGTAAAATCGTGGTTTTCAAAATGCTAGGTATGAATTTCTAAGTGTAACACCTTATACATTAAGAAATTTAATAAATATATATTGATCAATAATAAGGGTTAATTTTTTTTAAATCATTATTATATAATTATTTTAAGGGGTATGGTATTTCATAAAAATGGTATTTTCACTTTTTACCCCAAAAATCAACCATTTTAGAAAATTAACATAAATTAATCCTAAGATAATTTAGATGTGTATATTTCAAAAATAGAATCCATTTTATTAAAATAATTTTTTAAATTTGAGACATTTAATTTTTAAATAAAATACTAATTATTTTGAAAAATACCGATTTTATAATATAATTGATTTTATGACCATTTGAAAAATTATTTATGGTCTCATAAAATTATCTTATCATTATAATAAAAATAAATATTAATTTATTAATCCATTTTATTTAAATAAAATTTATTTTAAATCATTATATTTATTATAAATTTGTGATTAAACCATTTATGTTTTATAAAAATACAAGCACTTAATTTATTATTTTTAAAATATTTATTTTCTTATACCATGGTTTAAATATATTAAATTTTCATTCTATAGGATACCTAAATATTATTTTACATTTCCATAGGTGTGTTTACTATTCTAACATTCATATTAATATTCTTAATGGTCAGATTACTATTCGAATGGTAAGGTTACCATTCCAATAGTCAGATTTATAATGGTCATATGGGTTTCCTATTTCCTTAAATACCTCTTATTACATTAATTGTTCATTAATTACTAATTTATCTCAAGTTTATATATAATTTAATCTTTATAATGAATATTTTATTGTTAACACTTTGTTTTATTTCTATAGCTTTGTTCATGAGTGCATTCATTCTGGTGGATCGAGGAGACCCAAGTTATCCTATTCTTATTCTATTATTTTCTATTTATTGTCCCACTATAATATTTTGAATTCTCATTGGCTTATTTTATGAATAATGTATCATTATTATTTTATAAGAACAATGTTTTGTTGGTTCCTCTATGTGATATATACGCTTAATATAATATGACATAATTATAGGAAGGGAAATCCGATTGATAAAATTCTGGGTCATTATAGTATCATTGGATAATATCCCCAGTAAGGAATAATTAACAATAATTAAGGTCATATTATAGGGAAAATTATTTTGAATGATCATTTAAAACATTTCTTGAGGAAAATATACTTTCCACTTTGAGAATCACTTTTTAAAACATATATTTTTTCAAAATCCTTTTTATTGAAAATAACTTGGAAGATTATAAAGGAACATTTAAAGAAATTATTGGTTATGATGGCATAGAATTCCATTCTTTTAATACATGTTAAAATGAATATTCCTTTCTCATTTTCGGTAAAATCAAAATAGGTATTGTTTGGAAAATGACATGAAGATTTCTTTAAATTTTTTTTATAAAAAAGTAAAACATGGGTAAAAATGTATTTAATACATAATTTGGATAATATTAAATTTTTTTTGAAAAAACTTTTAGAAAACTTTATTTTTGAAGAAAAATGAGTTTTCAAATGAAGAGAGAGATAAAAATAATTTTTATTAAAAACATTCTTCTGAATTATTGCGTATATAAAGAGAGAAAAATGAAGGGAAAACATGTATTCTCATGACATAACCAAATGATAATAAAATTAATTAGTTTCTTTAGATATGGATCATAATATTTTATCATTAGAAACATAATCATAAACAATCTTGATAAATGATGAGATTGTAACATAAAATCTTTACTAATTCGGTAACATTGAATTGTAATCCCCATAAAGGAATAACATTAAATGAAACTTAAAATATCATGAGAATAAATAAATTCATTATATTACATGTATAATTGGATTTATATTCACCTCATGAAATAATATAGGTGTATAACATAGAATATGTCTCAACGAAGGAAAATTGACGCAAAAATCCATTACTGCTTTGGTAACTTTTGAACCGTAAACCCCATGAAAGAAGGACCATAAAATAGATATATAAATCCCAATAATTTTCAGGATAATAATAATAAAATAAATTCATGGGAATTATATACACCACATAAAATAAATAGGTGGTGAATAATATATGTGTCCCACAAAAGTAAAAAGTGAGATAAAAATCCCTTACCTTAAGTCTCGACTTTCGTCGTACATGTTAAAACCTAATATATAATAAATATAAGTTTATTATAAATATATTACCAAACCATATATATATATATATATATATATATATCATACCATATATGATTTACTTATGACCTTTTATTACCTTTTTATTAATAATTCCACGCTAAATTCTAGTTTCGGGCAATAATTGTTTGTTTTTCATGTATGTTTTTATTTTTTATTTTTGGTCCTATCAATTTTATCTTGGTTTCATAATATCAAAAATTTTAAACATGATATAAATATAATATACATTCATTATATATATTTTTAGAGTAATCCATAAGATTTAGAGATAAAAAATGAAATACACTATTTATGGAGATGGTAGGTCGTATGCACACATGAATGCTATTTCCATTCCTTTGAAAGATTGAAATAAAGAAATATAAATAATATAATAACATTTCAGAATCATTTTTATTTCATATATATCACATATTTTCATTAAATCCATCCTTTTTACCTTCCATATAAGGCATGAACGAATCACATCGCTTCGCGTGGCAGTAGTTCGCTATACACATGAGCGACATACCATATTCCAACATAATGGGAAGTAGGAAGTTATATGTGATATAATAATTAAATAAGTATAATAATATCATAAATATGATATATAAAAATTTAATCAATCATTATATCCAGCCATGATAGGTGGTGATGGAAAACGAATAACATCGGTTCGCGAGGCGATAGTCCGCCATACACATGAATAATGATTTCTTATCCCATTTGATGGAGGATAAGATGGTTATAGGTCATTAAATGAACATAAAAACATATAATAATATTTAGGATAATTATTTTATTACATAATCATGGTTTAATAATAAATTAAAGAGGTGGAGGAAGAAATAAAATAAAACGCTCGGTCAGGGGTGTTACCTCTTCTTTGAAAAACTTCTTTTGGTTTGGATAAAAAAGATTATTAGGGTGGATTTATGACCAAAATAAGGATTATGGTATGAGATTAGATAATTAAGTAAGTTATTTGGGTAGTTATTGTCTGAACCAAATGGTTTTGGAGGTGTGAAGAGAAGAGAAGAAGTGATGACCTTTTATAAGTGGGGTGAGTGCCACACTTGTAAAATTTTAAAAAGAAAAAGGTGTACCCACGTTTTTCACATGAAAAAAGCCTAAAAAATAGAAAATTATAAATAAAAAACTATATAAGTTCAAATTACGGCCATAAAATGGGTTTTGGACATGTTTTGGGTCATTTTTAACACTTATTTTTTAGTTTAGCCCCCAATAAACCCATCTTTACTATAACCACGGTAAATAATTTTTACTATTTTTAATATTAATTATTGTCAAAAATTAATTTTAACTTATTAGTTAATATAAATTATTATGATTCCAAATATTTAATCCATTTTTATAAATTCCATTCACATAATTTAAAAAATTTAATTTAAAATTAAACCCATAGATACGACGAGAAAGCAGTTTCCAAAGAGAAAACGTTCAAAAGATTTAAAAGTTTTTATATAAAAATTCAATATTAAAATTATTCCAATTACCTAAATTAGATTAATTGATAGATAATTTAAGTAATTTTACTTTTAAACCCATTTTAAAACAAAATTTAACCTTATAAATTCTATAAACAAAAAAGAATTTTCAATAAAAACAATTATTTTTCACAATTAATTGAAAAATTAATGCTTTTAGAAAAATCCCAAAAAATCACCCTAATATAATTATGAAATTATGATTTAAAAAATAAAGTTTATTTTATAAAATTAATTTTCTAAAAGTTTCAAAAATTAACTTTATTATTATTCACAAGAAGAAATAAAAATCAACTTTTTTGGGAAAATAGTATTTTAGAAACATATAAAGACTTCACAAAAAAATTATGTATTTTTTTATCAATATGTTTAATTTATATAAAACCATTATACATAATATTTTAAAAGTATTTATTACTATTCATATCACTAAGTTTAATGTCTAGGTTATAATAGTCAAGTTTAAATAATAATATTAATAATATATCACGGTTTGTTAAAACTCAGTATTGCATGTAACACAAGATAAAATTGGTGGTGTGTGTAAAAAAGATATCAAATAAATATAATTTATTCAAAAAAGATATAATTCCTAAAAACTTGGGGTGTTACATGTGTTATCTCTCCCTTTATTATTACATAAGACCTGCATGTCCATGGTTATTTAGATAATTCCCTTTAACCAATACTTTGGTTCCCCTCACCCATGTGTGAGTTATAAATACATGTAATTAATTAAGTTTCAAAAGGTTCATGGAGGTGATTCAATATGTAACCCAAATGATGCTAACCTATATGATACACAGGTGGATAGGTGGATTTCCACTACTCATTCCATGGATGGCATAAGGAGTTGTTCCCCTAGGAAATAAGTTGATTTATTATCTATTTAATAAATAAAACATTAAATAATATCATGATTGGGTTATTTATTTATTTATATCTATGCATTATTTATTTTATGTATGCAAGTCCAAGATCACATAAATAAATGAATAAATGTGAAAAGACATAATTAAATAAATGTATTATACATAAATGTTTTATCCAACATGGTTACTTAATTAAATAAAATCCACTTAACATTAAAAAGATATGTAAAGGATAAGAAAACATAAAATTTATGTATAATAAAACAAAATACATCATGTAAATATTAAATTGTTATTCCTTCCATCGTCTGAATTAAGATGAACCCATAGTTTAAGTGTCATTTCGGCCTCCGTCAGGGGAAATTTTAATTATCGGGAAGTATGAACTAAGATAGTGGGTCAAATTAACCGAATTTTTATTGGGTTTAATGGCCTCCATATATCCAATAAATTTTTTTAGGAGAGTGTTAAAGAAATTTGAGTCATGGTTTTTGGATTGGGGAATTTACTTAATGGATCAAGGAGCTGCAAGTATATAGTGGGAAAAAACCTTACCTAAATACTTTCTAGTAATTTTCATGGCCTCTGTCTTGATTATAAGAAAGGAAATATGGATACTTGACACTAAAATGTTTTTGAAACTAGAAATTCCAGTCTTAATGGTGAGGTCTATTGAGACTTGATAAAATAGTGGGAGAATTAACAAAAATTTATTATTATTATTTCACACATAATTTTAATCAATAAAAGTACTAAAAATATGCTCTTATAATTATAGAATAATGGAAATTTCGTCATCCACACTATCCCTATGAAAAATATTTGAGAAAGTATATCTCCTCACTAGAGGTAACTTCTAGGAGTTATTCAGACGCATTTATGTAGTTTTTCACTATGAACATAAATATTACATTCTAGAATCCTCAATACCTAATCCACTTACTAAGGAGTAAAGTGATGAAGAGTTCCTTATCTATAAAAAACATTCAAATGATGTGATCCTTATTCAATGTTTAGTGCTATCATCTATTTTTAGTGAAATAATTAAGTATCATGAAAAAATGGATGCTTATATCATGATCAAGCATCTCCATGGTATTTACTAGGAGAGAGAAAGACATGAATGGTTTGATATATCCAGGGATATTTTTTAGAGAAATCTTAGACAGTGTGCACCATCTGGTTCTCACGTAGCCAAGATCATTGGCTACATTGAGCACATAGAGGTTATAGGATTTAAACTCCCTAATGATCTTCACACTGATCTCATTATTTCATCACTCCCTTTGATATTCTCCATATTTGTTATAAGTTTTAACATAAAAAACATTAAAAAGTCTATCACAGATCTTCTTAATATTTTTCTCCAAGTATATAAGAAGATGAAGCATGAAAAGCCTTTTGTCCTTATGGTGAATAAATGAAGGACCAATAAATTATCTCTAAGCCCAAATATTTTTCACAACACCCTTCCAATAATAGAAAGATCAAGGGAAAAGAAAGGGAACATGATGCTTTCTGTTTCACATGTGGCAATCAGGTCCACTCGAAGAAAAACTACACCCAGACAAAGAAGCAAGGGGAAGATTTAGTTGTGTTTGTCATCAAGTGTAATTTATCTATTTCTAAAAATTGAGTATTAGATAAATCTTACGGTGATCACATATTAATTCAAATAAAGTAACCAATTTGATTCCAAAAAATAGACTGAGGAGAGGTAGATCTACAAGTATCCAACAGAGATAAACTTGATACTTTAGCTATTAGTGACTACCACCTCATGTTTCCAATGAGAATGATATTGGTTTTGAAAGGTTGTTATTATGTTCCATCCATTACCAAAAACATTATATTTGTATCCATACTCAATAAAGATGGAATTATTTTCATGTTTGGGAATAAATGTTTCTTATTTTATAAAGATTTTTTATGGTAATGAAAATTTAAATAAGAGTCTTTATATTTTGGATTACAAGAACCATGTTATGGAAATAAATAACAAAATTAATTCACATGAATCATACTACACCGAAATTTAGAATCACTGGTTAGGTCATATAATTGAAAAGTGTTTGAGTAAATTACAAAAAAGATGGATATTTAGATTATTTTTAACTAAAACCAGTTGGTGTATGTCATACATGTTTACACAAAAAAATACCAAATCCCAATTTGTTGAAAGAGGTGAAAGGGCTATAGAGCTTCTTGAATTATTTCATACCAATGTGTGTGGACCATTTCTAGTTGAAGAAAGGGGTGGGTACTCATACTCTCTAAACTTTACTGGTGATTTGAGTAGATATGGATATGTATACTTTTTGAGGTATAAATTGGATTTATTTGGTAAATTTAAGGAATAAAAGAATGAATTTGAGAACTATATTGGTAATAATATTAAGAAATTACACTTAGACCATGGTGGTGAATATATTAATCATGAATTCATTGATTATTTATGAGAGTTTGGGATCCCATCCCAACTAACTCATCCTTATACACCTTAGTGGAACAACATAAGTAAAAGAAGGAACCGTACCTTATTGGACATGGTGAGATCAATGATGAGTCATGCGAGTCTTCCATTATCCTTTTAGGGACACGTGTTACAAATAATAGCATACATACTAAAATGAGTTCCAAATAAATTGTAAAAAGGTATTACATACTAATTATGGAATGGAAAGAAACCTGTATTACTATACTTACATGTGTGGGGATGTGAATAATTTGTTAAGGACTCTTCAGGTAACAAAATTTAACCTTAGGGAAAAAATATATCTTTATAGGATATACAAAGGAAACGAGAGGATTATACCTATACAATCTATTAGACAAAAAGATTTTGGTTGACAGGTGACCTATATTCCTTGAGAAGGATCATTTATCTAAAAGAGATATTGGGAGAGAGATAGACTTCAATAAAGTCTAGGATTAAGATACACAAGAGTTGGCACATGAACAAATTAAACAAATCCCTATATAAGAAAATGTTCTAGAGACACAAATACTTTGTATGAGTACAAGAGAGGTTAGAAAACCATAACGATATTGTTTTCTAGTCATCGAGGATGGATACTCATTATTAGTTGATAATAATGATCCTCTAACCAACAAGGAAGTAGTAATTTCTATAAATGTTTCCAAATGGAAAGAAGACATGAATTATGAAATGGATTCCATTTACCAAAACCAAGTCTAGATTTTGGTAGATCATCTAGTGGATGTAAAAACCATTGGTTTTAAATGGGTATTCAAGAGTAAACTAGACTTGTAAGGGAAATTCAGTACCAATAAAGCATTATTTATTGCAAAAGGGTTTAAGACAAGGAATTAACTATGATGAAACCTTTTCACAAGTCACAATTCTAAAATACATTAGAATGATTCTTTCCATTACAAACATCCATGACTATGAGATTTTTAAAATGAATGTCAAAATAGCCTTCCTTAATGGGAACCTTTAGGAATATGTATATATGACACAACCCAAAGGGTTTGTGACTCCAAAGGATTATAATAAGATATGAAAATTATAAAAATCCATTTATGTATTAAAGTAACCATCTAATTCATGGAATATTTGATTTGATGAATCCATAATGAAATTTGGTTTCATAAGGAATGAATGCAAGCCTTGTGTCTATAAGTGGTTTAGTGGGAGTGTAGTCGTTTTATTAATAGTATATATCAATTACATATTACTAATCAAAAATGACATACCATTATTACAATCTATTAAGGATTGGTGGAATAAATGCTTCTCTATAAAGGAATTAGGTGAGGCAGTGATGCACCCACACATGTCGTTTAATTCATGTGGGCTACAGTTGGATTATATTTGATTGTTTCCAAAACTTCACATGCTACTAAGATTTAGTATAGCGATAGTCTGAGGTAGATACTATGTGTAATTGGGCTGGAAATGGTAACCTTTGGCTGGGAACCCTTTGGTGTAGGAGTCCTCATGAGTTGATTCAGTTTGGGAAAACTATTTCTAGAGAGTTTGGGGTTGAATTTAGGAATAAGTAAGGGATCATGATCAATTTTGGAGATATAAAGAAAATATCATCTTAATTCTAACTTGGCAGGATCCTAAGGTTTAGGATGCAAAGAAAGTGGAGGTTGCTAGTTGAATATGGTTAAATAAAATAGTTCTACTTAAGTGGTAACTATTCCTTGATCTGGAGATAGTAAAAACCTAGATGCATTAATCTTAGATTATATGAAAAAAACTGTCTCAGGATATTGGTCATAGCCTAACCCACTTCAACCAGGATAAGGCCCTTCATTCAAATGTCTCATGGTGAGGAATATTTTAATGAATCAGATAGAAATTTTTTATTTATCCTAATTACTAACCCTTGAGATTACCAAGTTGAGAATTAAAGATGTATTGAGTTTAGACACCCCTAATTTTGATCTACACCCTAGGTGATTTAGCAACTCATGCTTGTATTGAATGAAAATAAACGAGGAATTGAAATCATGCTTAACCTGCTAGAAAAAGTTGATATTAAATGATTAAAAAACATGAAATGATCTAGCAAAACCAAATTTGATGAACATGCAACCAAGAACAGGAAATATAGATCTTGAATAAAAAAATTCAATTAACTACTTAATTGAAATAAGGATGAGAAAAATCACACCAATGGTTTGTCATAGCTTGCTACTCAAAACAAACAATGAGAAAAACAACATCGATAATGTAAAAAAAATGAAAAATGGGATTGAATTTGATTCACAATGCTTGTATTAAAGTAAAAAAATAAACTAAGACTAAGAAATTTGAGTTTGGGTTAGAGGAAATAGTAGATAATGAGAGAGGAATGAAAGAACAAAAGATGTATGCTCTGGAACCTCTTAAAAATATGATGCCCTACTGCTGTATAAATAGGAAAAATATTACACAACATTTAAAGGTGATTAAAATCATGTAATGATGATTTGTAGTTTTCTCTATAGATTTTTAATCTACACATATCTCATGTGTATCTCATTTGAGATTTGAAACTTTGACTCTTATCATGATGTATAACTTGGATTCGCGACATGTATCTTACTTCGGCTAGTGGGAGATATGTTTTGAAGGATTAACGACGTGTATCAGCAAATCATGTCATGTAATAAAATTCTCTACTTGAAGTTTTCAAAGATTTTTTTCATGACTTACTTTATGACTTGCAGTATGCTGTGAAACTCAACTACATGCCGTGTAAAGAGGTTTTAGGACGATTAATAATAAAATTTTCTCAATTTCTGCATTTTCTCATTTTAAAATTTGGAAGCTTATTTTCTGAAAAAATCAACACATACTAAGTGAATTATTGAATAAATCATTGAAAATAATTAATAAAATGAAAGAAAAATGTATATATGATTTTATATTATCAAATTCTTCCACACTTGAACAATTACTTATCCTCAAGCAAAAAGATCTCAACACATATTTCAAAAAGGTAAGAAAATTTTAAAATAAGAAATAATCATTATATTCAGGTAAATAAAACTAAGTATAAGTAGAAAATGTAAGTCTTCAAAATCATCCTTGAATAGAAAATCAATCATTCCTCATAGATCATTTCTTTAAAAAAATTCTTAATTTTTTAATCACAATTTCTTAACTTTTCCTTGAATTATATACTCATTTACAATTTACATCACAATGAATTTTCTATCATCACTTAGGGTGAAATGAAACTGGATTTATGATCATACCATGAGTACATGATCCTATCCATAGGCTTGCATTGGTTCTATCATCTTCACTTTGTAAATACCAATACAAAATCAACCATAAGAGATTCAACAATTAGGTTCTAATGACTCTAAGGCTGTGGATAGGTAGGTAAATAGTGAAAAAAGATAAAAAAGCATAGTAGGATTTGAAGTATAATTCATGAATTTCGTGATAAGTCTAATAAAATGAATCCTCCATAGCTTAAAAAAGTTCAGTCTCCCAACATCTCAAGTTGGATCCATGTATATGTCAAGTAAGTGCAAGAAAGTTATCCCGTTCCTTATTTTTTTTGTATTTATATTTTTCAAAATTCATGTCTAGTACATATCTCACATCCATCCCCTAACCACATATGATCCTTCAAGGGATTAATCAGTTTGGAAATGGTTATTTTTGACCTTCCTAATACACAAACCATGTCAATTTTTCTTTTTCTTTTTTATTTTGTAAAGGAACACGATCGATGTGAAATACTACAAAGTATACATGGATCAAAATCAAATGGTCTAATGAGAAACACAATAAATATCTATAGTAGAGTCATCCTGTGATGATTGAAATCTTCCCCCACACTTGTTTGAACTAAAGTCATGCATTATACAAAGATCAGGGTAGGAAGGGATAATCGTATTAGAATGGTTGCATCCTATAAGGTCATTCATGGCAACTATGGGATTAATGAGAGAAAAATGTAAGGTGGGTATTAGGAAAAAGTATATAAAAAAATATTTCATCAATTATTTTAAAATTATATTTGTTTAGTCATAGCCTCAATAAGATGTACATGAGCCTTAGCCCAGTTGGTGAGGACTCCTTAAGTGCATCCAGGAGATCTGGGATCAAATCCAGGCGGAGGCTAATTTCCTGGGGCACTATAACAGCACTATAGAAGTACTGTGGAACTATAGTAGGTACTGTAGCAGGTACTGTTTGACACTGTAGTAGCTAGGAATATTCCCCTGTTTGGGCCTTCGAGCTACATATTTGGTCCCTGAGTCCTTTAAAGCCTTCGGGCCACCCAGGACTTTGGGTCAGTAAGGCCTTCAGGCCACCTTAAGTGCAGATCAAAACTAGACAACCTACAAGGAACAAGATTCAGAAGGAGGATGAGTAAGGAGCTTTCACCATAGTAGAAGCTAAAAAGATTTCAAGAATGAGAGGGTATGGCACCTACCATCGGGACAAGCCTATGCATGCACAGGAAAGCATACTAGCCGAACAACCATGTGAAGGTGGAGAGCTGATTTCACGATGAAGATACTGGGGAGGAGCAGTTCCAAGTAGTTAGTCTGGGTTATATGTAATGTTTGAAGCCTAAAGGAAATGAATTCCTCTAAGGCCTATGGGCCATGTAATACTTACGCCTACGGGCCTTGTAAGGGTTCCACCTCACCCCTTGAAAGGTGGATTATCAAAAATCAATAAAAAATGAAGGCCTTTAGTCTATTGGATGGAATGACAGCCTCAATAAGATCTCAATTCAATTTTTTATAGGTTTACATGTCCCAATTATCACTCAAGAAATATGATCAGAAAATAATATGCAATTGTAGGCTCAGAATCCTCTTTAGAATGAGAATAAAAATAAAAACTAGAAATTACTAAGGGTATAAAACCAAGTAATTACTCAATTAACCATAATTTTAAAAATTTTGAATTTTAATTAAATCACTAAGCTTATCAATCATTATAACAGTTTAAATAGATATAAAACATAGATTTCCAACAATTTCCAACTTAACTTTTTTCTTTTATTTAAATGGATAAAATGATTTTTAGGTTTAAATAATTCTTCCAATTTGAAAAATGTCTCCTTGAAAGATGAGAATAAGAAAAACTTCAAGGGTATCGAAAGTCAAAATCATGAAAAACTCCCCCACACTTAGAAGGATATAGTTTTCTCACTGTCCATGGAGGTATTGTGGGAGTGTTATGGAAAATAAATCTCAGAAAAATGAAATGGAAATTGAATAATTTAAGAATTAGGGAATATAAAAATCACTTTAAGGAGTGTCATTCCGTGAGAGAACTTGGGTGTAATGATTGGAATTTAGGATACCTGTAAAATGGGTTATAAATACAAATCTTGCACTAGATAAAACATCAGTCCATAGGTTTGAAATTTTTTTGAAAGAAGAAATAAAAGAAGGTGCACAATATGAATAATAATGAAACTGATTTTATTTAAATGTAGCAGATATATACAATAAAGATCAAGATGGCCCATGATAAGGATGACAAGAACAAAATCATGACTACAAATAGGTAGAAAAATTATGTCATATGGGTTGCCTCCCATAAATCACTGACAAATAATGTCATCATCCAGATGGATGGATCAAAGTATTAGGTAGTGTTGTCTATTAGCTCAGTGGATCCTTTGGTGTCTACAGCTACTCGTGGTAGTATCCTCAAAATCATGGGGTCTTTTCATAGGATTGATGAATTCATGATCATTTTGAGCATGGATCATATGTGTAAGGAAGGGTATCATAGGTTGTGGTGGTGGCTACTATGCATGAATCTCCAATGAGTTCTTGAATTTGACATTCGATTTTGGACATGTGCTAAGTCACTCATTGAATATGAGTAGTTGGTGATACAGGGGAACCAAAAACCATAGATGAAATAGAGGATCTATACATGGATACTATAAAAATAATAAAGATTTAAATTTCAAGAAAAGTAATGTGTAACAAAAATCAGTCACCGTAAATAGATAAGTGTACCAGTACAATATGACATGATACACAGAGTAAAATAGGAAAAAAACCATCCCTAACACAAAAGTCTAAAACAAAAATGATAAAAAATGACCAAATAAGATAACCCGATAGAATCAAAAAGCTCCTCTAATGTTCACTCTCAATCGGGTGGTGGCAGTAGTTGTCCAACCGTATCCATGGCTATGACGGTAGCATTGGCTAGTGGATCAGCCACTGAGGGTGGATTTATAGTGTTGGGAAGATGGGCTAGGATAGGTGATAGAGAGGTGTCGATCCTAAGTGGGGCCATGATCCTGGTAGTTGGATCAACATACGGAACCTCAGTGGATGTGGTAGTGGCCGACCCCTTACCCCGTCAGGCCTACTCAGCGAGGTACTCCTACTGGCCTATAGGTTTAGAGAGATATGAGTGAAGGTCGATGTGGGTTGTAGTTGGGAAGGGAGTGGTATAAGAGGACGGGCTGGTAGGTGCTGATGGTGGCTAACAACCTATAGGAGAAGAGGGTGGTAGAGGGGTGGTAAAATGGGAAATATTGACGGAGGGGAGGTGAAGATGGGAAAAGATCCATCCCAGGTTCTCTAGGATGCATAGCTACATGGCCCAGAGATCTGTTGAGGTGGAATGGATGGGTGGATTAGTAGTTGATGTGGAAGTGGTAGAGTAAGGGATATGATTGAGAGGTGTTGGAGGTGAAGTGGTGGGTGGAGCAGGTGTAGGGTCTACTATAGGTTCCTCTAGTGATGTAGCGGCTGCCTCATGTACGCCTAGTTCCCAACGGTAAGTTTCATCATCCCTCACCAAGAGCTGCATATTGTGCAGCAATAGAAAATCAATGGCCTCCATGGTCCAAGGGATGTGAGGGGAAGAGTAGCATCAAAGACTTCGAGATGTCTGGTGAGGTGGGTGATGGATGAACTTCCCATCATTGTGCCTCTATTCTACTATGTTTGATCCCAATAGTAATAAGAGAACTGGGAGACCATGTTGATGGATGGGACATCCATGGATGCTTCCAAAATGAGGATATCGACATGCCTCACACTCCCATGAGACTCTGCTTAGGAAAACTTGGCATGGGTTAGGGCTCTATGGAGTATCCGTAGTGATGGGATGTATAGTTTAGTGGACTTATTGATTCAAGGGTCATGCACTGTCTGAGAATCTCATGCAATAATATGCTACAGTCACCTCAAATCAGACCAGGGAGTCTTAAGATGAAGCGTCAGAAAAATCCCATACATAAAGAATTCCTCTATATAGATTCCTAGGCCGATGCCGAATTCGTAAAATGAGAGATCAAGTGGCTAGTCGCCCATAAGGACGAGTAGGCTATCCAATTCTACCTCAAATGTTGAAAGTAACTTAAGGAAAAAATCTTTGTATGTTTCCTCACATACCTCAATAATGCATGAAATATGAAGTTTGTCGAGGAGCTCAAGGATATCTTCGTTGACACGAAGCCAGGAGAGAATGGCCATGTTGAGGGAATTTTTTGTTCTCATTATATATGCTTGCAGTCAGTTGAGGGTGATGTGGCACTTTGGGTTTGAGAAGTACATAATGGGGTGAAAATAGAGGTTATCATCCCCAAATGAGTCTTCAGATCTATTCAAGGAGTCATCCTGAGTGGAAGGATCGACATAGGATACAACGGGAGGTGGAGGAGATTATTCTCGAGGTGGTGAGGGTGAGGGAGGTGCAACACCTCGTGGGATTTTCACCGGTGGATTATCTTCATGATCCAACGTTGACTATTAAGGTGCAAGGAACAATGTTTTGGTTTGTGCCATACCATTAGTATGGATGAGGGGTGCGGGTGTATGACTGGATGATGTGGGGGGGGGGGGTCGGTTTAGGCCAAAATGGTAGGGGTTATGGGGGTGTGGGTTTTTGTTCGTAAAGGGAGGGGAGAGGGGGAGGGGGTTGGGGTTGTGTGGCTAAGAGAGGGGGAGGGAAATGGGGGTTAGTGAAAGTTGTGAATGAGGGTGAAGAGGGGGTGTGGGTTTTCATGACTGAGAGGGAGGGAAGGAGAGTGGGAAGGGAGGTTGATGGGGGGAAAGAGGAGGGAGGGTTTTTTGGGGTTATGCGGCTAAGATAGGAGGAAAGGGTGGGGGGTGGTAGGTGGTTTGCATGAGAGGAAGGCTGAGCATCGGGTCGTGAACCCCAGGTTCAAAAAATATTTTTTTAAAACTATCTCAAGGGATTAAAAGGTGTGTAACTATGTTTCACATCATCTAATGTAGGTTTTGTTTATTTTTTTGGTATAAAAGGTACACATGTGTAATAGTGTTAAATGACGTGTAATTGACATTTTTTGGCCCAACTTTGGTTCAAACCCTACCCTTTAGCTCCTGGAATATCCTAATCTTTCCTAAGGCTATTAAAATATAATATAGTATAAGATGACCAACCCTGGGTTGCCTCCCAGTCAGTTCTTCCTTTAACATAGAGATCTTGACTCTTTAAGGCTCATATGAACTTCAGGCTGATGATACAACCTTCACAAAAGGGTTCTTGAAATCTTTTTAACCTTTGATCATTAACTTTGAAAGGTGGTCCACCATCCTTCTGAATTTCAATGGTACTATAGGGAAAAACTTGGATGACTTCAAAAGGGTTAGACCATCTAGATTTCAGCTTCCCAAGGAACAATTTTAATATTGAGTTGAATAAGAGGACATTATTTCCTAGGACAAAGATGCATCTTGCAATGCATTGATCATGCCATTTCTTAGTCCTCTCATTTTAGATCTTGGCATTGTAATAAAAATATTTTCTGATTTATTTCAATTCATCCAACTCCAGTATCTGAGCTTTTATAGCATTTTGAGAATCCAAATTTAGATTCTTAATTACTCAGTATTAGCGATGCTCTAGTTCAACTAGAAGATGACACAGTTTCCCATAAACCAATCTGAATGGTGTGGTAGAAATGGGTGTTTTGTACACAGTGTGGTATGTCCATAATGCATCATCCATTTTCAAACTCTAGTTACTTCAACTTGCGTTCATGGTCTTCTCAAAGATTTGTTTGATTTCCCTTTTTAAAATTTGACTTGACCACTTGTTTGCGGGTGGTAGGGAGTTCCTATGTTATAGAAAATTCCATATTTTTATAGAAATAATTTAATATATTGATTGGTAAAATGTGTTCCAGGATCAGTAATGAGTAATCTAGAAAATAAAAATCTTGAGAACGCATTATTTTTCAAGTAATTCATGACTACTTTTTCTGTTCCATTTGATGTGGCTCCTACTGCTACCCATTTTGATACATATTCAATGCCCACAAGAATGTAGTATTTTACATGTGAATTAAGAAATGGTACCATGAAATAAATGCCTCAAACATCACATATTTCAACTTACATTATTGTGTTTTGAGGCATTTCATTTATTTTTTCAATGGTGCTAGTTCAATGGAACCTATCACAGCTTTGATATAATTCCCTTGTGCCTTGGTGTAGTGTGGGTCAAAAAACTCCACTTTGTATAATATTTTCTATAGTGTTCTATGGTCTATGATTTCGTTTAATTGTTTATGTATGAGACATTTCTATCACATTTGGTATGACAACCCTGCTTTTTATTACAACTTAAACATGCTTTATTACATAAAACTTCACTTGATACAACAAAGAAGATCGAGAGGTTTAGTGTATTTGGGGCTTAGGATCATTACATAAAAACTTTAAACTTGCAATACAACATCCTTATTGAAAACTTCCTTTACATGACCACTACATTCCTTCGTACTTAGCATTGCATGGGATAACCTGAGGACATGCATAAGAAAAGGGTGAGCTATAAAGCCCAGTAAGGGAGTACACAATGAATAACATGAGGAGTACAAAACATGTTAGGCAATAGGCATATCAATAGAGCATAAGAGAGACATGAACATAAAGGCATGATAAAGCATGATAATCATAACATGGAAATGTGGCAACAACACTTAACATTGAATTAGCATGAGCCAAGGCTCATTGCACATGGAGCATGAGTAAACCCTCATTGCACTTGAAGCACGAGTAAACCCTCATTGCACTTGAATTAGTATGAGTCAACACTCATTGCACATGACGTATCATGATACTATACTTTACCCAATGCATTGGAGCGCTATCAGGGCGCACCCTTCTTAAACATTTCATTTCATGCATAAGTGTGCCACATGGATCATAAAACATGGATTCATAAAACATAATCATTTATTCCACGATAAAGGAATGTGGAATTCATACATGAAACTTTAAAATCAATATGTAAATGTGCATAAAGGTGAATACCCTTGATGGAGAAATGGGCATGGTATTCACTACACAAAGACATTGGCTTAGAAAATCGGTGCGATTTCGGCAGCATAACGGCGTGACATAAGAATTCATAAAAAAAAGTTGATGAGAGAGAAAGGGGTTCCTCATCATATTTACATGTAATGGACAGTAAGGAGGTCATATATATACATGTCCCAACAATTGAAATTGAATTTAGATTCATGATACAAAAGTATTGCTTGAATGTAAAAGAAGAGAGAGAAGTTCCTTTCGGAATTTCAGCATAGTAATGGGTGTACATGGGAGGCATTTAATGAGAGAGAAAGGGTTCTCACATCATTCAAACAATAAGAGGGAAGTATGGGGGAGGTACGAAACCATACCCCAACATTCATAATTGAAATAAAAAGGGCAATACAACTTAAAGAAAATTGACAAAAAATGAGAAAGGAAGAAAAAACCCTTACTTGGAAGTGTGCTTCCAAAGGCTAGAGAGAGGCTTGTGAGAGGCTTCTTGGGAGCTTGGGGCACCTTGAGAGGATTCTAGAGAGAGTAGGGCAGAGTTTGGACGAACTTCAAGGGCTTTGGATGAGGAGGAAGTGGGAGCTTGGGTGGGTTTATATAGGAAAGGTGAGAGAATTCTTTATTATTTAGGTTTGGGACCCCTTATATTAAAATAATCCAAACCACAAACCATCCCATGGTATTTGCCCATGGTTTCTGGAAAAGGGAAGAGGAAAACAATATTTTACAAGGCCAAGGTCCGAACTTATTAAAAAATTAGGGTTGCTTATGTGGAGGTGAGTCACACTCCCATGGAAATTAATTTTAAAAAGGCAAAGTGTTGAATAAGTCTTGAGGGCTCCATTAATGCTTTGAAAAGTGAGTCAAACAAACCCAAAACCTCATTATTTTATTGATAAAACACATATTGGCCGAATATAGGGATTATGGTATTTTATTACATCACCATTGGGTCATTATGATGTCATAAAACACATTATATATTTAAATGATATTTAATTTTTACCCAAAAATTTGACTGTCTCAGAAAATTATGAAAAATTCACCGTTGGATAATTTCAATGTCCTGATTCAAAAAATAATATTTATTTTATCTAAATAATTTTCTAAATATGTTAATTTTCACTTTTAAAATAAAAACCGACATTTATAAAAATTCACGGGTTTTGACAGAAATGGCTTTCAAACCTTAATAAAAATTTTAATTGCATTCATAAAATTATAAGATCATTTATATTTAATAAAAATTAATTTAATATTAATAATAATATTTTATTAAAATATTATTTAATTCAAAAATCCTTTAATTTAATAAAATATAATTCTTAATTAAATAATAACTAAAAACATCATTTGTACTTTAAAAACTAACTACAATGCATCAAAAATGACTAGAAATTATATTCATTATTATATACAAAAATAATGTACATGAACATGGTGCTAATTATTTGTTACATAACCCCTTAAAATAGCCGCATAAGACCTAAGGGTAAGGTGTGCGATGGTGACAGACTCTTGGGGTTGCTCGGATAACATCGCTCGAGTGGTAATCTCTATCAACTTCCATTTTTCCCGTAGACGATCACGTTCGAGCTTGACTTGATGAAGCTCAGATTGGGCTTGGTCAAGGGCAAAGCCCAAAGACGCCACCTCCTTTCCGAGCTCCGACAAATGGGCTTCGTAAGGGGCAATTCTACTGGATGAGGCCATCGCTTCCTTTGTCTGAGTAGAAAATTGGTTCGTTAAAGCCTTATATTTAAACTACCCAGATGATCACTGTTCAACGGCTATAAAAGTAACGGTCACAAATCTTAACGTTAAACTAAAGAAGTTGACATCATATAAAAACATAAAGAAACATTTAACTGGATCAAGAGGGATTTTCCATTAATGAAATTTTGGGTCGTTACAACATTCCCCCCTTAAGAAATTTCGCCCTCGAAATTTTCCTTTTCCCACACTAAAACAAATGTGGGTAACTTAGCTTCATCATATCCTCCAACTCCCAAGTTGCTTCTTCAAACTTGTGGTTTCTCCACAACACCTTGACGAGGGGCATTGTCTTATTTCGTAGAACTTTTTCTCTACGATCTAAGATCTTCACTGGTTGCTCCTCATAAGAAAGATCGTCTTCTAATTGTACCACCTCGGAAGAGAGTACATGTGAAGGGTCTGGTATGTACTTCCTTAAGAGGGATACATGGAAGACATCATGCACCTTGGCCAAAGTCGGTGGAAGTGCTAGTCGATAGGCCACAGCCCCAACACGATCAAGAATCTCGAATGGGCCGATGTACCTTGGACTTAACTTCCCTTTCTTTCCAAACCTCATGACCTTCTTCCACGGAGATATGCGTAAAAACACCATGTCTCCGACTTTAAACTCAAGGTCTCGTCGACGATTATCTGCATAACTCTTCTGTCGACTTTGGGCTGCCTTGATATGCTGCTGAATGGTTTTCACCTTCTCCACCATTTCTTCGACCATTTCTGGTCCAAGCAGCTTACGTTCACCGACCTCATCCCAACATGCCGGTGTTCTACACCTTTTCCCATACAGGGCTTCATATGGTGCCATTTGGATACTCGAGTGGAAACTATTATTATAAGAGAACTCAACTAGGGGAAGATGTTGATCCCATCCTCCTTTAAAGTCCATTGAGCACGCTCTCAACATATCCTCAAGTGTTTGGATAGTCCGCTCGGATTGGACATCAGTTTGAGGATGATAGGCCGTACTGAAGTTCAGTTCAGTATTCAGAGCATGTTGAAGACTCTTCCAAAACTTAGAGGTAAATCTTGGATCTCGGTCCGACACAATAGATAGTGGTACTCCATGCAACCGTACCACTTCCCTGATATATATCCGTGCCAGTTGATCCAAAGAGAAATCCTCTCGAATAGCAATGAAGTGTGCAGTCTTTGTAAGACGATCCACAATAACCCAGATTGCATTGTTGCTTTTGGATGTCCTTGGAAGTCCAGTGATGAAGTCCATGGTGATGTTCTCCCATTTCCATTCTGGTATGGGCAATGGTTGCATCATCCCCTTAGAATTCTGCCTCTCTGCCTTCACTTGCTGACACACCAGGCACTTTGATGTATATTCGGCGATCTCCTTCTTCATATTATCCCACCAAAAGTTTTCTCGGAGATCTCGATACATCTTTGTGCTCCCTGGGTGAATAGAGAAATTTGAACTATGTGCATCATCCAAAAGTTCCTTCTTCAGCTCCGAACTTAATGGGACACATAGTCTTTTCCCAAACCGCACAATTCCTTCTTCATTAACATTAAACTCTGAGGATTTTCCCTTTTTGATAGCTTCCACTTTTTCTTGGATTCTCGCATCATCCTTTTGAGCATCCTTTAACCTTTCCAAAAGAGATGGTTGAGCAATCATTTGTGAAAGGATTGATGATGTTCCCTTCTTTATGATTCCCACGTCCATCTTCATCAAGTCTAAGAAGATTGGATCCTTCTCAATTCTCATCATTGATAGAATTGCTGGATCCTTTCTACTTAGGGCATCCGCCACCTTGTTCGCCTTCCCAGGGTGGTAATGTATTGAACAGTCATAATCCTTTATGAGCTCTATCCATCTTCTCTGGCGCATATTAAGCTCTTTCTGTGTGAATATATATTTAAGACTCTTGTGGTCAGTATATATCTCACATTTCTCTCCATAGAGATAATGCCGCCAGATTTTCAAGGCAAAGATCACCGCCGCCAACTCCAGATCATGCGTTGGATAGTTTCGCTCATGGATTTTCAACTGTCTTGAGGCATAGGATATCACTTTATCATTCTGCATCAGCACACATCCTAAGCCCTTCTTCGAAGCATCACTGAATACCACAAAAAGTTCCCCACTTGTGGGTAAAGTGAGCACAGGTGCAGTGATAAGCCTCCTTTTCAACTCCTTGAAGCTTTCTTCGCATTCATCACTCCAAGTAAACTTTACTCCCTTTTGAGTTAGCTTGGTAAGAGGGTTGGACAATCGTGAGAAGTTTCTCACAAATCGTCGATAATATCCAGCTAACCCCAAGAAGCTACGGATATCAGTTACCGATGTTGGCCTCGGCCATCCCTCAATTTCATCTGTTTTGGAGGGGTCCACAGATATCCCATTGCTTGTGATGATATGGCCCAAGAATGAGACCTCCTTCAACCAGAACTCACACTTGCTGTACTTGGCATAGAGCTTCTCCTTGCGCAAAGTCTCCAGTACAGTTCTTAAATGCTCCTCATGGTCCTCCTTGGTTTTGGAGTATATCAGAATATCATCTATAAAGACTACCAAAAATTTATCTAGGTAATCTCTAAAGACTCTATTCATCAAGTCCATGAATATTGCTGGAGCATTGGTGAGTCCAAAAGGCATTACTATGAATTCATAGTGCCCGTACCTTGTACGAAAAGCAGTCTTGGGGATATCTTCCTTCTTCACCCTTACTTGATAATATCCCGACCGCAAGTCGACCTTGGAGAAGTATTGAGCTCCACGCAGCTGATCAAACAAGTCATCGATTCTTGGGAGAGGATACTTGTTCTTTATCGTGATTTTGTTAAGTTCACGATAATCGATGCAAAGCCGCATTGACCCATCCTTCTTCTTGACGAAGAGGACTGGTGCACCCCATGGTGATGCACTTGGGCGTATAAACCCTTTATCCAGATTCTCCTGTAGTTGTTTCTTCAGCTCTTCAAGCTCAACAACAGCCATTCTATATGGAGTCTTGGATATTGGTAGCGCCCCAGGTATAAGTTCAATTGAGAACTCAACATCTCTTCTTGGAGGAAGACCAGGAAGTTCCTCGGGAAATACTTCAGCGAATTCCCTCACAATAGGCATTTCTTCAAGGGTGGTTTCTTCCTTGGACTCAATCATCTGAGCCAGATATGCGTGCTCATAAGGCAGTAATATCCATGCTTGAGATGATGGAGCTAAAGGAGATTCATCTTCCTCCTGACACTTGTAAAGAATCGGGGGTCGATTCTCCATATGGAGTGTGATTTCCCTCTCCCGACAATTTATGTTGACTCTATATAAGGAAAGCCAATCCATGCCAAGAATTGCATCAAATTCCACCAAAGGGAGTTTGACGAGGTTCGCCGGGAAATTCAATCCACAGATTATAACAGGGGAGGACTTATACTCATGGGATGCAATGATTGCCCCATTTGCCGTACTCACCGACATCTTTACTTCCATGACTTGTGGTGGTGCAGGGATTATTCTACTAAACTTTTGAGATATAAAAGAATGCGTAGAACCTGAATCAAAAAGTACGTTCGCTATTCTTGAATGAATAACTAGCGTACCTGTCACCACTTCGTTGTCGGGGTTCACTTCGGCAGAAGTGATGGCAAAAGCTCTTCCTTTATGTCTTGGAGGTTGTTGATTGCCTCCGATAACCCTTGGATTAGGGCACTGATTCGCAAAATGACCCGGTTCTTTGCATTTGAAGCATTGAACAACGCGTTGAGGTTCGAACGGAGCGTTCCTCCCCTCCGTCGCAGCCGCGGGTCCTTCTTGCTGACAGTTAACAGCTAGGTGCCCTTCTCTTCCACACTTGAAGCATTTTCTTGTCCCCCTAAGGCAATTTCCAGGGTGCTTCTTTCCACACTTTTGGCAAGTGGGGTGCTGGAATTTCTTAGCGCCGTTGGATTTATCCATCGGACCACCAGAATTGAAGTCCACCTTCCGCTTCTTGTCCCCATGATACCCCTGTGATTCTCCGATCTCCATTTCAACCTTGAGGGAACATCGGACAATTTCCTCATAGCTGTCGAAGTCACGGATCACTAATGCTTTCCGCAAGCTAGGCTTCAGCCCACCAAAGAAGCGGTCAACCTTGCATTCGGGGGTAACGACAAAGCCGGAAGCGTATCGTGCAAGCCTTGTGAAGTTTGCCTCGTACGCTCCCACAGATTCCTCATCTTTCTGCTTGAGGGAAAGGAAGTCCCTTTCCATCTTAAGACGGAGGGTGCGTGGAAAATATTTATCGAAAAACATCTTCCGGAATACCTTCCATTCCAAAGCCTCGATCTCCTCCTCAGGCTTCGTATTTTTGATCAACGTCCACCATTGATCAGCTTCACCCTCCATACAATAAGCCGCCAGGAGAACCTTCTCTTTTTCAGAGCATTGGAGGATGGAGAATATCTTTTCAATGGAGTTGATCCATTGTTCAGCAATCGTGGGATCGGATGATCCACTAAAAGTAGGAGGCCTTTGTCTCATGAATCTTTCAATAGCGACTTGTTCTTTCTTAGGGGGGGTTGAACGTTCCTCTTGACCAGTGTTTCTATTCAAAACTTGAGTTAGCTGAGAGAGAAGCGTGACAAAGTTCGCGATTCCCGCTCCCATTGGATTGGGCATCTCATTGGTACAATCATCACACTGATCTTCACAACGGTTGTTAGCCCGAGTTCTCCTATTACCGGCCATTGGCTGGAATAAAAGGAAAGTTAGGGGTAACACATAAAGGGTAATCCAAAGACAAAAGTTGATGACTTATAAATAAACTTTAATCTCTTCAACTCATGAGTCTATAGGATTCAATCCAGGCTTTTCATGATCTTCCTTCTAACATATATTCTTAGGGGCATTTTTTCCTTAATAAGGGTTCATACTAAGATTGTAAATTTATCAAAACATATCCCCCGGGAGTGTCGTAACCAAGAGTGCAGCAAGGCCCGTTGTCGTGCACCAGTTCCCGTTCGAGTCTAGCTCAAAGCAGTGTTTTCGGGTTTTACCCCTAGGATACATCTGTGCCAGAGCCGCCTCTACCTGCTCGTATCCAGACAGGGATGTATTTGTTTGATAAACCACTTACTTAGTATTTACCAAAATTTAGGGATGTTTTTATTATGCTTAGTCTTGTATCTAAGGCTTTACTAGGGTTTCCTAATCCCAAAAATAACTAAACCTATCCTCTGATACCAACTATGACAACCCTGCTTTTTATTACAACTTAAACATGCTTTATTACATAAAACTTCACTTGATACAACAAAGAAGATCGAGAGGTTTAGTGTCTTTGGGGCTTAGGATCATTACATAAAAACTTTAAACTTGCAATACAACATCCTTATTGAAAACTTCCTTTACATGACCACTACATTCCTTCGTACTTAGCATTGCATGGGATAACCTGAGGACATGCATAAGAAAAGGGTGAGCTATAAAGCCCAGTAAGGGAGTACACAATGAATAACATGAGGAGTACAAAACATGTTAGGCAATAGGCATATCAATAGAGCATAAGAGAGACATGAACATAAAGGCATGATAAAGCATGATAATCATAACATGGAAATGTGGCAACAACACTTAACATTGAATTAGCATGAGCCAAGGCTCATTGCACATGGAGCATGAGTAAACCCTCATTGCACTTGAAGCACGAGTAAACCCTCGTTGCACTTGAATTAGCATGAGTCAACACTCATTGCACATGACGTATCATGATACTATACTTTACCCAATGCATTGGAGCGCTATCAGGGCGCACCCTTCTTAAACATTTCATTTCATGCATAAGTGTGCCACATGGATCATAAAACATGGATTCATAAAACATAATCATTTATTCCACGATAAAGGAATGTGGAATTCATACATGAAACTTTAAAATCAATATGTAAATGTGCATAAAGGTGAATACCCTTGATGGAGAAATGGGCATGGTATTCACTACACAAAGACATTGGCTTAGAAAATCGGTGCGATTTCGGCAGCATAACGGCGTGACATAAGAATTCATAAAAAAAGTTGATGAGAGAGAAAGGGGTTCCTAATCATATTTACATGTAATGGACAGTAAGGAGGTCATATATATACATGTCCCAACAATTGAAATTGAATTTAGATTCATGATACAAAAGTATTGCTTGAATGTAAAAGAAGAGAGAGAAGTTCCTTTCGGAATTTCGGCATAGTAATGGGTGTACATGGGAGGCATTTAATGAGAGAGAAAGGGTTCTCACATCATTCAAACAATAAGAGGGCAGTATGGGGGTGGTGCGAAACCATACCCCAACATTCATAATTGAAATAAAAAGGGCAATACAACTTAAAGAAAATTGACAAAAAATGAGAAAGGAAGAAAAAACCCTTACTTGGAAGTGTGCTTCCAAAGGCTAGAGAGAGGCTTGTGAGAGGCTTCTTGGGAGCTTGGGGCACCTTGAGAGGATTCTAGAGAGAGTAGGGCAGAGTTTGGATGAACTTCAAGGGCTTTGGATGAGGAGGAAGTGGGAGCTTGGGTGGGTTTATATAGGAAAGGTGAGAGAATTCTTTATTATTTAGGTTTGGGACCCCTTATATTAAAATAATCCAAACCACAAACCATCCCATGGTATTTGCCCATGGTTTCTGGAAAAGGGAAGAGGAAAACAATATTTTACAAGGCCAAGGTCCGAACTTATTAAAAAATTAGGGTTGCTTATGTGGAGGTGAGTCACACTCCCATGGAAATTAATTTTAAAAAGGCAAAGTGTTGAATAAGTCTTGAGGGCTCCATTAATGCTTTGAAAAGTGAGTCAAACAAACCCAAAACCTCATTATTTTATTGATAAAACACATATTGGCCGAATATAGGGATTATGGTATTTTATTACATCACCATTGGGTCATTATGATGTCATAAAACACATTATATATTTAAATGGTATTTAATTTTTACCCAAAAATTTGACTGTCTCAGAAAATTATGAAAAATTCACCATTGGATAATTTCGACGTCCTGATTCCAAAAATAATATTTATTTTATCTAAATAATTTTCTAAATATGTTAATTTTCACTTTTAAAATAAAAACCGACATTTATAAAAATTCACGGGTTTTGACAGAAATGGCTTTCAAACCTTAATAAAAATTTTAATTGCATTCATAAAATTATAAGATCATTTATATTTAATAAAAATTAATTTAATATCAATAATAATATTTTATTAAAATATTATTTAATTCAAAAATCCTTTAATTTAATAAAATATAATTCTTAATTAAATAATAACTAAAAACATCATTTGTACTTTAAAAACTAACTACAATGCATCAAAAATGACTAGAAATTATATTCATTATTATATACAAAAATAATGTACATGAACATGGTGCTACTTATTTGTTACATAACCCCTTAAAATAGCCGCATAAGACCTAAGGGTAAGGTGTGCGATGGTGACAGACTCTTGGGGTTGCTCGGATAACATCGCTCGAGTGGTAATCTCTATCAACTTCCATTTTTCCCGTAGACGATCACGTTCGAGCTTGACTTGATGAAGCTCAGCTTGGGCTTGGTCAAGGGCAAAGCCCAAAGACGCCACCTCCTTTCCGAGCTCCGACAAATGGGCTTCGTAAGGGGAAATTCTACTGGATGAGGCCATCGCTTCCTTTGTCTGAGTAGAAAATTGGTTCGTTAAAGCCTTATATTTAAACTACCCAGATGATCACTGTTCAACGGCTATAAAAGTAACGGTCACAAATCTTAACGTTAAACTAAAGAAGTTGACATCATATAAAAACATAAAGAAACATTTAACTGGATCAAGAGGGATTTTCCATTAATGAAATTTTGGGTCGTTACATTTGGGATTTATTTTTTGGAATTCAAAGTCGCAACAATCCATCAGCACAATGCTTGAACATGAGTGGTTCATCCCAATATTAATGTTTTACTTCAGCTAAAAGTATTCTTCTTTATTGGTAGGAGAGGTATTAGTGTAAAAATACCACAGAGTGATAATTAGAAATATTGGAAAACCATGGTTGTACCTTAATACTAAAAAGTATTTTATCAGGAAAATTGACTTCAATGTCAATACTGTCACCATACTTGATGAGTGGCAGAGGAAGTCGGGACATATAATTAGCGATCACATTTTCTGTGCCTTAGATATCTTTGATGACAATGTCAAATTCTTAGAGTAGGCGGATCCACATTATTATCCTTTTCTTGGCATCCTTCTTTTTTATTAAATACCTAAGGGCACCATGATCGATGTGCACAATTACCTTGGATAAGACCAAATATGAACAAATTTTTTTGAAAGCATACAAAACTTCTAAGAGATATTTCACCATGGTTGTGTAATTGATTTGACCTTTATTCTGTGTGTGTATGGAATATTAGATTGGATAGAAGATGTGACCAACTCGTTGTCCTAAAATAGTTCCCATATCAAAGTCACTGGTGTCACACATCAATTTAAATTCCTTATCCCAATCAGGTGAAATGATTACAGGGGATATTATCAGGATTTTCTTTAAAGTATTGAATTCCTACCAAAATTCTTTAGTGAATTAAAATGGAACTTCCTTTGACAACAGGTGAATCAGTGGGCAGAAAATTTTGAAAAGTCTTTAAAAAATCACCTATAGAATCCAGCATGGTCTAGAAAGCTCCTTATACCCTTAACCGTTGAAGATTCATGTAAATATTTGATGAAATTTATCTTAGATGGATTGACTTCTATGTCCTCTTTAGAATTTTTAGGTCTGAGGACTATGCCTCCTTGAACCATAAAATGAAACTTTTCCCAATTCAAAACTAGACATTTCTCTTCATAGCAACGCAATACTAACTCAAGATTGATTAGGCAGACTTCAAAAGATCTTCCATAAACTGAAAAGTCATCCTTGAAGATCTATAAGAATTAATCCACCATATCATGGAAAATATGAATCATGAATCTTTTAAATGTTCTTGGTGCATTGCACTTACCAAATGACATACGCCTATAGGAGAAAGTTCCAAATGGACATGTGAATGTTGTTTTTGAGTAATCAACTAGGTCGACTGCAATTTGATTATATTCTAAATATCCATCAAGAAAATAATAGAATTCATCTCCAGATATTCTTTAAAATATTTGATCCATAAAGGGAAAAGGAAAATTATCTTTTTGTGTTTCTTCATTTAAGATTCTTTAATCCACACAAACTCTCCATCCAATGATGGTTCATGTTGAGATCAATTCATTTTCATGATTTTTTTCAACTGTGAGCCCAACATTTTTAGGAACTACTTATATCAGGCTTACCCAATCACTATCATAGATTAAAAAGATTATTCTAGCATATATAAGTTTTAGTACTTCCTTTTAAACGACCTCTTTAATTTGTGGTGTGTACCGCATTTGAGGTTGATGTTTGGGTTTTTCATCTTCCTGAAGTATAACTTGGTGGGTTCATATAGTAGGAATGATTCCTTTTATGTCAACCACTCTCCAGATAATTGACTACTTGTTTATTTTCAAGACTTAAACCAATTTTTCCTCTTGTTATTAAGATAGTTCAGAGTTAATGATTACTTGTATAGAGGTTGAAGCTCTTATGTATGAATACTTAAGAGTACTAGTTAGAGGCTTCAACTCCAGTCTTGGTGGTTGAATAATTGAGGGGGTGAAAGGTGGGAAAATATCCCTTGTGAGAGGTGCATTGAATCAAACTTCCTAAAAATCATACTCTTCTTCTACATTAGGGATTGACTCCTCACTATCTTCTTCTATGAACATATATTCATTTTTTTCTTGGGTAAGAGAGATAAAATTGCAATCAAAGGCATCATCTCATTTTTTAGAAAATTTTATGAGGTTGAAGACTACCTATTCTTCTTCGAATAAAAATATTAGATGCCCTTGATTCACATATATTAAATACTTTTCTATAGACACTAATGGTTTTTTGAGAATAATGGGGATGTCACGTTCTTCATCCATGTCCAAAAATAGGAATTATGTGGGAAATATGAACTTGATAACTTTGATTAAAACATCCTTAATAATTTCTATAGGTTACTTTATCGATCAGACTGTTAGTTATAGTTCTAATTGAGTTGGTTTGAGCTATTGAATTCCCAACTTACGAAATAAACTCATTATCATGAGGTTGATACTTTCTCAGAGATCGCAAAAATATCTTCTAAATTTACACTCTCCAATTGCACATGGGATTGAACAAATTTTGAGGTATCTCATATTTGGTAGATTTTTTTACTGAAAAATAGTAGATCAATCTTCATTTACTGATATTACACCATGATATTCCATTTTTCTTTTTTTGGAAAGAAGATCTTTTAATAATTTGGCATAAACCAGAATTTGAGAAATAACCTCTATAAAGGGTATGTTGATATGTAATTTCTTGAACATTTCCAAGAACTTATTTTATTGTGACTCCTATATTCCTTGAATTTATATTTCTGGAAAATGAAGAGGTGTCTTGTACGGTGGTGGGGAAACATAGACCGACTCTTTTGGTTGCTTAGGTTTTTAGGTTTTTATAGCTAGTGATACCCCTTGGGGTATTACTTGGGTGGTCTCATCAATTTTTTTGATTCTATTGGTGAATTATTGTTAGGTTCCTCAGTTTTTATTTCATATATTCTACTTGGTTGTTGAAAATCCAAAATTTTTCCACTTCTCATCACTAAAGCCTTAGCTTCTTACCTTGGACATTTATTTGTATTACCAGGTAGAGTACTTGTTAATCTGTATGATAGAGTTTTTGAGATATGACCCATCTGAACTTCGAGATTTCATAAGGAATCTCGTTGGTTCTGTATCTCTGTATATTGAGTATTCATTCTATGGTATTATTTTTTAACAGAAGTATCCATGAGGTTATCTAAGTTATTCTGGATAGGAGTAGTTTACTGCTGAGGTATTAGTTGTGTTGGTTGAAATTGCTGCTGTGCTCTCTAAGGGAAAGGTTTTTGTTGTGATTGTTGTTATGGTCTTGACATAGAGTTCACGGGTGGGTACCCTGGTGGTCCTTGGTTATGAAATGATGCTTGACCAATTTGCTGTTTATAATAGACCTGGTTGTTTTGAGGTGGCTGCTGAGCCGACCTCTACTGATAGTATTGCTGATGTTGTTAGAATAATGGATTTTACTGATTATAATTGATGTAATTACAATCTTGCGTTTGTTTTTATTCAACTCCTACCTTGTAGTATTGGTTTAAGTGTGGTCCACCACACATTTCTCATGATTGTATCTCTATTACATGAGTAAGAGGGGGTGGTGTAGCGGGCTGCTGGAATGACTCTAGCTTCTTTGTGAGCGCTTCAAATTGCGCTTCTAGTCTGGTATTTTCATCCACTTAGTGGATGCCAAGATGAGGTGGTCCATGATAACTCTTCCATAAGATGGAATTGTGAGAGGCTTCATCCAAAATGGCTCTTCCAACTTCAAGTGTCTTGAACATAAGTCCTCCATCGATAGTAACATCGACAATAGTGCATAAAACTGACTGGAGACCTTGGTAAAATGTCTGGAGATGGATCTACATGTCTCGTCCATGGTGTAGTCACTTTCCCACCATATCCTTAAATCTATCCCAAGATTCCCATGTGGATTCTCCATCAATATGAGAGAATTTTTGAATGTCGTTCCACAGCTTCCAATTCCGAATTGGTGGGAAATATTTATCTAAGAAAATTTTGGATAGAACATCCCAAGTCATAATTGACTTGGGATCTTGACTCTTGATCCAATCTTTCCCTCTATCCCATAGGAAGAAGGGAAATATACATAGCCTGATTTTATTAGATGATACTCCCTGGTTGAGAAATTTATCGCACACTTCTAGGAAGTTGGAGATGTGCTCAGGAGAATCTTCACTTTGAAGCCCCCCAAATTGGTCCATGTTCTGGATCATGTGATTGAGTTTTATTTTAAAGGTTTGGGATTTAATAAGAGGACCTTTGATGTTTGGTGTAGCAGCATGGATTGATGGAAATCCATAATCCATGATGGTTTGTTCTTGTTGCACTAGGTGCTCTACAGGAATTAACTGTTGCATGTTTGGAGGGTTAGGTGGGTTAGGTCCTGTTAGATTTTTTTGATAGGCCATGTTTGACCGCTGGTGTGAAAAGAGTCACCGTTCAATTTTGGGATTGAATGATAAATGTTATTGTGCTTAAAAGATCTTTAAATGAGTTGAAGGGCCCTGATGCATGCACTATGCCGCAAGAAGCAGGGACGCAATGGAATTCAAAATAAAATAAGAGAGAAAGGGGGTAAGGGAGAGGTAATCCTAGGTCTTTGCCTAAAGGTTTCCTATGAAAAACACAACCTAACTCCCCAAAAATGATTCCAAAATTTGATGCACCCTCACACATTATTTAATTCGCACAGACTGTGGTCATATTATATTTGATTGTTTCCCAAACTTCACTTGATACTACGATGTATTATAACGAAAGTCTAGGGTTGATCCCATGGGGAGTTGGGCTAGAAATAGAAACCTTTGGCAAGGAACCCTTTGGTGTAGGAGTCCTCACAAGTTGATTCAATTTAAAAAAACTATTTCTAGAGAGTTGAGGGTTGAATTTAAAAATAAGTAATGGATCATGATCAATTTCAGATATCTATAGAAAAGATGATCTTAATTCTAAATTGGTAGGATATTAAGGTTTAGTCTATGAAGAAAGCAGAGGTCTCTTGTTGACTATGGTCAAATAAACTAGTTATTCCTAAGGGGTAACTAGTACTTGATACGGAGATAGTGAAAAACTTGATGCATTGAGCTTAGATTTTAAGGAATAAAGTGTCTTAGGCTATTGGTTATCGCCTAATTCACTTCAACTAGGATAGATACCTTCATTAAAATGTCCCATGGTCAGGGATGTTTGAATGAATTGGATAGAAAATTGTTATTTATCTCGATTACTTACCCTTAAGGTTACCAAGTTGAAAATTAAAGATGTATTGAGTTTAGAGGCCCCTACTCTTGATCCCTACCCAAGGTGGTTTAGCCACTCATGGTCATATTGAATGAAAATAAATGAGTAATTGAAATCATTCTTAACATGCTGTAAAAAATTGAGATTAAATTATTGAAAAACTTTAAATTATTCAGGCTAACCAAATTTGAAAAACATTCAACCAAGAATAAGAAATATAGATCTCGAATAAAAAACAATTCAATTAACTACTTACCTGAAATAAGGATGATAACATCACACCAATGCTTCGTCGTGGCTTGTTACTCGAAATGAAAAATGAGAGAAACGATGTCAGTAATATAAATAGAATTAAAAATGACATTGAATTCGATCCAAAATGATTTTATTAAAGTAAAATAATAAAAGGAGACTAAGAAATTTGAGTTTGGGGTAGAGTAAGTAGTAGAGAATGAGATAGGAATGAAATAACAAAAGGTATCTTCTCTAGAACCTCTTAAAAATATAATAACTTACTGCTATATAAATAGGTGAAATATTACATTATCTTTAAAGGGTATTCATGTCATGTAATGCTGATCTGCAGTTTTCTCCATGTATTTTGAATATACGCCTATCTCATGTGTATCTCGTCTGTGATTTGAAACTTTGACTCTTATCACGATGTGTAACTTGGATTCATGTTTTTTATATTTCTTAGGATGATGGGGGATATGTTCTTTAGGCTTCATGATGTATATCAGCAACTCACGTCATGTAATGGATTCTCCATTTAAAGTTTTCCATGACTTCTATCATGAATTTATTAATGACTTGCAGCATGCTGTGAAACTCAACTACACATCATTTAAATTGGTTTCATGATATGTAATCGGAAAATTTTCTCATTTTATAAATTTTATCTTTTTAAACTTTGGAATCCTATTTTATGAAAAAATCAACACATACCAAGTGAATTATCAAATAAATAATTGAAAATACTTAATCAAATAACAAAAAAATGTATATATAAATTCACATTATCAGGAAATATGTATTCTTGGGATCAATATCCATCGTGATATACCTAAGAGGATTCTTGGCCTAAGTCATAGTATATATATTGACATTATTCTAAAGAGATTCAATATGGAACAATCCAATAAGGGATTATTTCTAGTGTCACATGGAATTCATCTATATAGGAAAAAGTGTCCTTAGAAGCACGAGGAAAGAAAAATGATGACAAAAATTCCATACATGTCAGTGATTGGTTCAGTCATTTATGTTATGTTATGCACTAGGCTAGATATTCCCTACACCTTAAGTGTGGTAGGAAGATATAAAGGTGACTAGGGTGAACGCCATTAGATGGAAGTGAAGACTATCCTTAAGTACCTGAGGTGTAATAAGGATATGTTCTTCTTATATAGAGTAGATGAGGAACTATTAATTATAGGATATAGTGATTCTAGTTTCCAAATAGATCAAGATGAGCTAAAATCACAGACAAGATACATCTTCATTTTGAATTGATGTGTTGTGAGATGAAAGAGATCAACGTAGGATATGGTCACAGATTCTATAGTGGAGTCCAAGTGTATTGTGGCTTCTGAGGAATATAAATAAGTAATATGGATATGAAACTTTATCCAAGAGATTGATGTGGTACCCGGTAGTAAATATCCTATCACACTCTATTGTGATAATATTGTTGTAATGGATCTCACAAAAGAGCCATGGTCATATCAATAGACGAAGAATGTACTTTGGAAGTATCATAACTTGATGGATTTTTCTTAGATAATTGAGGTTACAATGATTAGTATTTCCAGATGACTTAACTAAATCCTTGAAAAATAAGAAACATGATTATCATATGGGGTTTAGCAGACTTAAATTCATAGAAAGTTGGATCTAGTCTAAGTGGAAGTTTGTTGGAGTTGGTGTATGTGGACCAACTATTTATACTTTGATTACATGTATATTCAATTATTTTAATATTAATAAAATATCTTATTATATATTTTTCATTTTTTTGCATGAATTTAATGTAATAATGTCCTATAGTATATGTCACATTGATAAGGTCATATCAGTTCCATGCTATGATGAGAACCTTGAGATTCTATGATGATATTATTGAAAATAGTTGTATGGTTACATAAAATTATATGATAGGACACATAGAACCTGAATGTTAGGGGTGAGTAATCATAAGAGGATGATACTTCTTCTCATGAATTTCACACTTGGTAATCTCCAAGATAGGAGATTATGAGAACAAAACCGCTAATAGGAATTCCATATGTTTTGGCGTCATCAGATATTCCTATCCTTGAGCATGTGTAATGATCTTTAGACTTTAATATTATTATTAATGCATTTTGAAACTTTCACACTTAGATATATTTCATAAACCATGATGATAACACTTTATAACAATGTTGGATACGTTGGGTGTGTCATGAGTGATTTGTTATTGATAAATAAGTCAAGGAAAGATTTATCCCCTCCATCTTTATAAAAGATTATATCTCGGCCCTTTGATTGGAATAAATTCATCTCATTAAATTCCATTTCCATGGTGCAACAAAATCTTTATTTTATATAGTAAAAGAAATAAATATTGAGAATATATTTTGGTGAAATAGATGTGAAACCAACTTGATGAGATATTGAGACAAAAATTATTATATTACACAGTGATTATTCGTATGTGGTTGTCGACATTGTAACATTAAGTTCTTTCTCTTGGATTCCTTAACCCATTACCAGATAGTAATATTGGACTTTATGCAATCTTGGATAATTCCAATGAGAAATAATTCTAGAGGGTCACACACTGTGTGTTTCTATTGATCTCGATTAAATTCTATTTCATTTAATTAATAGAATACATATTTTTCTCAAGGATGAGGAAATTTTTTGTTCACATTTATTAATATAAAATATCTATTAATGAATAATATATTCAATTAAATATTTATTCAGGTATTTAATAAATTTTAATAATTTAAAATGGACCAAGACTATGTCTGATGAAAAATATTAATTTACAAGATAGTAAAATAATATTTTTTATTCCATAAGTTAGTGAACGTGCCATAAAAAATAATAATATTATTATTTGGAATGAGGTTTGTTAATGATTATTATATTAGTTAATGACTATCATGAAATTAAATAATATTTTAACCTAAACCCTAACTCTATAAATAGATGGTTATGTCTATTATGTAGGGTTAATAGAGACTTGAGAGTCATTGCATACAATGGAATTCACTATCATATTCATCCAACCTCCTCTCAAGGATGAGAAAAAACCCTTCAAGCCCAAAGGGTCATAAAGTGACCATTTGAGCAATGAAAGACAATTGATTCACCACTCTATCACCCGAAGATCAATTAATATTACTTGGAGATCAAAGGAGCTAGCGTGGATCACCGATATAGGGATTCTACAAATTATATCTTAATCATTCAACCAATGCCATACCACCAAATACACACCCAACGCAATCTACCTCTCCATGACTTCAATGTCATGATTTTTTCCTTGCATCAAAGCATGTGATCAAATGGTACACAATGATAATGATATCAAGTCAGAATACCAATACACATGTTTGTATATAGGAACAAAAAATGACACCTAGAACATGTGTTGTTCCTATTGGCATGTTTTTCCTCATGATCTCACCTACTATAGATCACAAAGTGTGAACTTCATAAGAAGAAGTCTCAATGATTATGATCCCCAAGCACTTGATAGTTAAACATAAACTATGTCCAGTCATTATGATATATCTAGACCATATGGAATTTGTTTAATATTAATTTAATAGCATCTTGAGGTTCTAATTAGAGTATGATAACTACTATAATATTTTGACATGAAAATTAATCTATGTACATTACCATATAAATAGTGAATGAAAAAATATCAACACTATTATGGTAAGTGTACATCATGCATAAATCACTATATACATGATATGGTAATAGAAAAGTAATGATAAAGTAGGTCCTAGGGAACCCACTATTACAATACTCCCACTTTCACATGATCCAACTTGATAACTAACCTTGTTAGCACTTACATGATAAAATCATGCTTTTACTGAGTTATTTTTGAAGTTATTGGGTCAACCATGCCTCTGCTGTATATCAATTATTCTATATATGACTTCACATTTTTGAGTAAGAATCCTCAAAAGATGATATCCTCAAATATATCCCTTTTATCCACTATCAAAACTTAACATTTTGGATAGTACTAATAGTAAAATTATTATAATTTATTTTATGATAAACTTTACTTACTAGGTGTGATACCATGAACTGTAAAAAATCATTTCATATTTTACACTGCTTCCTCAGCTGCATCAGAGGTTACAATGTGCTCAGTATTTATAGATATGGATACCACTAGCTTGAATGATATTTTATTGCTCATTACCTTAGAATAAACGTGATATTAGATCAAATCAATCTAAAAGAATACTAGTTTTTGTCACCTTAAACTAGTGTCCCTTCCTCTCCATGTACCAGGTAAAAATACCTTGTACTTTATCAAGTATATATGGATAGTTCAAGTTGCTTCCCATGTAGTAATCTTGGATATAATTGATATATTACTCTCATTAATTATATGTTGGAAATACCATATATATTACATGACATGTCTTATATGATAGATCTATTACTGAAACTTAAATATCCTCCCATTCCCCATAAATGGATTCTTAGAGAGATTTATTCCATGTAACAATGGTAATAGTTCACTCTCAAATTGTTATAATTTGTATTTTTATAAATATATTTTCAGTATAAGTACTATTGACTATGTCTAAGAAATAATAAGATTTACCTTAGTAGATCTAGTTTCTTATAACTTAGGTAGCTACTTTAAGTCAATCTCTGGAGAGTTAATTTCATTTTGGTCTTAATTAACTGTAAGATCGATATATGATTTCAATATGTTCGAAAACATATTTTACTTAGAAAATAGTGGTTCTCCTACTAACCACTTGTAGAAATATAGAAAAAATTAATTCTAAATGAATATTCTATGATCTTGTTGCTTACTTAAATCCAAAACTGGGTTTTCGTAACTTGCACCCCTTATTGGAATTCTATAGCATCACCAACCCTTTTTGGTTACACCATATAAATGTCTTCAAATATTAGTGGTCTTGACATCTAATTCCCAATATAATGACCATAGAAAGTAGCTATGATAAGTAAAATTATAATGGATTCAGGCATAAAAAATTGGTATTACAAATCAAGACTTATTAGTACCACACTTGTACCACCCATGTATATCTTCACTTGAAATCCATGATAGTATCCAAAGTAATAAGCCCCCATAATTTTATGCATGAAATCCATTATTGAATTTTAATTGATATTTTCAATATTAGCTTGTTTCCATTTACTACTTAATTTTAGGATTCATTATTATCAATGAATAATGTATCAGTGACCATGATGAATGTTATAAAATTACCATTATTTTTGACCTTCCTAGACAGTATATGTCTCTAGAACATTCCTTTTCCACAAACTCTAATGGAACTGTTCCTATTCCAACTATTTGTGCGTTTATGACATTGACTAGATCCATGTTAATATTTATCCTATTATATCAAATAGATATGTTTACCCTTTTATTGAAATATATTCTAACACTTGGGAATATATATCACAGGCTCATTATCATCTATAATTTCCAACTACCACATTTTGAAAAAAAACATTTACAATTTTTTTTGTCATTATAAAACTCATTAAAACTTTCTTTTCAATTCATAAACACCAAATTTTATACCGACCCATAAAAAGGAAATTTATTTCAAATCAACCATAGATAAATAATGTTCTTGAAAACTACTTATAGAAAAATTAATAGAAATAATTTGAAACATAAAATAATAGTTTTGTTGGAAAAAAATCCCCTTATCACGAGTCACATAGAAAAAACTAAATCTTTATTATCACCTTGGTATTAAAACCCTATGGACTTCCTAGATATCAAAAATAGTAGGTTGAGTATTTAGATTATGGAAGAGGGTTACTTTCTATTTATGGATAGTAACCCCACTTTAATATTTTTATACCTAATAAAGTAAGTTTCCCTTTTATAGAAAAAATCAAAGCAGCAAAACATAACTAAATAATACATGGGACTAATATATTTTCAAGTTACATACGAGGATAGTTCACACATACTATTTTGTTCCCATCACTTTATTTCTATCTAATCTCAAAATAAACTCCCATTTAATGTGATTTTCATAGTTTTCTTATAATATATTCCATCTATATCTCAATATTCATCCATATTTATATAACCCCAAACTAATCTCATAACTTTATGGTCATGATATCCTGATAAAATCCCCATCTAATAATAATTTCATGTTTTTATTATAAAATATTTCCAGATATTGAATAATTTTAAATCTAATGATAAATAACATACATGTAAGAACCTGTTTTTTTACTCAGGTATGGATCCTTTAAATTTAGGTATAATTATTTATTTTGGACCTAATATGGATTATTAATGAGTTAGTAAAGTTTCTGAGTGTGTCTAGGGATTATTCGGAGCTCAAAACACAGCTTTTTGGGAAATCTAGGCCTGGTGCATGGTTTGTAGTAAACCATGCGAGAAGGCCGCACGATTAGATTAAACAGTGCGGGTGGTTAGTTTTTGGAAAAAGCCTTATCACATAGTTGGTGCATGGTTTCCCTAACCATGCGACCTAATTATGCTAGTTCCCTTCTTCCCTAGGTACCCGTGCATGTTTAGGGCATGGTTTTTCAAACCTTACAAACAAAACGTGCACACGACTTTTTATGGGTAATTTTACTATCTTTCCCTTAACGATCTAATCAAGCCTCCTCCTTCCTCCCAATACAAATTCCTATAGGATTAAACTATTTTTCTCTCATTTTGGAGCTCTTTGAAGGCCTAATCTAGGGATTGAAATATCTCCTTCATCCGGGATCCGATCGAGCTTTCGTTCATCACATTGTACGTACAATGGTAAGTACTCAATTCCATTTTATTCATTCTTCTCCTCTCTTTCTCTTGACATAGTTATCAAGGTGTGAGTGTTTTTCCCTTTTTCTCAGATCTACTATGTTTTAATCCGAATCAAAGGCCAATATCAGAGGAGTAGAGTCGAACGAACCTAAGGTGGGTGGTCTATAGCTCATCCCTTAAGTTTGCTGATTTTGGAATTGTCATGTGGGGCCCACTGATTTCATCGTGTGCTGTACATTGAATTTATATGTCATGATTATACTCATTAGAACCATTTGGTTATGCTATTTCCAAATATGTGATTAGTTATTAGTGGTTATGCCCACAAATCCATCCATCCCATATAGGATGTTATGTCATAATTTCCATTTTAGTGTTTTGACACGTTTGAGCCACCATTTGGGCGTGCCTTGGGTTGAACTTACTAAGGTAACCTTTCTATATTAAATGGATTGATTTATATTATGAATTTCACAATGTAAAGTACCATGTATGCTCATCGCTTGACCCACCTAAGGTAAGTGCTTCAACTGATAATAAAATGTGAAATGTAAATTGGAAATTATACTAAGTACATGGATTAACTAGATTAAATGTAAATAAATAATAGGTTTCATGTCCATAGAACTCCTTACCACATTAATGGAAGGTAGCAGAATGGACCTTAATTATTGAAAAATACTTAAATGAATTAAATGAGTGGTTTCATGCTACTTTTCCTTGTCACACTAAGGAAAGGAAAGGCTTGAACTAACTTAAATTATACATATGAATTCATAATCAAATAAGAGTGGCCTGACTCGAGATCTCCTTGGATTCTTATCGGGGAATTCCTTGAGCACTTAGGAACCCCATTCCGATTCAAGGATGCAACTTTCTTAGGTTGAGACTCACCTAGATCCCGATCCTTGCCTATTTTTGGATGCAAAGTATGACACTGTAGGATCCCTCATATAGTATTAAAGGATGCTTTGGATACACTCCTTGGATCCAACTTTGAAAAGTAGGTTCCATGGTTAAATCCCATCAGGACTAGTCATTGTTTAACCATGTTTTACCTTGGATAAAACCCTTGGACTCGATAGGCATCTCATTGTGGAATGACTTGGACAATAATCCTTGGATCACACTCTTACCCTTAGCTAGGCTATAGTTATTACTGAGTTAGAGACACCTGAGGTCTAAATTTCCTTAGTTATTACCTTGGAACTTCATTATTAAATATTATTACAGGTTACCTGGTCACAACTTGGAACCTTCACTATTTCTTACATGTAGCTTTTTAATAAACCAGTACAATCAAATAATTAATTGGTTACATGTTCAAACACTAGCCAAGGTCTGAAATAGGTATTTGGGTATTTATTTACATTGCACTGCTTTACTTTATATATGCATGCTTTCACACTTTTACAATTCCATTAAATGATCCAAATGTTATAGACACTGTTGGTGGTGGCCCATTGAGATTTATCTCACACCCTCTTCAAGTTCTATTTGGTACCCATAGTATATTCCATGAATGCAGGTGTTGATAAGGGGAAGTGTACGACTTCAAACACTTGATTGCATGCTGTTTAGGATAAATCTTGATAACAGATGACCAAACCAAAGCTTGGGATGCTTGGGATAGTATTTGATTTAATTTATACTTTTGTGGAACATGTTATGCCTTCTACCTTGTATCCATGTTTTCTAGTTTTATAGATATATGACATATCATCATCAATTTTTGTATGTTATTCTAGTTATTATTACTATTGTCCTTCTTTCTACTATTCCTTATAATTACTTATATTGATTATGATATATATATCTATTTATATTTATCGGTTGTGATACACTTTGGTAATGAGGGAATAGTCTCTCCATAGGAACAATATTAGCCCTAGCTACTAGTAGGTAGCCTCAGGAATTTGGGGAGATGAGCTTGAGGAAATGTGGCCCATCGAGCTTGGGGCACCTATTAAGTGGAATATGGGTTCGGGATGTCACAAAGTGGTATCAAAGGTAGGTTCCTTTATTGATTTACTATTTTGAGATAGTATCCAGAAGCTTAGGAATGCTTGGGACTTGGTCATAATCCGTTCTTGGGCGTCGTGAACCCATGTTTGGGGTAAAATCCAAGTTTCTTGAATTATAATTGTTGTTCTTATTTTTCCTATAACAGTTGATAATATTTCACCGTTGGGTGATGCACATACTGTTTGGAGTTATTGATTATTTTTTTAATTGAAAATTTAATTGCATCCTTGGCCCGATGATATGAGGACAAGGAGCATTGTTACATTCATCATTATAGAAACATATAATTTGCATGTCATGTATATTACCATGCCATATAAGTGCATCTCACTACTTTACATTAATTGATATGCCTATGATTATTGAGTGATGTTGTGATAGTTAGCTTATGCTTGTATTACTATTAGTTTTTATTGAGTGATTTCCTATCTCAATTAATGAGGTGTATGGGCCCTCATGGGTTGGGACGAGTAATTTATTGAGTCGAGCCATTATGCTATAAATAAATGGGTGTAAATTTCATTGATAAGGTGTATGGTAACTGATTCAATGGGAATGGCTATCCATTATAAAGTGAAACATGGATTATAATATGAAATGGTTTCACATCCTTATACCACCTTATCATGTTTATGAAAGGTAAAGGAGTGAACCTGATAATTAAATGTGAAATTAAATGAAACTTATATTTGATCACTTACAAATACCTGGACGTATAAGTGAGTAGTTGGGGTAGTATACCTTGGGTAGTGAGCCTTCCTTGTTTATGTTCCTCAAGTGTTGATATATTTCTGGTTAAATATCATTATGAGGTTTGTTCTTGACATTTGTAGACCAATTCCACCACGACGTCCTCATATCGTATGTTAGGAAAGTGGAGATGATCATGTTCTAGGCGTTGTGGTTCCTAAGACACCAATATTACCTCCAAGAGTTCCACTGGAGTCACCACCTATTGTACCTGACCTATGCACTGATGTCCATTTTTTTGATAGTTTCCCACATTTTATGTAGTCCATGCATAGTGCTCCATGAGTTGAACCTATGATGGCTGATCTGACTCATGAGTTCTAGAAGCACCATCCCCCCAACTTCTTAGAGGATGAAGATCCACTGACTGTTGAGTATTGGGTAGAAGTCACCCTATCTATATTTGAGCATCTAGAGATGCCTCCAGATCAGAGGGTAAAACTTTATACTTACATTCTTTAGGACTCGGCCAAGAATTGGTGGGATGTGATTACCCAGGTTGGTCGTTATCAGGGCATGTTATAGGTTGATTTCCAGACTACCTTCTATGAACAGTTCTTTCCTTATACATTGAGAGATAATAGTTCTAGAGAGTTCATGTATCTCGAATAGGGTTCTATGTCAGTTATGGAATATTCATCATGTTTCACTAAGTTATAATGCTTTGAACTACTTCTTACTGGTGATGAGCTTTCACGTGCTAGATGCCTGAAGGATGGGCTTCAG
Source organism: Viscum album (assembly GCA_963277665.1). Taxonomy (NCBI): domain Eukaryota; kingdom Viridiplantae; phylum Streptophyta; class Magnoliopsida; order Santalales; family Viscaceae; genus Viscum; species Viscum album. The sequence goes on along the minus strand of OY728136.1, from coordinate 281,674,607 downwards.
TATGCTATCTATATTTAGGTGAATGTCTTTAACCTGCATAATTTTTTGATATTGTCAATCAGGCTCTTATCACCGAGCACAACCTGAGGGATGGAAATGGAAATGGGCTTATATGATCAGTGACATGATAGGAAACCGGTTCTCTCAGTGGAAGAAAATTCTCCCTTGAGGTTTCTCATCAAGGAAGTGACCGAGTGCCCATTTCGATAGCTATAAAGTGTTTCATCAGTGTGTATGATGGGAGAACCTGAAGCCTCATTGTGATAGAGACCTAATGGAGTGTTGGTCTTGTGTCCATATAGGGTATCTTTAGTGTTTCTGCATGAACTTTCCACCAGCCACGAGTGGAATAGGATCCATGATATCTCCACCTTTAGGAGTGAGTTATTTTGTGTCGCGTCATATAGGGAGTTGGAATAACACTAGTAGGTTGGGACGAGGAGGAGGTTGTAGACATGGTAGCTATAAACTTGATCACCAGTAGTGCCAGTGGAGCAGTTATGATCGTGGTAGTTTAGCTATTGCATAGGGCCACAAATTAGGCTAGTTTCATGCACTACATCCGATACCTGAGGATCAGGCTATATGACCATCTACAGTATGTGGTAATATTATAGTGGAATCTATTATAGTATCTCCTTTATTTTATATAGGTTCTTAGAACTCTTTTATCTCTATATCTATCATGGAAAGTCTCAGACTAGAAATACAATATTACTATGGTGTAATGGCCCTAGATACACCGTTGGGGATACAGTTAGAGGGCATACACCAATGCAGGGAATGCACCTTGAGGTAGGAAATTACCCTTTCTTTTGGAACCTCTTTGTTATCAAGATAACAGGCTTCGATGTCATTCTTGGGATGGATTGGTTGGTTCAGTATCACGATTTTGTAGACTTCTATTGCTTCAGGGTGTCATTTACATCACCATAGGGAATTAATTATCTACATAAGGATGAGTGGGATGTCGAAGCTTGTAAAATGGGACTAGAGAATCATGAGATAGGTGGAGTGACCATCCATATTGAAAATATCTTCATGGAGGATCAGGGTTTACGACAATCTAGTTTTCCTCCAGTAGTGGATCATTTCAGGGATGACTTTCCTGATGATTTTCTATCTTACATCCTCAGAGAGAGGTAGAGTTTAAGATAAATATTTTTCTAGGATTAGCTCCAGTGTCCATTCCTCCATATATGATGGAACCTATAGAGCTTCAGGATCTCAAGCGGTAGTTAGAGGATTTAGATTCTAAAGGTTTTATTTGGCCTAGTACACACTCTTTGGGTTTTTCTATGCTTTTCCCCAAGAAGGAAGATGGAACCTTACATCTATGTGTAGATTACAAAAAGTTTAATTAGCTTATAGTCAAGAACTGGTATCCACTTCCTCAAATAGATAATCTTTTTGACCAACTATGAGGAGATATGGTCTTCTCTAAGATCAACCTGAGATTGGGTTATTATCAAGTGTGAGTTAGGCCATCAAACATACCTCGTAAAACTTTACATAGCAGGTATGGTTTGTATTATTACCTTGTTATGTCGTTCGGTCTTACGAACATGCCTTTCATTTTTATGACTCTGATGAAAAGGGTGTTCCACACCTATTTGGATTCTTTTTTTATAGTATTTGTGGATGAAATCTTGGTGTATTCTCACACTCATAGTGATCATGCCAATCATCTTGATATCGTTATGAGTACACTGAGTTGACACCATCTTTATGCCAATTTTGCTAAGTTCCACTTCTAAATCAACAAAGTTCACTTATTGGGTTATATAATATTGGAATCAAGAGTATATTTTGACCTAGAAAAGGATAGTGCTATAGTTTCCTAGGAGAATCCCAAGAACGTGTTTGACATACAAAGATTCTTGGGGATGAAAGGATATTACAAGAATTTCAGATAGTACTTTTACCACCTTTCTTTACCTCTTACTGGTATTACAAATAAGGGTGTTAAGTTTATGTGATCAGAAGCTTGCAAGAAATTATCTTAGGAGATGATGGGGAGGCTTGTCTTGACACCTATTCTGAATCTTCCAGAGCTAGGAATAGGTTTTACCATATTCTTTGATGTATCAAGAATCATCCTAGGAGTAGTGATAATATAGGAGGATAGAGTCATTGCATACAAATCTCGGGAGTTGAGGCTTCATGAGAGAAATTACCCAGCTCACAACCTTGATCTAGTAGCAGTTTTCCATGCCTTACATTACTGGAGACATTATCTAATGGGTGAGTTATTTTTGGTTTACACAGATCACAATGGGCTCAAATATATCTTTTCATAGTGTGACTTTAACCTCAGATAGTAGAGATGGGTCGAATATCTACAATATTTTTATTTTGAGATTGCCTATATATTTGGTAAGGGCAATGTGGTTACAGATGCACTGAGTTGGAAAACTCAAACACATTCCATATGGGAATCCAGTGATGAATGGAAGTTAATGGACCTTTTCTATGGGTTATATCTAGAGTTTCATGATAGTCACGAGTAGTCTTATCTCTCATCTTTGGCAGTTACCTCTTCCCTCCTTGAGAAGGTGAAGAGTATACAGTTTTCAAATCCTACAGGCTTGGTTCTTTGTGAGATTATATTAAGAGATAACACGCCTCTAGATTGGTCTGTGGACAGAGATGACATTATGTATATTCATGGACTTTTTTGGGTTCCTACAGATATGATAGAGGATTTGATGCATGAGTCCCATGCTTCTCAGTGGGTAATTCATCTAGGAATATCCAAGATGTATCGAGATATGTGATGCCAATATTGGTTTTCACACCTGGTTTTTCATGTTTTGGGTTTTGATCAAGTCCTTTGAGAATTTCAGTCTTTTTCTCAGGTTCTCGGTGTGATGGGTGTTGATTTTTGAAGTGTTTTCTTTGCATAATATTTCCCTCTTGGTTTCCCCTTGGTTCGTTTGGGAATTTTGGAGAAAACATAAAAATTTTGGGATGAAAAGGGACTGAACATGGTTTGAGAATGACCATACAGTGGCCTAGGGGTAACCGTGTGGTAGGTTGATTTTCAAACCATATCTTCCACACGATTTGGCGTACAGTTTAATAAAACGTGCAGCCTAACCATGCGGCAATGCCCCAAACTTAAAAATCTATTTTTTCAATTTTTCCCCATTGGGATTTTTAGACATAATATACCCAAAAAATCTCCCCCCTAGTGCATATAGACCTAAGGATCTCTGCCATGTCCTCCCAATCCACTCCACTTCCTCATTTGGTGTATATCTAATGGAAGCTGAAGGGTTAACTAGTTTCCAAGGCGAGTTTCCTTCTCTTCTCCCCACCCTCTTCCTACTTATCATATTCTTTCTTGGTTCTATATTCTCCCCTAGTCATGATAGACCTAGGGTTCTATTTTCCCAAGGTTTTTTATGGTTTTTTTTCATTTTGGGTTGGTCTTCATAGATTTAGGGCTTTCGAACCTGCGGTGGGTTTTTTCAGGTGTGAGTTTCCATTCCGCCATGGATTTGAGGTAGGTTATCCATTGGAATTGACTTTATAATTCAAGTTTCATATATTTCATTATTTTTTCACATTTTTTAAATTCTTAATATTATAATATAATCTTTGGATAATTTTTTTGGTGTGTAAAGTAGCGGTTAAAACCTTGCTTTTGTGAAAAGTGGCATTGTTTTGTTAAAATGGTGCACACTACATGTTTGTTAAAATTTTTTCTTAGATTTTGCACATGTTTTTTGGTATTTTGAACATGTTTCATTATATTGGATAAATTTATGGCATGCTATTGGTGTTTTATTCCTTGCGAAGTTCTTAAAATGATTTTTTTGTTAAAAAAGTGCATGCTATGTGTTCAGTAAATTTTCTGGTTGGATTTTATATGTTTTTTGTGATATAAATTGTTTTTTTGGATTTATAAATATATTGTAAGCATGTTAAATTTTATTTTGGAACCCTTAAATGGTTTCAAAATTGGTTTTTGGCTTTATAAGGTCAAGGGTTTTGGTTTTAAAGGTGTTATGACATGAGCTTCCGATAAATGGCCCATTTGACATTTTCATGAAGGTGGTTGTGTTTTGAAAGTGTAACCTAAATTTTTTGATGTTTCAAATGGTGTGTTTTCATCTCTTTATGGAAAGTGGAATTTTTTTCTTTGATAATCATTGGTTTGTTAAAATTATTAAAGGCCTATTTGACATTTTTCATTAAAAATGGTTTTCATGTGTGTTCCATGATGTACCAGTTGAGGTCATTTTATGATTCATGAAATTGATTTATTAAAAGGTGTTGGGGTTGGAAAATATGGTTTGGTATGGTATTGGTGGGCGTTTGGCCTTAAAGGAGAATTTTTGAATGGATTTTATGTGCAAAGCCTTGTTATACTTCTAAAAATTGTTTTATGAAAATTTCAAGTGGTTTATTGAAATACGTAAAGGGTGAGAAACATGTTTGGGTACTGTTTGGTGTGTGTATGATTTAGAAATTAAAATTTTATGTGGAAATGGTATCTTATAACATGTGGAACTTGATTGATCATAAAGAGGGAATCCCATGTATCTAGGTGGTCGGACTAGGACTAGTATGCTAGTGATCTGGTAGTGGCTTCATCCCTTTTTCACTTAGTAAGATAGACGATGACAACACTAAATAAACTATGATGATGATTGGGAACTGCTAGTCCATTTGGTTTTTCCCTATAGTGGATCATGCAAGAGAAGGTTATTGGTTATGGGTACTTTTACACTAAGATATGAGGTATCTAGAGCCCCACTGCTAGCTAGTGCCTAGGGGTGTTCTCGTGACTAGTGCTCATTAGCTATTTTGTACTCACCATCAGCGTATGGTGTGTTTGGTTGAAAAATTAATTAGCATGTATTTTTTCTTTACAAGTGTTCATTATTTAAAGTTTCTCCCTTGAAAATTGTTTCCATTAAAAGTTTCATCCTTTTAAAAATTGTTGCTACCATTTCCTATTTATGAAAACTTGCAAGAATTTTATCTTATAATGTTTATAACATAGAACATTGTTTGGAAAACATAATTTTATATATTTTAGTTCAAAATTAAAAATGGATGTTTCTTTTATTTTAAAGTAAGTGCATTGGGAATAGATTATCGGGCTAGCCTATGAAGTTTTAATACTCACACCTATAGTTCTTTTCTGTTTTAGCCCTTGTGAAAGTTTCAGCTTGAGTCTTTTCGCCTTGAAAAACATAAGGTCATTGTGTTGGAGATTTACCAGCGAGGTCGCATTGAGATAATGTTTTTTTACATTTTGTTTCTAGTTGGTTATTTTGTACAGTTGTTGTAATTTTTTAGATTGTGTACAAAACCTGTTCATCTTATTTTCATGTATATAGTGGGATGTTGGTTTCTTTATGCTGATGGTTATGGTTTATTTATTATGAGAAATTGTTATGTAGTGTAATATGATGATTCCCAACACTAGTTTCCATCCTGTGGGGATCAAGAACACCCTTCAATCCATGTCGCAGATCGGCTTAGTTTACTGGTCCAGGGTCGACTCGGGCTAGTTCATGAAAAAATGTTATTAGAGCAGGTCAAATCTTAGCGTACCTTGATTTTTAGAGTGCCCTTTTTATTTGGGGATGTCAAGATATATGGAGTAGGATTGTTGGGACTTGAGGGGTAGGTGCGGGAAGATCATCACAGACTCTTTCTCATTCTGATCCTCGGGTATCCATGGGAAGTCCAGTTTCATTAGTTTCTTTGGTCCTTAGGGATTATTTGGTGATTGGGATATGGTAAGGGGAGTTGGACTAATGGTCTCCATGAGCTTGCAGGGCCTAGAAATCCATGTGGAGATAGGTCATGGTCTTAATAAGTATCTCCGTGTTGGTGGCGTGTTTGACATATGGCTGGAAACCATATGGTCATGTCACCCACCGACACTAGTTCCCTTTTTTGGGTATCTTGGGTTTTTCTTGAATTCTGAAAAATTATTTTTAAAATCCTTGTGTGGGAATTATGAAAACAAGTTTTAAATGAATGGTTGGATTTTGAAAAGTGGAAAATGGTTTTTTATAATTTAATATAATAAATATTTTGGAAAGTTGGGTTTTTGTGAAACAAATCTCGGGGATAAAGTGGAGATGATTTAATGGGATTGGATTTTCCCTAATCTAAACTTGTGGTTTTTTGAAATAAAATGTTTTGAAATCATGGATTATTTTAACTAGATTCTGAAACTTTTTTTTAAACAGAATGTTTTGGGCTGTTTAAAAGTGTTTGAATATAATTAATTGATTTTAGAAATTAATTTTGAGTGGTTGGTGTTTTTCTAAAAAGGGTTTTTGCCTTTGTGGATGTCAGATTATGGAAAGGGGATTTGGTGATTTTTTTTTTAAAATGGGAAAGGGTTGTTTGAAATAGTGTCTATTTTGGAAGTTGTTTAAAATTAGAAGGAGTAGGTTATTAATCAAATGAGTCTTAATGAAGTGTAGTTTGTTAAGATGTTGGAAAATGTTTTGATAAAAATGAAAATGACTTTTGATGGAAATTGATGGGGTTTTTTTTTCAATCATGGTAAAATGGTTTGTTGTGTGGGAATTTGAACATGATTTTTACTTGGTGATTATTGTGACTTTGGAAGGTACATGATTTTTGGAAATGGATTAAATGATTTGTCTCGGAAAATGATGATATTTTTTAGCCTCTGGTGTGTTCATGGGTGCTCACCTGCATGGTGGTATATGGAAATGTGGATGGATGCCGGATTTGGAATGATTGGATGGGTGCCCGAGGTGGCATGAAAAAGAACATGTGGTTGAGAATTTATGGAACACCATTGGTGAGTTAGAAAATCTAACAAGTTTATTTGATTCATTTTTCATAAGTGTTTAAGTTAATTTTTTTTGGTGTTTTTTTTTACCGATGGTTGTATGGATTGGTTTTATATTTCTTAGAAGTTTCATTTTTTTTAATGCTTCATCCTGATCTAAAAGTGATACTCTTGTTGTGTAATGAGATGGAATCTTGTTAGAGGCTCGATTTTAGATCTATGTTTAGTGTATTTATAGAAATGTCTTGGGGAATCTTTGAGTCAGTTTCCCTCTGAGTTGGTGCTCATTCTATGTGAGTTTGGATCATGAGCTGGTTTTGGTAGAGCTCATGGTTGCCTTGTTTCCTTGTGTTTGCCCCCGTAGAGATGTGATGTATGATGTTATGTGGATATGGGTGGTTCCTTTTTTCCAATTTTTCTAGTTAATCAACCTAAGTATTTGTTTCAAAGGTTAAAATACACCTATTCAAATGATTCCTCAGTCCATTTTTTGGAATAAAGTGATATTTGGGATTGATTTAAAGTGCCTTCCTATTATGGTAATTCTCTCGGTTTTGGTAGTGGTGCTTAGTGATGTTGATGTGTTCAATTTTTTTCTTTTTTATTTCTGATCCTCGTTTGGTGTGAGTAATAATGATAATTTGTGTTCCCAATTCACTATTCGGGTGAAGGTGTGTTGTTTGAGGAAGTGAGTTTTGTGGTGTGTCAAAATCCATTGTTTCTGTTTGGGAGTGTTATGTGGCCCCATGTGGAACTAAGGGAAAGAGTTGTAGTTTGGGATTATTAGCTCCTAACTATGAGGAAGTAGATGCTTCAACCATCAGATCTCCATCCATAGGTCTCAGAGTGAAGCTGGTGCGTAGTTAGGAATCCTGGTAGTGTGGGAGGACTAGTTAAGTTTGAGCCTCTACCGTTGTGGTGAGGCAGTTCTAGTGTTCTTATTGTGGTTTAGTGTTACTGTGAATCTCCTCTTGTCATAATGATCATATTGTAATTAACCCTAACACAATGTCCATGATTTCACCTTCTAAAATATGGCTTTTTGATCAATGTCATTGTGTGGACCACCCATGTGAATCAGGTGCGGTCTTGGTTTTTTCTGTTATTAGGTGAGGAGTGATGGATAACTTTCGGTTATGGCTTTAGTGGCCCAATAATTGGGCCCCTTCCATTCCCTCCTTTCTCTGTTTGGTGGGGGTTTTGGGTCAGTGTGGGGAATTCTAGTTCAGTTCTTGTCCCCTCTGTTTGAGAGTGGGAGGTTTAATGTTCATGTTGTGTTCCTCTTAGCTTGAGTTGGTAGGTTTATGTGGGAGAGTTTTGGTGGGCCTGGGTGGGAGCTGCCTGATTATAGTTCATGTCAAATTCTTTTTTGGTCATTGTAAGTGTTTCCTAATGGTGGGGAGACCCACTGCGGATCTCACAGAGCTTTATTTAAAGGAATGTTGGATTTTAGTTGTTTCTTGATGATGGGGAGTCTGTTCTGGCCTCCCCTAAAATTATTGACTTTTGTGAGTGCACCTCAGTTTGGGTGATCATTGGGTTCATTGGGAGAAGGCACAATAATACGATCCTTGGTGTGGTTTTAGGGGTGGATTTAACTTTTCCATTTATTCTTGGTAAGTAGTTTTGAGTTATTTTTGGTTTTGGGAAAGAGACTTAAGTTCCATTTTTGGTAGTGAAATGTTCATGGTTAAGAGGTTGGATCGTTTTGATATGGAATCCCTAGGTTTTGATCAATTAGATAGAATGTGTTATGGATTTATAGGGGCAGAAAACATTAATGGTGGATATAATTTTCACATCCGATTTTTCAAGTTTTGGTTTTTGATTCGGTCCTTTGGGAATTCTGGTATTTTTTTTAGGTTTTGGGTGTGACGGGTGTTGAGTTTTGAAGTGTTTTCTTTGTATAATATTTGCCTCTTAGTTTCCCCTTTGTTCATTTATAATTTTTAGAGAAAACAAAAAAAATTAGGCATGAAAAGGGCCTTTTCACGGTTGGCACATGGTCGTGTAGTGGCCTAGGGGTAACCGTGCAGCAGGTTGATTTTTGAACCGTAGCTGCCACATGATTTGGCGCACAGTTTAATAAACCGTGCAACCTAACAGTGCAGAACTTCCTAGAACATAAAAATTTATTTTTACCACTTCCCCCCTCAGTATTTTTAGACCTAATCCACCCCACAAATCCTCCCCTAGTGAGTCTTTACCTAAGGATCTCTCCAATGGCTTCCCAATCCATTCCCCTTCCTCATTTGGTGTAGATTTAAAGGAACATAAAGGGTTGACTAGTTTCCAAGGTGAGTTTCCTTCTCTTATCCTCTCCCTCTTCCTCCTTATCCTATTATTTATTGGTTATATCTTCTCCCTGGTCATGATATACCTAGGGTTCTATTTTTCCAAGGTTTTTGATGGGTTTTTTATTCTTTTAGGGATGGTATTCATATATTTAGGGATTTCGAACCTAGGACGGGTGTTTTCGGGTGTGTGTTTCCATTCCACCATTGATTTGAGGTTTGTTCTCCCTTGAACTTTCCTTTATAATTCAATTTTAATCTATTTAATGATTTTTTAACCTTTTTTACATTCTGAATATTTTAATATAATCTTTGGATAAATTTTTTGGTGTGTAAAGCAGCGGTTAAAACCTTGTTTTGTGAAAAGTGGTGTTGTTTTGTTAGAATGGCGCACACTGCATGTTTGTTTAAATGACTTCTTAGATTTCACACATGGGTTTTTGTATTTTGAAAATGGTTTAGTATATTTGATAAATTTATGGCATGATATTGGTGTTTTATTCCTTGTCAAGTGCTTAAAATGAATTGTTTTGTTAAAAAAGTGCATTCCATGTGTTCAGTAAACCAATCAGTTGGATTTTCTAGGTTTTTTATGATATAAAGTGTTTTTTTATTTATAAATATATTTTAATCATGAGAAATTTTATTTTGTAACCCTTAAATTGTTTTCAAATTGGTTTTTGTCTTTATAAGGTCAAGAGTTTTGGTTTTAAAGGTGTTATGACATGAGTTGTTGGTAAATGGCCTGTTTGTAATTTTTATGAAGGTGGTTGTATTTTGAAAGTGTTACCTAAATGTTTTAAGGGTTTTATGTAAATTTTTATAAGTTTCAAATTGTGTGTTTTCACCTCTTTATGGAAAGTGTAATTTTTTCATTTTATAAACATTGGTTTGGTAAAATGCTTAAAGGCCTGTTAGGCATTTTTCTTTAAAAATGGTTTTCTTGTGTGTTCCATGTTGTACCATTTGGGTTCATTTTATGATTCATGAAATTGATTTATTAAATGGTTTTGGGGATAAAAAATATGTTTTAGTATGGTATTGGTGGGAATTTTTCCTTAAAAGAACGTTTTTAATGGATTTTATATACAAAGCCTTGTTATACTTCTTGAAATTATTTTATAAGAATTTCAAGTTATTTATTGAAATACATAAAGAGTGAGAAATGTGTTTGGGTACTATTTGGAGTGTGTATGATTTATAAATGAAACTTTTATGTGAAAATGGTATCTTATAACATGTGTAACTTGATTTATCACAAAGAGGGAAGCCCGAGTATCTAGGTGGGATGACTAGGACTAGTATGCTAGTGACCTGGTCGTGGATTCATCCCAGTTTCACTTAGAAAGATAGACTATAAAAATACTAACTAAACTATGATGATAATTGGGGACCACTAGGCCATTGTGTTTTCCCCTCCTAGTGGCTCCTTCACGAGAAGGTTATTGTTTATGGGTACTTTTACACTGATATATGAGGTACCTAAGGCCCCACAAATAACTAGTGCCTTGGGGTGTTCCCGTAACTAGTGCTCATTGGCTATTTTGTACTCACCATTGTCATAAGGTCTGTTTGGTTTATAAATTCATAAGCATGTGTGTTTTCTTTAAAAGTGTTCATTATTTAAAGTTTCCCCCTTGAAAATTGTTTCCATTAAAAGTTGCATCCTTTTAAAAAATTTTGCTACCATTTCCTATTTATGAAAACCTACAAGAATTTTGTCTTATAATATTTATAACATGGAATATTATTGGGAAAACATAATTTTTTATATTGTAGTTCAAAATTGAAAATAGTTGTTTCTTTTATTTTAAAGGACGTGCATTAGGAATAGATTATCGAGCTATCCTACAGAGTTTTAATACTCACGCCTATTGTTCTTTTCTGTTTTTATCCCTTGTGTAGATTTTAGCTTGAGTTCAATCGCTTTGAGAGACATGGAGTCATTGTTTTGGAGAGTGACCAGCAAGGTCACATGGATATAGTGTTTCTTACTTTTTGTCTAGTTGGTAATTTTGTACAGTTATTGTAAATTTTCAGATTGTGTATGAAAGCTGTTTAACTTATTTTTATGTATATAGAGGGCTGTTGGTTTCCCTCTGTTGATAGTTATGGTTTATTTATTGGGAGAAAACATTCCCTTGTGTACTATGATGATTCCTGAAACTAGTTTCCAGCCCGTGGGGATCGGGAATGACCTTCGGTCTATTCTGTGGACTGGATCGGGTAACCGGTTCAGGGTCAGCTCGGGCTAGTTCGTAACATTGGTGGCCTGGGATGAAATGTCAGATAACAAGTTTTATCAGTAGGTATTCCCCCTGTCATTAGGTGAAAGAGGAGAAATAGATACCTAAAAGCTTGTTATATCCACTTCTAGTCCCAGAATAGAAATGGGAAGATGTTTCCATGGACTTTGTTGTTGGTTTTCCTAGGTCTCCTAGAGGTAGCAACACTGTATGGGTTTTCATTGAAAGACTAATGAAAGTGGCTCACTTCATTCCTATTTGGGTGACTTTCTCAGTTGATAATCTGTGAAGACTATATGTCTATGAGATCATATGATTACATGTGGTTACACACACTATCATTTCAGATAAGGACACTCATTTCAGATCATAGTTTTGGTAGGTATTATAGAAGGCTATGGGAACACAGGTGATTCTAAGCATAGATTTTCACCCTCAGACCGATAGACAATCAGAACAGACAATACATGTTCTAGAGGATATTCTCCAAGCATATGTACTTGATTTTAGTGGTTCTTGGGAGAATCATATCCCTCTCATCAAGTTTTCCTATAATAATAGCTTTTAGGAGACAATTCAGATGGCTCCTTTTTAAGCTTTGTATGGTAGTCTGTTCCATTTACCCTTATACTGGGTAGAGGCAAGTGAGGCTTCCCTACTAGCTCCTCATCTCATTTTGGAGACTTCATAGTAGGTTTAGTTGATCAGAAATCATATGAATAATGCTCAGTTTAGAAAAAAAAATCTTATATTGATCTCCATCAATGAACTCTAGAGTTCAAGATCTAGGATTTTGTTTTCCTCCAGGTATCACCCAAGCTAGGTCATAGATGGTTACAAAATAAAGGGAAGTTTTCGCCTCGTTACATAGGGCCATTTATGATCCTAAAGAGAGTAAGGACAATAGCCTATCAGTTGCTACTATCTAAAAGGTACCATTCCGTGCACGATGTATTCCATGTTTCATAGCTTTTCCAATATCATGCCGACCCATCTCATACCTTTGATCCCAAGGAAGTTGATTTAGATGCTGATGCTACCTTTGAGGAGTATCTAGTAGCATTATTGACCAGAGCATGAAGACTCTCTGGGGATTATCTGTTCCTATGGTACACGTGCTATGGCAGTATGGCCGTGTGTAGGACGAGACTTGGGAGCGAGAGACTAACTTATGTGCCCAATGAACAGATTTGTTCTCAGACAGTATTTCTCCACCCTTAGAAGGAGAATTCAGGGATGAGTTCTTTTAAGGGGGGAAGACTGTAAGAACTCAATTTTTCACTCAGGTATGGATCCTTTGAATTTTGGTCTAATCCATTATTTTGGACCTAATATGAATTCCTAATGAGTTATTTAAGGTTAAGAGTGTGTCTGGGGCTTGTTCTGAGCCTAGAACACAACTTTTTGGGAAAACTAGGCCTGGCGCATGGTTTTTAGTAAACCGTTTGGGAAGGGTGCATGGTTCGATCAAACTGTGAGGGTATTTCATTTTTAGACCGAGCCTGATCACACTTTTGGCACACATTTTCCCTAACCATACATCCTATCCATGCTAGTGCCCCTCTTCCCTAGGTACCCATGCATGGTTTGTTCACCGTTTTTCAAACCGTGTGGAAAAACTGTGCACATGCTTTTTTATGGGTAATTTTACTATATTTCCCTTAATGATCTAATTAAGCCACCTCCTTTCTCCTAATCCAAATTCCTATGGGATAAACCTATTTTTCTCTGATTTTGGATCTCTTTGAAGGCCTAAGGTAGTTATTGAAAGATCTTCTTCATTTGGGATCTGATCAAGCTTCCGTTCATCACATTGGATATGCAACGGTAAGTAATCAAGTGCTTTTTAACCCTTCTTCTCCTCTTCTGATCTTGACCTAATTATTGAGGTGTGAGAATTTTTACCTTTTTCTCAGATATACTTCGTTCTAAACTAAATAAAAGGCTGATATAGGAGGAGGAGAGTCATACGACCCTAAGGTGGGTGGTCTATAACTCATCCCTCAAGTTCATTATTTTTGGAATTGTTGTGTAGGACCAACCAATTTCATCAGGTTCCATTCATTGGATTTATATGTCATACTTATACTCATTTGAAAAGTATGATTATGATCTTTACAAATATGTGATTATTTGTTAGTGGTTATGCCCATAACTCCATCCATCCCATGTAGGATGTTATGCTATAATTATCGTTTTAGTGTTTTGACACGTTTGAGCCACCGTTTGGGTGTGCCTTGTATTGACCTTCATAAGGGTAATATTTTATATATTAAATGGATTGATTTATATTGTGAATTTCATAATGGAAAATACCATGTATACTTACTACTTGACCCGCCCAAGGTAAGTGCTTTAATTAATAATTGAATGTGAAATGGAAATCAGAAATTATACTAAGTATATGACTTGACCGGATTAAATATAAATAAATAATAGGTTTTATGTCCATAGAACTACTTACCACATTAATGGAAGGTAGTGGAATGGACCTTAAATATTAATTAAGCCTTAAATGGATTAAATGAACACTTTCATGCTACTTGGACTTGTCACACTAATGAAAGGAAAGGATTGATCCAATTTATATTATATAAATGAATTCATAATCAAATAGGAGTGGCCTGACTTGAGCTCACCTTGGATTATTATCAGGGAATGCCTTGAGCACTCAGGAACTCCATTTTGATTCAAGGATGCGACTTTATTAGGTTGAGACCCACCTAGATCCCGATCCTTGTCTATTCTTGGATGCTTGGTATGACACTATAGGATCCCTTATATATTATTAAAGGATGCCTTGAATACACTCCTTGGATCTAGAATTGAAAAGTAGGTTCCATGGTTAAATCCCATTGATCCCAGTCATTGCTTAGCCCCATTTTACATTGGATGAAACCCATGGACTCGGTAGGTGTATCATTGTGTAATTCCTTGGACTATTCTCCCTATATTACACTTTTACCCTTAGCCTGGATAAAATTATTACTGAGTTGGAGACCCCTGTTGTCTACATTGACTTGGTTATTACCTTGGAACTTAATTATTTAATATCATTACAGGTTACCTAGTTACATCTTGGAACCTTCACTATTTCTTACATATGGATTATTAATAAATCAGTATAATCAAATAATGAATTGGTTACATGTTCATACACCAGCTGAGGGCTGAAGCAGGTACTTGGGTATTTAGTTACATTTCACCACATTACTTTATATATGCATGCTTGCACACTATTATATTTACATTACACGGGCTAGATGTTATAGAAACCATTGGTGGTGGCCCACTAAGATTTATATCACACCCTCTCTGGTCACCATTTGGTACCTATAGTAGATTATATGAATGCAGGTGTTGATAAGGGGAAGCCTACAACTTCAAACACTTGATTTCTTGCTGTTTAGGATGGAGATTGATAGCAGATAATCGAGCTGGAGATCAGGATGCTTGGGATAGTCTTTGATTTCATTTATACTCTTTTGGAACATGTTATGCTTGCTGCCTTGTATCCATGTTTTTCAATTTTCTAGATACATGAAATATCATCATAAGTTGTATGTTATTCCAGCTATTTCAGTTATTATTACTATTGTACCTATTTCCACTGTGCCTTATGATTACTTATATTGCTTTCAATATTTACCTATATTTATATTTATCTGCTATACTACACTCTGGTAATGAGGGCATAGTCTCCCCACAGACACAACCTAGGCCCTCGGTGCTAGTCGGTAACCTTTGGCATTTGGGGAGATGCGCTTGAGGCCATGTGGCCCACTGTGGTCAGGGAACCTATTAAGTGGCATCCGAGTCCAGAACGTCACAATAAAATATTAGGTTCATGAACCCATTATCTTATGAAACCAAGAACTTTCATCTTCATTTAATGGTATTATATATATAATAATTTTAACTTTTATACTAACCAAAAAAACATTGCAGTGCTAATCTTATCCTATTTTAAAACTCCTTTAATTTTACTAACCATCATAACATTTAATATCATCTCAGTCTCTGCTTATTTTTAATATTCTTGAAATTTTAATTAGGTCATATATATTTATGAATATTTTTATTAGAGTGAATTTTTTTATAGCACTATGAAAATTAAGAGATATGATTTCACCTTCCCTTTATAAATTTAGAAAGAATTACCCCACCATAAGGTTATATGTTTTGAAATATCAAAATTATTAATCATTTTAAAGAATAACCAATATCTTATAATAAAACTTATCTTTGATGGGTTTAATATATAAGGGTAATGATGAATTCTAGAAGCATTATTATAGTATGTGAAACACATTAGTGATGACCCAAAAGTTGTTTGAATGTTATTATGATGATGATGGTGTTTTGAAATATGGATTCAAAAATACGATTACTCTGGCTATTCCAAAAGTTATCGGAACAAAAAAAACATAAATATAAGTACCAACCCATGAGTGAGGTTTAGAGAGAAAAATATGGGGAAAATAACCCCTGTATACTTAAGGGTAACTGATGGGTGGAGAATTGGTGAAGGAAAATTTCCCTAGAAGGATACATAAAGGTGATTTTTCTGAACATATAAGGTTCTTACTAAACTGTATGAATCCAAAAACATAGGAAATTCATGGAGATAATTTTATATGTAAAAGTAACTATATAGTAGATTGTGGAAAAAAGCTAAGTGTTGAATCTTCCCTATAAATGTAAATCTTACCAATTCTGATTGGGTGTAAATTGTGGTAAAGTCCCTAAACATGTAATAGTCACCCTATATATATAGACTGAAAAATAGAAAATTCATAGATTCTTATTATTATTCATAAAATTATGTTTTCAATTCCATAATAGTGTAAAAATTAGTAATAGCACAAACTCATTGTGATATGTAATGGTACTCGGGATCATGTGAAAAAGTAACTTTGATTTGTAGACATAAAATTAGAAAAGTAAATATGTAATCATATTTATTTTGCTACGTAATAGTTAAACTGAGAATACTAGTTAGATATTCGATAATGTAATCAATTAAATATTTAATACGTAAAATTAAATTTGAGGAAAAGGTAATGTGTAAGGGTATGTTTTCTTAATATGAAGGGGTCATTTCCTTTGAAAGAATTTTGACTGTATAATACTTGAAAAGCACAAAATAAAAATTTCAACATAAAAATTACATTAATAGACTAATAAACATGTAGTATATAAATAAAAAATCTTTTTTTTAAATATATATTTATGTTAAATAATATATATCAAACCATTAAAAAAAGTAACTTTCCTTTTATTACATTTTAATTTAAATGTATAATTAGTGATTTTTTTTACCATCAATCATCCACAATGACATAAAATAATAAAATATTATGAGAAACTTTCAAATTCATAAAATTTGAGTAATTCATAGTAAATTTAAAAAATAAAATCTATTAATTAAAAATTATTTAATTCTTATTTAAAAATAAATATAAAATAAAAACTAATATTATATTTTTCTAAGCATTAAATATCTTTTTTTCTATGAAAACCCATATAAATCTCATAATAAAAAATATTTTCATGATATAATTCACTAAATAGATAAAAATTACATATCACGGTGAACTTAAAATATTTTTTTTATAAAGTGAACAAAAAAATTTAAAATCTATAATTGTTATGGAATTGACTATATTAAATTTTTTGGGTAATGAAATAAACATATATATATTTTAACATAAATAAATCCTAATTATAAATTCATAATATAAAATTTATTTATTCAAAATACCTATTCATATATTTTTTCTTCCTTTTAGGGATTTTATATTAACTACCCTGAATTGCTACTTCATGGAATATATAATAGTTTCCTGGAAGGGTCATATTTTCTCTTATAAATAACCACTTCTTAAAAATCATTCATTCCACCCTCAAAATTTCTTCCATGTTTATACTTATTTTCCTTCATTTAATTCTTATATTTGGTGGAACCGTCTTCATGGAAGATCATAAATATGTGTTCTTCAACCTTGAGGTTCTATTAAATATTTATTGTTATTCCATTATACTTTTACTCATTTGATATTATGTTATATTTTCATAGTAAAATTTATTTTTATTATGTTATATCAATATTATTTAATCTATTTTATGGAATTAATAAAGACTACCATTTAATGTTAGGAAAATATATTACATGTTAAAACATGGGTTGTTACCAATGATGATTATGGTTTAATGTTGAATTCTAGATACATGCTGATATGTTTTGATTAGAAATAAGGAAAAGGTTATATTTGGATAATTATTAGTAATTTTCATCTAGAGTGAAATTATAAGATAATATTCATGGAGGAATATGATTAATAGACTAGTATACTATTTGATGTTGTATAAATATCTGATTCATGAATAATACCGAGACTTAGGAAGTCTTATAAAATTATCAAGGGAACTTGATATGTTCATTAATTAAATTGAGTGGAATTATAGTATCGATATAATGGGAATAATAGTATGAATAAAGTATGTTCACATTGAGGTAGTGTAGTACCATTATCATTTAATTGATGAACATTCTTGTCTACCCACACTCAAGTAAGAGGTTAACAATAAAGTGCGTATGGTTAGATGATTCTCAGCGGTATCCCTGAATGGAAAGTGGCCTATATCAGTCTGTTTATATCAATCATTTTGAATTTTTATTGGTTTTTAGATGTTTTATAATTATTTCTTAGTTTGAGGCAACATTATAGATGAAGGATGATTTTTTTAGGATCTTGGTGTTTAAATATTTGGTGCATTCCTGAAAAAACGATAGAGTGAAGTTTGGTTGTCTATTTTTTACCATATTATTAAATGATTAAATTATTTTATAATCAATCATGTTAATAAATTGATAGTTAATTTGTATTAACAATTGATGAAGATGGATTCAAAGAAAGGTATTTTTTAGGATCAAGAGTCTATAATTATCAATTTTTTTTGTTGAAAATTATGGATGAGATATGGTATTCAATTAAATAATGTGATTTGGATCATGGAATACTAAGGGTTACTTCTTGGGGATAAGAACTCATGTGTTTGGAATTTTGTAATGACCTGCATTTATTTTGTAGGTGGAATCACTTAAAATAATAGAATCCACTTGAAATAGATCTAATGAGAGGTTAAATGTTAGATTTATATTAGAATGTGATGCTTTTGGTCATGTTGATATTGATAAAGGCTAGGTTTTGGAGGTATAAGAGTGAGAGGAATCACTAGGGAGGTTTTTTAGGTAATAGCGAGTTAAATACCTAAAAATAACGTGTCTCAATATCCCACCAGATGGCTAGTGGGGTGATACCAAAATCTCTATAGAGATGGAAGTGGTGTTAAAGAAATTTTCAAGCCACCAGAATCTCGCTAACCGGCCCCTAGGAGTCCTGTGGACCCTAATTATTTTATAAAAATTAATTAAAATAAAAAAAATCAAAACCTTACCTCACACCCACCTCATCATTTCATTCTGCTATATACCCAGAGAGATTTAATCTCCCTTTCCTTCTCTCTTATCCCACATCCATATTCTTTTATTCATTTTAAATTAGTTATCCATCAATGGATGTGGTCTTCTAGTGGTTTTGGAAAAATTTATTACCCCTTATTTATATATTTCTTTATCCATTCAATATTTATTACCCCAAAATCCATAATTTATATTTTTTCCATCCACATCTCTGATTTTAGGTGATTGGGGGTGATTCAACCCACGTTAATGGATAAATTGTCTTCATATAATATCGTTTGGGTGATTTATTTCATATTACATAAATTTATATATGTTTTTATAAATGTTATAATGGGGATTAGTGGTAAGTGGGTGTATGTGACCTATAATTGAGCCAATAGAGCTTCAAGTGTTTTTTGAGGTTAAGTATGGATTTTAGGACCATAAAGAAAAAATAATATGTGGTGTGAAAAGGTTTTATCATTATATATATAATATGTAATTATAAAGGAGTAATATATGATTGGGGGTGAAACCCATGAAGGGTCTTTTTATTTGACTTGCATATTAAATAGTCTCAAGAGAATTAATAGAGTGATATTCAAAATTCCATTGATTATAATGAGTTATCCTTGGGTAATGGGTTAGGTTTGGATGATGGTACTTAGTTTAAAGTGAGTCTTTTTTAAGGAAACTAGCAACCTAGATTGATATTTTTCCATAGGGGTCTTGTGTGGCCTTGTTTTCTATGAGAGTGACCCAAGTGAGGGTACACCATGATGATATTTTTTCGATGATGTAATTACCAATGGATTTTGGTTAAATAAAGGGGGAGTGACTTGTAAAGGATTTATCACTGTTGATAAATCCCCTTGAAATAAAATGGTTCATAATTTCACTAAACATGGGATGGTATTTAGTTTTCATGAGATATTACCTATCAATATCCAGAAAAAAATACATTTAAAATAAAATATTTTTGACATTAATTAATTATAACCAATGTCATAAATATTTTTTTACATTGGTTGTAAAATAACTGACATGAAAAATTTGAGGCATATCTTTTATAAGATGGTTATTTATTAACTAAAGTTGGAAACCCGTTTTAAATATTGGTTATTAAATAATTTTTTTTGAAAAATGGTTTTACACATCCATTATTAAATAAAAAATGTTAAAAAACTTTAAAATTTTTAATGAAATTTTAGGAAAAGTCATTTTTTGTTCATTTATTCTCATAAAAATAGTTATTTTTCTCTCACTAAGTGAACCCTAACCCTTTATTATTCAATTTGGTGGACTCAAATCCCTTTAATATGGACTTAACCATTGTATTCCACCCTCAGTCATCATAGGACACCGTTTCCACCCTCATCCATCGTTGGCCGCCGCTTTCAGGCTCTCAATCATCATTTATCATAACCTTTAGTCTCTTTATGCCATCTTTCATTGCTCATTTTCATCATCCTCCACCCTATCAGGTATCTTCATTAGATGGGTTATGGTTTGATATTACTTACTATTATAGGTTATGTTATCGTAATTAAATGGTTTAATTATAAAAATTTTATGGTTAATCATTATATTCCTTAAGTTGACACATTCAAAAACAATATTTTTCTTCATCGCCATCATATTCTCATTTATCTCCCTCCTATGATGCGGTTTCTCTCTGATATCTATTTTTAGTTTGTATTTATTGTTATAATTTTCCATGCATCCAAGGCATGTTAAATTTTATAAATGTTTTTTTGTGATTGTTCTATTGAATTATCTCTTCCACCACTTCTATTTGAAATCTCTTCTGAATTTGTATTTTTAGTTCCGATTATTCATGAATCCAATGTATTTTTAATTTATTAATGAATGTTTTCATATTAATGTTTGAATAAATTATTATTTAATGAATTGGTGTTATAATTTATATTAATGTACTGACTAATGGATGTATAAGGTATATTTTTTGACTACATTTTGAATGGGTCTTTTGAAGTTATAGTGGATTATGGAGTTTGAATATGGATGATTGATAATATATATTTAGATGATCATAATAAATGAATGAACATATTGTGATCAAAAAAACTTTATAAATTCTAATTAACCATTTGACTAATTTAAGAATGATTGCATGATCATATTTTAAATAAGGAGATAAATTTATTATAGTAAATTATTTATTAAACCCCCTTAGACTAAATAGGTCTAAATTGAGTTAAAAATTGTATTGATTTTAATATGTTATTTATTTCTATTTTAAATTTATTAAGTAACACAGAAATTATAATTTGAATCATTTTAGTTATTTTCTTTATTATATTATATGACAAATTTCTAAATTTTTAAATTATTCTTATATTATCAAATTATAATGATTGGATTTTCATTTAAATATTATTTGTATAGAATATATCTTTGGTGAGCCAAATGAGTGTGTTTTTATAGTCACACTTTTATGTAAATTTCTATATAAGTATAGGCACGTATTTTTATTCTTTATCATGTTTTATAGTCTCATTTTTTTGTCACATTATGATATTTAGCACTTTATATTTTTATATCTCTTCATAATCTTTAAAAACAATTAATATATAATTATAAAATTATATAATAAAAATAAGGAATAATTGTGTTTTATTAGTGAAAAACATTTTAAAATCAATGTTAATGATTTTATATCAATCTATTGTTTTTTGAATTTATCTAAATGGATGATAATTAAATATGATAAAAATGATAATTTTTTATCAAATATGTTTTCTTTGTTTTATTTTTTAAATATTTTATGTTATTTTTTTATTTTTGTTTATAAAATTAAATTTGAAATTAAATTTCAAAATATAAAAACTTATTTTTAATTATTGATATTTGTTATAGATACTAATGATTAAAAGTTGGACTATTCCACTATGAACAGATGACGAAAATAAGGAAGGTGCTTATTATTTTTTGGAATTTTATAAAAACAATGTTCTAAATAACATCCTGTTTTTTAATCCACACATGAAATGTTTAAATATGAAATTTTTTAAAAGCATAGAAATCAAAAATCTTTTTATTTTTCATGGTTTTAATTTGAGTTATAGGCCATGGATTTAGAATAGTAAACTGAATATAATTAAAGATATATTGATGATGATGATTTTCAAGATTATATGTTTGATCAAATTGAATAAATGATTCATAATATTTAATTATAGTTATTTGGGAAAACATCGATAATTGATCATTTATATAGTGATGCTAAAAAACTATTGCATCTAGTTTATATAGAATTTTTAGTTTTTTCAATGGTGTTAAAATTCATAAAAATGAAGGTGTAAAATGTATTATGTGACAATAGTTTTACAGAGTTGATATAACTATTTAAAGAAATACTTCTTAAAGAAAATTATTTTCTAGATTTAGAATATAATGTGAAAAAATATTATACCTGATGGGTTTGGGGTACAAAAACATACATACCATCCTGAATGACCATGTGATATATAGGAAGAAATAAAAAGGTCATTTAGAGTGTCCTAAATATGGGACATCATGGTATAAGTTGAAAGAAAAATCACATGTTGATTTAGTAGTTACAAATACTATTTTTAAGTAAATTTTTCATATTCCTATAGTTCCTCATTTTAAATGTTTATATAAATATTTAAATGGAACAAAAAAGGTTAAGATAAAATAAACATGAGTGGATACTTGATGCAAAATTATGTCATTCAGTTGATTGTACACAATGGAATAAAATTAATCATTGGTTTCCTATATTTAGAAATAAAGTTAGAAATATCAGAATTGGAATGTGCATAGATTGAATGAATCAATATCATATCCTTAATAGAAATCATAACCAACAAGCTACCATTTATTAAGAAAGAAAAGAAATAAAAGAATGGTGGATGGGGTCAAATAAGCATAAGTGCCCTCATACACCAAGAAATAGGTCTAAATATCATAGTACAACATATCATTTCCATAATCAGAGTCACCTGTAGTCTCCCACTCAGATTGAGCCTTTTCCTGATTGAAAATTTTAAGTATATCTGCATCCACCTTCCTTGATGCCTTAGAAATCGACCTGGTCGACACAATCCTAGGAAGATTAGAATAATCCTTTCGTGGTCTCCTCTTTGAGGGAACAACGGTGAAACCCTGAATATTAGAAACCTTTGTCATGGCACTTAAGATTTCATCCTTGTAAGAGGCATGCCCAGCACTTCCCAATGCCTTAGAAGGGGTACCAATATTTCCTCTTTCATCCTTAGAAATGTTCCCCCATTTCCCAGATAATTCAGATGACTGAAGGAGCTTCTGGATTTCCTGATGACAATCAAGAGGTTGTTGGTGATTGGAGACATCAACCTAAGGGGTGTCAAGGGTTGTCAATCCCGAAGAGCATGTAGGGATTCCCTCAACTGAAGTAACTGCTTTAGCCAAGTCAACCCGAGCATTAGAGGGGCCACTATGAGCTCTCTCTAGAGACGCACCCACCAGTGGTATTTTGCCTTGCACATCAGCCATAGTGGAGGGTGGCTCTTTAAGAGGAACGCTGGGCTTTGACAAACCTAAATCTTTCATCTTCAACTTCCTTCGACAAGGATTTTCTGGATGATCCCTCATCCCACATTCCTCACTTGTAACATTCTTTCGACAAAGCTCTAAAGAGTGCCCGACAGCCATACATTTATTGCAGAAAAGAGGCTTTTTTTTCATACTCAACATCTATTTGTATGTTATCAGAAGGAGTAGATAGAGTTACCTTGTCAACCAGAGTAGAGCTGAGATCAACCTCCACCAAAATCTTGGAAAAGTGACCATACTGATCATCCTTAGTTTCCTTGTCAAGACGAATAAGAGTCCCAATTGCCGTGCCAATATCATGCAGAATTTTTGGATGCAAAAGGACCCAATTCAGTCCATGAAGACGAACCCAGATCTAAGAGAATGCATTTCTTGCACGCGAGACATTGAAATCCAAAGACCATTCGTGTAAGTGAAGCTATCCAGGCTTCAAGAACAGGGTCCCAATACTCCATGATCGAAGCTTCAACTCATTAAAAGGAAATAAGCAATGGAAAAACCCTCGACCAAGAGAGAAAAATTTCCAATTAGAGAAACCCCACAAAAGCGAGGTTCTACGAAACAAATCATAAAGCTTCCATGGTTGTGCACCCTTAGGAAAAACAATGCGTGCAATCAAAGAATTTTTCCCAATCACGATTCTCTCAGCAAATGCTGCAGGATTGGCTTCAACATGAGCCAATGAACCCTTGTGAATAATTTTACCAGGAGAAGAGTCCTTGAGTAGAGCCAAAGAATGAGCTCCATCCAGATTTGGCCCTGAAATTGATTTCATCACATCGACAAAAGATTTAGACCCAACAACATCGTCACCTCAAAACAGTGCAGGATCAGTATGAGATTTCCACATCGTAGCATCCACCTTAATAGAAATCATAGTTTATGGAATTATTTATTGGTAATTTAACACTTATCTCCTAAATTTTGTATAAATAAAAAATATATCATATTGAGTTTAATTATTTCTAGACCAAAACATCTTGGAAATGATATTGATATTTTAATGTCACCATTAATTAATGATTTTAAACTTTTATGGGAGGAATGTATTAGAGTGCACGATTCTTATAAAATGGAACATTTTTAACTGTATGAAATGATTATGTTCACCATAAATAACATCCCAAAATATGGGATTTTTTCTAGATATAGTGTTAAGGGCATAAATCTTGTCTAATTTGTAAAGAATAGAATTTATATTATCAACTACAAAAGAGAGAAAAAAATATACAAGGGGAATTGGAGGTTTTTTTATGCGTCACTCATATCAATGACTAAAAAAGGTATTCAATGGATCATAGAAATTTGATATTTCTATAAAACATTTTCCACCAATCAGTATTTTGAGACTGTGAAAGACAATTATGTCACATTCATAAATAAATAAAACTCTAGTAATGATATTTGGAATAAATGATCAATATTTTTTGAGCTTCCTTTCTGTAGATAACATGTGGTCAAAAATCACATTGATGTCATACATTTAGAGAAGAAAACATTTAGAAATTTTATTAGAACATTGTTAGATATTAAAAGAAATACTAAAGATGTATTGAAAGCATAATTGTAATTTCTCTCAATGGGAATATATTTAGAGTTATCTCCCACTCCTAATAGAAGAAGAACGTACCAGCCTTCAGCTCATTATAAATTATCCAAGAGGGAGAAAATTAGTTTTTTTTCAATGTCTCTATCGTATAAAAGGGCCGCATGGTTATTCTTAAAATTAAAAAAACTTTTGTGTCACTAAAATATTTGAAGTTGATTGGAATAAAATATCATGGTTATCATGTAATGATGCAACAACTCCTACCAGTTTCATTACATGGAATATCTCACATATGTGTTAAAATGACTATCATGAAGTTCTGTTACCTTTTCAATTCAAATTTTAACAAAATGATTGATCTAAATCAATTGAACAATTTAGATAATGATGTAGTTTCTATACTTTTTCAACTTAAAATGTATTTTCCTTGATCTTTTTTAATATCATGGTGCATTTTATAGATCATTTTGTGTGAGAAATAATGATTTCTAGACCTGTATATTAATGTTGGATGTATCCTTTTGAAATGAATATAAAAATATTGAATGGATATGTTAATAATCCATAACGAACTGAGGCCTCCATTATTCAGAATTATATTTATGAGGAGGTTTTAGGGTTTTTTATAAAATACTTTCCTACAGTCGAGAACTTCAGTTTCCCTACATATTTTTAGAAATGAGATAGTTATGGGAGAAAGAGGATCCATGGATGCAAAGTAAAATTGTTGACAAGTGAATTGATAAATGATGTACATTTATACCTCTTAAATAACATAGATTATTATCATCCATATATAACATTTCGTATTAATTTTTTAAAACACTGTTATCCAGAGGAGAAAGATATGTGAATTTTGAATGAGTATGGATTTTTTCCATGGTTTAAAGAAAATGTGCATGGTATATCATACACATAAAAAATATTGATATGGTTTATGGGTATTCTAAGTATAAATTTGATAACATTTTCAGAGTATGAAATTAATGTCTATACATTTCATACCAAAGACTAGGTAAATAGAATTGCATTTTAGAGTAGTAGTTTATTAGTGTTTATAGAAGCAATTCATTTTTTAGTACTAGAGAAAAAACTCAATCTCCACATCATGTTTATATTAAAGAGTTATTGAAGAAATATGGTATGCTGATTACCTTAAATTTTTAGTTTTAGTGTTTAAATTTAAATGGTTTATTGGTAACAACAATGTCAAACATGATGAATTAAGTATTACACCAGTTAATCTGAATAGATTAGAATACAAAGATAATCCTTTTATCATTGAAACACAAGAAAAATAAATTTTTTAAGTTCTTGATCCATCAAATATAAAATGTTATATCATTTTACAAGGAAAAATATTACTTAGTTGATGAAAAACTTGATGATGATGAAAATATATGTGAGATCACTAATTCCATGGAAAAATTATCATAGAATATTGATAACCACAACATTGACATGGATTTTTCCATATGAAAAAATCATGATAAATGAATATGGGAAAAAACCTTTAGTAATTCCCTAAAATTATAGGGGGAATATATTTATTTATTGTTTACCTTTTTAAATTTCAAAAAAATATAGATATATTAACTATATTTTTTTTACATAAATCACATATTTTAATAATTTTGATACTTTTTTTATATTAGTTTAGTTTTTTTTATAATTTTTCAATTATTCAACTTTATATGTAACTATTGTATTTATATAAAATTTTAATTACACTTTGTTTTCTTTTTTCTATATCATTTTATGTTTCATAAATATTTTCGGTGTCTTGTTAACATTATTAAATACTAATGAATAAGATAAAGAATATTTTAAATATTATTTTTAACTTTATTTTTTACTATTCTAAAGAATATGATAAATAATGGTTTTTTTATTTTTTTCTTTGTTTCTTTATTTTTTAAATTATTATTCAATTTATTATTTAAAATTTGGATTTTTATAATCTTTTACTTAATTTTTTCCCTTTGTTTATGTCATTTTAACTCTCATTAATGTTGTTAGAATTTTATTTAACTACTTTAACAAATATGAATAAAAATGAGTTTAGTTTAGTTTATTTTTGTAGGATCATTTTCCACTTTTTCTTTAATTATATATATAATAGTTCTATTTATATATATATATTTTAAAAATTATCTATTAATTTGAGTTGCAAGATAATGTAAAATCAAACATCTGAGTCACCTAGAGATTATAGAGAGGAATTTACTCACATGTCATTTGAGGAGACTCCTTATCCTTCTTTATAGGATCAATAAACTTCCACAATGGAAAAGAAGGATTCTATGGTAAGTAAATGTGTCAGCACACATTTACTAAAATTATTAGTTTCATGTAGATGGTAATAGGGGATATATGTTGAGTTTAATGATGAGTATATTTCTAGGGGTCCAAATTTAAAATAATTTAATATTTTCATTGAAATTTAAGCTCATAAAAAATATAGTATTCTGGTTTTTGATTGGAAAATTTTCGACAAATTGGAAATATCTCAATTATGAGATAAAAACTTTGTATGTTCATTTATTATTATTATAATTATCATGATTTTTTTACTAATATTTGTTTTACCCCTTCTTATTAGATGACATATGATATACATGAATCTAAAGAAGTCATGAATAAATGTTTAGCATTATATGCTAGGTGATAGAGGAATTTTAAATCAACCCTCACATAAAATTTCATTTTTGGGGAAAGAAAAGATAAAAATCCATGTGATATATATCCTTTTATAGATGAAGATACATGGAAGTGGTTTTTTTAAAGTAGATGACAAGAACAGTTTTTCGTAAGTGTAATGTTATCTTTTAGATGTTTTTAATTAATAATTTATTTATTCCAAATTTTTAGCAACTGAGGAGATCTTATAAAGAGATCTAATCAAAAAAAAATATCCCCTCATACTTTATCTTTTAGAGGGTATATGTTATTGTAAGAATACATTATTTATGGAAATTTTCAAAAAACAAGAGCCAAGACTTCAAGATCCGTAGATGTGTGCCTCCTTTGCCCCTATCTAGACACGAAAAATGAAAGTGGCTCTGAATGAGAAAAAGGGATAGTTTCTTATAGAAGAGTTGAGGATTTTAGCTAAGAGAATTGAAATGTGTTATTTAAGTTATTTATGTTAGTCAATATATTTCAAATATTTATATATTTTGATTCACTAATGAATTTCTCAAACATTCTATAGAATAATCTCTTGGGGATAAGAGCACATAAGGGACCTTCATACATGAGGGTAGGATGAAATTTTATTTACTACATTGGGAAATCCTTAACACTCGGGACATGTATGAGGATACGTGGTAGGTGTATCAGTAATAAAAGTGTTTGGATATTCTAGAGACTCTTTAAATGAGGATTTATATAAAGTAAAAATGGAAGCTTTAGAAGCTAATGTTCTAGAGATAAGTGAGATGATAGAGGATAGATCAAAGCTTCAGTACATTTAATTATTTTAGGCGTGAAAAAATATTTTTAGGATATAGATCCCATAACTCTACCTCTGCCTAATGATCCCACTCCACCACCTCCACCCATAGATCCCACTACTCTACCTCACCCTATTTATCCAAATCTTACACCTCCTCCTCTACAGCTTCCCATATTTTGTGAGTTTTTTATTGAGGATCCCCAACATCATATTGTTTCATATGTGATTATATATTATATTGGGGAAATGTTCAACATAAAAAGATAGATATGGAGTATCTTAGGGTCACCATGAAGGATATTATAAACATATAATCAATAATACCATTTATTATAGATCAGGTCACTACATTTGGACAATTTATTATCCATTTTTTAGTTTTTCCATCAAGAATTGTCCATAAAATTACCACTATGGTATGTATAGATTATATTATTTATTTCATAATAGTGTTAATATTTTTTAAGATTTTAAAATTTATATATTTTTTATTTTTTATAGGAATAATTTAAAAGAAAATACATATTTTATACACAATAAAAAGTATATGCTACTGTTAATTTAGATATTACTTCCTCTATAATTGATATATTATCAACATATTCATCTTTGTTTTTGGTATTTTATGAAATACATGTGGATACTAACATTTTTGGGTGTGAAATGACTGTAGTGATTTTAAAGAGATGATTTGAGCTTATAATTGGAGATATGTTTGGTATCAACATGATACAAATATTTTCCATGTAATTTGATTATCATATTTCTTTTAGTTATTTTAATTTACTAAAACTTAATAATTTTGTTTATTTTAAATTAGGTATCTTTATAAAATTTTTATTTAATATGATACGACATAATTATATGGATTTTTCACCCACAATTTATTTCACCAATAGTGATGACAATAAAAGATTCAGAATGAACAATATATATTGCTGAAATATTTCAATAAATAAAATCCAATAAAGGATTATTTCTTATTGTGAATGGTATGGAATATATATTTTTATGCTATGATTTATCTTAAATGAATAACTATGAATATTATATTTTTTTAAAAATTATTCTCCATTGAATGTTTTGTGTTTTTCCCAAAATAGGGGACACCTTACTGGTTATGATCTATACATGGTGACGTTCAAGTAACTTTTAACAATGTATTGAACACATAATTTTTATTATTTGAATACCTATATATTATAGTGACTTTTTTTTCATAGATATCATTTTTAAATAGGATATTGGATTAATTTAGAGATAAAATATAAAATAAGAGCATAAAGATCAAATTATACACACAAAGGTGACTTTTCATTTTCAATTACTACATTTTGTTTACAAGTACTTAAAATGTTATTTTAAATTGAAAAATTATTTTGAAATTGAATTTTCATCATCAAGGAGTAAACTAATGTGGATATTATATTCTATGATTTAGGTTTGAAATAATTTCAAAGGGGATAGTTTCAAAATTCCACAATATAAGATTTTGTTATAATATTCCATTTAATTTATCTTATAATTATATTGAGAATAAATGATAAATAGTATCTTTTTAATTTATATATTTTTGATTAACATCTCCCTTATACTGAACAAGAGATAAAACATTTACAAAGATAATTAGTGGGTTATTTTATAAATTTGATTGCGTTTTAGTTTATTTGTAACATATATTTTAATATTTAAATTTAAAATTTTAAAGTTAAAATGATCAGAATTTGTGATGTTGTTTTATTTTTGTTTTTGATGATGTTTTCTATTTTTGGTTCTATTATTGAACTTCTGGGGGCTTATATTTGAATTTAATATAAACAATTTCATTTTTCAGATTAGTTATTGTATAACTGAAGAAAAAAAATTAACAAAAATATATTGATTACATCAGTTATTTTAAATAACCGACAAGATAAATGGGTTTTCAGATCAATTATTATAAAATGGACTGATAAACCCTTCCCATTCTAGAGTTTTAGATTTATTTCTATGATTGTTTTTAAAAAGATATATGAAATATAGTTTTTCACATTGATTTTTATTAACCGACGTGGAAAACATATTTAAAACATCACTTTAAATAATGTTGCAAGGTAAATAATGTCCAAAACCCAAAGAAAACCACCATGGAAAAACCCATATTTCATTAGTTAAGGGATAATAGCCCCCTTTATTTTATATGATTATCAGTGTATATGTTCATAAGAGCAAGATATGTCTTGAGACATATTTAGAAAATGTATTTATCTTTTAAATACATTTAATTACACTATATATGTTTCATTGGATTAAATGAAAAAGTTTCAATTTCCTGATATGATTTTGTTTCTTGGATTTCATTATGCATTAGTTTGTAATTCCTACCATTCATATATATTTTGGGGCAGTGTTAAAGGAATTGGAACATTATAGGTAGATCTTTTTATAAATTAATTATATTGGTTATTATTATTATTATTACACTATTTTGATTATTTAAATAGGATTTTAGCATGGATATATTTTTATAAGTTTTATATTGGTTCACCATGTTAATGGAAAATTATCTTATAGTGAATAACATGATGGGTACTAATCTACCTTAATTCTTATGTAGTCCCCTCTTCCCTAAAATATCTTTCCCTCTTTTATGAGGATATAATCCTCTTACCTAAATATAAGTGGTTATTTTTACACATATAAAGGATGTAGTATGGATGTTCATTTTATCTATATGTCTAAATAATGGGGATATACTTTCATATTATTAGGTATTTTGAGAACATTGTAACTTTTTAGAAGAAATAAATAGAATGTCTACAAAGGCTTCAAGTTATATCCCCCAAACTCTCTCAACCCTTATGATGTCGTCTAGGGTTTCCTCTTGATACCCCCATTGCGGTGATGGTTTCTCCCTTGAGCATAAATATCTTCATTTTTTATCTT
Organism: Viscum album; assembly: GCA_963277665.1. NCBI lineage: Eukaryota > Viridiplantae > Streptophyta > Magnoliopsida > Santalales > Viscaceae > Viscum > Viscum album. The sequence continues at coordinate 281,643,291 of OY728136.1, read as the reverse complement.
CCATTCTCCCCCTTTACCCTCCCTACATGTTCTCATTTTTATTTTTTACTTAGGTTTTTTTATTTCCCCATTTTTATCCTTCTTCTTCCTTGGTTTTTCTGGTTGTTTCTCTTGGTGTATGGTGTTTCTTCTCAGAGTTGGGGTTACTAGTAACCACATACTTATTCTCTATCAAATTTCCCCCACTATGGTTTTACCCCATTATAGGTTAGTGAAGTGGTGTTCATAGAGGTTTGGGTCAATAAAGGAATACTTATAATTCGGGTGACTCCTCTACATAGTTGTTTTTCTTCCCTTCATGTTTTTTAGTTTCCTTAGGAGTCATGTGTTCATTTTCCTCATTTATTTTTCCCTAATAATACTTTTCTTTGGACCCCATCTTGGTTCTGCATGATTTGGTTTATCTAGGTTTGGGATTGTGTTGGTGGGATTTGTGGACCGTTGCTTGTTATTTTGGAGTTATTGATGTTTGTGCTTCTAGTGTTTTGTAGATCCTCTGGTGTTTCACCCAGAGGATGAAGATCAACTATTATCCTTTTCCTTCTTAAATTTACATGGTTATTTCATCTTTATATTATATTAAGGTAGTTATTTTGTGGGTTTTATTCTAATTTGGTATTTTCTGGTGTTGGTAATGTCATTTTAGAGGTGGGATTTAGTAGAATAATACAATGTGAATTGGATTTGATTATCCTAGAAATGTTTCAGTCTTCAACATGGAATATTTGGTAGACTTGATCTATTATATTATAAGCTATAAGATATGATTTTTTTATTCCTTTGGTGTTGTGGTCAATGACACAAGTGAATAGTGGTTGTTGATGGATCTCCAGTGAGGGTTCTTCTGTGGTGGTGCTTATGATTAAAGGTGTTGTCTGGTTCTAGTGTTTAGTTTTTTGTGTTTTCTATTTGATCAATAGTGTCTATATCTTTGGGGTATTGTGATGTGAGGCATGACAACAGTTCAATGACATCTTGTGGTGACAACTATGAATTTAACTTCCTCACTGATAATTCCCTAGAACATGGTTTAAGGTGTGGATAACAATATAGATTGGAGGTCTGTGGGTTTGGATTTTGAATTTTTTATCTATTTGTTGGTTATATTTTGGGTTTACTATGACTGGTTTAATGTGCTTCTTGTTTTTTACTTAGTTCCCACTTAACCTCAAATAAGTTTCTTGAAAATACTAAAAAATATAGTGTAGGGATTTGGAGCATGAATGGAATCATGTACAGTTAGTTTCCATAGTGATTGGTTAGGAATTTGTAAAACCCAAAACCAAAGGCTTATGTTTTATTATATTTTTTAAGTAATATATATTTGAATTGTTTTTTATTTAATTATATACATTTTTTTTCTACCACACTTCATATCATGAATGCACTCATATATTTTATATATTATGTTAAGGACACCATCAGTGGTTTCCAATTGAGTCATATACTTACACCCTTCATGTGCACCGTAATTGATATGTGAACTCTATATTTAGTATGTTGGATAGAGTATTATCACTAATACATGGGGAGATATAAATATAGCTGATGAGGATAATGAGATAATATCAAGGTGATATTGAGGACTTTATGGTGGTGTCTTCTAATAATTTTTTGCTTTTATTATTTTCCCTAGACATGATCATCCTATTGGAAAGTCTCTTCTCTGATGTATGGATATATGTCATTATGGATCCATTATATTATTATAAGGTGATTATTTATGTAACATTTTATGTATTCTCATATAATTATATATTTTACTTTGATGTAATTACTAATACTACAATTATTTATTATTTATCTATCATTGTACGACATGAAGCCATGGGTATAGTCTCCTAACATTATATTATCTGACTCTCATTGTATTATTCATCCTCCAGAATATTAGGAATCACACATGAGGTATGTGATGATTTTTATTGGGCTGTAAACATATTAATTGGGTCAAAGATTTTACAATCAAACACTTCAACACATGTTTAGTAAATTCTATTATATTTTCAATTTATTCTAATTAAAGCTAAATCAATTTTTTATTTTTTATAATTAGGATTCTACTTGTACAAGGTGGGTGTTTACTTGATTTTTTATATTACTTTGATATGTGATTTCATATATTAGTGTTGGAGGGTGAGGGTGAAAATATCATCCAAACATGGTTTCTTTACTCAATGAGTGTTGAGTGAGGATTTTCAAACCTGTGGCATGTCCTCCAAGACTTATGCTTCAATCACACAGTCTTTGATAACCATGTAACTTATGGTAGGTATTGTGAAACATTGAAATTGAAATCCATTAAGGGTATCCTTCCATGTTTCTGGAGTTAATAGACCATCAAATGTGCTTTAGAAAATTTCTTGATGAAGGGTAAGCTTATGTATATAGAAATCTAATGATGATCATAAACAATTTATATGTATTAGGTAATTAGTGGTCTACTTATATTTATTTTACCTGGGATGGGTTAAAGTTGATTATACTTAAAATGTTAAAGACCAAGTAGGTTGTTCCATGGTGACTAGGAATAATAAAGAGTTGTGTGAGGTTCCAATCAATTCTCTTGGGTGGTAAAGGGTTGGATGAGGTTCCAAATGAGTTTTTAAGTGGTAAAGGATCAGTTGGGGTAACAACCTAGTTTTTTAATGTGTTAAGGGTTTTTAAAAATGTTGACATGGAATATATGTGGTGATAGGTATTGTTCTTGATTCCAATCCATTCCCTTGACATTTTTGGTGGGTTATATGCGATACCAGCTGGGTATATAGAGATATAAGACTATGAGGAGTTGAATGGAATGAAAATTTAGTGTTTTGGATTTATGGTTATGGAATATTTGGGTGTTATGATAATAAAGAATTAGATAGCTTAATGATAATTAAAATTATGATAGATTTGTTAAAGGATCATATAAAATCACAAAATATGAAATGGTTATAACATAAAGAGTGAGGAAAATAATAGTTTATATGATAGATGTTTCAAATCATATTATGGAATATATGCAATAATAAATAAAATTTTAGACATGGAATAATAGACTGGGTCATATGAGTGAAAATGTAATAAAAGTTCTATATATAAAGGGTGTGCTACAAGATCCACAATCAATTCACATTGTATTTTATGAGTGTTTTATTCTCCTAAATTAGAAAAATTATCATTATAGAAAGAAGAAAAATATTTAAGGCATGAAAACTCATGCATGTCCATTATGATGTATGGGGACCCATGCCAATATATTTTCTTGGAGGATCACAATATTATGTGATGTTAATTTATGAATCCACATGAATGGTATGGATATATTTTATAAAGAATATATCTAATTACTTTTTAACTTTTAATATATAGGAAATGTCTTATCAAAAATGAAATTTCCATAAATGCAAAGCATTTGAGATTTGATAGTACTTGAGATTATAAATTTCACAAGTTTAAAGAATTTTAACTATATAATGAAATTTTTATAGATAATAATGCTTTTGAAATACTAAAAAATTGTTTTATTAAATATATGAAAAAAATTATTCAGAGTGCTAGATGTATGATATCTAATTCTAGATTACCTAAGGTTTTTTTGGTCCAAAGAAATTAAAATTATAGTGAACTTGATAAATAAATATGTGTATATAACTATGGGAGAGAAAATATATGTGGTGGAATGAATAGGAAAAGGGGTAAATATATCACATTTCAAAGTCATTGGTTTTCTATCATATATTCTTGTTGAATCAAATTTAATGAATATGTTGGATGCTAAGTCCTAGAAATGTTTCTTTAATGTTTATAGTAAAGAATATTTTAGTCACAACTTATAGGATGATGCAAATAAAAAAAGTTATAAATTTAAAGGTAATAATTCATGAGAATGTTCTTTATAAGGATAAATATACGATTGAATATAATATAAGGAGAAAGAAAAATTTGTCTCATCAGAAGGTAGAGCTAAAAATAGTATTAGAGGATGTTAGAATTCATCTTGATACTCAGTCAAAGAATCCTTTACCTATATAGATTTCAAACCAGAAACATAAATTACCAAAAATATCTAGATCTTATATGATTTTATTTTTAATGGATAAATATAGAGAACTCAAGATCTTTGAGAGTCAATATAGGTGAATGATTCAAGAAAGTGGGAGAAAAAATTGGAAGTTGAAATTTTATTATTTAATGTAAATAAGACCAAGTAAATTACTACTTTACCATAAGTTAAGAAATAATTATAGAATAAATAGGTATCTCATTTCAAGGAAAAACATGATTAAAGTAAATGGTAAAAGGAAATACTAGCTCTGAAGAGGATTTTACAAGAGGGTGAGGACTACACCAAAAAAATTTCTGATGTTTTAAAATAATATCTAAATATTATCGAAAATTATATATATAGATGTATTAAAATTATAGCCAATGGAAGTAAATATTGCCTTTAGTCATGGATACATAGAAGAGGATATCTACCCGATGTAATAATAAGGGTTCATTGAGTTTGAAAATTAATATTTCTTTAAAAACATAACAAAATTTTTTATAGACTGAAGTAGACACCAAGGTAATAGTTTCATAAATTTTATGAATTCATGTTAAATAATAATGGTAATAGATGTGAAATGTAATGATGTTTCTATTTCAAATCCTTTAGTAATTGTTATATCATACTGTTATTATAAGTAGATTATAATATAACTCTAGAATTTAGTGAGAAAAGCATCGATGATTTGAAGATGTAATTATCAAATGAATTTGAAATTAAGGATCAATAAAAGGTGAATAAATCCCTAGGATGATGATTATTCAACATCTATCATTATATCATTGAATCTATCATGAACATACTTTGTAGAGAATGTGATAAATAGGTTTAACATTATCAAGGAAAAACAGTTTTCAATTCTCTCATGAGTTATCAAAGGAGTATTCACCGATGTTAAATTATTCATGTAACTACATGAAAAAAATTTATTATACATTAACAACATGTATTTTGATGTATATAATGGTTTACATAGGACTTGATATATAACATGTAGTAGGAGTTGTAAGAAGGTTCCTGGGAAATATAGGAAGGTAATAGTATAAGTTTATTAGGTAGGTTTTGAGACACTTGATTGTACAATGGATATTTTTTTACACATTAAAGCATATATGCGTTTATAGGGATATAAAGATACATAATTGTGTGGAGATATTAATTGAAGAAAAATAAAAATAGGTTTTGTTTCTACCTGTGGTGGTATAGTTTTGAGCTAGGAGTTATAATTTAAAAATATAGTTTCACTATCTACTACGAAGGTTGAATATTTTGTTGTTATAGAATCTAAATATTAGATAATATAGCTAAATATTTTTTTGGAGGGGTTGAATAAGGAGAAAGAAGATATTGTATTGTTTTTTTTATAATTAGAGTGATATAAATTTTTTAATCAATCATTATTCCATTCTAGGACTAATCTTATTATGTAGAAATATTATTTTATCTGATGATTTTACAAGATGAATACTTGGTCTTGAGAAATATTCCCAAAACCCTAAATCCTATACAAATTACAATAAAATTGATGGTCGTTAATATATTTTTCCATTATTATTCCTTAATATGGGATTTAATGATGATTAATTTTTGAGGGAAAATACAACAAGGTATATTGAAGGACAACAATATAAGAATAATAGGATCTTTATAGTCAATATCCAAGTGGTACATTGATATGATATGTGTGTAGTATTATTTGATATAGACCATACAAAACATTGACCCTATATTGTTCATAATTTAACCACAGAACTGATATCATGGGGGGTTTTATGGGAGCAACACCCCCAGTATTGAAGGAATAGATTCATAGTTTATATGTCCTTGAAAAAAAATATATAAAAATCACATATGTTATACATGAAACACAGAGTTTTTGTAGAAAATTTCACGAGGGATTTTTGAAAAACACGATATATATGAAATTAGTTCCATGAAAGGTTCATGAATATTCATAGGAATAATTTTCACATAGGGTTTAGGTGGAGACCCAAAATTAAACATTTTTATATATGTTCATGTACATTCAACAGAAATTTTATATAATATAGAAAAATATTGCATATGTAATTTTTTTAATCACTAGATTGTTTATCTTTTACATTTTATATGGGTCATTGAAAATGATTTATATCAATTTATTTGGAAAACAAGATTTTTTTCACTCTCTCCATAAATATTGAAATTATTATCACCCTTCATGGATATAGGTTATATTTCCCAAACAATGTAAATAATTGGGTTAAATATCATTCTATTTTTATTTTTCTCTTTATAATTTCTATAATTTCCAGGTCATGAATATATTTATGTTTGTTTTTTGGCTATTAACACATATATTCTATTAATTTATAGTCTTGTAAATATATAGTTTTATATAATATATATGTCCACAAAACATATATAACATATATTAGCAGAATACATTATATATATATATATATTAATAGAACATAAAAATATATATGTTATACATATTTTTTAAAAATACAATATGTGTGTGTGTATTTTTTTATTACATAAGTTATATATAGTATATATGCTTTATTACCTATGTTTTTTTGTGATATATGTTATTTATGTTATGTTCTTTTTTATTATATATGTTTTTTTGTTTAATTGTTTTCTCATATAGAAAATATATAATTTTTTGAGAAAATTAAGCATAAAAATCTATAAACACTTAATAAACATAGAAACTCTCACACACAAATATATATATATATATATATATATATATATATATATATATATTCGTATAACATTTGTAATGCCCCGACCTTGAAACGTGACCTAATACTCTAGCGAGAGCACCACATGACCACTAACACATTCCCCTAAATCACCATAGGCTACTAATAAGTGTAAATGGAAACTAAACATCATTACGGGATGATTTACCTCAATTACCTACCATTTCAACAATCAACTAATGTATTGAAATTCAATATAATATTTATATACATTGGATACGTCTAGTAAAATTCTAAAAAAAAGTATTCCCCCCATTTTTTAAGGGTAGTTATATATTGATATAAAATTTAAAATCTCCTTCCATACATGCAATTTATATAATCACAAATTGATGAATATAACCCAAATGAATAAATAAGTAATAATAGAAAAATATAATATGTTAAGAATCAAATATAAATATAAAAATAATCAAATATAAATATGAAAAACAAAAATATTAAAGTGTCTATGAAACTAATAGTCACACACATATCACTTTAAAATCTAATAAGAGATATATTTCAAGTCTTAAATTACCTAAGAAAGTGGTGTTAATAATAAAACTTATATCCTAAAACAATACAAAATTAGAAATATATTAAAGTTCATACATAGGGGGTGAGTATAATAAACTTAGTATGATTTCCTTGAATCACTCAAAATTATTTTAATACATGATTAATATATGAGAACTAGCATGAGTGTCTATGAATAATCAGTATTCCCCTATACCATGTTATAAAGTAAAAAAATGTGCTTGGTTAAAATTAATATATGTGTGTCGAGAATAATTAAAGGTAACTCTGTAACAGATAAATCACAAGGAAAAAACACCCATCAAATAAAATGAACCTTAACCCAAGGTGTATTTAACAATTTGTATTCAATTCATAATTTACCAAATGGGGGTGGTGTAAAGACCTGACCCTAGTATCCCAGAGTTGGTGACTTATTTTTTTTACATTGGAATGATTATAAGAAAGTCATATCCCGAATGAACAAATAGTTTAATTGTTTTGGAAAACAAGATACAAACATAAGTTCTACATTACAACTTGAAATGAAATACATAATAGCAAATGCATATGAGTCATAGATTTTCCCCGTAATACATTCATAATATTCATCTTCACAACCTGGGGAAAATAAAACATAGAAAATGGGTGAGCTCATATTCTCAGTAAGGGTAAGTAATAAAACGAAAGTTATCATAAAAATAAACACTAGGCATGGTGAACAACTAAAAACACATGCCTTTAAAAATATACTTGAGAATAATATGGTAGAAATGAAAGCTGATGAAATATGTCCATATAAATGATCATATGAGAATGAAACATAAACATTAATATTCTACTGGTCAAATAACCACATGGTTTATCAATTACTAATACCATAATGAAGGAATGCATAATTCCAAACATCTGAAACTTATTGTCAAGGCCTCGACCAAGAAATTTGAAAATACCAGGGTAATGCCTCGACCAAAACCCAAATATGTTTTGTCTCATGAGACCTAACGATGCATCGAGGGGATATAGTGGGCCCTACCCATCAATTTAGAAGTCTAATTCATTCCTCATATGAAAGGGGCCAAACATAAACAACATGAACATATGAAATAACTTCCCAGAATCTGTGCACACAAACACTAACCATTTTGAGTAGTATGGTGAATGATATCAAGATAGAACATCCATAGTCAAACTGATCATAAAACATTTAATATAATATAATAGATGATAAAAATAAGTTATTAACCTCAATAATACATAAAATTTAATAGAGGTTGAAATATACAAAGATACTCTAATAAAATCATCGACGAATTTTTCAGAGAAATACATTTTTACTTTCAAAAGAAGAGTTCTTTTGAAAAAATATTTCCATAAAACCAGAAATAAACTAATTTAATTTCTCCATGACAAAATTAGTGGTTTTATAAAAATAATTTTATTTTAAAAAATATTATATAGTGCACTTGAAAATAGGTATGAATTTGAGAAGTTCCCTTGAATCGGGCTTGTTATCGGGAATAATTGAGAAAGATATTTATAAAAAATTTAAATCCCTATAAAATAAAGATGGATTATGATTGATACATATATATAGAAAATTAAAAAATAATTTATGAGGAGTATGTAATAATAATTAATAATTTAATTTTGATTAATTGAGACAAGTAGTAACCCAAAAGAAAATGGATGTTCGAGTAGAAAACCCTTACCATGTGTCCAAATGTGTTCTACACTTGATATTAATGTACCAGATAATCAAATTAAATACATTAATTATTTTTTAAAAAACTTACTTACATGTTTTTTATTTTTAAAAATTTTATTAAGTTAATTTATGGCCATTTTATGAGCTATAAGATACAAATTTATCACTCAGGAGGGTTCGATTCCTTGGTTTTCATTATCAGTATAATTGTATATAATAATGGAAGTTCATGTGGAATGAGTATAATTCTCCAGAACTAAATTTATATGATATTTATGAAAATAAATTAGTGTAAAGGTTTATACATATCATTTGGTTATATAGTATGATTATGAATCATTAGATAAAAAATTTAGTGATAATCGTTTAGATTTTTACGATGGTTTTTCGATCACAACGAACTAGTTTTATTCTATTATATAATATCATGTATAAATGATGGTTCCAGAATAATTACATAAGATATAATACATATTTTATAATATTTTTCAACCATAAAAATGGTTTCATTACCATCCTTGAAGAAGAAATTTAAGAATTAAACTTCGTCATCCATGAAGGATGTAAATCGGCACCTCCCGAACGATGATTTTGTTTTTAAAATAAAAGAGAGAGAGAGAGAGTAAGGATATTGGAGATGGATATTTACTTAAAATGATATAATTATAGTATGTATATGATAATAAAGTTTCCATGATCATTTTTACATAGTAGGTTGGGAGATAATAATAAAAGATGAAACTTAAAAGAAATTAAAAGGAAAAAGGAAGAGGATTTTACCTCTTGAGTACTCCTCCTTGAGAACCTCCTTAAAGGAAGGGGTTTTGGTATTTTGGAAAGGAAAAGAGCTCCTAGACGTGGGGAGAGACTTGGGAAGAGTATTTGGGTAGAACTTTGAGAAGCTTCAAGGCTTAGAGGAGTGAAGAAAAGAGGGAGTGAGGGGTTGTTTTTATAGTGGAGGAGAGGGGTGATTTTTGAATATCTTATTCATTATTTTATTATTTTGCTCAAGACAAACAATAGTGTTGATTCTTGTGACAAAAAATAGTAATATGTGAATGTGATTTCAAACTAATTCCCATTTAAATAAGACATGTCTCAATCATGATGCCTAAATTTATTTATTTATCATATTTCGTAAATTATCGAATTTCAGTATTCACAAAAATTCAAGTATTTCAGAAAAATCCCAAAAATTCACCCTAACCATTTTTAAATGTATATAATTATAAAATGAAGTCAATTTTATCAAAATATTTTTTTTAAATAAGAGAAATTTAATTTTTAAATAAAATAATTATTTACTTGAAAAATACATATTTTAAATTTAAAACTGATTTTATAATACCTTCAAAAATTAACTGAGATCTAATAAAATTATCCTAAAATCATAAGGAAAAAAATATTTATTGAGGAATTTTTTTTAAAATGAATTTTATTTTAAATAAATTTATTAATTTAAAATTTTAATTAAATATTTATTACTCATAAAAATATCAACACTTAATTATTAATTTTTAAAATATCCACTCTCATTTATATGGTGTCAATTTTTTTTATATATACATGTGTGTGGTTTATATTCATAATGGCACATTACTATTCATAAGGGTAAGTTATTATTCATAAGGATAAGTTACTATTCACCAAAAATGTAAGTTGATCCTAGCAGACTCTAAATATCTTATTGATCGCAACCTTTCATGTCAGTTTTTTGAAATTCAAATCAAAGAAGAGGAAAAATTATGTTTAGCGGCTAGGTTATAACTATATCCTATAACAAAGTGTTTGTTTCTCAGGGGGTTAGTGTTGCAAGCATTCTATATTAAATTTATTTTTAAAACTTTGGGGTTTTACATTCTTCCCCCTTAAAAAAAATTTATCCTCAAAATTACCAGAATGTTACCTCATAAAAATATTTGGGTAGGTCTTCATCATAAGTTCATCAGGCTCCCACATTGCCTCTTCAATTTTATGATTTTTCCAAAGTACCTTTACCAGATGAGTCATCTGATTCCTTAACACCCATTCTTTAGTGTCCAAAATCTGGATAGGATATTCATAGTAAGATAAGTTTGGTTCTAATTCTATACCTTTAGAAGTGAGTACATGTGTTGGGCATGGCATGTACTTTCTAAATAATGAGACATGGAACACATTTTGTACCTTAGAAATGCTAGGCAGAATTTTCAAATGATAAGCCACAACTCCAATTGTCTCTAGAATTTCAAAAGGACCAATGTACCTGGGGCTTAGTTTACCTTTCTTCCCAAATCTTATACCACCCTTCCGTGGAGATACTTTTAACAAAATATGATCTCCCAATTGAAATTCCAAATCCTTCCTTCGATTATCTGTATAGCTCTTTTGTCTGCTTTGAGATGCTTTGATATGGGTTTGAATAGACTTTACCGTCACTATTGTTTCCTACATAAGATCTAGGAATACAAGATTCCTTTCCCCAACTTCATCCCAATATGTTGGTGTTTGAAATCTCTTTATGTTCAAAGATTCATATGGTGCCATTTTAATACTTGAATGGAAACTATTATTGTAGGAAAAATCTAAAAAAGGTAAATACTGATCCCACATACATTGAAAAATTAAGTGAGAACGATCTCAAAATGCCTTTTGAAGATTGGATCATCATTTCTGATTGGCCTTCAGTTTGAGGATAATAATAAGTACTCAAATGAAGCTCAGTATCCAAAGATTTCAAGAGAATTTTCCATAATTTTGATGTAAATCATGAATCACGATCAGAAAAAATTGAGAGATGTTCTCCATGAAGCCTTACTAATTCATTGATATAGATCTGTGGAAGGCACTTTAGTGGAAAAGACTTTCTTGTAGTGAGGAAATGTGTAGATTTCATAAGTTGATTCACAATTACCCATATTGCCTAATTATTTCTTGGAGTTTTGGGTAATCTAGTGACAAAATCCATGGTGATGCCATCTGATTTCCATGTAGGAATAGGTAGAGGTTGCATGACTCCTCTAGGATGTTTTCATTCTACCTTCACTTGTTGACAGACTAAACATATTGATACATAATCAGCAATTTTCTGCTTTGTGTTATCTCATGAGAAATGTTCCTTCAAATATGTATACATTTTAGTGCTACCATGGGATATTGAGAAATTTTAGCTTTTGTCATCATCCAATTACTCCGTTTTTAGCTTGGGTATAGAGGGAACACATAACCTCTTCCCAAATTTCAAAATTTCATCTTCACACACAAATTCATCCAACTTCCCATCATTCAGCACTTTATTTTTCTTTTGAAGATTCTCATCATCAGACCGAGAAGTTTTAATTATTTCCAATAAAGATGGTTGGGTAACTAATTGAAAAAGTAATGATGTTTCACATTCTTTGATAATTCCCATATCCATCTTTACTATATCCATGAGTACAAGATCCCTTTCAATACTCATTTTGTTAAAAACTCCATGAACCTTCCTGCTCAATGCATCAGCTACCTTATTTTCCTTTCCTGGGTGGTAGTGTTTGGAACAATCGTAATCCTTGAGTATATGAATCCATCACCTTTGCCTCATGTTGAGTTCTTTCTATGATAATTTATATTTTAAACTATTATGATCCATATATATATATATCACACCTTTATCCATAGAGATATTTCTCCATATATTCAAAGAAAATATTACAACTGCTAACTCACAATCATGATTTGGATAGTTCTGTTCATGAATTCTTAACTACCTTGACACATAGGGAATAATGCTATCATTTTTCATAAGAAAACAAACAATTCCTTTCTTTGATGCATCATTGTAGATCATAAATCACCATTTCCCAATAGTAGAGTCAGGATCGGAGCATTCACTAATCTCCTCTTCAATTATTCAAAACATTATTTACATTCTTTTTGTCCATATGAACTTAACCAATTTATGAGTAGGCTTGGTAAAAGGGTTGGATAAATGGGTAAAGTTCTTAATGAAATTATGATAATAACCTGATAAACCAATAAAACTACATACCTTAGTTATGTTCATTAGAGTATGCCATTGCTGGAAAGCCTTTGTCTTCACAGGATCAAATAAGATTCCATTCTTAGAGATAATATGGCCAAGAAAAGAAACTGACTGAATCCAAAATTCATACTTCCTAAACTTCCCATATAATTCTTTTCTTAAGAAGGTAATCCTCAAGAGTTTTCTTTTCAAGTCCTTCACACCCAGGAACCCCCTCCCCATGAAGAGGTCATTTAGAGAAACCCTAGCTGGGAAGGAGCCCCATACAATTCATTTCTTCTAAGAGTCTTCAGAATAATTCACAAGTGATTCTCATGATATTAATAGATTTTTAAATATACTAAGATATCATTAGTAAATACAATAAAAAAGTCATCAAGATATTCCTTGAAAAATATATTCATTAGATCCATGAAAATAGAGGGTGTATCAGTCAGTTCAAAAGGAATTACTCTAAGTTCGTAATGCCTATACCTAGTTCAGAATGCTGTCTTTGGAATATCTTCCTTCCACACACACAACTAATGATATCCAAATCGAAGATCAATCTTCGAAAAATATTGGGATCCATGAATTTGATCAAATAAATCATAAATTTGAGGTAGGTAATACTTGTTCTTTATTGTAATAGCATTGATTTCTCTATAGTCAATTCACATCCTCATGGATCAATATTTCTTCTTGAGAAAGAGAATAGGGGCTCCCCATGGAAAAAAACTAGTGTAGATAAATCCTTTATAACTCAATTCATCTAGTTTTTTCTTTAGTTCTACTAATTCCACTGTGGCCATTCTATAAGGAGTCTTTGATATAGGCATTTCACCAGGAATTAAATCAATAGAATACTCAATTTACTACTCTGGAGGATGTTTAGGTAAATCCTCTGGAAATAAATCAATGTATTATTTCATAATAGATACATCCTCAATTTGAATATTTATTTCCTAACTCATCGATATTGAGTTCTCATCCTCCCCAATAATTTCATTCAGTGGAGCTACTGGGGGTGGATCTAGATAAAAATCAGATGGTGATATTTTTCTATAAAGATAATGGATTCTACACCTTCCTTACAAATCGTAATTTGCATGTTCTTGCAATATATTTTCACATAATATTTTAAAATATAATCCATGGAAATGATTATATTAAATTTGACCATAGGTAAGAAGATAAAATCAGTAGATAAATCATATTTATATTCCATAACAGGGACTTCCCGACACAACTTTGTTGCAATGAGACTTCCCTTAGGGGTTTTGACTAACAACTCCCTTGTTAATGAGAACTCAAAATATCTATTTTTTCAAGATAAATGGAAATATATAAAGTAATGAGATGATCCATAATCAAATAAATCATTGTCCAAGTTTTAGGAATGATTATAGTACCTTCCACCACATCATTAGGAACCTCAACTTCAGTAGTTGTGATCTCATAAGCTTGGCCTTTCTACATTGGCCTTCTCTAGGGAATGTTTCCTTGATGATTAGGACAATCATAGGTATAATATACCATATCTTTAAAATTTTAGCATTGAACATTGGTATCTTCTTTATTTCCCTTTCAATCTGTAGATTGTTGGCCTCTTTCACTACATTTGCAACATACTCATTTTCCTTTTAAGTAGGCTCTAGGGTGTTTCTTTCCATATGTATCAAATGTTTGAAAACTTGCATTTTTATTCTTTCCTTTATCCATTATTTCCTATGCCACCCTATTCCTCTCTTTATATCCTTTAAATTCAAAAGAGTTAGAGAATTATTTCTCTATATTGATTGTACATGAGACTATATCTTCTTATGATGAGAAAGTTTGGGAAACCAGTTCCCTTCGGAGGAATGATTTTAAACCATCAAAGAATTTATAAATATTTAGCATTGAATTATGTATGTAGTCTATGAAATGCCTTAATAAACTTGTGAAGTTAACTTCATACTTTTCAACATTCTCATCCTATTTTTTCCTGAGATTCAGAAATTACCTTTCCATATCCTCTCACTGTTCATGAGGAAATTATTTTTCTAGGAAGGTTTTCTTAAAATACCCCTATTCCATATTTTCAATCACTTCCATCCCATTTTTAATTTTAATTAGTGACCACCATTTATCATCATCTCCTGATAAATGATACACTACCCTTGAATCAGCGACCACCATTAAATTAGCAACCTTCTCTCTTTCATTACTTCCTAAAGCGAGAAATATCTTATCTAAGGAACTTATCCACTGCTCTAGTATGAAGGGATTTTTAGCCCCATTAAATGATGGAGGCTATTGTCACATAAAGTTGTCTTAAATTACTCCTCCACATTTCGGTTTAGGGTGGTCCATACAGGTAGAATTATTGTTAACAACCTGAGTCAACTGTCCCGATATGGTAATAAGTTGCTCAGGACTAGTCGCAACTCCAGAACCAACATCATTATCTTGCATAGGAGGAAAATCCCTATATGGTATATGTGCGTTCATGAAGTTTCCATTCATTCCACTTGGATCTATTTCTAAATGATGACATACACTAGATTAGGTTATGAATCATATTGCATAATCTAAACTAGTAGAATACTTAAAATAAATTGAAATCCTATTCATAGATAACTTCCCATCATTTACACCTTTAATTTTATTTTGAAGATTCTCATAATTAGAATGAGAAGTTTTAATTATTTACAATAAATATGGTTGGGAAACCAATTGAAAAAGTAATGATGTTCCACCTACTTTGATAATTCCCATATCCATCTTTACTAGATCCATGAATACAGGATCCCTTTCAATCCCCATTTTGTTTAAAACTTTCTGATCCTTCTGAATCAATGCATCAACTGCCTTATTTTCCTTTCCTAGGTGGTGGTATATAAAACAATCATAATCCTTGATTAGATCAATCCATCACCTTTGCCTCATTTTGATTTCTTTCTGTGAGAAGATATATTTTAAACTCTTGTGATCTGTATATATCTCACTCTTTTCTCCATAGAGATAGTATCTCCATATCTTCAAAGAAAATATTACAGCTGCTAACTCAAGATCATGAGTTTTATAGTTCTATTCATGAATTTTTAACTTCATATATGTATAGAAAATAACTCTATCATTCTACATAAATACACAACCAATTCCTTTTTTTGATGCATTATTATAGATCATAAATACACCATTTCCCGGTGGTAGAGTCTGGATCGGAGAATTCACTAATCTCTTCTTAATTTATTAAAAACATTCTTTATGTTCTTTTGTCCATACAAACTTAACCCCTTTATGAGTAAGCATGGTCAATGGGTTGGATAAACGGGCAAAGTTGTGAATGAATTTTTGATAATATCCTACTAAACCAATAAAACTACACACCTCAGTTATGTTCGTTAGAGTAGGCCATTATTGGACAACCTTTTTCTTCATAGGATCGACTAATATTCTATCCTTAGAAACAATATGGCCAAGAAAAGAAGCTGATAAAATCCAAAATTCACACTTTCTAAACTTCCCATATAATTCATTGCTTCTAAGATTATTCAGAATAATGTGCAAGTGATTATCATGATCTTCATAGCTTTTGAAGTATACCAGGATATCAATAATAAATAAAACAACAAATTCACCAAGATATTCCTTAAAAAATATACTCATTAGATCTATTAAAATAGAGGGTTCATTAGTCCATCCAAAATACATTACTATAAATTTGTAATGCCCATACCTAGTTAGAAATGATGTCTTTAGAATATCTTCTTTTCTCACACACAACTGATGATATCCAGATCAAAGGTCAATCTTAGAAAAATATTGTAATATGTGATTTTGATCAAATAAATCATCAATACTAGGTAGAGGATACTTGTTCTTTATTTTAATAGCTTTTATTCCTCTATAGTCAATGCATAGCCTCATGGATCTCTCTTTCTTCTTAACTAAGAGAACATGGGATCCTTATGAAGAAAAACTAGGGATGATAAATACTTTATCACTCAATTCCTCTATTTTTTTCTTCAATTATACTAATCCCACTTTGTCCATTCTATAAGGATTCTTTGATATAGTCCTTGTACTTGGAAATAAATCAATAGAAAATTCAATTTACCACTTCAGAGGATGTCTAACTAAATCCTCTGGAAATACTTCAATGTATTATTTCACAATAGGTGCATCCTCAATTTGAATATTTATTTCCTAACTCATAGATATTGAGTTCTCATCCTCCCAAATAATTAATTTATTAGAGCTACTGGGGGTGGATCTAGATAAGAATCAGATGGTGATGTTTCAACTTTAAGGATAATGGATTCTACACTTTCCTCAAAAATTGTAATTTCCTTCTTCTTACAATAGATTTTCTCATCATATTTTGAAATACAATCCATGCCAAGGATTATGTAAAAGTTTAAAATATGTATGACAAAAAAATCAGTAGATAAAGAATATTTAAATTCTATAATGGGTACTGCTTGGTACTTCTTTATTGAAATGAGACTTCTCTTACGGGTTTTGACTGACAAGTCCCTTGTCAAGGAAAAATGGAAATATATAATTTTTAAAGAAAACTAGGAAGAAATAAAGTAGTGAGATGATCTAAAATCAAATAAAGAAGTGGAAATGTTTGAGGAAATGATTATAGTACTTTCCACCACATCGTTAGGAACTTTAACTTTAGTAGTTGTGATCATATAAGCTTGGCCTTGCTCCCTTGGACTTCTCTGGGGAATGTTTCCTTGAAGCTTAGTACAATCATTAGCATAATGTCCCATATCTTTACAATTCTATCATTGAATATTATTAGATTCTTTATTTCCCTTGCAATCTCGAGATTGGTGACCTCTTTCTTCACATTTTTAACAGTCTCCTTTTAATTTTAATCAGACCCTGAGGTGTTTATTTCCACAAGTATCACATGTTTGAAAAATCAACTTTTTGTTATCCCCTCTATCCATTATTTCCACTGCCACCCTCTTATTCTCTTTATTTCCTTTAAAGTAATAATAATTAGAGAATTATTTCTCTATCTTGATTTCACATGAGACTATATCATTGTATGATGATAAATTTTGGGAAACCAATTCCCTTCAGAGGAATAGTTTTAAACCATCAAATAATCAATCAATCTTGATCCTTAGATTATGTATTTAGTCTGCGATATGCCTTGATAACCTTGTGAAGTTAGCTTCATACATTTCAACATTCTCATCCTCTTTTTGCCTCATATTTAGAAAATGCCTTTCCATATCTGCTCGTTATTCATGAGGAAAGTATTTTTCTAAGAAGTTTTCCTTAAAATCCTCTTATTACATTTTTTCAATCAATTTTTCCTCCTTTTTTTAATTAGTGACTACCATTGATCAAAATCTCCCGATAAAAGAGAAACTTCTACGACAACCTTTTCCCTTTCGTTACTTCCCAAAGTGAGAAATATATTTTGTAAGGAACTTATCCACTGATCTACTATGAATGTATTTTTAGTACCATTAAATGATGGAGGATGTTGTCACATAAAGTGGTCTAACGTTTCTAATCCACGTTTTGGTTTAGGGTGCTTTATATGGGTAAGGTTATTGTTGATAACCTGAGTTAGATGTTCCAGTGTAGTTATAAGTTTCTCAACACCATTCACAGCTCTAGAACCAACATCATTATCTTGAATAGGGGAGAAATCCCTACATGGGATATGTGTATTCATGTGGTTTCCATTCCTTCCACTAGGTTCCATTTCTAAATGATGTAATACACTAGATTAGATTATAAATCATATTGCATAACCTCAACTAGCATAATACTTAACATAAATTGAAATCATATGCATAGATAATACCATAATAATAAACATGGTTTATTTGAGGAAGAATTTACTTTTAAATCCTTCATAATGGATTGAAAAGGATATATGAATTATCTTAAGAATATCCCCTAAGAGTGTGAAACCTAGTGCGTAGTAAGGTCTGTTG
The DNA here is from genome assembly GCA_963277665.1 of Viscum album. Taxonomy (NCBI): domain Eukaryota; kingdom Viridiplantae; phylum Streptophyta; class Magnoliopsida; order Santalales; family Viscaceae; genus Viscum; species Viscum album. Next base: position 281,624,351 of record OY728136.1, on the reverse strand, counting down.
TCGTGTACCAGGTTACCCAAGGTCAAACCCGAAACACCTTGTTAGGATTGTTACTACTAGGTACATCTGTGCTAGAACAAATTCCACTTATAGTATTTAAATAGGGACGTATTTTATAGGAAGATACACACAATATATTTCTTACCACAATTATAGTATGTTCTTGTATTTTTATCCTCAAAGTCTATCTTAGGATTTTGTTCCCTAATCTACATTTCCTAAATCTACTTTCCAAGTTTTCTACTAAACTTCCTCTAATACCAACTGTAAGGACCCAACCCTAGTAGACTATAGCCAGTGCCTTATTTTATTACAAAATCATGAATACAAGAAATTTGTATCATAAAGGAACAAATAATTTAGTAGTTTTGTAAAACAAGATATAAACATAAGTTCAACATTACAACTTGAAATGAAATAAATAATTTCAAATCCATATGAATCCTAGATTATACCTGTAATTAATTCATAATACATATCTTCACAACTTTGTGAAAATAAAACATGAGAAAAGGGTGAGCTTAAATGCTCTGTAATGGTATGTAATACAGTGAAAGTTATCATAATAATGAACACTAGCCATGGAGAACAACTAAAAACACATTCCTTTAAAAATATACTTGAGTATAATATAGTTGGAATGAAATATGATTAAATATATCCATATAAATGATCATATGAGAATGAAACATCACTATTGATATTATACTAGTTTAATTATCACATAGTTTATCGATTACTAATACCACAATGGTGAAATACATAATACCGAACATCTAAAACATATTGTCAACGCCTCAACCAAGGCATCTGAAAATACTAGGGTAAGGCCTCGACCAAAACCCAATTCTGTTTTGTCTCATGTGACCAACCGATACATATAGGGGCTATAGAGGGACCCAATCATAACTTTCTAAGTCTAATTAATTTCTCATATGAAAGGGCCTAAACATATAAAACATGAACATATGAAATAACTTCCCCCAATTTGTACACATAAACACTAACCATTCTAAGTAGTATGGTGAATGGTATCAAGATAGATCATCCACAGTCAAACTGATCGTAAAAAATTTAATACAACATGTTATATGATAAAAATAATATATTAACCTCAATAAGACATAAAATTCAATAGAGGTGTTGAAATAGAGAAAAATACTCTAATATAATCATCGAGGATTTTTTTGAGAGAAATAAACTTATACTTTGAATATAAGAGTTCTTTTGGAAAAATATTTTCATAAAAATAGATTGAACAAATTTAGTTTTTAAATTATGTAATTTTTGGTTTTATAAAAATAATTTTGTCTTAAAATATATTATAGAGTGTATTTGAAAATAGGTAAGAATTTGAGAAGTTCCCTTGAATCAGACTTGTTTGTCGGGAAGAATTGATAATGATCTTTATAAAACATTTAACTACCCATAAAATAAAGATAGATTATGATTGGTACACATATATTAAACATTAAAACAAAATTTATGAGGAGTATATAAGAATATTTAAGAATTTAATTCAGATTAAGTGAGACAAAGAGTAACCCGAATGAAAATGGAGGTTCGGGTTGAAAACCCTTACCTTATATCCAAATGTGTTCTGAACTTGAGATTAAAATCTTGGATAATAAAATTAAATACATTAATTATTTAATTAATAACCCTATTGACATGTTTATTATTCTACATAATTTTATTAAGTTCATTTATGGCCTTTTTATGAGTTATAAGTTACAAATTTATCGCTCGAGAGTGTTCATTACCTCTGTTTTCATTATTTTTTTAATTGTATATGATAATGGTAGTTCTTGTGGAATGGGTAAAATACCCTAGATTTTAATTTATATAATTTTTATGAAGACACAGTAGTGAATGGTTATACATATCATTTGGTTATATAACATGAGTATGAATCCTTAGATAAAACATTTTGTGATAATCATTTAGATTTTTACAGCGGTTTTTCGACCACAACAAACTAGTTTTATTCTATTTTTTTAATATTATGTATAAATTATGTTTCAATAATCATTAAATAATATATAATACATATTTTATAATCTGGTTAAACCATAAAAATGGTTTCATGACCATCCTTGAAAAAGAAATTGAAATGAAACTTCATCGTCCACAAAGGTTATAAATCATCACCTCTCGGACGATGATTTTGTTTTTAAAATAAAAGAAAGAGAGTAAGGAAATTGATGATGGATATTTATTTAACATGATATAATTCCATTATTTAGATTATAATGTATTTAACATGATCATTTGTATAGAGGAGGTGAGGTGATAATAATAAAAGATGGAACTTAAAAGAAATTAAAAGGAAAAAGGAAGAGGATTTTACCTCTTGACAACTCCTTCTTGAGAACCTTATTAAGGGAAGGGGTTTTGGTATTTTGGAAGGACCAAGAACTCCTAGATGTGGGGAGATAATAAGGAATATTATTTTGGAAGAAATTTGAGAATAATTAAGTCTTATAGGAGTGAATACAAGAGGGAGTGAGGGGTGGTTTTTATAGTTGAAGAGAGGGGTGATTTTTGAATATCTTATTCCTTATTTATTATTTTACTCCAGAAAACCAATAGTGTTGATTCTTGGGACAAAAAATAGTAATATGTACATGCGAGTTCTTACTAGTGGCCATTTAAATCATCCATGAATCAATCATGATATATAAATTCTTTTATTTAGCATATTTTATAAATTATGGAATTTCACTATTCATAAAAAATTCAAGTATTTCAGAAAAAACCCAAAAATTCACCCAAATAATTTTTTGAACTGTAGAATTAAAAAATGAACTCCATTTTGTCAAAATGATTTTTTAAATAATAGAAATTTATTTTTTTTAAAAATTATTATTTACTTGAAAAATACATATTTTAAATTTAAAATTGATTTTATAATACTTTCAAAAATAAACTGAGGTATCATGAAATTATTATAAAATAATTGGAAAAAAATATTTATTGAGGAATAAATTTTTTTAAAATGAATTTTATTTGAATGAAATTTTTTATTTTAAATTATAATTAAATATTTATTACTCACAAAAAAATCAACACTTAATTATTAATTTTTAAAATATTCACACTCATTTATATGGTGCCTAAATTTTATTTATACATACATGGGTGAGGTTTCTATTCATAAGGTTACATTAATATTTATAAGGGTAAGTTACTATTCATAAGGGTGAGTTACTATTCACCAAAAATATAAGTTGGTCCTATAAGACTCTAAATATCTTATTGATCGCAACTCTATATGTCAATTTTTCAAAATTCAAATCACAGAAGCTAAAAAATATGTTTATCGGCTAGGTTATAACTATCTCCTATAACAAAGTGTTTGTTTCTCAAGGGATCAGTGTTGCATGAATTCTATGTTAAATTTATTTGTAAAATCTTGGGGCATTACAGGTAGGAAATATAGATATTAAAAGGTCATTAATTCATGACCTCAATGTGTCAACTATCATTTGCTTTAGGTAGGAAAATCACTATTTAAATATCTAATGAATTCAAACATTTAGTTAACGTTAACACCCTCAAAAGTATGATAAATTTTAAAACCCATATATATTCCCTTGTTCGCTATCAATTAGTTAATTATAAAACCATATTATTAACTTAATCAATCCTTAATTTAATTGAGTGGAATATTATAAAAAATGTTTTCAAACATCATAAAATGTTAAACTAGTCCATTATTTTATTTTTTAATTTATAATATTCTAATAAATACATAGTAATGAATTCAAGCCAAAATGATGAATAAAAAATTTGTAAAAAAACTCAATCATAATAAGTCTAAGAAATCCAAACAACCTTAAAAATTAATAATATATACACAATACAAAAAATAACACTTTTAGAGGCCCGACTAATATTTGGACCACCCAAACAACAGTTACAAATCAATTAAAAATCATTTATTAAATTTGTTTACTAATTTTTTCAATTGAAATCATGATTTTAAAATCATATTTGTTTCAAAACACATTACTAAAATTAAAACATCCTTGGAGAGACACTTTAATCACATGAATGGGAAGTAAGAGGAGTCACCAACCTCTAATCATCACTATAAATTATATTTCCATGTGTCTCAATTATAAGATTGGTTACTTTTGAAAACCCAATTAAAGTTAAAAATAAATCGATTTTATGTCTTATTAACATTAGTGATTATATTTTATGGATTTACATTCTTTTTAATGATTTTATATGATTATTCAAATTGAGAAAGAAATAGTTTTATTCTAACTAATGTGTTTTCCAAGTATTATATGGTTATATTTAAAAGTTAACATTTTAAATTTTAGAAATTAAAATTTATAAAATGGAATTAATTTTTTATTTTATAATATAAAATATACATTAGGGTGATTTTTTTGGGATTTTTCTGAAAATATTTATTTTTGGAAGAATAATTGAAAATATAATTTTTTATAAAAACCATCATTTCATTTAAAGTACTTAAAAATTATTATTATATTTTGGATTACTTTTAAAGTAACATTAGTCCCATTTGATGAAAAATAATCTAATTAATTCCATAGAAATCATTATTATACTTTATTTTGTCAAAAATTCATTTTTAGACTATAAAACACATTTTTTGGAAAAAAAAATTTTTTGTTGCATTTTTCATGCTTATGTTAAACTTAATTTATTCCAATTCAGGAAAAAATTTAATATTGAAAAATGTATTTAATATTTTGAATTAGGAGGTTGATATGTTTTAATGAGTTTAATTTATTTTTTGTCATAATGTATATCAAACAAGGTAAAATTTTCCACCATGATAAAAGAGAAATGGGTTAATTAAGGTTAAAACTAAGTGTCAAGGTCAAAAAATATCATCTTAAATCTTATTAGTTAAGTGTATTTCGATCCTTACCATATTATCTTTAAAATAAAATATATTTAGGTCTATTTTTCCAAGAATAAGAATTTATATTATTTTAAAACTTCGAATAATTAAAAGAGTGACACTCTCCTCACATATAAAAAGGACCCCCTCTCCACTCTTATACACATACTTTGAACCATTTAGATCAAAAAATAACTGAAAAAATCATCAAAAACTGTAATTAAAACATTTTTTTAATTATTTTATTTTAGATGACTCAATATTATTTTTTGGTTGGGTTTTTTATGAGTTTTTAGCAAGAAAATTTTAATTTTTAAAGGTTTTAAAGGGGTACATGGTTTGAAAAACCATTTGGTAATAGTGTGACTCAATCTATCTAGAGAAAATATTTTTTGGCAGGAATTTAACACACTTTTTTAAACCATGTGTTCTATTAAGAGTAATCATGTAAGGTGTTTTGAGTTTCTAGTATTGGTGTCATGGTTTTGCCAAGGATTATTGAACCATGAGCTAGACCCAAATTTTATTTATTTTATTTTATTCTTTTTTCATTTTTATCTATATTTTTCTTCCCCTATAATTCATGGATTGAATCTCCCTCACACCTTCTATCCATGTGTGGCCTCCTCCCTCATGTGGACACCCTCTTTATAAGCTCCCCTCCTCGCTAGCATCCTCCCCCACGTGGACCCCCATGGTTGAGCCCACCTCCTCTGGGATCTCCCTTGCTCACATATGTGATCACTAGGATGAAAACCATTGTGAATACATATATTATCCAGATATCCTCTTCCTATAGTAATTTCTCCCCCATTATTTTTTATTCTAGGTTGAATACCCTAGGTAAAACTCCCATCCCATCATCCTTCATTTTTCTTACGATTTTACCTTTCCCTATCATGATTTTGCTTTGTCTAAAAATAATGTATAGGTATTAACATAATTTTTGTGGTTTATTAAACAATTAGAGTTCATGGTGGTCTCTTCTATTCCATTTGGGTGTCCTCCATCGAAGGCAGTATATTTCATCTCACCATAACTTGGTTCTGCTTGATTTTAGGTAGGTTTCCCTATGTTTTTAGATTTAAATTTAGGAGCCCTTTATTTATTAAATTTTTAATTAATTAATTATGCCTATTTATGATATTTATATTTAATTTTAAAAATAAATCATGGTTTTTTTCATTTATAATAATGACTTTACTTAGAAATTCAAGTGGAACATGAAATGAAGTTATTTAAAATATTTTGAGATATTTATTTAAATTAAATTATGATGATTTGAAATAGAATGAAACCCTTGAGGTCTAGAAATAAATTGATTTTTTTGGTCCTTTATGGTCTTTAGGTGAAAATTGAATTGAGTTATTCAAAGGGGTTTTCAAATGGATTTGTTTATAATCTATTTTAAAAAATATATTGAAGTATATTTTTTAATGGATTTTGAAAATCCAGGTATGGGTAAAATATTTAAACTTTCAATTTTGAATAAAAAGGCAATTCTTTGTAAAACTTCTCTTGACATATATATATTTGTGTGTGTGAATATTAGGGTTCTTCATATATATATTGGTGTAAATATATATATATATATATGTATGTGTGTATGTATATCTCTCTAAGTACATGTGTACGAATTCACATGAGAATATGTGAATTTATGCAATGAGATAATAGATATATAAAAAATGTCATTGTATATGAGTATAATTAGAAAATTTATTTTTATTTCCTCGTTTATAAAATATATTTGAAAGCCCCATTTGGAACTTTTGAGAAATTTCGAAAGGATTTAAAGCATGTGATCTACTCTAAAACCCCCTTTAACTTTGATTTACATGAATTATGGCTCTCAGGGAATGATTTGTACTTAATTTTGTGTGAGGGTTATGCAATCAGGGTTTTTTCTTGATATTTTAGGGCGAGTTATTTTATTTTCTCTATGATTCTTTTATCACTCCCTGCTTACTATTTATACTCATCATCATACCGCTTGTTGTTTATTTACTCACGCTCTCTATACCTTAGTCATAGGAACCTAGGTAGCTAAGTGGGAGTATGGAATTATGCTACACTGGATAGACACACCCTATTAGTACCCCCTCTAGCATTAAATATGACTATATGGGGTGTTATATTCGAATGAGGCTGGGTATAGGCTTGTTAAGTGGTTTGTGATTAGATGCATTATAGGCTGTCAGGTTGGTCCATTTGGAATGTCTAGGATAGTCTCAATTTACAACCTATAGTAGGTACCATGATATATATTACTGTAGTTAGTGGATTAACTTAGGGATAATCCCTTAGATTTTTTATGTCCCCTAACTACTTGATATGTGTGGTACCCAATATTGGTCTGCTATACTCTTCTTGTTGTATCACTAACATGGTGAATTTCTGTAATTCTCTTTCAATTAATGTTGTGTGTATTTTTCTTTCATTAAAAAAAATGAATTTAAATGAACTTTGAAATGGGAAATAAAAAGGCATGGAAGACTATTAAAGGTTTTATTAGTGATTTTTTTATTTAATTTGATCAGAGAATAAAATTTATAAAACCATATTTTTGGTGTTTTGGATTAAAATGTAAATATATATTGAATCCTACTTTTATTATTATATTTAAAATTATCACTAGATATATATTTCTTTTAAACTTTATACATGGGGTGTGGTTTCCCCTTTTCATGCCTAATAATATTTATCTTATATCAATTTATCATTTCAATTTTAGGTTTTCAACTAGCTTCTGGCCGCTATTGAGAGTGTTGATTTATCTAGGGTGAGTTATTTATTTTATTTAATTTTAGATGTGGTAGCTTTTAAGTGATTTATTAGGACATAATTTTACTTCTATAAAATGTATGGAATGTATCCCTTTACATTATTTACCTTTTCCAATTATTCATTTATAACTTTTTATGGACGAAGGGTAGCAGTAACTGTAAGAGGCCTGGACGAAACTTGAATAAGATTCAGTTTTCTTTACTAGGGAGGGATATTGGGGGTGATTGGATGGATTTATTATTTACTTTTCTAGAATTATTTATAGTATATTTTCTAAATATTCATTTTTTCATGGATGTTTGATATACCAATGGGATATACCATTTTTGGTTAGATTTTTCAATTGTGATTTTAAACAGATTTGAGGGTAAAATCATTCCCAAGTGGTGCTTCCTTGATACCTAATAATTTTTGTCAGTCATTAAGGATAGAGAAATCCCTTCAAGAACTATCACGAGCTATATCAGACACTCGATGATTAGAAAACTCAGTTCGGTTTGTGAAAAAATTGAATCAGATAAGTCGAGTTCTTTTCTTCATAGGAAACCTAGATCTCTTATGATTATCCCTTGTATTATCTGGGGTGGCATTATAGGATCATGTTAGAATTGGTATTTGGGACTTGGGAGGTTTTTCATGAATGGGTGTCTTATCACCACCTACCATAATGGTTCTTGAGTCACCATGGGTAGTTAGGATTTGAATTTTGTGTTAGAAATGTTATTTTATTATTTCTACCTGTCTATTTATCCACATAGACATTATTGAGTTTCGTTGGGAGTTAAATTTGGTTTTAGGATGGAAATAGATATGGAATTGAGATGTGTTGTTGGATTTCATGTAATTACAAACCATGAAGTAATTTAGCACTTAATTTCAATACCATGTTAGGAACTATTTCATGATTGAAAGTTACCCCATTAGCAATGTGTCCACATCAATAATATATTCAATTCTAATTTGGTTTTGAAATTTTGACTACCTTGTTTGATACATTTTGATTAGGGTAAACTCAAGGAATTCATGTGAAATGATGACATGAGGTTTTGAATTTTGATGTGCTTTGGGATTTTTTCTCATTTTGGTTAAAAAATTAGAGATGTAAATTGGTTTGGGATGAAATTAAAAAAAATAAGTTTTTAGGATTTAAGGGTTTTGTTATAAAGGATATGGATTTCATAATGTTGTTTTAAAGGGAAATTTGGGGTTTTTTTTAAAATACTTGATTTTATTTTAAAACCTTTAAATTGTTTTAATTTTGAAATTAGATTTAGATATTTTTTGAAAGGTGAATGAATTTAAAATGTTTATCACTTAAAAAAGTGGATTTGAAAATAATTTTTAAATGCTTTTAAAATGAAAATTGATTTTCTATTTTAAAAATTAGAGTCTGAGAGTTTGAAAAAATTTAATGTTTTATAAAATGAAATTATTTGAAATGGGGGTTTGGAACCATTGTGTTTTGTTGATTTTATTATTTAGATCTTTCCCTTATTTGGTGGGACTTTTTTTTGAGCATGTGAGGCATGAACTATTTGAGTTAATTATTCATGTTATTTGGATCCTAACTCCTAGATAAGTTATAGAAATTATGGATATGTTTTTTTGAGAAGAATATTCAAATAATTAATTTCCATGGTATGTGTAGTTCCTATAGTTGATAGCACTACCTAGACTTGGAATCGAGTGGTAAGCCCGGATTATTTCTTTTTCTTGGCGATGGATCTAGGTTTATAAAATCTTGTTCCTCCCTATTTTATGTGGTTCTCTTAGTTTATCGTAGATATGTTAGAAGAACCAAATTGAGTGTTGTGGGAGCTTATAGAGTTTGATTTTGGGATTATTCTTTTTTTGTTCTCTTTTTCAGTGGAATTTAGATGGTTAAATACTTTGAGGTGTTCTGATCTAGTTTGTGTCTAGGGTGGTTCATTTGATAGTGCTAATTGGATTTTAGTTTTTTTGGAGTTATTATTCTTGGATAATAATCATGTTTCTTTTGGTTATTATTTTTTGGATAGTGTATCTAGAGCTTTGGATTTGATTGGTCGTTCTTAGATGATTTTGGGTTGGTGCTTGGGTAACTAGAAAAATGGCCTTTGGGAAGTTGAGGACTATATATATTTAATTATATTTTAGTTTTTCATGAGATGTTGTTCTAGATTTTGAGGTCCCACTTTACCATTTTGAGTATAGTGACCCATGTATAAGGCCCAAGTTAGTTCTTGTATCAAGAGTTCTTTGAGTTTATTCTCCTTTGGGATTGAAATTTTAATAGAGGTATTATCATTTATTTGGATATTTAGTGGAAGTATTTCTATTGTGGTATTGTATCCCTTGTATAGAGTGTGTATTAACCCATTATATTATATGGATTCTAAATGGTGGAGAGACCTAGATAGGTCTCACTATTTGTTAAATGTTGTATCTTTTTTTGGTGGTTGGTTTCCTCTTGGATAGGTGGGATGTTTCTTGAGGACGTGCTTAATTGATTTTGAGGAAATTTTTGAGTTAGTTATATTCTATCATTTTAAAATGTATTTACATGGGAATAAATATTTATTATGGGTAAAATTATCACAACCAAAATTGATACATTTTAATTAATCATTTTATTTAATATTACTTAATATTTTTTTCTATCGTTGGGAGTTTTAGGCTAGAAAATTTTAATTTTTTAAGATTTCAAACGGGTACATGGTTTTTCAAACTATACAGAAACCATGTGAATAGTTCTATATCAGGTTAGTTCTATTGGAAATAGTTTGAACACTATTTGTTAAATCACTAAAGCTCTTAGGAGTAACAAAGATCAGTGTTTTCAATGCCCAGTGTAGGCAGCGTGATTTATTAAACCATGTGGGTAAACTATGCGCCAAACCTAAATTTAAAATATTTTATTTTTATTTTTTAATATTTACAACCCCATTTCCCTCTTTATTTTTCTTACCACTCCCTCAAAGATCCTATATCCCTCACAGATTCCCCACTCTCTGCAAAGATCCCTCCCTTGTGTATCCACCCTCTTCGCAAGCTCCCCTCCAGCAGTCTCCCTCACGATGAACCCACACGGTCAAGACCTACCTCTTTGGCCTCAATCATACTTGTGTACAACACCACAGAGGTCAACCCCGTAGAACACAGACTAATTCTCTCAGGTTCCTCTTCCTATGGTAATTTATACCCCATTATGGGTGTTTTTTGGTTGAATCCCCTAGGTACAAACTCCTTCTCACCATCCTTCCTTTTTATAGAGATTTTCCATTTCCCCATTACAATTTTGGTTAGTACAACCCCTATTTTGAGATATTTAATTTATTTTTGTGGTGTATTCACTAATTAGTGTTTGAGGTGGTCTCTTTTACCCAATTTGGGTATACGTCACTATAGAAATCATGTTTCTCCTTATCAAGGCATTGTTTTTATTGGTTTGAGGTATGCTAACCCTTTTTTAAATCATTAAATTTAAGATCCATTTATTGATTTATTTTTTAATTATTTTTTAATTTAATTATATTCTCCTATGCATGAAAACTATAGTGGAATTTACAAGGGAATCAATGTGTTTTTCATTAATAATAATGCATTTAATTGGAATTTCAAGTAGAACTTGAATTACCAAGAATTTAAAAAGTTTTGAGAAAATTATTTAAAAATAAATTGAGTTGATTTGAAATGGTTTGTCCCTATTTAGTTTTGAAAATAAATTTAAAATATTTGTTTTTGTTGTTTTTAGGATTTATGTGAAAATTTAATAGAATTATTCAAATGGGGTTTCAAATGAACTTGTTTATAATTTATTTTAGAAATTAATTTGAAATATATTTTTAAATATCTTTTTAAATTCCATGTATGTGTAAAAAATTTAAGCATTTAGTTTTAAATAATATGGTGACTTTTATTAAATTCCTCTTGAAATATATATATATATATATATTTGTATATATATCTATATATATGAGTCTTCTACATATGAACATGGGTGTATATATCTATATATATCGTTGTGTAAAAATTATCATGATAATATATGAATTTGTGAGATGATATATATATATATATGTGTGTGTGTGTGTGTAAGTGTATATGAGTATAACTAGAAAATGGTTTTTTCTCTCTTGGTTTCTAATATATATTTTAATGGACTCATTAGAACTTTTAAGAAATTTCCAAAGGTATGCATGTGTTAGAGATCCTATTGAACACCATTTCACTTTTATTGACATGGATTGTGTCCATCAATGTCTGATTTATAGTTAATATTGTGTGAATGTTATGAAATTGGGGTTGTTTATTGAGAGGGATTTGGATATGAGGGTGTGTTATTTGATATGATTTGTGATACTTGTATCACTACCAATTTACTATTTAGGATTATCATCATTTTTGATTATTTTTTGTTTACACATCCTTTTTTACTTTATTCATGAGAAATCGGGTAGATAAGTGGTAGTATAAGATTATGATACACAAGACAACCACACACTACTAGGGTCCCCTCTATCAAGAAATAGGGCTAGATGAGGTTTTACATTCCGATTATGCTAGGTGTAGGTTTTTTGGGTGGTTTATGGTAGGACACAACATAGGCCAATAGGTTGGTTTGTTGAGTAAGGTATGGAATTATTTCACTTTAGTACCTAGAGTATAACCAACATAATTTATTCCTTTTGTTGGTGAATTCACTTAGTGGGACTCACTTGAATTCTTTGATGCCCTCTGACTACTTGATATGAGAGGTACCTAATATTGTCTTCTTCAACTCATCTTTTTATATCTTTAACATAGTGCCTTTATATAGTTCACTTTCCATTCATGATGTGTTTTTTAGTTCTTTATAAAATCATTTTAAAATTATTTTAAAGGATCCTTGAAATGAAAACTAAAAAGGGTGTATGTTTTTAATGGCTCTATAAGTGACTATTTTCATTTGGATTGAACCAATAATAATGTTTATTAAATCATATTTGAGGTGTTTTTGTTTAAAATTTAAATATGTATGAAATACTATTTTTATTATTATATTTCAAACTAGCACTAAATTGATCTTTATTTTAATATTTATATATGTGGCATGGTTTATCTTTGGAATGATTACTAAGGTTTATCTCATGCTTATATATCATTTTAGTTTTAGGTTTTCATATAACATTTTGACGATCTTTAGAGTGTTGATTTATCCTAGGCGATTTATTTATTTTATTTCATTTTGTATGTGGTTTTATTTACTTGATTTCTTTGGACCTGTTTTTACTTATATACAATTTATAGTGTGAGACACTTTATATGATTTAACTTGGATAATTATGATTTTTTTTACTTTCTAAGGATGGAGGGTAGATGTATTTATGAGAGTCTTGGGTGGAAATGGAGGCATATTCAATTTTATTTTAAGGGAGGGAGACTAGAGGTGAGTGGATGGGTTTCTTGTTTACTTTTCTTTACTTCTTATAGTTTATTTTATTCATAATAATTTTCACATAGATGTATGATATGTGGATGGGTCATGATGGTTGTTAATTATATTTTTAAACCAGTATTTTACTCTAATTTGAGGGTTAAATCATTCCAAAGTTGTGATTCCTTGATGCTCAGGTACTCGTGTCAACCCATGGGAATCAGGACTGCCCTTCATGCCCTATCACAGGCCAACTTGGGTGTCCAATGGATAGAAGGCTCAGTTTGGTTCATGATGCAAATACCTTCCCAAAATTCCACCCCTTATACTATAGTTTATTGTATCTAAAAAATAATAACCTATAATCATTAAGGTGTAAGCCAAAGGATTTTTTACAAAGAAGAGTAATTAAAGTATGTACATGGTGAGTCAGACTTGAAGAAAGAGATTTTTTTAACCCTTATTTTAAAAGTTTTAAAGTTTTTATTATATTTTTCATCCATATCCATATTCTTTAAAATTTTAGGTATCTTATTAATATACTAAAATTTATATTCAATGTTATTTTAAACCATGTTTTACTTTCTTCACAAAGGTTTTAAAATATGGCTTTTAAACATTTTCCAAACGGGTTATTTTTGACATTTTTAAAAAAGTGTGAAAGGAAAAGTTTTTTATTGTATATGTCATTAGAAGAATTTAATATTGTTAAGAACATTATTATTTAATAAGATTACTCTATAATATTTCATTTTTATTCAAAATAATATTCTACATCTCGTTCTTCTGGGAATTTTTTTAATGAGTTTTTGTAGAAAAAATAATTTTCTCTTTATTTTTATGTGAATCTTTAAAGTTCTTTGATACATGTGTTAAACATAATAATTTATAATATTTTATGATTTAAATACGATATTGTTTGTGTTCTATGTATGTTATGGTCCTTTTAATTTGTACATGATGAGTAGTGAGTCTGATATAGCTCTGCAATTCATTTGGCAATGATTTTGTCCTCTAGTGATTATATGTTGGATTAACCAAGTAGGCTATTCCATTTTTAAGAGTGATTATAAGATTGATATTTTGAGTGATATAAAGATGATCCCATAAGGTACCTAAATTAATATTCTATGCTTACAAAAATATCCTGTAATCCTTTTGATTTCATAAGGTATGAAAATGAGATTATGCTTAAATGAAATATTATCCCCCTTTAAGGGTGAAAATATGTTTTTCAAGAAAATGTTTTCATGAGTAACAATGTTAAAAAAAACTTCATTAATATAATTTTAATTTTAATATTTCTTATGATATGTATTTGTGATATTAATATCATTCCATAATTAAGAAAATTAATATTTGAGTTCGATGTTTATTATATAAAAGGGTATAATATCTTATGGGATTTCAAGATATTAAAAATGGAATAACGATTTTCATTCTTTTTAGGTACCTTACTGAATTTTTTGTATTCATATAAAGTTTTAAAATCTTTTTAACGAATACTAAGGTTGATTAGGAACAATAAAAAGTTCTATTATTATGCTATGGGGATTTATATTTAAATAAGTGATTGAGTTTTGAATAAAGAATAATTTAAATATAAGATTCCTGTTTTTTGTAGAAAAAATGGATATTGAGTGGAATTTATTTTTTTTATTTTAAATGTTTTATATGTGATATTTTTTTATAATTCATTAAAACATTAAACTCAAAAGATCATGGGAATTTAATAAAATTAAATCTTTGTAATTAAACTCCTAATTAAGGGTTAATTATGGAACAAGTCATTATATCACCAATACTAAAGGAACCAAAATCAATCAATTTCTTAAATTAAATATATTAAAAAAAATGTTTTCCCAAGTCATGAGTCCAGTGATACTTATAAAATAGTCATACATCATTTACATTCCCTCTATTATTATATATTCACCTGACATCAATATCTAATATCCACTTATAGTGAGACCCCAAAGAAATTTATGGTTTTTTAGGTATCAATGAAACCCATAATATCAAAATTTCTAGGAAATATAAATTAATCATATTAATAGTGGAGAGAAATTTGGTGGAGGATAATGAAGAGGAAAGGAAAAATGGGAAGGCAACTTACCTCAATCGACAACTAAGACAAACATCATGGGAGGAAGATAAGAAGATAAGATGATGGAAATGGGTTTTCCACTCCATAACTATTTTATAAAATAAAGGAAAAGAATTTGAGGTATCATTATTTTTATCTCTATTTTTCATTTATAATAATAAAATTATAAAATATTTTTCATCATTTTTAATTGAATTACATATACATAAATACTTATAAAAATTTCCCATAACCCAACATTTAAAATATATCCACTATAAAATAATTATTTAATTATAATTAACCTTTAGTGATTTGAAGACAAAGAATTGTGCTTTTCAATCCATTTTAAAGGGGCATGGTTAAGAAGCATGGTTAACTAACCATGGATCTCAATTTCTCTAAAATTAATTAAGATATGGATTTTCACTCCTTGTAATAGGAATTACTTACATAATCATTTCTCATAGAACAACTAAAAAACCTCATTTTCACCCTAATTTAAATTAATACTTATTTATTTTTATATTTAATAAAAATCGGGGTGCTAAATAGTATATATAATAAAAAAATGTATTTCAAATAATGAATTTTATGTTTAAAAAATTAAATATTTTTATGTATAATTATAATATTAATGGATGTAATAATTACCATTTAAATTTCCCATTTATGAATCAACAATTTTTATCTTTAAGTATCATCTCGTTGATTAAATACTTAAATAAATATATAATAACACGAGGCATGAACATTATAAAATGGTTGTTTACCTCAATCATCATGCATAACTGATGGAAAGGGTATAAGTGAAAAAATTCTTATAATCATAACCAGAATAACCTCTCTATTTCGTTTTTTGATTTTATAACATCTTATCATCATGGATTCCTTGAATGAGAAAGAACGATATTTACTAATTTTAATAGGTTTGAATTAATAGATAAGTTATAATTTCCATGATGAATATTGATAAGTTTTGTTTCCACTCATTTTACATATAGATATCTATGCATACATATATTTTTTGTGTGCTTATTTATTTATCTAGGATTTTGGGTAACAATGGCCTATGTGACATGTCAATGTGTATGATAATCATTTCAAATAAGTTTGTGCAAAAAAATTATTTTTCCATAAACTCTTAATGATTAATCAAGAAACTAAACCTAATAACTTGACTCATTTCTTAAAGTAAATGTGATTGTAGATTATATCATGGTAAAAACCAACATGACTAAGTTTGAGGAAAATATTATAATCAAGTTAGATTAACATCAAATGTAATGAGGATATTTCACCACCGGAACTAATTTAATAATGAATCACCTAATCTAAAAAATATATATCTTGAAATTGAATATTTTTTATGTGGTATAAAGTGAAATTGGTCATGTACCAATCCTATATCTAACCATGTTATTGATATTTATCCATTGTCCCCAAATAAAAATGACAAAACTATTGAATTTTATTTTGTTTATTAGTCCCTGAACCATAGTGATGATATAATGAATTTTTATATCTCTAGTATCTATGCAAACCCTGAATATTTTTATAATATTAAAAAATATAAATATAATAATAAGACCCTTTATGATTTTTTAATTTTTTTATAAATATATATCTAATTGATTGATTTTTTATTTTAATTAAATCATATTAATTTATATGGAAATGATTTTAAATCATGTATCATGGTATAACAATTTATTTATTTTCCCCTTTTAATTCCTCATGATAAAATATTTATTGATTGATAAACATTGACATTTTTAAATTGTTTTGTTATTTAAATATTTTTATTGAATTTTCATAAAACTTACAACATAACAGAATAATGGTAATGATCCTTAAAATTTCATTACAAATAAAAGTGCATTTTTTTTGAAAAATTATGTTAGATTATTATTTCAATTTTCAAATATTTTATGAAAAATAATAAGATTTTATTTATGATTTTTTAGATTTCTTTAATGGGCCTATGTGTCCAATACCCACTATTAATCTGTGACATAAGACTAACTTCCAACTCATGGATAACTAGAGATGTGTTTTTTTATGAATCATGAGTCACATGTGGGGCATGAAAGGATTTCATGTATATATAATAATATTTTTGGAAGTCCTCTCCTTTTATGAGGTCTTTTATAGTAATGGGTGGTGAGTCATTGGGAAAAGAAAAACATGAGGAAGGATACCAAAGAAAATAATATTACGCACGGGTGGTATCATAGTTAGTGTAAATGATAAATACATGGTATCCGAACAGGGTTTCAGGTTTAGATTCACTTAGCCCATGTTGGGGGGGGGGGCTTTAGACCCATGTGTCCAGGGATCATTGTGAATATGTCACATGGGACTAACCTCAGTCCCCTGGATAGTTTAGGATATGTTCTTTTCTTGTATCATGAGTCCCACCTGGAATATTAGATGATTTAATATACCAATTATAATATGGTTATTTATCCACTCCTTTCATGGTAACGTTTCCGGTAATGGGTGGCGATATAGAGACCCAGATCATTCCATAGCAAGACATAGTTTTTTTTGATCCTCATGATCCCAAATCCCATAAATAGATAAAATGGTAAATTTAAACTAGTGGTTGTGTGGGTATGGTGTAATTGTAATAGATATTTCAAAAAAACTATAAAGTAAAAAATTGGGTTGTTTGATCATTGGAATCTAATCCAAAGAAAACTAAACATTCAAGATGCAATAAAGAACGAAAATAGTAAAAGAGATGTAATGATTTAATGTGTTTCAACCCCATTGGGGCCTACATGCATGTAAAGAACACCATCCATGATAACTTGTTTTGTTAAATTCAAAATAAATAGATTTACAACATATAGGATAAAAGAAATAGAAACAGTGATAGGATATTTAAAGAAGCTAAATCAATAAAAATGAGAAACAATAATGTAAAAAAATACAATGTCAGATGCACTAGTCTGAATGTTCTATTTCTTCAAGCCATCATTGTGAAGTTGTAGGAGATATTTTTTACTCATAGAGGTTTAAGTACTCACCTATTATATATTTTGGGATTTCTTCACTTCATTACTTGGATGTTCATATTCATCTACAATGGATGTTATCATAGAAACTCTACCATAAGTAGTACACCAAAGGTGTATGTTGGAGGAAGACATGTTCATAGATTCACCATCAAGAAAACTAACCTTTTGAAGCTTGTGTTCTAGATAATAATTGAAAAAAATACAAGAAAGGTGAAAATGGGATTTTTGAGGAAAAATGATGGGAGGTAGGGTTGATCAATTCCCTTGACACCCTTTATGACTTGAAATGGAACAACCAACCAGTAAGTGCCAAAAATCCACACCAAACTATAAATAAAACATTTCATCAAACAAAACTCATGTATATGGATGGTAGGGATCACCAGGGTATCCATGATAATCAATGTCCGAGGAGCACACATGTTTTAGATAGATAACATGGAAAGCCCCTGGATGTCACAGGCCATTGGAGAAATGGGAGGGCCGAAGCCAATGACCCAATATAATGGCCTATGTGAAGACCCAATACACAGAATATCCAATAAAAGTAATTTAATAATATTAATAATAAAACTAAATAAATATTAATTTTTCATACATGTGTAAAATATAATTAAATTAAGTAATAATATATGATTTAATTTTAATATAAAAATAGCTTGAAAGAACCTAATTTCACAAATCAATACAAATTTAAATTGAAATTTGTGAAGTTATTGCACATATGGTAATTGAATGGGACCCAAATTCTTCCTATCTAATAAATATTTGAATTTAGATAATACCAAATCCTTAGTTAAACTATCAACTAGATTATCATCTGTATGTCTCTTATTGACACATACGATTCCAAATTCAACAACATCTCTAAAAAATGTAATATTATACCTACGTGTTTGTATTTACCATGGAATACTATTTTTTTATAAATTTTTAGTAGATTGAATATATATGTACACATTAATATAAGAATCATAATGTTTCTATCCATCAGACAAACACTTGAGCCTTACGGATTCCTTAACAACCTCAGTTAAGGCTATGCATTCTAATTATATGTTTGAAAGGGAAACCGAAGACTTCATATTATATATCCAGAAAATGTGGCCACTACTAGCAGTGATAAAAAATACAGTTAAAGATTTTATAGTTTCAATATTCCATACATAGTTAGCATACACACATCCAACAATATGTTTCATAGTATAAAAATTTTTATGATAACACAAAGATAAATATTTGGTACATGAAAAATACTTCAATAGCCACTTTAGGGATTCCCAACATGGATTCCCTAGACTAACCATAAATATACTAAGGGTGTATATTGAAAAATATAAATCATGCCTAGTGTATATCATTGAGTATATGCAATTTCCAACTATATTATTATAAGGAATTTTATACATAAAATCAATATTAACAACATCATTGGGGGATACATTCATTGAAATTATAAAACATTGTCAAAGAGGTACACTAAAATGTTTGAGAGATTAAAACATGTATCTTTTGAGAACTTTCATAATATAAGCATGTTGTGAAAGATATAAAAATTTATTTGGTCTATACCTAAATATTTCTAAACAAATAACATTCTTAGCTTCCCCCATTTATTTATTTCAAAAACTCATTTTCATTGAGATTTAACATCAGTGATGAGATTCATGTTATTGAAAATTATAATAATTTCATCAACATATAACAAAATGTAAATAATTATATTTTTAATTGAATTTAAATAAACAAAAAAATTATATTGACTTATAACAAAGCGAATATTGATCATTTTTGATGGCCATCAAATGAGCATCAACAATTATAGTATTGAATAATTACCTAGATCATGGGTATTATTTTCTCTATAAGATAAAGGAAGTAGCTGTGTGACTATATGAAGTTCAGAAGGTCAAGTCATGAAGATGGTGTAACCTCCAGGGGACACATGATCAAATGACCTTTGTAAGTTCATGAAGGAGAGTAATGTACTTTACATGATCTTTGGATAATCACACAAACCCATTTTGGAAAGTCCCTTTGATCATAAAAATTCCCCAGGTAATCCCTCCTGCTCTTGTGAAGGCATATAGAAAAACACTAAAGATTATGTGGATTTTGTTTGATGAGATCCCCTGATAATGTGACTTTTAAATTGATAAATGCATTAAAAACACCCAAATACCTTTATAAAATAATTGGAAAAAAATTTGGGAGTTGAATTTAAAAAAAATTCTTATTGATTTTCATGTGATGTGATTATGTGATTCAAAAGACCCCGTAAAGACCCCTGGTGACATGTGAACCTCATCACATGGGAGCATGTTGGTGTATCCAATTAATCATGAGAAGGACCTTAGACCCATCTATTTAGTCATGTGATTCTCCTTCAACTTGAAAAACAAGTGAAGGTGTTATCTATGGAAATTCTTGTGCACCCTTAAGAGATCCAACATTGATTACGAGACACACCATATACAAGTGGTGGTATTATCCTTGTAAATGCTCGCACACCATCATGAGATCTACAATTAATCACATGACACACTATAGACAAGTGAAGGTATTATCTATTCCAATGAGCATGCACCATCATGATATTCAACATTGATCACATGACAAACCAAAGAAAAGATGGGTGACTATCCATAGCCAGGATCAAACACCATCATGAGATCTATTATTGAACATGTGATGACTTAATGGAAAACTAATGGAAAAAGGATAGAGGACTTTGAAAATAGATGATAAAAGGTTGAAAAATTATGAATCCTATCAAGAAGGTAAGATAAACTTATTTTCATGAGAAGGGGGTGATTCACCTCATTTGATCACCATTAATCACATGAAGGGCCTTTGGAATATCAACGCTATCTTACGGAGGCCCCGCTTGACAAGATAACTTGATCTCATGAGAGGCCTATGCCAAGATGTTTCTTGATCTCAGACAAGTATTCTTTAATTATAAGAGAGCCTTTCCACATATTTCTTGATCATGTGAAGTCTACCAAACATGTTGGTTAAATGGTGAAAAGTCCATTTGACATGACAACATGATTATGCGAGACCTGTTTGATAAGACACCATTATAGTAAATATGGTGATGATGGAGTGATATTTTGATCATTTTTTACCATGCGATTCTGTGAACAAACCACAATAGGATCATGTAAATCCTGTAATGAAAAACTCAATCCATCAAATCCATCTTATATTTGATATACATGCATAGTGAAAGGTGGTGTATAAATGGGGAGTTAGGGCCTATAATCCCCCCCCCCCCCGACAAAAAAATACACACACGAGATGCAAGGAATACCCATTAAAGCACAGAAGAGTGGAATTCTAAAAGTGGGAAGGCTCTCTATCACAGGGGTCTTCCACTAGGTAAAATTCAGGTAATGAACTAAGGTATTATGTGTCCTGAACTTCTGCTTCATGTGATCTACCTATAGATCATTTGAAGGAAATACAACCAAAATCCAGGTTATGTGAAGGAACATTCTCATGAAATTTTTTTCACATGAAACCTATACAATATAATGATTAACAAACCTTTAGGTACATATTCAATGAATATTAAAAATAGGTTAAATACTTATATGAATAATGATGCACTAATTACCATGTGAAGAGATCATGTGCTTCGTATGAACTATCTAGATCATGAAAATGTGCGAAGAAATTCCAACAAAGTCTTGAGAAGCCCTCTAGGAATTTCATCCAAGTATTTGGAAGTCCTCTAGAAATGTTAAACTTGTCTTGTTAAGTCCTCCATACATGTCTCCAAGTCTTGTGAAGTCCTCCAAACATGTCAACCAAGTCTTGCATAATACTTCGAACATGTCACCCATGTCTTGAAAAGTCCTCCAGATGTATCATTCAAGTCACGTGAAGTCCTCCAAACATGTCACCCAAGTCTTGTTAAGTCCTTCAGACATGTAACACAAGTATTGTGAATTCCTTTAGACATGCCACCCAACTCTTGATAAGTCCTCAAGACATGTCTCTCAAGTCACATGACAACCTTTCGACATTTCATCATTTATCACATGATACCCTTTGAGATGTTTTCATTGATCATGTGAAGGACCTTGGGTGGGTCAACCAAATCATGTGAAATTACTCTAGAAAAACTGGCTAGATAATGTGTTAGAAATATAACATGTATGATTTAATCATGCGAATCATCCTGAGACATGTCAACCTTGTCATATAGACACTTACATATTATTGGGAAGACACTCAGGGAATGTCTGGCATATAGCTTGAGACATGATAACCTTTTCTATTAAAAATTTTCGAACATAACAAGAACTAAACTATGTGAAATATAATTCCTATCTAAACAAGATATGTAAGATGCATTCCTAAGGACCGTGCCCCAATGGGTATCCAACTCAGTGTAAGTCTCTCTATGTATCAGGAACTCTAACCCATGGGACTCATAATCTCATTTGGGTTCATCATCCTTCCTCATCTATTATTGGATTGAGAAGCTAACTGAACTATGAGAACTTTGATTTCTATCCAAAAAGGATATGTAAGATGCCTTCCTAAGGTCTGAGCTTTATTTCAAACACCCCGTTAGGGCCTCCCTAGTTCATAAGTCCCATACCCATATGCAGTGAGGTCGATCGCTCATTATCCCTTGTTTCTCACCCCAAGTATGGATCACAAGAGATTAGGGATTTGAAACGATCATATCATTCTCATCATGAATTTCCCAAAGCTAGGGAAACTTTAGTACATAATCCACATTTAGTGAAATGTTACAATTACCCCAATATAAGGGAATTCACCTCAATGTATGTTGGGAAGGTATTCTCATATTGGTAAACCCTAGGGTGATAAATCTCATATGCATTAAATTTATGTCACTTCTTATCAGTAGGTTGAGGGTACTATGAACTATAATGACTCTTATCCCAGTTATAAACATGATACATAAGACACCTTCTTAAGGCTCAAGCTCAATACATAGTGAGTAAGTTCCCTCATATATGTCCTTTTATCATGATGATAAACTAAACAGTTTAAACAAAATACATGGGTTTTGATTCCTATTATAAATTGAATATAAAGGACACCTCATAAGGGTTCAATCCTATCCTCATAACATCAAAATACTCCTTGGATGGTAGTAAACTCTAGAATGTTTGGATATATGGATTGAAAATATAAGAATCAACCCATTTCTAAAAAATAACAGGAAAAATATGAATAACCATGGATACATACAAATGATCTCATTAATAGAACCCCCTTTAAACATTGAAGGATTTGAAACTTGATCATTTTATTAGGGTAACAAGCACCATATTGGGATTATGAAGAGATTAAAGAATATATCTAAAATCTAAAAGAGAGTCCTGGAATAGGAAACAATTCCACCAAAAGTGTTTGATGAGCCCAATATCCTATCCTCTAGAATAGTTTTAGTTCATAAGTGACTTTGGGTTTAAAAACCCACTGGAATGCCTACCTTTGTAATGTGGGTTTGTACCTTGTTATGGATGGGGGAACCATTGGTAGTTTCTAAGAAATAAAGTTGGCGAACCAGGCATAAATGATTGTTAAACCATATTCGAACCCACACAATCAACCATAAAAATGGAACAAAAATGGTATACCTAGTTTGGAGGAATGTAATGAAATAATAACTAAATCATTATAGGAATAGGGTATCTTGAATCCAAAACTTAGAAAACCCCCTCATTTCTGAGAAAAATAAAAATGTTGAACCTGATTTGAAACTCTCAAATAATAAAAATGATTGGTTAAAAATGCATCAGTCCATTTTGTTTTTTGTCTCCTACATAATTTTTTTTTGAAAATGAAGTGAGTCACTCAAATGATGAAAATCATGGGTTGATCATGCGTCATTCCATTTTTTTAAAACCTATGAAAACAAAAATGGTATGCTTGGCATGAAATACTATGTAATTATAGCCAATGAAATAATTCAATTTTCACTGTTAAAAATCCACATGAGAAAAATTTAAAACCTAGGAAGACGAATGAAAAATTGTGTTACTTGTGCATATATGATTGATCATAGTTATCACTTATGATGATGCATTGAGAGGTGAACTTGTTCATTGTTTTATTTTTTATGACATATGTAACTCTCAAAAACCACACCCCAAACCAAGATCATGTGTTCATCAAGATACTGTTATGGAATATTAGCTATGGCTGCAACCCCTACATGTCACAGAACAACCTTACTTAACCGAAACCTTCAAATTTGGGTGGATAATGAAATGGTTTAGGAATACCATGGACCTATAATGATCTTGACCCTTGAGGATTCACAAAAGGGTCTTTATAAATTAAATAAAAAAAGTATGCCTCATCCAAAGGAAGCTGTGGTGAAACCAATGGCACTCGTTTCCCCCACCAATAAATTTGGAAGCTTATCCTCAGAGCATGACAATAAAAAACTTCCATATATAAAGAAGGTGGATCAAGGAGTTGACTATGAATCCATTAAATTTCAGGATCCATCGTTGAGGGATCCTATCAACTTCCATCACCAGAGTCATCCCATTGGTGCCCCTCAATCACCTGATGTGGGAACCACCTGATATATTTCCACCTTGTACACTCAGGCACGGGTACCAAGGAAGTATCTTTGGGTGTAGAAAGCTGTGGGTAAATGGGAGTGGGATCATATCCCCACTTTCACTGAAAAATATCATTGACATATTCCAATGACAGCTAGTGGGAAGACTCATATCTCTGCCCCCTCGAATCAAGTATGCACGTGTATTCCTATAGTAAGAATGGAGGAGACACATATTCCTACCCGCATGCATGAATCCCGTCAAAATATTCTGATGTCACAAGGAGGAAAGGAGTGGGATTATATCCCCACTTGAATCATAGATATCTTCCAGTATATTTTTGAGAATAAAAATGTGTAGGCATACATTCCTGCCCACTCATTGATAAAGTTCCACTACATTATAGAAACATCAGAATAACTCCACCTACATATTCTTGAACTCATACAAATATAGGAAAAGATACATGTTACTACCCCGACAGACATAACAGCACATCACCGTGATCAATATGAACAGGTGGCTACTTCGGAGCAAGCACACATTCTTACTCCCATACTTGAGGATTATTGATATATTCTAGTAGAGGATGAGACATAGGAACAATATAATATTCTCATTCCAACCAAGGATCACTATGGTATCTCGCCATTTATACTACATAACTTTTCATTACATGGTACAAAACATAGGATCTTTTAAAGTTTAGCTTCTTGGAAATAAGGTACATAATATATGAAAACTTAAAAAATTATTCTAAATCAACTTGAATACAAATTTATGGGTTAACCCTAAGTTAATTTTAATGTATATCATATCCTAGGGACATGCATCAAAGGACAGGGGTGAACTTAAATTCTAGTAAGGGAATAAGCAAGAGAGACAAAAATCATATGACCATGAGACATATTAATAAGAACATGCGGAATAACAATAAGACATGAACATGAGTCATATTATAATAATAAGAACATGAATCTGAACATGGATACTTAGATACAAACATTAAATGATACATTTATAAGCATATCACCAAGGTTTGTCATCAAGGTGTCATAAATGAAAATTACCAAGTTTATTCACTAAGGTATCATAAGACATGTCACCTCTAGAGATTAAATTATTTACCCAATTAATTGTAGAACTAATAGGTTGCACCCTTAATATGTATTAATTAATGTGAGTGACATAGATCATAATGAATCACTTCATTAATAACCCATGGAGAATAAAGAAAGGGCTTCTTATCAAAATCATGGCATATAAAAGTGTATAAAGGCATGATCATTACATCATTTTAACCCACAGAAAGGGAATGCGAGTTTCATGTATGTAAATACCCAAATCAAAAAGTAAATATTTTTAGATCTAGTTGACTGCCCATTGAAAATGAAATATGTTTGGGTATTCAAATAAAAAGTAAAAGATAATTCCTCATGTAAAGGAGAGAAATTTGAGAAGTAAATTCAGAAGCATGGCATGTATAAAACATGGTTTTAGAAAAGGGTTAAACGAGGTAGAATAGAGGTAAACCATTGAAATAATAATATTATTAAATTAATGGGATAATATAACGTGGAAAAAAAGAAACTTGGTTTGGAAATTAGAATACATACCACAAAAGTGAACTTGAATGGAAAAGAGAAGTGTAGATTTCCATTACATTGAAGAGTTGTTCCTAAAACTTGAGGATGGAACCTAGGGGTTTGAGCAAACCTTGGGGGGACTCCTTGGGAGGAAAAATCACTAGAAATTCATGAAGGATGGATTGGGAGTGAAGGGGAATGATGAAATGTGTGGGTAATTATTGGAAAAGTGGAGGAGTATCTTAATAATTTCCAAACATAGGTATTAGAAATCAAGGTTGGGGAAACTGAAAAACCATTATATTACCCATAGTTTTTTCCCATGGTTTTGAACATTTAAGTCACAATTTATGATATTTTTATCCACAAAAACTGAAATCAATTTCTAAATACTTCATTTGACATGGAAAAGTAAATTTTCCACAAAGTAATGTTTTTAAAAATGAAATTTTCTATTTTCGACTTTAGAAAGCCACTTATAGGTTTTTGAAATTGATTAATATCTATTAAAATACTTAATATTTTTAAAATAAAATATTTTTGGTCGTGGATTGTGGTTAATTAATTATTAAATCATCATGACACAAGTATGAAGTCATTAAATATACTGAAAACCCAAAATTGTTTTTTTATTATTCACAAAAACTAAAGTAATTTAGAAAATTTTTATAAATTAAACCTAACATAATTTTGAAATTTTTATTTAAAATAGAATTATTATTTTATTATAATAATTATATAAATTTAATAATTTTATCTTTTAAATATAAAAATTCTTATTTATTTTAAAATTGAAGTTTTTAAAGCACAGTCAAATTGCTGACACTTGGAAAATTTTTTAGGCCATTATAAAATTATTTTATAATTTATATTTTGAGTAGAGTGTTTTAAAATACTCTTTGATTAAAAAAAATATTAATCAGAATAATCGAGTTTAAAAAAAAATATTTTTTCTAGAAAAATACAATTATGATTCATTTGCATCTAAAAATCAATTTATCAAATTCATATCAATTAAAAATATATTTTATTAAGAAAAAATATTATTAAAATGAAATTTATGGAATAAAAATTTTATTTATACAATGGAAATTACACTTTAAACAACTAATCCCTTGGCATGTAACCCCTTATTACCCCCATATATACACTAATGTTAAGGTGTGCGATGGTTGTAGTTTCACGGGGTGGATCAGATAACATTGACCTAGTGGTAATATCTACTAACTTTAAATTCTACCATATGTGATTTAATTCAGCTTCACTTTTTGAATGTCAGATTGATCTTGGTCAAAGAAAAAACCTAGTGATGATACCTCTCTCTAAAGTTCTAAAAAACGGGCTTCAAACAACACGAATCTACTGGTTGAGGACATCAATTATCTTTTCTGTATCAATTATCATTTTTCATTAATACTTATAAACTCTAATTATAATGATGAAATTTTTAACCAAGGTTTCAGTTTCCATTTTTTATATTTACCAATGGGCATATTGACCAATGGTGATATAAAGGCCGAATCCCGAAAGTCATATTTTCCATTATACCCTATAAATACCACTTCATTTTTTCACTCAAAATTCACTAAAATTCTACTTATGATTATATTTTAATTATCATAAGATATTGATTGGTTTACTAATATTTTGTTTCATTTCTATAGTATTTACTATGGTGGTGTTGATTTTAGTAGACTGGGGTGATCAATACTTTCCCATTTTAGATATTCTATTATATATTTTTTTGTCCATTTTTAATGTTTTACATTTTAATTGGTTTCATATACCACTAATGTAATGATAATTGTTAATGAGATAAAATTTGGTTGGTTTCTCTTTATTTTTTAATTTTATGAAATTATATAATGTGTAACAAACATTTATTCAAGAAAAAATATCATTTTTTTAAAAAAACTAGTTTGGTACATTCTTTCCTCCTTAAGAATTTTTATCCCTAAAATTTCAACTCACTCTCTTGGTTGAGAAAGGTTGAGGGTACTTCTGCCTCATTATCTTATCTAGTTCCCATGTCACTTATTCATATTTTTTGTTCTACCACAAAACTTTGATAAGGTGGGTAGTGTTGTTGCATAGAACCTTGTCTTTATGGTTTAATATCTCCACCAAATGCGCCTCTTCAAATAGGTCATGTTCTAGTTGTAATACCATTGGATTCAGTACATGCGGGGGATTTTCTATATACTTACTCAAGAAATATACATGGAATACATCATGAAATTGATCTATATTGAGTGGAAGTGCTAGTTGATAGACCAAAAATCCTATATGATCAAGGATCTAAAAGGGGCCAATTTACCGAGGGATAAGATTCCATTTATTTCCAAATTATATGACTATCTTCCATGATGATATATGAGGAAAAAATTTGTCTCAAATATCAAACTCCAAGTCCATTTGAAGATTGTCAGTATAACTCTTCCGCCAACTCTGAGCAGCATTTATATGTTGTTGTATGACATGAACCTTTTCTATCATCTATTGCACAAGATTGGTCCAAAATATATTTCTCTCTCTAACTTCATCCCAAAAATTTTGAGTTCTACATCTCTTACCATATATAGGTTCATATGGTTCCATTTTAATACTTGAGTGGAATCTTTTTTTGTATGATAACTCAACTAATGGTAGGTGTTGATCCCATCCACCTTTAAATTCCCTTGCACATGTTCTCAGTATGTCCTCAAGTGTTTGAATAGTACTTTCATATTGGTCATTAGTTTGGGGGTGATAGTACATACTGAAATTCAATTAAGTATTTAGAGTGTTGAATAATTATCTAAAAGTTTGAGGTGAAACTTGGATCATGATCATAAATGATAGAAAGTTGAAGTCCAGGAAACCTTGACACTTCCTTTACATATATGTTGGAAAATTGGTCAAGAGATAAATCTTAACAAATAGAAATTAAATGGGAAGTCTTGGTGAGTTAATACACTATAACCCATATCACATTGTTTTCTTTGTATTTTATTGGGAAACTAGTGACGAAGTCCATAGTGATATTGTCCTACTTCCATATTGGTATGGGTAGTGGTTGAAATAACCCTTTAGGAAGTTGTCACTCTGCCTTCACTTACTAACACACCAAGCACCATGTACTGTATTTTGAAATATCCATTTTCATATTATCCCATCAATAATGATCACAAAGTTCCCTATAAATTTTAGTGCTTCTAGGATATATAGAGAATGTAGAGCTGTGTGCTTCGTCCATCAGATCCATCTTTATCTACAGGATATATAACACACATAGCCTTGTATGAAATTTCATTACACCTTCTTGATTAATATTAAACTCAAGAAACCTCATATTCTTGACATCATCTATCTTATTTTTTATTAAAGTATCTTATTGTTGATATTTATTGATCCTCTCTAGTAACAATGGTAGTGAAATCATTTGGGATTGGGTTGATGATGTCCCTTCTCTTACGATTCCCACGTCCAATTTTACTAATTCCTTGATCATAGGATCTCCTTAAATCCTCATCATTTCCTACACAACATGGTATTTACTACTTAATGAATCAGAGAATTTGTTTTCTCTTTTGGGGTGATAATTAATTGAATAGTCACAGTCTTTAAGAAGTTACCACCATATTCTTTTTCTCATGTTCAATTCCATTTTCATAAAAATAAACTTCAAACATTGGTGGTCTATGTATATATCACATTTATAACCATAAAGACAATGCCTCCATATTTTTAATGAAAAAATAACCACATATAACTTAAATTAATATGTAGTATAATTATACTCATGAATATTTAAATGTCGAGATACATAAGAGATCACCTTTTCATTTTTCAAGAGGACACCCCCAAGCCCTTTCAGAAATGAATCACTATAAATAAAAAATCCTTATCTAATAGAGGGAAGAGTTAACAAATGTGTAGTAACAATCTATTATTTAGTTCTAATAAACTTTATTCACACTTCTTTTTCTGGATGAACTTATCCCCTTTTCGAGTTAACATGGTTAGTGGATTAGATGGTCCTGATTTTTTTCACAGACCTCTTATAATATCCTTCTAAACTAACGAAACTATGAATCTCAATTACTATTATAGGATGAGTCCACTCCTCTACAACCTTTTTCTTCATAGGGTCAACTGATATTCCTTCATTGGTTAAAATGTTTCCTAAGAATGAAAATTTTTGTAACTTGAATTTACATTCTCTAAATTTTCCAAATATCTAATCCTTCCTCAGAGTTTTTAAAATAACCCTTAGATGAACCTCACTCTCCTCAATAATTTTGGAATATATCAGAATATTATCAATAAAAACCACCATGAATTTATAAAGGTTGTCCTTAAAAAATCTATTCATCAAATATATAAATATAACAGGAGCATTAGTCAAGTCGAACGGTGTAATATTTGGTGTTCTAGAACCAACTAGTTGTACTTTGATTACCTAGATATTTAATGTATTTAAATATTAAATATATTATTACAAATTTTTATTTGTTCTGCATGACTATGATGTAATAATGTACTATAGTATTTGTTTCATTGATAAGGTTATGGAAGTTCCCTGCTAAGATGAGAACCTTGAAATGGTACAAAAATATTCTTAAATATTGTTCTACAGTTGGATGAGATACTATGATGGGACACATAGCATATAGACCATCAGGTGTGAGTACTTTTAAGTATATGAGACTTCCTCTCCTAAAGTTTGCACTTGGTAATCTCCAAGACAGAAGATTATGAGAATAGACCCACTAGTAGGAATTCCTTGTGTTTTGGTTTCATCGTCTATTTCTATCTATGAGTGTGTGTAATTATCCTTAGACTTTAAGATTATCATTAATACGTATCACGACTTGAACACTTTGGTTTACTGATGAAAAATGTCATGCAGACAGTCAGCGGAAAGTAGGGTATGTTGGGTGCATCATGAGTGGAATGTTATTAATGGATAAGTCGAGGAAGGATTTTTCACTTCAATTTATGGAATTTGATATCTCGGCCCATTGATTGAAATAGAACCATTGTGCGAAATTCCATGGCCATGGTGTAACGATGAGTTTATTTTAAGTAGTCAAAGAACGATGTATCAATCAAAAAAGTTGATGAAACTATCATGAAACCTGTTTGATGAGATATTGCGACAAATGGATTATATTACACAGTGAGCGTTCGTATGTGGATGTCGTTGTTACGACTTTATGTTCTCTCTCTTGGGTGACTTGACCCATTTCTAAATAGTACTCTTGGACTTTAGGCAAGCCTGCCTAATTCCAACAAGAAATAATTCTATAGGGCCACACACTAAGTGTTTTTTTATGGTCTTGGTTAAATTCTCTTTGAATTTAATTAATAAATATTATTCACAAGAGAGTGGAATCATTTTATTCATGTTAAAATGATTGCATAAATTAGATAAATATTTATTCACTAGATTTTGGGTAAAATATATCTATATATTTTATTGAACATTTAATAAATATTTATTTACTAGTTTGTAAATAAAATATTGATTTAAGATAATAAAATATTTATTTATTTATTCAGGTGTTTAATAAATGGAAGTGGAGATCGAGAAGACCAAGGTTGGTCTGGTAGTAAAATAATTATTTGCAAGATGATGAATTATTATTTAACTAGTTGGCACAAATAAAAATAATAATAATGTACCTATTATCTTGTGATGTGGAATTTTATTTATTCTATTTTGTGCAAGTTGGTGCACCATAAATAATGACAAAGTATTATTATTAAAAGCATGGGTTTTTCTCTAAGGTTATGAATGTATTTAATTGCTGTTACACAATTAAATATTGTAACTGAAGCCCCATGTCAATAAATAGACATGTGCGTCTATTGTTCCATGTATCGAACCACACACCTAGTGAATTGAGAATTGTTGAGCTAAAAAATTTCTCTCTCAAATCCTCTTCCCTCCCTTCTCAAGAAATAGAGACGTTCTTCAAGGCCGAAGAACAAGCAATCAAGAACGACCGTCACAAGACACTCTCTTCACCGCGCTAGCACCCATAGAACGAGCAATGTTCATCATAGGCCATCTGAGAACATGTGCATCACCACTAGAGGGATTATAGTTTGGATAATTGCAAGAGAAACAAGATAATTTGGAAGGGTGATTCCGGATTATCAACATCATCAACAAAGAAAATACCAAAGATCCAGTTATTATTTTCTTTATGAAATTAATTAAATTAATTATAAACATGATGTGAAAGATCCTCTCTAAAGGTTTAGGGCCTCTTTATTATTTATCTAAATCTTTGATTATCTTCTGTGGAGACTGGAGTTCATAGTTGTATTGATCCTGAAATAATCACTGATCATGGTAAAAATCAATGTTGGGTGCCGGCCCAACCACACTTATGCTGTGCCTCGAACCTTCAAGTGGTATTAGAGTGGGTTAATTCATAGTTTATAATTATTTAAATATTTCATTGATGATTTACGCATTTAAAAATTTTGTTGTTTCAATTGAAGTTAATCATTTTTCAAATATGAATCTCGAGATCCGTTCCACCTCTTTCATTTCTCATTCAACTTACATAAATGATCTTTTCTTTTAATTTTAATTAAAATAAAACAAAGGATCTCATCCAAAGGTTCCAAAGGTTCCAGGATGTACAAAACCAGAACAAATGATGTGTATTTGGTAGTACATGCTGTATAGCCAAGGTTCAATGAACCAAGTCTAATCTACCAAACCAAGACGTCTCATTGGAGTTTGTCTAAATCTTAATGACTATATGTGTTGAAAAAGAACAGGTGGCACATGGTTTCTGGATTACACATCGTGTGGCCCACTGGACATGACATGTAGTCTCTTCGGGTTAGGGTTTTTTCGTGTACTCCAAATATTTCTGAAATACACTCACACACTATTTCCCGAGGCGTGTACTTTGGATGGATAGTGAAAAATTGTACACTCCATGTAGTTGGAACTACATGCCATGTACTCATCCAAATTATACAGATTTATTAAAATTTATTATTATATTATACGAACCCTTGATACGTGTACCATATAGTGGGCGTAAAGTTGAGTCACAACACAAGATAAATGTTTTTTATATATGTGTTTAATTTAACATCTGCATAATGTTCATTTCTAATCATTGATTAGTTATGAATAGGAATTCACCAGGTTTCCTCGAAGGTACATGTTACATACAAATATAATTTTAAATGAATTTATTTGTTTAAAATTTTTATGGATTAGAATCTCAAGGAAATTTAGAAAATGGTTTAAGATAAAAGGATTGATTAATTAAATATGATAATTAATTGATTTGAGTGTGATTTATATTAAAAAAGAACGATTAAAGAATTGAATGATATATTTATTTATTCACAAATATCATTGCATGTATGGATGATCATGATCTATACAAAGGCCTTTGTATGTGGATAGTTTCTTTTAATTTATTTATTAAAATTAAATTTGTTGGTCTACAAGACTTCTCCTCATTAATATGTAAGACCTACATGCCCAAGGTTTCTTTTATGTAAAACACCTTTTTACCCCTCACCTGCATGTGAGTTAAAAAAGGCATATGTAATGGATAAAACTCCCAAGATAGTGTAGGTGGTTCAAGCTGGAGCCGAGACGAAACCAATCCCAGGAGATATAGAGGTGGACAAGTGGAAATTTGTAAACACGAACCCAAAAGGTTCAAGATTTTTCTCCCCTAGGACAGGGTTAGTTTATCAACCTCTACATAAACTAACATTAGAAAATCTCATGATCATTCCCTTTAATTTATTTTCTTTCTATCAATTGCATAGTTTATCATTATGGATGTGTTTTCATGATCACATAATTGTTGAATTAAATAAGCATTCAAGATGGAACTAAAATAAACCAGACTTTTGCATAAATATTTTCAAGATATGCTTAATCACTTAAGTAAGTTACACTTAATATTAACAAGCATTTGATAATGATAATAAGAAATTAAATCATAAGAGATAAAATTTCCTCAAATAAAATGTTAAGTCTGACCAAGCCTTCTGTTACTTGATTAAGGAAAAAACTTAATAAAACTATATGTTTGACCAACCATTGTTTGGAAACTTACTTTTATATAGGAATCCCTTATGAAAGGTTTCAGTTTTACTTAACTATATTACATCAAGAGGAGTAGCCCTTGCTAGACTTGGTGTAATATTGGAGGCAAGAGTTGAGGAATTCCAAAGTCATGATTTCAGGATTGGGGAGTCTACTCAACAGATCGAAAAGTGTCAAGACCACAGTTGAAAAAACATGGCTACCAAAATACCTTCTAATAGCTTGAACAACCCTTGTTGGGGTTATATGAAGGGGAATATGGATCCTTTCCACTAGAATTTCATGACAACTAGACATTCCAAGTTCAGTGGTGAGGGACATTGGGACTTGAAAAAGTAGTGGGATACTTAATAAAATTTATTATTTCTCATAAAATGTAATCAAGAAAGTACTAATGATGTGGTATTTTAATTATAGAATAAAAATGACAAGCTCATCAAACACACTATCCCTGTGATCAATTCTGGATAAAGGCAACATCCTCACCAGTAGTAACTTCAAGGAATGGTTTAGAAGCCTTTGGGTTACCCTATTCCATGAATAAAAGTCTTATGTGCTGGAGTCAGCATTACCTAATCCGCTTTCTAAATAGGTGAGTGATGAGGATTTTCTTGTCTAAGAGAAACATATGAATGACACAATCGACTTTTAATGTTTGATGATATCATAAATGTCTAGTGAGGACATTAAGTCTCATTAAAACATGGATTCTTATAGTATGATTGAGAACCACATTGGTCTTCACCAGGACAGAGAAAGACAGGAAAGGTTTGAGATCTCTAAGGCACTCTTTCAGAGTAATCTTGGAGAAGGTTCCCCAGGTGGGCCTCATGTTTTCAAGCTCATTGGATACATTGAGTTCCTAAAGGTTCTAGGGTTTAAACTCCCCGAAGAACTGAGGAACGACCTCATTCTCCCATCACACCCTCAGAGGTTCTCTAACTTTTTTGTCAATTTCAATATGAACAACATTGAGAAGTTGCTATCTGATCTTCTTATCCTCATTCGCCAAGTGGACTAAGATATAAAGCGCAAAAAGCCTTATTTCCTTATGGTGAATAAGAGGAAAGGGAAGGAGAAGAGATTTAATCCCAAATCTTCTTTAAGACCTTCCAAGAAATAGAATATCAAAGGGGAGGAAAGGGAACATGAGTCTATTTGTTTCTCATGTGGCAAGAAAATCCACTGGAAGATGAACTGCACCCAGCCCAAGAAGAAAGGGGAACCTTCCAGTGCATTTTTTATTGAATAAAATATTTATATTTATACAAATTGGGTATTAGATACATCTTGTGGTGCTCAAATATGTATCCAAATATAGTAACCAAGTAGATTTAGGAATATTGACCAAGGGGAGGTAGATGTACGAGCTACCAATAGATCTCGACTTGCTGTTGTAGCTGTCGGGGACTACCACCTCACGTTGCCAACTAGGATGATCTTGGTGTTAAAGGGTTTTTATTATGTGCCGTCTATTAATGAAAAAATTATTTCTTTATCCAAATTAGATATAGATGGATTTTTTTTCAAGTTTAGAAATTAATGTTGCTTCTTTTACAAAGATAACATTTGTTTTGGTAGGTCACATTTATACAACGGTCTTTACGTGTTGGATTAAAGAAACCATGTAATGGAAATAAATAACAAAGATACTTCACATGAATCATACCACACCAAACTTTTGTATCACCGACTAGGTCATGTAAACGATAAACACTTTAAAAAGTTACATCAAGATGGATAATTAGATTATTTCAAACTAAAACCACTTGGCATAAGTCATGTACGTTTACAATGAAAAATGACTAAATCCCCATTTAGTGGGAAAGGTGAAAGGGATAAAGAACTTCTTGATTTTGTTTATACTTATGTGTGCTGACCATTTCTAGTTGAAGAAAGGGGAGGGTACTCATACTTCATAAATTTTACCAATGATTTTCGTAGATATGGATATATATACTTAATGAGGTATAATTTAGATTCTTTTGATAAGTTCAAAGAATACAAGAATGAAGTTGAGAACCATCTTGATAATAAGATTAAGAAACTCCACTTAGACCGAGGTGGATAATATCTTAATCAAGACTTTATTGATTACTTATAAAAGTTTGGGATCTTATCCCAACTCACTCTTTCATACATGCACCAGTGGAATGGTGTGAGAGAAAGGATGAACCGAACCCTATTGGACATGGTGAGATCAATGATGAGTCGTGCGAGTATTCCATTATCCTTTTGGGGATATAAGTTATAAACAACATCACAAATACTAAACCAAGTGCCAACTAAATTGATAAATGGTATTCCGTATGAGTTCTGGAGTGGAAAGAAATATATATTATCGAATTTACATGTGTAGGGAAGTGATACATTTGTTAAGGCCTCTTCAGGTAATAAACTTGCACCCTGAGGCACAAAGTGTACCTTTATAGGATACCCCAAGGAAACAAGGGGATATTACCTATAAAAACCCTCAGAAAAAAAGATTATAGTAGAAAGACATGACATATTCCTTGAAAGGGAGAACATATTCAAAATAGATAGTGAGAGAAAGATAGACTTAAATGAAGTTGAGGCTTAAGGTACACAAGAGTTCATACCAGAACAGATTCCGCAAAGCCCCATGGAAGAATGAACTGTTCCAGAGACAAAAGAGCTTTGTAGGAGTACAAGAGAGGTTAGATAACTGGAATGCTATTTTTTTTCTAGTTATTGAGGATAAAGACTCATTATAATTGGTAATAATGATCCTCTAACCTATAAGGAAGTAGTAAGTGGAACAGATATTGCCAAGTGGAAAGAAGCCATGAATTCTGAAATGGATTCCATGTACCAAAACCAAGTCTAGATTTTGGTATATCCTCTAGTTTATATAAATCCTATTGGTTGAAAATGGTTATTCAAGAAGAAACTGGACATGGATGGACAAGTCGGTACCTATAAGGCATGACTGGTTGTAAAAGGGTCCAAACATCGTCAAGTAATTGACTGCGAACAAACCTTTTCACCAGTTGCAATGCTGAAATACATCAGAATTATATTGGCCATTTCCACTTACCATGACTATGAGATTTTGAAAATGGATGTAAAAATACCCTTCCTTAACAAAAACCTTCAAGAAGATGGCTACATGACACAACCTAAAGGGTTTATGACTCAAAAGGATGCTGATAAGGTATGCAAGTTGCATAAATCCATTTATGGATTAAAGGAAGCATACAGGTCATGGAACATTTGTTTTGATAAAGCCATAACAAAATTTGGTTTTATCAAGAATGAATGTGAGCCTTATGTCTACATACGGTTTAGTGGGGGTGCAGTCGTTTTTCTAATAGTATATGTTGATGACATATTACTTATTGGAAACGAGATACCAGTCTTATAGTCTGTTAAGGCATGGTTGAATCAGTGCTTCTCCATGAATGACCTGGATGAGGAAGCATAAATTCTTGGGATCAAGATCCATCGTGATAGATCCAAGAGATTTTTGGGCCTAAGACAAAGTACATACATTGATAAGATACTGAAGAAATTCAGTAAGGAACAATCCAAGAGGGGATTTTTGCCATTATCACATGGCATTCATCTTTCCAAGACAATGTGTCCTCAGAAATATGAGGAAAGAAAGATAATGGAAGGGACACCATATGAATCAATGATTGGATCAGTTATGTATTCCATGCAATGTACTAGGTTGGATGTCGCTGACGCATTGAGTGCGGTAGGCAAATATCAAGATGACTCAAGTGAACGCCATTGGATGGCAGTCAAGACGATCCTGAAGTATCTAAGGCATAATAATGATATATTCCTACTTTATGGAGGAGATGAGGAACTAGTCATCAGAGGATATGTAGATGATAGTTTCCAGACTGATCCAGATGACATGAAGTCACAAACGGGATACATATTCAATTTGAATGGAGGTGCAGTGAGATGGAAGAGCTCAAAACAGAGTGTGGTTGCAGATTCTATAGTAGAGTCTAAGTATATTGAAGCTTCTAAGGTAGTTAAAGAAGCAGTTTGGATGTGAAGCTTCGTCCATGAGTTGGATGTGATACCTAGCAGTAAAAATCCCATCACACTATACTGTGATAATACTGCAGCGGTGGATCTCTCAAAAGAGCCAAGATCACATCAGCGGACAAAGAACATACTTCAGAAGAATAATCTCTTAAGGGATTTTTCTCAAAGAGGTGAAGTTATAGTGAGTAGTATTTCCATGGAAGACAACATGGCATACCCCTTGACGAAGTCCTCGAATCAGTAGAAACATGATCACCATGTGAGGTCTAGCAGACTGAAAGTTGTAGGAAGTTGTCTCTAGTCCAAGTGGAAGTTTGTAAGAGTTGGTGTCTTAAAACCAAATGGTTATCCTTTGATTACATGAATATTTAATTTATTTAAATATTAAATATATTATTACATATTTTTCATTGTTCTGCATGACTATGATGTAATAATTTCCTAGAGTATATTTTTCATTGATAAGGTTGGGGCAGTTCCCCGCTAAGATGAGAACATTGAAATGCTATAAGAATATTCTTAAATATTGTTCTATGGTTGGATGAAATACTATGATGGGACAAATAGCATGAAGAACGTTAGGTGAGAGTACTCGTAAGTAGATAAGAATTCCTCTCATGAATTTCACACTTGATAATCTCCAAGATAGGAGATTATGAGAACATATTCACCAGTAGGAATTATATGTGTTTTGGTGTCATCAGATATTTTTATCTGCGAGTGTGTGTAATGACCCTTATACTTTAAGATTATCATTAATATGCGTCACGACTCGCACACTTTGATTTTCTGATGAAAACTATCTTGCAGACTGTTAGTGGGAAGTAGGGTACGTTGGGTGCATCACGAGTGGTATGTTATTAATGGATAAGTCAAGGAAGGATTTATCCCTTCCATTTATGGAAGTTTATATCTTAGAAATTTGATTGAAATAGAACCGTCGCACGAAATTCCATGGCTATAGTGTAAAATGTGTTTATTTTAGGTTGTCAAATAACAACATATCAAGCATCAAAGTTGATGACACTATGATGAAACCTTCTTGATGAGATATTGTGACAAAGGGATTATATTACATAGTGAGCGTTCATATGTGGATTTCGTTGTTGTGTTATTTCTCTTGGGTGTCTTGACCTGTTGCTAGACAGCACTCTTGGACTTTAGGCATGCCCGCCTAATTCCAAGGAGAAAGAACCCTAGAGGGTCACACACTAAGTGTTTCTGGTGGTCTCAATTAAATTATATTTCAATTTAATTAATAAATATTATTCTTAAGAAAGTGGAATATTTTTATTCAAGTTAAAATGATTGTATAAATTAAATAAAAATTTATTCACCAGATTATGGGTAAAATATATTTATTTAGTTGATTGAACATTTAATAAATATATATGTACTAGTTTGTAAATAAAATATTTATGTAAGAGAATAAATTATTTATTTATTTATTCAGGTGTTCAATAAATGGATGTGGAGTTTGATCAGACCAAGTATGGTCTATTAGTAAAATAATTATTTGCAATACAGTGAATTATTATTTAACTAGTTGTCGAAAATTAAAATAATAATAACACTGCTATTATTTTATGACAAGGAATTTTATTTATTCTATTTTTAACAAGTTGGCGCACCATAAATAATGGCACAATATTATTATTAAAATCTTCGGTTTTATCTAAGGTTATGAATGTATTTAATTTCTATTAAGAAATTAAATATTGTAACTTAATCCCCATGTCAATAAATAGACATGTACATTTATTATGCCATGTACCGAACCACACCCCCGATGAATTGATAATTGTTGAGCTAAACAATTTCTCTCTCGAATCCACTTCCTGATCCTCTCAAGAAAGAGAGATGTTCTTTAAGTCTGAAGAAA
This sequence comes from Viscum album, assembly GCA_963277665.1. Lineage (NCBI taxonomy): Eukaryota > Viridiplantae > Streptophyta > Magnoliopsida > Santalales > Viscaceae > Viscum > Viscum album. The sequence goes on along the minus strand of OY728136.1, from coordinate 281,584,029 downwards.
AAGCGATCAAGAACAATCGACAAAAGACACCCACTTCACTGTGATAGCACCCAAAAATGAGCGGTGTCGATCGGAGTTCATCAGAGCTTGTGTGGATCACTACTAGAGGTATTCTAGTTTGGATACTTTAAAGAGCAACAAGATAATCCAGAATGGTCATTCCGGATGATCAACATCATCAACGAAGAAAATACCGAAGATCCCGGTATTATTTTATTTATGAAATTAATTAAATTAAATATAAAAATGATGTGAAAGATCCTTTTTAAATGTTTTAGGACTCTTTCATATTTATCTAAATATTTGATTCTATTCTGTGGAGACTGGAATTCATCATCATATTGATTCCATAATAATCATTGATCATGGTAAAAATCAAAGTTGGGTAGCGGCCCAACCACGCTTCCGCTGCACCTAGAACCTTCAAATGTAATAACAACAAACTCATAATGCCCATATCTTGTTCAGAAGATATTATTTGTAATATCTTCTTTCTCCACCCTCAATTGATAATACCTATATTTGAGGTTAATCATGGAGAAGGATTGAGCCCCATAAAGATGATAAAATAAATCATCAATACTTGGGAGAGAGTACTTTTTCTTCACCGTGACCCCATTATGTTATCTAGAATCACTGAATTGCCACATTGACACATCATTCTTCTTTACAAAGAGAATAATTGATCCCCAAGGAAACACACTTGGTCTAATAAATCCCTTTCCAAAAATATATTGAACTTGTTTATTTAATTAATCTAACTCCACATTTTCCATTCTATACAGGGTCTTTGATATAGGCTTGTATATAGGTATGAGTTAAATGGAGAAATATACCTCTCTTTATGGGGGAGGTCCAATAAACTCTTTAGGAAATACATCAATGTATTCTTGAATGATGGGGACATTCTCTATCTTTATACTTCTATTTTGTTCTCCCTATTCACTGATCATCTCTATAAATAAAGATATGGGAATTGCTTCAATACAAATATCAGGTCAGGATATATATCTTTTAAAGATGAATGTAGGTTTTACATTCAAGACTAATGAGATTTACTTGATTCTACATTTGATCTTATCATTATAATTTGAGATTCATTCTATCCCTAGTATAGTGTTTAATTCCACCATGTGAAAGAATATAATATTTGCGATGAGATTGTACTCATAAAACTTAATACTAGATTTTATATACACTATTAATGATAGGATAATCCCTCTAGAAGTATTGAATGATAACTATACTTCTATAAGTTCAGGGATTGATTCTATTTTCTATGAAAACATGGATGAAATACAATAATGCGTAGAACTAGAATAAAAAAAAGTCATTGCTAGATTTGAGAGAACAATGAGTGTACATTCAACTGTATCATTTGGAGCCTCTAATTCAGCCTTCATGATATAAATTTCCTGACTATGCTCCATTGTCCTATGTTGAGGTTGATGGTGGTTCCCCTCCATTATCTTCTGATTTGGAAATTGATTGAAAAAGTGCCCAAGCTGTCCATGTTTGATTGATTGAACTTCCGGCTGGGCCTACACCATCTTTCCTTTATCGTTAGTATTGAGAAGTTAAGGTTTAACGTACCCACAATAGTTTCTAGATATATAGCCATATCTTATACACTTTTATCACTTTACACTCCCAAGAAAGTAGTTCCATGAATACTTCATCCCACATTTATTGCATGTGGGAAGCTGTACGTTCTTTCTTCCTCTTCTATAATCAAAGCTCCTCCCTAATTTTGAATCAATTTCTCTCTTTTTTCATTCAACTTATGTAACCATTTCATCACTCCAAACACCAATTCAAACTTCTTAACATTCCACACAATCTTCTTATAACTTTCATAGTCTTGATTTTCTATATTCCTCCACACATGGGGTCTCAATCCATTGAATAATATATCAAACTTTCCCTTAGTATCCATAACAAAGCTATAGTTTCATCGAGAAAGTCTTCTAAAGTTCATCTCATAGATTACCACTAATTCATTTTCCTTATCCTTAATCTCTTTGAATTCATTATCCATTTTTTCCGCATCAAATAGTGGAAATATTTATTGAAAAATATTACCATGAACTCTTACCACCTCATATCATTAATATCCCTTGTTTGATTCTATTTTTTAATCAGTTTCCACCACTTATCAACTTCTACTTCTAAGTAGTATAATACTAGGGTAACTTTCTATAGATTTGAACAATGGGGTATAGAAAAGAGTTTTTATATAGAGATTATCCATTGTTCAAAATTGAATCAGTTGGTATATCCACTAAAAGAACATGGTCGTTGATAGATAAGGGACTCAGTGGAAAGTTTTTTCCTTCAGGGTGAATCTGACTAGTCAACCTAATTTAAGTTACTATACATAACTCAATTTAGTTTATTCATCATCCTCATGAAGATTTTCGTTCCATCTTCCATCAAAACACCATCAGTGAATCATCTATTGCACTCATAATTTACATGATTCCTCCTATCTTCCACCATGTTTACAAAAGAAGAAAAACTTAGTGAGGAAAATGTTACTTTAATGAATATTATAATTATAAAGGAATTTTATTTCTTAAAACATCATTCTTAAATATGTTATTAATATCCTCTAATAATAATTACATTTTCTATATATTCTTCATAATGGTTCATAAAATATTGTGATTAACCAAACATATCTCTTGGGAGCGTCAAACCAAGTGTGCAGTATGACCCATTTTCATGCACCAATTATAGATCGAGTCTAGGTCAATGTGGTATTTTCAAGTGTTTCTCCTAGGTATATCTATGCTAGATCCACATCCACATATAATATCCATATATGGATGTATTTTCTTGGAAACCACTTACTTAATACTCACAAAAAATAACAGGATGTTTTACTATATTTAAACTTTTTCCCAGGGTTCTTCCTGAAGTTTTCAAGTCATAATTTTCAAAAATAACTAAAATATCTTTTGATACTAAGAATGGAATCCTTTTTTATATTAGATAATTTTTCATTACATGTTACAAAACATATTATATTTTAAAGTTTAGTTTCTTGGAAATAAGGTACATAATACCTGAAAATATAAAAAATTATTATAAATATACTTGAAGACATATTCATGGGTTCAACCTAAGTTACTTTTACTGCATCACATATCCTGGGGACACACATTAAAGGAAAGGGGTGAGAATGAATCCCAGAAAGGGAATAATCAAGAGAGACAAAAATCCAGTGATCGTTAGACATATCAATAAGAACATGAGGCATAAAAATATGGCATGAAAATAGGTATATCATAATAATAAGAATAAGAATCATAACATGGAAATATGGATACAACATTTAAATGAGTCATTTATAAGAATATCACCAAGGTTTGTCACCAAGGTGTCGTAAATGAAAATTACCAAGGTTATTCACCAAGTTATCATAAATCATGTCATATATAGAGATTAAATTATTTACCCAATGCATTAGAACACTATCAGGGAACACCCTTCATATTTATTAAATAATATGATCCACATAGATTATAATAAATCATTTGATTATCAACCTATTGAGAATAAAGAATATGTTTCTTATCAATATCATGAAATACAATAGTGCATACAGACATGATCATTATGTCATTTTAACACATGGAAAGGGAATTTGGGTTTCATGTATGTAAATAACAAATTTAAAAATTCATTTTTATTTATATTTTAATACCCATTGAAAATAAATTAGGTTTGGGTATTCAAATAAAAAGGAAAAAAGAATTTCCCATATAAAAGAGATAAATTTGAGAAGTAAATTCGACTGTATGACGGGGATAAAACATGGTTATAGAAAAGAATATAATGATGTAGAATGTAGGAAACCCATTGATAAATGAATATTATTATAGTAATAGGATAATATAATTTTTATAAAAATTAATTTGGTTTGAAAATTAGAAGACATACCACAAAAGGAAACTTGAAAGGAAAAGAGAAGTGGAGATTTCCCTTACCTTGAAGAGTTGTTCCTAAAACATGAGGATGGAACCTTGTAAGATTTATGAAACCTTTGGGGGACTAATTAGGAGGAATAATAAAAAGAAATTTATGGAGGATGGATTAGGAGTTAAGGGGAATGGTGAAATTTGTGGGTATTTATAGGAAAAGTGGAGGAGTGGTTTAATAATTTCCAAATACAGGTCATGGAAATCTAGGTTGTGAAAAATGAAAAACCATTGGATCACCTGTGATTTTTCTCATAATTTTGAACATTTGAGTCAAAATTTATGATATTTTAATCTATAAGAACCGAAATCCATTTTTAAATACTTATTTTGGCATGGAAAAGTGAATTTTCTACAAAGTAATGTTTTTAAAAATCAAATTTTCCATTTAGGCTTTAGAAATCCACTTATAGGTTTTGAAATTGATTAAAATAAATTAAAATAATTAATATTAATAATATAACATATTTTTGGTCTTGTATTGTGGTTAATTAATTATTACATCATTATGACACAATTATGAAGTCATAAAATATATCAAAAACCCAAAACTATATATATTTTTTACTATTCATGAAAAATAAAGCATTTTAATTTTTTTTCATAAATTCACCCTAAATTAATTTTGACATGATGATTTAAAATATAATGTTATTTTTATTAGAATAATTCTATAAATATGATAAATTTAATTTTTAAAACAAAATTTTTTTATTTAAAAATAGGAGTTTTTAAAGAAGGGTCAAATTCTTAAAACTTGTAAAAAATTTCCAAGGAAATTATAAAATTATTTTATCCTTTTATATTTCGGAGAATTTTTTTTAAAAGAACATTTCATTAAAAAAAATTATTCAAAAAACGTTAGTTTATTATAAAATTGTTTGTATTTTCTAGAAAAATAAAATTATGTTTTAGTTGTGTCTAAAAAACAATTTATCAAATTTTTCTAAATTAAACATATATTTTATTTAGAAAAACTATTATTAAAATGGAATTTATGGAATAAAAATTTTATTTATACCTATATATTTTATTTGAACATATATATTTTATTTATACAAAGGAAATTGAAGTTTAAACAACTAAAGACTAGACACATAACCCCTTATTACACCCACATATTACCTAAGGGTAAGGTGTGCGATGGTGGTAGTTTTATGTGGTGGCTCAGTTAACATTGACCGAGTGGTAATCTCCAATAACTTGAAATTATCCTATAGGTGATTTTTTTCAAGCTTCACTTGTGGAAGATCAGCTCAGGATTGGTCATGGGAAAACCCCAGTGACAATACCTCCCTCCCAAGATCTAAAAAATGGTCATAAAATGGCACAAATCTTCTAATTGAGGCCACAAATTCTTATTTTTTGTATCAATTATCCTTTTCATTACTACTTATAAAAACTAATTATAATGGGAAAATTATCACCCAAGGGTATATTTTCCAATGGTCATATTGACCAACAATCATATTGACCAATGGTCATATTTGACCAATAGTCATATAATGGTCGAATTACAACGATCACATTTCCCTTTATACCCTTTAAATACCACTTCATTCTTTCTCTCAAAATTTTCTACAATTCCACTTAGGTATATATTTTCATGTTCATAAGATGTTGACTGGTTTTATAATTTTTTTGTTTCATTTATATAGTACTTTATGTGGGGGAGATGATTATAGAAGACTGGGGTGATCGATACTTTCACATTTTAGCTATTCCTTTATATATTTTTTGTTTAGTTGTAATGTTTGTCATTTTAATTGGCTTCATAGATGACTAATCTATGATCATTGTTAATGAGACAACCTTTTTTTGGTCTCTATTTATTTTATTAGTGTATAATATTATATAATATGTTAAAAAAATTTATTCACTAAACAAATATCATTTTTAAAAGAAATGGGTCGTTACACTCACCAAGTGAGAGAAACACATACCACAGGATAGATGCACATTCTTTTCAAAAAAGATCAGCGACATACTACAAAGGTACAGGATGGGGAACATATCCCCATTTTGACTAAGGCTTACCTAGTGAGAGTGGTACATGCCTCAGGATAGGCTCATATTCCTATTGAAAAAGACCAGTGGAATACTCCAATGGAACATGAATGAGATCATATCCCCATTTCGACTGGGGATCACCAAGTGAGAGCGACACGTGCCTCAGGAGAGGCTCATATTCCTATAAAAAAATACCAATGGAATAATCCAAAGGAACAATACTATGATCATATCCCTATTCTGACTGGGGATCATGAAGTGAGAGTGGCACATGACTCAAGATAGGCTCATATTCTTATCAGTGAATCTACTCTGCATATTCCAGCAACCCACCAAATCAAGGCTCATATCGGTACTTCTACCGATGAATGACTGCACCAAATTTCTTTAGAGGACTTATAGGAGGATTTTCATATCCCTTCTTCCATTCGAGAGGTTCTTTAGGGAAATCATATTTGGATCAGGATCATATCCTTGCTTCATCCATGATTGGAGGACATATTCCAGCAACCACACCCAGGAAGTCTCATATTCCTATCGATAATATAGAAGTTCATCGATATACTCAACCAAATTTTCAATGACAGGTTATTATTACCATAGCACTAGAAGGTTGTCAACATATTATGACAGTCATCTTGGATCAAGATCTTATCCCTGTTCAACCCCAAAAGACAGGTTGGCATATTTTAACCATAAAACCGAATGAGGATCATATCCCTAATTTCTAAATTCCAGTTTCCTTATATTTTTTGATACATATATGAAAAACCTTAAGGGTTCATCACCTCATCAACCAAATTATAAGGTGATCATTACCTCGATAGTCCCCATCATGGTAGTGTAAAGATGGATCATAAGGACTTTAGAATTAACATCTACCTGGTCGACCTCCCCATGGTGATATTTCCCTTGGACAAGGAAATCATCCCCTCACTAATATACCATCGTATAAAGATATGATTGAAACACTATATTCAATTGTATATTGTTCCCCATAAACTATCAGTGGAACTTCGCCACAGCTAGCATGGAACCCAGATAAAAAACCTCTATGGTATGTCCAAGTGGAGGTGTATAAATGAAATAAAGAAAAATCCTACATGGGAATATGGAAAGAGTTAGCAAAAAATAACCTCCCAACCATGTTTTGGACCCTCTCTACTTTTGAATATGAGATCCCAAATAATCTATACAAGGAGTTCATTCCTTACACACAACAAAATATATTGGAAAATCATCAATAATTATAGTCTAGAAACCACCCCTATATAGGATATGAGGGTCACCTTTAGACCATAAATATACTATATGGTAAAATGGACTTGGATTTTATCTCTATGGCCTGACACCCGATACTAGAAAATCATAACATAAATCTAAAAAATGCTGGCATCCATTTAATCAAAACTATTTAGAAATTTATCATCGAAGCTTCTTCATGTATATATATCCAATGGTGGGGAAATTATGGATTGTTTCACTTCACTATGTCCCTAGAATAGCAGAACTCCCTCGATACGATGCCCTATAATTTCATCGACTCCAGAGAAATCAGGGGACCAGATAACGCATGAACCAGTTGGTCAATACAACAGAATAACACTACATTAAATATTCAAAGACATTGTAAATTGAGGGATAAGACTACCAAAAAACCTTTAAGAGGGGCTCCTTGAAATAAGAAGAATTCATTTTAGAAAAAAAATATGATGTTGTGGCTGACCCAATAACTTCATTCCAAAAATGACTACCATCATGGGATACCACTACACACATCTCATACATTGTCACAATTTAACCAAATTTAATGGGTCCCCACATTAGCTAAAATAACATCCATCTTGGAGAAAACCCATCCCACAGTGTTGGGAAAATATTTACCACCACCTATACCCCTATGGATATCAATCCCTAGGAGGATTATGATATATTGGTAGCAGCTACAAACCAACCTTGGCCCATAGAGATAGGGGAATTTTATATCAATATTTATCACTAGGTTCATAACACCCCAAGAGGATCTCAAAGAAATTAGTGGCGGTTCTAGATCAAACCTAGACCATAGGTATGATGTAATTTATATCTCAATTTCTATATTAGTAGTCATCAAATCCTCTACTAGAATCACTGAATCCTCAAAAATAGGAAAAAAATTCCAATTGTTTCCCTAAATTATCCCCATTCTGCATAGCTGGGGGAAATTTCATCACTATCACCACCTTGGAAGGAATCAGTCTTCTCTAGGTAGGGAGTTAAATATCAATGGTTGAAACCCCACCCATTCCTCCCTCCATAAAAAACCTTCACTATTCAGGGTTCATTCAGAAAAACCGACCAAAAACTCCCTCAAGGTCACTATTCATTAACCAAGACCAGAGGAATGCCTGGAGAATGATATCAAACCACATAGGGTTCATAATCCAAAATGGTCCAATATGTCCTTGATTTAGAGAAAATACTATGATGAAACTGATGTAGAATAGCCCTATTGTGTTGAGACTAATGGGATAACTATCATTTCCTGATACACCTTAGTGAATATCATCACCATAAACACAACAAATGATGCGAATTGAGACATCAACGCTGATGGACGTAATTCAAAAATCATACCTTGAGAGAAGGGTGACTATGACACCCCAACTAAGGTTTCGTGTACACAAAATCAATGGAGGAACCTGAATTTCTCACCCCCAAATAACGAGTTTCTACCTATAAGAAGAAACACATCTAAGGATAATGGGAAAGGTGTGGATACATCCCACTCACTACATAGAAGGGTTAAAATTACCTCTATAGAGGATCAAATGGAACAATATGAGAATGAGAAAAAAAATCTTAGAAAACTCAATAAGGAGCTTCTCAGTGGAAACATTCCCACTAGGTATCGTCTTCAGAAATAGATGAATATCCATCCTCTTACTCACCAAGAAAGAGATGATCCACCTATAAGAGTGGCATCTAAACATCAGGTAATCTCATAATCTATGAATCTGGTCTATATAAATGATGAAGTCGAAGATGATCATGACTATCCTTCACTATAGTGATATCTTATCCCCCACAAGTGCAATCATTTATTTTTAGAATAGATCAAGAATTAGTGGGATATGAAAATGGCACCACATCATCAAGATCCTCCTGCTCCATGTAGATAGGAGGTATCCTAAACAGTGGTTCCTATGGAATTTGTCAATTCCATTGAATCCCTTGATGCTTGAATGTAAGCCATTAAAGGGTGTCATAAAACCATATTTATTGAGAAGAACCCATATCCTAAATGGAAGGGTGGAACTTTTCCCCTACCCAATTTTGATAATCTTAACTTCTTAACCTTTTAATACATTAGAGATCTAGAATATCACCTCATGTAGTTTGTGTCCTGAAGATGCCGAATAGTTGTCCCTTGAGATTTTCTCGAGGAGTCCAAGCTAAGATGCTTTATAAAGATTATTTTTGGGGAAAACTTCATTTGGTATAGTATCCTTTCATTAGGATGAATTTCAAGACAATAAGACATTCATCATCAATTTATTTACAAGTCCATCTATACACTAAAGAAAACGATATTTTTTGACCTCACAAACTACATGAAACGTGAAAATGAGAGGGTTTCTTTGATCTAGTCTGAGGGGATGCCCTCAGACTCCACTATTTTATACCTCCTCATTTTTTCCTTGTAGTCTTGGTGACTTACTTTATTTATTAATAAAAAACGTTGTTGTGATGAAAATGAGAGGGTTCATAACTTCATTTCCAGATGAAAGGGTTTAAACAATTCACTCAACACCCATTTCTCACAAGAGTAACTACTAGAACTCTATGCTAAAAATATTCAGGATTAGCTGCAAAGGCCATTGATCATGATGAATTATCTATGTGGATTCCATGTGTTTGAAAAATTATCACAATGCATATAAGATACCATTTAGTAGACCTAAACTAAATCTTGACCCATTCTCTAAATATGGGGAAAAGGTATTTTTAAGATAAAATCTTCCACTGTTACTCTCAAACTATTAGTAGTTCCCATTCAGGCACCCTAGATGTCCCCAAATCATCTAGTTACTTCCATCAAGTAGAAACAACAATGAAGTCACCCTCAACTAGAAGAAAAAGAAGATCATGGTTTCCCACAATTTTAGGAAGTCATAAATAAAGCATACTCCTTTAGAAATGAATAGGTACTTGGTTATTTCCTTTCATCCATGGAAAAAACCTTCTCAAGATACCGTAACCCAGGCAACCCAATGAGGTCAATCTCACCAATCATCCCGACTACTACCCTTTCCATAGTAGTCTGGGTCACACCATACCAAAATGCTTGATATTCTATGATGTTCTCCAATGCATAGTTGATTATGTATATGCGATGTGGGAAAATTACCTAGCACATGTGAATTGTGAAATAGTCACCCAATTAGAAGAAGGGAGTGACTGGAAAGAATTAATGGCTAGGAATGGTCAAAAGTTGAACAACTATATGACTCAAAAGATAGTTGAAAGAGCTCATGCCACCCTGAGAGCACAGCTTCATAAACCCATAAAGATCCCATCACCTAGGGAGGTGAAATTGAATACACCTCCCAAATGTGGAAGTAATTTACAAAAATAGGAAGATAAATAAGAGGAAGAGTCATATTTAGCTCCTGTGCAAACTCTGACTCTTGCATGTTTCTTTCCTTTAACATCTGGAGAATGGGCATTTCCCCAAAAAATAGAACACTCATCAGATAAAGAGTTCATATTTGGTTATATTAATATAATACACTTAACAAACCCCTTATGTGATGATGAATATGCTTCCAAGTATGGGTCCCTCAAACATGACTTGGGAGTTGGTGGCTGAAGGTGCAAGAGATAAGAATATAGGGGACAACTCAGGAGTGGTCAGACCTAATATATTGATCATGTCCTCATAGAGTACATATATGAAATTGAGATCCATGAGAAAGCACTCCAGCAAGACCAATATAAATAGGGAGTTGACTCAGAGCCCACTAGTAGTCATACAAGCCTAGTCATCTTACACGACCAACTGGTGGGGGTGCGATTGTCTGATTAGCACAGAAAAAGGGGAAGGTCAGCATGGCCTATGCCACTTAAAACTGATATTCATTTGACCACTGATCAAGCATTAGGACCATACACCATGAATACCTCAACTCTCGAGATACATAATAGAGAGAAACTATTCTTTGAGAAGCACATACCTTTATCACAAATGTATGACATTATGAAATAGTTGGAAGGAATTCTAGCCAAAGTCTCAATCCTAAATTCTCTTCATCTCTCAAAAGAACTGATACATGCACTCATATAATCCCTCCTTATCCTATAGAAGTTTGAGACATAAGTCCCTACAGTTGAGGTTTATCAAATAAAGACTATTCTATTATAATTCCATGACACCATCTTGTTCATATAGTAGGATCAAGAAGTGGTCATCTAGGGACATATCCAAACCCTCTATGTTTTAGGAAAGCTTGATGATTTCAATATTCGAAGGATTTTAATTGAAAATGGTTTTAGGATCAACATCATCCCAATTGAAACCCTTCAATATTTGGGATATAGTTAAGTGGATTTATATTCTATAAAGCTAACCAATCAAGTGTATGATAAGATAGAGAAAAGAAATCATGGGAAGATTAAGCTCAAGGATTAGTTTAGGGATCTCACATATAATAAAAATTTTATGATTATCCAAAAAAACCCAACATATAATGTCCTACATGGAAGGCCTTGGCCTCACAGACATGTGGATATACCTTCAAAATTTCATCAGTTCTTGAAATACCCCATCGATGGGAAGGTTGGAATAATACATGGTGAAAGTTCCCACTTTGAGTCTTGTGATGCCATATATGCTAAGGAATGTTTCCATAAAAATGTGGTAAAACAACTAATAGTGGATGTTAATATATAGGTTATAGCCTCTAATGGATTGGGGATCACCCCTTTGAATCCCTAGAGTATGCTCAATAGTGATTACGTGCTACCCATAAACCTGATTAAGGAAGTAGAATTAATCCAAGATGTCAAAGCACCTCCCATCCATAGTTACAACATGAAAGAAAAAAAAATCATCTCCATAATCTCTCTGTGATGAATCTGGAAGTTTTGGGTGACAATGTATCTTCACATGGCCTCACTTACTCTGACAGTGATAAAGATACCCATAGATTAACCACTATGTATGAAAATGACTCCATAGACTCAGAGATGACGGAAGAATAGGCTGACCTCAAGAAAACCCCTCTTGCATTCAAGGATGGAATCTCCACCACCATCTATGATCTCAGGATGGTAAACATGGGAACAAAAAAATACCCATGAACTATGTTGATTAGTTCTTCCTTTCCTCTTGGGGATTTAAAGATTTATATTTTATTTAGAAAGGAATACCAATATGCAATTTCTTTGAATTATATGGAAATTCCCAGGATAAACCCTAATTTGGTTATGCTCTATCTTGGATTACATGATGACCTGTGAGGTTTCAAGTAGGTAGCCTAGAGAATTAACCCCTATCATGCTACTAATGTAGAATTGGAAGTTGACAAATTGATCAAAGCCATTTTTTTCCAAGAATTGAAATACCCAAAATGGATCACCAACATTGTCCCTATTAAGAAAAGGAAGGGATAGATTAGGGAATGTATTGATTTTAGTGACCTTAATCAACACTTTCGAAAGAATGAATTTCCATTGTTGATCATATAACTCTTTATCGATGAAGATAATTGCTTCCAAGACCTTTCATTCATGTATGGGTATTCAGGATATAATCAAATAAATATGTCCCTATAAGATGAGGAATCCACCACCTTTAGATCACCTCAAGTTATATTTTTATATTAGTTCATTCACTTTGGATTAAAAATCACTAAAACTAGTTATCAACATATCATGAATATTATCTTTAACACCTTCTTGTGATGAATAATAGAATGTTATGTCAATAACTTGGAGATCAAATATTGAGAGTGATGTGATTACTTCATGTATCTTCAAACAATCTTTAACAATTTGTGATAACAAAATTTGAAGATGAACCCATTGAAATGTGATTTTTGGGTAATTAAAAGAAATTACTTATCTTTGTGGTACACCACTATGGAATCTAAGTTGACCCAAAAAAGAATACTGCAATTATAATAGTGTCACCCCTTCAGAATCTCAATGAAATAAGGGGGCTCTATGGGATCCACTCTTATATTTGGCGTTTCATAGCTAACCTAGATTGAAAATATGTCCCCTTAAAAAAGTTAATGAATAATGTATTCACTTACTGATGGGATGAGGACATCCATGAATCCATTGAGAATATCAAACAATACTTATTTTACCCATGAGTCTTGATGCCACCACTTGAAGGAAAGCCTCTCATCTTATATATGGATACCATGTAATGATTACTTGGTGCTCTCCTCACAAATAAAAATGATGTGGGGAATGAGAAAAATCAATAATAATTCATCAAAATGATTCTAGGTATTGAGATCTAGTATTCCAATGTTGATAAGAAATACCTACCACTCATCTTCTTAGGGAAAAAGTTGAGGTATTACTTATATTACCATGAAGTTAACTTTCTCACTCTTATTTAATTTATCAAGTACACCCTTGGCCATCCTATGTTGAATAGGAATTTTCCCCAATGGAAAATTATTTTGTAGCAGTATGAAATCCAATTCCTGTCATATAAGGCTGTGAAAGTGAAGGATATACTGATTTTTTATAGAACATTCCACCCGAAAAAGTGCACTTGTAGTCACTGAACTTCTGGATGAAGAGGTTCTCTTTTCCCATGAATCCCCTAAAACATGGGATATGTATTTTGATGATGCATCCCTAATACTTATCGATAAGATGTTGGAATACTCAATGCTCAATTAGGTTGGTTTGGGGATTGAATTAGTTTATCTAGAAAAATAATTTCTCCCTACTCTTTCTCACTAATGAGGAAAAATATCAGGCCCTCATTGATGGCTTAGAACTGGCCCTAAATCTAAAAATAACCTACCTAAACATTTAAGTGGATTCAGAACTACTAATAAAATAGATAAATAGTGAGTATTCCATCAGAAAGGAATAATTTTACCCTCTCATAGATTATGTTAGAGGATTGATGGAAGATTTACCTTTTGAACTCACATTGCATCATGTTTATTGATCCAAAAATTCTCATGCCAATGAACTAGCTAATACAACCACAATCATGGATGAACTAGATTAGGAAGAGGTAATTTTCCACATCACACATCGAATAATGGTCTTATCAGTCGTCATCTATGACATGAAGAAAATCAATAAGTTCAACCCTTATCTTGATCATGATGAACCAATATCCACCATTGGATGGATGGATCCAATAATTTATTATCTCTAGAATGGGTCCCAATCGCTAGATCAAGCCAGAAGGGAACATAATCGACACTAAGTAGCGAACATTACCCTTTAGGATGGGCCAAATGAGGAAAGATACATCTATAAGAAATGATTTTATGGGGCCATTATCATATGTATATCAGAAATATAGATTTTTATGATCATGGAGGAAGTCCATGCAATCTCCTATGGCACTCATTCGTCCGGGACTTGAATCTTCCAACACATTAAGATGTTGGGTTACTGTTGGAAAAAATTGATATAGGACTGTGTGGAATTCACCATGAAATTTCATGAATTCCAGATTAATGAAATCTTCATCCATAAACCCCCATAATTTCTACCTACTACTAAGTATTCCTTTCCATTTGTCGTATGTGGGATGGATATTGTGGGGACATATCCACCAACCATACAAAATAAGTTTAAGTACATCCTTATTGCTACTGACTTATTTTCCAAATGGGATAAGGCAGTTCCACTCTATGAAGTTGGGATGAACATTATCATAAAATATGTAAATTACAACATCTTCACCAGATTCGGAGTCCCTCACATGATATTTGCAGACAATGTCATGAACTTCTGTTCTATCAAGTTAGAGAAATTGTACTAGGAGTACAACATCGAGTCCAACCATTTATCTTGCTATCATGTAGTGGATAATGGATAGATATATTCCATAAATAATACTTTATCAAATATAATCTAGAATATGGTATAAAATTAATATTATTACTAGTTGGACAATATCCTTCACACTTTATGGGCATATTGTACCACCACATACACTACTATACAAGAAACCCCATATTAATTAGTCTATAGAACCATGGTAGTATTATCCATAGAAGTACAATTTCCCTTGCTTTAAATAGATATATGTGGAAAACACTTAGATGATTAGAAATCACAAAAGTGTCTGGATGATTTGGAATGACTCAATGAGAAATGGTTGTGTAAAGTGCACAACCTCAAACTCCATCAAAATCAGATCACATAAGTTTTTTTATAAAATAGTTCACCTCTACTCATTACTTTAAGGAGAACTGGTATTGGCCCTCAAAACTCCAATGATACCAGGAAAGAAACCTCTAAATGTAGAACACAAATGGGAAGGATCTTACATCATACACAAGGTCTGTTCTAATGGAACTTACTCATTGGACACAATGGATAGGGAATGCATTACTCCCCCACTGACGAATGTTTTTTCAAAAAGTTATCTTACTAGTTATCGTTAAGCATATATTTTTCCTAGTCCCATGATATTAAATTGTATGATATGTTCTAGTCACATGATGTTAAATTGCAAGGAGAACATCCTTTTAACATTATTCTAAACTACACGAAAGATACATCCTTACCACACAATATTAAACTATATGGAGAACATCACTTCATAAATGATTCACTAAACATGATATAGATATGTGAGATAGAAAAATGAAGTACTCCACATCCCTATTTATGAGTTAGATCCCATGGGGGAATTTCCCCATTCAAGAAATATGCATGGATTGATTCCAACCTTCATGGGATATGTAGTGACACCCAGATCTCTAATCTTGGGTCAAAATTTAATATATTATTCCTGATCATAATGCATTAATCTATTTGAAAAATTCTTTAACATATGATGATAAAAGGAATTATCACCCTATGTTCCAAGAACATGATGAATTAGGTAACCATCTCAGGAATCCTTATGTCATGAACATGGGATACATTGCATGAGATGATTACCTAAATTCATAGACAACATTTATGAGGCCTCATACCGTCTTTTTTACATCAGGTCACCTGATTCCATTCCACATGAAATTAAACAACATGGTTTTACTAGAATAATGTATGGATTTATTCTCATTCCAATGAGACATATAGAGATGCTTAGATCCTATATCTTGGCCTAGCCACCACATGATACAAAAATTCCCCTATCTTTTTTTAAATTGATTCTATATGGTGAAAGAAACATTTGACAGTATTTGTTTATCACACTGAGAATAACTCATATGGGATTTGTAATTTTGGTAAGGGTTTCCCCACATGATCGATACAAATTAGTTTACGTCAAGGTTAGCATGGTCCTAGGAGAAATACCTTAAATGGAATGATATAAGTCTATGATACATGATGATAAAATGTATGGTTGATGTCTCTTGTATGACATAAAACAATGCATTACTATAGACCTCACAAAATAGGAAAACTATCATTGGTGTTGGTCTCCCACCACACCTCCAATAAAAAGATACACGTGACTTGATTATTTTCATCATCAAAAAATGTAGTGATACCTAGATATCCAATCCTTGGTCCAACCACAATGACCGATGAAAACAATGACCCCTCTGTGTATGGGTCAGACCTACATGGAGAGATTCGCATTTAAGAACGATGTATTCCTTGATTCATATCATCATAGGATATGAGGTGATGCCCAAATATCCAATAGTAGATCCAGATAAAACAATAAATGGGAACAATTCCCCCCTCTACATATGGGTCAAACTTTCATATAGAGTTTTCCAATCAAAAACTATATGTGTTTTGATTCATATCATCATAGGATATGTAGTAATGCCTGGATCTCTAATACTTGGTCCTGCTAAAAAACTCAATGGGAACAATATTCCCTATTTGTATGGGTTAGAACATCTTGGAGAGTTTCCCATTCAATAGCTATGTATGGATTGATTCCTATAATCATCAGAATACATAGTGATGCCTGGATATCCAATCCTGGGTCCAAATGCAACAATCAATGGGGACAATGGCCACCTCTATGTATGGGTCAAACCTATGTGGAGAGTTTCACATTCAAGGACTATGTGTGGCTTGATTCACGTGATCATAAGATATGTAGTGACACCTGGATCTCTAATCCTAGGTTTATCCATATTAATAAACAAGAAAAATTCCTCCCTTAGTATATGGGTCAGACTTATGTAGAGAGTATTCCATTAAAGAACTACATGTGGCTTGATTTCTGTCATCACAAGATATGTAGTGATGCTCATATATCCAATATTGGGTCTATCCACAACAATCAATGGGAACAATGCACCCCTCTGCATATGAGTCAGACCTATATGGATAATTTCTTAGAGAATAACTATGTGTGTCTTGATTCCTATCATCAAAGGATATATTATGATGACTAGATCTCCAATATTAGGTTCAAATGTAATAATCAATGGAAAAAATGACCCCATATGCAAATGGGTCATACATGCTTGGAGAGTTTCCCATTTAAGAAATATGTATGGCTTGGTTCCTATTATAATATGATACATAGTGATTCTAGGATCTCTAGTCCTAGGTCAAGACATAATAATAAACGATAAAAATTCCCCCTATGTGTATGGTTCAGAACTGTGTAGAGAGTTCCCCATTCAAGAACTATGTGTGTCTTGATTCTTGTCATCATAGGATACATAGTGACACCTAGATATCCAATCTTGGGTATATCCACAACAATCGAGGGGAACAATTCCCACCTCTATGTATGGGTCAAACCTATATGGAGAGTTTTCTATTCAAGAACTACATGTGGTATGATTCCTATCATCATAAGATATGTAGTGATGAACGAATCTACAGTCCTAGTTCCAGACACAATAATCAATGGAAAAAATACCCCCTCTACATATGTGTTAGAACTAAATATAGAGTTTAATAGTCAAGAAAAACATGTGGCTTGATTCCTATATTCAAAAGATACATAGTAACGCCAGAATATCCAATAATAGGTCCATCCACAACATATAGAATGAAAATAATGCACCAACTTCCATATGGGATGGGTATATATAGGTAGTTTTCTAAAACCTAATCTCTTACAGATTAATTAGTATCCCATTGGCCCCTTTTTTCTCATTCTGAACATGGATCATGAGAGATTAGGGATCTTGGAAATACACTATGGTTGGTGTGACAAAGACATGTCTTGGGCATGGAAATTTTTTTCTCATTGCATGATGTTAAATTTAATAACAACGTTATAGTATCATGATGTTAAAATTCACAACAAAAGGTCTTCACATTAAAAATATCATCCCATCTGATGGTCATGCAACCTAGAATAAAATGTTTTATTCCCTCACCTCAAAATGTGTTCAATATACACTGGCATAACCTTTAGGGTGTCGTTAACCCTTATTGAATCTAACATCCTCTACAAAAAAACTTAATTTATTTGATATCTAAATCAACACAACAAGTTCCTTGAGTTTATATATATCTATTGGGGCCCCATGGACCTTGGACTTCCTTGCTCTTTTCTCTTCCCTATAAGAAACTGGTAATAGGGACTCGTTCATCCAAATAGACCCTCAGATCCCATGAAGGCCCCCTTAAATCCATGAGTTATAGTCCTGAACATGTGGAAAATTATATTCTTCCACCATTACTAATGATTGAAATTTATGCATCAATTACCACCTCTAATTAACTTAGATATTGCTTGCCATGATTTACAGTCCTCATAACCCAACTCTTCAAGTGGATTTTGGTACCATTGATGTTAAAAAATTTGTGTATCATTGAAGCATGGATGATTGTTGCCTATCAAAAATCCAATGGTCCAGTTCTCTCTTAATGTGTGTAGTGACACTCATGTCAAATCCTCAGTTATGGTACTTTTTAATAGATGATTGTTTTTGTTTTGTTTGTTTTTTAATGGGTGGTGGGGGGGGGGGTGTTTGTAGAGCTTAATTAAATTGATTGATTAATGATGTTTGATTTAAAAATTCAATAAATATTGGGGTGAGTTAATTATTGGGGATTTACCTTTATGATATCATTGATCTTTGATTTATATTTAATTAAATCAACACCCAATTCCAAATATGCTTTTTGATCAAAATTCCCATGTATTGAGGCTTTAATCAAAGCCTTAACTTAACTAGGGTTCTAATATCAATCAAATATTTTTTATGGTAGTGTATTTATTTTTTCAATAATCCATAGAATCTACATGTTAAACAAAACTTTTCATTAATCCATGATATTTTTAGTTTAACATACACAATGTTAACCTAAAGAATATTCATCAAGAAAAAGATCTTAGTCGATTAACATTTGAAAATTATGACTCACCCTAATGAGATATTTATTAATATATTTGGGTGGTTAAAAATATTGTTGTAATGATTATGGTGATGAGGTAAAATTATAAGAAAAATAAAGAGACAAGATAAGAGTAGTGCGCCGAACAGACACACAAACAGTGAAGAGAATTAAACATGACGCTAATCGAAAAATGGGTTTTAAATTTGTTTTTTAATTTGAGCATATGTTTTTAAGAACCTTTGAATCCTTAAACATAAAAAATAGGACTTTTGATGTTTGTTTTTATAAACTAATTCTAAAAAGGATTTACAATTTTTTTTGGAATCCGTTTTTAAAGAAACATACACCAAAGAGTTAATTTTTGTGTGTCAGTTTTTAAAAAATCATATGAAAGTTATTAAATGGAAATCTTAATATATTTTATAAAATTTCATAAGGTTATATTTGACTGGTTATAGATATAAAATTGAGTTACAGATCAAAAGTTATGACTGTCAGAAGTGAGACTTCTCAAAGTTTTGATTGATACAAATCATTTCAAAGAAACACATGAGAAACATGAATGAAAATTACATACACCAAATAAAAAAAATAAACCTAAGGTTTTGAACATATTTTAATTATTTTAGGATTTTCCATCAAGATAATATGTTTTTTATCATCATATATCTTAGTTTTTGGGTATAAATCACGCGACAATGAAAACAGTGATTGATAATGAATTTTTCACCTTGGTTGGTAAATCTCATCCAGAAGTTCTATATTCATAACTTGATCATAATAATGAGTCATCATTATAAGGAATATTATTGATAAGTTTATAAATGAAGGAAAATAATAATAAATACATTAAATGATTAGAATAGATGGCATGTTCAAATCATCGACTAAAGCCGCGTTGAAAATTTGATTTAATCAAAGAGGTCAAAAATGTTGAATGAAAGAAAAAATAGATGTATATATAGTAAAACAATATTTTCAATAGCATTGTATTAAAATTTAGGTAGGATTGTAAAAAGTAAAAGGCACATTGTAAAACAAATTGAAATTCTGATCCCATGAATTTGTTGTTAATTTTTAGTGTTGGTTTTTTTAAAACCGATGACAAAAAGTATGTACATTTGTTTTTTGGAATCATTTTTTTTACAAAAAATGATGTAAAAATACCCATTGGTATCATTTTTGGCATAGATTTTTAAAGAAACTGACACAGAAAAGATAAAAAAATTATTATTTTGGGCATCTGTTTTTTTAAAAACCGATGCCAATAATTAAAAAAAATCACTATATTTTATATCATCCCCTAAATTTGATTTCACTAGTCTTGGAGCTAAAATAGAGTTATGGATTAAAAGTTATGTATGTCGAATGTTAAAACTTCTCTAAGAGAAGTATTAAAGAAGTCCAACTTTCGAAGGCCATAACTTTTGATCTGTACCTACATTTGATCTTTATGACCAATGAAATAGAATCTTAGGAAATTATCTAAATCTAGGTAAAAATTGTTAATGTTAGTTTTTTTTAAAAACTGATGTCAAAATAGGCTTTATTTTTTCTTCTTGAAAACAAATGACATTAAAATTCTTATAATGTTTAACTTACGATGATCATAACTTTTGATTCATAACTCCATCTTAGCTGTATGACCAGTCAAATCGAAGATTAGAAAATGATATAAAATATAGTAAGAATTTTATTTAATTATTTAGGTTAGTTTAAAAAAAATGATTCCAGTAATAATTTTTTAACCTTTTGGTGTTAGTTTCCTTAAAAACCGACACAAAAAAAGATATATATGGGTATTTTTGGCATCGGTTTTGTAAAAAACAGACACCAAAAAACCAATTTAAATCATATTTTGTGCCGGTTTTAAACAAAAAAGCTTCCAAAAAGTCTCCTCCATCGTATTTTTCAATGATTTATATGAAAATAACATCATATTTTCAATGTGAAAGAAACAATTTCTACTAGTGCAGAGTTTGGATTGAATGAGAAAGAAAAATAGGAGAGGGTTTATTTTGATGGATTTTAACTATTTTAAGTCCATCAATATTTTGAAACATAATTTGGATGAGAATAAGGGATTATGAATAAGAAACATGCATTAAACTTCAATTGAAATGAAAACAAACTAATATTATTAAAAATAAGAAGAATGAAAAAGAACGTGAAAAAAAGAGAGGATGAAAGATCTATCAAGTGATAACTTGAGTTTTTAAGGTCCTCCCATCAATTTTTAATGGATTTTTTCATACCAATATATCTTCCTCTATTCTGAAGTGAAAACCCATGCAAGGAGAAGAGGTGGATGAATTTATAGCCAATGGTGGTAGACTATTTGCGTTCCAAATCTTTCCCTCTACTTGGATCGCCAATTTATCCATCCATATAGATGAATCTAGAGATATATTATTCTAAAAAGTTTCATATATTGATGTTTAATATCAACTCTCAGAATTTTGAGTTTATTTTTCTTTTTAACCAATTTTAGGGTTAGTTTACTAAATAATATCATTCTGTATATTTTTCTGTCGAGTTTTTTCTTAGTTTAAATGTGAATACATTTTAGGAGAGGAATGTGACCTAAAATCCAAACCATTTATTATGAAAGGAATTCGGCCTATATGTTATCTTTCAAACCTCAAAATCTGAACTCAATTAGAGTATTGGAGTGGGGGAAATGTCATGGATGTTGGGATATTTTGAATTCCTAGATAGAATTGTGGGATGGACTTAAAATCATAAGTTGGGCCCCTTTTTCATGGGTTTGAGACTTAAAATTTGTATCCATGATTCTTTTGGATATTAAGAAATATATTTAAAAGTTTCAAAAAATTAGGTATTATAGATTGAGCCCATAAATTCTATCTTCAGGGCTGGTCCTGTTTCTTTGATAGATTCATTGTGCCTTCTTGTGCGGTCCATAAAACCCTTTAAATGGCATAATTGTCTCTATATTTAGTTGAATGATTTATAGGAAATTGAATAGGGAATACTAAAAAATAAGAATCACACAATTTGGATAAGAAGTGTGATGTTTATAATTATAATAGTAAACTAACTCGAATCTAGATTAATAAAAATAATTCTAAAAAAATATATTTAATGTGTATTTCCCACCAATTATGAACTTTTCATTAAAAATTAGTGGGGGGGGGGGGGGTAAATAAAAATTTATGATTATATGAATAATATAAAATCCCACACACTTCGTCTTGTTCATTTCCTCAGGAACAGTAAATATAAAAACATAAAAAAATCATTTTCACTCGCCAAAAAATATTTAAAACATCGTTTTCACCAATCAGGGGCTTCCAAACTAGCTCACTCATCCATAAATAATTCTACCAAAAATTGTTACAGAAATAATGTTACAAAAACAATTAAATTTTCATCCTCAAAATTAGAAATGGAAAATTTAGGTACGCAGAACTTACTCCTATCAATATGATAAAAATTTATTTTTGTAGGTTCACTCATTCACCAACCAAAAATGGAAATCTTAGAGTTTGAAAGAGCTCTCAGTTTCCATTCCATATACTAAAATGCACACCAATAAAGGTGTATTTTAGGGGTTTTTTTATTTTGTATGTGATTATAGGAATATAATGGCCAAAAGATAGGAAATGAGGGGAATAACACCAACATGGAAAAATCAATGCCCAATTTTTGTGAAGTAAAACATGGAAGGAAATGAAAACAAATATTTACAAGGGAATGAATTTTTGAAGGAAGAAAAGAGAGGGATAAAAATAGAAGGGGTTGAAATGATGAAATATTTATAAAAACAAAAAACTTATCCTAATGACACAAGAAAAGATAATGCAAGTGTTCTTTTCCCCCTTTTTTTCTTTTTTTTTTGAAATTTGATCTTGAAACAAATATCACACTCATCTCCCAACCCATGATTTATATCCTCAATAAAATAATTGTAATATTTATAATAAGATCAAGTCTTGAGAAAGAGTTATTTTTGACCTGCCCAAGACACAACCCATTTTTTTATTTTTTTTCATTTTTTTGAACACTTTTCAATAACATGTACAAAATTACCTAAATGTTAGCACATTCCCTAAAATCACTAAATGATAACCTCTCCCCCATAATTAAATTGATTCTTTCTTTCAATCATATAATAACACACTGAAAATAATGAAGTGGATTTCTAAAATTAATGCAACCCCCACACTTAAATTTCATTAAATCATGCAATGAAAATTCATGTAGATGTTCGATGCGACAAGGTTTTGGGATTTCAACATGGATATTAATTTTTTTTTCATAGGTTCAAAGGGGATTTCAAAAAGAGGATCAATGTAATGGTAGGGGGAGGATATATGGCTATTATAATTATCATGTTGTTAAAAAAATTCCTCTATCATATTAAAGTTCAACAAGGTATAAAATTCAGCTCGAAAGTTCAAAAAATAAAGACTCAAAATTTGGGGGTGAAAACAAAAAACATTAAAATATGACCATAGGTGACCTTGACATGAAATATGACGTTATTTCTCATGGTTGGGGAAGAATCCTTTTCCAAATAAAAAATCGAGCCTTCAAAATTTATTTATCTTGGACAAAAAATTTTTATCCAAATTTATGATGAAAATAAAATAATTTTGAGATGAAAACAAGTCATTCGACTCCCCAAAATGGTTGGAAAACATTTCAAAATTTAATTGTGAGTAATTATGAATCCTTTTTTTTTATATTGTTTTAGTTTTTTTATTTGTTTTTAAAAATACACACCCACCCAAATTAGAAATAGGAAAAAAAGGGTTGATGAAGAAAGTGGGATATAAATGAATGAAAGAGTATGAAGAATAGAGAAAGAGAGAGATAGAGGTAGGAAGAATAAGAAACAGAGAGGAAGTTAAAGGAAAAGTGGTTCCCCCTGTTTTAGATTTGGTGGGTCGCTATCTCCATCTAGTGGTGGGTCGGCGAAAGTCTTTGTGGTTCCTGGGGTGTGTGTTATCTCATGGTGATGGTTTAACGAATTCCCATTAACTGTTATTTTTTTTCAAGGATGGGTCTTTAAAGTGCACTATGAAAAATGGGAAAACATTATTAATAATAAAAGGACCTTCCCAATAAGAATGAATCTTACCTATGTGAATTCAAAATAGAGAGTTGAATATCATTACCTTTTCATCTTTGTGGAATACCTTTAGTAGGATGTGTTTGTCATGGAGTGCCTTAGAATTTTCTTTTTAGAGATTTTAATTTTCATAAGAATCTATAAAAAGTTCCTCTAATTAATTCAAATTCAACAATCTCTCTTCATCATATTTTTCACAATAAAAATTATAAGTTTTCAGATCTTAGAATGAATTATGTTGGATTTCAACTGGTAGATTACACACTTTACCAAAAAATCTCCAAAAATGATACATCCGAATGGCTGTTTTATAGGTAGTTTGATAAGCCTAAAGCGCTTCACCAAATCTTTCAGGCCAATCTTTTCTGGTGAGTCTTACAATTTTTTCAAGCATACTTTTCACGTCTCTGTTTGAAAGTTAATACATGCCAAATTTTTTGGTGGTGATATGTTGTTGAAGTTTTATGTACAACCCCATAATGTTTAAAAATATATTCCATGGCCCGATTACATAAATGAATTCCTAAGTCACGTATAAAGGCATGCGGTTTTCTAAACCAATGGAAAATGTGGGTTTTTAGGAACTCACTAATAGTATGTGCATCATCCTTCCTGGTGGGTTTATCCTTAAACTACCTAGAAATATAATTGACTATAATAAGAATTTATGATAATCCATTAGAAGGGGGGAATGGTCCTATAAAAGTAATTTCCGAAACATCGAAGATCTCACAGAATATTAAGGGATTTTATGGCATTTCATTTCTTTTAGGAATTATGCATATCTTTTGGAAAGTGGTACATAATTGAAAAAACCATGTGAATCCTTGAATAATGAAGTAAAAAAGAATATTGAGTCAATTACCTTTTAGGAGGTCCTTTTTGGTCCTAAGTTTCCACCACCAGACATTAAGTGACAAAATTATAAGATAGAGGAATTCCCATCTTTATCGACACATGTCCTAATTACGATGTCATCCCCAGTTTTCCAAACTTTATTATCTTCCCAAAAATATAATTTTGAATCAAATTTCATATAATATTTTATTTAATTTGAAAAATGTTCAGGAAAAACACCAAAAACCAAGTAATTTACAATTGGGGCATAACATTATAACTTTAGAGTAAGAGATGATAGGTGTTCAGTTGAAAATTTAGGATCCATTATTTCAGAATGAGAAGAAGTATAAATTCTAATCAGATGATCATCAATAGGGTTTTCATTTCCAGGTCTATATTTAATCATAATGTCAAACTCTTGGAGAATTTGGATACATCTTATTAGCCTTAGTTTGGAATCAGTTTTCTTAAGTAAGAACTTTAAAGTTGAATAGTTTGTAAAAATAATGATTTTTGGAACCCAAGAGATAGGTCTGAAATTTATCTATGTAAAAAACCATAGCTAAAAGTTCCTTTTTAGCCATAGTGTATTTAGATTGAGTTTCATCCATTGTTTTTGAGGCATAATAGATAAGATGATGAATTGTTTCTGTTTTTTGACCAAGAACATCCCCAATGGCCCTATCAGAAGAATCACATATCAATTCAAAGTGTAAGGGCCAATATGGGGGTTGGATTATCAGGGACGATATAATAACACCTTTGAGTTTAATAAAGGATCTATTTCAAGCCTCATCCAAATGGAATGTAACATCATTCTGGCGTAGATGAGTGAGTGGGAGGAAAATCTTACTGAAGTTATGGATGAATCACCGATAAAATCTGACATGAACAAGGAATAAATGGATGTGTCAAACTTATGTGGGATCAGGAAGTGATTGAATCACCTTAATTTTGGTAGAATCAACTTGAATACCCTATTATGAAATTTTGTTCCCTAGAACAATCCCATCATTAACCATGAAGTTACCTTTTTCAAAATTCATCACAAGGTTACATTTGACACACTTTTTTTGGACCAAAGATAGAGAATGTAAATAGGATTTAAATTAATCACCTTAAATGTCAAATTAGTCCATGAATAAATCCCTCAAACGATCAATGAATTCAGAAAAGACACTCATCATACACCTCTGGAATGTTATAGGATAATTTAAAAGACGAAATGGCATTCTTCTATATGCATATGTTCCAAATGGGAAAGTGAATGTAGTCTTTTCTTAGTGCTAAGGTGAAATTGGGATTTGGAAGTAGCTGGTGTATCCATCAAGAAAGCAATAATGTGACTTTTTGGCTAATCATTCTCGCATTTGATCAAGGAAAGGAATATGGTAGTGATATTTTAATGTTTCATCATTCAATTTATGATAATTGATCCACAAACACCATTTATTTTTTCACTCAAGTCGAGACCACCTCTCCATGTTCATTTTTGAAAAACATTATCCCACCCTTATTAGTTACCACTTGAATCGGACTAACCCATTCACTATAAGAATTTGGTAAGATAAAACTATCTTGAATAAGCTTGGTGATCTCTTACCTAACTACCTCAAGTATGAGCGAATTGGTTATTCTTTGAGGTTTTCTTAATGGTTTGGATGATTCTTCTTAATGGATGTGATGAATGAAAAGGATATGGTTGATTCTTAGTTTTCTTATAGGGTCCATCCTAAGGAATATTTTTTTCTATAACACCTAAACAAGTTTGGAATCCCTAGTTTTAGTAAGTGAAACATATATAATGACCTAATAAGATTGATCATGGAAAATTAATTTATATTTTTTGTGTGATGGAAGAGGTTTCAAATCAGTTTCATTATTTATATGTTGGATAGATAACTTAGGAATAGAGTATGGGATTTTAGTTAAGTTTGATACATTTTCCTAAATATTTTCCATGTTGAATAGTATAGATGAAAGATGATATGGTATTCAAGAGAGTTTTCATGATCCTATTGATTGATAGAGTTTATGAATGAAATATCAACATTAAATTCCCCATTTATGACTTGGTTAATCATTGTGAAAATTTCAAAAGCTCCACTCTCATTAGAACTTGATGAACATGATTTTATGGGGTTCAATTGAATCTTAGAAGTTTCCTTAGAAGCATGGATTGATAAATAAGAGTTATCATATGATGGGTATCTCATGACTTTAAAAATGTTGAACTTGACCAGTTGGTTACCAAATCCCATGGATAAGATGCCCGCAGGAACATAAAAATTAGTTCTAACTGTTAGGAGGATTGGTCTTCATAGAATTAGGGGAGATCTAGAAGGGGTTATCTTACCTTCCTTGTTAAGTACATAGAAGTCACTTGGAAAGATAATATCATTAACTCAATCAAGTAAATCCTCAATTATTTCCTTAATACTAGTAGTGTTTCGATTGGATAACTGGATGACAAAACTCATTGGGTGAAAGGGACCTAAAACAAGGTTAGAGAAGATGGATTTGGGCATGAAATTTATTGAGGCTCCTAGGTATATGAGTGAATCATCAAAATTGGAAATCCCTATTTGGAATTGAACTATCAAGGTCTGTAGATATTTTTACTTCTTGGGTATGGACTGTTGGGTTGAAACATTATCGACGGTCCTAAGTTGTCTCTTATGGTTGCACAATTCCTGAAGAAAATTTTCATACGTAGTGATTATTTTGATGGAATATAATAGGTGAATGTTGACTCCAAGATGTCTAAAAACATTGAGCATTTCATGATTGGGTTCAAAGGACACTCTTAGCTTAGAGATAGCTTGAGGAAAAGGAATTGGGATCCTTAATGGAATGGAAGGAGGTGAGGGAGTGGATTCATGTTCATTTTCTTGTTTTTTTATTCTTTTCATTTTTAAGATCATCATTCAAAGGTTATTTTAAAGATCCATTATAAGGTATAGACATTTGTTTTCCTGATCGAAGTTTAATTTCACTTAAATTACCCATGTGGTTGGGAAATAGTTGAGTTGGGAGTTGGGAAGAATTGGATGGTTACTACTGGATAAGGTGGGATGCAAGTTGACCAATTTAGTTTCCAATGTTTTAAGGCTAGAATAGGTGAATGGGGAAAGATATTATAAAAAACTTTCCCATGGTTTCTTTAATAAGAGGCTTGTACCACTTTTGGATGGACTTGATTTGGGTTATAGGTAAAGTTATTGTATTATTTTGGGAATTGGGAATTCTCATTGTGATAGTGGAATATAGGAGTAGCAAGAGGGGGATTTCTTTGTTGAGGTTTAGGAACAAAAGTATATGGTCGTTGGAAGTTACCACCACCTTGACCATAATGATTTTTTTTAGGTTATGAGTAGGGAATTGAGGTGGATGAGAAACATGATTACCATACCTCAAGACTGAGTTATAGGTATAAGAGAAGATCTTAGAGTGGGGTTGGTTGGAGTTTCTAATAAACTGACTTGATTGTTGAGTGATGGTGTTCTAATAACCATATATTGTATTTAGCTCCATTGGACAAGAAGAATCAGATGGATCATTTTGAAGAGTGGACATGTTTCAATTGGATGAGATAGTGATCTAAAAATTATACAATTCTTGATAGGTATAGGGAACAAAGATTGTGGAGGAAATTAGGGTTTTGATTTGGAAGCCACAACTAGTTGACAAAAAAGTCTGGTAAGTTCACTCATACACTTGGTCATCTTGTTGGGATCTTTGGATTGATTCTATTAGAATTGTTCGACTTAAGAATGTGATCGAGTAAGGAATTGTTGCAAGTTTGAATTCATATTGCTTATGAGATCTCACATAGTTGAAGGAGTTTTGTCAATATGATCACCACCACATGAAACATGAATGAGTATTCGCTCCATATCGAATAACCCCTCATAAAAGCATTGAATCGAGATTTGGTCAGGGATTTGGTGGTGTGGGTAGGTTACGACAAGCCTTTTGAACCTCTCCCAATACTCAAGGAGTTATTCATTAGGGAATTGATGGATACCACTTATTTCCTTCTAGATAGAAGGTGTACAAGAAATATGAAAAAAATTCTATAAGAAGAGTTGATTAATGTCATTATATGTTTTTATGGAACTAGGAGGGATGTAGTTGAGCCATGAATTGGTAGAGTCAACTAGGTAGAAAAGGAATGCTTGAAGTTTGACTTGTTTTCAGAAAACCCTTGAGGATTCATAATAGAGAACACTAGTTGGAACTCCTTTAAGTGAGGATGAGGAAACTCACTGGATAACCTGTGGAAATGAGGTTAAAGATGAATCAAACCCAATTTGAGTTCGAAAATCTACCTCAGTGTTTGGATATTGAATACAAAGGGTTTAGTAAATCATATAAGGGGTAGTGAGTTATTTAAGGGTTTTTCCCTAGTATTGGCTATATCTAGTTCAATTGAATGGGTAATGAATGGTTCTGGAGTGATTTGATTATCCCTAATGGTTCTAATAATTCAAAGAAGTGTTCGATCGATTTTTTGGTCAAATAAATCTTATAGAATTTTTTTGGAGGATATGGTGCATTCAGGGATGTTTAGAATGGATGATGAAGGAAAGTTTTTCTTTGCATTTTTTAGATACTTTTTATATTTTTTTTAAAAAATAAATAAAAAACTATCGACTATTGGTTGAACCATCACAAAAAAAATCATTTGAAGCATGACCAATAGTTACCTATTGACCATTCAAAGGTTTGGTGCTCTGCTAATTTTCATAAAAACTCTCGGGTTGAATCATCAGCGATGATAAATAAGAACAGTGCATTTCAATGGACTGAGGAATGTCAGAGATCTTTTCAAGAGTTAAACTTTCGCCTTAAATCAGCACCCATCTTGATTTTTCTGGAATTAGGACAAGGGTACATGGTGTATTGTGACACTTCAGGATATGGGTTGGGATGTGTTCTCATGCAAGGAGACCATGTTGTTTCTTATGGATCAAGATAGTTGAGAGTGCATGAAAATAACTACCCAACACATGATTTGGAGTTAGCTACAGTTTTCCATGCCTTGAAGACTTGGCATCATTATCTCTTTGGTGAGAAATTCACTATGTTTACGGATCATAAGAGTTTGAAGCATATTTTATCACAATGAGATTTGAATATGAGGCAGAGAAGATGGATAGAGTATCTTAAAATATTCAACTTTGACTTGATATATACACCTGGAAAGGGAAATTCGGTGGCCGATGCATTAAGCAGAAATTCATATGCTCAGTTGGCGAAAGAAGCTTCAGATGAGTGGCAGTTGATGTCGGTCCTAGCCGACATGCATATGGAATATGAAGACCGAGCTAATGTTGTGATTTTATTTCCAGTTTTGCTTGTTTCTGATTTGGTGGAGATAGTAAAGGAGGAACAGGAATCTGATGTAGACTGTGTTGCAATGATTTCAAAACTCAATGGTGGGGAGACCATTGAGGGATGGAAGCTGGATGGGAGTCCAGTTTTGCAGTTTCGAGATCGGATGGTTGTACCTTTAACTGCTCAGGAACAAATCCTTCATGCTTACCACCATTCAAGATGGGATGTACACCCAAGTACATAGAAGATGTATAAGGCATTGAAGGCGCAGTTTTGGTGGAGCGACATGAAAAGGAAAGTGGTCAAGTTCGTCTCACAGTGATTAACTTGTCATAATGTTAAAGCATAACATCAGCGGCCAGAAGGTATGCTGTAGTCTTTGCCTATCCCAGTGTGAAAATGGGATCAGATAGTAATGGATTTTGTTACAGGTCTTCCAAGAACGGTCCAGAAACACGATTCCATCTGGGTGATAGTGGATCTTCTAACCAAGTCGGCCCATTTCATCCCTATTCGTGAAACACATACGATGGAATATATTTAAAAAATCTATATCCGAGAAGTGGTAAAGAGACATGGAATACCAGTTTCAATCGTTTCAGACAGAGATCGGAGGTTCACATCTTGTTTCTGGCGATCCTTATAGAAATCCCTAGGAACTTATTTGTATATGAGTACGACGTATCATCCTCAGACGGACAAAAAATATGAAAGGATGATACAGACGTTGGAAGACATGTTGCAGGCTTGCGTAATGGATTATGGTGGCTCGTGGGAGGAGCACGTTCCTTTAGTGGAGTTCTCATATAACAACAGTTATCAGGCCTCAATACACATGGCTCCATTTGAATAATTGTATGGGCGTCCTTATCGTTCTCCACTTTATTGGGTGGAAACAGGTGAGACTTCACTAGTTGGGACAAGCCTTGTCGAAGGAACAATGGAGAAGATTCAGTTGATAAAAAAGAGGATGGAGATGGCACAGAGTCGTCAAAAGTTTTATGGGGATCATCACCGAAGACCGTTTTTGTTTGCAGTGAGTGATCATGTCTTTTTGAGAATCTCTCCAAGGCTTGGACATCATCGTTTTGGGAAGTATGTCAAATTATCTCCTCAATATATAGGCCCGTTTGAGATATTGGAATGGGTTGGAGAGGTGGCATATCGGTTGGAATTACCACCACGGTTCAGTGCAGTACATAATGTGTTCCATGTATCTCAATTGAAGAAGTATCAGCCCGATCCGGACCATGTGATCAGATGGGATCACATTGACCTAGAGCCGGATGTTTTATTGGTACATATTCCAGTGCAGATTGTGGATAGGAAAGATAAAGTCTTGCATGAAAAAATCATCGGTCTAGTGCTGGTTTTGTGGCAACATGGTCAGATTTAGGAAGAGACTTGGGAACGCGAGAAATAAATTAAAGGGCAGTGGCCAGAACACTTTCAGGCAAGCGATGGTTTTCTACTTTCTAAGGACGGAAAGGCCAATGGTGGGGAGAGTGTAGTACCCATGGTTTCTAGTAAATAACCATTATTTTATGCTTTTTAAGTACAATAAGCATATGAGAAATGGTTGGGAAAGTTTGGATACCTTTTAAAGTGTTAAAGGAAAAAAAGTGGTGATGCACAGGCTTCGCACGGTTTTCCCAAACCGTGTGGAAGCCATGCAGGTGGTGGTCACTTTTGATAGAGGAGACCACACAATGTGCGCACGGTTCGGGCAAACTGTGTGAGGTGGCCGTATGGAGCACCCCTTCTAAGCAGTGACTACCGCACAGTTAGCGCATGATTTGACTAACCGTGCAGAATAACTATGCACGGAGTCAACTTAGATCCTATTTTAAGGATCGAATCTGTTTTATAATTAAAACCACTCGTTTTTTCTCCTAGATGACCCTAAATCGGTATTTCTCTCTAGTGAAGGTAGGGGAACACTTACCAGGCATTTTGGAAGCGATTTGGAGGTTTGCCTTGGCGTTTAGAGGCCGATTGATCAAGGTAAGTCTTGTTTCCTTTAGTTTTCTTAGATCTCCTTCTTCCCTCTTGATCAATCCTTAGATCTATGCCCAAGGAGGGTAGATCTAAGGAATTGGATGACTTTTAAGTTGGGTTTTGGTTTTTTTGGTGCTAGGGGAAGGAATCTAAGGAGGGTTCGGGGAGTAGTTGACTCGGTTTTGTTGGCGTTCTTCGTCTGTTGGTTGGTTTTTCCTAATTTGTTGAGGTAGGTGGCTTCACTATCGATTCATCTTTCTTAGAACTTGAAAGCTTAGTTTCAAATTGTTTTCCTTGATTGAAATGGTTTG
Organism: Viscum album; assembly: GCA_963277665.1. Taxonomy (NCBI): domain Eukaryota; kingdom Viridiplantae; phylum Streptophyta; class Magnoliopsida; order Santalales; family Viscaceae; genus Viscum; species Viscum album. The sequence goes on along the minus strand of OY728136.1, from coordinate 281,550,973 downwards.
TTTATCTACTGTGAAAGAATGGTTGAAACCCCTTTTTAGTAACAAGTGATTGAAATTGTGTGTTTTTGGAAAGTGTTTGTTGAAGTGAATTTAAAATGGTGATTTTAAACTGGTTGTGGTTTTTCTGCTTTAAATAAATGGTTTTCAATAAAAGGTTGATGCTTTATTGAAATGTTTTGAACACACTTGGTTTTGGCATGGATTTTCATGGGTTTTGGTGTGTGTTCATATGCATTGGGATAGATAAGGGTGAGAAGTACCCCCATCAAAAGGTTGGGATGGATAAGGGTGAGAATTACCCCCCATCAAAAGGGTTGGATAAGGGCATGAAGTACCCCCATCAAGGTAGTCCACTAAGTGACAACTAAATGGAAGGATAACTCACCACTCGCGAGTATAGGGAGGTCCAGGTTGCATGCATGGTTGGTTGGGTGGATTTGTGAAATGGAATGAATGTGCCGAACTGAAAATGGGAATTTGATTGGTAACTTTTCTTGGTTGCTTTTCTTGAGAAAGATGGTTTTTGTTGGAAAATGGTTTTGGCATGGAACTTGTTATATTGTGAAATGTTTTGGAATTGTTTTATATAAAATGTTTCATATAAATGTGCTAATATGTTTTATCCTAGAGGCATGGGTTGATAAGTCATCAGGGAAAACCTACTGAGTTTTATTACTCACCCCCTGCTTTGGAACGTTGGTGCTTTTGCAGATGTCATATACCGGGATGTTGAAAAAGGTAAAGTGTCACATGTTTATAGCACTACTTCATGATACTTAGGCTAGTTCATGATGTTGGAGCTTGGAGATTGTGGAGCATGGAGCTGGGTTGTCGTCTTGTAGTCTTTTAGTTTTTCTTTCCGATGTTTACTATGATTTAGTGTTGGTTTCCACTGTGGTACTCTTGGTTGGTTTATGATAAAATAAATAGCTGAGTTGTCTTACTTTATATCATGAATCATTTATTTGATTAGTTTGGTTACGGTTGTTTGTTCTGTGGTATGTTCTAAAAGGGTAAATCATCCCCCACTTGTTTTGAAACCCTTTAGCATTTATTGCCAGCCTTTGGCACCTTGGGGATGTCTCTTAAGTCCTAGTAATGACTCGCTGTACTCTCAAGCCAATGAGGATCAGTGGGTCATTAAAGTTGTTATGTAACATTCCCCTCATACCAGGTCCATATGAATCATGAACATAAACTGTGTGAACTTTGGTTAAATATGTACAACCTTAAACATTATCCATTGATGCTTAAAATAAAAATACCCTAAAACTACTAGTAAAAGAGACATAAAACTTTTTAGGATGAAAACCCACAAAGGGAATCCTGAGAAAAAATAAAGCCTCCACTTACTAAAATCTTCATCTCTAGAGTTTAGGAAAAAGTTAGAGCATAGATAAAAAAGGAATAAATCACATAGATACAACATTATAGCCCTAGTAAAATTCATTCCATGCTCACTAGACCCCCTAGTCAAGGAAAATTTAGAGTAATTATTTGTTACATCTCCTCACCGTGATAATATGTTCACTAGGAGGTGACAGAACTTTTAGGGTGCTCAAACCCTTCTAGAATATTATAATATTCATAAACCACCATTATTAATTTGAAGTTTTGGATGAAATTACCAGTTCCTTGAGTTGATATACTTATCTTGGAACCCCATTGACCTTGGGATTCCATTCTCTTTGATCTTCCCTATAGAAAACTCGTAACAGGGACTGGTTCATCCAAATGGACCGTTGGATCCCAAGAAATCCCCCCTTAAAACCCAGGAGTTATTTTACTAGCCACATAGAACATTATAGTCTCTCTATATTACTAATAATGGACCTATATCTACCAGTTACCACATCCAGTTAACTTAGATATTCCCAGACTATGATTTAAAATCCCCATAATCAGACTATTCAAGTGTATTCAACATCCTCGATGTTACATCACCTTGTATTGTAACTGTTATCAATGTAGGGATGATATACCCCATTCCTAATTCTTTTGATATACCACCCCATATAAGGCCCCAGCCTTAAACCTTACTTAATCTTGAGTTATTACAAGATTACTCGTTGAGGATCTTTTCAGGTTTAGAGTTTTAGAGAATTAGATCATAAGACTTGCATTACATTCCACATATAAACAAAGTGGTTACATAAAGATAGTATTCTTCATTCCCATCAATGGAAACACACATTTAAAATAAAACATGGATTAATTCTTGACACATCCTTGACTCTATCATCTTATCATGTACCTTTCCCTTGACCTGTGAAAAACATTTCAAAAACTTGGGATGAGCATAAAAACTCAGTATGGGTTATAAAAAAAAACATGGAAAGGAAACATGAGTTCATATATAAATAAGAATGAAATCATACTTTACCCATAAAACATAGGCACTTTAACATACCTCATAAAAACATGAATAAATCATATAAATCATAATACGTAAAGGTAACTTGAGGCATTCATAACATTCTTACGTAGGGAGTAACCCTCTTGGTTACGTTTGGAATACCCATCACAGTATATTCCCTAAAATCTCTTCGGAGAAACCTTAACGTTTCACTCCTTCGCGTTACCCAATGCATTGGAGAGCTATAACGGGCTCACCCGCCCTTAGTTTATCACGGAACCACCCGTTTTCATAATAATGCCCAAGAACCATAACATAATCATATCACATAAAACACGCATAAAGGAAACATAAAATTTCCACATTTCAATCACGAGATATCAATACAACACATTGATATAAAAACATTATGAAAACCATTTTCAATACCAAAGTAAAACATGGTATTTATTTTTCTTTTAAAAAAGAAGGTATGGCTTGTAGAGGAAGCCAAAACTCAAATAACGGTTACGACGGCGGAGAAGTCGTTGTCGCCGCATACGTACGAAAAAAAAAACATTCCCTTTTGTCGTTTAGTAAACGCTTCGTATAAAAAAGATTCCTTTTGAATAAATGTAAAATTCAAAGGGGTTTATACACCATATAAAAGAAAGTTGTGTATAAAATAAAATATGCCTCAACGAAAGGAGATTGAGACGAAGTCCCATATAAAGATAATTTTTAAAATAAAATAGATACATTATGTGTATTCACTATAAGTACACATAAATAAAGTACAAATACAAGATACGACATAATAATATAATGACATAATTTGAAAGTAGGAGATTAACCCAAAGAATGGAAATTGGGTTAAGAAGTTCCCATACCTCGTATCCGACTTGACCCGACCGTTCTTTAAACTCCTGAATAATAAAATTTAGTTAATCTCTACTTGATTATGAATCTTTTCCAAGTTCATTATTCCTTTTATACCATGTTATTAACATCATGTAATCATTTAAGTTAATAATGTTCATTTTGTCGGTATTTGGTTCTTAAGTCAAAAATAGACTTCTTACACTTACATGTTGTTAATTTGGTCAATGTTTCATTATATCCAGAATGGTATTCATGATGTAGATATCATATATGTCATATATATACAGTACATACATGTATTTAAAATATTACATAATCATTTAGAGGTAAGAAATGAAATGCACCGTTCATGGAGACGGTAAGCCGTACGTACGCATGAACGCTACTTTCATTTCTTTGTCATATTAACGGAATTAAAACTAAATGAGACTTATGTATATTTTAATTCCAGAATTATATTCATCATTTAGATATATCATTAATTATATATATCCATTATATACATGTACTTTTAATAGTACATTACATTTGGGGATAAGAAATGAAATGCACCGTTCATGGAGACGGTAGTCCGTACGTACGCATGAACGCTACTTTCATTTCTATCTCATACTTTAATGGAAATAAATGATAATGATATATATAGGTATATTATAATTCCAGTATAACATCATATATAATAACTTTAAATCCATCCTTTACACGTCCCACATATGGCATTAACGAATCACATCACTTTGAGGGGGCGGTAGTCCGCACTTCCTTAAATGAAGATATCGCGTATACCCATAATGGAAGCCATAAAGGTAAGACACAAATGAAGAATACAGAAGCATAAGTAAAACATAAACATATTACATATCATATATAAAAATAGTGACATCATAATGGCCACCTTTGAAGGTGTTAAATGAGTATTGAACAATCATCGTTTCGGGAGGCAGAATTTCGCCATCCACGGAAACCGTATGTTCTTTAACCATTTGATGTAGTTGTGTGAGAGTGTAGCTCAAATATATCTTATAACAACATCCTAGTATATTGAAGATACTGGTGTTGTTACAAAATAAGTAAATAAAAAGAGTTTAGGGGGTCGGAGAAGCAAAATAAAACAAATGAACATGAGAGAATGAATTACCTTAAAAAGTGTAACTTCTTTTGGTTTGAGCCTAAAGGCTTCCTTTGAAAGGATTCTGCCCAAAGGGAATCCTCTAGGATGAGGAGAGGGATGTGGAGAGAGCAAATGGGCAGGGGTTGGCCGAGCCAAAGGCTTGAAGAGTGTGTGAAATGAGGTAGAGGTGGGGGCCTTTTATAAGAGGAGAGGAGGGGCACTTTTGGAAAGTAAAGAAATATTACATTATTTGAAAATGTGTTTCGGTTTTAAAAGGTCCCACATTGATGGAATTCGTGGATAAGGTGATAAGGCATCGAAATCCATTCATCCAATTGGTTTTGGACATGTGTAGTTCATAGATTTTATTTTATCTTTCCATTTTATTTAAATCGTCAAATAATGATGTCATCGCTGCATCATTATTATGTCATAAATAATTAAATTTATTTAATGTCTAAAAATTATAAACAAATTACTATGATGTAGGAAATCTTTTTAGCTTTCCATTTAATATTTATAATCAAAATTTGGACTTGTATAACCCCACTTAAAAATTGTTTTCGCAAAACATATTATGTTTGTGTCATTTTCACTTTAACATTAAATAAAAAGTAATTTATGTCATTTCCCAACAAAAGTGGATACATGGGGTCCCCAAGTTAGGCCATGACTTGTCTTGGTCGGCCATGACACAACCAATGAGGTTGGGACATGTGTCTAGGTCATTTGATATTATTAAAGCATTATTTATACATTAAACTACCCTAATTACCACTAATCGCGATTAAGAACTTAATAAGTTACTATTCACCAAAAAATTATTTTAATCTCATTGAACCACATTTTACTTCTTAATGACAACCATGTATGTCGGATTTTCAAAATTCAATACACATTAGTGGTAAACTTTAATTTAACTGAAAAAAACAGTTTGCTTGATTACCACTTAGTGGTTTCACTATTCATCAAAAATTGAAGTTTTTCAGAAAATTACATAAATTCACCCTAAGCTATATTTGATATTCCGAATTCAAAAATGAAGTCCATTTTACAAAATTCAAATCATATAAGTCACATTAATTAATTTAATAATTAATTCCCGCTGCCAGAGCAAATAGCGTGTTTTTACAAAACAATAAGTATCAAAAGATTGACACCAGTTTAAGTCTAATTTCAAATAGAAATTGATTCCAATGACCACCATTGGATAAAATGGTAAAAATATATTCTAATTTCACTTTAAAACCAATTCAAAAGATAATCTAATCATATAAATAAATTAGATCAAAAAGAGGTTTTGAATTAAAATGCAACATTTTACACTATTCATAAAAAAAAATGAACTTTATCAGAAAGGTACCAAAAATTACACAAAGTAAAATTTGATGTCCCGATTCTTAATAAAAGTTTTATTTGGTCCAAAAGAATGTATAAGAGTGATCAAAACTATATTTAATGACGGTTCACCATTAAAAGGTGATAAGTGAACCTTTAGTGAAAATTAGAGTATAAAAGCCTAAAATTGAACTCTTTCCATATTTTAAGCCTTTATCTTTTATTGGGTAAATGTAAAAACATCTAAAAACATATCTATTCATATTTTAGTTATTTCTATTCATTCCCGCCAGTACAACGGCTACTTGTTAACTAACATTTAAAATAATATTATTATATTACTAGTGTGCTACGTAAGTTTCAAAGAAACTCATCGTTGTGTATCGGGTACGCTATCGAACATAGCAACCCCTTTTAATTAAAATTCATATTTAATTCTCAAATATTAATAAATATGAAAATTATTTATTCTTTAATTACCTGGGATGTTACATCCTTCCCCCCTTTTGGGAATTGCGTCCTCGCAATTTTATTCACTTATCAAAATAAGTGGGGGTATTTATCCCTCATAGCATTTTCAGATTCCCATGTTGCCTCTTCAATCATGTGGTTTTTCCACAAAACCTTTACCTGGTGAATCACCTTATTCCGTAACACTTGCTCCCTGTGGTCAAGAATCTGGACCGGTTGTTCCACATAAGATAGGTTCTCTTCCAGCTGAACTACCTCTGGACTCAAAACATGAGATGGATCTGACATATACTTTCTCAACATCGAAACGTGAAAAACATTGTGTACCTGAGATAAACTCGGAGGTAAAGCCACTCGGTATGCAACTGATCCAACTCTCTCTAGAACTTCGTATGGTCCAATGAACCTTGGACTCAACTTTCCTTTCTTACCAAATCTCATCACACTTTTCCAAGGAGAAACCTTGAGAAAAACATGATCACCTACCTCGAAAGATAGATCCTTCCTCCGGTTATCCGCATAACTCTTCTGCCTGCTCTGAGCTGTTCTCATGTGTTTCTGAATCAGCTGAACTTTTTCTGCCATCTCTTCTACCAATTCTGGTCCCATCAACTTTCTTTCACCCACTTCATCCCAGAAAGCTGGAGTTCGACACCGCTTCCCGTATAATTCCTGAAATGGTGCCATCTGTATACTAGAATGAAAACTGTTATTATATGAAAACTCAACCAAAGAAAGATGCTGGTCCCAACTTCCCTGATAATCCATAGAACAAGCTCGTAGCATATCCTCCAATGTCTGAATTGTTCGTTCTGACTGCCCATCTGATTGAGGATGAAAAGCTGTACTAAAATTTAATTCAGTACCCAACGACTTCTGAAGGCCTTTCCAAAAGTTAGAAGTAAACCTGAGATCATGATCCGATACAATGGAGAGAGGAACTCCATGTAACCTGACTATCTCTTTAAGATACAAACGGGAAAGTTGATCTAGATAGAAAGTATCTCGTATAGAAAGGAAATGAGCAGATTTAGTCAAGCGATCAACAATAACCCAGATTGCATTATTACCTCGAGATGTCTTCGGTAATCCAACAACAAAGTCCATGGATATATTCTCTCATTCCCACTCTGGAACTGGTAAAGGCTGAAGCATCCCTTTCGGTAACTGCCGCTCTGCTTTAACCTGTTGACAAGTCAAACACTTCACAGTAAAATCAGCAATATCTCTTTTCATTCCATCCCACCAGTAATACTCCCGCAGATCTCTATACATCTTAGTACTTCCCGGATGAACTGAAAACGGAGAACTATGAGCTTCACATAACAACTCTCTCTTCAACTGTGAATCACAAGGCACACATAACCTCTTCACAAACCTCAAAACACAAACACAAACTTATCCAAGAACTCATGGAAAATTTTATTCATAAGGTCCATGAATACAACAGGTGCATTGGTTAACCCCAAAGGCATAACTACAAATTCATAATGGACATATCTAGTACGGAACACAATCTTCGGAACATATGCTTCTTTTACTTTCAACTGATGGTACCCCGACCTCAAGTCAATCTTCGAAAAAATACTGAGCTCCCTGGAGCTGATACCACTTCATTCGATGGCCCAACATCTGCTGAAGTAGTTGCAAAGGATTTCACCACCCCTTTCTGCTTGTAGTCTAACTGCTTCCCATCACTCAAGCTCCTTGTCGGACACTCGTTTGCATAGTGACCCATCTCATTGCACTTAAAACATTTCACTAACTGTAAATCAAATTTGTTTTTACCTTCACCTTGATCCTTTTCAGTGCAATCACGAGCCTTATGTCCCATCTTACCACATCGGTAGCACTTCCCAGAATTCAGAAGACATTCCCCAGCATGCCTTTTTCCACATTTATCACAAACTGGAAACTTAGTTTTCTTACCATCAGACTTTTTTGAAGAATTCTTACCTTTCTCCTGCCACCTCGGTCTCTTCTTCTGCTGGTTGTTATAGAACACTTGATCATCAGCAAACTCCATTTCCACCTTCTCAGCACATCGAACAAGCTTTTCATAACTTTTAAACTCTCGAGAAGCTAATGCCCTTCGATACTTTGGCTTTAATCCTGAGTAAAAACGATTGATTTTACTATCAAGGTCCCGGATAAAATTGGGAGCATACCTTGCCAATCGAGTGAACCTTTCTTCATAGGCAGCCACTGAGTCTTCCTCTTGCCTCAATTCCAAGAATTGCTTTTCCATCCTAAGTCGAACAGCCTTAGGAAAATACTTCTCAAGAAACATACCTTTGAATTCATCCCAGTCAAGAGCATCAATCTCATCGGCGTCCCTGATATTTTTAACCATAGACCACCACTGATCTGCTTCACCCTCCAAACGGTAAATAGCAAGACTAACCTTTTGATTGTCTGAACACCCCATGACATCAAAAATCTTCTCCAGTGCTTTAATCCACCCTTCAGCTAGAACAGGGTCAGATGATCCTCTGAATGATGGGGGATGTTGCCTCATGAAATGTTCCACCACTGACATGTTCCTCTGCGGTTGTTCTGGCTGATCTCGTGCATGGATACCACCACCATTTATCGCCTGAGTCAACTGCGCCATTACTGCAACAAACTGTTCAGTTCCGATTCCGACCATCTCAGGTTGCTGATTTGGAAGGTTGTCTTCCTCCTGATGTCGTCCGAACATAGCTGCTTTGTTTCCTCTGCGGAAAACCATTCTGAACACCGAAATATCTTAGGCGAAGCAACATGGTAATCCGTAAATGCTATATCATTTCAATCATATTATAATTTAACACTTTTCTAACTTCTAAAGTTGTCTAAACCGACCTCTGATACCAACTATAAGGCCCCAGCCTTAAACCTTACTTAATCTTGAGTTATTACAAGATTACTCGTTGAGGATCTTTTCAGGTTTAGAGTTTTAGAGAATTAGATCATAAGACTTGCATTACATTCCACATATAAACAAAGTGGTTACATAAAGATAGTATTCTTCATTCCCATCAATGGAAACACACATTTAAAATAAAACATGGATTAATTCTTGACACATCCTTGACTCTATCATCTTATCATGTACCTTTCCCTTGACCTGTGAAAAACATTTCAAAAACTTGGGATGAGCATAAAAACTCAGTATGGGTTATAAAAAAAAACATGGAAAGGAAACATGAGTTCATATATAAATAAGAATGAAATCATACTTTACCCATAAAACATAGGCACTTTAACATACCTCATAAAAACATGAATAAATCATATAAATCATAATACGTAAAGGTAACTTGAGGCATTCATAACATTCTTACGTAGGGAGTAACCCTCTTGGTTACGTTTGGAATACCCATCACAGTATATTCCCTAAAATCTCTTCGGAGAAACCTTAACGTTTCACTCCTTCGCGTTACCCAATGCATTGGAGAGCTATAACGGGCTCACCCGCCCTTAGTTTATCACGGAACCACCCGTTTTCATAATAATGCCCAAGAACCATAACATAATCATATCACATAAAACACGCATAAAGGAAACATAAAATTTCCACATTTCAATCACGAGATATCAATACAACACATTGATATAAAAACATTATGAAAACCATTTTCAATACCAAAGTAAAACATGGTATTTATTTTTCTTTTAAAAAAGAAGGTATGGCTTGTAGAGGAAGCCAAAACTCAAATAACGGTTACGACGGTGGAGAAGTCGTTGTCGCCGCATACGTACGAAAAAAAAAACATTCCCTTTTGTCGTTTAGTAAACGCTTCGTATAAAAAAGATTCCTTTTGAATAAATGTAAAATTCAAAGGGGTTTATACACCATATAAAAGAAAGTTGTGTATAAAATAAAATATGCCTCAACGAAAGGAGATTGAGACGAAGTCCCATACAAAGATAATTTTTAAAATAAAATAGATACATTATGTGTATTCACTATAAGTACACATAAATAAAGTACAAATACAAGATACGACATAATAATATAATGACATAATTTGAAAGTAGGAGATTAACCCAAAGAATGGAAATTGGGTTAAGAAGTTCCCATACCTCGTATCCGACTTGACCCGACCGTTCTTTAAACTCCTGAATAATAAAATTTAGTTAATCTCTACTTGATTATGAATCTTTTCCAAGTTCATTATTCCTTTTATACCATGTTATTAACATCATGTAATCATTTAAGTTAATAATGTTCATTTTGTCGGTATTTGGTTCTTAAGTCAAAAATAGACTTCTTACACTTACATGTTGTTAATTTGGTCAATGTTTCATTATATCCAGAATGGTATTCATGATGTAGATATCATATATGTCATATATATACAGTACATACATGTATTTAAAATATTACATAATCATTTAGAGGTAAGAAATGAAATGCACCGTTCATGGAGACGGTAAGCCGTACGTACGCATGAACGCTACTTTCATTTCTTTGTCATATTAACGGAATTAAAACTAAATGAGACTTATGTATATTTTAATTCCAGAATTATATTCATCATTTAGATATATCATTAATTATATATATCCATTATATACATGTACTTTTAATAGTACATTACATTTGGGGATAAGAAATGAAATGCACCGTTCATGGAGACGGTAGTCCGTACGTACGCATGAACGCTACTTTCATTTCTATCTCATACTTTAATGGAAATAAATGATAATGATATATATAGGTATATTATAATTCCAGTATAACATCATATATAATAACTTTAAATCCATCCTTTACACGTCCCACATATGGCATTAACGAATCACATCACTTTGAGGGGGCGGTAGTCCGCACTTCCTTAAATGAAGATATCGCGTATACCCATAATGGAAGCCATAAAGGTAAGACACAAATGAAGAATACAGAAGCATAAGTAAAACATAAACATATTACATATCATATATAAAAATAGTGACATCATAATGGCCACCTTTGAAGGTGTTAAATGAGTATTGAACAATCATCGTTTCGGGAGGCAGAATTTCGCCATCCACGGAAACCGTATGTTCTTTAACCATTTGATGTAGTTGTGTGAGAGTGTAGCTCAAATATATCTTATAACAACATCCTAGTATATTGAAGATACTGGTGTTGTTACAAAATAAGTAAATAAAAAGAGTTTAGGGGGTCGGAGAAGCAAAATAAAACAAATGAACATGAGAGAATGAATTACCTTAAAAAGTGTAACTTCTTTTGGTTTGAGCCTAAAGGATTCCTTTGAAAGGATTCTGCCCAAAGGGAATCCTCTAGGATGAGGAGAGGGATGTGGAGAGAGCAAATGGGCAGGGGTTGGCCGAGCCAAAGGCTTGAAGAGTGTGTGAAATGAGGTAGAGGTGGGGGCCTTTTATAAGAGGAGAGGAGGGGCACTTTTGGAAAGTAAAGAAATATTACATTATTTGAAAATGTGTTTCGGTTTTAAAAGGTCCCACATTGATGGAATTCGTGGATAAGGTAATAAGGCATCGAAATCCATTCATCCAATTGGTTTTGGACATGTGTAGTTCATAGATTTTATTTTATCTTTCCATTTTATTTAAATCGTCAAATAATGATGTCATCGCTGCATCATTATTATGTCATAAATAATTAAATTTATTTAATGTCTAAAAATTATAAACAAATTACTATTATGTAGGAAATCTTTTTAGCTTTCCATTGAATATTTATAATCAAAATTTGGACTTGTATAACCCCACTTAAAAATTGTTTTCGCAAAACATATTATGTTTGTGTCATTTTCACTTTAACATTAAATAAAAAGTAATTTATGTCATTTCCCAACAAAAGTGGATACATGGGGTCCCCAAGTTAGGCCATGACTTGTCTTGGTCGGCCATGACACAACCAATGAGGTTGGGACATGTGTCTAGGTCATTTTATATTATTAAAGCATTATTTATACATTAAACTACCCTAATTACCACTAATCGCGATTAAGAACTTAATAAGTTACTATTCACCAAAAAATTATTTTAATCTCATTGAACCACATTTTACTTATTAATGACAACCATGTATGTCGGATTTTCAAAATTCAATACACATTAGTGGTAAACTTTAATTTAACTGAAAAAAACAGTTTGCTTGATTACCACTTAGTGGTTTCACTATTCATCAAAAATTGAAGTTTTTCAGAAAATTACCATAAATTCACCCTAAGCTATATTTGATATTCCGAATTCAAAAATGAAGTCCATTTTACAAAATTCAAATCATATAAGTCACATTAATTAATTTAATAATTAATTCCCGCTGCCAGAGCAAATAGCGTGTTTTTACAAAACAATAAGTATCAAAAGATTGACACCAGTTTAAGTCTAATTTCAAATAGAAATTGATTCCAATGACCACCATTGGATAAAATGGTAAAAATATATTCTAATTTCACTTTAAAACCAATTCAAAAGATAATCTAATCATATAAATAAATTAGATCAAAAAGAGGTTTTGAATTAAAATGCAACATTTTACACTATTCATAAAAAAAATGAACTTTATCAGAAAGGTACCAAAAATTACACAAAGTAAAATTTGATGTCCCGATTCTTAATAAAAGTTTTATTTGGTCCAAAAGAATGTATAAGAGTGATCAAAACTATATTTAATGACGGTTCACCATTAAAAGGTGATAAGTGAACCTTTAGTGAAAATTAGAGTATAAAAGCCTAAAATTGAACTCTTTCCATATTTTAAGCCTTTATCTTTTATTGGGTAAATGTAAAAACATCTAAAAACATATCTATTCATATTTTAGTTATTTCTATTCATTCCCGCCAGTACAACGGCTACTTGTTAACTAACATTTAAAATAATATTATTATATTACTAGTGTGCTACGTAAGTTTCAAAGAAACCCATCGTTGTGTATCGGGTACGCTATCGAACATAGCAACCCCTTTTAATTAAAATTCATATTTAATTCTCAAATATTAATAAATATGAAAATTATTTATTCTCTAATTACCTGGGATGTTACACCCCATATGTCTGGAAATCCCAAGGTGTAGGGCCTAATCCTCCCAACTAAAAGATAAACTACCCTAGGTTTCTAGAACGCTTCTTGGATATCTCTCACTCCACTTCTAACCTCATTGTCTAGATTTTTGAGTCTTTTAAAATCTTCCATGGCCCTTGGAAAAGAGTGGGGATACCATTTATTTTAACTTGCATAAAGTCTCTATGGGATTATAAATAAAGGCTTATGACCTACCAACCAGAAGCATCCCCTCCTTGCAATTAAGGATCTCCAATCCTCATGATCCCCAACGACACCGTGGAAGAACCCAACACATTATGGTGTTTTGGGTCATCCCAAGGATGTTTTATGCATTCCATGTTCATAAATTAAAACCCTTGGACACATGATTTACACAACCCATATTCCAACTATCCAGGTGGACTTGTCTTCCAAAATATTTTACCATCCACCTATGCTTGGATGGTCCTTATAAAAGAGAGGGGACACCTCTACTTGGCCGTGAATGTAAGACCTGTGGTCACATGCATAAGGGATTTTGACCTACCAACTAGATGCATATCCTCCTTAAAGGAAAGGAACTATAATACTCATGAGACTTAGAAACAATGTGGTGTAACTAAGTACCTTTAGGGTGTTTTGGGTCCTACACAGTAAGTTTTCCCCATTATATGTTCATCAATCATATCCTGGAAGAAAGAATTTAAACTTTATAGTATTTTTCATCCTTATCGCAAGATGTTAAACTGTATAGAAGACATCCTTACCACATTAAATTAAACTACATGGAAGATGTACTTACCACATGAATTTATACTACACGGATAATGTTAAATCGTGAATGGTATATTACAACTGATAGATGGTCTGAGTTAGAAGGTCCTAAAATTAAACAGAAAATGGTATGATATAGAATACCTTAAACTACATTTATTGAAGGTTTGAGCTATAATTCCTCATATTACAGCACAATAATGGTCTAGTTTAAAAGAACTTAAAATTGTAAACTAAAAGATTCACAGTGCTCGCCAGGTTGAAAACCTGAAAAGGGAACCCTTGGAGAAAGTTGAGAATCTGCTTTTTGGACATGCAGTTTGTGTGGCCTAGGTAATATTAAGCATTTATGAAATTAAAATGGAATAAAACCTAATAGGTAAAAAAATTATAAGAGGGTGGCCTTAAAAAAATTCAATTCCATTTGTAGCTAAAATCTCCCTATATTAAATTTATGAAAAAGTAATGACAATAAAAAAGAGGTAAATATTGTGGGGGATTATTACTTGTCCCTATAAAAATCTGGCTATGCTCACTAAGTCCACCGACATAGGAAACAACTATATAACTCTCCCTCCAAGATATATCATACCCAAATTACCATTTTTAAAATAGTTTATCTCAAGATAAATGGAGTAGGTATGTCAATGAGGTATCTCATGTTAATGGGTATTCATGAAAAATTTTCAAGAGAAATCTGTTGTGATATTAACAATAAAATCCAAGAAATTGGGTTTTCTTGGTATTATACAACGGATGGGTATCATTGATGATCCTTGTGACACCAGATCAATGAGATTTCATGCACATCATGAATGAAATAATTGAGTTTTTGACTATTTGATATGCTATAATGCCGATACAATCCCAGTACATCATGCATTCGTAGGAGTCATTAAGCTCTATAAATTTCTACTCTAGGGAGGCAATAGATTGGAATAATTGATCAAAAGATTAATTTTTTGACTATACGATATTCTATAATGCATATACTCTAGAAACAACATCAAGTTTTTCCTTCTCTACCATGTAAAGGATCCCCTGTTTCTCTAATAAAATTTTATCTAATATTTATAGTGCATGCTACAAATAAGAAACCTCTTCTTGGAGATTGATGATTTCAAACTATAATCATCCAATTTAAACCTTATAGTCCTGTCCATGTGTCTTTGCACAACCATACACTAGGAAGCCTCATTCAAGGCTTCTTCCCAACTTCGTTTTACCAAATTTGAATCCTTTTCTATTTCTACCCTTAATTAATGGGATCTCCATTTCTCCCTTAGAGAGATTGTTTCATTCACTCAGTCATAATGAGTGTTATATTTAAAGTCCCCATAACCAAGTGTGGTAAACATAAACCTAAGATGGTCAAGTCATTACTTCATCTCTTCTAAGTAAGCCCTGAAATTAAGGTCAAAATCTTCATCCCAACTTTCCATTACATCAGATTATAGGGTTATGCATAATTCGATCCTTGACTCATGCCCAACCTGGGGACATGAATATATTCTTCGAATAATTCAATTATTTAAGGAACCATTATTTTAGTCTTCAATGAAGTGGGTATGATGGCGGCTTATGCATTGATTGACTCAGTTGAAGGAAATCCTAAGGAAAAACGAATCATAACTTCCAAAATTTGTGGTGAAGGTACTACAACAAGAGGAACATAGGTTTATTAGTAATTGGATAAATGGTATGATTCCATTAGGTAATCAATAGATGTTATCAATTTTTGAAACATACCCTTCTCGGTTGCATAATTGGTGATATCTATTTCCCCAACACCATCTTCAAGTGAAGAGGCAACACCCTCTTGCTATGAGGGGCCTAGTGGAACCACCGATATTTTATCTATTTTTTACTTAGCTATACACCTTTAAGTATTCATGATCAGATTAAATGTTATATGACAAGAAATAAAGTGAACAATATGTCGAGTTTATGAAGAAGTACTCACCCTCTCCAAAACATGCCTCCATCAAAGCTAAATTAGTAGCGAAGTATCTACCAGCATAAATTTCCCCTAGAAGTGTGTTTTCCCATTCTGGGTCAAATGAAATGACCACTGGAATGTTAGAAGTAGGAATCAAGAATAACAAAGATGGAAATTCAACCATATATACCTTTTGATGGGTTAGACCCAATAGTAAAGTTTCTACTGAAGCAACAGAATTCTCACTCGTATCCTAATGAATAGTTGTATGTTTCTATAGGCTGGCTCAACAGGGACCAATGAATTTTTGACAAACTAAAATGAGTTACTATTATGGTTCAATATAGTTAATGATTAATGTGAAATGATTACATAAGAAATTTGGGTGAGAGGGCTCACAAAGTTGATAGAACTTCTTTTACCTTGCCTCTCCGGGGAAGGGCCCCTAGAAGGTCCTAATGGAAAATAAATTGAGGATAAAACTGATGAAAGTGTATATTGTGATGCTCCAGGGATGGTAATATCCACCCTCATCAGATCTAGTTGACATGAGTAACAATCTTCATTAGTCTTTGGTCACCGCTCAAGCTAGTTCCACCAGCCACACCCCTAAGAGAATATTATAGGGATGTCAAGAGTGACTGGTCTCCTAAATCTTCCTGCCATATTGATGGAAACACAAAATAAATTAGTATAATCATAATGACTCCAAATAATTTGGAATATAGTGGTAGGATTAGTCTTACCACTATCTTGATGATGGGATATCCCCTTTTATCCATGACAACCTCCTATGTGCCCCAAACCGCCATCCATTACACCAATGGTGAGTATTGGGTATGAACCTTCATGTTTTCCACCATTACATCAAGGTATCAAAGTAAATCGTTGAAATCAGTGGGATGGTCTTTGAAAGTTACACCTTTGTGAGAACTAATATGAGAAAATCCTTCTAAATATATCTCTACCTAGAGAAATATTCCACAAATCTCATCATTAGTGTTTGTTTACCTACATATCATCCTTCACTAAAATTCAGTGGGAAATAATAGTGTAGGTGCAACTTCAATCATATATAAAACACTCACTGCAACTATTCTAGTTGCAAGTTATACTAGAAATGAAATTGATGGTAAATGTTTAACTTCCTTACAAGGTATTTCTAGAGTTTTTAGTCTTCTTGAAGTAATATTCTTTCCATTCCTTGGATTGTATTTGGAAATTAGTGTAAAAATTATATCCTTGGTTACTAATGTAGATAATTTCTAGTTTAGATAAAGAAAATCTAAATATAAGCATAATGTCAGGAAAAAATAATCTCAACATCATTTATAGGGAAGTATATCTGTACTTGAGTTTCCTCACTGGTAAATATCATCTAGAACTAGATAGCCACCATTAGATGATTTTCGGACTGAACGTAAATAGGGTAAAGACATTTTGTTTGAATAAAATGAAATTGACAACTAAATCGACAAGGTTCAAACCATTCACAGAGAATTATCCCATCAATGCAGGTAGAAAGGACACCCTAATGAATTGACATCATATAGGCCCAATCCTTAATGTTTCCCTCACCATTTTCAACAATACTAGTAGTGGGAGTTGTATCATATAATTTGAAGGAGAAGCAGTCATAAAGGCTTAGGAAAACCCTGATTTCTTATCCATTTAATGTGACTGACATAACCCTGTTGATGTACTATAAAAAGGGTTTGAAATGAATTATAGGGATGTTCTTGATTCTTAGGGACTCTTAGCCACCTAGAAAAACACCTATCCAACCCTATAGTACCTGAAAGGGACCACAAATTCTTTGTTGGGTGATGCCCTTTTATATGTGTCATAATAGATGATATAGTTTCTCTAACATAGGAGTGAATAACCCAAGGAACCTAACTCCTACCATAGATCCTTCCATCAGAAATGTGTAAAATATGAATCCCCCATTCTCTTTTATTGGGAGAAGGTACCCGCTTAAATACATGGCTAGAAAACTAGCCAACTAAATGGTCTTGTCAATGTCAGGAGTAACCTCCCACCCCCAGTTGGTAAATGAACCCTCATCAATTGTGGGCTAATAAGCACCCTCAACACTACGGTAATCCTTTGTGGGATATGCCTTCAACCTTTTGTTGTTTGGTTTAGAATGAACTTTCTTGATAAAATACCCCATCCTTTTCTTAAACAAGATGTATTCCTTAGGAAATGGGTCCTCCTCAAAAACCTTTTTAGCTAACCTTATCAACTACTTAGCAATGGTAGGGGTCCTCACCATGTAATCCCATGTAGATGATGGGGGGAAACTTATCGTACATATCTCCTAAAATTAGTGTACAAAAAATATTCTCAATATCACATAGATGGATACCCAATTCACTATGAATCAACTGGAAAATATTTTTATCTAGAATCCATCAGCTAAATATGTCTTCCATAGATCTCTTTTTACATTAGGTTAAGGTTTCAGAGATCGATATGGATTTATATATCCTGATCTTTTTTAGGTATGTGATAAATTCCAAGGTGATATATTGTACCTAGAACGGCCAACCCTAATCCATTTGGAATCTCCCCCTGATCAAATATCCTAGTTGGGAATCCATTTAAACCTTTGGTTTGTGGAATATTTCCACATTATCAAGCAGTACATGTGGATATCTGAATCAGATTTATGATAATTCTTTCCAAATTCTATTGTAATAAATTTCACCATGTACCCATTTAATCACTTCTCCTTAGAGATTTAATGGCCCATGTGGGAGATATTTTACTAAAAGTTATTATGTGTCTCCATAATCTAAGAGTTAGTCACAATTGATGAATGTAATGGAAGGGAAATGGCATAATTTTTTAGACCAAACTTGTAAATAGATTGGAATTTTGAGAGAGGATATTCCATAAGGTTTATCCCCACCAGGTCTATTAGGGTTTTCTATGATGACATGACAACAGAATGATAGCTATAATCCTCACTTAAAATGATGAAATTATGTTGATCCACCGCTACTATGAAATATTTCCTTGAATAATTGTAGGAATTTGAATCCATCTATATAAAACAAGATTAATTTTTCAGATAGGCAAGAAATCCTATCAGAAGAGGTGCATAACTCAGACAATATCATGAAATCACATGACCTGATATTGGTCTCATGAATTTCGTGACACATGAAGGTCTCAAAAATCATATAACCCATGTAATATCTTACAAATTCATGATCTCTAGTAATACTTTAAATCTCATAACCCTGAGATGGTCATGTGAACCACACAATGATCAAGATATCATGTGATTGAGCCAATGGAACATGAAAATTCTACAAGACAGCTATGCAACCAAGGAAATGGGTCAAGGTTAAAGAAAATTACTGAGATTTAGTTCATGATTCATTTTTACAAGTGATGAGACAAAGTATTCATGCAATAAAAACACATGATTGGATCTCATAAAATAGTCTTATGATTCAATCTTGCAATTGGTTCTTGGGAATAGGTCTTGCAAAATGGATACTATGGAGAGGTCTTGTGAAGTAGTCACGTGATGGAAGAAATCAAAAGAGATATAGATATCAAAGTCATTAGTGAAATGACTCTCCCCCTTTCTCACCTATTTATAGGATACTGCACAAAATACCAAAGGTCACCTGGAATACCAAACATCATCTAAGAAATTGATCAGAGGAATCCTCAAGGACTCAACTGGGTATTTACTCTCCTCAGAATCGTGTCCTTATCCTTGCGGACCTTTCTCATGAGGGGGTGTATTTTTTGATACCCACTAAATGAGAATAGAAAATTCTAGCATTGAATAAATTCATAGATAATGGGTATTATTTCCTCTATAATACAAAAGAAGGAGTATTATGACTACATGAAGTCTAGCAGGCCAAATTTTGTGGATCACATAACCTCCAGGAGGAAACAAGATCACATGACCCTTGTAAGGGTCTTCCACCAGGTAAAATCCAAGGAATGACCTAATGGATCAAGTGTACTGGACATATACTTCGCGTGATCACCCTATAGATCATGTTAATGAATTCTGGTGGGCCATCCAGGTTATTTGATGGAATATCTACCTAAAAACTTGGTCATGTGAAACCTAAATAAGATTATTCTTGAAGAACCTTGAGGAACAAATGAAATAAAGACTAAAAAATAAAGAAAAATTATATGAATATGGATACACTAATTCTCTTGTAAAGGTATCATGCTCTTCACATGACCTATCCAGATCATGTTTCATCACCAAGATATGTCAACCAAGTCTTTAGATGTCCTAAAAACATGTCAACCAAGTCTTTCGAAGTCATATGGATATATTACCTAAGTCTTGATAATTCCTTCAAACAAGTCAACCAAGTTTTGAGAAGTCCTTCAGACATATCTCCCAAGTCTTGTGATTCCTCCAGACTTGTCTCCCAATTCTTAATAATTTCTCCAAAAAGTCACTCAAGTCTAGTGAAGTATGCTTTTGTATTTATCCCATGTATTGTGAAGTCCTCTAGACATGTTTTCCATGTCTTTATAAGTACTTAAGACATGTCTCCCAAGTCATTAAAAATCCTTCTAACATGTTTTCCTTGATCATGTGACCCCCTTGGAAGTGTTTTTATTGATAACGTGAAGACCATCAGGCATATCAAATGAATTGTGTGACATTATTCCAGACATACATGCTAGATCATGTGACAGACCATTGGAATTTATACTTCAAACATGTGAATCAACGTGAGACATTTCATCCTTATCATACATACACTTAGGACCTGTCATGAAAGAACTTCAGACATTTCAAGTAAACACCTCAAGACATGATAACTTTAGGAGATGATAACCTTCCTAAGGCCCAAGATTAAATGGGTATTCGACTCATTTTAAGTCTTTACATGTCTCATACACTCTAAAATTTAGGACCCAAACTCTCTTATGGGTTCATCATTGTTCCTTATCCATCAGTGAATTGATAAGATGACTGAACTTTAAGAACTCTGATTTCTATCCCAAAAGGATAAGTAGGATGACTTCCTAAGGCTTTAACTCCATGTCAAACACCCCATTATGGATATCCTTGTGCATTAGTCTCATACCCATATACATTGAGACTAATCACTTTCTATCCATTTTTTCTCACACCAAGCATGGATCACACGAGCTTAAGGATTTGAAATGATCACATTATTCGTATCATGAATTTACACCATCTATGGAAACCTCAGTTTATAAGCCCAATTAAATGATAAAAAATGATTTCCACTATAAAATATAATTCACCCCATAATATTTCTTGAAGGAATTCCCATATTGGTAAACCATAGGGTAATAACGCTCATAAGCATTAATTACCAGTCACCGCTGATCAGCATGTTGAGGGTAGATCGAACTTTGATGAATCTAATTCCTATTATAAATAGGATACATAAGAATACTTCTTAAGGATTTATGTCAATAATTTGTGCTCAAGATCCCTCATATCTGTCCTTTTCGCATGGTGTTAGAATTCACAGTTTAAATGAATTATGTGGGTTTTTATTCCTATCATAAATATGGTATGCATGATTCCTCAGAAGGGTTCAATCCCATCCTCCAAACACCAATTGACTCCCTAGATAGAAGTAAACTCTAGAGTTATTGGTTATATGTATTTAAAATATAACTAGCTACCCATTTCTAAGAAATAATTGGAAATAGATGAAGAAACTTAGATCCATACATATGATCTCATTAATAAAATCTCCTTTACATATTTAAGGATTATACACCTAATAATTTTATTAGGGTAACCAATATCATATCCAGATTAATAATAGATTCAGTAACATATCTTAAATCTATAAGAGAGTCCTAGAATAGGAAAAAATCCCCCCAAAAGGTGTGATGAGCTCGACCTCCCGCCCTCTCAACCATTGTGAGTTCCTAAGCACCACTGGGTTTGAAAATCTAATTGACTACTTGGATTTAGAAAGCATTTCCATATCTTGTTATGGATTTGGGATATGTTGGTAGTTTCTAATAAATGAAAATGGTGAATTAAGCATAAATGACTATGAAACCATATTTTAACCCCCGAAACCAACCCTAAAAAAGGAATAAAAAAGTAGACCTAGGGTAAATCCATGAAATGATAGAATAATTGAATCATTATAGGAATTAGGGACCTTGTCTCCTAAACCCGAAACAACCCTACATTTATGAAAAAAAGCGTAAAAGAATAAAACTTTTTTATACCACCACCTTGTGGACCATTTTAAACCATATAATGGATTATTTTAAATACAAACTTGGTTAGATTTGAAATCCTTAGAATAACCATCGGGAGGCTTCATATAAAGTTTCTCATTAAGGTCCCCATGAAGGAAATAGGTTTTCACATTAACTTTTTCAATGTGAAGGACATTATAAGTAGAAAAGGATACCAGCAACCTTATTAAAATTTTATTAACAACTATGTTATTTTTTCATAATAGTCTATTACTTCTCTTTAAATGAATTCTTTAGAAACTCATATTTCTTTAAATTTTATTTTATTCTCAGTAGTGTAATCCTACTTTATTTTACAAATACAATTATATCAAATTAATTTAGAATTGGTAGGTTTATCAATGATAGACCAAGTGTTTTTTTTCAAGGTGTTCATTTATTATTTCATGGAATAGATCCACTATTTTGAATCTATGTCATTGAGGGATTTCTTATAGGTATAAGGATTATCATCAACAAGATCCTAGGAAACATGAAAGGGAAATGAATCCATATCATATTGAATAAACCAAGAAGAAGGTTTGGGGACTTGCCTAACTCTATCATGAGTCAACCTATTTTTAGTATTATTGGTTGGAGGTTTAAAATATGAATCTATAATTATAACTATGAATTAAATTAGTTCAGGTTCCAGGTAGAGGATCTGGTGGAGGAGGCTGTAAAACACCCTCAAATTGGCTAGAAGACTCAGTTTTATCATTACCATAAATGGTTGTTTAATTACTGACAATTTTGATAGGTTTTGATTTTTGAGAAAAAGAATCATAAAACACTACATCTCAACCAATTAGACATTTTTGGTAACTAGTTTTATCAAATCAATGTTTATAACCTTTTATAACCTTTATATATCCCACAAAAATACATTTAAGAGCTCTAGGTTAAATTTTTTTAGTATTGACATGTATATAAGTAGTGAATCCAACAACTCTTATGAGATTATAAGAGGGTGGTTTGTTATTAAAAATTTCATCTCGGGAATTAAAAGGATTTGTAGAGGATGAAAATATATATATAAAATAAATTTTCATAGTGGAAGCCTCTTCCCAGAAATATTTAGGGAGACTTGAAAATGAAAGCATTATTCAGACACTCTTAAGAATAGTTTTATTCATTCTTTCAGCTATCCCATTTTTCAGGTGGGTTTTCATATCATTCCACTGTCTTTTAAAGCCCTTAGATTGATATAATTGTATAAATTTAGTAGAGACATATTTTAGTCCATTTTTATTTCTCATTGTTTTAACATACTTTACAACTTGATTTTTTATCTGGATTTTCCAGGTTTAAAAATTTCCAAAAACATCATATTTTTATGTGATAATGTAAATCCAAAACATTATATATAATTATTCAATAAAGTTTACAAAATTGGATCCTCCACCATCAGATGTAGTCCTAGTTGGTCCCCATAAGTCAGAATGTAAATATTCTAAGGTACAAATATCTTTAAAAGTGGACCTATTGAAACTGACTCTCTTAGATTTACCTATTATACAATCTTCACAAAACTAATGATTTCTAGGTTTAATTTTATTCAAAATACCTTATTTATTATGTTTCTCTAAACACTTGGAGATTACATTTCTTAATATCATATGCCACAACAATTATTTATTAGTGTTTTTCATATACACACTAAAAAAATTTCTTTAATGGATCTTCCTATTCAAAAAATTAAACCCATTTACAAGGGGACCATTTATGATAGTTCTAGATATTTTTGAGTTTTTTAGACAACCAGTTTCAGACCTAAAATTGAAGCACTTTTTGTCTAGAATTCCTAAGGATATCAGCTTTATATAGAGTTCAAGAACCCACCTAACATCTTGTAAAGTAATTATAGAGTGTCCATCTAGTTATATTAAAATATAACCTTATTATTTTACTTGAAACCTACTATTTTTCCTAGAAAGAACATCTCTTTCTACCATTTCTACCAGCTCAAAGAAGGAGTCCCTAAAAGAACACCTATAGAATGAGAAACTCAAATATATGTAACACTCTTGGGTGAGTCTATAGATGGACATAGTAAATGATTTAGCTATTTGATAACCAAAATCCACTAAAAGAGACTGGTTAGAAGGCCGTTTATTCTCATGGTCTTGTTTTATCTTTTTGCACTCTGGTTTAGTGTGCCTGAGTTCACGACATTCAAATAAAAAAGAATTTATTTACCTAGACTTAAGAATTGGCTTGGGTTGTTTATTTTTTTTGACTTTATCTTTATTAAAATATTTATTTTTACACTTATATTGTGGTACACCTATTGTAAAAATACTCTCTACCTTAATTTTAACTCTAGGTTTAATATTTAATTCCTCATAGAGAATGGAAGACTCAATCTCTTATAGGGTTAGAGAGTCATAACCATACATCATTATTTAAATTAGTGTTATGTACGAATTAACTAAAGAAATTAAAATAATAATTGATTGATCTTCATAATCAATATTCATATTTATCTTGGATAGATATAACATGACCTTATTACATTTATCCAAGTGGGATTTTTATTGAAATACCAAGTTTTATTTTGAATTTAAACTTGAATTGTTTCTTATAAAGCCAACTAATATGTGAAGTTATCATATATAATTTATTTAAATTAAGTCATATACCAGAAAAAGTAGTCTCAAAAGAAACTTAACTAATAATTTATCACCTAATGAAATAATTAGAGAACTTTTTGCCTTAACAATAATGTCAGGGGATACCTATTGATTAACAGTTGAGGGTTTTCCAGTTTCAAAAATAGTAATAATACATTTCTTAGGAATAAAGAGGGAATTAATTATTCCTTACTAAACTAGTAAAGATATCATCTTAATTCTCCAAATAATGAATCCATTTTCACTATCTAATTATTTTATTTCAAACATCGTTGTTGAAATGTTTACAAAAAATATTGGATAGTGATTATTTTGGTCTGGGATAAGAGTATGCTCCCAAAACTAGACAATATCAGTGGGTATATATGATTATTCAATTAGGTTTTAGAATTCAAAATAATTATTGAGGTTATAGTGAATTATATTAAAAATATAAAAGGGAATAGGTTAATTAAGATGAGATTATAGTGAGGTATTAATATAGAAAAAAAATTTAAATCAAGAAACAAATTTGAAAAAAAGATAACACAATGATTCTCTGATACAAATTTGTAAGAGTAAGGCATACTAATAGTAGAAAACTCACACAAACCCACAAGGGAATAATTGGGTATTTTTATCACAAGAATCAAGTCAAAATAAAAATATACATTCAAGATGTAATAAATAAAGAAAATATTAAAAGGTATGTTATGATTTAATATGCTTCAGTCCCGTTGGGGCCTACATGCATGGAAAGAACCCCACCTACAATCAAGAATTTCATTAATATATAAAATAAAAATATTTATGTCATAAAACTAAAAAGAAATAGAAATTATGATAATATATTTAAATAAGTTAAAGATATAAAAATGATAAATAGGGAAATAAAAACATACAATGACCGATGCACTGGTTCGGATGTCCTATTATCTTCAAGTTGTAATTGAAAATTTGTGGATGATATTTTGTAATCACAGAGGTTGAATTACTCACCTGGCCTGTAAGTTAGGAGTTCTTCACTTGGGAACTCTACCAAACATATTTATCTATAAAGGATTTCATTGTAAAAACTCCACCATAAGTAGTACCCCAATGATATACGTTGTAGTAAAACATGCACACAGATTCACCACTGAGAAACTGAACTTTCCAAAGGTAGGGTTTGAGAGCCGAAAAGTGAATTATAAAAAGAAAGAATAAAATTGTATGATTGAGGTGAAAAAATGGGAGGAAAGGGTAATAAAATCCATATACACCCTATATTCCTCTAAAAGGAACAACAAACTAGAGATCCCCATGAATTCATGCTAAAAATAAAATAAAACAGTACATCGAACAAACCCTAGATATATGGATGAAATAGATCACCCATGAGGCTATGCTAATCAATGGAAAAAGAGATCACCCATGGAGGATAGATGACATGGAAATCCATGAGATTTCATGGTAAATTATAGATATAGTTGGGACAAAGCCAACATCCCATCACAATGGTCCATGTGGAAACCCAATACATAGAATATCTAATAAATGTAATTTGAGAAAATTAATAATAAATATGAATACAAATTAATTTTTCATGCATGCATACAATATAATTAAATAGAATAATAATATATCAATTATTTTTAAAATGAAAAAAACATTAAAGAACCTAATTTCACTATGCTTAACATCTTGAAAATTTTGAAATGGTTCCGTTGAGTTTAGAATTTGGTAGTTATCCTTATGTTTAATTTTAAAGTATTAATGTCTCATTGGATTTTATAGAAAAATTAAAATTTACTAAATTTAAAAATTATTATCACAAGAGAATCAATATTATTAACCCCTTAATAGAATATAAAATAAAAATTCAGACACTGTGGTTATGTCTAGAATGGGATATTTCCCCAAGGTGGGGTGTAAGTTTTGTTTTTGGGTCTTCTACCTTGATCCAGGATATTTTAGGTATTTTAATAAAAAACATAGTTAACCTAGAATCATCCAATATATTTTTTATAATCAAAAGGGATCCATTTCTCTAGAAAAGGAAATCTATAGGCTTGGGGGGGGGGGTGTGTTCTTTATTGTGAAGCCAGTGATGAATCAATTGAACATTGAAGGATTCATGAGATGGAGAAAATTGATTTGTGAAGAGACATAATTTACACCATCATTGAAGGAAATTATATTTTTTGAGTTCAAATCATTCTTCATGTATTATATCCTTCTCTATATGATTGATCTATCTATATTTTTATTGATGTCAATACAAAAAAGTAATTAAATTATGAAAAATCAAGAATTTGATAAAGTTTTTTATTATATTAAAAATTGATATTATATAAATAATTATTACACATGTTTATGTATTCCTGATGATTTGATAAATAATTTTATGTGGATTAAATTATAATTCACGAGGAATTAAATTTTTTAGTTATTATTTTTAGAAGAATTGGTTCATGAAAATTCTTTAATTAATTTTTCTTTAGGAGGTTAAAGATGTTTGATCAAGAGTTTAAAGAAGATTATTAATATTAATAACAATAATATTATTGTATTTATATTTTTTTATCAAATTTGTAGAATTATGGTTTTTTTATTAATGATATTGAATATCAAGGAACATCAAAACAATTAATCCCTAAATTATTATTTTGTTCTTTGAAAAATATACACCCAAAACCAATTTTCAGGTGGTAATACATCTCACTAACCACCAAAACATACCTTCCTTACTATCTTCACTATATAGCATCCATGGTATTGAAGCAACGATGAAGGATCACTTGCTGTCCATGTGTTCACAAGGCAACAACATTCTATGAGGTTAGCGGACATGGGTCTTGTACATGGTTTAGACCAAAGGGAGAAATGATGGAGGATTGGTCTAAAATTTTAAAGGTGGTAGATGAATAACACCAAAAGGGAGATTTCAGCAATTGATGGTTTCCCCAAGCATGGGAGTCTTATTGGATAACATGTCAGGTGATATAACAGGAAGAAATAGATTTTACAACAATGGAAATATCAAAAAAATCATATATAGAATATATACAAACCACACTCTCTGTAGTTTAGTAAACACATGGAATTTAATTCATAATATGTAGTGTCTTGGGTTTATATTGGACAGAAATATCACACGGGGTGTGACCCTATGTCATAAATTATGTATCTCTGGCCACAGAAATTAACTTTGTATGGGAGATACACATTATATGAATAGATGGAACCACACGACATGTTGGATATATTACATTTCATGTATAATGGATCAAATTCCCCTATGTGTACTCATAGTACACACAAAATTACCCATGTCATCCTCCAATCCATTTTTTCCTAGGTACATGTCATGCATATGAGGCACATTATTTGGGTGACCCTGTCTATATGCACATGATTGGTTGGTCAATCCGATACATAATGAAACATATTTAACATTTCATATAGGAAAACTCCACATATTTCTAGCAATGGATGAACACACCTAGTGAACAATTAGAGACAAGATACTATGGACCTGGTAAGTTCATGTCATTTATTAGATCATTTATGGTGTTTTTCATATCTTCTCAAGTGGATTCAAAAATTGGACACATGAATAATCCATTCTGATTAATTTTCCATATAAAAAGTAATGGTACAAGTTACTTTAAAAAACGAGGTCTTTTACAAGGAATTTAGGTTATGTAGTGATTCACAACATTGAGTATGTGTCATTGGAATCAAATAAAAATTACTATTATAGAAAACATGGTTGGTAACCCACTTGATTTTTTTTGAGATCAGATGAAAGTCCCCAATATGTATTGCAGAGTTGAGAACCCCATCTTGGATATAGGGGAATGAGACTACCATTCATGGGGTATGGATCCTCTATTCTACAAAGTGGTTGGTACCCCCTTTATCTCAATGTGGTGTAGGTCCCCCATATTATACGCATGTCTGATATCATCCCACATGATGTAGTGTGGGTCCCCCACCTATAGAGGTTGGTGTTTTCTATAAGATATATTATGATTTCTCATTTCATTGGGGTTTGATAACCCCTTAGCTGATATACAAACCTCAGTAAGTGTGGGCCCCCACTATAATTATAGGGAGATATCCTAGGATTTGGAATTTATGTATAGTTACGGTGACGAGTTACATCCACATGGTGAGTCTTGAGATACATGAATAATGTCTATTTTTATTCTATATATGACTTTTAGGTGGTATTTTACTTTTTGGATTGTGATACTTTCAGTACTCTAGATATTTTTGTATGTTCATGTGATGAAACTATTTTCAAATTTAAGTTGTGAGGATTTAGATTCTTATTTTTTAAGGGTATTTTGGAACTTTGAGCATATTTAATTCTCTTAGGTTACCTTCTGTTTTCCCGAGGTCTTGGGTTTTAACTAAATTTTTTGTTCATCATCCATTATTATTTTCAAGGAATCCTATAGAGTGTGTTTATAATAAACCCTTCATAGGATTCATGGAAAAAGATTTATGTATATAGAGATAACACATATCTTGGATATTATTTTGGTGGATGTGGAGCTGGTGCATATTGTTTGAGGATGATACTTATTGATAGTTAGTAATTTTTGATGGAAGCTATTTATATTGGTGATACCATTTCTGGGTTTATTTTAAGGGGGACGTGATATCCAAATTTCTATTTTTATTGTTTAGGGTGGAATTATCGTTTTTAATGGTCATAGTTTGGGGTTATCCCCATGGAATTTTATTTTATATATGTTTTCATTCATCCATTTTTTATAGAGCATATTTATTTATATACATTTATGGTGGTTGTTGAATATATACTATGTATTTGAGTTTCATTTTTGTTGTATTTTGATATAGTTTAAGGCCTCCCTTGTTTTTTATGGCTTCTTGGTGGCAGTCTTTAACCTCTGACCTATTATAAGTGGGATTTGGGTTGTTTGCTTGACTTACCTATATCCTTGGTTGGGTCATGAAGGGTTAAATCATATCACAATATTTCAGATTAATTATAGTCCTAGGGATAGAGTTTTGAGTTAATTTTTTATAGGGATTGTTTTGGAAATTTAAGGAATTTATGATAAGGAGGTATTGAGTTTAGATATCAAACCATGGAAACTTTCATAGGTACAATGGTTAATATATACTTTTTATAAGACTATGATAACCTATTATTCACCCTAAAACTTTTCTTCATCGTTTTTAGGGTACAAGTAAGTTGTTGCATGCATCATACAAAATTTATATGCAATGTTTAATTTTTATCATGTGTTTTTTTACCTAGATATTCTATGGTAAAAAAGGATTCATTCAATAGAGTAGATAATTTTTCCCATATACAAATAGACATTATCCAGTGGTAGGGTCAGGTTATTCCCATTCTAGTGTTTAAGTATGTTTCCTCTAAATAGTTGAGTAGCGAGGAATCAATTTGGAAACAATATTATGAGGTGTCTATTCCCATAGAGGAGTAGTTAGTTCGTACACCATTTTTACTTAGTGTAGGATTTATTATAGGCTATATAGTTTTTTCTTTAAAGATAAGTATGGTTTCTTGTTGTTTCAAAAGGTGATCTTGGTCCTCAGGTGGTAATGGATTGGTAGTAGTCCAAGACTTTCATTTTCTCATATGGTTCAAACACATGTTGACCATATGGTGGTACTTACATTTTATTTCTCCATTTATCACTAATTTGGGTTATTTATTGATATTGATTACCACAAAACATGATGATATCACCTTACTGTGATTTGGGATCAAGATCTTGTTTAGTAGTTTTTATTCGATAGTGTTGATGATGGATTCAATTCAGAGGGTTCTAGACCCTATTCAGGATATCGTGAACTTGACCAAATGTGTTTGGAGGATTTTTGAGGGAACAAACCATGTACATGATCCAAGATAGATTCCTTCTTGATTAAGAATTCAATCAAGGTTTTTGAGGTGGGATTTGAGGTGGGTTTGAACAATCTCTAATATCAAGGGAAAAAGGAATATCCTATACTGAGATGGATCATGATGACTGATGTATATATAACATCCAATTCAAATTTGTTTATATTATGTTGTATTTAAATTCATTACATATTATAATATCATGCAAGTTTTTCAAAAACACCAAGTCACTAAAAAATGATTTGATATCATCAGGAAAAACATTTATGATTATTGTATCACATGTTGAAGTTTGTGGTAATGTTCTTATTGAAAATATTGTCAACATCCATATATTGGAATTATTTATTATCCTAGTTATTAAATTGTTTTTCTTTTATAAATTCAACATAAATATCTAAGAGAAGGAAATTATCCTCCATATCACAAATCTACTTCCGATTATATACAAGTTCAAGGATGAGGATGAACCTTATTTTATATAATCATCATAAAAATGGATATTATTTCCCTATAAGTGAGAAAATCTTGATAAAATGATTGAGGATAAAGAAAATATCACCCTATAAGACATTACCATTATGAGGGAATGAATGAATGTGTTTCCAAATAATCTCTTGGTCTTCTGCCTAGAAAAGTGGTTGACTTTTCCATTGATCTTTTACCTGGATCTTTTCCAATATCCAAAGCTCCATAAAAAATGGTCTTAGTTGAAATTTAGGTGATAAATAATAAACTATAGGATATATTGGATAAAGGGTTTAAATTTCCAAGTGCTTCACCATGGGGTGTACTGATCCTCTTCATCAAGAAGAATTATGGGTCAA
The DNA here is from genome assembly GCA_963277665.1 of Viscum album. NCBI lineage: Eukaryota > Viridiplantae > Streptophyta > Magnoliopsida > Santalales > Viscaceae > Viscum > Viscum album. Next base: position 281,519,550 of record OY728136.1, on the reverse strand, counting down.
TGCACCTAAAAATTGATTATTGTGAGCGCAATAAGATCATGATAAAGATTAAGTATCCTCTTCCATGGATTGTGGACTTATAAAATAATCTATGTTGAGACCAGTATTTATCTAAGGTGGATCTTTGGTCATGATGATATCATGTAAATGTGAAGAAGGAAGATATATACAAGAACACTTTTTTACTAGTTACAGGCACTATGAGTTCATAGTGATTCCATTTAGACGTACTAATTATCTATAAATATTGTTGGATTTGATGAATAGAGTTTTTAGGAATTAAATTGAAAAATTATTGGGAGTCCTTATAGATTATATTCTTATTTATTCTGAAATAAAGGAGGAAAATGAGGATCATTTAAATACTATACTGAATACCTTGCGAAAAAAATATATATTTGAAATATAGTAGATGTGAATTCTGGTTGAATAAATTATTATTCCTGGAGAATGTTATCACTAGTAAAGGGATATATGTAGCCCCTTAAAAATTAGTGGAAATTGAAAGATGGAAAAGGACAAACTTTATAATGGAAATCTATATTTTACTGGGATTATATGGGTATTAATGATGATTTTTAAGAAACATATCACAATTGTAAATATCCCTAACCAAGAAAAATAAAAAAGGAGTCAATTTTTTCTGGAAAGATGAATGAGGGGAAAGTTTTATAGATTTTAATAATAGTATAATCACTGAAACTATTGTCACATTACCCATTAGTGGGGAAGGATTTGTGATATACAAAAAATAATTTAAAAAGGGCATGGTTTGTGTACTCATGCAAGATGACCAAGTGATAGCCTATGCCTCCCGACAACTAAAGATCCATGAGTAGAACTACCAAAATCATGATTTATAATAGGATTCAATGACCTTCCTATTAAATATTTTGTGACATTATCTCTATGAGGAGAAGTGTGACATATATATTGATCATACAATCCTTAAGTACATATATTCACACAAAAGGAGCTTAATATGTGCCAATAGAGGTGGTTAGAGCACATCATGGATTATGACAATTAAATCCATTACCATCCTTGGAAATCAAAAAAAAGTGGTTGATGATCTATTTTAAAAGGATCCCAAATATATATCCATGATGATGATTTAAAGGTATCTACTCCTTATATACCTAAAAAGGATTGATATGGGAATAATAAAAGAATCTTCATCCCAACTTGATCAAATAACTTATAATCCATCCATTCTTGAGAGGATCAAGGAGGGTTAGAAAGATGAAATTATGCTACATAAGAAGGTAGAAAATATTCCAAAGTTGAAATTTTATAAACGCGGAGTGATAAGGTGTGGAATCTGGATATGTGTCCTATTAAAACCAAAATTGAATAAGGTACTTTTGGATGATGTGAATAGATCATTCTTATCTATTCTTCCATGAAGCACTATGATTTATACAAATTTGAAGATTTTTTTTGTGGGGTAACATGAAAAGAGAGACAATGGAATTCATATATAGAATCTTGGTATTCCAAAATTAAAGTATGAATGGTGTAAGTCTAAGATTATGATCCAACCATTGCCTATATGTAACGAAAAAAGATTTTATCAATGGAATTTCACTTCTTATAGTTATTCCACATAATATAAAGTACATACATCACATAGAGTAACCAAAAAAACATTATTCTCATAAATGAAGAATGATACATTAGTTAGTAACTAAAAAAATTTAAATACAAAATATTACAATGACATAAAAAATAAAAAATAAGATAACTAATATATGTAAATTTGTATCTTCTCGATCCATTAGAACGACCACACTCATGAAAAAATAGGTAGAAATAAAACATAATGTTAATAATAAAATATTATTTTTGAATATAATATCATATATAACATTGAGAGAAAATATAATTGAATAAATATGGAATATAATAATATTTATTTATAGTAAGTAGGGAACCTATATGACTATTACAAATCTAACCGTTGAAATAATAATCTGACCTTTAAAATAGTAACCTGACCATTAGAATAATAATCATACTGTTAGGAATAGTAATCTAACAATTAGAATAGTAATATCACCTATGTAATTGTTAAATAATATCTAGGTATCATATAAAATGAAAATATTATGTTAAAATTAATTAAATATTTTAAAAATGAAAAACTAAGTGTTAGTGTTTTTGTAAAACATTAATGATTTAACAAAACTTTTATAATAAATATAATGATTAAAAATAAATTTTATTTATATAAAATTGATTAATAAATTAATATTAAGTTTTTTTATAATTATTAGATAATTTTATGTGACAATAATTAATTTTTGAAGGGTCACCAAATCAATTATAATATTAAAATAGATATTTTTCGAATAAATAAGGATTTTATTTAAAAATTAAAATTATAATATCTAGAAAATTATTTTTATTAAACGTATTCCATTTTGGAAATATAAATGTTGAAAAATGGTTAGGGTTGTTTTTTGGTATTTTTCTAAAATATTTGAATTTTTTAGTGAATTGTAAAATATGGTAATTTACGGTCTTTAACATCATAAGACAAATACATGAGTTTTTGAGTCATGGATGATGTAAGAAACATTTATTATGAACTCACATGCACTATTTACTATATATAGTCATAATAATCATCACTATTGACAGTCTGGATCCAAAATCATAAACTAATGAAATTAGTATTAAAAAATATACCTCTCCTCTACTTATAAATACCATCCCTCATCACGCCGTCACCACACACCTTTTAAAGACATTGATCTTACCAAATATCTACCAAAACCTCTCCTACCACTCTATCCCACTTTCTAGAACCTATAGTATCATCAAAATATCAATTCCAAGTTCCTTAATGGGTTCTTCAATGAGGAGATGTTCAAGAGGTAACATTCTTATTTGAGCTTATTTAATATTTCTTCTTCTCCTTCTTCTAATTTACCCTCACCTCATTTGTCCAAAATTGCATAATAATTATATTATCATTTTCAAGATGGGATGTTGTATTTTTTAGAGGAATATATTCTATTAACCCCTTTTCTCACCTCCCCTCATTCACAGAAAAATGAAACCATTGTCTATATCATGTTGGTTAGCTGCCTTCATGGAGGATGAGTTTTCATTTTCCTATAATGCCTTCATGACAGGTTTAAATTCACTTATAATTGTTTAAAATGAAATAATTATTTATATTATATGTTTTTTTTTCATAATATGTAAATAGTATATGGTCATAAAATTAAATAAAACAAAACTTGTTTGAGATGGTTGGAAAAACATTCCAAAATAAACTAAACATTTATCATTAACGTTTTATTAAATGAATCATCAAAATGTTAGAAAAAAATGATATATGGGAATATATAAATTTATTTAAGTTCATGAATACCATTTCATTCCACTTCAATAATTTCATTCCCATTTGACATGAAATTCTATATTTATATGTTAGTTATCCAACCATGAAACCATAAAATGAATGCTCTAGGAACAATGAAATTAAACTTTATAACTCATTAAAATAGACTTAAACGAACTTAATAAAATTATAAAAAATAAAAAATATGTGTAAGAGGTTCTGAATTAATTAATTAATTTATATAATTTTATTATTCAGGATATTAAGTAAAATGGAAAAACACATTTGGACATAAGGTAAGAGATCTCTCCAAACCTCCCCATTTTCTTTGGGTTACGCTTTATCTCTCTTTTCCTAAATCTATCTATTAATTAATATTATAAAAAACTACTATATTCTATATATATGTCATAAAAAATTAAAACAAGTTTATGAAATCTTTTTTTGTTGGAAAATACATGTTTTAAAATATTTCCTTCACAATTCCTCTGATAAGAAAACCCGATTGAAGGGAACTTCTCAAATTCTTACCCATTTTATACTACACTCCATAAAATGTTATAAGTGAAAAATATTTTCCAAAATAATTCACATCATCATGATAAACCATATATGTTCATTTATATTTTTATATAAATATTTTTTCCTTTATCATATTTAAATACCGCTTATTCTTTTCTATAAAACCCCGCTTAAGTGGTACATTTACAAAGTCACCTAACCACTCTTTCTTCATGTATTTATATCAGTTGGAAACCATTTATCAGGATTTTTGATGATTTTTCCTTTATTAATTTTCATGAATGATTTAATACTTTATTTCATGGAAGCCATTATGATACACCCCTTGGTTACGCCTTATGACACGGTTATGAAACCCACTTCTTTCCATAGGTTATCCTTTTGTTTAAGCCTTATGATTGATTTGATTATATGGAAAAAATATAAATGTACATGTTATTATGGGTGCACCCAATATTAAATACAATGAATTGTGTAATATGTTAGTCTCATTAGACATTATTTATGGGATTAGAAAGAAAACCTAATCCATTATGGGACTTTGTCCACTATGTGATATTGTCTTGGTAGTTAGCCTTAACTCTTGTTTATGTCATGTTATATGTTTATTAAACACTCCTATATTTCCATGATCATATGATTCTATGTTCTATATTTTATGCCTCCATATGTTATTCACGATCTATTCCTTTTATGTTATGGTGTAATTCCTTGTAACTCATGTGTCAGGCTTCATTCCCATGTTTATTACCTTACTAGGATTTTTATCTCACCCCTTTTATCTATATATTCCATTGGTTATCTTATTAAGTTATAGGATCTCAAAGGGAGTTAAGAACTCATTATGAATATTAAAAAAATATTTTTTATTCTAGTTTTATGTTGTATAATTATATTCCATGTCTTATAAAGAAACTATTTTGATTCATGGTTTGTATTTAATGGTTATTTATGTTAAAATTCATGTAACAATATGTGTAAAAGTATTGGGTTTCTATAGTTAGTATCATAGAATGGTCTATTTATTCTTGGGGATTATGATTAAAAAACCATAGCGATAACCCTAGGTATAAGTCTTTAAATAGAAAAATTAACACGGATAACCTATATAGAAACTTAAAGAATAATAAGTTAGGATATAACTTTCATTTATAAGTTATTACTTATAAGTTAATAGTTTTTCTTTTTATATTCTCATTATCTAAGTATTAAAACCCCCTAATTTTCTTCTTCTTTATTAGTTAAGGGACAGAAATAGGAGAACTCATTCTAACAACCAATGTGATAAGAAATGTGATGATTTCCCTAATGATATGCCTAAATTTATGGGAGTTAGATATTTTAAATTAATGATAGTACTTTCCCAACTAGATCAAGTTATGAATAATAACATCAATTGTGTGAAACTCCCTAGTTCTCATAAGAAAGGTCAATTTGTGGTCAAATCCTTTATTTGAAAAAGGCATCCTACCTTTAGTGTATCTTCTAAACCCCTTATCACATAAAAATAGATTAAATCCATTGAGAATATATTCTCAATCCTCTAATTCTTAGACAAAGAGAAATTCATGTTGGCGATTTATCATTTAGGTGGGGAAATCGATCAGTGGTGGAAAATAATCATGAACATGAAGTATAAGGATGAAATTGATTCCTTAGAATGGGAAGTATTAAACAAAATATTTTTTAGTAAATATTTTTTTGAACTCTCCATATTAAGATGGATAGAATGTTACTCAAACTGAAGCAAAAGTAAGATGAGTTTATTAGGGTTTACGGGGAAAAATTTAAAAGTATTGAATGATATTCCTCTGTATTTTTCATGAACTCTGAATTTATGGTGGTTCAATTATTTTGTGGATTAAATTCTAGTATATAAAAATATGTGGGTATTTGAGACTTTGATATCTATGAGGATATTTTCTTTTGTGACCTTAAGGATGATATGGAGATTTGTGACTCTTATTGTTATTGCGGGATTAGAGATAAAAATAAAAAAAATTGTGTTTAATATAGGAGTATCAATAGATAAATCCCATGGAGGGAATAAAATACAACATCCCACATGTCAAAAATGTTGTAATAAGCATCTTGGAAAATGTCTCAAGGGAACCAAAAGATGCTTCAAATTTAGAAAATAAGATCTTAAATATAATCATTACTTAAGGGATATGAAGAATACTACTAATGTGTAATAATAAAGGAAGGTTCAGATCAACCCTCAGCCTGAAGTAAAGTGTTTGAACTATAAGGAACATATTAATTATGTGATAAAATTACCTAATCCAAGGGTTATCATATAAAATCAATGATAAAAACCACTAAGGAAGTAAGGAAGGGAATACACTATCACTACTACTAAGGTTGATACCAAAAATGATGTGGTGGTAGGTATTCTGGTTATCCATTCTATAAAATAAAGAACATTTTTTTATTCTATTTCTATACTTTCTTTCATATATTGAAACTTTAGTAGAGATATTCAAACACCACCTAAAGATATGGAGGTTGAGTTATCTATAATAATATAAAATAGGTAAATTATTTCATCTAAAGTTTATAACTCCTCCCTGGTTAATGTTTGTGGGTTGAATCTCCCCGAAAATCTCATATTACCTTATTTATTAGAGTTTGATTGTATATTGGGCTTGTATTTTCTATCTTGATATAAATCCAACATCAACTATTGGGAGAGGGAGACCACTCTTCACATCTAGAGGCATCCTAAAATTCTATAAAAATGTAAATAGGATGAATATCCTTTGGAATATTCTTCTCAATCATGCATACTATTTTATTTTGAGTAAGAATATCTATCTAAAATGAGTGAGACAAAGGATAGAATCATGCTTGAAGACATTCCCTTCATGAGAGACTATACTGGTGTGTTCCCTAGATAATTTCCTAGTCTTCCTCCTAATAAAAATTTTGATATCTCAATTGAACTTATGCCTGGATCTCTCCCCATATCAAATACCCCTCATAGGATAACCACTAATGAGTTAGAAGAACTGAATAATCAATCACTAGAGAATATGGACAAGGGTTTTATATGATAGAGTGCTTCACCATGGGGTGAGAAGATCATTTTTATCAACTAGAAGGATGTATAAATTCACCTATACATTGATTATTGTGAGCTCAAAAAATCACGATAAAGAATTGGTATGCCCTACCACAGATATATTAATTTTTTGATCAAATATATGGGCCCCAATATTTCCCTAATCTGGACCTTTGGTCATGATATTACTAATTAAAGGTAAATAAGGAAGATATTTATAAGACTATCTTTTGAATGAGGTATGGAAACTATGAGTTCATAGTGATTCCATTTTGACTCATTAATAATCCATAAAATTTCATGGACTTACGGAATAGAGTGTTTAGATTTTACCTTAAAAAATTTATGGGAGTCTTTATAAATTATATTATGGTATTATTCAAGAGAAAGGAAGAGCATGAGGAGTATTCAAATATAGTTATAAATAATTTTAGAAGGGAGAAACTATATAAAAAGTATAGTAAATGTGTGTTATGGATAGAGGAAGTATTATTCTTGGGGTATGATATCACCATACAAGGGATATTTGTGGATCCTTATAAGAAAAATGAAATTGAGGAGTGGTTCATAACAACATCTGTAATAGAGATCCATAGTTTCCTTAGAATAAATAAGTATTAGTAATAATTTTTGAGAAAGTTATTGTGATTTTAAAGCCTACTAACCAAGCTAACACTGAAGGGAGTGAAGTATGTCTAGACCTATTAATGAGAATAGTGATTCAAAGAGTTGAAAAAGAGGATAATCACTACACCAATACTTACACAACCCACAAGTGGGAAAATTTTATTGTTATATAGTGCTAAATCAAAGAACATATTAGGCTGTGTACTAATGAAAAATGATAAAGTGATAGCCTTCACCTCAAGGTAGATAAAATTTAATGAGCAGAACTATCCCACACATGATTTAGAGCTATAGCTGTGATATTCACATTACAAATATGGCAGCATTATCCATATGGGGAGATGTCGGATATAATAAAGGATTAAATGATCCTCAAATATATATTCACATATAAATAGATTAATATATGCCAGTTAATTTTTTTAGAGATCATTAAAGATGACGACTTCTCAATGCATTACCATATTGGGAAAGAAAATAAAGTGGTATATGCTCTAAGTAGAAAGGATCTTATAAATTTATAAATGATGATAATTAAGAAGGATCCAATATTTTTAGACAAGAAAATGATATAAATGAGAATCATAAAGTAAGGAACATCATCATTACTTTCTCAAATGATAGCTCAAGCATCCCATTTAGAGAAGATGAATGATGCTCACAGAGATGATGTTGAATTTCAGAAGAATGTGGAAGCGATCAGAAATGTGAAATCCTCAGATTCTAAAATAAATGAGGAATGATTCATAATATTTGGGTCATGAACTTGTGTACCATAAAATCCTTGAATAAATAAGGAAATTTTGAATGATGCACATAGTTAGACCTTCTCCATCCACCTAGGGAGCAGAAGGATGTATTGAGATCTCTGAGATCATTATTCACTACACTAAAATCATACTTTTGTGGTGGGTTTTTAGCGAAGGTTTAATAAAATGTCAGTAATTTTTTTTAAATAATTAAGTGGTGGTTTATTAAAAACTGCTACTAAACCTTTTAATTTTTTGAAAAATCTGACACTTCTCTCCCGAACCCTAACGCTTCACCCCTGACCCCGCGACCCCCCAAATCCATTTTCGACCCCTGAAGTCTCACTATCGACCCCAACCCTCACATCCCCTCACCATCGATCTCAAACCTTTCCGCCCCTCACTACTGGTCCCAAAGTTCGCCCCCACCCTACCCTCACCACCCCTCGCTGTTGGTCTCGACCTAGCCACTCGCGGCCCCTCTCCGCCAGTCCTGACCTAGAACCTCACCACCCCTCAAAGGTTGAGTTGTAAGTGAAAGGGAGTTTTTTATAGCTCTTTACTATATAAAAATTCAATTTAACATGGGTGTTTAGAAATTACATGTTTACTAGAGTTTTGTTCTTGGGTATTTTGATATGGATTGATGCGATTTACAACTCTTGTTAGTAATTAGGTAGCCTATTATGTGTTATCCATATTGAATTATGTATTTATTGAATTATATTTTTCATGTTTATAGATAATACCTTCTAGAAGTTTGAGTAGGGATTTTATTCAATGATGGAGTATATCTCTTGGTCTTTTGAGTTAGTTTTCATTCCCCCAAATCCCACCATGAATGATCATTTGAAAGATCAATGATTTGTGATGGGGTTGAGGCCAGAGGTGAGATCGAGGGTTATTATGTTATGTCTAATGAACTATGCTAAAGTGGTTGATAAGGTGACCATGTATAAGAAACATTTGGTAGGATTAATAGGTTTGGATGGTTACCCTACTACTATAGGTGGAATTTAGAGTTATTATTTTTGTAAAAAGAGGAAGCATGAGGAATCCCAATGAGATAGTATCTAGAGTGTGTAATTACCTTTTGGTTCTATTCCCATGAGACATTCTGGATGCAGAACATTGGTGTGTTTCTAATATGGGAGGGTTGTTCATACCATACAACAGTAAGAAAAATCTTCCAAGACTTTCACCAATGTTGGTGCTTAAGTTATATGTAGTATTTTTCTATGATAAATCCTTAGAGAAGAAAGGTTGGGTCATTTTACACTAAACGCTCTCAGTTGCAGTTGGATGTATTCAAGGGAAAGGGGTATAATCCTTAGATGATAGAAGATTCTCATTTGGATAATAAGTCTTAGAGTAGGACCGATTCTAGGAATTTATATTTGACAGATCAGGTGGTAGAGGATTTAAATGTCAAACCCAAAAAATGTGATATGTATGAAATTTAAATTCACATTTTCAAAAGTTTCTCTTGAATGTGACATGCATGTATTTATTTTAATTAAATGGTAATTGTTTTTTTCAAAATGTTATTTTATTTTTTTAACTATGTTTACATTTTATATTAAAAAGTATTTAACCTAAAGATATTTTTGTTACATGATCGAACCCTTCTTAAATATAATTATTTATAATTTTGGTGATTTAACTCTTGGAGTCATGAAAATAGATTCTTAATACCGTATTGTGTAACACCATTATAAGATTCATCATCAAGGATGTTTTTCTATGTAACAATTAATTTATGATTCCTTTGTTACAAAGGGGATATGTTCTTTTGAAACCATCAACCTTATTCCTCAAGAAGTATTATGATATGTTCATTTTTATCATAAGAACAATATTCCACTTCAATTATATTTTCTAATCATGTTAAGTGGTTAAACTTATTTTTTCTTAAAATGAATGTAATTTGTGAATACCCAATTCTTTAATCATTTAATTTAATGGTACAAACATATATATCATTTATATATTTAGTGTGGAATTTATTATATTATAAATATACCCTTTATGTGGGGTAAATATAATAATCTTTATTGTTTGGATTAAACAATATTTACCTAGAAGATTCACTATTTACTATATGTATTTATATAGGAAAACATTATTTAACAAATTCATATTTTTTTTCAACTAGTATATATGAATCTCTTTTCCTTTTTTTTATTAGTTATGTATTTTAATTATTTTAATAATGCGTAGGCACATTGTGATATATATTGGTAAAATATGTATCACATTACCGAGGAACACACCTCAGTATGCTTTGGGTTTTGTGGATTTCTTATATTTTGAAAATTTCAATCGATCCGTTGATGGGAGAATTATATGTACATGTACTAAATGTAAATTTAAAAGGCGGTTGAAGAGAGACGGAGTTTATGAACACTTGATATTGAATCAATTCCGTGGTAAATATTTGTGTTGGATTTGGCACGGAGAATCGAATGTTATAGAAAGGTTGAGCACTGAAGGCGAATGATCTCCCAACTTCGTCGACAATGGACAATGAAACACAAAACCTTATAAATGATGCATTCGGAATTGGAAGACACAAACACAAAAATAAAAACATATCAGAACAATCAGTTGAGGGGGATACAAATAGAAACATGATAAGTGCTGTTTTTGAGACTGTAGGACAACCAGATCAAGATTATAACATATCATTGGATAGTCCTCTTGATTCTGTAGAGTCTAATATAAGAGAAATCTTCACTGAGCAGACATATGTGTTTCATGGTTTAGTTGATGATGGAAATCAATAATTGTATAGTGGATGTTGGAAATATTCAAAACTTTTTTTCTTCTGAAGTTATTCCCTATCAAATGCCTATGTGGAATTACAAATAAGGTGATGTCCTTGATATTTGAATTGTCTCGTGATTCATTTCCTGAAGAAAAGGTCCCTGAGTCTTTTTTTGATATGAAGAAAGCTGTAAACAATATTGGTCTAAATTATACAAAATTACATGCATGTACCAATGATTATATGATTTATTGGGGAGAGGATTCAAGAAAAAAGGATTGAAAAAACTATTATTCTTCTAGATAGAAGTCAATGAGTGATGTTGGAAGTATGAATCAACATACTACCATGAAGAAGAAGAAAAGGAACACACCTACAAAGGTTTTGCGTTACTTTCCTTTAAATCCTCGATTGCAAAGATTATTCATGTCATTGAAAACCACTAAACACATGAAGTAAAATTCTGAAGATAATAGTAATGATGGGTTAATGCGACATCAAAGAGATTCACAATCATGGAAGATATTTGATTCATTATATCCAGATTTTTCATCTGATCCTAGGAATGTTCGATTTGGAATGGTGCAGATAGATTCAACTGATTTGGGACTTTGAGTACCAGTTAAAGCATTTGGCCTATGGTTTTGATTCCTTATAATCTACCTCTATGGATATGTATTCAAAAAAAATATTTTATCATTTTAGTGATTATTCCTAGAAGGAAAATTCCTGTAAATGATATTGATGTATACCTGCAACCTTTAATTAAAGAATTACAGGAGTTATGGAGCAATGGTGTTGATACATATGATGCATCTTCTAGAATAGTGTTCAAAAAGAAATATGATATAATGTTGACCATTAGTGACTTCCCTAGACTTGATAATTTAGAAACTTGGAGCACTTAAATGGGTTTGGATTGTTCTATTTGTAACTTTGATTTTGATATTTAACAGATACCTCACATTAAAAAATTGTTCTTCCTATGTATTTTGATGCTCCTTTTTCATCACATTGTCTAAAAGAATGGAAAGGGAAATGACTTAGCACAAATTGATTCATCCTTTGAAGAAAACATCAAAAATCGACAAAGGCATGAACAAGGGATCAAAAGCACATGTGCCGCACAAGTTCCATCACTATCGCGCAAGTTTACTTACGCGACACATGATGGTCGGGCAAGTGACTTGCACGACCTAAGTGATAACCGCTCGGGGTATTCTCCTTCCTATAAGTAGACCTTGTGGCCCCCCCCCCCAAAAAAAGAGGATTTTTTCCAGAAACTCAGATTTGAGCTCCTGACGCCCTAGTCTCTTCTCAAAGCTTCCGAAACACTTCTAAGGTAATTTATTACCTAGAACAGAAGATCTAAAGAGGGGGAGGAAGTCCAAAGTGTTGAAACTCATCAACACTTGCGCGCCTGAGTGGCCAGCCCTTAAGCGAAAATGCCACACTTGCGCTCCACCTTACTCCTTTAATAGAACTTGCGCGCCCCTTTTCTGGAAGAACCTCAAGAGGATTATAAAGGCTTTAATCAAGAGTCTCTCAAGTATTACCCTGCTGGTTAATCGTCACGCAAGTACACCCTGTGTCGCGCAGGCATACCTGCGTGACCAGGACTTGCGTGCCCACGCAGTACATGCGCGCCTGCCAGGACTTGCGCGCCCCTGCCTTTTTGGGTGCCCTTCTTGCCCATTTCACCCCTCTTAATCCTTTCCACCTTTCCTATTCAAGATTCAGTCATCAAGACACTCTTCAAAGCCATTTATGGCATGATTTCCTGATTTGACTTCCTTATCTGAAAGGAATTCTGTGGAATATCTCTCAAAACCTAGTGATTTACACATCTTTATGTCACTAAAGATTGATATTTCATTCATTCAACCTCATCCTTTAAGATGAGAGAATCCTTAACCTGGGTCTCCTTTTCAAGAATAATCCCCAGTCATAAGTCCTCTAATTTGGGCATCCTCTTTAGGAGTAAGCCCCAAGTCCTCTAATTTGGGCATCCTCTTTAGGAGTAAGCCCCAGATCCCCTAACCTGGGCTTCCTTTTCAGGAATAAGCCCCAATCTCAAATATGGGCATCCTCCTTAGGAGAAAGCCCCAACCATAATTCTCTTAACCTGGGCTTTCTTTTTAGGAGTAAGCCCTAGTCTCAAAAATGGGCATCCTTTTCAGGAGTAAGTCCCAGTCATAATTCTTAACTTGGGAATCCTCCTTAGGAGTAAGCCCCAATTCTTAAAGTTCCCAAATCTGGGAATCCTCCTCAAGAGTAAGCCCCAAACCTCAATTCCCTTAACCCGGGCCTCCTTTTTAGGAATAATCTCCAGTCATAATCCTTGACCTGGGCCTCCTTTTCAGAAGTAAGCCCCAGTCTCAAATATGGGCATCCTCTTCAAGAGTAAACCCGAAGTACCTTAATTTTTCAAATCTATTAACCTGGGCCTCCTTTTCAGAAATAAGCCCCAGTCTTAACTTCTCTTAACCAGTCCTAATTTACCTTTGATCTGGGATTCCTTTTCAGGAGTAAAACCCAATCATAAGTCTTCTCCTAAATTTGGGCCTCCTTTTCAGGAGTAAGCCCCAATTTAGAGTATTCAAAATCTCCATGAAGCACATATACCTTTATGGACCCTGTTCCTGGATTTCTTCCCTAAAGTAAATCCTAACCTTCATTTATCTGGGCAGTCATACATACATAAGCCCCACATTATTTCTTATGATTGCATCTTTCATGGCACAATTGTCTAATTTTTACCAATACCACTTGTTTCTCACACCAAGCATGACTCACGTGAGCTTAGAGTGTAAAAGTAATTGTGACATCCTTCTTTGAGCCATCAATCATAAACATCATACTCCCTTACTCGAACTACGTGGGTTCTGATTCCTTTTTTAAACAAAGGATATGTAGGTAGCCCGTCTGAGAGTTCGATCCCAACTCTGAAATAATCCATGTCCTTATGAATGACAATAAACTTCAAGTGCCCCCACTAAGTGGCTTTAAAACCAGCATGGTCATCATAATGACCAAGAGACTTCTATATAAATGTGTCGAAGGGTACAATTGACCAAGAATCTCTAATAAATATAGATGATTCTCTATCGATGAAGAACCTCAAACACATATAAAATATTCTCTAAATTTCCTACATATCGATCATTGATTGTCAGATCTAAAGGAAAAATCATTTTATACTTGGTAATGTAATAAGGATTCACAAACATAACTTAAATCTATAAAGAGAGTCCCAGAGTAGACAATAATTCCCCTAAAAAAGGTGTGATGAGTCCGACATCCCATCCTCTTGAACAATGCAAATTCCTAAGCCTCATCATTCTACAAACTAATAGGCGCCTACCTTTGGAAAGTAGGTCTGAATGGATGTGGAATCATTGGATGTTTCCGGTTCTACGAACAAACCCGTTAGAAACCGATCAGAATGTTTGAACCTCCCATCTAGGCGGTCATCCCTAGATTCCGAGGGAAACAAAAATGGAGAACCCAACGTGAATCCTTAACCAAGTTAAAATAATGTTTTACCCATTTGTTAGGCCCCTATTTAAAACTCAATGAGAGGGCCGACAAAAAAAATCATTGACATATGTGCTCATCCAAAATATGTAGTGGCTGAATTTATCTTGATTACGTCTGTTATATCAAATAGGCACTCTTTTCCCAAGATCTTATGCATTTCTAGAATGTCTGCTCTCAAGTTCACACCTGGGAATACTACTACTGCAAATGCCACTGCTGCTACTCCTGCTGGATCGTCGTCCACTCTTAGGACGATATCACTTACTCAGCGTCTTCAACGCTGGGTATCAAACGCACTGGTTAAGGAGTACCATCAACACAGTACCATCCCAACTCTGGAGGCTTCCCGACAAGCCCTCCAAGTAAACAACTCACATCGGTCGTCCGGACAACTACGACTAGTGATCAAGAAGCCGGCGGTGCTGACTACCATCTCCAACCGTTTCGGGTCATTATCCCCAGAACGCAATCACCATTCGCTCCCTTATTCTAGGGAGGTGAATGAGAAGGTCCCTCAGGACCTTACTTGAAAAAGATAGGAGTCCTTATTGAGGGATCCCACCAAAAATCGCCGCCATACTCATGCGGCAGTGCGCCCTCAAAATGATGAGGGTACCGACTCCAGGCGTTCGGCTCAGGTTCCTCGAACCCGAGCAAGCAAGACGAACCACCAGAGGCGGAATCCGGTCAACAGTGAGCAGGTTCTCATCTCTTCCGTCTCCGGAGAAGTCCACCAACCTAACTTGGTGGTAAGCAATGAGCATGCACATACACCTGCCCGTTTTAATTCCGCTGTCCATCAGACTCGTCTGGAAGAATCACGCCAATCCCACCAGGCAATTCCGGCGGAGTACTATAGGCAGGAACATACACTTATTTATATATCATCAGCTAGTAAACAGGCTCGTCTGACTACATATGATGGATCTCGTCAACCACGTTTGGCGAAGTGCAATAAGAAGTCACATACACCTGCTAGTATTAATCAAGCCTACCAACAGTCTCGCTTGGTAGCATTCGGAGAAGTTAGTCGGAAAGCCCCGACAACAAATATGAGGTAGACTCAACTCTCTGCCCCCACACTTGAGTACTTTCAGGATTCACTGACAGGAAAAGGAGGACACGAGCATGCACATACACCCGCTCCAAGCCCGGAATGGACGTATATTCCCGTTCCGGCAGCTGAAGTCACCAAGCGTATTCTATCAATGGTGAAAGAGCAGAAGCAAATCCCTGTTCATATTCTGGATGCCTGCCAGGATATTATAACAACTTCAGTAGCATCTCAGGGAAAGACACATAAATCTATCCCTACTGGTGGAGTGATACATCAACAATTCACTCCGAAACAGACACACACATCTTTTCCAGTCCAAGAGGGTTGTGGGGAATACTCCCCCATAGAATACGGACAACCAAGTCAGGCACATACACCTGATTTGAGTAGAGATCATCAGCCTAACCTGGCCATCTTTCCTGATCAGGCATATACACCTTCTCAGAGCAGCCACTTTCGTCAACAAGTGGTTTCCAAGGTGATTAAGAAGGCGTCTAAGAAAAAGACCCACCCAACACAGTCAGGAGATCAAGAGACAATATGTAAAAAGACCTTGCTCGATGATGGAGTTCTTGAGGCCCTCAGACAATTATCTGTTGAAATAAAGATTCTACTCCCTCATTTCCCAATAGTGGGAACATTAATTGCGATGGTCTTCAACAGACACTTCCTCATGATGGCTTTCTTCATGACAATTCGGTCGATCTCGAAGTTTCATCTTCAGATGAGAGCCACAGGAACCCTCTGTGTGGTCAGAAGACCAAGGAGAAAGAGATCTCATCTTTTGCTGTAACCCATTATGGTGGTCCTCCCCATGATGATGAATTTTTCTGCGAAAGTCCTCTCCACAGTAGTGATGCACATTGCCCGGAAAATGCTCCAGTGGAAAATGTAGTTCCAAGAAAGCCCTCTTATCTTGAGGCACTTACAAATGCAAAACCAGTCATGTCTGAAGCTTCATCACTAGTAGGTGAAATACTTTATCAATCAGAAGATATTCCAGGGTGTAGGCCATTCTCCGAACTACCCTAAGTCATGCATCTTCTAGTTTGATCAATGATTTCTCTACCAATCCTGTTGAATCGAATGAAGCAACCAGGAAACACAAACTCTAGTCAAATCAGGTATAAGAATATTCATCAAATGATAAAGAGGAAATGATGAACATGAGAAAACAACTGGCGAAAGGTGAAGTGCCAGTCATGTTTTGGCCTCTGGCTGACTCTCAGTATAATATTCCAGAAATGTTGACGGAAGATGAAATTCATGATATTCGTCTCAACATATGGGAAAATATTTTTCAGTTGAAAAAGAAAGTATTTCTTATGATGAATATGAAAATCATCTAAAGATAATAGAATGGTTACAACGTCAGATTTATTTGGCGTCTCTATCAGTCTCTCGATATCCGAAGGCTGAAAAGAAGCAGAGAGCCCTTAAACGTTCATGCTTTTGCGCACTAAGAATATCATTTCAGTTAATTTCCAATGCCCCATATGGTATTCGTGTCAGAGGATGGGGTGTTCATGGAGAACTACATTTCACGGTGCTCTACAGTCAGCAAAGCCCGCCGAAAATGGTCTCATGCAATGTTATTGCCCATGGCCGACCACAGTCAATGGGCTTTGTTTGTAATCAAAAGCTTTCCCAAGAACATGCTTCAACTAGTTCCTCTCAAAATCAAGAATACAGAGAACAAGTTGTCAAATTACTCTTGTATCAAGTAAACGAGAATATTGAACATGCCTCTCATTTGGAGCAAGTACGTCACCAAGTGACAGAAGTGTCGGAAATCATCCAACGGTCTTTTGAACTGGGTGATAAAAGCAGATACAGGTTAATGTATCCAGCTAATTTCCAAACTAAGGTTTGTAGGATCAGGACGAATTTAAAGAAAGTCTCAGACATAGCATGTCAAGAACCACCCTAGCTCGCATGACTGGGGTATCTTTTAAACCAACCCTCGGAATCAACAAAAAGGATTCAGGGAGTTGAGCGAGAACAGTAGGAACATCCCCAGTCCACTGGACTGGGGAATTTTTCAAATCATCAATCACCTCCTCAGAGAAAGTCCATCTTTTCTAGATTGGGGAAGAAACCTCAAGAGGAACGAAGATCCAAATTATTAGGAGATTCTCTCCAAATTATGGTTCGTCAAGAAGTTCCTGAGGGATCGAATCAACAAAAGGCAATGTCTCATCAATGACATGGAAGAAGACAATATCACAGAAATTCTGATAGAAGGGATGTGATGAGTTATGCATCAATCAATTTCATCAATTCCATTGTTGCTGATCCACCAGATGAGGCTCACTCAGGGGACTCATATGAAGAGGTTCCTGCTCAAGAAGATGTACGCACCGGCACAAATGAAGAAGGTGTGCGTACACAAAGTCAAAGGATTACTCAGAACTTAGTTAATCCTTCGAGTAACCCACTTCCCCCTCTCCGAAAAGGATCCAACAAAGGGAAGGGAAAGAACCAGGTTACATATCTTTCCTCTGGAGAAGGTCAATCGCTCTCACTAGAGAAGAGGTTTGCACAACAGGAGGAAGAAATGAAGGAATTAAGAAGGTTGAATGCAAAACTACTTCAGAGTAGTCTTCTTCTTAAGAATGCTGGAGTCAGTCAGCCAAAGGAATTTGTTGCAGCTACTGAGATGGATTAAGAATATCCTCCTCTATCAGTACACCCCCACAGGTCTAATCCTACGGGTCAAGTGCAACAACAGTTGGCAGTACTACCATTATTTGCAGCACCAATCGCCACATCTGTCCAAGCTCCAGTCATTTCACCTACCCAAGTCCAAGTTCAACCGGATGTTTCTCAAAAGTTAATAACTACTATTGAGTCATTAACATCTCGGTTAGAAACTATGGAAGGGAAGCGTGCACAAGTTCAACCAGAAAAGAAAGTTTACCCTGAATGGGTAGATTCAATTTCTCCTCCATCCAGTTTTGGGAACCCTGTATTCCCTTATTTTCAATGGATCAGGTGATCCTGAATAGCATTTGACGCATTACGTGTCTTGTTGCAATCCTATGATGGGAACTCTGGAACATCAAGAAGTAGTGAAACTCAGATGCTTCGTGCGAACCTTGCAAGGACCAGCATTTGTTTGGTATAAAAGCTTGCAATCCTGGTCAATTACCAGATGGGAGGATCTTCGCAAAAAATTCCTCCTTCAGTTCATCTCAACTTTTCCAAAGACAACAGTTTTCGATCTTACAAACTGTAAGAAAAGGGAGAATGAAAGGGTCTCTGATTTCATTTCTCTATGGAAGGGATTAATATATTCCTTGAGTTTAGCACTTTATCAAGAAGAATTGTTGCCAATCTATGTGGAAAATCTGCGTGACGAATTACACACGCCGTTAATCCCTGTGAAATACACCGGAGGGTTTAGAGACCTTACTTCAATCGCTCAGCAGATTGAAGATTCCCTTATACAAGCTAAGGCTAAATCTCGTGTAATTCCATTAGATCCAGGAAGGAGAATGGGTAAAGCAGAAACTACTACAGTTATGCTTAAAAAAGAACCTATACCTATTTCTACTTCAAAACCTTCATCTTCTCGAAGGGCTCCACCTTTTGAGCACCAACAACAAAGGCCTTTTCGTCCAGACGATCAAAAATATCAAAGGCGAAAAAAATTTGAGGATCTGAAGAGAAAAACATACTCTTTTCGAAATGAACAAGTTCCTGGTTATTTCATTTCGGCTCTGGAAAACAATTTGGTTCAATTTCCAATGCCCAAGAGGCCAAACAAGAAAGGAGGTGAAGAACATCCCAATTATTGCCCTTTTCATCAAATGATGGGGCATCCCATCCAAGAGTGTTTTGTCTTCAAAGACCTCCTGCAAAAGATGGTCGACTCGGGACAAGTCACATTGAAAGGCTCCTTAGCCCAGGTAGCATGTTTCACTACTACAGTTCCAGAGGAGAAAGGTGAATGGAAAGAAGTCAAAAGCAAAAATGCACAGAAGTATGATGATTGGATGGTTAGAAAGACAATCAATCGAACTCATGCTATTTTTTGAACACAATTAAAGAAACCAATTGTGTCTTCTTCCATGAATGTTGCGGAAAAACCCTCTTAGTCAGAGGGAAAGTCCTCAAAGAAACGAAATGATTCAAATAAAGAAAAAGAATCAGAAGAAGATGAGTATGTGTCAAAGCCTAAGTTTTCTTTGAATTTGGCAGAATTCATGCCATATACTTCAAAGCCACAGGCACCGCCCCACCAAAAGACACATCCTAAATAGGCTAATCAGGAAGAGTCTTCATCAGACGAAGAGTTAATCTTTGGTTCTGTTAATATGATTCAATTAACAGATCCATATGTCAGTCGAATTTTTGATTTCAATGGGCCCGAATTCCCTGTATCAAATAGAGGAATCAGAGGAAGTTCCAGGGGCTCAGGATACAGGGGAAGATGTGGATATTTCAGAAGCCACTATTCCAATTCTACCCCAGCTAGAACTGTGTACGCAACAGAAACTCGTGGTAGAGCCCTTCAGCGAGCTCAGCAAGAACAAGAAAGTTCTTCTACCAATAGCAAATTCAGTCCCGGCACACTTATTTTGGAAGACCGGTTGAAGGTTCCATCTTCTTCCTCTCAGCAAGTAAATGGATCTAATCGGTCTAATCTTCCAAAACCAGGAATATTGCTAACTTCTATCCAAATAAAAGATACATAAACTTCCAAAGCATCTGCTTACAAGGTACCTGCTAAACCACATATTCCTATTGTGAAACGCAGACCTCTGGATAAAAAGTATGATATATTGAAACACTTGGCCCAATTACCAGCCAAGTTATCAATTCTGGATGCTCTGAATCTGTCAAAAGATCTTCAGGAAGCACTCATCGAGGCTTTTTCAAGTCCTCAGGAGTTTGAAACTGAAATTGCTGCAGCTGAATTCTATCACATAGAGAATAATCCTGCAGAATTCCATGCAATAATATCCTTTCCTGATGAAGATGAAGATGATGTTGTGCATAGAAATATTAGACCATTGTACTTGTCTGACAAGTTCAATGTCATGGATGTTCGAAGAGATTTCATTGACAATGGTTCAGGAGTCAACCTCATGCCCATTCGAACACTTCATCGATTGGGACTCACGGAATCTGATTTATCTCCTCCCACCATGATGCTACAGGGATATGATAAAAATGAACAATAACCAATGGGTGAAGTTACACTCAAAACTCAGTTTGGAGATCTTGTATCCAATTCAGATTTCATGGTTGTTGATCAAGACTCAGCCTTCAACATCTTTCTTGGAAGACCCTAGATACATCAACATGCGGCTATCCCTTCATCATACCATCAATGTATCAAATATTGTTTCGATGGTCAAGTTGGGACATTGTATGGTGATAAGGCCCTGGTCAAGACATGTGAGTCTCAATACATTGAGGCAGAATTCTATCACATGAAGCAAAGGGAGAAATCCATAACAAAGGAGATTACCAAAGTTAATGCTCCATATGGTTTGGAAAAAATTCCAGTAAATCCATTTACACATGTGAGTACAGATTATGTGTTTCCTATCAGTTAAATTGACAAGATAGACCCAAATCAAAATACTCTTATGGAAAGATCCATAATGTCAATTACGACAATCGAGCCAGACAACATGGGAGAAATTGGTAATCTACCAAGTAGTGATGAAAGCAAAAATGGTGACGTCTTCATTTCATCTGCTGAAATCCAACAAGTCTATGCTTCGCCAATTAGGCCAGAAGAAGTTATAGCAACATCAGAGGTGAACAATGATGTCGATTCTCAATCCATCATATCCTCTTTATTACCCAAAGAAGACCCTTCATCATCAATCGGGTCGGAAATGGAAGCTTCTTCTTCAAGATATGCAAATTTTGAAATCTCTTCGGATCATGAGAATTCTAATTTATCATCTACTATGCAAGTAGAAATGGAAGAAATAACACATGAAGAAGAAGAAGAGGAAGATCTCAGAGATGATCCTCTATCATTTGAAGAGGGTATCTCTACCACTGTGGATGAACTCAGAGAAATAAATCTGGGTACAAAAGAAGATCCACGCCCCACTTTAATCAGTGCGGCCATGACTCTTGAAGAGCAAGAGATGTATATTTCTTTTCTAAAGAAAAATAGAGTTATATTTGCCTGGAACTATACAGAAATTCCTGGGCTTGATCCTGATGTTTCTACTCATCATTTGGGTTTACTTGAAGAACATCGAGGATTTAAGAAAGCCGCGAGAAGAACACACCCAACTTATGCTTCCAAAATTGAAGATGAAGTGGATAATATTATCAAAGCTAACTTAGTCAGAGAAGTTCAATATCCCAAATGGTTGGCTAATATTGTCCCTTTAAAGAAAAATAACAGACAAATTAGAGTTTGCATCGATTTCAGAGATCTTAATCGGCATTGTCCTAAGGATGATTTCCCAATTCCGATTACAGAACTTCTAATTGATGTAACAGCTGGATATGAAGCACTTTACTTTATGGATGGATATTCTAGATATAATAAGATCCGAATGGCCCCAGAAGATGAGGAATCTACAGCCTTCAGAGCCCCTCAGGGTGTGTTTTGCTACCGGGTAATGCACTTTGGCTTAAAGAATGCAGGTGCAACTTATCAGCGTGCCATGCATCGTATCTTCAAACCCTTCTTAGGGAAGTTTGTTGAATTCTATGTAGACGATTTGGTAGTTAAATCTAAACAACGTTCTAATCACTTGTCTGATTTGGAATTCATATTCTGCAAGCTTCGACAACATAATTTGAAGATGAGCCCCTTAAAATGTGATTTTGGGATAACCTCAGGAAAATTTATCAGCTTTTTTGTACACCATCGTGGTATTGAAGTTGATCCTGAGAAGACCAAGTCAATCCTTGGTATGTCACCTCCTCAAAATTTGAAAGAATTAAGAGGACTTCAAGGACACTTAGCCTATATTCGGCGTTTCATCTCCAATTTAGCCGGCAAAAGTTTACCCTTCACTAAATTGATGAAGAAGGGATTCACTTACTAGTGGACTGAACAATGTCAAGAAGCATTTGATATTCTCAATAAATACCTCTTGAGTCCACCAGTACTCATGCCACCTATTCAAGGAAGACTACTTATCCTCTACGTGACAACTCTAGAGCAATCATTGGGTGCCTTTCTTGCTCAAAATAATGATGTTGGGAATGAAAATAGCCTCTACTATCTCAGTCGAACCATGCTTGAAGCAGAAACCCAGTATTCAAGTATTGAGAAGTGCTGCCTGGCATTAATCTTTGTAGTTCAGAAGTTGAGACACTACCTGAAACAACACAAGGACTAATTGGTATCTCGAAATAACCCGCTCAAATTTATCCTAAGTCGTCCAATGCTTACAGGACGTCTGGCAAGGTGGGCATTTATTTTACAGCAATTCGACATTCATTATGTGTCTTAAAAGGCGATAAAGGGCAAAGCTCTGGCTGATTTCCTAGCTGAACACCCTTCAGTGGAAGACACATCTTCAGATATTGAACTCCCTGATGAGGAAGTCTTCTCTATTCAAGAAAGTCCTCAGGCATGGGAAATGTATTTTGATGGTGCTTCCAGAAGTCCAACAGGGAGGAAAATGGAAAATCCTAAATTCAACAAAGTTGGCCTAGGAATTGTTCTCATTTCTCCAGAAAAGGCAGTGTTACCTTATTCCTTCTTATTGTGGGAAGGTGGTACCAATAATGAAGTAGAATACCAAGCTCTCATTGTAGGTTTGGAATTAGCACTTCAAGCACAAGTGAATCACTTAAAGGTGAAAGGTGATTTAGACCTGGTAATCAAACAAGTCAATGGGGATTATGCCATCAGAAAAGAAGAACTAATCCATTTGTATGATTATGTCAGAGAATTAATGGAGGAATTCCCTTTGGAACCGACATTTTCTTATGTCCCAGGATCACAAAATGCTCAAGCTGATGCATTGGATAATATAGCCACAGCTCTGGAAGATCCAAATCGAGACGAGACAACCATCAGTATTTCCCACCGTCGTGAAATTTCACCTTATGTTCGAATCAGAACAGAGGAAATGAATGAAATTTGTCCCATTCCTGAACTGTATGGTCATACTAGAGGATGGATGTCACCTATCAGGGAATACCTTCAAAATGGAACATTTCCACCTGATAGAGCTGAGAAAGAACAAATCCGGCGACGTGTGGTTAATTTTACTCTTTATGATAGCCTAGATCACTTAGAGAAAATTCTCTACAAACGTGGTTTTGATGGAGTTCTCTTCAGATGCATTGATGGTGAAGAGACAATGACTGTCATGAAAGAAGTGCATGCAGGAGTTTGTGGTGCCCACCAGTCTAGACATAGACTGTCTGATCAGATTTGAAGGCTTGGATACTTTTGGCCTTCAATGATACAAGATTGTATCAATTTCACAAAGAAGTGTCATTCATGACAAGTACATGCCAACTTCATTCATCAACCCCCAGAGTTGCTTCATACAGCTAAATACTCATGGCCATTTGCCACATGGAGAATGGATGTGGTGGGACCTTACCCTTCGGCTATGGACAAGCAGTTTAAGTACATTCTTACTGCTACTGACTTCTTTTTCAAATGGGCAGAGGAAATACCTCTCAAGGAAGTCAGTTCTAAATGCGTTGTTAGATTCATAAAGTCTAACATCATTACCAGATTTGGTGTCCCTCATACCATATTGACAGACAATGGCACCAATTTCTATTCATCCGAGGTGAAGAAGTTGTATCAAGAATACAACATCAAATCCAACCATTCATCTCGGTATCATGCAGCGGCCAACGACCAGATAGAAGCCTTTAACAAGACTCTTTCAAATATACTGCAAAAGATGGTGGATAAAGATAAGAGGTCATGGCCTAATAAACTCTTTCATGCTTTATGGGATTATCGGACTACCACCCGCACTGCAACTCGGTCAACTCCATATTCATTGGTATATGGAACGAAAGTCGTCTTGCGCATTGAAGTTCAACTACCCTCACTCAGAGTTTCCATTTGTGATCAATCATCTACAGATGAACAATCTCAAAAGCGATTGAATGAATTGGAATGGTTAGATGAGAAAATATTGTCCACTTTGCACCACTTTGAAGTCTATCAGAATCGAATAGTACGAGCTTTTAACAAAAAAGTTCGTCTTCGTTCATTCACTCAGGGAGAATTGGTATTAGTTCTCAGAACTCCAATGATACCAGGAACAAAACCTCCCAATCTTGAGCCAAAATGGGAAGGACCTTATTCAATACATAGGGTCTACTCTAATGGAGCTTATTCCTTAATCTCAATGGATGGAGAACTCATCACTACTCCAACCAATGCCAGATTTTTGAAGAAGTATTTTGTATAAACTGCAAAGTACCTTTCTCGTCCTTGATATATAATGTTAAACTATACAACAACGGTCCATACAAATGACCTTAAACTATTTGTACTTTCATCCCACACGACGTTAAACTGTGAAAAAGTTCTCGTCCTTGCTATATGACGTTAAACTATACAACAACGGTCCATACATATGACCTTAAACTATTTGTACTTTCGTCCCACACGACGTTAAACTGTGAAAAAGTTCTCGTCCTTGCTCTATGACGTTAAACTATACAGCAACGGTCCATACATATGACCTTAAACTATTTGTACTTTCATACCACACGACGTTAAACTGTGAAAAATTTCTCGTCCTTGTTATATGACGTTAAACTATACAGCAACGGTCCATACATATGACCTTAAACTATTTTTACTTTCGTCCCACACGACGTTAAACTGTGAAAAAGTTATCTTCCTTGCTATATAACGTTAAAATATACAACAACGGTCCATACATATGACCTTAAACTATTTGTACTTTCGTCCCACACGATGTTAAACTGTGAAAAAGTTCTCGTCCTTGCTATATGACGTTAAAATATACAGAAACGGTCCATACAAATGACCTTAAATTATTTTTACTTTCGTCCCACACGACGTTAAACTATGAAAAAGTTCTCGTCCTTGCTATATGACGTTAAACTATACAGCAACAGTCCATACATATGACCTTAAACTATTTGTACTTTCGTCCGACACGACGTTAAACTGTGAAAAAGTTCTTGTCCTTGCTATATGACATTAAACTATACAGCCATGGTCCATACATTTGACCTTAAACTATTTGTACTTTCGTCCCACATGACGTTAAACTATGAAAAAGTTCCCTAAATGGTCTAGTATGACCTTAAACTGCAACTAGGTCTTGTATGACCTTAAACTGCATCATCAACGGTCCATGCATATGACCCTAATCTATTTGCAAGTCCCTTACGTCCAGCAAGATGTTAAACTCTGACGTCCTAACTATATGATGCTAAACTGTATAAAAGTACCTTACGTCCGGAAAGACGTTAAACTACATAATCATCAAAGGTCCTGTATGACCTTAAACTGCACCACCGTCCAGCATGACATTAAACTGCACCATCCACGGTCCACGCATATGACCCAAAACTATTCGAACTTTCGTCCAACATGATGCTAAAATGTATCGTCCCTTTTTCGTCCAACATGATGTTAAACTATGAAAAAGTCCCTAATACGTCTAACATGATGTTAAATGGTGTACTCGTTTTTCCTCCCTGCATGAAATTAAACTGCATAGTCCCCCTTTTTGTCCAACATGATGTTAAACTCTATTGTCCCCATCGTCTTAACTACATGACGCTAAACTGTACAGAAAGTCTGTGATACGTCTTACATGACATTAAACTGTATTTTTTCCCTGCTATATGACACTAAACTGTGCAGCACCAATAGTCCTAACTGTAAGACTTTAAACTTCATAGTCCCTTTATATGTCCTACATGACATTAAACTATGCATCGTTAAGGTTGTTGTTACCTCTTGTTTATCACACCGAGTATGACTCACGTGAGCTTAGAGAAAACCTCAACCATAACACTCTCTCTAGGCCGATAACCATGTCTAAGCCCTAACATCATTTTTAGGTCATTGTCCCCAAGAACAACTTGATCATTAATTCATTATTTAATTGAACTACACAGACTTTTATCCTTGCCTTCTAGGCTGGGTATGTAGGCAACCTCACAAGGTTCAAGCCCAAAACCAATCTCTTCATGTCGGTTCATCTCCATATCATACGATGTTAATTTGTGAAACCGCCCTCAGAATCAATATCTTTACATTGGTTCACTTTCGTCCTTGTTATACTACGTTAAACTATACAACACTTTTGTCCAGTATGACAATAAACTACAAATTTCTTTGATACCCTCACCTGAGAGGGAACCATTATTTTCATTGATTTTTCAATCAAGTTTCATTTCAAAGACTACGTTCATACATGGCAATGCCCAAACATTTTATCTTGGGTTAAACCATCATTTCACTAAATTCCCCTTTCACCCTTCACATGTACGAACCAAATTTGTACAGAGGGTATTTCTAGAACTACGTGGATTTGATTCCCATCCTTATGGGATACATAAGAATGTTCGAGTGTCCCTCGAATCCAGCCCCAAGTCTTTGGGCCTAAACCCAAATTCCATTTTCAGTCCCTTGGATGAAAAGTACCCATGAAAACACACACTGTGTATTTCTTAAAATGGTCCAAGATCTATGACCCTAAACTTAGATCTCTAATAATTTTGTCCCACATGACGTTAAACTGTAGTTTAAGAACTACGTATGGCTTGATTCTCATCCTTATGGGATACGCAGTGAAGTCCAACATTTCAATTTAGGACCCAGCCACAACATGATTATGGTTAGAATTGATCTATGTATATCTGTATACATTGAACAATACCCATCTTTATGTGTCATAATCCTAACCTTAAATATTTTCAGATCCTCATAACCCTTTTCATGACTTCTAGTCACAAAAATGTCAAACTTCTGAGAGTTCTTTTTCCTGACTATGTAGCACGTGCCCATAAGAGGCCTTGCATAAACAGTCTACATAACAGGCTTTTTAGCCAAAAGATACTATTATTTGACTATGCAGCCAATGCCCTTAGGTGGCCCTGCATAATTCAACCCCCTAACGGGTTTTTCAGATAGTGGTAACTTCATTATTGGGAAGAATGCCTCTTTTATCCTTATTTGTCTTAAACGACAATATGTAGGGATCCACAAAAATAGCCATCCTTAACATATTTGTCCCATATCCTTTTTCATGATCTGAAAGTATTCAAGTCTATGGTTTATATTATCCTTCCCTATGTTTGGGTCAGACCTTCGTAGGAGTGATATTAATCTAGTTCTTCGATAATCTTGTTTGGAAATATCTTCTCCATATTTAAGTACCCCTTTC
Source organism: Viscum album (assembly GCA_963277665.1). Lineage (NCBI taxonomy): Eukaryota > Viridiplantae > Streptophyta > Magnoliopsida > Santalales > Viscaceae > Viscum > Viscum album. The sequence goes on along the minus strand of OY728136.1, from coordinate 281,491,525 downwards.
CATATAGAAAACTCTATACTTTGGAATATTTTAATCTCCATAAACTTTCACTGGTTTTTAGCACTAGGAAAGTAAATTTCTGAGAGTTATTTTGCCTGACTATGCAGCATGTGCCCATAGGCGGCCTTTCATAAACAGTCTACATAACAGACTTGTTAGCCAAAAGATTATATTTTATTTAACTATATAGCCAATTTCCTTAGGTGGCCCTACATAATTCAACCCCCTAACGGGTTTGTTAAATAATGGTAACTTCATTCTTAGAAACTACTTCTTCTAATGCCTTTTAATTCTTTTTTATATCATTCCTCAGATTAAAATATTCTTAAGTAATAGCTTACATATTTTCCCTCATACTTGAGTATGGTAATATGTTCTCACATGAATTTTCAAGGAATTGAGTCAATTCTAATCCATTTCGGTCAAAGATATTTCGACCTTAAACATTAGACCTTTTTATGTCCGACGTGCATAACTTTAAACTGCCCACAAAAGACAAGGGAACTCTGAATTAAAGTCAAGTTCCCAGCTCACTAAACATACATTTTGTATGATTTAGGTAACATTGAGCAATTAAAAGGTTCGAAGTTTGTAGGGTTATTTACATTAATCCTCGTAAAAATCAACCTATGCTTACTAGGCCCATTGACTTAAGTAAAATCTAAAGCATGTAGCAAAAGATAATATAGGTACAAATGAGTGAAGGTGAAAGTGTTTTTCATTGATGTACAAGAGTTAGAAGGACATCCATAGATTGGAGTCTCTTCTATTTTTCAATAATTACAAGAGGCTTTCAACATAACTCTTCATTTGATTTACGACATCCCGAGCTTCATCAGCAGCCACCTAGAATTCATTCATTCAACTGGATACCATAAGAGATGCAGTGATACTATCTCTTCTTGGAACAATTGTAAAAGAATGTTCTTGAGTGCGATTTGAGAAAATTTTTTGCTGATCAAACAGTGACTCTGTTTCTGTCTAAGAGACTTGGAAGATGGATACATGGATTTGAGAATGGAGCATTGGAAGTAAAGAGCCATTTGGAGATAGTAATCTCTTCAGATATTGCTCTAATGCCATGTTTGTCTTCCCTCCACCAAACGGCAGCGGAAAACATTTCAGCCCATGGGTTTTCCATTTTCATATCTGCAAGGAAATGATATGGAGGAAGAATTTGAAGGTTCACACCATTTTTGTTGTTCTTAATGCACAACATAACCGAAATAGAGGAGTAGCAGTGCAGCTGCATTTCAGTTGTATAGTTCTTTTCATTTGGAACATTGACTCCTTGCAGAGGACCATGAACATACAGGGATAGGTAGATTCTCTGTGGGAAATTAAGATGATATTTCTTCAAGTACTTATCCAAATCTGGGAGAGTGTTGTCGTAGATATCATAGTAATCATGGCCAACAATGTTCATCATGTCATCAATCCGCTTGCTAGCCAGTTCATCAGCCGTTCCGATTCTCCTAAGAGCCATTGAATCTGCACAAAAGTTGAACAAACTAACTCTTAAATGGGTTTATTTTTTCATAAAATTTGTGAAGGAATTCAGAAAAATGGCAAAGGCATTAAGGCGCGCAAGTCTAAAACTTGGTGCGCAAGTGTTAGTGTTCCGCACTAGTTTTTGACGCGCAAGTATAAATCACGCAAGTACAAATACCTATAGTGCAGCGTGACAGCAAAGAAACATCGGAAAATAGAGAAACCTGCGCCGCTAAGGTGACCTGCGCGGCGAGAGCTCGATGGTATGAATTCCGGAAATCCGGATGCTTTGTACGGAAGTGAGGCCCTCTATTTATAGACACAGCCAAGACCCTGCGCGCCGTACCCTGGGTGACTAAATACCATCCCATGCGCGCCGGACTCTGGGCGCCCGAAGCTCATTTGTGCACCCAAACATGCGCCCCGCCGTTCCATTGGTTTTCTTCTTTTCCTCAGAGTCAAATCCGATTTTCTTTTTGGATCCAACTCTGAGGGGGGACTTTTGTTGATGCTCTTTTTTCATCACATTATCTAAAAGAATGGAAAGGGAATTGACTTAGCACAAATTGATTCATCCTTTGAAGAATACATCAAAAATCGATAGAGGCATGAACACGGGATCAAAATCACATGTGCCGCGCAAGTTCCATCACTATCGTGCAAGTTTACTTGCGCAACGCATGTTGGTCACGCAAGTGACTTGAGCGACCTAAGTGATAACTTCTCGGGGTCTTCTCCTGCCTATAAATAGACACTGTGGGCACCCCAAAAAAAGAGGATTTTTTTCCATAAAGTTAGATTTGAGCTCCCGGCGCCCTAGTATCTTCTCAAAGCTTCCGAAACACTTCTAAGGTAATTTCTTACCGAGAACAGAAGATCTAAAGAGGGGGAGGTAGGCCTAAGTGTTGAAACTCATAAACACTTGCGCGCTTGAGTGGCCAGCCCTTAAGGGAAAAGGTCACACTTGCGCTCCACCTTACTCCTTCAATAGACCTTGCGCGCCCCTTTTCTGGATAAACCTCAAGAGGATTCTAAAGGCTTTAATCAAGAGTCGCTCAAGTATTACCCTGCTGGTTAATCATCGCGCAAGTACACCATGTGTCGCGCAGGTATACCTGTGCGACTAGGACTTTCATGCCCACGCAGTACCTGCGCGCCTGCCAGGACTTGCGCGCCCCTGCCTTTTTGGGTGCCCTTCTTGCCCATTTCACCCCTCTTAAGCCATTCCACCTTTACTATTCATGATTCAGTATTCAAGACATTCTTCAAATCCATTTATGGCATGATTTCTTGATTTTAATTCCTTATCTGAAAGGAATTATGTGGAATATCTCTCAAAACCTAGTGATTTACACATCTTTATGTCACTAATGATTGAGATTTCATTCATTAAACCTCATCCTTTAAGATGAGAGAATCCTTAACCTGGGTCTCCTTTTCAGGAATAATACCCAGTCATAATTCCTCTAATTTGGGCATCCTCTTTAGGAGTAAGCCCCAAGTCCTCTAATTTGGGCATCCTCTTTAGGTGTATGCCCAAGATCCCCTAACCTGGGCTTCATTTTCAGGAATAATCCCCAGTCTCAAATATGGGCATACTCCTTAGGAGTAAGCCCCAGCCATAATTCTCTTAACCTGGGCTTCCTTTTTAGGAGTAAGCCCCAGTCTCAAATATGGGCCTCCTTTTCAGAAGTAAGTCCCAGTCATAATTCTTAACTTGGGCATCCTCCTTAGGAGTAAGCCCAAATTCTTAAAGTTCCCAAATCTGGGCATCCTCCTCAGGAGTAAGCCCCAAACCTTAATTACCTTAACATGGGCCTCCTTTTTAGGAATAAGACCCAGTCATAATCCTTGACCTGGGCCTCCTTCTCAGGAGTAAGCCCCATTCTCAAATATGGGCATCCTCTTCAAGAGAAAACCCCAAGTCCCTTAATTTTTCAAATCTCTTAACCTGGGCCTCCTTTTCAGGAATAAGCCCCAGTCTTAACTTCTCTTAACCAGTCCTAATTTACCTTTGATCTGGGATTCCTTTTTAGGAGTAAAACCCAATCATAAGTCTTCTCCTAAATTTGGGCCTCCTTTTCAGGAGTAAGCCCCAAGTTAGAGTATTCAAAATCTCCATGAAGCACATATACCTTTATGGACCCTGTTCCTGGATTTCTTCCCTAAAGTAAATCCTAGCCTTCATTTATCTGGGCAGTCATACATACATAAGCCCCACATTATTTCTTATGATTGCATCTTTAATGGCACAATTGTTTAATTTTTACCAATACCTATTGTTTCTCACACCGAGCATGACTCACGTGAGCTTAGAGTGTAAAATTAATTTTGACATCCTTCTTTGAGCCATCAATAATAAACATCATACTCCCTTACTCGAACTACCTGGGTTCTGATTCCTTTAAAAAAAGGATACGTAGGTAGCCCGTCTGCGGGTTCGATCCCAACTCTGAAATAATCCATGTCCTTCTGAATGAAAATAAACTTCAAGTGCCCCACTGAGTGGCTTTAAAACCAGCATGGTCATCATAATGACCAAGATACTTCTATATAAATGTGTCGAAGGGTACCATTGACCAAGAATCTCTATTAAATATAGATGATTATCTATCGATGAAGAACCTCAAATACATATAAAAGATTCTCTAAATTTCCTACATATCGATCATTGATTGTCAGATCTAAAGGAAAAATCATTTTATACCTGGTAATGTAATAAAGATTCACAGACATAACTTAAATCTATAAAGAGAGTCCCGAAGTAGACAATAATTCCCCTCAAAAAGGTGTGATGAGTCCGACCTCCCATCCTCTCGACCAATGAAAATTCCTAAGCCTCATCAGTCCACAAACTAATAGGCGCCTACCTTTGTAAAGTAGGTCTGAATGGTTGTGGAATCATTGGATGTTTCCGGTTCTACAAAAAAATCCGTTAGAAACTGATCGGAATATTTGAACCTCCCATCTAGGCGGTCATCCCCGGATTCCGAGGGAAACAATGTCATCGAATATTTATTGATGCATCTTATAGATTTCAGCTAACCAAGTCAAAATTCAATGGTTTCATTGATCATATACCACCTGTAAAGTTGTTAACAAGTTTTGAAATATTGGAACAACTTGGAAATTTTGAAATATAATTTGGGAAGGTGTATCATTTTAATGATAGTGGAAAATGATTTCAAAGTGCATCATCAAGTGAAATCAGAATTCAAAAATGGAAAAAATAGTATATTATTCAAACTTCTGTATTGGGAATTTAATTTTTTGCAGCATAATATTGATGTGATACAAATTGAGAATAATGTTTATGAAAATTTGATCTTCACATTTATTAATGAGCAAGTAAAGTTTAAGGATAATCTCAATTATTGGAAATACTTACAAGCAGTGAATATAAAGTGTGATCTCTGGCTAGATGAGAATGGAAAGTATGCTCCAGAAATTGTTTTCAATAAAAATAATGACAAGGATAAATTTCTTCAAATTTTAAATCAAGTGAAGGTATTTTATGGGTATTCAAGTAACATATCAAGGTGTGTTGACTTAAATCATCTTAGGTTACATGGATTGAAAATCCACGATTTATATATTTTGTTACAACAGTTACTACCATTGGCATTGCGTACATTATTACCTAAAAAGGTTACTGCTATTGTAATACAATTCTATAAATATTTCAGACAAATATGTGAGAAAAATATACATTTATTTGAGATTGAAAACCTTTAAAAGAGATTTTTATTGACACTTTGTCAAATGAATATGATCTTTCCTCCGTCGTTTTTTACTATCATGATGCATTTAACAGTGCATTTGGTTGAGGAAGCTAAATTAGGAGGCCCTGTACATTATCAATGGATGTATCAAATTGAGTGGTACTTTATTTATATATTTTTATTTTAGTAAACAATTCTTATCACTTCATAAATAAATAACTTTGTTTATTTTATTTTATTTCACAGATATCTTGGGCATTTAAAATCATAGGTGAAAAATAAAGCTCAACCTAAAGGCTCTATTTCTGAAGGCTATTTGGCATATGAGTATCTTACCTTTTTTTCTAGATACTTGGATGATATTGAGACATGATTAAATTAAGTTGGACATGTTGATGACACATCAACTCAATCTGAAACCCATGGGAAATCAAAAATCCTTCCTAATACTGGCCAATCAGTGTGGAGGAGCTCAAATGTTACACTAAAAGAAATGGAATTAATACATGCACATAGATATGTACTTATTAATAGTGAAATTTCCGATCCATTTATTAAAGAGTTGTGGATACAAACAGAGATGAATGAAAGGATGAACACGAAATGAGAAAGATATATCAGAAGATGTTAACAAATATATTTTAGAATGTTTTTCACGACATGTAAGTTCATAAATATTGGAATCAATATAGATATTAGGTTGATACATATATTTTGTAAATTTAATAATTTATATTACTTTTTTAGATAATGAATAATGATACTCGAGTAGATTTGTCATAAGATTTAATGTTTCTTACTCAAGGTCCTGTAAAATAAGATAGAAAGTTCGACGCTTACAATGTGATTGGATTTAGATTTCATATAGTCAATCAGGATGAGGGTTTGAAAACATGGGATAATGGAATATTTATATTTACTGAAGTGAGATACTATGAAAAGTTGATTGATATTATTAAATTAAACTACCAAAAACATTTTTTAGTTGTTTTATTCAAATTAAATTGGGTTGATATTATCATTTGTGTTAAAAAATATTCCTCTCAGTTTACTTCTATGAACTTATCTCTCTTGATGGATGTTGGTGACAATGAACTACATGATCTGTATATCTTATAATCGCAAGAGAAAATGGAATATTATGTGAAAGATGTAATGGATGAAGGGTGGAGTGTAGTTTCTCACATAAAACAAATAGATTAGTATGATATGGTTGATGAAGTGGATGATTTGACCTCTGACATTGTATCCCATCAACAGTAAGAAGCATACTTATTTTTCCATAATTATATTGGAAATATTAGTATTTCAAGGGTTTATTAAGTATATGAAGTAATGATAGAGTAGGAAACAAACATTATTGAAGGAGAAAATGATTGTAAGTGTAGTTATCTATTCATTAAGAACCACTTATGTCATTTTTGCATCCATTCATTATCATTATTAGGTATTTTTTTTTGTTATTACTATGCATCCATTATCATTTATATTTTTTTTCGTCCTGATTTTTTTTGAAATATATGTTTTGAACTTAATTTTATTTGATTAAATGATAGTAATTCCAAGGAGGAGGCATTATACTGCTCCTAGTAGACTCCCAGTCATCATTCCATCGACCACATTGACAGATGATGATCCATATGTATCCCTCCATACAGTATCTGAGACACCATCCACTTGCCCCCTGCACCATCTCTCACACCCTCCCTCAACATCCCATTAGTAACTCAGTCGATGCATTCCCATTCAGCAGCCTCAACAGTGAGGGAGTAGTGTGCCACTCCTAGTTCTTCATTGGGATATTAGAGGGTGACTATTATAGGTACAAATTTTAATATGAATAAATTTATTGCACTTTTTTAAATTACTAAGTTTTTTTATAAAAGATGGAAATAATGAAACTATGAAGAAAAATATGAAAATATTAGTTTTAAAGAATATGACCAGACTAAAGGTAGTTTTCCCATTTGATTCTTATGGGTTCCCTATGGATGATGCCGTAAGATTACTTGGATAGATTATAGGTGAGCTAGTGGTGGAGCTGATTACCTTTCCCATTATGTTTGATTGTTGAAGGTATATACCTTCATATTTGAAATATGAAGTTTTTGATTAAAAAATAAAGGTAATTTCAATACATCATAGTGTTATTTAATGTGATTATGTCGTTAAATACTAATATTTTCAAAATGAATCTCAATGTATAGATGTTTTTCCACTTTATTGATGTTGATCTGCTAACATGAAAGTGGAAATTGAAACATTTGGGATAAAATGGAAAGATTATAAATGGAGATTATGGAATTAAGTCAATGATACTTTATTAAGTTCCCAACAAATGTATGATAAGGTACCCAATGGGGTACCTAGATAGAAATGGAATGTTTTTATTGATAGGCATTGTGATGAGAAGCACATGGTATTTAAATATATATTATTATATTAATATCATTTTAAATTTTTACATGTATATGAAAAGGAGATGAAATTTCATACATTACTATTAAATTAAATTTTATTTATTTTAGAATCTTTCAAGGAAGAATGCATTGAGTTGGGCTAAGAAAATCATCCCTCACACTGAAGTGTTAAAGAGTTTTTCTAGAAGTCGATCGACTCTGGTAATCATTTCACTAGTTTAAATATTTATTAGGAAATATTATCTATTTAATATATTAACTTGTTTTTTTATATTTGTTTAATACAGTCACAGAGTTTAGGGCTCCAAGCATCCCAAATAGAAGTGTGGTTGGATGTTTATAAAAAATCTGATGGGAGTTTTGTTAATGAGCCTACCGAAGAAGTTGGGATATGAATTAATTTTTCATTATAATAACTTATTATTAGTTTTCACCATGTTAATATATATTTCCTCTAATGTGACTGATATTTTATTTATAGGTTAAAATTAAGGAATTATGAGATTTCAATCCAATTCAGTCCTACTCAGTCTCCCAGGATGACCAAGTTGGTAAAGTTTATAGGAAATAGCATCCTGGTTGAGTGCACAGGATGGGTTTGGGACCATTACCATCTAAGGTATTTATAATTCTACCAGGGATTGCAGATGCATCTAATCTTGGTTTTAGTCACTCCATACCCAAAGATACTAAGAGAGATATTGTTTCTATACAAAACATAGTTCATGAATAGGGGACTCAGGTATCCTTTTTGCAGAAAGCGTTGATTGATTTATATCAAAAGACGATCAGATTTTTCCCCGGTGGTATTTCATCAATGACTAGTGGTGAATAAGTAAATCAAAAAATTTCAAAATCATTTTGTTTGAAAAAATTTATTGGCATTAAGTTTAAATATAAATATAAAAAATTATTTAATTTTAAATATAATTTTCATATAGGTGCTGATAGTAGGAAGTAGAGACAACGATAGATAGGGTGACGAGCAGTGTTCATCATCAGACAATGACTAGTGGTGTTTTTGATGTTTCAAAAAAATATGGAAAGAGAGAGTTTGTTTATGTATCATGTGTGGCTTAAAGTATTCACCTAACATTTTTATGACCTAAAATTTTCATAATTTCCCATTTTGAAGAGGTTGAAAATATTTCTGGGCTACGGTGATAATAATACTTTCATAGAAATATAGTCTTGAATATGATTAAAATGACTATCTTGCAATGGTCTTTATGCTATTTAGTGAAAACCATATTATCTTTTATTTTAACATCATAAAAGATACTTTCCCTAATCCAATATAGTAATACCTAATTGGTATCTCTTTCTTGTTGGAATCCCACAAGGTAATGTTTAATCATTATGGTAATAAAATTTCTCCCTATTTTTAAAATCTCATGCATGATTTTTTTACTTCAAGCCTATACATGTGCATGTTTCTCATTTACATTCTAGTTCCTTATAAACAGTAAGCCCCAAACACCTGTTATCATTTATATGCTGTCATCCCCTTAAGCTACATCAACTCACTGTTTAACATCGGTCAACTTACATAATTATTGATGATGCATATCCTTATCACTATTCCTCACCCAAATAGTATCATATATGACTATAATTATCATAATTTTGTTTCCCCTGTCCCCATATCTCATACTAAAAATTAACTAGACCAAAACCCCATTCATCATTTCAGTGTTTCATGATTTTCATAGTTCTTCCCATGTTGTTCACCCCAGTTATATAAATATGTATTATGAAATTATATGGGGTTTCATTTGGTCGAGTATGAAACAAAAAATTGCTAAGTATGTGTATATTTGTTACTCAAGATAGAATATAAAGGAATATCACTTTAATTATTATAGTCTTCTCCAACTACCATGAACTGAATCTAGTCGCCACTAATACCGACATAAATATAGCCCATGAAAAGGCCTGAAGGGCTTTCCCTATCCCCACGGGCTGGAACAAGTTCCTGGGTATCAATAAATTTGGTTTGGGAACAATTTACCTGAGTATAAAAGCATAAAAAATTAAAACAGTAAATAATATGAATCGGAAATTCTCTTGCCAAACAAGACTTAAAAAAAATCCAGAACTGATTACAAGGTTTTAAATAAATTAAAAGAGGTAGAAAAATAAATAAAAACAGAAAAAAAATCAGCCACAAAGACTCCACATGATATGGGGTCATCACCCCCAAGCCATCTCCATAACACCACACCACAAGAGGGGACTAAAAACCCGAATTTCCTTCACCAGAGGATTTTCCTTTTCCCGAGTCAAACATAATCAAGCATACTTACACCCAAGGGGTGTAAGTAGGGTGTGATCCTAATCCCAATAGGATACCACACAAATATTCCAAAGAGTATGGAATACATGGTGAAAAAGTAGGCAGTTTTAATATGTAATGAAAACGGTGATAAAATTCCAAGAAATGTAAATCTAAACACACCCTAAGACATGGGTAAATTCCAAAAATCCAATTAACACCAAAATCGATAACACCCCTAGGCACTAGATAGTCTCGGTCCCCATGTACTACGTACCTCGGTGTAAAGTAACAATAGAAAAATCCATTCTCGTGCAAGAGACACTAGTATGGAAAATATCCATAAACTAGTGGTCCCCAAACATCACCCATATAGTTTAGTTATATTTTTCGTTATCCAAAATGCTAAGTGAAATAGAGACGAAACCCATCCGTATCACTAGCCGTACTAGTACAAATCTTCCCACCTTGGTACCCGGGCTTCCCCCCTTTGTGATCAAAAAAATTCAGCATGCTACATAAATAAATTTTCATATAAAAACACCACTAATGGTCACATAAAAATAATACAGTATCTACACACAATTTATACCACTTAAAACACACAACAAAACATTTTGATTTTCAATAAAACAACTTCACAAAATCTAACAATGTTTTGCACACAAAATCCCTTTAAAACCCCACTTGGAACACCATGTGAATACTAACATTCTCCAAAAATAGAATTTGATGCATAAAAACATTTCTATAAACCCATTACATGTGTTATAAAACAACCCCAATAGGCATCACACAAAATAGCCCTGTCAAACACATAATTTAACACCAATTTGGAACCCAAAAGTCATTTATTTAGCAAACATCACCAAAACCCAATATTTTAGTAATATACAAAGGTGATGAACATTAAAAAAATGATTTTCATCCCTAATACATTACAATAAAATCAAAAAAGTAGTTATAGGGAAACCCCAAATGAACCAACAAATGATTTCAAGGAAAAAAACCCCCAATTTCACAAAAATATGGTACTAAAAATTAATTTTCTTCATAAGTACCACAAAAACTAACTTTTTTAACCAATAATCAGATGATATAAACATGAATATGTTATAAACATATCAATATAAGTCACAATGATTTAATACACAATGGAATCACCTACAAAATTTGTTAAAACCTTGAATCCTTTGTGCGAAAACCCAATCGCACCACCTCCAAACCCCAAGGAAGGTAGATCGAGCCTAAAATCAAAGTATTGGACAAGAAAAACCCAATATTAAACCCTAGGATTGAAACCCTACCCTCTCTCCATTTGGTAATTCAAGAAAAATGGAAGAGACTTTATGGAAAGGGGAGGAACTAAGAGGGAGATACACTTACTTGAGGTTGTGTGAAGTTCCTCCACCAAATCCCCTTTCAAGATGAAGTTCAAATGAAGGTTTGAGAGGCTTTTAGGGATACCATGGAAAAAATGGTTGAATTGGGGAAGAAAGGGACAAATTTGGATAAATACGAGGAGAAAAAATAAGTAATTTTAACACATTTTTAATGACATGGCACGGTTTAGCAAACTTTGCTCCTAAACTATGCTGTAACACCCTAAGATTTCATAGTACACTATCTCTTTAAAGTAATTTAATAACTTTGCTATACGCAACACCGAGATTGAGCGAACCAAGACTTACCAAACTAGCTATTCAAAAAGCAGTTATAAATAGTATTAACTACATTTGGAATACTCAGTATAATTTTAACATCCATATTATGTGTTTCTTACGCATGATATAAGAATAAATTCAATTTTTCAGATAAAAGATGTATTTTTTTAAAAATGAAATTTTATCGCCTATTAATGGAGAACCCTTTTTAAATACTATATTTGACACTTGTATATATTCAATTTTACCAAATAAACTTCTTCTTTATATGCGATACATAAAAATTTAGTTTGGATAAATTTTTGGTGTTTTTTGATAACTTTTATATTTTGAAGAATAGTGAAAAATACCAAATTTTAATTGAAAACGAATTTTTTAATAAAAATAATTTATAGTGTTAAATTATTAATTTGAACGGTTTTGAAGTAAAAATAGATTATATTTTTATCATTCAATCCATTTATGGACATTAAAAGTAATTTTATATTTAAATTAGACATTAACACATATCAATCTTTTAATAGTTTTTACTTCTCAAAAACCCGTTTTTTGGTTTTGACAACAGAAATTAATTTTAAATTAATTAATTCAACCTCTATGTTATGAATTTTGTAAAATAGACAACATTTTTTTATTTGTAATATCAAAATTAGCTTACGGTGATTTTTTGGCATTTTTCTGAAAACTTTCAATTTTTGATGAATAGTGAAAAACACTACGTTATTGTTTAAAACTGAATTTTATTTAAATAATTATTGTTTTTATTTAAATTTATTTTAAAGTAAAAATAGATACATAACACATATATTAGTTCATTTTAATTAATTAGAGTAATTTTATAATAATATTAGATGTATAAAATTTTATTTAATTTTTTAACGTCTTTTAACCACCTTCTAAGGACATTAGCAAATTTGCATAAAACACAATTTTACTGCTTTTGTGAATTTAATTTAAAAGAAAATAGGGTAATTAAAGGTAACAATTATATTAAAATTACCTTAACACATGTCCTAATTATATTGGATAAGTTTATTTCGACCCAAATGAACCTTAGGAATAAATTATGATCCTTTTGGTCCACTTGTGTTAGATTAGGACATTTATTATTATTTTATTTAAAGAAGAGTTAAAAGTGTTAAATTCAACATTTAATAACTAAAACATTTTTAATATAGGGTTATACATAGTATAAATTCGACTATAAATATTAATTATAAAGCTAAAAATATTTCCATCATCATGGTATTTTATTTATTATTTTTAAACATTAAATAAGTAAATTTACTTCTGACACAATGATGATTCAGTAATTATTTTATTAATGAAATATAAAAATAATTGATGTTATAAATATCAAAATAAACGTGAATTGAAACTTTTGATGCATTAAACAAATTTTCTTGATTAATATGACATTTTAGGGTTGATTTAATGATTTTTTTGAAGTAATAATGTCGTTATGACTTTAACAAAAACCAAATACTAAACAATGTCAAAATTGACATAAATGAGTTTTTAAAACAAATAATATTTTATTAAATTATAAAATAATCCTAAAAATATATGGTTCAGTAAAAGGACTTAGATAAGATTAGATATGTCAATAATTAACCACTTGGGGTTCTCTTGGATTTTTATAGTAAGTTTATTAACCATTTATTATAACAATACAAGGGGACACGGTAAAAGTGAAACTATTTAACTAAGAGTTAAATCTAAAATATAGGGTTAGTATGGTGATATAAAATTGTTTAAAACATATTCATTGAGAGGATTTAGACCAATTCCCACCTTATCTTTGAAATAAATCAATTTAGTGCCATTATAAACCTAAAATTATTTTATAATAAAATAATATTTCAATCTTTTCCTAAAGTGACCCTCACCTCTCTTATAAAAGTGTAAGTCCCCTTATCTCAAAATCACACATCCAAAGCCATTTGGATCAAAAAAACCTTGCCAAAATCTCCTAAAAACTTCCCTCACTTCATCCTAGAGGCCTTACCTTGATAAAAAAGCCAGCCTAATGAGCCCTTTTGTTAAAATCAAAAGGAAACACCCAAAGAAGAGGTAATTATTTTATCACCTCTTTCAAAGTTCTTTTCTTCTTCCACTTTCTCTTTCTTTGTTATTTCCATACCAAAATAATAACTCCAGTGCCTTATACATATTGTGATTTTATTATAAATATGGTTCAACAATACTCATTATTCTATCCATCCTATGAATGATAATGTCACCATGTGTGCGTACATACGGCTCACCGTCTCCACGCCGTGGTGTAATTTGTTATTCAACAATATATTATTTGGATGGATATAATGATGAGTAATATGTATATAAATAATTAAAATAACATTATAATTTCTATGTAAAATTAATATACCATCCAATTCCACAAATTTTAATCATTTAGGAAATGATATCGTCGCTCGTGTGTACGTACGACTTACTGTCTCCATGACGCGATGAGATTCATTTCCAGGTTCACCATTAAATGATGATTATAAAATATATATTATTAATAAGTATGTAATATATGACATAATAATGCTACTGGATATATATATATATGTATGTATGTATGTATGTATGTATGTATGTATGTACTTACATATAACTTATTCACTTACTTCCGTTTAATACAATATGAAAACGGAAACAACGTTTATGCGTACGTACGACCTACCATATCCATAAATGGTGTTTTCCATTTCATATATCTATATATTATGCATATTTATATTCTTAATATATATTATATATCAATATTGTTTTATATTCTATAAGTATTTAAATCATGATCTAAATGATACGATCAAGAATAACAAGTTAAAACACTTACGATAAAGAAAGCGATTATTACCCGAAATGTTAATTGAACATAAAAAGCATTATTAAATGGGTATTATAAAGTCATAAATGAATCATGTATGATATAATAAATATGAATATGGTTCTGTTGTAATTTAATAACATACTATGGTCATTATATAATAGTTTAAACGTACCCTCGACCAAAGAAAAGTGCTAGGTAAGGGTTAATTCTTCAATCTCATTATTATTCAAGATTGTTTATGTGTATGTTTTTACTAGGACATATTTATTATCCATATCCATGTTTCATAGAATAGTTTTCAAAAGGATTCTTTTTAAGGTACTCTTTATCTAAAACATCATTATAAATGTTTTAAATATTTATTCTTCTAAATCTTTCTCATTAATGTCAATATTTTCAAAATGGTTTTAAGGATTTATTTATATGGACATGAATGTTTTAAAATGTTAATTCCTTTAAAAAGTTTCAAAATGGTATGGGGAACTTTGATTCCAAAAATACCTTTTAAATTTATTCCTTTATAAATTGTGAAACATTTAAATGATTTCACGAAAAAGGGGTATTTCACTCAAAGAGTTTTACTGATCATTTTAAACTATATCAACATCCTTTACTGGATATTATTCTTGATTGATGTTGATTTATTATTATACAATCTTCCATATTGTATTGAATGAGTTATGATATGTTTTACTGTGGATGTGATATTTTTATACCATTCATGGTTTATGTTTAAAGTATTAACATTTAGTAGGCTAGTTTTAATATGAATGTTTATGATATGTTTCAACATTTTTATATGATGAATACAATGGACTTAGTAAGTGATGGGTGGGGCGCAATATAGCCCCTCGTTGAATTGGTAGGTCTCATGAGATAAATTATTGTATTGGCACAAGGCCTTGAAAAAAAATTTATTTGGAGTATTGGCATGAGGCCTTGACTATGTGGTAATGATGTCTGGCATTAGGAATTCCCTCATTATGAAATTAATTATTACATGTGATTATTCGACTAGTAGAATATCCATGTGCATGTTTATAGGTAATGTTTGATTTATTTTCTCCATATTATGTTCATGTTTATGTTTAAAAAGATTTTGTTTTTATTAGACATCTTTATTTAAAAGTTTATAGCTTTCACTAAATTATTTACCCTTACTGAGCATCTAAGATCACCCCTTTCTTATGATTTGTTTTCCAAGGATTCCAAGAAGATTATTATATTGGATATGAAGGGTTAAGATATGGGAATAATGATGTTATAAATGGATTATTTATGTTGTGTTTTATGTTTGAATGTGTAATGTAACGTTCATGTATGTAGTCTATTTTGCAAGAATACTAAACTAATCCATTCTTCAGGACTTGATTCCTTGTAATCATGCTAATGTATTAAAATAATGCACTTGCTCTGAGATTCTGGGGTCGGGGTGTTACAATTGGTATCAGAGGAATTTTAGTACAAACCTTGGAAACTAGATTTAGAAAAACTCTAATTAGAGAACATTACCCTATGATAAACTTTGAGGATTAGTATAGAATAACTTCCTAGAATTTTTGTATTGTATAGATTTTGTGAATTTTCCAAGAAATACATCCCTATCTAGATATGAGATGGTAGAGGCAGCTCTGGAATAGATGTACCTAAGAGTAAAAACTCTGAAAGGGAGTTTCAGGCATGGCCTGGGTTATCCGGGTGCACGAAAATGGGCCTTGCTACACTCTTGGTTAAGACAATCTTTGGAGATATGATTAGGATAATTCACATTTTTTTTACAAGCCATTATGAAGGATTTTGGAGTAAATATTTTCCCAAAGAATTTTTTTTAATTATGGATTATATGCATAAACTGTTCAATTTATGTTAGGTATTTTTCAAGTTTGGAATTATGCATTGTGATTCATAAACTAACTTAGTGTATGAAATTGTTTAGAAATGGTGCCCCGTAGAATGAATGAGAAATCCAACAATACGCATGATCCAAAGAGTAAGATGGATCATATATTTTAGGGTCTTAAGACAACATTAAGAAAGGAAATAATATCCCACATATTATCATCATATGAATAAATAATATCATGTGTTGGTAAGATAAGTAAAGAATTCTCTAATTTGTATGGCTTTAAAGGGATGCTCGAGAAGAAGAGGATGCTAGAGAGAAACATAGATAAATAGAATAAGGGAAAGAAGGATTTTCCTATATGTGATAATTGTGGAAAGAATCACCATGGGAAGTTCTTGAAAGGAATGAGAGTTTGTTCTAAGTGTGGGGAAAAAGGACACCAAGTTCGTGATTGAAAGGGTAATAAAAAGGTTACAAATGTTCAATTCTTTATCTACATGGAGTTGGGAAACTACATGAATCAATGTACCAATCACCAGTGTATACCCAAAATGATTCTATTGGATAATAATAAAGTTATGATACTACCACAGATGAAGTGTAACGATTAGTGTTGTTAAGTTTTTATTAAAGAATTGTGTCATTTTAGTACAAGTTATAATAATTATAAAATATATAAGGATTGTATTGTAGTACGTTTTTTAAGGATTTGAGATTTTATGGTACCAATTATTGTGACAAAGTTTCAGGTTAAACATTTTTGGAAAATATATGGTTAGGGGAAATGTTACCCTTAATATTTTTCTGAAACTGAGATAATGATTTCTTAATAAGATATAATTGAGTTGGATAAAGTATGTTAGATATTATTGACTACCTTGGAACTAATTAACTATTTGTTTCTTCCATCTTTATTGGAGTTTACAACATTTTTGTATTTAAGGATTATATCTGGTATTCTATTAGGAATAAGGGAGCATGAATGTATTCAATAAGGTTTTATGCTAATTCAGGGTGTCACCATATTTTAAGAAAATACATAATGAAGGTATTCACATGTTATTATGTGGAAAAAAGACATCGTCATTGTGTTTACCACCCATATAATCTTTTAGACTGTGAATTTGGAGATAAGTATTTTTGGATAAGTCTAAAGGTTGAAATGGAGTAAGTGGAGCACTTAATATTTTGTATGAGGTTAAAGTATAATATATTAGATACTCTGAAAAAACATTTTGGATTTTTGTAAACATATATAGTATTAAACAAATACTTGTGGACATTATTATTTATCAAATGCGCCTTAGGTGTAAAACAATCATTTTTGAACATTTATTTCATAGTATAAGGGATAGAGTGAAAATAGATCGAAGCACAACCAAATAATGAGATTATGATTAAGACAGGTAATGAAATCAAGTATGTTTTCTTGAGTTCTTATCTTGATAGTAAATTAATCCCTCCTCTACAAAAAATAGTGTCTAAAAATGTGTTATCCTAATACCTTATGTTTTGTTGAACTGATGATATTTTAAATTATCATAGATTTATAGCTTTGAGGCCCTGAATGTTTTCCCTTTATTGTTCACATGTTTGTGATTGATGACATCAATAACTCCCTATAAATATATAGGTTTTCCCTCCAATTATGTGTCTATAATTTCCACTAATGTTCTCTTATTTGAAACCCAAATTTGGTGGTGACTTTTTCATTTCCCTTTCCCTCTTATTAAGGCTAAATTTTATTAACCCTATTTCCGTTGTGGATTTTCCACAAAGGTGTTTTATATTTTAAACATGTTATTTTCAAATAACAATTTCAAATTTCTAGGACTCAATTTATTGAAGGAGGAGAGAATGTGACACCCCAATATTTCATTGTACATTATCTCTTTAAAGTAATTTAATAGCTTGTGCTATATGCAACACCGTGTTAGAGAGAACCACGACTTACCAAACTACCTATTAAAAAAGTGGTTATGAATAGTATTAACTACATTTTGAATAATCAATATAATTTTAACATTGATATTATGTGTTTCTTAGACATAATATAAGAACAAATTCATTTTTTCAGATAAAAGAAGTAATTTTCAAAAAATGCAATTTTACCGCCTGTTAATGGAGAACCCGTTTTTAATACAATATTTGAAACTTTTATATATTCAATTTGACCAAGTAAGCTTCTTATTTAGATTCAGGACATAAAAATTTATCTTGGAATAATTTTTTAGTGTTTTTCTGATAACTTTCATATTTTGATGTATAATTAAAAATACTAAATTTTAATCGAAAACAAATTTTTTAATAAAAATAATTTATAGTGTTAAATTGAACATTTGAATGGTTTTAAAGTATAATTAGATTATATTTTTATCATTTAATCCAATTATTTCCATTAAAAGTAATTTTACATTTAAATTAGACATAAACACATATCAATCTTTTGATAGTTTTTAATTCCCAAAAACCCGCTTTCTGGTTTTGACAACGGGAATTAATTTTAAATTAATTAATGAAACTTCTATGTTTTTAATTTGGTAAAATGGACATCATTTTTGATTTTGGAATATCAAAATTAGCTTATGGTAAATTTTTTGGCATTTTTCTGGAAACATTCAGTTTTCAATGAATAATGAAAAACACTACGTTATTGTTTTAAACCGACTTTTATTTAAATAATTATTATTATTATTTAAATTTATTTTAAATTCAAAATAGATACATAATATCTATATTTGTTTAATGTAATTAATTAGAGTCATTTTATAATAAAATTAGATGTATAAAATTTTATTGAATTTTTTAACGTCTTTTACCCACTTTCTTGGAACATTTGAAAATTTGAATAAAACCTAATTTTACCACTTTTGTGAATTGAATTTCAAAAATCAGAGAGACACGGTTGACATCAGTAAGTAAAATATGGTTCAATAAGATGAAAATAATTTTTGGTGAATAGTAACTTTTGAATTTTTTTTACCAAGGTTAAAAGTAAATAGGGTAATTAAAGGTAAAAATAATATTAAAATTACCCTAACACATGTAATAATTCTATTGGATAAGTGTATTTAAACCAAAACCATGCTCAGGAATAAAATATGATCCTTTTTGTCCACATGGATTAGATTAGCACATTTATTATTATTTTATTTAAAGAAGAGTTAAAAGTGTTAAATTCAAAGTTTAATAACTAAACCATCTTTAATATTGGGTTATACATAAAAAAAATTCAACTATAAATATTCGTTAAAAATATTAAATTATTTCCTATATCATGGTATTTTATTTATAATTTTTAGACATTAAATAAGTAAATTTACGTATGACACAATGATGATGCAATAATTAATTTATTAATGAAAGAATAAAATAATTGATGTTATAAATATCAAAATAAATGTAAATTGAGACTTCTTATGCATTTAGAAAATTTTATATGTTAATATGACATGGTAGGGTTGATTTAATGAATTTTTCTGAAGTAATAATGTTGTTATCACTCACAAAAACCAAATACTAAATAGTGTCAAAATTGACATAAATGAGTTTTTAAAACAAATACTATTTTATTAAATGAAAAATACTCTTAAAAATATAAGGTTTTGCTAAAGGACCTAGATAAGATTATATATGTCAACAATTAACCACTTGGTGTTCACTTGGATTTTTATATTAAATTTATTAACCATTTATTAAAATAATACAAGGGGACATGGTAAAAGTTAAACTATTTAACTAAGAATTAAATCTAAAATATAGGGTTAATATGTGACCTAAACTTTTCTAAAACCTATTGGTTGACATGATTTCGATCCATACCCAACTTAGCTTCGAAATAATTCAATTTGGTGCCATTATAAATTGAAAATTATTTTATAATAAAATGATATTTCAAGCTTTTTCTAAAGTGATCCTCACCTCTCTTATAAAAGGGTACTTCCCCTTTTCTCAAAATCATACCTCCAAAGCCATTTAGCTTGTTCAACCCCTTCCAAAATCTCCAAATTCCATCCCTTCAACCTAGAGCCCTTCCCTTGATCAAAAATGTAAACTAAGGATCCCTTTTATTCAAATCAAATGGAAACACCCAAAGAAGAGGTAATTATTTTATCACCTCTTTCAAAGTTCTTTACTTCGTCCACTTTATATTTCTTTGTTATTTCCATGCCAAAATAATAACTTCAGTACCTTATACGTACTGTGATGTTATTATAAATATGGTACAACCATACCCATTATTATATCCATCCTATGAATGATAATGTCACTATGCGTGCGTACATACAGCTTACTGTCTCCATACCGTGGTGTAATTTGTTATTCAACAATATGTTATCTTGATGGATATAATGATGAGTAATATGTATATAAATAATTAAGATAAAATTATAATTTATATTTATGATTAATATATAATCGAATTCTACACCTTTTAATCATTAAGTAAATGATATCATCGCTCGTGTGTACGTACAACTTACCGTCTCCACGACGCGATGAGATTCATTTCAAGGTTCACCATTCAATGATATTTATAAAAAAATATATTATTAATAGTTATTTAATATATGACATAATAATGCTACTAGATATATATATATGTATGTATGTACTTACATATATCTTATTCTCTTACTTCCGTTCAATACGATATGAAAACGGAAATAACGTTTATGCGTTCGCACGACCTACCATCTCCATAATTGGTCTTTTCCATTTCATATATCTATCTATTATACATATTTATATTCTAAATATATATTATATATAAATCTTGTTTTATATTCTGTAAGTATTTAAATCATGATCTAAATGATACGATCAAGAATAACAAGTTAAAACACGTACGATAAATAAAGCGATTATTACCCGAAATGTCAATTTGACATGGAAATCATTATTAAATGGGTAGTGTAAAGTCATAAATTAATCTTATATGATATAATAAATATTAATATGGTTCTGGTATAATTTAATAACATACTATGGTATTTATATAGGAGGTTTAACGTACCCTCGACCAAAGAAAAGTGCAAGGTAAGGGTTTATTCCTCAATCTCATTATTATATGAGATTGCATATGTGTATGTTTTTACTGGGAAATATTTATTATCCTTGTCCATGATTCATAAAAGAGTTTTCCAATGGATTATTTTTATGGTAATATTTAACTAAAACATCATTTTAAATGTCTTAAATATTTATTCTTGTAAATCTTTCTCATTAATGTCCATGTTTTCAAAATGATTTTAAGGATTTATTTATATGGACATGTATGTTTTAAAATATTAATTCCTTTAAAAAGTTTCAAAGTGGTATGAGACACTTTGATTAAAAAATATCTTTTAAATGTATTCCTTTATAAATTGTGTGACTTTTAAATGATTTCATGAAAAAGTGGTATTTTACTCAAAGAGTTTTACTGATCATTTTCAATTATATCAACGTCCTTTAATAGATATTATTATTGATTGAGGTTGATTTATTATAATACAATGTTTCATATTATATTGAATGAGTTATGATATGTTTCATTGTGGATGTGATATTTTTATACCATCCCTGGTTTATGGCTAAAATATTGACATTTCATATTCTAGTTTTGATATGAATGTTTATGTTATGTTTCAACATTTTCATATGAGCAATACAATGGAATTAGTAAGTGATGGGTGTGGCCTGCTATAGCCCCTTGATGCATCAGTTGGTATCATGAGCCAAATTAGTTTCTTGGAACAAGGCCTTGACAAAAATTTTGTTTGTAGTTTTGGAATGAGGCCTTGACTATGTGGTATTGATATCCGGTGTTAGTCAATCCCTCATTATGAAATTAATTACTAATTTCCTTAAATGTTTATAGCTTCCGCTAAATTATTTAGCCTTACTGAGAATCTGAGCTCACCCCTTTCTTATATTTTTGTTTTCCTAGGATTCCAAGAAGTGTATTATGTTTGATATACAAGTTTAATCTAGGGGAATAATGGCGTTATCAACAGATTATTTATGTTGTGTTTTATGTTTGAATGTGTAATGTAAAGTTCATGTATGTAGTCTATTTTTGAATACTACTAAACTGATTAGTGCTTCGGGACTTGATTCCTTTTAATCATGCCAATGTATTAATTTAATGCAACGACTCTGGTCTTCTAGGGTCGGGGTGTTACACGTTCTCCCTCCTTTCTCCCCTCAAAACATCTTCAAAATCGACCAAAATTTGTGGGGGATTAGGGGGGACTTATGGGGGAATTTTAGGATAAGAATATATGAAATATAAGTACCTTTAAGGAAGAAATTGGGTGTGACAACTCTCCCCACCATGAAAACTTTCCGTCCCGGAAAGTTGACTAGAGGCTTGATCTAAAAACAAGAATGGGTACACATCCTAAACCCATGAATTCAAATCCTAGGTCTCATGTGTATCACCACCATGCTTCCAATGAACTCGGACCAGCGGAATAGACTTCCCTTGAAGAACCTTCTCTTGGGAGTCCACTATTTTCACTAGCCGCTCAAAAACTTACAAGTCAGGCTCTATCTTCCGTTTTTCTCTACTAAGCACATGGGATTGATCCGAGTTGTATTTATTCAACTAAGAGACATGTAAGACATAATGGATAGTTTTCAACTGAGGAAGTAAAACTTAATTGAATGCCACCTTGCCAATAAGCTCGGTGATCTCAGAAGGTCTGACAAATCGCGGTGTCAGCTTCCCTTACTTCCCTAATAGATGATGGGCCAGATGAGGGGCCACTTTTAGGAATACCCTATCACCCAGAAAAAACTATAAGTCTCTATTCCTCCAGCCAGCATATGATTTATGGAGACTTTGAGCTGTCAACAAGCGCTGCCTGATTAATTTGACATTCCCAGATATCTCCTCCACTAGACTTGTCCCCAGCAGTGAGGTCCCACCAACCTCAGCCCAACACAGGGGGACTGACCAGGCTGACCATAGAGCACCTCAAAAGGATACATTCAAATCAAGGATCAGTAACTGTTATTATAAAAAAACTCAACCAATCACAAATGGCTATCCCAAGAACCTCTGAAGTCCAAAACACATGTACAGAGCATGTCCTCCAGAATCTGGGTGGCCCATTCTTTTTGACCATCCATTTGAGGATGGTATTCCATTCTCATCTTAATATGAGACCCCAAGGCCTTATTAAGGCCTTCCCAAAAACGATAAGTGAAGTGGGGGTATCTATATGAGACAACTGCTGATGGCACACCATGGAGCCTTAGCACCCCATAAGGATACAAAAAGACCAACTCATCCACTTTAGCTGTATCTCTGATCAGAATGAAGTGGGATTATTTTTTTGATGATAAATCACCACCTAAATGGAATTCTTATGCCGAGGTTTATGTGGTAAGACAAAAATTAAGTCTATGGTAACCTCATACCACTTCCAGGTAGAAATGGGTAATGGATGGAGCAAACCAGAGGGTCTTTTGTGCTCCGCCTTCACCTACTGACAAGTGTAGCATCTCGACACAAAGTTTGCGATCTCTTACCTCATTCCTAGACACCATAACTACCGACACACATAATAATATATCTTGGTGACACCCGGATGGACAACCCACTCAGACTAGTGGCTATCCTCCATCACCACATTTCACAGAGATAACAACACTACTTAACAGCCCTTAAACCACAATATGACCTTAGGAGATGACGACTAATTAGAGGATGTCTACCCACCATGAAGAAAATGCCTCAACCACTGAAAAAGCTCATCACTAGTCTATTCTCCCTGAATAAACTCTAAGACAGAAGGAGTCAACTGGAAGCTATCCAAGAACACACCTCCACTGTTCTCCCTGGTCTGGACATGCATCTTGGAAAAGAGCCACATCAAAGTTCACTCATCACATGGCATCCTTAAAGCCTAGATTGGAACTCTCTTTCTCAAGGAATCAGTGACCATGTTACCCTTTTATGGGGTATAGACAGTGTCGAAGTCAAACCCCTACAAGTACTCGATCCAACGATGCTACCTCAAGTTGAGGTCCTTATGCGAGAATATACAGGACAAACTTTTGTGAACAGAGTAGACCACAAACTTATCCCCAAAGTGGTAGTGATTCCAAGTCTTCAAAGCATGCATAAAATCTAGTAACTCCAAGTCATGGGTTGGGTAATTATTTCTGTGTGGTCAGAGCTGGCGAGAGATATATACCACCATGTGATCATCTTGCATAAGCACGAACCCAAGACCCATACCCGATGCATTGTAATAGACCACATACCCCTTACCGACCAATGGAAAAATCAGAATGGGGGCGGTAGTCAACTGCTGATTCAGCTCCTCGAAGGATGCCTAAAATTCTAGGCCCCATTAAAACTTCACCCCTATCCAAGTGAGAATGGTCCTCGGGGAAGCAAGACAAGAGAAATCCCGAAAAACCTGCCTGTAATAACTAGATAGGCCAAGGAAAATCTTGATCTCAAACACATTTTTTGGTTGTTCCAATGACATGACCATACTGATCTTCTCAAGTTCTACTAAAAACCCCTTCTCTAAGATCACATGCCCCAAAAATTTCACCTCCCTGATGCAGAAAGTGAACTTTGATAGCTTTACATAGAGGCAGTGATCCCTAAAAGTGCCCAAGATAATCCCTAAGTGATGTTCATGTTCCTCCTTAGAGCCAGAGTAGGATATAATATCATCCACAAACACCACAATGAAGGAATTGAGATACTGGTGAAACAACTTGTCCATGAGTGCCATAAAGACCGCTGTATAATTGGTTAATCCGAAGGGCATGACCAAATACTCAACGTGGACGTACCTTCTTCGAAAGGCTGTCTTCGGGATATCTTCCTATTTTACCCTGAGTTGGAGGTATCCCAAATACAATTCTATTTTTGAGAACCAATTTTACCCCTTAAACTGATCAAGAAAATCATCTATTCTTGGAAAAATATATTTGTTCTAAATTTTTACCTTATTCAACTTCTGGTAGTCAATGCACAAATAGAGGGATCAGTCCACCTTCTTCACGAAAAACATAGGATCTCCCCAAGGAGAGATTCTCAGGTGAATGAATCCTTTGGATTCTAAGTTATCCAACTATATATTTAATTCCCTCAGCTCTGTGGGGGCCGTGCGATATGAGGGAAGTGATATCAGCTGTGTTACCAGTGCCAGATCAATTGAGGACTCCACATCCCGCTCTGGGGGAAAACATGAAAAATCATATGGGAATACCTTTGGAAACTCATTCACTACATGAGGTAGTGAACCTATAGGGGAACTTCCATCATCCTATAGCACGAGAAAGAATAACTGGAAGATAAGACTTCCCAACTCTCGGAGTGGAGGTCCTGCGCGACCCGACAGAGGGTCCCATTCTCCATAAAAAACCTGACGACTCCCATCAGGTGCTGTGAAACTCACTCTTTGCCTATAGCAATCGATGTGTGCTTGGAATTTTACTAGCCAATCCATGCCAAGTATTATTTCAAAGTGTTCTATATCTAATTCCAAGAGGTCCCACTCTATCTCAACCCCTGACATGAAAAGCGCACACGACAGGAACTTGGGACCTAGCTCCTTCTTCTTTCCCAGCAACGTCACCCACTCCCTCGAAAAATACAACAACTCAGTTGTAAAATTCAGTGTGTCCACAAAACAGGAAGAAATGAATGAAACAGATCCACCAGTATCAAAAAGAGCAGCAACTATAGAATATGTGATCAAAACGGTACCTCGAACTATCGACGATCCCACCTCTGATCCTGTTGGTGCCTGATCCACTACATGGAGATGTGTGGTCTCTGCTTGAGGATGAATGATAGTATGTAGCTATGACCTGAACTGGATATTCCCAGAAGATGACCGAAACCTGCCACCATGGACACCAAAATGATTTCCGCCCATCCTCAACGACTCATACTATGCTGGAACTCCTCTTGAATCCGCTGACCCTGCCCTAATCGAAAGTGGACATTCCACCCCACAGAAGCGCTGCCAATACCCCATACCTCCACACTAGTAAGAAGGCTTCGTAGGAAGTGGGAATTCTGTTCGTATGTGCCCCAAATTCGAACACTAGTGGCACATGACCGATCATACATCAGAAGCCACAGATGTGAACTTCCTGGAAGAGTGGACTGAACTACCACCCCCCTTCTTCACCTGACCCCCAATTTCTTTTCTTCTCTAAAGAGATGCCACTGCCTACTATTGATACTGACTCAGAGAAACCATCCATTAATTTTTGGTCAATCTCCACCATACAATCCCACTCAATGACCTCAGCATAGGTCCTCATTTTGAACCAGAAAACCTAGGAGTATATCTCTGTTCGTAAACCTTTCTCAAACCTCTATTCCTTTTCTTGTTATTGCGATATTATTTTAGGAGCATGCCAAAATTTATCAGTGAAACAGTTGGTGTAATTCATGACAAAAATATTCCCATGAATAAGTTCCATGAACTCTTGGGACCTTGAATATGCCAAGACCTTTGGGTAGTATTGTTCATTGAAGGAAACCTTGAAATCTCCCTAGTGAATATTCTCATTCTTCCCAGTTTGAAGTACCAATTCCCACCACCTATGGCTGGGACCCTCCAACAGAAAATATGCGCACTTCACCCTAAGCTCCTCAGGTGTATCCAAGAACTCAAACATGAACTCGATCTTTTCATGCCATTCCTCTGTTTCCTGGGGTTCTATGCTGACTCAGAAGGTAGGAAGATTATTTTTCAGAAACTTCTGATCTTTATCCTTTCTAGGGATCGTCTCTTCTACCCTCACATGAATGGGAACAGAGGAGGGTACCTATCCTAGAGCTTGGAAATCTCAGAACACAACCTCAACTATACTCTGATCAATTGGTATGGGAGAACTCTCTCCGGCTTCCTCCTATGGGCCTATAGGAGCTTTCTGGGGAAACATGTTGATAAAAAATGCAACAGTCATAATAAAAATAGTAAATACCACAATTCTAAAATTTTTAATCAAATACATCAAATAAAAATAATCTAAACACATTAAGATAATAAAAGAAACAACTACTCCACCCCCGCCCGATGTCCACGTGTGGTCAGCAACCCACACGTCTCACCTGAAAGTGAAGTCAATCAGTCAATTCCAACATCCCCTAGTGACTCTAGGTCTGACACGAGAGGTGAGATCCAGGAACCATACTCATGACTAAACCTTGGTCCCTAATATCTCTAGCTCTTATCTATCCCAACTCATCCCAAAATAGTAATATAACTCAAAAACATTAACCTCCCTCTGATACCATTTTGTCACGAACTGAATCTAGTCACCACTAATATCAATACCAAATATAGCCCATGACAAGGAATAAAGGACAATATCTATCCCCCCGATCTGGTACAAGTGCTCAGGTATCAATAAATTCAGGATGGGAATGATTTACCTGAGTATGAAAGCATAAAACATTAAAACATTCACAAATATGAATCTGAAATTTTCATGCCAAAAAATTCTTAAGAAAAATCCAGAACTGATTAAAAGGTTTTAAATAAAGTAAAATAGGTCATAACATAAATAAAAATAGCATGAAATAATCCACAAATACTCCACATGACAAGGGGTCATCACCCCCGATCCGTCTTCTTAACTTCTCACCACAGGAGGGTACTAACAACCTGAACCGCCTTCACCAAAGGATTTTCCTTTAACTGAGTCAAACATAATCAATTCTACTTACACCTCAGGGGTGTACGTAGGGTTTGAGACTAATCCCAATATTATTCCACCCAAATATTCTAAATATCATGCAATACAAGGTGAAAAAGCAGGCAATTTTAATATGTAAGGAAAACGGTGATAAAATTCAAAGAAATGAAACTTTCAATTGAAAAGAGTTTTAAAACTAAAACATTCATAATTTTAGAAAATTTGAATAATAAATTTTATCAACTATAATTTACAGAAAAACACACCCTAAGAAATGTGTAAATACCACAAATCCATTGAGAACCAAAATTAGGAACACCCCTAGGGACTAGATAGTCTCCAGCCCCACGTACCTCATACCTCGGTGTAAAGTAACCATAGAAAAATATGTTCTCATGAATTATACAATAGTAGGGAACATAACCATAAACTAGTGGTACAAAAAAATCAACCATATAGTTTAGTTAGAGTTTTCTTTATTCAAAATGCTAAGTGAAATAGGGACAAAACCCATCTGGATCACTAGTCGTACTAGTACATATCCGCCCACCCAGGTATCCGAGCTTCCCCCTTTGTACTCAAACAAATTAAGCATGATACATACATCCATTTTCATATAAAAACACCAATACTTGTCACATAAAAACAATAAAATATCTAAATACACTTTATACCACTTGAAACACACAACAAACCATTTTGATTTTCAGTAAGACAACTTCACAAAATCTAACAATGTCTTGCACACAAAATCCCTTTAAAACCCCAATTGGGACACCATGTTCACACTAAAATTCAGAAAAAACATAATTACAACATCCAAAAATTTATATAAACCCATTACATGATTTATAAAACAACTCCAATAGGCATCACACAAAATATCCATGTCAAACACCCAATTTAACACCAATTTGGTACCTAAAAGTCATTTACTTAGCAAACGTCACCAAAACCCAATTTTACAGCAACAAAAAAAGTATATGAACATTAAAACATGATTTTCAAACCTAATACATTTAAATAAAATCAACCAAGTAGTTATAGAGCATCCCCAAATGAACCAATAAAATATTTCTATGAAAAACCCCCAATTTCACATAAAAATGGAACTAAATATTAATTTGCTTCATAGATACTGCTAAAACCAATTTTTCACCAATAATAAGATGAGATAAAAATGAAAATTTTATAAACACAGAAAGATAATTCACAAGGATTTCATACACAATGGAATCACCTACTAAATTTGCTAAAACCTTGAATCCTTTGTGCGAAAACTCAATCACACCACCACCACACCTCAAGGAGGGTAGATCAAGCTTAAAATAAAAGGATTGGACAAAAAAAAACCAAATTTAAATTATCAGTTCAAAACCCCACCCTCTAGTAACTTGGGAATTCAATAAAAATGGAAGAGACTTCATGGAAAGGGGAGGAACTAAGAGGGAGATACACTTACTTGAGGTTGTGTGAAGTTCCTCCACAAAATCCCCCTTCTAGATGGAGTTCAAATAAAGGTTTGAGAGGATTTTAGGGATTCCATGGATGAAATGGTCAAATGGGGGAGGAAAGGGCCGAGTTTGTATAAATCATGGTAGGGAAAATAAGTAATTTTAATACATTTTTAATGACCTGGACATAGGTGCACAGTTTGTGTGCACAATTTAGCAAACCGTGATTGTTGATGATCCATGTAATCTATAAGTGAAGGTTATTTTGAGGTTGTTGGGACTCCCCTTTACTATTGTGTTGGAGAGGTATCCGAGGTTGTCATCCATATTCTAGAATATTATCAAAGGGCCGATCGGGAATCAAGTTATATTGAGTAATGGTTATCATGTAGAGATGGTTGGTCAGATTTATAATACTATTCAGATTTCCCAGTATATTCTTAGTTCCTACATTTAGTATTTCATTGGATCATGGGACAACTATCTAGGACTAGTGCAGTTCATATATAATAAGAGCTAAAAGTAAATAATTAGAATAAAAACCTTTGAGGATTTATTTGGTTTCCCATTTATGTCACCTATTTTTCATGAATAGGTGGTTGAGGGAAATTTTTTGGGGACATGTCTAATTTAGGAGATGATAGAAAGGATCCAAAATATATTTCAAATTTTGGTCATCACTTAGTCTCAGTAGAAATTATATGAAGATATTCAATGCCATCCTTTGGAATTTACCTTTGGTGATTTGGATTTAAGTTGCACTAATTAATTTCTTAGTGTATATACAATACTGGGAGTTTATGTTGTGAATCAATTATTATCTTTGTAAAAATTTCCGACATGGAAGATTTTTTTTCATTGCATTGTTGGCCCCTCTCTCATTTTCCTTGTTTCTTCTCCCTTAATCATAATGGATGCTCTAGTATTTTTTTGGTGATTCCTTCCCTTCCAAGCTTCTCCCTTCAGCGCTTTGATCATTGGGTTGGTTGGTTTCCTTAATTTATATAGGTTTTATCATTCCATTTTTTTCACTTCCAATTATCTTCAATTATTTTAGTTTTGGAAGTGACATTATGTTTTTTTTGTAAATGAGTTTCTTAGAAAAGATGGTTATCCCATTGTTTTGATAAAAGAAATGTTTTTTTCAAATAAATTTTAAATATATTTATAAATTTGTTTTAAAATTAGTATTTTGATTAATAATGGTTCATTTTAAAATTTGATAAGGTCTTTTAATATTAGTTCACAAATACATCACATTAGAGCCTTGGGTACTAATGTGGAAGGAGTAGTATTGGGTCTCTTCCACTTGTATTATCCAGGGGTTCAATTTCTGGGGTTTTCATCTATTAATTGAATATAGATTCATAGGATATAGAACATGTTAAAAAATTTCATTCAGTTCAAATTCATTGTTGTTACTCCATTCCCTTGTATTGGGTCTCTCTCTCTCTCTCTCTATATATTTTTTCAGGGTACTAGGGATGTAGAATCTGCAGTTGGTTTTTATTAGTATATTGACATATAGCGACAGTTTAATGAAAAAAGGGAAATATTTAGTGTAAGTTCTAACCAACGCTAAATACTTACCATATTTCCCATTGAAAACCACTGCTAAAACCAATAAAACGGCTGCTAAATACAATATCTGTGACACTTACCAGAAAACACCACTAAATATAAGAATCCTCCACGTATTGGATGCTAACACCAGTTTTAGCGGCGGTTTAAACTGTCACTATATTTAAAAAAACCACTCCTATTATGTGATTTTCTTGTAGTGATTGGTGAAAAAATATTAAGAAAGTGTCCACATAATATACATCAAATATCCTAGTATTTCAATAAGTGAAGGCTAAAAGAAAAAATTCTAAGGGTAGGGTGAAACTATAACCCATACCAACATGAAAATTTGAAAACATCATCATAGACTTTGTCACTAGACTTCTGAATAAATATAGAGGAAATATTGAAATATGGGTTGTTTTGGACCTTCTTATAAAGACTTCCCACTACATTTAAATTTGATAACACTTATCACTAGATTAAATATTATGTATATACATCAACAAAGTGGCGAGGTTGTATGGAGTACCATTATCAATTGTATCTGATTGTGATCTGAGATTTACCTCAAATTTATGGAAGAGTCTCCAACTTTCTCTTAACACCAAGTTGAAATTAAATTTGACTTATTTCCCCAATGGTGATGGCCAGTCCAAGAAGACTATTGAGACATTTAAAGACTTGTTGAGAGAATGCTCGGTATCCTTCGTAGGAGTACATGATCAACATATTCCTCTAGTTGGGTTATCTTAAAATAATAGTTTCCATACAAGAATACAAATGGCTACATATGAATCCCATTATGGAAATATATTTATAAGACCTTCATGTTGGGATGAATTTGGTGAATTCAATCTATTATACTTGAAATGGTTGAGGAAATGGTAGAAAAGGTCAAGATAAATCACCAACACCTTAGGGACACTGAGAGTCAACATAAGAGCTATGTGGGAAATCATCGATGTGGCCTAGATTTTGGGGTTTGAGATAAGTTATCCCTCTATATATCTCCATGGAAGAGATTCATGAGATTATGGGAGAAGGTAAAGTTATGTCCCTATTACATTGGATGATTTGATATTATTAATTGACTTGGAGTTTTAGCCTATTGACTATCACTTACACCAACCATGTATTAAGTACACGATGTATTCCGTTTGTCCCTCTTGAGGAAGTACATACTAGAACCCTCACATATACTAAATTTATAGGTGATACAATTTGAAATTAATCTCTCTTATATGGACCATCCTGTGAAGATATTAGATTGTATAGATAAATTTATATACAACAAGACCACTCACCTAGTCAAGGTAATATAGTGAAACCATAAATATAAGGAGGCAACATGGGAACTAGTGGAATATATGAAATAAAAGTACCCTCACATGTTTTCCCCTTATTATATAAAATGAAATGTCAAGGTTAAAGTTTCTTAAGGGGGAATAATGTAATATGTAACGCCCCGACCCCAGTTACCCAGAGTCGGTGCATTATTTTAATACATTAGCATGATTACAAGGAATAAAGTCCCAAAGGACCGATTAGTTTAGCAGTCTTGGAAAATAGATTACATACAAGAATGTTACATTACACTTCATAACATACAAAACAACATAAATAATCCTTTATGAATGCCATTATTCCCTTATCTTAACCCTTCTTATCAATCACAATATACTTCTTGGAATCCTGGGAAAAATAAAACATAGAAAAGGGGTGATCTCAAATGCTCCGTAAGGGTAAGCAATACAGTGGAAACTTTCATAAATAAGCATAAACATTTAAGGCAATGTATAACTAAAGAAAAAGACTTTTAAACTTGAAATTAAACATAATATGGAAAAGGTAAAATGAAATAATGCCATTTACTTATTCACATGGATGTTCTAATAGTCGAAAAATCACATGCAATATCAATAACCACTTTCATAATAATGGAATGCATAATTCCAGACTATCATAACCACATAGCCAAGGCCTCGTGCCAACACTACAAATAAGATTTTGCCAAGGCCTTGTGCCAAGACACTAGTTTGTGTCATGAGACCTGCCGATGCATCAAGGAGCTATAGCGGGCTCCACCCGTCACTTACTAAGTCCAATGCATTCCCATATGAACAGGTTTAAATATAACATAAACATTCTTATTAAAACTAGTATACGAAATGTCAATACTTTCTCCATAAACCATGAATGGTATAAAAATAACACATCCACAGTAAAAAATATCACAAAACCATCAATACAATACAAAGTTTTGTATCATAATAAATCAACTTCAAATAAGCTTAAAATCCATCAAAGGATGTTCACATAGATGAAATCAAAACAGTTTGAGAGAAATATCTCTTTTCTCGAAATCATTGAAAAGTCACACATTTATAAAGGAATTAATTTAAAAGAGATTTTTGAATCAAAGTGTCCCATACCAATTTGAAATTTTTGAAAGGAAATATCATTTCAAAACATTCATTTACATTTAAATAAATCCTTAAAATCAATTTTAAAACATGGACATTAATTAAAATATTTAGAAAGATAAATCTTTAAAACATTTAAAATTACGATCTTGAAAAAGAGTACCTTTCAAAAATTCTTAAAATATTCATTTTGAAATCATTTAAAAGTAACATAATTATAAAATAAAACTTTTACCCTGAAAATAATCTTATAATATTGTAAGGGAAGTTTTGACAATTTTATAACGGCGGTAAATAACCGCACCCGCCGTATAAGTTAAAAGAACATCCTTACCTTAAATTTGTCGAAAAGGTTAAAAGTGCCTTGTTTGGAAAATGACGGAAAGATTCCTTTAAAAACACATAAGGGTATAAATGACTTTAACCCATTGTCTAGTAAATAGTAAAAATGTTTTAAATACATTTTTAAGGAACATGGATGTGGATGATAAAGAGATCCCAGTAGATAATTACGTATAAACAACCTCAGATAATGAAGAGATTGTGAAATAAACCCTTACCTTGCACTTTTCTTTGGTTGGGGGTAGGTTAAACTCCTGTATAATGGTGAAATAATTGTTATTAAATTATTCAACAATCATATACATTAATATGATATCATATATGATCTTTTAACTTTGCTTTGTTAATAATATCTTAGAATTATCGTCGTTTCGGGTGTTAACTTACTCATTTTATTTTATATGTTTTGTTACGTAAGCTATGTTTGTCATGGATAGGTTGTATCTTATTTATATCTAGAATGATATCAATTCCTTAAACATTATTTTTAAATCATCAAATGATAATTATACTTGAATGGATACGATAGATAATGAATCTCATCGCGTTCGTGGAGACAGTAGTCCGTTCGTACACACGAGCGACAATATCATTCTTTTGATATTAATATAATATATAATTGGATGGTATATCATATATAGAGAATAATTATCATGTTAAATTCATTATTTAAATGAATTACACATCATTATTATACCCATCCAAATAATAATTTATTGAATAACAATTACACCACGACGTGGAGACGGTAAGCCGTACGTACGCATGTATGGTGACATGTTATTCAAAGGGTGGATAGAATACTTAATATGGTTGTACCATGATTATAATAACATAAAAGTATGTATAATATACTGGAGTTATTATTTTAGAATGGTAATAACAAAGAAAGAATAAGTGGAAGACGAAAAGAACTTGAAAATGGGTGGTGAAATCATTACCTCTTCTTCGGGTTCTTCCTTTTGATTTGATCAAAACGGATACTTAGGTTGGCTTTCTGATCAAAATAAGGCTTCTAGGTTGTAGTGAGGGAAGTTGAGAGATTATTGGGGCAGTGGTTGGCCGAACCAAAAGGCTTTGAAGGTGTGAAGTAATGAGAAGGGGGAGTGCCCTTTTATAAGAGGGGTGAGGGGAATCTCTGGAAAAGCTAGAAATATTAATTTATAATAAATTCATATTCGGTTTCTAATGGCTCCAAAGTTTATTATTTAAATTTTAAGGTGGGTATGGGTCTAAAATCACTCAACCAATAGAATTTAGACAGGTTTGGGTCGTTATATTAACATTATCTTTAAGTATTAACTCTTAGTTAATTAGTTTCACTTTTACAAAGTCTCTTTGTATTTTTATATTATATGGTTAATAAACTTACCATATATATCAAAGAGACCCCCAAGTGGTCAATGAATGATACAAATATCATGATATAAGTCTCTTGGCCTAACCTTAGATTTTTAGTAATTTAATATCAATTAATAATATAATATTTTTTTTAAAAACTCTTTTATGTCAATTTTGACACTATTCAATAATTGATTTTTTGAAACTCATAACAGAATGATTACTTCGAAAAAAGTCACTTATATCAATCCTAATATGTCATATTAACCTATAAAATTAGTTTAATTCAATAAAAGTCTCCAATTATATTTATTTGGGTATTTATAATATCAATTATTTTAATTTTTCACTATTATGGTAATTACTGCATCATCATTGTGTCATAAATAAATTAAAATATTTAATGTATAAAAATTATAAATAAAATATAATTATTTAGGAAATATTTTTATCTTTCTAATTAATATTCATATTCGAAAATCCAACATATATTACCCTATGTAAAAAGTGTTTTTCTAAAAGATATATGCTTATGTCATTTTTGTACTTATTTTAACTTAATTAAAATAAAGTGTCCCTATCACCTTCATGGGGTCCCAAAATAGACCCAAAGATGCCCATGGTCGGACGTGTATCCACAAATAAGGTTAGGACACATTTTAGGGTAATTTAGTATTATTATAATATTATTTGTTAACCCTTATTTACCAGATTTATCCTTTAACCATATTAAATAAAATATTTACCGAAGTAATTATTCAAAATGTCTAAAAATAAAAGTTACCTATTTACACAATTTGGACATCCTGATTCCAAATATGGAATCCATTTTTCCAAATTCAAAACACAGAAGTGGCAGAAATTAATTTAAAATTAATTCTCACTGTCAAAACAAAAAGCGTGTTTTTAAGATATAATAACTATCAAAAGATTGATACTTGTTTATGTCTGGTTTAATTGTGAAATTATGTCCAATGACAAACATTGTATTAAATGGTAAAAATATATTCTAAATATACTTTAAAACCACTCAAATTCATAATTTATCACTATTAATTATTTTGATTAAAAAAGTTGTTTTTAATTAAAATTTAGTAATTTTCACTATTCATCAAAATATTAAAGTTATCTGAAAAGTACCAAAATTTCACCTTAGGATAAATTCGATACTCCGAATCCAAAAGTGAAGTCCATTTTGAGATATAAAATTTATAAAATTTCAAAAAGTAGGTATTACTATTCATAACGGCTAGTTTGATTTGGTTATGGTGTGTGTTAGAACTCGAAGTTGCGTACAACACACGCTACTGTATTATTCAAAGAGAAGCGTATCGGGGAAGCTTGGGGTGTTAAATTGTAATTTTTTATGTCCCCATTATAAAGAATAAATTTATTTAGTCAAATTGAATAAAAGTTTAAAATATTAGATTTAAAAAGGGTTCACTATTAAAGTTGGTAAAAGTGCATTTTTGAAAAATACTTCTTTTATCTGAAAAAAGGAATTTGTTCTTACATTATGTCTAAGAAACTAATAATATGGATTATAAAATTATAAGGATTATATAAAGTTTAAAATTTAGTTAATACTATTCATAGCCTCTTTTGAACGGCTTGTTTGGTAAGTCATGGTGCGCTTGATCTTAGTGTTGCGTGTAGTGCAAGTTATTGAATTATTTTGAAGAAATAACACATTATGAAATCTTGGGGTGTTACATTCTCCCCTCCTTCAATAAATTGCATCCTCTCAATTTGAAATTGTTCTTCAAAAATAAAAGGTTGAAAATAGAAAATATCTTTGTGGGAAAAGCCAAATCAGAAATTGGGTTACTGAAATTTAGTCTTAATATGAGGAAAAGAGAAATGAAAGGGTCACAACCAAATTATGATCTCGATTAGGAGAACATTGGTGGAAATTAGAGACATATAATTGGAGGGAAAACATTAATATTTATAGGTAGTGATTGAGGTCATCAATCACAAACAAGTGTAAAATTGAGGTCCTTAAATTCATCAATCTATGATGATTTGAAATACCATCGGTTCAACAAAACATGGGGTATTAGGATAACGCATTTTTGGTTTTAGGATTCCTTAAATAAAGTATAAGAATTAATTTCTTCATAGAATAAGAGAAGAAGAAAAATATATTCTTGACAAGTAGAGTTCCATCCTTTAACTAATTTCTACCACAAACTCATCTTTCACTCTAAAAGATAATAGAACGTACAAAATATATTCTATTTATCCTATTCATATAGGGTTCCAAAAAAATGAATTTATAATTTATCTACCATATATTTTTTTTAAAAAAAACAACATTATTTAATCTTGGACATTACGTGGTCCAGTGGTAGGTGATACACCCTTGTCGCCCTTCGGTTGTGGGTTCAAGTCTCGCGGCCTTGTCGGACGCGACGAGTTGCCGCCCAACCTTCGGGTTGTCCTTTTATGGAAATCCAAAAAAAAATCCAAACTAGAACTATCCAAAATGCTTTAGTCCAAAAATGAAGATCCTTATTTCTGCTTAATAACATGTGAACACCTTCATCATGTATTATTTTCAAACACTGCAACATCCTAAATTACCATAAAACCTTATTGATTACATTCATGATCCCTTATTCCTTAAAGAATGATAGATATACTCCTTCAATCCAAAAATGTTTTAAACCCCAAAAATGATGGAATATACAAATCATTAATCAGTTTCAAGGTAGTCAAAAATATCCAATATAATTTATCCAAATCAATCATGTATTATTATAAAATCACTACCTCGGTATCAGAACCATATTATGGTTTATCTTTCTCTCAACCATATATTTTCCAAAAATTTAACCTGCTATTGAGTCACTTTTCTTTGTTCCACACAATCTCAAGTCCTTAATGAAATAGTACTACAGTACAATCCCTATATACTCCATAATTATTATAAGAAGTACATTGTTGATACAACACTCAAATGACATAATCAACATTAGAACTCTAATCATTCCTCTTCATCTGTGGTAGTATCATAACTTGATTATTATCCAATAGCATCATTTGCGGCATAGTCTGATGACTGGGACATAGGTTCGCGTAGTGTTCAAACTCCTTGCAAATGAAGCATTTTACATTTGAAACCAATTTCTTACCCTTGCAGTCACGTACTTTGTGCCTTTTTTCTCCACACTTATAACAAACTCTCATTCCTTTCAGGCAAGTTCCAGGATGTTTCTTCCCACAGTTATCACATATGGGAAAACTCTTCTTTTCCCTATTCCCTTTATCCATCTTTCTCTCTTCTATACTTTTCTTCTCTTCCTTCCCTTCAAAGCCATAGGACTCAGTAAACTCTTTACTTATCTTATCAGCACATGATATTTTTTCTTCATATGATGATAATGCATGGGAGACTATTTCTCTTATAAATTATGGCTTAAGACCATGAAATATACGATCCTTCTTTCTCTTTGGATCATGTGCATTGCTGGATTTCTCATTCCTTCTACTGTGCGCCATTTCTAAACAATGGCATACACTAGATCAGTTTATGAATACCAATACCTAATCCCAAACTTGTAAAACACATAACATAAATTAAATAGTTTATGGATAGAATCCATAATCATAAAAAAAAATTTCTTTGAGGAAGTATATACTCATAAACCCTTCATAATGATTTGTAAAGAAAATGAGAGTTATCCTAAGCATATCCCCCGAGAGTGTCGTAACCAAGAGTGCAGCAAGGCCTGTTGTCGTGCACCAGTTCCCGTTCGATTCTAGCTCAAAGCGGTGTTTTCAGGTTTTACCCCTAGGTACATCTGTGCCAGAGCCGCCTCTACCTGCTCGTATCTAGATAGGGATGTATCTCTTGGAAAACTCACAAAATCTCTACAATACCAAAATTCTAGGAAGTTCTTCTATACTAATCCTCAAAGTCTATCTTAGGGCTATGTACTCTAATCAGAGTTTATCTAAATCTAGTTTCCAATGTTATTGCTAAACTTGTTCTGATACCAACTGTAGTACCCCGACCCTAGTTACCCAGAGTCGGTGCATTATTTTAATACATTAGCATGATTACAAGGAATCAAGTCCCAAAGGATCTATTAGTTTAGCAGTCTTGGAAAATAGATTACATACATGAATGTTACATTACACTTCATAACATACAAAACGACATAAATAATCCTTTATGAATGCCATTATTCCCTTGTCTTAACCCTTCTTATCAATCACAATAAACTTCTTGGAATCCTGGAAAAAATAAAACATAGAAAACGGGTGAGCTCAAACGCTCCGTAAGGGTAAGCAATACAGCGGAAACTTTCATAAATAAGCATAAACATTTAAGGCAATGTATAACTAAAAAAAATCCTTTTAAACTTGAACTTAAACATAATATGGCAAAGATAAAATGAAATAATTCCATTTACTTATTCACATGGATGTTCTACTAGTGGAACAATCACATGAAATATCAATAACCACTTTCATAATAATGGAATGCATAATGCCAGACTATCATAACCACATAGCCAAGGCCTCGTGCCAAGACTACAAATAAGATTATTCCAAATCCTTGTGCCAAGACACTAGTTTGTCTCATAAGACCTGCCGATGCATCGAGGAGCTATAGTGGGCTCCACCCGTCACTTACTAAGTCCAATGCATTCCCATATGAAAAGGTTTAAACATAACATAAACATTCATATTAAAACTAGCATAAGAAATGTCAATACTTTCTCTATAAACCATGAATGGTATAAAAATAACACATCCACAGTAAAACATATCATAAAACCTTCAATACAATACGAAAGTTTTGTATCATAATAAATCAACATCAAATAAACTTAAAATCCATCAAAGGATGTTGACATAGATGAAATCAAAACAGTTTGAGAGAAATATCTCTTTTCTCGAAATCATTGAAAAGTCACACATTTATAAAGGAAGTAATTTAAAAGATATTTTTGAATAAAAGTGTCCCATACCAATTTGAAACTTTTGAAAAGAAATATCATTTCAAAAAATTCATGTCCATATAAATAAATACTTAAAATCAATTTGAAAACATGGAAATTAATTAAAATATTTATAAAGATAAATCTTTAAAACATATAAAATTATGATCTTGAAAAAGAGTACCTTTCAAAAATTCTTAAAATATTCATTTTAAAATCATTTAGAAGTCACATATTTATAAAATAAAACATTTACCTTGAAAATAATCTTATAATCTCGTAAGGGAAGCTTTGACAATTTTATAACGGCGGTAAATAGCCACACCCGCCGTATAGGTTAAAAAAAACATTCTTACCTTAAATTTGTCGAAAAGGTTAAAAGTGCCTTGTTTGGAAAACGACGGAAAGATTCCTTTCAAAACACATAAGGGTATAAATGACTTAACCCATTGTCTAGTAATTAGTAAAAATGTTTTAAATACATTTTTAAGGAATATGGATGTGGATGATAAAGAGATCCCAGTAGATAAAACGTATAAACAACCTCAGATAATGAAGAGATTGTGAAATAAACCCTTACCTTGTACTTTTCCTTGGTTGGGGGTAGGTTAACATCCTGTATAATGGTGAAATAATTGTTATTAAATTATTCAACAATCATATACATTAATATGATATCATATATTATCTTTTAAGATTGCTTTGTTAATAATATCTTAGAATTATCGTCGTTTCGGGTGTTAACTTACTCATTTTATTTTATATGTTTTGTTAAGTAAGCCATGCTTTTCATGGATAGGTTATATCTTGTTCATATCCAGAATTATATCAAGTCCTTAAAAATTATTTTTAAATCGTCAAATGATAATTATACTTGATTGGATATGATAGAGAATGAATCTCATCGCGTTCGTGGAGACGGTAGCCCTTTCGTACGCACGAGCGACAATATCATTATTTTGATATTAAAATAATATATAATTGGATGGTATATCATATATACAGAATAATTATCATGTTATATTTATTATTTACATGAATTACACATCATTATTATACCCATCCAAATAATAATTTATTGAATAACAATTACACCACGACGTGGAGACGGTAATCCGTACGTACGCACGTATGGTGACATGTTATTAAAAGGGTGGATAGAATACTGAATATGGTTATAAAATTATTATAATAAAATAAAAGTATATATAATATACTGGATTTATTATTTTAGAATGGTAATAAAAAATAATGAATAAGTGGAAGACGAAAAGAACTTGAAAATGGGTGGTGAAATCATTACCTCTTCTTTGGGTTCTTCCTTTTTATTTGATCAAAAGGGATCCTTAGGTTGGATTTCTGATAAAACTAAGGCATCTAGGTTGTAGTTATGGAAGTTGAGAGAGTATTTGGGCAGGGTTTGGCCGAACCAAAAGGCTTTTAAGGTGTGAAGTAATGAGAAGGGGGAGTGCCCTTTTATAAGAGGGGTGAGGGGCACCTTTGGAAAATCTAGAAATATTAATTTATAATAAATTCATAATCGGTTTCTAATGGCTCAAAAGTTGATTATTTAAAGGTTAAGGTGGGGATGGGTCGAAAACCAATCAACCAATAGAATTTAGACAGGTTTTGGTCATTTTATTAACCTTATCTTTAAGTATTAACTCT
Organism: Viscum album; assembly: GCA_963277665.1. NCBI lineage: Eukaryota > Viridiplantae > Streptophyta > Magnoliopsida > Santalales > Viscaceae > Viscum > Viscum album. The sequence goes on along the minus strand of OY728136.1, from coordinate 281,449,846 downwards.
TAGTTAATTAGTTTCACTTTTACAATGTCTCTTTGTATTTTTATATTATATGGTAAATAAACTTACCATATACATCCAAGAGACCCCCAAGTGGTCAATTAATGATAAAAATATCATGATATAAGTCTCTTGGCCGAACCTTAGATTTTTAGGAATTTAATATCAATTAATAATATAATATTTTTTTTAAAAACTCTTTTATGTCAATTTTGACACTATTCAATAATTGATTTTTTTAAACTCATAACAGAATGATTACTTCTAAAAAAGTCACTTAAATTAATCCTAATATGTCATATTAACCTATAAAATTAGTTTAATTCAATAAAATTCTCCAATTATATTTATTTGGGTATTTATAATATTAATTATTTTAATTTTTCACTATTATGGTAATTACTGCATCATCATTGTGTCATAAATAAATTAAATTATTTAATGTCTAAAAATTATAAATAAAATATAATTATGTAAGAAATCTTTTTATCTTTCTAATTAATATTTATAGTCGAAAATCCAACATATATAACCCTATGTAAATTTTTTTTCTAAAAGATATATGCTTATGTCATTTTTGTACTTATTTTAACTTAATTAAAATAAAGTGTCCCTATCGCCTTCATGGGGTCCCAAAATAGACCCAAAGATGCCCATGGTCGGCCATGTATCCACCAATAGGGTTAGGACACGTTTTAGGGTAATTTAGTATTATTATAATATTATTGTTTAACTCTTATTTACCAGATTTACCCTTTAACCATAGTAAATAAAATATTTACCTAAGTAATTATTCAAAATGTCTAAAAATAAAAGTTACCTATTTACACAATTTAGACATCCTGATTCCAAATATGGAATCCATTTTTCCAAATTCAAAACACAGAAGTGGCATAAATTAATTTAAAATTAATTCCAGCTGTCAAAACAAAAAACGTGTTTTTAAGATATAATAACAATCAAAAGATTGATACTTGTTTATGTCCGGTTTAATTGTGAAATCATGTCCAATGACCAAAATTGTATTACATGGTAAAAATATATTCTAAATATACTTTAAAACCACTCAAATTCATAATTTATCACTATTAATTATCTTGATTAAAAAAGTTGTTTTTAATTAAAATTTAGTAATTTTCACTATTCATCAAAATATTAAAGTTATCTGAAAAGTACCAAAATTTCACCTTAGGCTAAATTTGATACTCCGAATCCAAAAGTGAAGTCCATTTTGAGATATAAAATTTATAAAATTTAAAAAAGTAGGTATTACTATTCATAACGGCTAGTTTGATTTGGTTATGGTGTGTGTTAGAACTCGAAGTTGCGTACAACACACGCTACTGTATTATTCAAAGAGAAGCGTATCAGGGAAGTTTGGGGTGTTAAATTGTAATTTTTTATGTCCCCATTCTAAAGAATAAATTTATTTAGTCAAATTGAATAAAAGTTTAAAATATTGGATTTAAAAAGGGTTCACTATTATAGTTGGTAAAAGTGCATTTTTGAAAAATACTTCTTTTATCTGAAAAAAGGAATTTGTTCTTACATTATATCTAAGAAACTCAAAATATGGATTATTAAATTATAAGGATTATATAAAGTTTAAAATTTAGTTAATACTATTCATAGCCTCTTTTGAACGGCTTTTTTGGTAAGTCATGGTGCGCTTGAACTCGGTGTTGCCTGTAGTGAAAGTTATTGAATTATTTTGAAGAAATAACACATTATTAAATCTTGGGGTGTTACATAACAAATCATAATTTTGTCATTGGAATTTACCTTCAAATAATTATGCCATACATTTTAAAGAACACATGTCACATTTAGAAACAAAAAAAAATTATTCCCATAAATTAATAACGATACATTTGTTAGAAAATAAAACAATAATAATTCCAAATATTACAGTGGGATAAAAAATAGAAAATAAAATTATTAATATATGAAAATTTGTATCTACTCGATCCACTAGAATGACCACACTCATAAAGAAAGATGTAGAAATAAAAAATGATGGTTATAATACAATATTCATTTTAAAGATGAAAGAATATACAATATTGTGAGAAAATATATTTTAATTAATAATTAATGTAATAAGAGGTATTTATAGGAAGTTGGGAACCCATAATACCGTTACAAATCTGACCATTTTAATAGTAATTTTGCCCTTGGAATAGTAACCTGACCAATGGGATAATAACATTTCCATTAAGAATAGTAATATGACCACCATAATAGAATCCTCACCTATGTAAGTGTAAAATATAATTTAGTTATTATATAAAATTTAAATATGATTGTACAGGTAAATAAATGTTTTAAAAATTATAAATTAAGTTTTTTCATTTATATAAAACATAAATGTTTTAATCGCACTTTTATAATTAATATAATGATTTAAAATAAATTTTATTTAAATAAATTGGATTTATAAATTAATATTAAGTTTTATTATAATGATATGATAATTTTATGAGACCATAAGTAATTTTTCATGTTTTCTTAAAATTGATTATAATATTATAATAGATATTTTTTGAATAAATAATGAATTTATTTAAAAATTGAACTTATTATATATAAAAAATTATTTTCTTCAAATGGATTCCATTTTTGAAGTCTACACATCAAAAAATGGGTAGGTCTAATTTTTGGTATTTTTCTAAAATTGTTGAATGTTTTGGTGAATAATGAAATATTGCAATCTATGGTATTTAACATTATAAGCCAAATACACAAGTTTTTGAGTTAAGGATGATGTAAGCACCCATTATTTAGAATTAACATGCACTAATTACTGTATATAGTCACAATAATAATAAAAATTTATATTCTTGAACCAAAATGATATACTAATGAATATAATATTCAAAAAACCCCTCTCCTCCACTTATATATTCCACCCTCACCACCCCTTATTTTCACACATTGTTAGCATGAAAGAGATCCAAATCTCTTCCAAACCTATCCTACCCACTCTCCCACATGTCTTGGTCCTGTTTTTCTCACCGAAATACCAATTCAATGTTCCTTAAGGGGTCCTTCAAATAGGTGATATTCAAGTGGTAACATTCTCAAAGGACATCTTTTAATTTCTTTTCTTCTTCTTCCTTCCCCTTACATACTTCATCCAACATATAATAATAACTACATTATAATTTCTATAATGGATTTTTATATTTCTAATTAATATATTCTATCCAACCCTTTTTTCATCTCATCTTATTCAAATAAAAATGAAACCATTGTCTATATCTGGTTTGTTAACAAACTTCATGGAAAATGAGTTTCTATTTTACATTAATACCTTAATGGTAGGTTTAAATTCACTTAAAATTGTTTAAAATTAAATAATTATTTTATTATATCTGGTTTCAAATTATGGAAAGATTATATTTCCATGACATTAAATAAAACAAAATTAGTTTGGGATGGTCAGAAATACCTCCAAAATAAACTAAACATTTTTCATTAACATTTTATTATATGAATCATCCATATAAAAGAAATAAAAATGATATGTTGGATAATTTAAACTTATATAATTGAATTAATACCATTTGATTTCACTTTTTTAGTTTCATTTCAATTTTACACGAACTTCTATAAGTATACAAAAGTGAACCGACCTTAAAACCATGAAATGAACGCTGTCGGAACAAAAAAACTAAACTCTAACTCATCAAAATGGACATAGATGAACTAAATAAAATTATAATAAAAAAATATATGTAGAATATGTTCTGAATTAATTTATTAAGGAATATAATTTTATTATACAAGATATCAATTATAGGTACATAATGTATTCTAACAGAAGGTAAAGGATCTCTCTGAACGCCCCTATTTTCTTTGGGTTATGATTTATCTATATTAAACTCAATTTATCAATCAGTTATTCTTATATAAAACTTATATATTTTTTATATATGTCCCACACATATAAAAAAAGTTTATTTGATCTTTATTTGATGGTAAAATACTTGTTTTACTATATTCCATTATCAATTTCTCTTTGTAAGAAAACCCGATTAAAGGGAACTTATTTGTTTTTTACCCCTTTTCTAGTATGCTGCATAACATGTTATAAGACAAAAATATTTTAAAAAATCAAGAATATTGTCATGAAAATCCATGTTAGTTCATTTTTGGTTTTATAGAAATAATTTATCCATTATCCTCTTTAAATAATCTTTATTCTTTTCTTTAAAACACTCCTTAAGTGGAACATTTTTAAAGTCACTTAACCACTCTTTTTCAAGTCTTCAATTTAGTTGGAAATAATTTTTCATGAATTATAATGTTTTTTCTTTATTAATATAAGAGATACATTTAATCCTTTCTTTCAATGACACAATTATGAGACACACTTTTGTTACGCCTTATTAGATGATTATGAAACCCTTTTCTTTCTATGTGCAATCCTTTTGTTTATGATTTATGCTAATGTGGAAAACATATGCATTTACATGTTATGACAGATGATCTCATATATTTCCTAAATTCATTGGGTAAAGGTTTAGTCTCATGAGACATTATGTTTGGGATCAAGGTTTAATCCCAATCCAGTATGGGACTATATCCTCCATGTGATATCATCTTGACAGTTAGCCTTGACTCATGTTTATGTCATATTATATGTTTCTACCACATTCCTATTTTACTAATATCATACAAATCCATGTTCTATATTTTATTCCACCATATATTATTCATTGTTTATGCCTTTATGTTATCATGTTATTCCTTATAACTCATGTGTTATGCTTCATTCCCATGTGCATTCCCTTTCTAGGATTTTTAGCCAACCCCTTTTGTACATATATTCCCCAGGTTATCCAATATAGTTTTGGGATATCAAAGGGATTTAGGAGATCATTATAGATATTAATAAAAATCTGTTTTATTTTAGTTTCATGTTTTCTAATTATGGACCTATTCTTCCAAATACACTAGGCTTTTCATTCCCTGATTTGTATTTAATGAATATTTATATCAAAAGTCACGTAACAATATGTGTAAAAAATTGGGTCATTATATTATATAATTATGAAAGTGGGAAAATATAAAAATGGATTTCACTGTAGGACTCCCCAAGACATATAAATGAAATAATGTCATCTAGGTGATAGTTAATAACCTTACAAAGTCAGTGCTTTTCATTGCTATCAAGGAAGATTTATCTATTGACCACATCGCTAAGTTATACATAAGGGAAGTGGTAAGATTTCATGTAGTGTCACTCTCCTTTTTATCTGATTGAGATATATGTTTTATCTTGAGGTTTTGGAAAATCCTTCAGTAGGAATTGAAAAAAAGAACCAACATTTAGAACTGTTAATAACCCTCAGATAGACGGTCAGTGTGAAGGGACCATTAAAACTATGGAAGATATGATAATATCATGGTCTATAGATTACCATGTATGTTGGGACCATAACCTACCCCCATTATAGTTATAATATAACAATAGTTTATATTCTATAATTCAAATGGCACCTCACGATACTCTATATTGGAAGAGGTGTCAGACTCTAACATGTTGGGATGAATTTGGGGAGTTAAAGTTTATGGGACCTGATATTATCCAAGAGATTATAGAGAAGGTTAAAAACATTAATCTTCATATGAAATCTGTATAAATTCCATAGAGAAGTAATATATAAAACCATTTATAGATCCTTGAGTTTGAGATTAGTGATAAAGTGTTTCTTTTTATATCATCATAGAATAAATTTTTGAAGTTTGAGTAGAAGTGAAAGATTAGTCCTTGATAGATCATCCCCTTTGAGATCCCTAATCACATTAGAGTGGTGGCCTATTGACTCCCACTCCCACCTAATCTATCTCAAGAAAATTATGTGTTCCATATATCCCCCTTAAGGAAGTGCATACTATAACCCTCATATGTAATGAATCTAGAGGTGGTACCATTGGAGAATGATCATTCATATGAGGATTTGTTGATGAAGATTATAGATATTAGAGAAAATGTTTTACGAAATAAGATAACTCACCCAGTAAAATCACTTTTGGGAAGCCACAAGTTTGAGGAAGCGACATGAGAACCAGAAGTGGTGATGAAATAGAAGCACCCTCATCAATTTTAGTCTATGAAATGAAAATTTTATGGGAAAAATTTCCTAAGGGGGAACAATGTAATGATCCAATAATTTATAAATAAAATTACCTTTGAGATTAATTTAATTTCTCAATTATTTAATCTAGTTAAAGAAAAAACCATCATTCCTTTAGTTTTCTTGAATGATATATCTTGGATGATTTAAAAGACCACTAAGAATTATAGCCATTGATTTTATCATCATTGAATAGTGATTTTTTTATTATATTATATAGTACTTTTATAAATTCCAATTGACATAAATGAAATAAGTGATATCCTTAACCCTTAGAATCATACCATATAAAGCCCATTTATTGGAACTTTTGAGGGAGATTGAATAACTGGGATTTCCCCTGATAAATCCCAAGATGAGATTAAATAATTAAATCATGATTGAAACCATTTATATAATAAGTTCAAGATCATCGAGATCATGACCCATACCACGTTCACCAAACCACCCCATAAAAATATCTTGATCACAGACCTTTTCTTAAAAGTGTTTACCAATGTAATAAAGGGTTATGTATCAAGACCCTAATAGTATTATTTTTTATAATTTTTTATAAAATAATTACTTTATTTATATTTTTTGATTATTATTACTTTTTTTATGATTATATATTGATTTGATAAAAATTAGATGAAAAACCAATTTATTTATTTTTGGAAATTTATAGTTTCAACAAAAACTCAATTTTAATGAAATCGTGTATTCTTTAAATAAATTATATTTTAATAAGAAATTATTGTTAAATAATAATTATTAAATATAAATGATAATATAATTTTTCAAAGTAAAAAATAATGTTTAAAAGGTTAAAAAAATGTTATTTTAAAAAAACCAATATTTTTTTAACAAATGTAGTTGTTTTATTTAAAAGTGTAAATTCTTATAATTAGATATTTTTTTGGATAAAATAGATATTATTTTTGAAATCAACATGTAAACATTTTCCAATGGAGATCTTTTTCATTATTTTTAGAGAAATTAAAATTATTGTGTCAAAATTAACCAAGGTATAAATATACAGTGTGTATTATGACATTATAAAAGACCAAAACTGATATAATATATGACATAAAAGCAATAAAATTCCCAATATATATTTAACCTTTAGAAAAATGTATTTTTTATGTTATTTGATTAATTTTATGAACCATTTTTTATCCTTCAAAATGTATATTATATATTAGCGTTGTAAAATCAATTATTTATGAATGTGACTCACTTCGACATCACTAAGGGTAATATATTAGAGATATCAGTTATTAAACTTGTAAAATAATGAATAAGAGTTCACTTTTTTAGAAAAAATGGGAAAAAAACATGGTAATATTTGTGGTTTTGAATACTTTACGGTATAGAGTCCAAAACCTAGGTTTGGTAAATAATAAAGAACTCACCTCTCTCTTTCTATATAAACCCACTGATTCTCCAATATCAATAAAAACACTTAGATCGCAAATATAATATGAACTTATGTAATGTCTATAATTTTTTCAAATATTTATTTAGAATATTATATTTATTATTTTTGGTTTCTGGTGCTGAGGTGGTGTGAGATTCTAAGTCCTAGTGCGACCAAAATTATTTTTTCAAATATATTAATTATATTAATATAAAATGCATACAAGTTTTCATAAAAATTAAAATAACTCTATATTGGGGGTCCCATAACATAAATTCTAGGGCACCGTTGAGTTCAGAACATGGGTTTTACCCTAGGCACAACATAACCATTATCAGCATCGAGCATTTTTAAAAATGTTATCTTGAGCATTAAATTAATAAAACAAATTAATAAAAGGATTTTCTTATTGACATAGTGACACAATTACTCTATTTAAAAATGATTATTCCTCAACCATAGTTTTAGCCACATTACCTAGGGATTGATGGGAACCATTGAAGAGGAAACATTGGATGATCATTAGCAGAAAACGTCAAATCAGATTGGATAGAGGATCTTGTCCCAAAAGATTCTATGGATCGTTCTAATGATAACAACACATAACTATTCTTCACTAATGATCAATCTCCAAAAAGGACATTTTATTTTTTATTTCTATCCTTGTCTTTATCCCATGTTTAACACATATCAATTCTATAAATAATAATTGATTCGCACATCAGTAGTTGATTTTTTTATGGTTGATATTTTTGTTCTTTGATTATTTACTTTATGTTCACCTAATTCTATGATAACAAACTCAGGCCCAACAAAAAGATTCCAAGGTTCGTTTCTCACATCTTATTGATTATGGATTCCTACCCCCATTTCTTTACACAATCGTCATGGGAATTTTATTTGGCCCATGGTTTGATGATTTATTCCCTATATTTGATCATTAAATGACCATTATTCAGCGTAATAGATCATTATCGTGGGTGTGGTTTGTGATCGAGTGTGTGACTTATGCGTGATGATGGTGAAGGATAATCACAGGTGTTTCAAAATGGATTGGATATTCTCTTTCATCTTAGATTCAATAGGTGAATGTAGATGATGCATGGGGACATTTTCTGAGCGGATTTGAAGCCAAGAATCCCAATCTTTGATGATGGGAGTGTTGGAAGACCCTTTTTCTATGATCTTCGTAAAGAAATATTGTGGAAGTGATGTTAATGTTGAAAAAGAAAAGGAAGTAGTGGGACCTAAAAATCCCATGTTACACGACATGTAATATTTCACCCCACGCTGTGTGGGACCCCCTGGCTGTGGTGTTAGGGTTTCCGTGGAGGTTTAAATATCCCAATGCATGTGAACCTATCACATTCCATGTGAATTTTGATTAGAATATCATTGTGAGACTAAAACGTTACATTGGCATGGGAAATCCAGAGTATATGGACACAACCAGAGTCCATGGACATGATCTGGTGTAGAGAGGTATGGATAGATGACACCTGAAAGGTGTCAAGAAACCACTATATTATGTGTGGTATTATATACACATTGTGTATTTTGATTTTTTTACATTCCATGTGAAGAAGAACCACAAGGGAATACCTAGAGTTGAATGGAAACTCTGTTTAACCCGAGTACATGCCATGTACCCCCTTTGAAGGTGTTTGGAGACCTTCATTTCTTCAGTTAGAACCAGTATTAGTTGAGTGTGTTCCCTTGGTCCATACCCTTGAGGGTACAGTGTGATATTACATCCAAATATCTATATTGTAATCCCATATGAAGGATGAGACTCAGATAGAGTTTGTGGTGTCCCTCTATGAGGCCGGAGTGTGATCCTCTATCATATTATGCCCTAAGTGAGGTTTGGGGAATCGACATGACATCCTTAAGTAGGTCATTGATCTTTCTTTTAGAAGGACATTTCAATTGGGTTTGTATTATCGTTGGAGTACGATCCCCTACATAGAAGGATGATTCAGATTGGGTATGTGGTGTCCATCAACAATCCTGGGTTTGATAATCTATCTACGCATCAGGGTCTTTAGAGACCAATGAGCTTTCTTAGGTGGGGTCCAATGATCATGACCTCTTCGATTAGTTTCTATGGTGATGGAATGTCTCATTGAGTGGATTATTATGGAAAGATAATTTATTAGAGAAAAATCTTATGGCTGAAAGTTTGTTTGTGTCCTCCTGGAGGCATGGTATCCTTCTTGAGTACATCTGGGTTCTCTTTTACACAGTGATTGCTATATATTTATTATGAGTTGAATATAATAGATGCTTTATGTTTTATTTTTTTGGGGTGTCCTACTAGGTATTATTATACTCACCTTTTCTTGGGATCTACTTGTATGTTCCATGTCTTATAAATATGAAATACCATTTGACTATGTCTTGGGAGGATAAGGAGCTGGTGGATCAAAGCTAGGATGGATTGAAAGTGGTGTTTTATGATTGTTTTTATTTGATCTAAGCCCTCACCCTTTGAGTAGGTTTGTCTCTCTACATTTTTTGGTTGGGATTGTATTTGGATTTTTTTTCTTTTAGTAATTTACTTTAAAACTTTAAGTATGGGATCATAGATGTATTCATGAATTATTTTCAGTTGTTTTACATTTTTTCATTTTATGGGCTTGGATATGCATGCATGTGTACATGTACATTAGGATAATGCCTCCCATTTGTGTGATATTCCTACTTGGAACTAGTCACTAGACCATGGCCTATTAGAGGCGGGCTTGGCATAGTCATGTTTTGGGCCCTGTTGGTCTGGGTCATGATGGAGTGGTATCCAAGGAGTCAGTTCTAATTTAGGACCAGAGTTTGTGAGATTGATTTGGGGAAACTTTATTGAGTGTTTCAAGTTTGATTTTCAAGCCAAGGAATCTAATGTTACTGCGGTGGATGACGTATCTATACAGTAGGAGTCTAGTCACCTACCTTTTGACTCAGTACAAGTAGAAATAGGTTACAGGGAATACTTTCATACATATATCATATAGGAATGGGTTTTGGTTTCCCTATCACTCTTGAGTCAGCTCCTCATATATACTCTTTGATTGTGGTACATCTTATTTATTTTAGGTTGCCTTCATAAAGAAACCAACCAAGATTCCACTACACAATAAGTAGTATGATCCACTAATTAATGAAATCTTAGTATTGGGGCCTATACTAGAGATAATACATCTGGGTGGTTTATAATATATACCACCACCCTTTGAGTAGAAGCTATCCTTGGAAGTGCCGACTGAGGATACATGCAGGCTAAGTGCACTACAGGACATCCAAAGGTAGTGACCTCCTATGTTTTGGGGTGATCCAACCCCCCAGGTAGTTGAGGAATGGTTGGAGGCAGTTACTCAAGTTTTCCACCTTATTAGAACATATACAAATCCAATATTTTTCCTCATAATGAGTCTTCTCTAGGGATATTCTGGGCTATGGTAGAGTTCAGTGACTCTGTCACATGATGAGACAACAATCTTCAAGTTATAATTTGATTGTATCATCATGGAGGAGTTTTATCTGGCGACGTTGTGATCAATGTGAATCCAGAGGCTTTGGCATATGTAGTAGGGATATTTGACCATGGTATAATATTATAAAAGGTTTACTAATATATCATGATACTCTATGGATATGGTGTTAGATCCTTCTCTCATAGAATATAACTTTTTTCTGGGCTTATTATAAGATATTAGGTCTTTAGTGATATCTCTATGCATTCCATTTATGATGGGGTTCTTGAGTGGGCCCTGGTGATGGATAGATTCTTGGAATAGAAAGTACCAAAAAAGGGTGCTGGTTGTGGGCACCTTGGTGCTGGTACCTCATAAGAAAGTAGTTGATGGACTTGTTAGGGATTAAAGCATTCTAGAAACTTTATGATTCAATCCTAGGATAAAGGTTCATTAGTTCAAGGCTCTTAGGATGGATCAAGTCAACTGAGGGATAGGAAGTGTTTCTCTTGCGATGGCAAGTGACATCTTGGACAAGATTATCCAAATCATTGTACAATTGATCCAGAGATCATCGAGGAATCACCGAGGTATATATAGAGGTTGGACCAGGGTGGTCCATAGGGTGGCATACTTCGTAGAGAGACTATCAGAGAAGTAGGAGGTACTGGAACGTTTGAACTATTACCACCACCACCCAAATGTGGTCTATACTAGGCTCAGGGAGCTGGTGGTCAGGGAAAAGGCCGATTGTAGGCTATCGATTCCCATGACCCTATGGATCTAGGGATTATATGAGGTATGATCTATTTATTTTATATATTAGCTTAAGTATTGATATACACATGTGTGAGTCATTCTTCTATTTCCACATCTCAATTTTGAGACTTAGAGATTCTAGTTGAGCCTTTGGCTTGACCCTTGTGCTTGGAGACTCTGACAAGAGGTGACTCATTGATTGCGCACTTCTACCGAAAGTGCGGCTTGACAGTTGGAGGGGAGATATTTGTATGGGATCTCTTTGTGGAAGTAATGAGGCCTTTTCAATTCATCTTTGGTGTGGACTAAATATCTATAGTTCATTCCCAAATTGAATATTTTAGGTAGAGGATGCCATGATTCTGTAGTGGTGGGATGAGGTATTTATTTGTGGGTGAAAAAAAACCTTTGCAGAGTAGGAATAGAATATGAATTGGAGAGTAGAACCAATTTCTCACCAATTCTATAGCATGACTTTGAGAGTTGTGGATATTATGGTCTACTAGTTCGATGAAATGGTGGTGGTGTATGATGACATCTTTCCTGAGTATGTTTTGGGAAAAACACCCCACCAAGATCTAGAATTCTATATTTACTTACATCTCGGGACAACATTGATATCTGCACCAACATATTAGATGGATCCTATAGATATTCATGAGCAAAAAATGTAGTTAGAGGAATTGAAAAAGAATCTATTTTCGAGACCTAGTTTTTCCCCTAAGGTAGCCCCAGTGTTGTTCACCAATAAGGTGGATGAGAGTTTGAGGTTTTGTGTAGACTTCTAGATCTTTAACCAGGTGACCATGAATAATAAGTATCCATTACCAAGTATTGATGATTTCTTTGATCACTTGAGAGGGGAATTATGGTTCTTGAAGATTAACCTCATATCAGAATATTACTAGCTATATGTACGAGATGAGGATATACCAAAGGCGGCATTTAGATGTCTCTAAAGTCACTATGAGTAATTAGTGATTCCCTTAGGTATAAAGAAAACTCCATAAGTATTCATTGGAATTATTAACTTAATATTTCATCCTTTCTAATACTGGTTTGTGGTGGTATTCATGGATGATATCCTAATGTACTTGGAATTTGTGGAGGAGCATGATAGACACTTGAGGATAGACCTAAACACACTCCGAGAGAACCATCTTTATTGGATGATCTCTAAGTTATAGTCTTGGATTTGAGAGGCCCACTTCTTGAGATACACCATCTCAGAGGTAGAAATGGAAGTAGACCTAGCAAAGGTTGAGGCAACAATATCTTGGGAGCCTCCTGAGAGTGTTACTGAGGTATGGAGTTTCTTTGGTTTTTCCAGGCACTATCAGAGATTTTTACCCGATTTATATAGAGTTTTATCACATTGGAAAACTTTGAAATGAAAGGGACATCATTTAATGTGGACTAAAAGGTTCCAATAGTGTTTTTAGGAGTTGAGGCAGAGGTTAAAGAGCATTCCCATATTTAGATTTCCATATAGGGTGTTGGGGGTATAGTGTTTTTTGATGAATCAAGGACCAGACTTAGTTCTGATAAAGAGGTAGGAGATGATTTCCTATAGTTCTTGTCTATTGAGACCACATGATCTGAACTAAATGACCCATGATGTTTTTTTATTAGTGGTAGTCTTTACATAGAATATAAGGAGAATATAACTAATGGAAAAATGGTTTATCATCTATTTTGATCAGAAGAGTCCCAAATATATCTTCTTTCAAAAGGATAATAACTTGAGATAGAGGTGATGACTAGAGTTCATCTAGGAATACAATTTCAAGATTTTCTATACTTCTAGGAGGGGAAATTTAGAGGATGTTTCCATTAGTAAGAGATCTTGTTATCAGTTGTTGGCCAATGTGTAAGATTAGTTATCCTTATTGCAGTTGTTTTTAGTGGACAAAGATAGTGTTTCATATCTACAGTCAATGGTTGTTACCCTAATGCTTTTACAAAATTCTAGGTAATCCTAACATGGATATAATGACCATGATTATTTGTATATTTATATATCTAATAGATGTGCTCCTGATGGATATTTTCAAGGTAGGGAGAATGCTATCCATTTTAGAGGATGGATAACGGTACTATTGATGTTGCAGGATGAGGTGATGAGGTAATTCCATACATCCCCTTTATCTATAAATATATTCATGTAAAATTTGTATGAGGACCTCTAACTTTAGTTTTGGTGCCTAGGCCTGAAGATCTATGTTGCAATGTTCGTCTCTCGATGCCTCACTTGTCAGCAAGTGAAGGTTGAGCACCAGGTTCCAGTATGTTTTTCTCAAGCCCATGAGGTTCTAGTGTAGAATTTGGGTGGGATATCCACTAAATTTATGACTGGGTTACCACACATGTCTAAAAGAAAATATTACATATGGGTGATCATAGATAGACTCACCAAGTTAGACCACTTCCATGAAATTCAAGAGCAGAGTTTCATAGATGTCTTGGGAGGCTTTTATGTGTAGGAGATAGTTCATATCCATGGAGTTCACTTGAAGATTGTTTCAAACTATGAAACTCGTTACACATAATGATTATTAAGAGTATTGTAATAGTAATTTTAGATTTTTTTGTGTTTGATCATGATGTTTCACCCCCAGAGTGAGAGATATAATGAGTAGACCATTCGGGTCATAGAGGACTTGCTGCAGTCTTGCATGTTAGATGTTGTCAATAATTGGGAGGATAATTTAACCTTAGAGGATTTTTCATACAGTAAAATTCACCATTTCAACACTATTATGACACCCTTTCAGCCAATGTATGGGTGACCCTGTAGGTCACCACTTTATTGGATCGATCTAGGAGAGACCGCACTCTTGAGCCCAAAGTTGGTACAAGAAACAATAGAGAAGGTATAGATCATCCATGAGTAGATGAGGACTGAAAATATCTATCATATGTCTTATGAGGATGGATGAAGGATACCTCTTGAGTTCGATGAGGGAGACCCTGGGTTTTTGAGGGAATCACCTCGAAGTGTATTAAGGAGTTTTGGCATGGCTGATAAGATATCTACAAGATTCATTGGTCCTTTCCAGATACTACATAGAGTTGGTGAGGTGGCATACCACTTAGACCAACTGCCACAGTTTGACTGGGTAAATGATGTCATCAACATGTTTTAGTTGAATAGGTACATTCTCAACCCACCACATGTTTTTGAATGGGGTGAGATGGACATCGAATATATAGATATATTTATTTAGTAACCATTAGATATCAAGGATTGATAGGATAGGATCCTTCATGGGTGTTTGATTCCCTCAGTGTGAGTCTTGTGGAAACATGAGAATATTTAGAAGAGCTCCTGGGAGTGATAAAACTGGATGCGAGCCCAGTACCATCATCTTTTTGAGCAGGTTTTTTCTCTTTTTGGGGTGAAAATCCATAAGGTGGGGATAATGTAATGAATCTTATTTTTTCCTTGTATTGATTTAGATAATTATATGGATTATTTTTGGAGCTAGGCGCTGATGTAGCGTGATATTCCATGGAATGATTTTCCTATAATTAATTTTTTAAATATATTAAATATATTACTATCATGTTCATATAGTTTTACTGAAAAAGAGTACTCAAGCAGGGGCCTAGATTAGAAATCTGAGGGCACTGTTAAGTTTTGAATGTGGGTTTTACCCTAGGCATGACATAACCTTCATCGACATTAAGAATTTGTGAAAAAGTTGTTGTGGGTGAAAAATTAATAAAATAAATAAATTAATTGATTTATTTTATTTTTATTAACCCAATGACCTACTTCCTCTATTTAAACATGGATATGCCTCAACACTAGGGTTAACTGCATAACCTAGGGTTTAAGAGGAACCATTGGAGAGGATACGTTGAAGGATTGTTGGAAGATAACATTGGATCAGATTGGATTGAGGATATTATGTTAACATATTTTTGGATCTCCTCGATGACTATAACACATAACCATTCTTTATTAATGATCAATTCAAACTACAAGTAATAAATTTTATTTTTGATTCCCATCCTATTATTTATCCCGTGTTGAATGTAAATCAATTCCATAAACAAGAATTTATTCATGAATCGAATGTTGATTTTTTTATGGTCTATATTTTTGTTCATTTATTATTTAATATTCATTCATATAAATCTATGAAAATATATTGAGGATTTAATAACAAAGGTCAAGGTTATCTTACAACTTATGGATTTATGCCATCCGTTTCTTCACATGTTCATCATGTCCATTTTATTTGGCCAGTGGTTTGATGATTTGTTTATGGGATTTTATCATTGCATGACCATTATTTAGTGAAATAGATTATTACCATGAGTGTGGTTCATTATCAAGGGCGCGATCAGGGATCAACAACAATAGAGGATGATTAGAGACAAATAAGAAGGGATTATCTATTCCCGTTCCTCCTAGATTTGATGGGAGATTACCGATGGTGCATGGGGGAGTTTCTTGAGTAGATTTAAAGCCCATAATCATGATCACCAGTGATGAGAGTGTTTTTCAACCCTAAATCTACAGTATCTATCAAAGAAGGTGGTAGCGGTGACATGCAGATTACATTGAAGAGGAACTAGTGGGATCTGGAAATCTAGGGTTGCACGATGTGTAATCCAGGATCCCATATCATGTTGGACCCCCCTAATATGATGTTAGGGTTTCCATAGAGAGTTTAATATCACACACCATGTGACTCATGCTAAGAGGCTCGGCGTGTAACTTAGAGGTTACATGGGAGTGGGTAGGCCAGAGTACATGGACGTGACTAGAGTACATGGAAACAGTCTAGTGTACATGTTCATGGGAAAATGGCATGAGAAAGGTGTCAGGGGACCTCTAAAAACTGCTTAATATTACTTATAAACCATGTATTTTGAGGCTTACATGCCATGTGAATCATCACCATATGGGAGGAACATGGGTTGGATGAACATGTTATATACCCCTAGTACACAACATGTACCCCTTTATAAGGTGTTTAAAGTTTTTTGTTTCTTTAGTTTTGAATAGTATCAGTTGAGTGTGTTATCTTAGTATATACACTCAAGGGTATAGTGTGATATTACATCCACATATCTGTATTGAGATCCCCTTTAGAGGTTGAGATTGAGATAGAGTTTCTAGTTGCCCTTCATCCCTTGAAAGGGGTTTATCAAAAATTAATAAAAATAAGGCTTTTGGGCCATTCAGGCTATGGTAACTTTGGAGTATAATAGCCTACATATTTCATTTATCCACATTGGGTTTTTGGTCTCCCCCAATTGTCCGGGTATGATCCACTATCTGAGTATTTTTTTCTTAAAAGACTAGTGAGCATTCTTGGGTGGGTCCCAATGATCATAACCTCTGGGATGAGTGTCTCTAGTGATGTCATGGCTCGTGGATTAGATTATCCCAGAATCTGATTTTCTTGGAGAGGAGTAATTTATCTAGTAGTTTGGTTGGGACTACCTAGAGGTGCAGTTTCCTTTGTAAGTATATAAGGGTTATTATCTATGAAATTATTTCTATATCCTTGTTATGAGTTGGATATTCTTGATGCTTCATGTTAGTTTTTGGGGTGTACTATTGTGTATTGTTATACTTACCCATTCATGGGATATACCCTCACCTATCATGTATTATGAATTAGATGGATCATTTGATGGTGTCCTCAGATGATAGGGAACTGGTGGAACATATATAGGCTAAACACATCATGGTGCTTTTTGGTTGATTTCATTTTGTTTAAGTCCTTTCTCTTTTATTAGGTTGGACCCTCTGTATTTTTTGTAGGGATTGTATTTTGAACATTTATTGATTTCAGTACTTTTTTTTTGTATTTCTATTGTGGGATCAAAGATATATGAATTAATTAATTTCAGTGGTTTTATATTTCATCATTTCATGGGATTGGATATGTGTGCGTGTGTACAGGTACATGAGGATAATGCCTCCCATGTGTATGACATGACTACTCAGTGCCGGTCACCAGCCCTTGGGATATTGGTGGTGATATTGGGTTAGTTGTGGTTCAGGACTTGTTGGGTCAGGTCACAACACCTTCCCTATATGGATACCTCACAAGGTTCCCCCAATCTATGAATAATCTCCTCCCAAGATTTTGGAAACACCCTCTCAAGGTAAGGGATCCTCTCCCTATCCTCCTTATTTTAGAACCTTATTTGTCTTTTTTACTTTCTATTACCAATTTTTAATGCAGGAATATGTTATTACAAATACCTATTACTTATATAATGTTTTAAAATTGATGAGATACCCCTTTCACTCTCATTAATCCCTCATTGGAATCTTTATGTACTATTGTTATTCTGTTCAAATTATCCTATAATGTTTCTTACCAATCTTTTATTTTGTGAATACTCATCCCCATTTCTATTCAAGGCTATTCAGCTAGAAGTACCTATAATTTATTCATTATGGAATTCCATATATGTATCCCTCAATCTATAATCATGGGATTATATTTGATGAAATATGATCCTATGTTGAATGATATATATGGAACACTTATTCTTGTACAAGATATATAAGTGACATGTGGGCATAGAATTATATATTACTTTAGTGTATTAGTTAATGTTTTAATCTCATGAGATTCCATTTATAGTTTTTAAGAGGTTATCATAAGCACACTATGCTATGGTTTCTTGGTGGTTATCCTTGAATTTTGTTTATAAAGTCATGTTTTAAATTGTTTCTACATTCCCATTTTGCCTTTATGCTATCATTTTATATCATGCCTAATTGTTCAAGATTATGATTCTCATCCATTTTATATCCCTTTAAAATTACCATTGACTAACAAGTGACACTTTATTCATGTTATTCTTAATTTATTCCCTTACTCGACTTTATATCTCACCCATTTCTTATGAATTTCTCCCGATTATCCCATACAGTTTTAAAAAGAATAATTGAATTTTAGAGCATGTTAAGGATGTTTCCAATAATTTTGTTGTATCGATGTATCAAATTGATATTCTATGTACCTAATATCCCAAATACACTAGTCTTGATGATCTCTTGGGATTGTTTTATGTGTAACTTTATGAAATAACTCATGAAATGAGGTGTAATAAAATATAGATTTTCATATGAAAAACATAAAATGAATAACATGGTGTATAAATTTATTTATTTTACACACTAAAGGAAAGGATTTATTAAACAATTATGGCCTGATAAACAATTATATTATACTATTAATGTTTTTTGGAGTTTGATTTTGATGTTTTCACTCCTTGCATTTTTTATTTCCATTTTAATTGTTGAAGTATATTATAGTATAAATAATTCTATACAATTTTTTTTTTATTTTTTTATTTTATTTTCATTAAGAATAGTAAAAAATCATTTTTCATTTTGGATGAACTGACCCACTGGATCTCACTGGACCGAGTATGAGAAGAGTGTGACTTCCCCAAGTCCACCTTCAATAGGCCAGGGAAGGTGATTGACACTGAGTAGGCATAACACTCACATGGGAGGCCTTAGCCTAAAATTCTTATACATAAAAACACATCTACATGATAATACAATGTTGAAAGTAAATACAAAATGATACAAATTCATGCATATATCTAAATCCCATAATTAGAGTATGATTAATAATACCAGAAAGCATAAAGGTCCAAATAAAATCCCACTAAAAATAGTAAAGAGGTCCAACCTACTAGAAAGAGGGCACTACAAACAAATGTGACTCTTGGTATGAACCGTGGTCTTTCTAGCCTAATATAAGCCTGGTCTTCTCTTGGTCCACCAAAAAACCCACCAAATGGCCAGTCAACTACATAAGACTTGACATATGTGGGAAATACTAATACAAGGGTGATTATAACAATACCTAGGTACACACCCAGAAATTACAAATCATAAAGCGTCGAGATAGTAGTCATATCATTATAAAAAGTTTCAATCATAAATTTGAGACATAAAAAAATACACATCTATATATACACATGGTATACACTTAGTCTCAATGTAATGTCACAATCTCGTTTCCAACCTAATATTCTACTCAAGAGTGCATAGTAACACGTGCCAAGATAACTCACTTTGCGAGTCTGATAGCACTGATGGTGTTCATTCGAGATGTCATCCTCATTAGGTCTCACCCTGAAGAAGTACATGATGTAAGTTAGAATATATCAATACATAATTGGGGGATAAAACTCAGGTCCTTAGGGTATATCAACAACCCAATCTTGATTAAACTACTAAGTAGGGGATCGATTCCCAGTTAGAGATGGTCACACCGGTCTCAAGAACCCCACTTTGGACAAAAGATGATAGAGGATTTCACCCCAGTCTCATAGAGGAATTATGATGAATCTATCTAAAACTAGTCCCTTAGAGAGGATCCCAATCCTTTGGCCTAAACGTAAGGCCAAACTATATCCTCACTGGGTTGGATTGAGGGAAAACACCCTTAGAAAAATGGTCCATGCTAAAGTGAACAAGGTCATCCAAACATTCTGGAAACAATACATGGAATGTACTAGTAGTAAAAAATGTGTATTTCCTTCCCCATATTGACCCTTATGCTCTATCCCATGAAATTACACACCTGACTATTCCTGTGTACCTCTAGTCATGCTTGTGTAATTGGTCATTTCCCAGTACTAGGTCATGCCCGTGTACTCTCACTATGCTTGTGTAACAGGTTGTGTCTCTACCATTGTATAATTATCAATGAATAAAAAGCTTATAGGGAAGGGTCACATGGTGTGTGACCTGTGTCACATGTCCTATTATATTTAATTTCCATGGAAACATTAGTGCCTCAACTGGGTTCCCACACAACATGTGTTCTTTGGGCCCACACCATGTAACTCGGGATTTCTAAAATAATGTGGTTTCCTTATAGTGTCTTCACCCATACCTAGGTCCTTTGATCCATCCAGGATTCTCTCTAGTGATCATGGATCGGGTCTGACCAACCCTTTCTATCATTTCTCTCTAGAATCCAGCTGTTCGATTCACATAGAAACCATCCAATCATGCCATCTCATCGCCACACACCGAACCGCACATAAATAACTTCTATTTTTACCCAATTCATCATTGATACTATTTCAATTGAATATATCATCAATTTTGAATCTAGATCCATGGTATTAGTCCATATTATTGAAGAATAATCATGCAATGATTCGTTACCCGATATTTCTCTAACCACCAACCAAAAAGGAATAATGGTAATGAATATATGAAAAATGGTTGGAGAAAACCAAGAAACACAAGATAGGAATGAACCTAGACCATGTTCAAGTTGGAAGTAATCAATTTTCATTAGAATCATGAATGAATATCCAAAATAAATAAAAAAATATTTTTTTCCCGAATCCTGTAAATAAACCAACTCTTGTAATATGCTCGACCCAAAAATCAATATATTGGTCTATTAGATTTTTTTCACCATGAAATAAATAAATATGGAAGAAATCCAAAAAAAAAACAAACATCCTACCTCAAGTTTGGTCAATCATTGATGATTAACAGATCCATGCTATCTTTAATGGTGATATCTATAACCTCTGATTGGATCTCCTATTTCCAATCCTTGATATGCCATTAATCATTTGAGAGTCCTCTAAGATTACTCATTCAATAGTTCCTCTATCAAAAATCAAGTTTATGTAGCTAACCTTGTGTTTTTTCTATAATAGGGTATTTTAGGAGTTAACTAGTTTTATAATTTTAAATTAAATAGCTAAATAAATATTTAATTTTTTAATTATTTCTCCCATAGTGTCACCCAAGCCTAAAATCAAATGATCACAAAGATTATGTTTCCCATTTGGTAGAACCCATATTTCAGACAAAAAATTGGTATTAGATTTCAAATACGAAACTCCCTTCAATATTTGTTCCACTTTTTCAATAAACATGTGTGCGTGTGATTAAAATATATTTCATATTTTTAAAATATCATTTCTGAGCACACCAAGCCTTGGAGTCTAGAATCATCTAGGAATATGACTCCAAATATATTGCTGGATATATTTAAAATCCTTAAATAGAAGAAACCAAGACATGAAATTCTCCCCACCTTAGGTATTTTCACCCCAAAAAGTGAAAAATATTAATCAAAATGGTGTGGGTAGTAAGATCAATTATGTTTCTCCCTCTCCCAAGTTCTCTCCTGAATATCCATGTGATGGAACCAGACACGTACCAAGGGAATTTTTTACCCACATAGGATCTTCTCTCACCGATCCTTGATCTACCCTAGGTACTCTACAAAGGTAGATACATCCTTGATATAAAACTCTCCCTATTAGATAACATGTGATGAGTGGTGAACGTACCTCCTCGGCTATGACATGTAGAAGATTTTTTGTACCTAGTCTAACTTCTGCGATAGAGGAAAGAATTATTACACCACACAAACTCTATACAGTATCTAGAAAGGCTCGATGAATCTCAGAGACAAATTTTCATCATAGATAAAACTCCATAATCCACATTGAGGTGATTCCTTCAAGAACATGTGGTCTCCCTCAAACTCCTAAGTCCTCTATTATTGGTCAGTGTAAAACTTTTGATGGATCTGTGTTGTAGTCATCCACTAATTGATGATCTTCACCTTCTCTATCATAGGGCACACCGACTCTGGTCCCATAAGTGCTAACTATCTAAGGTCAATCTAACATATTGGTGACCTACATGGTCTTCCATACAAAGTATTGAATAGTGTCATACCAATGGTGGAATGGTAGCTGTTGTTTTATGTAAACTCCACTAATGTTAGGCGATTCTACAAAATATGGGCAATGAACAATATGCTATCCAATATCATTTACTCTAAGGAATGAATAGTCTGCTATGTATTTCCATTAATCCAGGGGTGAAGAATCATGCTCAAATGTAACTGAGTCCCAAAGGATTCCCACAATCCTCTCCATATTCATGATGTAAAGCGAGAATCATGGTCTAAAATAATCATCTAGAGGACTCTATGAAACCATAATATCTATTACACATAAATTAATCCCAAGATATTTAATTGACTCTATTCTCATATAGCTAGCAAGTGGCCCAATTTGGTGGGTTAGTCTATAATCACTCAGATGGAATCACATCCTATTGAAATTTGCGGAAGATCAGTCATGAGGTTCATAGATATATCATTATCACATCCACTCTATAATCTAAAGGAGATGAGGTAAACCAATTGGAACCTAGTTCTCATCCTTCACTTGTTGATAAGTGAGGCATCAAGGGAAGAACTTTTTTAACCATTCTTCATACCTATCCAATAGAACTAATTCCAAAGGTCCTCGTATATCTTTTCCACACCTAGATGTACTATCAAAGGGGATGTACAAAATTCCCTCATCAAATCCTCTAATAAAATCACTGGTAACAAAGTATATGCTATAAAAATAATGATGTGATCCCCACATTTTTAAAATACTTTAGGGGAACATCTAGTCGATAGTAGAGAATGCAATCTCTCACATTTGATATCTTCATGATGAGCTTCCCTAAAAAATTGAAGAAGCAGAAGGCTAAAAACCATCTTCTGTAGATATGATGTACTATCCTTGTATACTAAGGATAAATGTAATGAGGATAACTAATCCAAAACCTATGTAAATATCTGAGAACAAGATTTTCTTCTCAGAGAATCTGTCACCTCATTCCTCTTCCCAGGATTATAGACTATCTCAAAGCCATAATCCAGGAAGAACTCTAGCCATCAACTCCTACTCAAATTAAGATAGTTATAAGTGGGAAAAAATTTAATACTCTTGTGGTTAGAGTAGATTATAAACCACTCACCCATAAGGTAGTGATTCCACATCTTCAAGGTGAAGAATACCACTTCCAATTAAAGATCATGGGTCACGTTATTATACTCATGTGGTCTCAAATTAATAGGCTCATTGGAAATCACATCGTACCTCTGTATTAAAATGCATACAAGATTGACTCTTTAGGAATCACATAAAACTATGTACTCAAAACCTTCCTCTAGAGCAGAGCCAAATGGATTTTCAGAATGAGAGGGTATGGATATGCCATCGGTACCAGCCTGTCCTTGCACGGGAAACCTATCCAGAGGTTCATGCAATGGTGGAGAGCTACTATCAAGATATAGATGCTAGGGAGGGGCAGTTCCTTGTAGATAGTCTGGTTTAATTTCCTAAGACCTTCGGGTCATGTAATCTCCTAAGCCTATGGGCCATGTAATCTCTGAGCCTACGGGACTTTTAAGGGTTCCCCCTCATCCCTTGAAAGGGGGGTTATCAAAAATCAATAAAAATGAAGGACTTCGGGCCATTCAGGAAGATAAATAGTGAACAAATATTTTGTAATATCCTACCAACCAAAAGAAGCTCTGCACCTTCATCACGTTCTTTGTTGGATCCTAAGCTAACATAGCATCAACCTTTCCCATTCCCACTGTTACACATTCAGATGAGATGTTGTGTCCCATAATATGGACCTCCATAATCTAGAACTCAAACTTTTAGATATTTCTATAATTTTTTCCCCTAGTGTATGTCTCAGACCATCCTCAAGTGTATCACATGTTCCTCTTTATGAGTCATGTGAAATATGATATCATTGAGGAAGAATACCATGAACCAGTATAAGAATGGTTAAATGATACACTTCATGAGTCCCATAAACACAACTATCATGTCGAAGGGCATCTGTAAGTACTCACAGTGACCATAAAAACATCTAAATGGAATATTTAGTATATCTTCACCCCATACTCATAGTTAATGGTAACATGGTCGGAGGTAAAGTTTTGAGAACCATCATTCCCCTCTCAACTGATTGAAGAGGACATTGGTCCTCAGTAGTGGATACTTATTTTTCATGATCACCAGGTTCAGACACTGATAATCTATGCATGACCTCAAGATCTCATCCACCATCTTGGAGAACAACACTAGGGATGTCTAGGGGGAAGACTTAGGTCTGGAAAAGACCTTCCACTACAAGTCCTCTAACTAAAACCTTAGCTCTTAAATCTCCATATGATCCATACAATATATTGGAATAGTTATCATGGCCATAATAGGGTGTAAGTCATTATAGAAGTCTATCTCTTAGTAGAGAGGTAATCCTGACATGTCCTCTACAAATACATCCTCATACTTCACCACCATAGTAGGAAATTGATTTCCCATAACATCCACTACTATAAGAGTCATGATATACAACTTGTTAGTATTTGGATACACTATCCTATGGATGATTCCATCTTACCTTGCCTAGGTGTCCATCTCTTCCATAAAGTAAAACCTCAACCCATCTACATAGATACACCACACCCTACATCAAAAACAATTGATCTATGCATAAACTATGTATAAAAATTACTTGAATAAGATAATTTCGTAAGGCATCATCAATTATTAAATGAGATCCCATGAGAAACTATCTCTTCCAAGCATTAGATCATAATTTGGGAAAAGTTTGTGATCGTCAGATTATCTGTGGTAAGATTCTCTAAGCATAACGGTCGGGCCAAGTGCTCAAAAAAATCTCTAAGTATAAAACCAATGAAGTGGAAAGTAAGGAATTCCATAGAATGATATCTATCAAAACATTATATAATATATAAAATACATAGATCAAACCTCTAATCATCCTTAAAGCCTCTAGGTCATCAGAATCCACTACCTATAGCTACACTTACCATTATCCTTCAGTTCCCTGAGCTTAGTGGAGACCACTTGGGGTGGGGGTGACAGCAAGTCAAACTATTTTCCAACTCTTGTTGCTCTTCCTACTCCTAAGACATGTCTTCCACCTTGTTACCTACCTGCTCATAATTATACATCTACCTAGGAATAATATACAATATCTCTTGGTTACCTATATGGTTGGACATAAGATCTTGTGTAACATGTCCCCATCCATCATAAGAGTAGCACCACTTCCCCCTAGATTGACTAGAACCATATCGAGACCCATAAACAGAAGGAACTCTTTCAAGAGATTGCCTCCTAAAATGTATCGCACATCCATATCCCTATGCCTTTTGTTATCTACCTACTACCAAAGTTTCAACTCCTATATTCCCACTACTAGTAATCAATATCGATGTTTACTCATCCCTAAAGCTTCCTATTACCAAGGAACACTCTATAATACCAGCATATATAGGAATGAATAAAATCATCACACTTTCATGGGTGTATATATGTTTACCTCTCTCAAAGGATTGGGCCAATAAGAATAGATCTAGAACCATATGCATCAAGTATTGTGAGATGATTGTAAACCTCAATGAATACTCAGCAACAGTCATGTAACCCTTCCGAAGCTATAAGATCTTCTGGATGTGCACTACTCACATCATAGCTTGGGAGTAATCTTATTCTAAGAGATAATCAAACTATATCCATGAAATAGTAACCTCATGATATTATAGAACCACTAGGATCAACCAACACCCTATGGATCCATGAAGAAGTCTCACCGCTAAGACCAAAATCAGGTCTAAAGGTTTCTTAATGAGGTTAAAAACTCATGTTATTATCTCAAGAAAATACTTATCTATTTAAGGGTCCAACATTTCCCCAAATCTAAGGGGTTACTGATGTTGAAACTCCTGAAGCATGCTCATCCTTTACACTTAATCCTCTAGTAATGTTGGTACCACCTACTGATCGACAGGTGGAGGTATAGATAGAAAACCAGTTGGAGGTAAAACCTCTAAAACAAGTCACTGTATTTAAACCTCATCATTAAAAGGATCACCCTTGTGATCATACTTTTGAATATTAGCTAAAAATGATCACGGATGAAACCTAAAATTGATGAGTTTAACTACAGTTAATGAGTATATATAGGGAGCTAACCTAAGAAGGGCATGGAAACCACACCCCATTCCAATATGTTAGAGGAACCGATATTTTATCTAAAGCTATTTCCTACATGTACAAAGTCAAAAAAATGGTTTTCAGAGTCATAATGAAGGGTTACATCACCCACTGCACAGTGACTAGAGCCCGTGAGTTGAAATAAAAAATTGAAACACCCAATACTATTTCCATAAAACCTGAAACAATATCACAGCTAGTCCAAAATCCAAAATTCATTCTTAGGAAGGAACTCCTTTGATTGCACTCTTTCATGAACCGAATAACCATGTCCCACTTGAACATTGATGAGTTGATTTCAAAAACCCAATGCATGCCTTTAATAAGTCATGGGATAAAAAATATCATAGAGTAGGTATAACACTCACATGGTAGGACTTATCCAAATATACTTGTACACTCGCACACATATCCAAGCCCATACAATACTAAAAGTGAAAAAACTAATACCAATTCAAGTATACATCCAAATTACATAATCAGAGTATGTTGAATAATATTGGAAGGAATAATGGTCCAAATAAAATCACACCAAAAACTATAAAGAGTTAAAACATGCGAGAAATAGGGTACTACAATCAAATGTTACTCCTGGTATGAACAACAATCTATCTTTCCTAATCTATGTTTCATCTATTTATATTTCACCAGGAACTCCATCCAATGACTGATCATCTAAATAAGACTTGACATGTGTGGGAAGAGACAATGCATGGGTTTGTATAATAATACCCATTAGGACACCATGAAATCACTAAGCATAAAGCATTAAGATACTAGACAAATCATCATTGGGAATGTAAATAAAAAATACATGACATATAGAAATACACATCCTGATATACTCATGGTAGACACAAAGTCTCAAGGTATGGTCAAAAACACATTGCTATCCTCAGATTATGCTTGAGATTTCATAGTAACACTCACCTAATAGTATTAATAGTGTTAATCCAAGATTTCATTCTTATTAGGTTTCCCTATAAATAAATATATTCTATAATTCAAAATAAAACAATACATATATGTGGGATCCAACCCTAGTCCATGGGGTTTACCGACAACCCAATCTGGATTAACCCGCTATGTAGTGGACCGATGCCCAAGTAAAGCTGGTCACATCGATTATGAGAACCCCACTTAGGATAGAATATGATAAAGGTTTCCACCATATAATCATTGTGTAATTACGATAAATATATCTAAAACTAATCCATTGGAGATGATCAAAATAATATTCCTAGGACGTGATTCCAAACTATACCCTCATAGGGATGAATCGAGGGAATATACCTTATGGAAACTGGTCCACACTAAAAGGAACAAGGGAATCATACCTTGCTAAAACAATTACCCAGCATGTACTAGTAGTAAAAAATATGTTTTTATACCATTGGTTATCCCTTGTGCTCTAGGCTATGCCCTTGTACACCTAGTGGTTCCCGTGTAGTGCCGGTCGTTCCCATGTACTTGGCCATGTCTGAGTACTAGTTTATGATTGTGTACTCTACTCATCCCAGTGTACCTGGATGTGTATATACCCATGTATCCATTGAGATACATTCTTATCCTCTATGGAAGTGTCACATTAAATGCAGAACATGTAACATGATGTGTGATAATTAATTTCTATATAAACCCTAATGCAACATATAGGGGTCCCACATGACATATGTTCTTTGGGAACATTCCATAAAAATCTTGGTTTCCAGAATCCAATAGGTTATTTAACACATATTTGTTGATGAATTCAACCTTTTATCTAAATATGACTCTGAACAGTGATCATGGATCTAGTCCGGTTGAGCCTTACCATCACTTCTCATCAGAATCTGTCCATTCGAATTGCATTGAAACCATCCAAATGTGCCATACCATCACCATGCACCAAACCTAGTTTGAATAAATATGATCTAGTCCCAATTCATCATTTCTTCCATCACATCTTGATCTATCATCAATACTAACACCAATCTGTAGTAACAATTTATTGTATCAAATAATGGTTTCGTAACAATTGATTTCTTTGTATTTATCGAATCATAAACCAAAAAGGATTTTTGAAGATGAAAAATTTAAAGAACAGTGGTAGAAAACTAAGAAAAGAAATATAGGAACAAACCACATCCATATTCGGGTTGGATTCTATTTTTTTCCACTAGAATGATGAATAAAGATCCAAAATAAGAAAATATAAAATTTCTCCCAAATCCTAGAAATAAACCTACAACTGCAATATGAATGACCCTAAAATAAATCTTTTGGTTAAATAGATTTGAATTCATCAAAGAATAAATAAATGGGGAAGTAATCCATACAAAAAACATCTTAGCTCGACTTCAAATCATTCATTGATGAATAGTGAATCCTGGTCATTTTTTTGTGAGATCCACAACCTCTAGTTGGATCTCTAATTTCCAATCCTTGATACAGCAGCATTCATTTAGGAATCATCAAAGATAGATCCTCCAGTGGTTCCTATCTCAAAACTTAGGGTTTTACAAATTTCCCTAATATTATTCCACAATAGCATATTTATATAGTTAACTTGGTTTAGATTTTTAAATTAAATAATTAAATAAATAATTAATTTATTTAATTGTTTCACACACGGTGGTTTCTTAGATGAAAACCCGATTCACAAAAATATTATGCCTCACATAAGGTAAAATATACTTTCTAGACTCAAAAGTGGTTTCATATTTCTAATCCGATGCATTGTTTGGGAGTTATTAAAATTTTCTAGAAAAACTGTGCATGCGTTCTAAACATGTATTTAATATGTTTGAATATCAATCCCAAGCTCATCGAGCCTTTGAATATTAGGCTATCTTAGCACCTGACTCCAAAAATATTACTATATATATTTCATATATTTACATGGAAAAACCAACACATTATATTATTTTTATTCTGAAAAATAAAAATTCTATTTTTTTCTTGTTTTTATTAAGTAAAATCTTGAAAAAATTGAATTCACCTCTCTTAATATTACCAAAATGAATTGCATTTCAAGAATAATGGATCTTAAAATGCATCTCAAATCGATGGATCTCATGAATTTTTTTGAAAGAAAATAATTCACAAACCATTGAAAATAAGTAAAAGACAATGATCTTCTATAGAATACATATTGACGAGGAACTGAATTGTGAATACATCAAAGAAATAGATCTAAAAAATTTCTATAAGAGTTTTAAATAGAGATATGATCATAAAAAGAAGTTATTTATTCTTATAACCCATGAATAGTTGAATTTTTTATGCTTCCAAGACTATAAAAGGGCCAGTGATTACAATTATGCAATATATAGAATTGTATCAAAATTAAATTGTAAAGGTATTGAGCACAAAGATGTTGATATTATTGAATATTTATATATGAATTTTCATGCATCACATGTAACACTATAGTGGTAATATCACTTTCAAGGGTAAAAAATATATCCTAATCTCATATCATCATTACTTATATCATAGAATAATAATTAGATTTTGTTTAAAAATTATCAGTCTCTTCCTACTGATTTTTCAGTAGAATTTATTGAAGTAAATTCTGTATTTTATTAAAATAATCATGGAAGAGGATGAAGTCGAGGAAAATATTCTCATGGAGGAAATTATTTTTGTAGTAGGTGGTGCTGAGGACATGGTTATGGCCATGGACATAGTCGAAATAAATATCAAAATCAAGGAAATGTCATATCAATCAATCTAAGGAGTCTTGAAGATTCCAGCCAGAGGTGTGGTTCAATGAGACATTGGTCCTAAATCTTTTGAACCTGAGATAAATTCTCTAGGGTCAAAAAATCATCTCTTAAAGTGAATATTAATGAATTCAACTTCACTATGACATCTCATAATGGTAAAGAAAATGGTTATAATTTTACTAAGATTGATGAGTCTTCGAATGATGATTTTACTTACCTCAAGGAAAGTGATTTCACTTGATATATTAGTGAGATGATATGTGGGAATAATTCATAAAATTACTAGTAGTTATGATATATAATATATATATATATTTTTTATAATTTTTATTTTTGATTGTTGTAATAGTTAAATTTTATAAAGTGTATTTGTATTAATATCATTATCCTTTCTTTGAATATTTAAAATGGATTGTGATAAAGGATTAAATATTTTAAAACTAGATAGTGTAATAACACACACAATTCTTAGAAATAAAATGATTTTCCTAATATTGAATGAAAAAATACAATTTTGAATATTATATCAGGTCCCAAGTGTTTTAGTAGCTACATAACCAATTATTATTATTTTGATAATTTGAAAAGGTAAGATCCCCATTTTTGGAAAGGTATGTTTTGTTGTGTTTTGGGTTGAGACCTTTATTTTTGGGACTTTAAAATGTTTCTTGAAAGTGTGAGAGGCCTTGGGGGTGTTCCTGGGGGCTAGGGGCATGGAATAAAGGAAATCTGGGCAAGACAAGCCAGGGCGCACGACCTGCGCATGACCAGGTAAACCGTGCGTCCTGCCCAGGATGGACCGTGTGACCCCTCCTCCTCCGGACAGAAGCATGCACACGGTTTGTGCACAGTTTTCCAAATCGTGCGGATAAATCATGCGACTCCTCCTCCTCCGGGTAGTGGCATGTGTAGGGTTTGTGCATGGTTTGTCAAACCGTGCGGACAAACCGTGCAACCACTTAAAGTTGGAAAAAATTACAATTTTTCCACTCCTGTATTTTAAACCCCACTCGGGATTTTCATCCTTTCCTCCCCTCTCAGCCCTAGCGAAGAACTTGGCCAACCCAAGATTCCCAAGGGTGGTTCTCCTTCAAATATAAGGCATTTTTGGAGCCATTGGTTGCGGATCGAAGCTCCAGGTAAGGCTAATATCATCCTTGGTTCTCTTTTTGGTGTAGGGTTTGTATCTTCTCTTCCCCTTGTTCCAAAGCTCTGAAACCCTATCTTTTGGGTGAGTTTTAGGTTGAAGCTCTAAGGGTTGCTCGGATCGAGGTCTAAGGACTCGATTGAGAGTGCGTTCAACCGTGGATTTAAGGTAGGTGGTATACAAGTGATATCCCATAGTTATTTGGGTATTTTTGCATGTTAGTTATGTTCTTGTTTCTCCTTGGTTATGTTTTGGATAACCTTGGCATGTTTGGTAATAATGATGTTTAAAATGGAAAATGGGAACCCTCACGATCCCCGTGGGATGTGTTGGGATGGACTTGACCTAATTTAGGGCCATCCGTGGGATGTGCCGGTTCTTCCCAGGTTTCTGGACTGTTATTAACAAGTGGCCTTGTTGTGGTAAATTGTAGAGCCCTTGAGGAACATGTTTTCATGTTTGGTTGAACTTGAAATAGAAGTTAAGTGATGTACCTAGACTTGGTAATAGCCTAGGGGTTATTTGAAATTGAATGAATGGTTGATTCATGAAGATGATAAAAAAGTTAAATGGGTTAATGTGTAAACTGATTTAAGACCATAATGGGATAGGTTATGGGTCTAATGTTCAATGCTTAGTGAGATAGGCATAACACATGGTAATTGGGTGAATGGTTAAATGATGTGAAATGGTAATGTGTTAATGGGTTAAGGCATGATGTGAATTCCCATGTGGGTTGTTGTGAATAGTGGTTTCCGAAGGGAAATGGTTTAGATGGTTGATGGTTACTTATATATAAGCATGTGCACAAGGATTCGTAGAGTGGGGTATGACATGAGGATCTACACCCACAGGTTGAGTGAAGACTGAGGCTCTAAACTCCACCCTAAATGCACGGGTTAGAAAAGGGGACTGAGGGTCTATTATCCTAACGGTTGCATCCACCCAGACTGAGGCTTCGAGGTGAGGTTATGATTTCTATGGGGGGTTAGTCCTAGTGAGATAGGATAACGATGTGTTTACCCTGTTGCATGTGATTGTTGGCCTTAGACCCATGCAACATAATGTATGTGTTTAACCCATGAAAATGTGACGAAATGGCAGGTGATGATAATTGGTAATAATGAATGGTCATGGAATGACAATGGATTGGTTCTGAACATGCTAATGGCATCTTAATTAATTACTTGGAAACTATCATTCATATTCCTTTTGCATGCACTGTCTATTTATACTGGATATTTTGTAGACACCGTTGGTGGTGGCCTACAGAGTTGTACTCACACCCTGCTCGGGCGACCGTTGGGTACCTGAGCAAACTTCATGATTGTAGGTCAAAAGAAGGGAAAAGGTCCCTTCTAGATAGTTAGTGGACATGGGTAGCACTTGTTGGAGGATCCAGACTTGGAGTCGGGACCATTTTGGGGATTTTGGCTGTGTCTTTATATTTGGGCTTTTGTTCACTCATGCACTTGTAGTATGACATGGAATATTTATTGTTATTTGGAATTGGTTGTTATACATGTTCCTTGTTGTTGGTTATTGTTTTCGCTATCTAATTATTCTGTTGTGGCTTACTCTGATAAAAAGGGGGTATAGTCTCCCCACTTGACTATATAGAACCCCGCTTCTAGTCAGTAGCCTTTGGCATACGGGGAGGCACACTTAAGGTCTTGTAACCACCCGGCTCGGAGCACCGGTTTAGTGGCTTTCGGGTCGGGGACGTTACAGAAAACATCCTTATTTCAGGATTTATTATTGTTTGATTATGATTTGATGGATAAAATATGGGTTTTCATTTTGTTAACTATTTATTGTGGTATTTATTTATTATTATTTTTATTAATCTTTTAATTTTTGTAATTTAATTTAGTCTACATATTTTTTGGTTTTTAATTTTACAAAATGTTTCATATGAAATTTATTTATTTGAAATTTTTATGAGTCTTGTACTGAATGAAGTTGAGTTCATGTGCCCTATTAGTAATAAAAACCATATGATAGAAATTAACACTATGATTAAAATGAAATTAATGATTCACATACCTTACGATTGAACCCTACAAATTTTTTATTTTACTCTTACAAAATACATGTTGACACATACGAAAAAAATAAAAATAAACCATATTCATTTTTTTTCATGCATAAAACCATTTATTACTAAAATAATCCTTAAAAATATTAAAAATGGCTCTTACACTCAAAATACTATTTTTTTAGTGTTTGTAATTATAAGGCCTATGTGCCTTCATGCCTATGGGTCATGTAATTCTAAACCCTATATGTATCTAGGTCTCCACATCATGTAAGTGTTACCTATAAACCTAGTTAAAATGAGGGATATCATAAAATAAAAAATATAGAATTTTAAATATGGCATTTTTTTTGATTTTAATGAAGTTTTTTATATGAGATAGAAATAATTATTCTATTCGATATTTTCTTCATGGAATGATTTCTCTTCTCATGTGGGTTTTTTAATGTTTTTAGAAAATTAATTTAAATATTATATGAGTTGATAAAAATATAGAAATACCCTTGTGGTCCTAAAGATTGTGGAGATTTGGTTGAAGAAAATAATTAATTTTTAATTTGCTTATAAATAGAGGCAAAATAAAGAAGTTACAATCATGAGAGAGACATACGATTTCATTCTATATAAGTACAATAAAATGTTATGTTCTACAACATTCATACACAATTGTTTCAAAATTTTGTGCTTGTATTAGTTTACCCACATATTCTATGTTCAACCACAATAACGAAGGGTCAAAGATTATATTTTCTATACCATAAATAATTTATCTATATCATTATCTTGTTATATTATTTTTTATTTTATATATTTTTCTACTTTGTTACTTTCACACAAGTTGCGACTCCTTTAAAATTAATTTTTTGGTTATAATAAAAAAAATGTATCGCGTCAGTATTGAAATATGAAAAAAGATAATTATTTATAAGTTTTTCTTGTATCAATGGAAAAGGCATTGTTTTGGTTTTTCCAATGGAATAGACTAGGTTAAATCTGATCCTATAAATAGATATTAGGTTCAATATTAACCTTTTTAAAAGTCTATATTGTAGTGGATCCCTTAACTCTTTTAGAGTTATTGCGTTTATGAATAATAGATGTAGGATCACTTTGATCTAAATAATATAAAACCATTGTGTTCATTTATTTACTAGTTTTATAATTTTTTTTGGAAATTTATTTATTCCTTTTACACTAAATACCAAAATAGATTTTACAATCTAATAGTTTTAAGTAAAGCCAATTTACCCCTTATTATCTATTTTCACCCTCATTTTGTGATCAAACAAAAAAATGATAGAATGTACCAGTAAAACATGTTTTTCTCTACTAAATGATAGAATGTCATTTTTAAAATATGGACTTGTTTATATAAATTTTAAATGAAACTAACTGAGTTTTGATGATATATACTATCATGGGTATAATACTCAAACTAAATATAATGGATATAAAAATTACATGATCATTACTTTTAATAAATTTAATATGATTCATGTTCTTAAAAATATAGTAAAATTATTATATGGATTACATTTTACATATATAAGTGCATTCAAAAAAATATGGTAGTAAAAAATGTGTTAAAAACATTAATTTTTGGCATGATCGATTAGGTTATCTTGGTTTATTATTGATTTAAAAAATAATTTAAGATTAACATGGACATCAAGTTAATGTCTAGAAGATCCTTCCATTAAGAAAAATTTAATGTGAGGATTTCTCTCTTGTAAAGATGATTATGAGATCAACACTAGCTAAAAAATGATGAAATGACTAATTTTATTAAATTAATTGAAGGTGACATGCTGAAAAATTAATCAATCATGTTGACTATTTAAAAATTTTATGGAATTAATTGTTGCATCTTATAGATGGCCATTTGTATGTTTTCTCTCAACACACAATTTATTGTTTTCTTGATTTTGAAAAAAGTTCCCCTGTCATGTCATCCACAAAGTAAGCTTCAACAATGATGGAAAATTTTTGTATTGAACTTTGAAGGATTATTATTTAGAAATGGGGATTCATATAGAGTTTACAGTCACCCATTTGAATAGAAAAATGGTTTATTTGAATCATAGATAAAACCCCTATGGTTTATTGATATACCATTTATAATGAGAAGAAAGTATGCATGCAGTATTTGTGGTCATGTAATATTTAATTATTCAATATTAATATACATCATAGATAGACACATAAGCCTATGGGGGGAGGGGGGGTATTATGAGGAGGATCCTAGATATTGGACTAAGTGGAAAGTTCCTTGTTTCAAATTAGTGATGTCCAATTCTCTTCCTACTAACAATATACTTTTAGCATGGAATCATTCAACCAAGATTGGAAAAGATCCTTTGAATCTAATCTGAATGTCAACAGAGCAGGGAATTTTTCCTTCATTCTTCCTCTTAAATCCATTTCATTTGTGGGGGCTCTTGGTGGATCTAAAAATGGCTCTCTAGATGCTAACAAACTTCCCTCCACTAAGTATATTGGGGATGGTTCAATCATGGTGGTTGCTGATCCGGAGGCTGTGATGCAATTATTAGCACTTTGTAAATTCTTTATCTTGGGTCACACCTCTTACAAAAAAGGTGTAAAACCTTTGTATTATGCTGATCTAAAGAACCAAATATCCCATTTTTTTAGATTTTATATATGGAAGATGGTTCATATTTGAAAATCCTATTTCCATGTCATCCTAGAGAGGAAAGTGGATTTTGTTGTATCTTGGAGATCTGGAAACCTTAACCTCATGCTAGGTTTTTTCATTATATCTGAATGGGATCCAAAGTTTAATCTCTATAACCAAATGCATTCCTTTGTTCAGGTCTTGTCCAGGATCCATGGGATTCACTGGTTCTATTGGGTCCCCAAAATCCCCAATGATTCCATTGAAAATAGATAAGAAAACTCTTAATGGGGACATTGGCCTATATCCAAGGGTCCATATTAAGATTAATATAGAAGTACCTCCACCCGAAAGAGTTTCCTTGGTTGAAAATAATCACCATATGGAGGCCATTATTGAATTTGAGAATTTACCTAAGTATTGTGAGTATTGAAAAATGGTAGGCCATGCCTTGCAGAATTGTTGTTTTGTTTAGAAGATGGTAAAGCCTTCTAACATCACCAGGGCTTAGAAGGAGGTTTCAAGAGGAAGGAGGGTCAATGCAGTGGATAGTGTACAAAATGATGTTAGATATCGAACTATGGAATTGAAATGGGATAAGGATTTTGGTACAAGAACATCATGGGGAAGAATGGTTGGGGAATAAGAGAAACAATAAAACTATTTTTGATGATGCTCTTGCGGCAATGCACATTCTACTTGAATTGGAAAAGCAATGTAACTCCACTGAGGACTACCATCAAATGGAATTCTCCTCAGATATTCTCTACATAGCATATTTTTTGAAAACTGAGGAATACATGATCGATCTCATATCTTCCGATCTGAATGTATCATTATGCTCTGATATGTCATTGGATAAATAATCATCAGAACACAAATAGATTTTGTGCACAGGAAAGGAACTGAGTGAATGTCATATCCAATAATCACAAGAAAATAAATCAATTTTTACTCATGGAAATAAGTTGGGATGGGATAGATCAACCCTAATTCAGGAACCTTTTGATGAGGTTACATAGGGGAAAAAACCTACTAATAATCCCTCATAATCAAACACCTCTAGAAAATCAAAAATGGTGTAGTAAATGGAGAAAAAAGAAGGGGGGGGGGGATCCACCCCCAAACCAAAACCAAAATGAAGACTCTCTTATGGGAATATTAGGGAATATAAAACCCTAGTATGAAGGGTTCCCTTGGGATCCTTGTAGGTAGGTGTAATCTTGAAATTATTGGTATATCTGATCCAAACAAAAAATAACCCTATTATGGATATCATTCTGTTGTGAGTGGATACTCAATTTTGGCCGCCACACAGTCTGCTTCAAATCTTGACAGGCTGTGGGTATTGGTTAATAGTCACATGAAATAACCTTCTATTGTTTGAGATCACAAGCAGATCATAACTTTTAGTTTCAAAAAATGTTAAATTTTTTTCTTCTCACTTTTTATGCATCAAAAAACTATATTGATAGAAGCTATCTACGGTTTCTATTAGAACATTGGTCTAGATGAATTGTGGACTCTTGGGTGATTATTAGATAATTAAACTCTATTCTTTATATTGATTAGAAAATTGGGCCTATGTATAACACAACTTCTATCAAAAAATTTATAGAATATTTTGAGGAAACAAACATTATTGAAATCAATATTCTTGGTGATAAGTTTACCTAGTACATAATGCACTTGGGAGGAATGAGAGCAAGTAGAATTGACAGAGACTTCATGAATGATGTCACTCTTTGCAATTGGATTTCAATCTCTTATTTTACATTGGCCAAAACCAACTCTGATCATCATCCCATTCTAATGAGTCTTGTTGCTAGTATAGGTAGGCATCCTATTCCTTTCTGGTTTAATAATGCATGGAACTCTCTTTCATTGTTCTCTAATATTGTCCAAGACACATGGGGCTCAAATGAGTCCAATATCAATCCTCTGATATGCATCTAAAAACTCCAAATGATCAAGATTATATTGAAATACTAGATCAAAAGAACGTTTAGCCTCCTCAATGAAGAGATTGATGCTCTTGAATGTATTATCCACAACTTACAAGAATCCATCAAATGAAGTAATGTTTCTTAAAAATTGATCAAGAAGTTGAGATATCATCGATGTTAAAAAATCTCATCAAGACCAGGGAGAACATTAAAATGTATACTCTCAAAATCAGTTGGATTACTAATAGTGATAGAAACAATAAGTTTTTCAATATCCTTCAATGGTTCTGAATGGAAAACAAGCCAATTTATATTATCAAAGATGGAGATCACATTCTTGATGAAAGGTAGGCTCTTTCCAACCACATTATATCTTTCTATAGGGACATTTTCAATGTATAACCAAAGACTATTATATTCAAGGATGTCATCATTCCTATGTTGATTACTGAAGAGGAAAACTCTTTTCTCACATCCATCCTCTTTGATCTTGAAATAAAGGATGCTATATTTAGACTCAAAAAAGATAGTTCTCCTAGACTAAATGGTTAAACAAATCACTTCTTCCAAGATCACTATAATGTTATTTAGAAAGATGTGGTCAAGATTTTCAAACATTTTTTTAAAGGTCGTTTCTTCACTTAGGGGTTCAACGCACAATTTATTTCCTTGATTCCAAAAATGGACAACTCTAGTGATATTAGTCAATTTAGGACAGTTTCTCTTATTAACACCATCCATAAAGTGATCAAAAAAATTCTTTCCAACATATTTTCCAATATCATAGACATAATTCTATCCTAAAAGTAATTTGGTTTTGTCAAAGGGAGAAACGTCCAAGATTCCTTTCTCACTTACTCAAAATGTGTCAACCTCCTTTGAATGTCCACTATGGGAGGCAATGTTTCTCTTAATATCAACGTAAGTTTTTTTGATTCAATTGTTTGGGGTTTTATTGGTTATATTTTTCACAACATTGATTTCAGTGAAATATTTATTCAGTGGATCAAGGGATTGCTTGGGTGCGCTCACATATCTATTCTCATGAATGGATTCCCAGAAAGATAATTCAAGTGCTCAAGGAAAGTGAGTAGAGGATATCTTCTTTTAGATATTATATTTTCCAATGTAGAGGATTACCTCAGCAGGATTTTACTTCACATGGTAGACATGAGTGAACTTACTACAATCAGGATGGAAAGAGGTACATTTTCTCCTTCACATCTCATTTTTACTGATGACATTATTATAACTACTCGAGGTCGTTGGAATAACATAACTAATATCAAGAGTTCGCTATCACACTGTGTGAGTGTGTCATGCCACAAAATCAGTTGGAATAAATAATTTATCTACTTTGGAAAGAGAATTCCAGTTTCAAGGAAGTTCTCCATAATTAATGATCTTAGAATTAGTTAGGATTGTTTCCCATTAAATTAAATTGGTGTCTGTTTGTTTTTGGGCAAGCCTCAGGCTTCTAAATTTGTTGATATCTTGGTTTATATTAGAATAACCTCCACCTCTTGTAAAGGAAAATCTCTCTCAATGGAAAGAGGAGCATGTCTTGTGAAACATGTAGCAGTATCAAAGTTGTTCTATCCATTTGTGGTGAATTACTAGCCTGTATTAGCCATAAAAACCATCAAATCGATGATTAGGAACATTGTTTGGAGTAGAAGAATATTTCAAAAGAAATTCCTCACTTAATATTGTAAAAAGTGTTGCCTGAGTCAAAATTTTAGTGGTCTTGGCATCAAGAATCTTGAATTATTTAATCAAGATCTTCTTGATAAATTCATATAGAGGATTATCAATAGTCACTTTGAAACTATAGGCTTCCTTAGATTGAGATTTCCTGAAAATCTAGTTCAATGAACTCAAGTTACATAGAATCCTCCTTCTCGCCCGGTTTGTGGAAGGTATATCAAAAGATTCAATGCACTCACAATGGATTGTTAACATGAATTCTTCTTTGATATTCTATAATGATAACTATATTGGAACTCATTTTATTTAATGAATTAACTCTAGTAATCTAGATATTGACCACAACATCTCAATTAAGGATCATATGAATAAACCAGATCTTCTCCTTGATGATATAGCTAAAGTTTTCTGGAACTATGAGTTTCTCAACCAGAATGACAAGATCATTTATGAACTATCACCCAATGGAATTATTGATTCCAAGAACTTTTGCATGCATATACTCCATGATAGTCACAAATGGATTGGAGATCATAAGAAGTGGATCTAACCTTCCATATTTACTCTCATATAGAGACTGTCCATGAACAAAGTACCTATTTATACCAACCTAAAACCTGTGGTCATTTAAATTTTCTCCAAATTTTCTCTCTACCATCAACATAGAGAGGATGTAAATCATTTTTCCTATGTTGTAAAGCATCATCCTCCCTCTGGAAATATGTGTTTGAACTATTTGAGGTTAATCCTCTGTTTTCTACTATTTTCCAGGACTTCCTGCACACTATCCTTGCTATCCATTTCTCAAAGTAGATCACTCTTCTCTTCTGGGTTGGTTGTGCAGAACTGATACATGTCATTTAGAGAAGCTGTAATAAGGCCGTTTATTATTATAATCATTTCAATCATTGAGCCACTATTTCCGAGATTATGGAGGCAGTTCAAAATGCTAATATTCTACATCTTATACATTGTAACAACACAGTGTGGGATCTAATTATCCTCGGAAGACTGAATATTACAAGTAAATTTCCCTAACCTCGTGGCACTCTCAAGGTTTTATGGACTCCTCTCTTTCCTGGATGGATGAAATGTAACACTGATGGCACATAAAGGGGATATCCGGGGCCTGCAGGATATGGGTTTATCTTTTTTTATTAGAATAGTATTGTTGTGGATGATCTCCATGGCCCTTGTGGCTATGATAATGATCTTAAAGAAAAATTGACTGGATTTATCAGAGCTATCTGCATTTCAAGGAAATTGAATGTGACTCTACCACCATTTTTTTTAGGTTTTTAGGATGGTATTGATTCAAATCTCATGGAAGATGATAGACGGATGGGCCAGTTGTCTAGATTGTCTCTCTTCCGTAACCTACATTATCACACACAACTTCAATGAAGAAAATTTCTGTGCTTATGGTTTTACTAACAATGGATTGAACGAATAACTTTTCTTCCATATTAAATCTCTCCCTAGTGATTTACTCCCCATGTTTCAACAAGATAAATGTAAAATACCATATTTCATACCTTTTTAATTTTTATTTTCTTCTATTAAAGAGCCTATGAGCTCACTCTTTTCAAAAAAAAATCAAGTGCATATAATAAACACTCTCCACTACAAATAGATTTTTTAAGTGTCTAGAATCTCCAACTTCAATATTTTTGGTTGAGTAATATGTGTACTGATATCTCCACTAAAACATAAAAAAATTTGAACTTAAAGGAGTTTCAGAATATACATGAGGTATAAATCCCCAAACATCATCAGGTATCTTGAAACTAAAGCTAGTGATGTATTTAAAACATACT
This sequence comes from Viscum album, assembly GCA_963277665.1. NCBI lineage: Eukaryota > Viridiplantae > Streptophyta > Magnoliopsida > Santalales > Viscaceae > Viscum > Viscum album. The sequence goes on along the minus strand of OY728136.1, from coordinate 281,408,213 downwards.
TTCATGATTTTTGCTTTAATGAAAAAGTATTGAAAGTATTTTTGGGAGTAAGAAAATATGGGGTAGAGATTTATTATAAAGTTAAAACATTAACCATTCCATATTCTCAAACCCCATATAGTGAGATGGAAGTAAAAAATATTTTATATTTTTAAGAACTCGAAAATCAATTACTTGATGCATTTATAGATAAAAACGGTGTAATGAAATAGATCAACCTAGGAAAACCTATTATATCACCCACACCAATTTTCCATAAAGACCAAAGCACATTCAAGATCACCATGGGATGAAGACGAGAACTAGGGAATTACACTATATTCACATGGGAATTATTTCACCCCTAAATAATAATAATTATTATCGAGTCAAAGGTATCTTTTTAATTTTCTATTCCTTTTGTTTTGGAAATAAAAAACTCTTTCCTAAATACTTAATTTCTAACTCTTTCATTACCAAAGTTATTTAATATTTTTTTTTGAAGAAAAAAAACCCGTTTACCATATTTAGAAAAAGTTTTAAAGTATTCATGAATATAAACCTACTTCATTCATTATAATTATCATAATGGGTATGGAATAGATAATGATCAGAATCACCTTTATCAAATCAAATTAAAGACTTTCTATATTATCTCCATACTGAAAAAAGTTCTTATAATTGGACTTGACATCGGTGTCATGACCCGTCCTCGGGGCCCGTGCCGTGACTACCCCAAGCCCGCCTTCCATAGGCCAGGGGCTGGAAACTAGCACCAAGGGCGTAAATCCCGATAACTGGGAAGGCATTGCCTTTATAAAAGTAAAAAAACACCATAGAGTACAAGTGGAAGTAAAACACTAAGTACAAAGAAAAGTGCTGAAAGGTAAGTGGGCCAGAATACAAACCCAAATGAAAGTACAACTACAACTGAACAAAGTAAAACAGAAAAAGACAACAGCTGGAAGAAAGGAAACAACTCCTGGGTCATCCTCCTCGGATCCTACCTGAAGGGTAGGTACAGATGGCGCAGCTCCTGGTCGTCCACCACGGATTCTACCTAAAGGGTAGGTACAGATATCCTACTCAACGCTCTCGCCCGTCAACCTCCTCCGTGTGTCTTCTCGTCGTGTAGTGCACCTCCGGGTATTGACTCGTCGTGTAGTCCACCTCCGGGTACCGTCCAGTCCTCGAACACTCGGCCTCCATCAGCACTGCTCGTCGTCTACCGTCTTCGCCTATGGTCCCCCCGGGACCCCACCTTCACTGCGAAGGGATTCAAACGCCCAAACGACCTTCTTCGTCGTCGCCCATCAATCCGCATGTCAAAACGAAACGCGCCGTCTTCGTGGTTCTCTGGCGCGGCGTGCTGGCGCCGCGCCCCTTCACCGTGGCTCCGCTCCGGCCACGACGCCTTCGACTTCCTTCGACGCGGCGCGACGGCGTCGCGTTCTTGTTCGACTTCTCGGCATGGCGCGACGGCGTCGCCTAATACTTGCCGAGCGATTCTCGCGTGGTGCGATGACACCACGCCATTCCGTTCCATCCATATTAGAAACAATATAAAAAATGAAGGAGGGTCGGCCGTGTTTGTGCGGTCCGGCCCCCTCTCGTTAATCGGTAACAACTAGTTGTAAAATCACGAAGGATGACAAGGTAGAATTCATGAATGAAATAATTAAATAATAAACTTCAACATCTATCCGCATGAACGAACGATCCGCGGATCAACCTGGAATTGGTTGGTCCGTGCTCGTCGTTCTTTTCTCAAAAGATAAGAGAACACCAAAATAAATTCCCCTACCTCGGTTCCGGAACGGTGTTCGTCAACGACCCGCGGAAGACGAGCGTCGCGGAGGTCGGGCGTCGCGGGGAAAGAACGTCGACGTCGCGAAGCGATGATTCGAAGTCTTTGACGGCGATTTCGTCGCGGAAAACCGTCGCGGAAGAGACGACGCGGAAGAAGAACGTCGCGTCGCGGATACAGCGTCGTGGAAGAACCGTGTTCTTCGGCGGAGAAGTTCTTCGTTGAAGAACGGTGTTCTTCGTGTTCTTCGTCGAGGAAGAAGGTGTTCCTTATCTTTTTCTCCGAAAAACTCTCCAACACTAACCCTCAATAAAATAAGTTCTAAACTTATTTTATTAACACAACAAAGCATTTCAAATTCAATTGTTTGAATTTCAAAGACTTACATGTAACTCACCAAATTAATTACAACAAGTTGTCAAATTTTAATGAAGGTGAGTTAATGGGGAGTTAGGAATGTGAGGGGTTAAGAGGGGTTAGGGAGTTAGGGAAAAATTGAAAAGGTGGGGGGTTTGTGTGGGCCCCACCCTTTTAATTATCCACACATGGGAAGTTGGGTAGATGTGGGCCCCACCACCAACTTCCCATGGGAGAAACTAACCACCTTGAAAAAGAAATAAAATTGATTTAACGATTTTATTTACTTTTTAATTAAACCCCATTAATTAACTTCTTCTCCCACACAAACGAAACTATGGTAGAGGTTCCCTTAAGCGATTGTCGGCGTTGCGAGTTCATCAGTGCCATCAAATTTAAATTCCGAGCACCGGTTCAAAAGATAGAAATTCCCACTCGCTCGTTCACTGAACGTACCTGAGCCAAACTTCGGAAATTAATTCCGGGCACACCGGGCCTCAGAATCAGGCGCCGTCAGAAACTGCGTTCTTGTAAAATTCCAAAGAAAATTAAGAAAAAAATTTCCTTGAAATTTCCGGGTCTTTACATTACTCCCACCTCAGGGATTTACGTCCCCTTAAAGCTTCAACACATACTAGGGTCACAAAAGCGGTACAGAGAACACATCTGAGCCTTCCGCTCCCATGTGCTTACCTAGAGGTTCCCGTACTGCCAGAGAAAGTGCACCTGAGGAATCGATCATCCTCGTAGGATCTTCCTCTATCGATCCTCGATCCCCACTGGAACCTCCGTGAAAGACACCCCATCGCCATCGTCCATCTCCTCATGGTCGATGATATGCAAAGGGTCGAGCACGTATATCCTCAGTTGAGATACGTGGAAGTCGTCGTGCACCTGGTGCAACTGCGGTGAATGGGTCTAGTGGTAAACCACCCCGCCTACCCAGCTGAGGACCTAAGAAGGTCCACTGAACCTCGGAGATAACTTTCCGCCTTGGCCACATCTCCATAAACCTCGTCGAGGTGAGACCCGTATAAGGACGTGATCATCATCCTCGAACTCCAGAGGTCTCCATTTTCTGTTAGAACTGGAACTCGAAATGACTTCCGCTACGAGGGTAAGGTTGACCGACTCAAGAGTGATTGGTCGCACCCTCCTGTGAAAGAGTTTATCCTGTGCTGCCTGGGGTTTCCTTTTCGCCGACCCAGGAAAACCCATTCCGATGTTTGCCTAAAACCGTCAATTTGAGTATGAACAGTTATTGCCTATTCCATACTCAAACTAACGTCGTAAGGCCTCGACGCTGTCACCAAGAGATTCCGACCGGAACTCTCGCCTCGAGGGTCTGACCACACCGTCGGCGTAAGTGTGATTATCGAGTCTCCTCCCAAGGTATCTCCAGACGTGAGGGTCAAGTCCACGGCTTACCGGAAACTCTAGGCCTGGAACAAGATTTGTGAAAGTAAGGAATGATTCATATCGACGTCCGTTACTACAGCAACTAGTAGTGGACACAGACTATCCCTTGAATCATTCCTAGATCCATTGGGTCACACTCCTTGACCGCATGTAGCCGCACTCTTCCTCCGCCCTCCCGCTCCCTGAGCCTGGCGGAAAAAACTAAGGCGGGTGGTTGTACCATGTTAGGATGTACACCACCTCATGCTGCTCTCCTAGCTCTGCCTCCATGTCTGCTGCTTCGCAGACTCATCTCTCCTTTAAGCTTCCACTTATTTAACATTTGACACGCTTGAGTCTCTAAGACTGGAGCCGGTTTCCTATTTTTTACTACACTGTGAAGTCTTCATCCGCTCCAGGATGATCTGCACCTTCTTTGCCTATGATCTGAAAGAGCTGCTAAAATTTCTCTTTTTTAGAAAAGAGAAACTCGGTCTCATCCCCTGGATGAACCATGCCAATTGCCTAATACAGTCAATCTTGACATGAATGACGCATTCATGCCATGGATGACGTCGTAAGGCCTCGACGTAACTACTAAGAGATCCAACTGTCACTCTCGCCTCCAAGGGTTGAGTCACACTGTCGGCATCAGTGTGAGGTCACTGGGTCTCTTCCAGTAGAAATATCGAAAGTGAGGGTCAAGTCAACAGTTTTAACCAGGACCACCCAGTATCAACCCAACAAAAAGGATAGGAAAGAAAACATCACAAGATAAGTGTCTTTTTATTATTGCAGCTCATAGTACAAAGACACGAATACAAAAGCAACATGGAACTAGAAGTACAAAGGACGTATCCAATAGTTCCTCTCCTGTCCACCAGCTCTCGGAGCTCTACTGCCTTGTCCACTACTCGGCTGTTGCTCAAGCACCAGCCACTGCTTCTGTGTCGGTGGCTCCTCCAACACCCGCTGATCAGCCGTACGAGGATTCGGACAGTCACGTGCCAGGTGACCCTTTCCGTCGCATGAGTAACACTGTCTGTTTCTGGAATGCTTGGCTCTGACCCCACCTCGGGTGCCCCGCACCACTGGTCCTAAAACCCGAGATCGTCCAACTCCTAGTCTGGTCCTCCTGGACCTCTGCATCATCTGTCTACTGCCCACAGATGACTCGGCTACTGATCGAAAAACACGCGGCAAAGGCAGAAGCTCCTGTACACGCTCGGGGTGTAGAGCTACTGGCACAAACTCCACCCTGAAGAAGGTCTCGAAGTCTTCCCATGCGAAGGTCATCCCGTCGCAAAACTGGAACAAGAGGCTCCACCACCTGCCTGTTGCTGCCTGAAGGAGGCTGGCAGCAAAGATCACCATGAAGTCTATCGGCGTCCCCACTTGCCTGAAGACTCTCACCACAGCCTCCAGCCCAACCTCAGCCGCCTGCGGGTCCGTCCCTCCCTAGAACCTGGGTGGCCTCTGGCGCTGGAACTCGTGCAGTGCTCTCAAGCGACGTGCACCCTCTGCTACTGGGGTTGGTGGCATCGGTGGCCCAACGGGTAGTAGTACCGCTGGTGCCTCCGCTGAAAAAGGGCCCTGTACCGAAGCCTCGTCGCTCGATAGGCTGTCAGCACGCACATCCCTCTGGGCTCTAGCTGGTCATCTGAGAAAAGGCATCCTGAAAGAAACAACGTGACACGGTCAAACGATTATACCTGGTGAGATGACCTGGTTTGAGCTGTTTTAAGGGAAAACCTTTTAAAACACACACGCAATCAGTGTTTTCGTGCACAAAGTCGGAAATCAGTTGTTAGGGTCCTGGTGTATGGATACGTCGGCCGCCCGCACCAACATTGGACTCCCTGAACTAAAAACCACACTCGGTACCCTTAACACTAATGCTTCACAGAAAGAAAATATCAGAGTTATAAGTTCTGCGGTAGAACCGACTCCTCTGATACCAATTTGTCACGACCCGTCCTCGGGGCCCATGCTGTGACTACCCCAAGCCCGCCTTCCATAGGCTAGGGGCTGGCGACTAGCACCAAAGGCGTAAATCCCGATAACTGGGAAGGCATTGCCTTTATAAAAGTAAACAAAACACCATAGAGTACAAGCGGAAGTAAAACACTAAGTACAAAGAAAAGTGCTGAAAGGTAAGTGGGCCAGAATACAAACCCAAATGAAAGTACAACTACAACTGAAAAAAGTACAACAGAAAAAGACAATAGCTGGAAGAAAGGAAACAGCTCCTGGGTCTTCCTCCTCAGATCCTACCTGAAGGGTAGGTACAGATGGCGCAGCTTCTGGTCATCCACCACGGATTCTACCTGAAGGGTAGGTACAGATAGCCTCCTTAACGCTCTCGCCCGTCAACCTCTTCCGTGTATCGTCTCGTCGTGTAGTCCACCTCTGGGTACTGACTCTTCGTGTAGTCCACCTCCAGGTACCGTCCAGTCCTCGAACACTCGGCCTCCGTCAGCACTGCCCGTCGTCTGCAACCAACACAACGAGGTGCGGGCATAGCCCGTGCAGGGGTGAATATAACGATACTCAGTAGGGACCCCGAGACCCTCACAGTCTCACTAAAACCAACAAGGATAACCACAATGAAGATCTCAACAGATAACCTCTACTTAGGTATATGCCCATACATATACCTGAGTTATCAAGTAACCCATCTCAATCATGAGGAAACACAAGGATCATGAAATCAACAGATAACCACTACCTAGGTATATGCCCATACATATTCCTAAGTTATCAAGTGACCCATCTCAATCATGAGGTAAACACAAAGGTCAAAAGTCTCAGCTCAAACCAGGATTTTTATTATCGAAACCGTAACTGCTGAAGAGCCCCGTCTCTGGAGTGTACAGTGGTCCTGTCACGACTCTGAGGTACTGCTCACTAACCTAAGACTGCTGAGGTACTCCTCCTGTCGAGTACCGCGGGTCAGCCACCCAGACACAGTAGTGCTTCCCGCCGAGGTATGTCACCCAAACACAGTAGTTCACACCCCCTAATAGCCTGCTAAGGTACTCTCCGGACGAGTACCACGAGTCTGCACTGTCACACAGGTAGTGCTCCGTCCGCCATGGGTCTGCACCTCAGAAAGTAGTGCTCCGTCCACTGGGCTAGTCGACTCACTCCAAGTCGAGTCGGTCAAGCAGTCGTCAGGTCTCAGCCAGCTACACAGTCTCCGTACTCCGCACGCTCGTCTCTGGGAGGGTCCACTCCATGAGCTACAGGTCGATACTCCAAGTATCTCAAAGTCCCACGAAGAAGGATCTCAAAGGACCGCCTCATTATAGGGGTCTCAACGCAACAGACGGTGCGTCAATCGGACGCCTGGTCTGTGAGTTACTAGCCTTTTCGTCCCAGGGGCCTGGTTGGTTTCGTGAGCGAACCAAATCCGGCCGTATCTCAACTATATCCCGAACTCTCATAGGGTATACTCATTGGGACCGTTTCTCAACGTGATCAACAACGCCGCTGACGGTTCGTCAAACTGACGTCCTGTCTGAAAGATATCAGCTTTTCCGTTCCAGGGGTCCGGTTGGATTTTGGGTACAATCCATCCTGGACGTATCTCAACTGCATCCAAAACTCGAGCGAAGAATGCCAAAAGTTCCGTCTCAACAAGAGGAATTCAACGAAACAGACGGCGCGACAATCGGACGCCCGGTCTGTGAGTTATTGGCTTTCTCGTTCCAGAGGCCCGGTTGGTTTCATGAGCGAACCAACCCGACCGCACTCCAACGACATCCAAACCTCGAGCGGAGTAAGCCAAAAGATCCATCTCACTTAGAGGAATCCAACAAAGTCGACGACACATCAATCGAACGTCCGGAGCTCAAGATATAAGTGTTTCCGCTCCGAGGGCCCAGTTGATTTCGTATCCGAACCAACCCGGCCGAACCCAAAGTAATACGAAACCTTGAGTGCGATATACTAAAACGACCGTCTCGATCCAAGGATCGCGTTGCCGCTGACTGCGAGTCGTTTGGAGGCCCGTAGCTCAAGTTACGGGCTTTTGACTGAAAGTGGTCCGAAAACGGGGGTCTGGGCCCGGGCCAACCCGGCCCGACCCCCCCTGGGTCGACCCGACCCGGGTCCGACCCGGATGGGCCCGGCCCGACCCGGCCTGGCTCGGTCCGGCCCGACCGGCCGGCCGCGGCTCGGCCAGCGCGGCCGAGCGGACACCGCGGGCGGGGTGCGCGGCTCCCCCGCCCTTCACCGCTAATTGAGGCTGGCGGTTCGCCGACCGCCTCCCTTCCGGTGGCGGGCCGCCGCCGGTCACCCGCGCCGCCGCCGCCTTCCGCGGACCACCGAACATGCTCCGGTGGTTCGTTCCTTCTGCCGTTTTTGCCTATGGTCCCCCCGGGACCCCACCTTCACTGCGAAGGGATTCAAATGCCCAAACGGCCTGCTTCATCGTCGCCCGTCAATCTGCATGTCAAAACGAAACGCGCCGTCTTCGTGGTTCTCCGGCGCGGCATGCTGGCGCCGCGCCCCTTCGCCGTGGCTCCGCTCCGGCCGTGGCGCCTTCGACTTCCTTCGACGCGGCGCGACAGCGTCGCATTCTTGTTCGACTTCTCGGAGTGGCGCGACGGCGTCGCGTAATACTTGCCGAGCGATTCTCGCATGGTGCGATGACACCATGCCACTCCGTTCCATCCATATTAGAAACAATATCAAAAATGAAGGAGGGTCGTCCGTGTTTGTGCGGTCCGACCCCCTCTCGTTAATCGATAACAACTGGTTGTAAAATCACGAAGGATGACAAGGTAGAATTCACGAATGAAATAATTAAATAATAAACTTCAACATCAATCCGCATGAACGAACGATCTGCGGATCAACCTGGAATTGGTTGGTCCGCGCTCATCGTTCTTTTCTCAAAAGATAAGAGAACACCAAAATAAATTCCCCTACCTCGGTTCAGGAACGGTGTTCGTCAACGACCCGCGGAAGACGAGCGTCGCGGAGGTTGGGCGTCGCCGGGAAAGAACTTCGACGTCGCGAAGCGATGATTCGAAGTCTTTGACGGCGATTTCGTCACGGAAAACCGTCACGGAAGAGACGACGCGGAAGAAGAACGTCGCGTTGTAGATACAGCATCGCGGAAGAACCGTGTTCTTCGGCGGAGAATTTCTTCATTGAAGAACGATGTTCTTCGTGTTCTTCGTCGAGGAAGAAGGTGTTCCTTAGCCTTTTCTCCAAAAAACTCTCCAACAACCCAACACCAACCCTCAATAAAATAAGTTCTAAACTTATTTTATTAACACAACAAAGCATTTGAAATTAAATTGTTTGAATTTCAAAGTCTTACATGTAACTCACCAAATTAATTACAACAAGTTGTCAAATTTTAATGAAGGTGAGTTAATGGGGAGTTAGGAATGTGAGGGGTTAAGAGGGGTTAGGGAGTTAGGGAAAAATTGAAAAGGTGGGGGGTTCATGTGGGCCCCACCCTTTTAATGACCTATGGAATACATATAAGAATCTACTTGATTTTGATACATTGTTTATCAAAACCAAGGGCCATGTTTGATTACCATTTAAATACTTAATAGTTTTTGTGAATGAGATTTGTTTAACCTTGTTAAACCATGTTTCTTTTAAGATTAATAATGAAAGTTATTAAACCTAAAATTAACCTCACTCTTGTATTTATCCATATTAATATACATTATGATATGAAAATTGGTATCAGAGCCAAGTATCTATTATACAGATACTTACATTTGGTATTAGAGGAGGTTTCCACTTCTCAATTACTTGATACCATTTTCTTCTTTACTTTTTCAAGTGTGTTTAAATATTTTTATAAACTTTTTGTTTATAAATACATACTAGACTAAAGTGTATCTTGGAATTTATTTTTTGTATTTGTTTTAAATATGGAAGGAGTCAATGATGGTTCAATAGATCACCTCCATCCAAACAGACCCCCTATTTTTTATGGAAATGATTATGAGCATTGGAGAGATAGAATGAAGAAATTTATTATAAATTCCAGCATTAACAATTTAATCATGTTAACTAGAGATTATAAGATCCATAATATGGAGATGAGTGATTTTAAAATCAAGAAAATCAATATTATCAATTGAATTACAACATTTGAAACTCTTTATTATGTTCTATTACCATAATCATTTAAAATAAAAAATTTTCTTGCGAAGCTGCTAATAGTTTTTGAAAAAAGCGAAAGATTTTAGAACCTCAAAATTAGTCAAAACCAGAAGATCAATGCATAGAGATGAAAATAAAGATTTTGAATTCCCTTTTGATGAACCTATTAAAAAGGTAAAACAAAGGTTTATGAAAATAGTCAATAGTTTACAATATATTAGAGAGAAAGGTTTAGAAGATGAAATAATTGTTAAAAAGATAATTGATATAATGCCGAATGAGTGGGAATCTAAGAGAACAGTTTTCAATGAATCAATGAAGAATAAAAATGTCACTCTTGATGATTTATTTGGAACCCTTTTTCAATACGAGTGTAGGATGAAAAGATATGCAGAGAAAGAAAATGAAATAATGGTGGATTTTATTTTTCTACTACTTTAAAATTGATAAAATCTCATACTCCTGATAAGTTGTTAATCCAACAAAGCAAAAGAAACTTATTGTTCACAACGATTCTAGTGGTTCTGAACATTCTGAGAAAGAATTAGAAAATCCTGATCTAAGAGTGAAGAATATTGTTGGAAAAAATGATTTTCAATACTGTAAAGTGAAACGTAATAGGGACAGTAATGAAAATTAATATTCTTAAGTTAAATGTTATGAGTGAAAAATACATGGACATATTCAACATGACTGTCCCATGTTGAAAGGAAAACGTAGGAAATATACACATTTTGATAGGGATATACTCATAGAAAAAAAATTTTTAGTAATAAAATTTTATTCCTAAAAATTACTCCTTTTGTACTAAATGTAAACATAGAGGTCATTGGGAAAAGAATTTTTATTTAAATAAAATTTAATCCCTTGGGTTCCATAAATCCCATTTTCAAAGAAAATATGGATTCCTAAATATTTTTTCTAACATTTCCAGAACCAAGAAGGTTTGGGTTCTAAAAGTCTAATTGTTTTATTTTTAGGAAAACATAGATAATACAAAAAACAGGAATAATTGGTATATGGATAGTGGGTATTCCAGACATATGAATGGAAAAAACATTTCTTTGAAAATATTATCAAGATGACAGGTGTAAAGGTCACTTTTCGTGATAATTCTCAATGAAATATTATCAGTATAGGTAATATTGTTCTTCTTTGTAATGATTTAATTTCAAATGTTTTGTTCATTAAATGTCTTTATCATAACCTTATAAGTATAAGTAAATGATATGATCAAGGTTATGTTGTAAATTTTAGAAATGATAAATGTGTAGTATGAAGGACCACGGGACACCCTGAGAGGGGAGGGGTGAATCAGGGTGTCAAATTTTTCTTTTTAAAGCTATGGATCTTGTTCCAATGTTGGTAGGAACTTATTAGATCTATAAACCAAATGAAAGCTGGAAGTTGACACATCACTTTTACTTGGTTCACCACAAAGGTCTACGTCCAAGGAGCATACACTGATTGTGTGTTAGTCGTACCAAAATCCGCTAATCTTCACTAGTTTATGGATTACAAGTTTTGGTCACAGTCACTCTGTGCTAGGCTCCCTGCCTCTAAAAAAGTTCGAGGATAACTCACTGTGTCCCTTGGGTCACTCCCATTGACTCCCCCGGGCCCACTGTCTTTGGTGAAGTCTGAATCAATTTATAGACATGAAGGTCTCTTCAATAGATTCACATTACAGTCTTTTCCTCTGCTTAGCACAAGACTTTACTTGCATCGAAGTCTGGAATTGATGCACTTGAATGCACTAAACCATTGAACTGGATAATCAGAACGTGCAAACAGGTTTCACTGACAATTGCGTGCAACACCTATGATTTGCGTGTAAGACCTCACTTTTGCGCTCAATATTTTCTTTTTGTGTGTAAAAATATTTTTCACAACAAAACCCTTTTTACGCAACTAAAACTTTTACACACAGCCTCAACTTTTACATGCAGCTCCTCTTTTTTCGCACAACATCAACTTTTATGCACAACCACTAGTTTTACGCACAAATTCTCTTTTTTCGCGCACCTTCCACTTTTTCGCACCCTCTCCTTTTTCGCGCAACTCGTACTTTTTCGCACAACAGGGAATTTTTCACGCAACTCCCTTTACGTGAACCTTTTGCTGAGAAACATTCTGAACATCCAATGAGGATTGAAAAAAAAAACACAAACCATACTCCAATTATTGCATAGAAAATACATGGTTCCAACAATCTCCCCCATTGGGTATGTTCGAAATCACCAAATAAATTCAATACAGCGCCAACCACAAGAAAAACTAAAATGAAAGAATCAACTCGGCCAACACTCTAGCAATGCTTAGTGTAGAAAACAAGAGGGGAAGCATGAATTGGGATCCTGTGATTTAGAAATCATAACGACACCTAGACTATTCTCTTACTGGGTCATAGAAGCATTACATTCCCTAAAAGTATTCCTTATCCTCCTAATACTGAATTCTCACCGTGTCACGAAACACATCCTGAATTTATTCTTTCTCCCCCATTGATAATAAATCCAAAGACCTGTTTTTGTTCATTGAGTAGCTGAAAAACACACTCCCCCTGGATAGTATCTCCCCCACAAACATGCATTACATCCACAAATAGATTAAAAACAGTAAACATAACTGGGGAGAGGGGTATTTCATAACCTCCTTATACATGAGGAGGGGGATGAACACCGAGGTTCAACCGATGTTTCTCAAATGCTACCGCTGATAGTGGATTGGTCAGGATATCAGCCACTTGCTCACCAGTTCTGACATGATCCATTCTAATCATGCCTTGCTCAAATTTTTCTTTGATAAAGTGATACCTGATTTCAATATGTTTTGTACGAGAATGCTGAACATGATTCTTCGTAAGATCAATTGCGCTTTTGTTATCACAGTAAATCACCATTGGTTGTTTCACCTCATCACCAATATCTTTCCGTTGTTGCTTCATCCATAGTAGTTGAGTGCATGCCTTTGTAGCAGAGATATATTCAGCTTCAGCAGTACTAAGAGAAGTACTTTCTTGTTTCTTGCTTTACTAGCCAACACATTTCTACCCAATATAGAAAGCTCCACCACTTGTAGACCTTATTTCAACCACATCTCTAGCCCAATCAGCATCAGAAAATAATGATAACTCACTGTCCCTTTCTGCAGCAAATCATAAGCCATAATTGTGAGTACCTTGAATATACCTCATGATTATTTTTACTACTGCTATATGTTGTTCCTTCAGATTACTCTGAAAGAGGGCTGCTAAGAATATTGCAAAGACAATGTATGGTCATGTTGCTGTCTGGTACAATAAGATCCCAATTATTCTTCTATACATTGTGGGATCTACAGAGGTCCCATTCTCATGCTTTCCAAGTTTGGTTCTAACTGCAATTGGAGTTGATATTGGTTTCGAGTAATGCATATTAAATTTCTTCAGCAGTTCTTTTGCATACTTTTCTTGAGAAATGACCATATAATCCTTCTTTTGAATCACCAGCATCCCCAAGAAATATGTGAGCTCCCCAATCATAGACATTTCAAATTCTGATTTCATGTTATTTGGGAATTCATCTACTAATTTATGCCTGATGCCACCAAATATAATGTCATCAATGTAAACTAGAACCATGAATTGATATTTTGGAGAATTCCTCACATAGAGATTGTGATCTACTCCTCCTCTTTTGAATTCTATCTTCTTGAGATAAGAATCCAGCAGGGAGTACCATGCCTTTGGTGCCTGTTTCAATCCATAGAGTGCTTTCTTTAGTTTGAAAAACTTTATTTAATCGGTACAAAGAAGAAAACCCACCAGTTGTTCAATGTAGACTTCTTCTTCGAGTACACCATTCAAGAATGCTATCTTGGAATCCATTTGATATACTTTATATCCTCTATGAAGTGTTATGGAAAGGAAAAACTTGATTGACTCTAGTCTAGCCACTGGTGCAAAGGTTTCTTCAACATCAACACCTTCAATCTGGGAATATCCTTTACATACTAGTCGTGCCTTGTTTCTAATAACACTTCCATGCTCATAAAACTTGTTCTTAAATATCCATTTTGTACCAATCACATTGTGACCTTTGGGTCTATTGACTAGATCCCATGTCTGATTCTTTTCAATCTAATCTAACTCTTCATTCATGGATTTTACCCAAGATTCATCCTTTGAAGCTTCTTCAAATGTGGATGGAACCAAAACTTATAAAAATGCATATCGTGTGTCTTTCCTCATCCTCCTTGTTTGTGTGGGTGCACTCATGTCCCCAATTATGTTAGATGGATCAATCTCAGCTCTTCTATTTCTCCTGTACGGTTCAGTCGCATTATCTCCAGCTAAGGTTTCCTCTTCAGATTCTTCTTCTGAGTCAACATCATGATGTGAATCTTGAGTGTTTTGTATGCCTTCCTCTATTTCTGTATTTGTATTTATTCCATGTTCACTTTTTTACTCACTTTCTATCATATCAGTATATGAAATCCTTGAAGCATTTGTGGTTTTCTCTTCCATGATCTTAACACCACTGCTTTCCACATCCTTCCTACTCTCTTTTCGAAACACCTGTAGGCTTTGTTGTTCATTGAGTATCCAAGGAAAATTCCTTCATCTACATTGTCTCCATATTTCCATTGATTTCTTTCTTTGTTTCGGATGAAGCACCTACTTCCAAAAACACAAAAGTATTTCAAATTGGGAATCCTTCTATGCCACAATTCATAAGGTTTCTTCACCTCACCCACATAAAGTCCTATTCGATTTTGAATATACACTGCAGCTTGAACGACCTCTTTCCAGTAATGCCATGGAATACGACTCTCAATCAGCACAGTTCTTTCCATGTTGTTCACCTATCGATTTCTGCACTCAAAGACTCCATTTTGTTATGGAGTTCTCACAGAAGCTACCTCATGATGTATCCCATGCTTCTCTAGGTAGTTTTCAAATTTAATGGATGTGTATTCTCCTCCGTTGTCTGACCGAATCACTTTTATTGTTCATTCGATATCATTATCGGCGATTCGATGATATGTTTTCATGCATTCTAGAACTTGTAGTTTCATATGTATAACCATTACACATGCCATTATACTGCAATCATCTATGAAAGGAATGAAGTACCTTTCTCCATGAGTTTTGACAACATTTATCAGGCCACATATATCTGTATGAATGAGATCAAGAAGATGCGATGCCCTTTTCTTCTTTGGCTGATATGAACTATAGACCAGCTTCCCACGAATGCAAGCATCACAAGACTTTTCATGTTCACTCTTTTGGTTGGGAATGTCTATGACAATCCTAAATTTTGATATTTTCTCCCTGTCTTGTTGATTGATGTGCCCCAGTCTCCAATCCCTCAATTTTTTTTCTTCTTCAACAGTCATCTAACAAATGTTTTCTTTACTATCAATCTGATACAGGTTGCCTTCTGTTTTTCATCCCTTCATAAGTGAATTTCCTATCTTTCCCTTGATAGTGAAACCTTTCTGATTAAAAGTAACTATAAGTCTCGAGTCACAGATTTGACTCACATTGAGGAGATTATGACATAGGCCATGTACATAAAAGACTTCAGTTTTCTTTACCTCACCATTAGCTAATTGAGTACTTCCACTGCCTTTGATTTTCTGAGCTCCATCATTACCAAACCGTTCTGTTCTATCAACCCTCCTTTCGATATCTGCTAACAGGCCTACATTACCTGTCATATAAGACGAACAACTGATATCTAGAATCCAGTTACTATTTCTTTTTGTAGCTTTGAAATCCACCTCTACAAGGTTGGATTTTTCAATTTTCTTCTTTTCGTTCCATGAGACATTGGATTGAGTGTAGAACACTGATGGCCTTTCAATTAACTCTTCCATGTACATTGGTTATTCATTGTCAAAATCTTCTTCGAGAGGAGAAAACATGTTTGTAAGAGAAAAAATATCTTGTTTACGAGATTTGACTTGTCTCAAACTTTGGTATGAGGTGTCCATGTCCCTCTGACTACAATTAACAGACTTATGACAAAATTTAGAACAATGAAAACAATATCCATAGAAACAGTTTCTTTTAAAATAATTAAGATATGAATTTTTCCCCTATATTGCACAATGATATCTTCTCCATTGAGATAGCTTCTTGTCTCTTTGCAATAAGTCATGGTATGGCCCAAGTATCCACATAACTAACACTTAATGAGAGGAAATGTCTTGTCACTTCTGTTTATTTTCATTCCTTCTTCTGTGGGATAATAGTTTTAGGGATCCTTTTTTGATGAGGTTCGAGGATAATCATCTTTTCTTCTTTCAGATTGAATTGGGGATTTCTGTTATAGCACTTCAGATGACTTTTCCACATCACCCACTTTTAGCTTGCCTTTATTTTGGTCACCTTTATTTGTAGCATTTGACGACTCTTCCTCACAACCAATTACACTATTTACCATGCAAGCAAGTCTATGATCATTAAAAATATTTTTAAATCCATTGGAACCACATTTTCCTCTCTCCAACAACTCAGCATTTGAGAACCTTCCAAACTGTATTTTCTTCCTTGTTTTATTTGAAATTGATTCACTCTCTAGTTTTCTTTTAAGAGTAACAAATTCCCCTTCATAACTCTCAGTAGTCTTGGTATTTTCTTCTAGGCTAGTGGTGAGGTCATTGACGACCTTTGATTTCTCTTTAATTATCAGCTTTAGATCTACTACATCATCAATTCTTTCAATAATTTTAGACTACACATTCAAAAATTCTTCTATTCATTCAATTTCATCTTTGAGCTGATCGACATAATCAGAGGATTCTTCTACAATTGGTTTCCAGTTATTGAAACTCTTACATTTGATCTTAAGCTTAAAAACAGAATATTTAAGTTTCAACTCGTGATTGGAATTAGTTATCAACTGATTGTCTCAACCATTATCTTTTGATGGTTTCGATTTTTCAATCATTTCCATCATGGAAGCATGATTTTCAGCTTTAAATTCTGGTTCTTCTTCTTCACAAAATTCATTATCGTCATCTTATTTTTCATAGAGAAAACTCTTCTTTGGTACATTCTTTCTAGATTTTAAGTATCCCTTTTTAAAAAACCTTTTCTAAGGCTTCTCAATGTTTTCATCTTAACTATCTTCATAATTTATCTTTCTTAAGCATTTAGAGGCAATGTTTCCAACTCTTCCACAACAAAAGCAAGAAAGGGGTAACTTCCCTTTGAATTTCCCCTTTCCCTTCTGGAACTTCTTTGCAATGAGAGAAAGAATTTATTTTTCCTCATCATCCTCACCCATAATATCTTTTGAAATTCTCAATTTATCTATGTCCTTGAATGCCATTTCCTTGCTCACTCAAGTCATAGCATCTTCTCGTTTGACTCTCATTTCATATGCCACCAAACTGGTCAGTATATCATCCATTGAAAGTTTGGAAAGATCTCTTTCCTCAAGGGCTGCCACCTTTTCATTATATAGGGGGGGGGGGTGTATTCTTAATATTTTCTTTACAATATCAATGTATTTGATTTATTCTCCTAGACCCTTAATTTCTCAAACCACTTCAGTAATTCGATTGAAGAATGAGTCACATTCTCATCCGGATGCATCTTCATAGCATCAAACCTATTGTGTAGGATTTGTAGTTTTTCCTCCTTCACTTTTCTATATCCTTCATAAATATTTTCAAGTTTATACCACCTGGATTTTGATTAGGTGCAACTCACCACCTTTAGATAGATCTGATTAGAAAGAGCTGCAGTGAGTGTATTTTGTGCTTTAGCATCTGCATCAAGAATTTTCTTGTCTACGTGAGTTATAGCCAGGCCTATTGGATCAGTGAATTGTATTCCTTGCACAATAGAAAGAAGAACTTACATTCCAACAGATCTTAGATGATATATCATTCTGTTCTATTAGATTTAGAAATTACTTCCATCAAAGAGAGGGACTCCCCTGACATTGGTTGAATGGTCCATAACAGTAAATGACAGATCAAACACCAGTTAAACTCCCACTGATACCACTTGAAGGACCCCAGAACACCCTGAGAGGGGAGGGGTGAATTAGCGTGTGAACTTTTTCTCTTTAAAGTTGTGGATATTTTTCCCATGTTGGTAGGAACTTGTCAGATCTATCAAATAAATGAAAGTAGAAATTTGACACAACACTTTTACTTGGTTCACCAGAAAGGGCTACGTCCAAAAAGAATATTCCGACAGTGTTTTGGTCGTACCAAAATCCACTAATCTTTACTAGTTTATGGATTACATTTTTTGGTCACAGTCACTCTGTGCCAAGCTCATTGCCTTTACCAAAGTTTAAGGATAGATCACTATGTCCCTTGGTTCACTCCCATTGACTCCCCTTAGCTCACTGCCTTTGGTGAAGTCTCAATCAGTTTATAGACGTGAATGTCTCTTCAATAGATTCACATTGAAGTATTTGCCTCTACTTAGCATGAGACTATGCTTACATCGAAGTCCGGAATTGATGCACTTTAACTCAATGAACTACTAAACTGGATAATCAGAATGTGAAAACAGGTTTCACTGACAATTGTGCACAACACCTATCCTTTTCACGCAAGACCTCACTTTTGCACGCAATATTTTCTTTTCACGTGGAAAAATATTTCGGGCAACAACACCCTTTTCGAACAACTGAAACTTTTACACATAGCTCTGCCTTTTCCGTGCAACATCAACTTTTATGCGCAACCTCATGTTTTATGCATAACTTCTCCTTTTTCGCACACCTTCCACTTTTTTCACGCACCCTCTCGTTTTTGCGCAACTTGGACTTTTTCGCGCAACTTAGAATTTTTCACACAACCCCCTTTACTCGAACCTTTTACACGCATCAGCACTCAGATCTTTTCTAGGTCTTTAGCCATGCAGAATGAGGGGGGTCACCTCTTATTTATAGGCATCGCCGACCCCCGTACGTTAAACCTATCATGGCGCAAAAAACTCTCATTCCACGAACAATACATTTCGCACAGGAACCATTTTCCACGCACATCTCTATTTTTTTCGCACTGCCCATGCCTTTTTTATTTTTCGACGTTCTAATTTCGAAACACTTCTTGCGCGAAAAACCTCGATTAACTATTTCGTGCACCATGCTCTTTTTCATGCACAACCCACCTATTTTGTGCACAACTCACTTATTTCACACAACACTTCCTCTTTGCATGAACCTCCTTTTGGGAACAACCCATGACTTCATTTTCTAATTTTTAGGCCCAAAAATTTGGTAAAAACTGGGAAATGGTGCCACCTTCAATTCTGTTGTCTTCTTGAACTGTATGATCACTTTATTGGGAATAATTATGAACTTCCAATGAGGATTTGCAACTAACACAAACCATACTCCAATTATTGTATAGAACAACCATGGTTCCAATATAGTACACAATTCCAAGGATGAATTCATTCTTTCTTCCCATCAGTATGAAAATGTTTACACGCTAAACATAGAATTCCTTTGGATCCAAGACTTACTTGGCTTAGTACAACGGAAGATCAATCTTGGTTATGGTATAGAAGGTTAAAAAACTATAACATTATGAACTTATGTAAGATAAATAAGAAAA
This sequence comes from Viscum album, assembly GCA_963277665.1. Taxonomy (NCBI): domain Eukaryota; kingdom Viridiplantae; phylum Streptophyta; class Magnoliopsida; order Santalales; family Viscaceae; genus Viscum; species Viscum album. Next base: position 281,388,955 of record OY728136.1, on the reverse strand, counting down.
TACTATTTAAGGATACCAAATCATAGATTTGATTATTCAAAAATATGTGACCCTTTTTAATACAGTAAGAAATGTATGTCAAGATTTAAATTTATTAGTGAAATCACAACATCCGATGCTTTATAGTTAATTCACATGAATTTTTTCAATTCTACAGAAACTATAAGTATTTGGGGAAAATAATATATATATTTTTAGTTGATGATTACACTTGATATACAAGGGTTTATTTTCTAGAAAATAAATATGAAGCCTTTTTTTTTTCAAAATTTTTTATCCAAAGTTAAAAATGAGAAAAAACTTCCCAAGATAACTATCTGTAGAGATAATCGTAGAGAATTTGTGAATTTTGATTTTGAAACTTTTTTGTGTAAAAAATGAATTACACAAAAAAATTTAACTCCTATAACTCCTCATAAATATAGTGTTTTTGAAAGAAGAAATAATATTCTTTAAGAAATAAAAAGATACATTTTGAGTGAATACTCAGTTTCTATAAATTTGTTTGGGCTGAAGTATTTTGTACTAGTTTTTATATTATAAATTCAGTTTTAATTAGTCCTTTTATTAATAAAACCTTATCATTTGTGGACTAAACGAAAACCAAAACATTCTTACTTAATGTTATTTTGATTCAAAGTATTCATATTGAATATGAAAGATAACTTACATAAATTCACAGCCAAATCCAATGAAGGAATATTCTTAGGTTATTCCACCACTTCTATGGAATATATATTTTTTAATAAAAATTCTTGTACTTTTGAGGAAATTGTACTTGTTAAATTTTATGAAAATGACCATTTGGTTTTCAAAAAAACCCAATTAATATCCTTGAATGTGTTTTCCAAAACTGATTCTCAATCTTTGTTGGAAGATTCTTCTAGTAAGGAAAATACGGAAGAAATAGTTTATAATGTATTTACTAAAAAATATTTTATAAATTATATTGATGACTAGGTTTTACAAAAACCAATTCCGTGGTTTCCTAGGAATCATCCTAGTGATAGTATCATTGGAGATGTGAATCAACTAGGCAGGACTATAATTTACATAAGAAATGAAGTAGAACATCTTGATTTTCCTTTTTAATTTGAATTGAAAAATCCTGGTGAATGTTTAGGAGATAAGGATTGGATAAAATTAATGCAAGATGTGATAACTAAATTCAAGGGGAATAAATTATAGGCCCTAGTTGAAATACATAAATAAACTTCCTTAATTTGAGTGAAATGGGTTTTTAGAAATAACTGTGATGAAAATGGAATAATCATTAGAAATGAAGCAAAATTTTTTCCAAAGATTATAATCAACAGGAAAGAAAAAGTTATTAAGAAACCTATGATCCACTATCTAGACTTGAATCTATTCTTATTCATTTATACTTTGTAGCATTCTTCAATTTCAAATTTTTTCAAATGGATGTGAAATGTGATTTCCTTAAATGTTATGTAAAAGATGAAGTTTTTATTGAACAAACTCCTAGTTTTAAAGATGAAAAATATTCATAATAAGTTTATAAAATTATAAATTATTTCTACTAACTTACAAGCCCCTTGATCATGGTATGATAGATTAAAATGATTTTTGATACAAAATAATTATGTTAATGGAAACTGATAATCCAACTCTTTTTATAAATAAAGTAATGAAACATTATGATTGTTCAAAAAATATGTTGATTAAATTATATTCAGATCAACTCAACAATATATAATAGTTTATTTTATGAATCTTATGAGATATGAGTTTGAGATGTGTATGATGGGAGAGTTTACATTTTTCCTTGGTGTTCAAATTTCTCAAAAACCATAAGTCACTTATATATCTAAACATAAGTATATAAAAGACATTATTAAATATTTTGGATTCAATAATAATAAAATTATTAGTACTCCAATTGGTACCTCAAATATACTATATATTAATGAATCTATGAAACTAGTTGATCAAACAATATTCAGAGGTGTGTTATAATGTTAACTATATGAAAAAGCGCTGTCGTGGGTGCCCTCAAATGATTAATGTGATTTTTGGGTACTTAGGTGCAGCAGAGTGGCTGACCAAGGTCGTCTCTGAAAGGAGGAAGTGAATTAAGAGAACTTTCTAGAGGTATTCTAAAAATAAAATATAATAGAATTAAACCACTACATGAAATTATGGGGGGTGGTTGTTTATCGTTTATAAAACTTGAAGAAGTTTTCTGGAAGAAGATTGCATTTTTTTTGTTTTTAATTTTGAAAATGAAGTTTGATTAAAAAGACACAACAAGAATATGTTTTTTAGAAAATATTTTAAATGGCGTAATCGATCTAACTCTACCTCTTCATTTACTTATTACTCATTATCATTTAAATAAATATCCACTTAATTATGATCCCCTAATTTTTTAACCCTCAAACCCTACAAGAGTTAACTTAACCATAAAGATGGAATTACTTAAACCCTAGGCTAGCTTCGGAACACGCAATCACAGTACCCTGATTTGATTGTTGTTATAAGGTTAGCTTATGGTCAGGGGTTAATTATAGCACATATACATTCTGAAAATGAGTATGAATTGTGTTTAGGGATTATATTTGAACTCTATAAATTTATCTAGTGTGGTCTTGTATTACCGATTAAGATCACGCTCTCACAATTTACACAAAATCTCGACCTTGCGTGTTTTTGTGTTAATTATTCAATTGCTTGATTAGTTTTTACAATTTAAAAACACAATTCATGGATCATATTAAGTGAATTATATTAGCTCAATGATACAAAATAATTAAATGAAGAGGGTAGAAGATAGATCGATTGCTAAAAGACTACTCTTCCATGGGTGGCGTAATCATCATATGCAAAGGTTAATAATTGGTATAACCCAATAATGCTTATAATAAATAATTCCATACCAAAGAGGAATATTAAGATAAGAATAAATTTAAACAAAATATAAGAAAAGATAAGAAATGAAATAAGAACAATGAAGTTTATTACACAAAAAAAATCATTACAACACGAAGGAGAAGAAGAATTATTCATCGAAGGGATCCTTGCTTCAAGAGATAACCTTATTGAAATGGTTGGATATTTGGAGTGGATCCACTTCTCCTCTTCCCTCAACATCCCACTACACATCCCAACCCTACCAAATGAGAAAAACACAAATTTATAGAGTTTTGGGGAGGCTAGGTTCAAAGTGGATTCAAGTGTGAATGGGGAATCTTGGAAAACTATTTTATTCCAACTTGCACCGGACATTTCACCACAAAACGCTTGAGTTGGATGACCTTCTAGAAGGATCATATTTTCTTATATGGTTCCTCTATTTCTTATAAAAATTGGTGCTCAATACAGGACCATATGAAAGAGTTATGGCTGATATACAGAAGCTTTTTCATTATGGCATGTCCAGCCCACCTTTGAATTTATGGCCTAATTACTCCATCCAAATGCATTCGTTTTATCTAGTGTGATGCATAAAATTTTTATACCATGAATTAAGGAACACAATTACAAAATATTAAGTTCAAATAATTCTAATAAAAATATTTATGATTGAAATACTACAGTGATTTTGAAAGGGTAAAACTGGAATTTTCATCAAATATTCAAATGAATGATCTAATCACAAATAATTTCTAATTAAACATATTTAAAACAGTGTGAGGGAATTATATCATTTATTATCAATAAAATATTTAATAAAGTAGTGTTTTATCCACTCCCCCACACTTACCCTTTTGCACTCCGGAGCAAAACCTCATATCAAGTAAACATCAATATCAAATCAAAACCAATTTTAAAACACATATCCTTGAGATCAAACAATGACACACCAAGAAACAAAAGATATCATGTCTCATAAAAAAATTATTTCAAGTTCTTAATTTATATCATTCAATATACTTCCACTTTATTTATCCTCCCATGCACAAAACACTTACCTCACTTGAATTTTCTCTTATCACAAAAATGTCAATTTTTTTTGCAATTTCTTTCTCATAAAAACTCATACAAGGGTCACCATAGGCTTGATAAATTCCTACATCTCCCCCACGATGTGAGTCAAGGACTTATGATTATCATGAGGACTTTTCAGGGTTGTTCTGTGGCATTCGGTAGGTAGGATTTAGATGTGAAAAATTCTGAGGCTGAATGAGGAGGGATTGACACTTTTTGAATCAAAATTGCATTAATCTAATTTTCACTTAAATATGGTCTCCTCATCAATCTAAATAGAATCAATTCATGTTCATCATCTTGAAAAATAATGTAATGTGAACACCATTCAAAATTTCAACAGTAAAAATGTCAATCTTCTCGAACATGATTTTCTTAAAAGCTCTAGATAGGCACAACTTTCCCCCTCTATTAGAAGCTCCAGAAAGGCACAACTTCTTTTATCATGAAAGCTCCAAAAGGCCCAACTTTCAATATAATGTTTTTATTTAGCAGCAAACACATATCCTCAGAATTCAATTTTTTTCACCCGAAGTATCACAAAATGTGGTAGCCCAACACAAGACAGCTTCCCCCACACTTAAGCTCAACTAGATTATGCAATTTCACTTCAAGAGTGGGTTGGATAGGGAAAATTGGCTTGTAATTTGGCTAACCTAATAGTATGTGCATGGATTCTAAGGGATAAAAGGATTAAATGTCCATGGTAGGCCATTATAAAAAAGGATTCTTTGAAATTGGGTCTTTAATACGAAACAAATGCCTCAATCATTTAAACATAAGTACCTCAGACCCTCAAGTTTTGACAGGAATAAATCAAATTCTGGTTAAATCAAGTATGATTTGGTTCTCTCAAGAAGTTAGGTGAATGTAAGGAATATGAAAATAATGGTTTAGAATCCTCACAATAAAGTGGTTTCAAATATAAATACAGTGATATGTGGCATGGGATTCAAAATTTAGTGTACTTTTCATGAAATTACTAAATATTTGAACTTGAAACAAAGTCATTTCAGACTACATTTAAGCTTAGTTTTGAGTGATAAATTGTTTCACTTATTGATATGGATTTGAAAATGGTGATGAGAATCATTTCAGCTCAAAAGTTTCAAAAACACAAATAAAATTGAAAAATAAACACACAAAATTTTAAAAACACACAATTTTTTTTAATAGGAAAACAATTGAAATTACTAAACTAAAAGGTTACCTCCCCCACACTTAAAATATTTCATTGTTCTCAATGTGAACCCATGAGATCATATATGCACATGAAATGTATAATTTTAAATAGGACCAAGAATAAAAAAGTTAAAGGGTTAGGAATATCCTAATGTGCTCAAGTGATGATGGGGTCATGTAGTGTGATAAAATCCACTGCATCAGTAGGAAGTCCCTCAATGTATCTCTTCAAACGTTGCCCATTGACTGTAAAGATATTTCATGTGTCCTCTTGTGTGATCTCCACTGCACCATAAGGAAAAAAATTAGTCACAACATAAGGACATAACCATCTGGAAGGCAACTTACCAGGAATTAGCTTCAGTCATGAACTGTAGAGAAGGACTTTCTCTCCAACATGAAACTTCTTTTGTTGGATCATTCTATCATGAGCTACTTTTGATTTTTCCTTATAGAGCCTTGAGTTCTCATATGAAGACAATAAAATCTCCTCAAGCTCTTGAATTTGTAGTTTCCTTTGGATTCTAGATTGGGCCAAATCCATGTTGCATTTCTTTATAGCCCAATAAGCTCGATGCTCAACTTCCATATGGAGATGACATGCTTTCCCAAAAACAATCCAAAATGGGGACATACCAATGGGTGTCTTGTATGCTGTCCTATAAGCCCACAATGCATCATCCAAGCTCTTGCTCCAATCCTTCTTATTTTGATGCACAATTTTCTCTAAAATCTGTTTCAACCCATGATTTGAAACCTCAGCCTGGCCATTTGTTTGGGGGTGGTATGGTGTTGATGTTTTGTTTGTCACCCCATACTTCTGAAGGAGGGAAGCAAAATTCCTATTGCAAAAGTGTGTCCCTTGGTCACTGATGATGGCCTTTGGTACTCTAAACCTACAGAAAATTTGAGCCTTGACAAAATCCACTAGAACATGAGAATAGTCAGTCCTGGTGGCCTTGGCCTCCATCCATTTACTCACATAATCAATAGCAACCAAAATATACAAAAATCCAAATAAACTAGGAAAAGGAACAATAAAAGTGATGCCCCATACATCAAAAATCTCACAGAATTGTATGGGTTGTTGGGGCATCTCATGTCTTCTAGAAATCTTCCCAGTGTGTTGGCAACGAGAGCATGACTTACAAAACACATGGGCATCATGGAATAAGCTTGGCCAATGTAATCCAGAGTCCAAAACTTTCCTAGATATCCGTTGGGGTCTAAAGTGTCCACCACAATCAAGTGTATGACAAAAATGAAAAATAGACTCTAACTCATGATCGAGAACACACCTCCTAATGACTTGGTCACTACACATGCGCTAGGGGTAAGGATCATCCCACACTTAAAACCCAGACTCACTTTTTAATTTTTGGACTTGATGTTTCTCTAAATTTGCTGGGATTTCAGAGGAAACAAGGTAGTTAACTAAATCTGCATACCAATGATGCGTACCTGAGATGGAATAAAGATGCTCATTGGGGAAAGTGTCCTGAAGTGGTACCTAGTCTAAGGTGTCATCCCCTAGTGTGTGAGTAAGCCTACTCATGTGGTCTGCCGCCAAGTTTTCTGACCCCCTTTTTTCCTTTATCTCAATATCAAATTCTTGAAGAAGGAGCATCCATCGATCAACCTGGGATTTGCATCTGGCTTCTTCAAGAGGCACCTCAGAGCTGCATGGTTAGAAAAAACAACTACTTTAGAGCCCAATAAATATGAACGGAATTTATCTAAAGAAAATATGACAGCAAGAAACTCCTTTCTATGGTTGTGTAGTTTGATTGGGCTGTATCCAGTGTCCTCGATGCATAGGTGATCACATGTGAACGTCCCTCCACCCTCTGAGATTAGACAGCTCTAACCACGAAGTTAGAGGCATTATACATAATCTCAAAAGGAATCTCCCACCGTGGGGGCTGTATGATAGGTGGAGTGGTCAGACACTTCTTTATCTCATAAAAGGAAGTCCTGCAAGAATCATCAAACACAAAATCAGAATCCTTTTTAAGTAATCGTGACATAAGAAGAGCACTCTTACTAAAATCTTTGATGAAACACCAATAAAATCCTGCATGACCTACGAAAGATCTAACATCACGCACACATGAAGAATATGGTAAGGATGAAATAATGTCTATCTTAGATCTATCAACCTCTATCCCATGTATTGACACTACATTCCCTAAGACAATTCCATGCTCTACCATGAAATGACACTTTTCAAAGGTCAGGACCATATTCTTCTCAATACAACAATTCAATACCATTCCAAAACGATTTATACATTCATAAAATGAGGATCCATACACTATAAAATCATCCAAAAATACCTCTATGCAGGTCTCAATAAAATCAGAAAAAATACTCACCATGAGTCTCTGGAAGGTACCTGGGGCGTTGCAAAGTCCAAATGGCAACCTCCGGTAGGAAAATGTGCCAAAGGGATAGGTGAATGTAGTCTTCTTCTGATCCTCTGAAGCTATAGGAACCTGAAAATATCCAGAAAATCCATCCAAGAAACAATAGTGTGTCTTCCCATCTAGTCTCTCAAGCATCTGATCAATAAATGGGAGGGGGAAATGGTCTTTTCTAGTGGAATGATTTAGTTTCCTATAATCAATACACACACGCCAACTATTTTGTACCCTCATTAAACTAACTCATCTTCCTCATTTTTAACAACAATAACACCACTTTTCTTAGAAAAAACCTGAATAGGACTTACCCACTGAGAATCTAAAATGGGATAGATTATACCTGCCTCGAGCAATTTTTCGACCTCTTTTTGAACAACCTTCAGAAGGGTTGGATTGAGTCTCCTTTGTGGTTACCTCACTAGTTTAGCCTCATCCTCCAAAATAATCCTATGCATGAAAATGGAGGGGCTAATACCTGATATGTCATCCAAGGTCCACTCGATTGCCCTGCTGTTCTCCCTCAAAAGATTCAAATTTTTTTCTTCATGTTCAAAACGGATATTGTTAGCAATGATAACAGGTAATTTCTCACCACTTAACAAGTATGAGTATTTGATATTTGGTGAAAATGGCTTCAGTTCTAGTGTAGGGGGGTGTTGTATGGATGGGGTCATAGAAGGAACTGAAATATGTGCACAAAGAGCATCAGTATCAGAATATACATCATCGAAATCAGATAATAAGGCATCAAATCCATCAGCATACTCAACAGCCATGTCATAATTAGAGTTCACATGATCAAAATAAAAATATGATTCCATTTCAACATCAAATCTTAGAGAGTCTTATTCCTTAGAAATGGGTGTGGAAGTACTCTTAGACATCAAAATATAACAAATAATCATAATATCCCTAAGTATAGGACAATCCAATTCCATGGTGTTTTTACTTGGTGGTTCAAAATGGGAGATAACAAATGCAGAATGATCCTCTGAGGGGTACTTCATGGAATCCATAACATTAAATATCACAACTTCATACCCAAATTCCATGGAAAGTGTACCCTCATTGACATTTATGATAGTTTTTGCAGTTTTGAGGGAGGGACTACCTAAGATAATGGGGGAATGAGAACTTACATGATCATCCTCCATGTTAAGCACAAAGAAATCTGCTGGAAAGTTCATGTCTCTAACCCGAAAAAGTACACCCTGAAGGACTCCCACTGGATATGCCGTAGATCTATTCGCCAATAGCACCACTACTCTCGTCGGATTCAACTCACCAACCTGTAAAGAAGAGAATACAGAGTGAGACATCACATTTATTGAATCTCCTAAATCACAAAGAGCATCAGATAAGTGCAAGTCCCCTATGGTACATGGGATGGGGAATGTCCGGGGATCCTTGCACTTTTTTGGCATTGCAAGAGTTGGTTTAATGAGTGCTAAGACATTCCTTCCAAGGTTGATCATTTTATTTCCCTTGAGCCCTCTTCAATTGGTACAAAGTTATTTTAATAATTTCGCATACCACAGAATTTCCTTAATGGCTTCAAGTAGAGGAATGCTGATCTCCAAACGCTTGAATGTGTCAAAAACCTCCTTTTACATTGCTTCTTCAGCCATCTTGTTGGTTTGAACAACCCTATTTGGAAAGGGAATAGGTTTAGGAAGAACATCATTAATATTTTTCTTACCTTTATCTTTCTCCTTGGGTTGCTCGTTAGTTGATGTGGAATTGGGATTTTTTGGAGTTGAGGTGAATCCCGGTGGTGTGGTAGGTACATATGTATCCTTTATTTGCTTCCCACTTCTCAATGTGATGGCACTAACATTCCCCTTTGGATTTGCAGTGGGTTGGGAAGGTATATTTTTGGAATTCTTACTTACAAGTTCATGGAGGGCGGTGGCAATCTGGCTCATTTGAGTCTTCAACTCCCTCATCTCTAAACCTTGACTTTTCAGCTCATTATGTTGATTAAGAACAATTTGCTTCAAAAGGCCATCAGTGTTAGAATCTACCTTGGGTGGGGTATTCCCTTGTTGTTGGCTTGTTGATTCTTGAGATTCCAATCTCCTTTGGGGTTGTTGGAAATCCTACTGGTAAGGTGGAGGCTGCTGGAAGTTTTGTTGAAAAGTGGGACTTTGTTGTTGTCCAGATCCATACCTCATGTCCGATTGATCCTTACACCCTTGGTTTTATGTTGGATAAAACTTTTTTTGGGGATATGGTTGTTGTTGTTGTTGCTGATATGGTCTCCCAGGGAACACTGCTGCACAATTATCTGTTTCTTGGAGTTGTGGGCAACAGTCAGTTGGGAGGCTTGTCTCAGTGTAAATACCACAAGGCATTGAAGGAGGGGGTTGGGATGTCTTTTGTGCCAAAGCAATCTGTATCGCCATATTTGTCAATTCTTCCAACTTGGTATCAATCAGATGACTTTCAAGAGAAGATGGACTTACATGATGTACTCCCCTGACATGTGGTGTCCCTCTATCGCCAAATTGTTGAGAGTTTTGTGCCATTTTTTCGATCAATGCACGTGCAGCTACTGGTGTCTTGTCCACCAATGCTCCTCCAGCTACATCATCCACCATGCTCCTCTCCATAGGTGTGAGTCCTTTTTAAAAGTATTGGATGAGGAGTTTCTCACTAATTTGGTGATGTGGGTAGCTTGCACACAACTTCTTGAATCGTTCCCAGTACTCATACATTGACTCCCCTTGTGCTTTCTTGATACTCGAGATCTTCTTACGAATGGAATTGTTCCTCGATGCTGGAAAAAATCTATGCAAGAAAAGACGTTTCAAATAGTTCCAACAAGTTACATATTCGAGTTGTAAATAATACATATAGTCTTTAGAAGCTCCATCAAGTGAGAATGTGAATGCTCTTAGTTTAATTTGATCTTCAGAAACATTTCTTGGTTTTAAAGTTGAGAAAAACACATTAAATTCTTTAAGGTGTTTATTGGGATCCTCACCAGAGAGGCCGTGAAATTTTTGAAGTAAGTGAATTAACCCAAATTTTAGTTTAAAGTCCGATTCGAGATTTGGGTATGCAATACAATTTGGTTGATAGTTAATATTAGGTGCGACCAATTATCAAATGGTTCTATTAAGTTAATTTCCATTATTTTCAGCCATTGGTTTTTGTTTTATGGTTGAATTTGAATTTCTACCAATTTCAATGTTTTGATATTGGAGTAATTCTCCAACTGGTTGAATATTGAAACTTCCCGTAGACTTATAATGTCTGATTCATGCGCTAAGGATACGTTCAATCTTAGGGTCAAGATCTAAGAGATCTTTGGGATTAGTTTGTGTAATAAATCAAATAAAAATGAAAAGAAAGAAATTGGACCATAGTAAAATAGAAATGATAATTTTGAGTTGATGGTCCAAAAATAAGTAGAAGAAAATAAAAGAAGAAGAAAAAAATCAGATTGGGTAAAGAAGGACGAAAGAAGAGAGGAAGAGAATAAAATGTAAAATAAAATAAATACCTATAATTGGTTGAAATAATTACTTTCCTCCCCGGAAACGATTCCAATTTTAAAAAGCGCAGTTGTGGGCGACCTCAAATGATTATTGTGATTTTGGGGTACTTAGGTGCAACAGAGTGGCTGACCACGGGCATCTCTCAAAGGAGGAAGTGAATTAAAACAACTTTCTAGAGGTTTTCTAAAAATAAAATATAATAGAATTAATACACTACTTGAAAGGATTGGTGGTGGTTTTTATCGTTTATAAAACTTGAAGAAGTTTGCTGGAAGAAGATTGCATTTTTTTTTTGTTTTTAATTTTGAAATGAAGTTTGATTAAAAAGACACAAAAAGAATATGTTTTTTAGAAAATATTTTAAAAGGCATAATAGATCTAACTCTACCTCTTCATTTACTTATTAATAATTATAATTTAAAACAATATCCACTTAATTATTATCCCCTAATTTGTTAACCCTCAAACCCAATAAGAGTTAACTTAACCACAAAGACGGAATTACTTAAACCCTAGGCTAGCTTCCGAACACGCAATCGCAGCACCCTACGTTGATTGTTGTTCTAAGGTTAGCTTATGATCAGTGGTTAATTAGAGCACATATCCATTCTGGAAATGAGTACGAATTGTGTTTAGGTATTATATTTGAACTCTAAAAATTTATCCTGTGTGGTCTTGTATTACCGATTAAGATCGCGCTCTCACAATTTACACAAAATCTCGACCTCGCGTGTTTTTCTGTTAATTCTTCAATTGCTTGCTTAGTTTCTTACAATTTAAAAACACAATTCATGGATCATATTAAGTGAATTATAGTAGCTCAATTATTCAAAATAATTAAATGAAGAGGGTAGAAGATAGATCGATTACTAAAAGACTACTCTTCCATGGGTGGCGTAATAATCGTAGAGGCGTTTTGCATGTGCAATGGTTAATAATGGGTATAACCCAATAACACTTCTACTCAAGAATTCCAGCCCAAATAGGAAGATTAAGAGAAGAATAAATTTAAACAAAACAGAATAAAAGAGAAGAAATGAAATAAGAACAAATAATTTTATTACACAAACAAAAGCATTACAACACGAAGGAGAAGAAGAAGGCTTCGTCGAATGGATCCTTGCTTCAAGATATACCCTTATTGAAATGGTAGGATAATTGGAGTGGATCAAATTCTCCTCTTCCCTAAGGTTTCGAATGCATGTCCCAACCCCAAAAAATGAGAAAACACCAATTTATAGAGTGGCGGGGAGACTAGGTTCAAAGTGGTTTCAAGTGTGAATGGGGAGTCTCGGACAAATATTTTATTCCAACTTGCACCTCCCATTTGACCACCAAAACACGTGAATTGGCCAGCATTCCACAAGGATAATATGTGCGTATATGGGTCCTCTATTTCCTCTAAAACTTTGGGATGAATCAAGGCCCAGATGAATGATTTATGGCCGAAATAAAAAAGATTCTCCATTTTGGCATTTCCAGCCCACCTTTGACTTTATGGACCAATTACTCCATCCAAATGCATTCGGTTTATCTAGTGTCTTGAATAAAAGTTGTATCCCATGATGTAAGAAACACATTTACAAAATATTAAGTTTAAATAATGCAAATAAAAATATTTATGATTGAAATACTACAGTGATTTTGAAAGGGTAAAACTGTAATTTTCATCAAATATTCAAATGAATGATCTAATCCCAAATACTTCCTAATTAAACATATTTAACACAATGTGATGTAATTCTATCATTTATTATCAATAAAATGTTAAATAAAATAGTGTTTTATCAACTCCCCCACACTTACCCTTTTGCACTCCTGAGCAAAAACTCATATCAAGTAAACATCAATATCAAATCAAAACCAATTTTAAAACACATATCCTTGAGATGAAACAATTACACACCAAGAAAAAAAGATATCCTGTCTCATAAAAAATAATTATTTCAAGTTCTTAATTTATATAATTCAATATACTTCCACTTTATTTATCCTCCCATGCACAAAACACTTACCTCACTTGAATTTTCTTTTTTCACACAAATGTCAATTTTTTTTGCAATGTCTTTCGCATCCAAACTCATACAAGGGTCACCATAGGCTTGATAAATTCCTACATCGCCACCCGATGTGAGTCATGGATGTATGATTATCATGAGGACTTTTCAGGGTTGTTATGTGGCTTTCGGTATGTAGGATTTAGATGTGAAAAATTCTGAGGCATAATGAGGAGGGCTTGACTCATTTTGAAGCAAAATTGCATTAATCTAATTTTCACTTAAATATGGTCTCCTCATAGATCGACATAGCAATGATTCATGTTCATCATCATGAAAAATAAAGGAATGTTCACACCATTCAAAATTTCACCAGTAAAAATGTCAATCTTCTCGAACATGATTTTCTTAAAAGATCCAGATCGGCACAACTTTCCCCCTCTATTAGAAGCTCCAGAAAGGCAAAAATTCTCTTATCATGAAAGCTCTAGAAAGGCACAACTTTCAATATAATGTTTTTATTGAGTAGAAGACACATCTTTTCAGAATTCAATTTTTTTCACCCGAAGTATCACAAAATGTGGTAGCATAACACAAGACAGCTTCCCCCACACTTAAGGTCAACTAGATTATGCAATTTCACTTCAAGAGTTGGTTGGATAGGTAAAATTGGCTTGTAATGTGTCTAAACTAACAGACTGTGCATGGATTCTAAGGGCTAAAAGGATTAAATATTCAAGGTAGGCCATTATAAAAAAGGATTCTTTGAAATAGGGGCTTTAATACCAAACAGATGCATCGATCATTTAAACATAAGTACCTCAGACCCTCAAGTTTTGACAGGAATAAATCAAATTCTGATTAAATCAAGCATGGTTTGGTTCTCTCAATAAGTGAGGTGAATGTAATGAATATGATAATAATGGTTTAAAATCCTCACAGCAAAGTGGTTTCAAATATAAAGACAATGAGATGTGGCAGGGGATTCTAAATTCAGTGTACTTTTCATGAAATTACTAAATATTTGAACTTGAAACAAAGTCATTTCAGCATTCATTTAAGCTTAGTTTCAATAGATAAATTGTTTCACTTATTTATATGGATTTAAAAATGGTTATGAGAATCATTTCAGCTCAAAATTTTGAAAAACACAAAGAAAATTGAAAAATAATCACACAAAATTTGAAAAACACACATTTTTTTTTCTTTTTTTAAATAGGAAAACAATTGAAATTACTAAACTAAAAGGTTCCCTCCCCTACACTTAAAATATTGCATTTTCCTCAATGTGAACCCATGAGATGATATATTCCCATGAAATGTATAATTTTAAATAGGAAAAAGAATAAAAAATTCAAAGGGTTAGGAACAGCCTGATGTGCTCAAGTGATGATGGGGTCATGCAGTGTGATAAAATCCACTACATCAGTAGGAAGTCCCTCAATGTATTTCTTCAAAAGTTTCACATTGACTGTAAAGCTCCTTTCTGTGTCCTCTTGTGTGATCACCACTGCACCATAAGGAAAAACATTAGTCACAACATAAGGACCTAACCATATGGAACACAACTTACCAGGCATCAACTTCAGTCATGAACTGTAGAGAAGGACTTTCTCTCCAACATGAAACTCCTTTTGTTGGATCATTATATCATGAGATTCTTTTGATTTTTCCTTATATATCCTTGAGTTCTCATATGAAGACAATTGAATCTCTTCAAGCTCTTTAATTTTCAGCTTCCTTTGGATTCCAGCTTGTGCCAAATCCATGTTGCATTTCTTTATATCCCAATAAGCCCAATGATCAACTTCCGCAGGGAGATGACATGCCTTCCCAAAAACAATATGAAATGGGGACATACTAATGGGTGTCTTGTATGCTGCCCTATAATCCCACAATGCATCATCCAAGCGCTTGCTCCGATCCTTCCTATTTGGCTGCACGATTTTATCTAAAATCTGTGTCAACTCACGATTTGAAACCTCAGCCTGGACATTTGTTTAGGGGTGGTATGGTGTTTATGTTTTGTGTGTCACCCCATACTTCTTAAGGAGGGAAGAAAAATTCCTATTGTAAAAGTGTGTCCCTTGGTCACTGATGTTGGCCTTTGGTACTCCAAACCTGCAGAAAATTTGAGCCTTGAAAAAATCCGCTACAACATGAGAATCGTCAGTCCTGGTGGTCTTGGCCTCCACCCATTTACTCACATAATCAACAACAACCAAAATATACAAAAATCCAAATGAACTACTAAAAGGACCCATAAAATCGATTCCCCATACATCAAAAATCTAACATAATAGTATGGGTTGTTGGGGCATCTCATGTCTCCAAGAAATGTTCCCTGTGTGTTGGCAACGAGAGCATGACTTACAAAACCCATGGGCATCATGGAATATTCTAGGCCAATATAATCTAGATTCCAAAACTTTCCTAGCTGTCCGTTGGGGTCCAAAGTGTCCAGCACAAGCAAGTGTATGACATAAATGCAAAATAGACTCAAACTCATGATCCGTAACACAACTCCTAATGACTTGGTCACTAAAAATGCGCCAGAGGTAAGGATCATCCCCCACATAAAACCTAGACTCACTTTTTAATTTTTGGACTTGACGTTTCTTTAAATTTGTTGGGATTTCAGAGGCAACAAGGTAGTTAACTAAATCTGCATTCCAAGGATGTGTACCTGAGATGGAATAAAGATTCTCATCAGGGAAAGTGCCGCGAAGTGGTACCTGGTCCAAGGTGTCATCCTCTAGTGTGTGAGTAAGCCTACTCATGTGGTCTGCCACCATGTTTTATGACCCCCTTTTTTTCCTTTATCTCAATATAAAATTCTTTAAGAAGGAGAATCCATAGGATCAGCCTGGGATTTGCATCTGGCTTATTCAAGAGGTACCTTAGAGCTACATGGTCAGAAAAAACAACTACTTTAGAGCCCAATAAATATGAACGGAATTTATCTAAAGAAAATACGACAGCAAGAAACTCTTTTTCTGTGGTTGTGTAGTTTGATTGGGCTGAATCCAGTGTCCTCGATGCATATGCAATAACATGTGAACGTCCCTCCACCATCTGAGATAAGACAGCTCCAACCATGAAGCTGGAGGTGTCACACATAAGCTTAAAAGGAATCTCTCACCGTGGGGGCTGTATGATAGGTGGAGTGGTCAGACACTTATTTAGCTCATCAAAGGAAGTCCTTCAAAAATCATCAAACACAAAATCAGAATCCTTTTAAAGTAATCATGAAATAGTAAGAGCAATCTTACTAAAACCTTTGATGAAGTGCCGATAAAATCCTACATGCCCTAGGAAAGATCTAACATCACGCACACATAAAGGATATGGTAAGGATGAAATAATTTCTATCTTAGATCTATCAACCTCTATCCCATATTTTGACACTACACGCCCTAAGAAAATTCCATGCTCTACTATGAAATGACACTTTTCAAAGTTCAGGACCATATTATTCTCAATACAATGATTCAATACATTTCCCAAACTATTTAGACATTAATCAAATGGGGATCCATACACTGTAAAATCATCCATAAATACCACCATGCAAGTTTCAATAAAATCAGAAAAAAATACTCACCATGCATCTCTGGAAGGTACCTGGGGCTTTGCAAAGTCCAAATGGCATCCTCCGGTAGGCAAATTTGCCAAAGGGACAGGTGAATGTAGTCTTCTCCTGATCCTCCGGAGCTATAGGAACCTGAAAATATCTAGAAAATCCATCCAAGAAATAATAGTGTGTCTTCCCTGCTAGTCTCTCAAGCATCTAATCAATAAACGGGAGGGGGAAATGGTCTTTGCGAGTGGAATGATTTAGTTTCCTATAATCAATACACACACGCCAACTATTTTGTACCCTCATTGGAACTATCTCATCTTTCTCATTTTTAATAGCAGTAACACCACTTTTCTTAGGCACAACCTGAATAGGACTTACCCACTGAGAATCTGAAATGGGATAGATTATACCTGCCTTGAGAAATTTTTCATCCTCTTTTTTAACAACCTCCAGAAGGGTTGGATTGAGTCTCCTTTGTGGTTGCCTCACTAGTTTAGCCACATCCTCCAAAATAATCCTACGCATGAAAATGGACGGGCTAATACCTGATATTTCAGCCAAGGTCCACACAATTTCCCTGATTTTATCCCTCAAAAGATTCAAAAGTTTTTCTTCATGTTCACAAGGGAGATTGTTAGAAATGATAACGGGTAATTTCTCACCACTTAACAAGTATGAGTATTTGATATGTGGTATAAATGGATTCTGTTCCAGTGTAGGGGTGGTGTATGGATGGGTTCATAGATGGAACTGAAATATGTGCACAAAGAGCATCAGTATCAGAATATACATCATCAAAATCAGAGAATAAGGCATCAAATCCATCAGCATACTCAACAGCCATGTCATAATTAGAGTTCACATGATCAAAATCAGAATATGATTCCATTTAAAAATCAAATCTTAGAGAGTCTTGTTCCTTAGAAATGGGTGTGGAAGTACTGTTAGACATCAAACTAGAACCAATACTCATAATATCCCTAAGCATAGGACAATGCAATTCCATGTTGTTTTTACTTGGTGGTTCAAAATGGGAGATAAAAAATGCAGAATGGTCCTATGAGGGGTACTTCATGGAATCCATAACATTAAATATCACAACTTCATCCCCAAATTCCATGGAAAGTGTACCCTCATTGACATTTATGATAGTTTTTGCAGTTTTGAGGAAGTGCCTACCTAAGATAATGGGGGAATGAGAACTTACCTGATCATCCTCCATGTTTACCACGTAGAAATCTGCTAGAAAGATAATGTCTCTAACCCGGACAAGTACATCGTCAAGGTCTCCCACTGGATATGCTGTAGCTCTATTCGCCAACTGCACCACTACTCTCGTCGGCTTCAACTCACCAACCTGTAAAGAAGAGAATAGAGAGTGAGGCATCACATTTATTGATGCTCCTAAATCACAAAGAGCATTAGAGAAGTGCAACTCCCCTATGGTACATGGGATGGTGAATGTCCCAATATCCTTGTACTTTGTTGGAAATGATAACAGTTAATTTCTTACCACTTAACAAGTATGAGTATTTTAGATTTGGTGGAAATGGCTTGAGTTCCAGTGTAGGGGGGTGGTGTATGGATGGGGTCATAAAAGGAACTGAAATATGTGCACAAAGAGAATCAGTATCAGAATATACATCATCAAAATCGGAGAATAAGGCATCAAATCCATCACCATACTGAACAACCATGTCATAATTAGAGTTTACATGATCAAAATCAGAATATGATTCCATTTCAAAATCAAATCTTAGAGAGTCTTGTTCTTTAGAAACGGGTGTAGAAGTACTCTTAGACATCAAAATAGAACCAATACTCATAATCTCCATAAGAATAGGACAATCCAATTCCATGGTGTTTTTACCTGGTGGTTCAAAATGATAGATAAAAAATGCAGAATGATCCTCTGAGGGGTACTTCATGGAATCCATAACATTAAATATCACAACTTCATCCCCAAATTCCATGGAAAGTGTACCCTCATTGACATTTATGATAGTTTTTGCAGTTTTGAGGAAAGGACTACCTAAGATAATGTGGGCATGAGAACTTACCTGATCATCCTCCATGTTAAGAACGTAGAAATATGCTGGAAGGATCATGTCTCTAACCTGGACAAGTATATCCTCAAGGACTCCCACTGGATATTCCGTAGCTCTATTCACCAATTGCACCACTACTCTCGTCGGCTGCAACTCACCAAATAGTAAAGAAGAGAATACAGAGTGAGGCATCACATTTATTGAAGCTCCTAAATCACAATGAGCATCAGATAAGTGAAACTCCCCTATGGTACATGGGATGGTGAACGTCCCGGAATCCTTTTACTTTGTTTTCATTGCTAGAGTTGGTGTAATGAGTGCTGAGACATTAATTACAAGGTTGATCTTATCATTTTCCGTGAGCCCTATTCGATTGGTACACAGTTCTTTTAAGAATTTCGCATACCTTGGAATTTTCTTATTGGCTTCAAGTAGAGGAATGTTGATCTCCACACACTTGAATGTGTCTAAAACCTCCTTTTTCATTGCTTCTTCAACCATCTTCTTGGTTTGAACAACCCTATTTGGAAAGGGAAGAAGTTTAGGAGGGACATCATCAATCTTTTGATTACCATTATCTTTCTCCTATGGTTTCTCGTCAGTTGATGTGGAATTGGGAATTTTTGGAGTTGAGGTGAATCTCGGTGGAATGGTAGGTACAGATGTATCCTTCATTTGCTTCCCACTTCTCAATGTGATGGCACTAACATTCCCCTTTGGATTTGGAGTGGGTTGGGAAGGTATATTTCCGGAATTCTTACTTACAAGTTCATCGAGGGTGGTGGAAATCTGGCTCATTTGAGTCTTCAACTCCCTCAGCTCCGAACCTTGACTTTTCAGATCGTTATATTGATTAAGAACAATTTGATTCAAAAGGTCATCAATGTTAGAATCTACCTTGGGTGGGGGATTCCCTTGTTGTTGGCTTGTTGAGGCTTGAGATTCAAATATCCTTTGGCGTTGTTGGAAACCCTGCTAGTAAGGTGGAGGCTGCTGGAAGTTTTATTGAAAAGAGGGCCTTTTTTATTGTCCATATCCATACCTCATGTCTGATTGATCCTTCCACCCTTGGTTTTATGTTGGATCAAACTTCTTTTGGGGATATGGTAGTTGTTTTTGTTGATGATATGGTCTCCCAGGGAACACTACTGCACAATCTTTTGTTTCTTGGAGTTTGGGGAAAGAGTCAGTTGGGTGGCTTGTTTCAGTACAAATACCAAAAGGCCTTGAAGGAGGGGGTTGGGATGTTGTTTGTGACAAAGCAATCTGTCTCACCATAGTTTTCAATTCTTCCAACTTTGTTTCAATCAAATGAATTTCAAGAGAAGATGGAATTACCAGATGTACTCCCCTGACATGTGGTGTACCTCTATCGCCAAATTGTTGAGAGTTTTGGGCCATTTTGTCGATCAACACACGTGCAACTACTGGTGTCTTGCCCACCAATGCTCCTCCAGCTGCAGCATCCACCATGCTCCTTTCCATAGGTGTGAGTCCTTCGTAAAAATATTAGATGATGAGTTGCTCACTAATTTGGTGACATGGGAAGCTTTCACACAACTTCTTGAATCATTCCCAGTACTCATACATTGACTCCCCTTGTGCTTGCTTGATCCCCGAGATCTCCTTACGAATGAAAGTGGTCCTCGATACTGGAAAAAATATCTACAAGAAATGACGTTTCAAATCGTTCCAACGAGTTACATCTTTGGGTTGTAAATAATACATCCAGTCTTTTGTAGATCCATAAAGTGAGAATGGGAATGCCCTTAGTTTGATTTGATCTTCAGAAACATTTCTTGGTTTTAAAGTTGAGAAAAACACATTAAATTCTTCAAGTTGTTTATTGGGATCCTCACCAGAGAGGCCATGAAATTTTGGAAGTGAATTAACCCAGATTTTAATTCAAAGTCTGATTCGGGATTTGTGTATGCAATAAAATTTGGTAGATAGTTAATATCAGGTGCAACCAATTCTCGAATGGTTCTATTAAGTTCATTTCCATTATTGTCATACATTGGTTCTTGTTTTATGGTTTAATTTGAATTGCTTCCAATTTCAATGTTCTGTTATTGGAGTTATTATCCAACTGGTTGAATGTCGAAACTTCCCGTAGACTGAGAATGTCTGATTCATGCCCTAAGGCTACGTTCAATATCAAGGTCAAGATCTAAGAGATCTTCAGGATTAGTTCGTGTCATAAATAAAATAAAAATGAAAAGAAAAAAATTGGACCATAGTAAAATAGAAATAATAAGTTTGAGTTTATGGTCCAAAAAGAATTAGAAGAAAATAAAAGAAGAAGAAAAAAAATCAGATTGGGTAAAGAAGGAAGAAATTAGAGAGGAAGAGAATAAAATGTAAAATAAAATAAATATCTCTAATTGGTTGAAATAATTACTTTACTCCCCGGAAATGACGCCAATTTGAAAAAGCACTGTCGTTGGCGCCCTCAAATTATTAATGTGATTTTGGGGTACTTAGGTGCAGCAGAGTGGCTGACCAAGGCCGTCTCTCAAAGGAGGAAGTGAATTAAAACAACTTTCTAGAGGTATTATAAAAATAAAATATAATAGAATTAAAAAAATACTTGAAAGGATGAGGTTGGTTGATTATCGTTTATAAAACTTGAAGAAGTTTGCTGGAAGAAGATTGCATTTTTTTTGTTTTTAATTTTGAAATGAAGTTTGATTAAAAAGACACAACAAGATTATGTTTTTTAGTAAATATTTTAAAAGGCGTAATCAATCTAAATCTACCTCTTCATTTACTTATTAATCATTATAATTTAAATCAATATCCACTTAATTATGATCCCCTAATTTGTTAACCCTCAAAACCTATAAGAGTTAACTTAACCACAAAGATGGATTTACTTAAACCCTAGGCTAGCTTCGGAACACACAATCGCATCACCCTACTTTGATTGTTGTTCTATGGATAGCTTATGGGCAGTGGTTAATTAGAGCACATATCTATTCTAGAAATGAGCATGAATTGTGTTTAGGGATTATATTTGAACTCTACAAGTTTATCCCGTGTGGTCTTGTATTACTGATTAAGAACGCCACTACCACAGAAACAGTTTTTCGCAGCGCCCCTCTTTATCATCGCTAACGAAAAAGCACTGATAAAGGGGGGGGGGGTGCCTTTATCAGTGCTCAAAAAAGCGCTGATAAAGGCACCACTTTATCATCGCTTTTTTTAGCGCTTATAAAGGGACCCCCTTTATCAGCGCTGATAAAGGGTCGGCTTCAATTTTTTTAAATATATTAATATATTAATATATAAATATAATTATATTGATATATAAATATAATATATAATTTTTAAATATATTTTAGATAACTATAAATGTACATTTACACTTATTATACATAATATATAAGATATTTAGTGAAAATGGCTTCTCAAAAAATTAAAAAAATATTTTTAATTAATAATTTGCTAATAATTATGGAGTAATAGTCATTTAATAACAATTTGAAGACTAAAAAAATTAAAAAAAGATCCCAAATATGTTGAAAACGCAACTCAAACTTCAAACGGCCATAACTTTTGATCCGGGTGTCCGTTTGAGCTCTACCACATATCAAATTGAAGCCTGCGATGAGCTCTACGTCTCTGTGACTGGCGGGGACCCCGATCAAGGGATTTTCAAGGCCAAAAGAGGCCCATAAGGCCTCCAAAACTGAGTTTTTAGTCGGGGTACCCCGATTTTTTAACATTTTTTGGATTTTCACCCGCATTTAAGGGGGTATTATTGGATTTTTTGGTAGGGTCTGAATTTATTCCAAGGTATTACATTCATATTGATATTATGTCTTTGAAATTTCATCATTTTTTATAATGCACTGCTATTTATAATCATATATATAACAATATTTTCATATTTTTTAAATATTCACACCTAAAAATTTAATTATAAATATAAATAATAATATATATTTACATCTAAAATACATTAGATTTATCTAAATAATAACTAACATCCATTTTATTTAAAATACAATGAATATTTATATACCTATATATAAATCTAACTATATATATATATTAATCTAACTATATATATATATTAATCTAACTATATATATATTAATCTAATAACTATATATATATTAATATAACTACATATATATATATATTAGTATTACTATAAATATATATATTAATATCACCATAAATATATATATTAATATCACTATATATATATTAATATAACTATATAAATATATATTCATATAACTATATATATGTTAATATAACTATATATATGTTAATATAACTATATATATGTCAATATAACTATATATATATATATATATTAATATAAATATATATTTCTATACAAATAAATATAACTAAATATATATATATATAGATATAGATATATATTAATACCACTATATATATATATATATTAATATTACTATATATATATTATAATATAACTATATATATATTAATATAAATATATATTACTATACGAATAAATATAACTAAATATATAAATATATATATATAGAGATATCATGAATTGGAAAGCAAATCAAAATAGAGTAGTGGTAAGGGCTTAGGCGCGCAGGGGGGAGGTCTCGAGTTCAAATCCTGGTGGAGGCAGGGGTGCGCGCGCATGGGGAATATTGGAGAAAGCACTGTTAAAGGGTGTAGGGGGGTGCGTGGGGTGCGTGGGTTGCTGTATAGGGGCCGAAAAGCGCTGTAAAAGGGGGGGGGGGGGGGGTTCAAGCGCTATAAAAGCCCCCCCAATTGGCAGTATTTTTTAATTTTTTTAATTTTTTTTTAATTTTTTTAACTTTTATCAGCGCTTTTTTAAAAGCGCTCATAAAAGGGTCCTTTATCAGTGCTAAAATGAAAGCGCTGATAAAGGGGTAGTTTTATCAGCGCTTTTTTTTAGCGCTGATAAAGGACCCCTTTTATCAGCGCTTTTTTTAGTGCTGATAAAAGTGGTCTTTATCAGCACTTTTCGGAGCGCTGATAAAGGGGACCCCCCCTTTATCTACGTTGACTTTATCAGCGCTTTTTATAGCACTGATAAAGGCCATTTTTAGCGCTGATAAAGGCCATATTTGTAGTAGTGAACGCTCTCACAATTTACACAAAATCTTGACCTCGTACTTTTTTGTGTTAATTATTCAATTGCTTTCTTAGTTTCTTACAATTAAAAAAAAAATTCATAGATCATATTAAGTGAATTACAGTATCTCAATGATTCAAAATAATTAAATGAATAGGGTAGAAGATAGATCGATTACTAAAAGACTACTCTTCCATGGGTGGCATAATCATCGTAGAAGCGTTTTGCATGTGCAAAGGTTAATAATGAGTATAACCCAATAACGCTTCTACTCAAGAATTCCAGACCAAAGAGAAAGATTAAGAGAAGAATAAATTTAACCAAAACATAATAAAATATAAGAAATGAAATAAGAACAAAGAAGTTTATTACACAAACAAAATCATTACAACACGAAGGAGAAGAAGAAGGCTTCGTCGAAGGGATCCTTGCTTCAAGATCTACCCTTATTTAAATGGTCAGAGAATTGGAGTGGATCCACTCATCCTCTGCCCTAAACTTCCCAATGCATTTCCTAACCCCACCAAATGAGAAAATTAACAATTTATAGAGTGGTGGGGTGGCTAGGTTCAAAGTGGTTTGAAGTGTGAATGGGGAATCTAGGCTAAATATTTTATTCCAACTTGAACCGCCCATTTGACCACAAAACGCATGAATTGGCCGGCCTTCCAGAAGGATCATATATTCGGATATGGGTCATATATTTCCTCTAAATATTTTGGCTCAATATAGGCTTAGATGAAAGTTTTATGGCCTAAATACAGAAGCTTCTCCATTCTGGCATGTCCAGCCCACTTTTGACTTTATGGCCCAATTACTCCATCCAAATGGGTTCTTTTTATCTAGTGTCCTAAATAAAAGTTGTATCCCATGAAGTAAGAAACACTTTTACAAAATATAAAGTTCAAATAATTCAAATAAAAATATTTATGATTGAAATACTACAGTGATTTTGAAAGGGTAAAACTGGAATTTTCATCAAATATTCAAATGAATGATCCAATCCCAAATACTTTCTAATTAAACATATTTAACACAATGTGAGTGTAACACCCCGAGTTTTTATGAAAAATATTCTTTTTAATTTCATTAATGTCCTATGTTGTACGCTACACCAAAAGGAGCTTTCTCAACACGAATCCTTGACGTGCCTTGTATTACACGCAATCACGACCTTCCTCGATAGCGTGTGTAGTACGCAATACCGAGTTTCACTAAACAACAATATGCTATTAAAATATTATTAAAACTAGCCATTATGAATAGCAATAACCACTTTTTGAAATTTTGAAAATTTTATTTTTCAAAATGGATTTCATTTTTGGATTCGGAATATCGAAATTAGCTTAGGGTGAAATTTTGGTGATTTTCGGATAACTTTCATATTTTGATGAATAGTGAAAATTACTAAATTTTAATTAAAAACAACTTTTTCAATCGAAATAATTAATAGTGATAAATTATTAATTTGAGTGGTTTTAAAGTATATTTATAATATATTTTTACAATTTAATACAATGTTGGTCATTGAATGTAATTTCACATTTAAACCAGTTATAAACAAGTTTCAATCTTTTGATAGTTATTATCTCTTAAAAACACGCCTGTTGTTTTGACGACGAGAATTAATTTTTAAATTAATTAATTCAACTAATATGTTTTGAATTTGGTAAAATATAAATCATTTTTGAGTTCATAATATCAAATATAGCTTATGCCTAATTTTTGGTATTTTTCTGAAAACTTTCAATTTTTGATGAATAGTGAAACCTAAGTGGTAGTTAAAAAAAACTGAATTTTTCATAAAACTTAATTTTACCGCTTCTGTGAGTAGAATTTAGAAAATCCGAGAGACACGGTTAATATAAAGGACTAAAATGTGGTTCAATGAGATGAAAATAATTTTTGGTGAATAGTAACTTTTTACTTTTTTTACCACGGTTAAAAGTAAATAGGGTAATTAAGGGTAAAGATGATATTATTATTACCCTAACACATGTACTAATTCTATTGGATAAGTGTAATTCGACCAAAAACAAACTTAGGAATAAAATATGACCATTTAGGCCCACTTGTATTAGATTAGGACATTTATTATTAATGTATTTAAAGAAGGGTTAAAAGAGTTAAAATCAAAGTTTATTTAATAAAACATTTTTAATATGGGGTTATACATAAGATAAATTCGACTATAAATATTCATTAGAAAGCTAAAACGATTTCTTACATAATGATATTTTATTTGTAATTTTTAGACTTTAAATAATTTAATTTATATATGACACAACAATGATGCAGTAATTATCTTATTAATGAAATATTGACATAATTGATGTTATAAATACCCAAATAAATATAATTTGAGACTTTTTATGAATTACACTAATTTTATAGGTTAATATGACATCTTAATATTTATTTAATTAACTTTTTTAGAACTTATCATTCTGTTATGATTTTCAAAAAAATCAATTACCAAATAGTGTCAAAATTGACATAAAATAGTTTTTAAAACAAATATTATATTATTAATTGTTATTTTATTCCTAAAAATCTAAGGTTCGGCCAAATGACTTATATAAGGTTATATATATTAATAATAAACAACTTGGGGTTCGTTTGGCTTCTTATAGTAAGTTTATTTACCTTATAGTGTAAGAACACAAGAAGACACGGTAAAAGTAAAATTATTTAACTTAATGTTAAATCTAAATGATAAGGTTAAAATAGGAACTTAAACTTGTCTAAATTCTATTGGATGAGAGGATTTCGACCCATCCCCACCTTAGCTTAGAAATATATCAATTTGGAGCTATTTAAAACCGAACTTGACTTTATAATAAAATAATAGTTTTAGTTATTCCAAAGGTGCCCCTCTCCTCCCTTATAAAAGGGCACCTCCTCCCTCTCTTCCTCACACAACTTTGAGCCTTCATGCTCGGCCAACCCCTGCCAAAATATCTTCTCAACTTCCATATCAACATCCTAGAGGTTCTGGTCTTCCTCAAAGACCAATTTTAGTTCCCTAAGAGGAGGTCTCAAAGAGGTGTTTCAAAGAAGAGGTAATTTCCGTTACCAATTCTTTCACCTTTATTTCTTCTTCCACTTCTTCTTCTTAGGTTGTTTCATTATGAATTAATAACATCAGTATCAATCTTATACTAATATGTTATTATAAGTATGAAACAATCCTAATTCACCATCTATCCATCCTACGGAAAAAGAAATCACCGCGCGTGCGTACGTACGGAATACCGTCTCCACGCTGTGGTGTAATCTGTTTTTCCACCAACACCTTACATGGATGGGTATTATGGTGTAAAGAATAACTATACATAGTTATTATAACATAATAATGATTCTGATATATTTTATCATCCACTCCAATTCAATTCAATAATTATGGAAATGATATCATCGCTCGTGCGTACGTACGGACTACCGTCTCCACGACGCGATGAGATTAATTCTCCATGTTAACCATTTAAGAATGATTATAAAGTATATATAAGAAATAATAATGAAATATGTGACATTATAAAGCTACTGTATTTATGTGTATATATATGTATGTCATCTACTTAATTCCACTCAATTCAATAAGGAAACGAAAACAACGTTCATGCGTACGTACGGCCTACCGTCTCCATGAACGGTGTATTTCTTTCCATTTATCGATCCATTATATATATGTATATTATGAATATATATTATATATAAATCATTTTTTATATTCTATAATTAAGTAATAATGATCTAAGTAATCATATGAATAATTACATGTTAAAACACGAATGACAAATGAGACGATTTTACCCAAAACGCTACTTTAACATGAATTTACAAAAGAACGGGTAATATAAAGTCATAAGTGAACAATATATGATATAATTACAATGAATATGATTCTTTAATAAGTCAGTTACATTATTTAAATAATTATACAGGAGGTTAGGACACTTACAAAGAAAGTCGGACCTAAGGTAAGGGAAATATCACAATCTCATTTTTATTCGAGATTGTTTATACTTTGAAATTTACTGGGGTGTATTTTATCATCAACATCCATGTTTCCTCAATATGTAATATTATTTTCATCCACCTACAATTGTTTAAATCCAATTTTACCCTTCGGTGAGTTTTTAGTAAAGGATATAAAAGTAATCTTTTGTTGTTTTTCGTACGAGGTACTTTTTGACTTTTCCGACAAAAGTACGAAGAATGTTTTTTTAACTTATACGGCAAGAATGGATTTTTAAAACATTATTTCAAAGAATATTCCTTTATAAGTTTTCAAGTTTATTTTTAATCAACTTCTTTTAGTTTATAATTGTATGACATGTTAAGAAAAGAAAAGTGTTTTTGAAGTAGAAAGGATATTTTCCTCAAGAATGGAGTTCAAATGTTTTATCAAAATTATTTTCCATCTAAGATAATATAGGGTTCTGTTTTTATCCCTATTATTACATTGATTTGATTATGTTTTTAGGGAATTATTTTTATGAAGTCATTTACCTTATATGATTTGTTTTATGATGTCATGATGTTTCAAGAATCCCATTTTGTTACATGTGTTATGCGATGATGTATGATTTATGATTATGTGGCACACATAAGAAAGGATTAATTATAAGATGGGTGGGACCTATATCTCCCTACAATGCATTGGGTAAAGATTTTATATCTCATGAGATAGACATGGCTGAAATGGTAGGTTATACCGGTTCAGTGAAACAGGACTAAAACGAGGGTGACTCGGTTCAGAAAGGGAGTTTGTCCACTAAGATAGTCTTGGCAATGAGTCTTGAATAACAAGAAATGATTCTCTATGATTATGTGTGTATGCCACAAAGTTTCATGTTTTAAGTTATGATTATTGGGATTTCATTTCACTACTATGATTTATCCCATGTTATGAAATTATGCTCTCTTTTACAGGTTAAGATTTCCAAAAGTTATGTATATGATGTGATTGATATTTCTTTTGTTTACCCTTAATGAGAATTTGAGCTCAACCTTTTATGTTTTCTTTTCCCCAGGATATAAAGAAAGGTTTTAGGTATAAAAAAAAGGAAGATCTTTATGGGAGATGTTGAAGATCTTTCACCAGGATTAGAAGATTATATTCTGAGTTTCCAAAGACACTAAACTATTACGATCCTTGTGTGTGTGTTTTTGTTATGTACTAAGTATTCCGCAAATGTAATGTAATGTCCATGTACGTCAAGCTTCGGGTCTCTACAGTGAGGGAATTATATCATTTATTATAAATAAAATATTCAATAAAATAGTGTTTTATCACTATAATTAACTGATAGTCACCATACTTAATGTTTTCCATATTCTTATGTTCTAGGAATAAAGATAATCCATAGGAATCCCATTTAAAATCAGTTAAATAATTTTTTTTGTTATATAAAAAGAACTATGAATTATGACTTTTATATTCTTTTAGAAATGATTTTGAATTTAAATATTTTTCGGATGCTATCTTTAGTTGTTTTATAATGGATTGAAAAAGTAATTTTAGAACTTGTAATTTTTTTGGAGATTTGTTAGTTTCTTTTTCTTTTATGAAATAACACTTAGTAGCACTTTCCACTACTGAAGCTGAATATGTGGTAGTTATAAGTTTTTTTCTCATGTATTGTAGATGCAACACACAATCACTGATTATGGAATTTGTTTTAATAAAAATAAAATACTGTATAATAACACTAGTTCCATTATCTTTAAAAAAAACCCTACACATCCCTATCATGAAAAAAACATAGATATGAGGCATAAATTTCTTAGGGATCACACACTTAAATAATATATCATTTTACAATTACTCAGATGACAAAAAAAAGTTGTTGATATTTTTACAAAACCATTACCTTCTGATATATTTTAATTAATTAAAAAGAAGCTTGGAATGATTAATATAAAGTGATCATTTATATCTATTTATTTTTTACTAATATCCTTACATTAAGTTACTTATTTTCATGGGGGGGGGGTACATATGAGTTTTCTTTTACAATTTTTTAGTTTTCAAATTTCTAGTTTTGCTAATTTTTTTATCTTTATTGAGTTTCCAGACTCACATTTCCTTATAAAATTTTCAGAATTTGTTTTCTAGATCCAATTTGTTTTCACACTCAGGAAATATTTTTTTTTATATTTGATATTTTCATTTAAATTTATCAAATTCTAGTTTTTCATTAAAATTTATCATATTTGAGTTTTCATTTATATTTATCTTATTCAAGTTTTTATTTTAAAATACCGTATTGAATTTTTCCTTCATAATCTGTTATAAAATAAGAAGAAAAAATTATAATGCTGATGATTCTACTCCAAAAGGTATTATTGTTTATTTATATTATATTTTAAAAATATTTCATTTTAATTAATTTTATCCTTGTTTGTTTTTTCTATAAAAATCATTCATGTTTTTAGTTTCCCAATTGTGTCCACCCAATATGATAATTTTTTTATAAAACCTCTAGAGTTTAAATTCTTTTGAAATTATTTCTTCAAATATTTTCTCAACCGTCAGATTAGTTAGATTGAATCTCAGCCATTATATATTTTTAGGAGACCAAACATCACTTCAAATGCCTATATAAAGGGTACCCCTATGTGTCCCACATCAATTGTTTCAAGTTTTCTGCCTCAAAGTGATGCCACATTTAATAATCCTAGTATGATTAGTTCTTCATGTCCAAATCTTTATTTTCAAGGCACAATTCTATTACACCCATGAAGCATTACAACAAGTGGTATGTTTTTAGGAAAGGATAGTTTCGAAGGCTTTTTATGAAACATATGATTCATATATAAGGAGAATAATAGATTTCCAAGGTTGGAAATTATTATGTGTCAAAAAAATCCTAATTACGATTTGTTTTACTTGGATTTGGTTAGATATTTTTATGAATATTTTTTTTTTCAAGAAGGTGGAAGAGAGATGTTTTCTTTCCAAATAGTTAAGAAAATATACAAGAGGACATATAGGGCACCTTCATGTTTTCTTGGAATTTATTCTAAAGGAGATGCCTTCTGTCTATCTCATAAACTACCAAATTCTAAGGTTACTTTTATTAGAGAAATAGACTAGAATTATATGTTTAGAAATTTCCTGGTAGATAAACCAAGTAATGTCCCCCATATAATTCACCATCCTAGAGTTATATCCCTTTGGATGAAGGGGTTAATAATTATGAGAAAGGGAGATAGAGATACTTTGAATGTATCATATATTTTTAATTTAGATTACTTGGTAAATATGGGGAGAATAAATTTGGATGGTTTTATCCTTTGAAAATCAAGAATATAAAATCCTGATCAATCAATTCTCAGATTATAATGTTTTTGTATTTGATAAGAAAGATGACTGAATCAATTATGAAGCATTTTAGCATACAAAAAAATTCTGAGGCTGTCAGAGAAAAGATGACATTTATTAGGGATGATACAAAAAAATGAATGAAGTATGTCTTCGATTATGAGTAAAATATGTTTGTAAATAATACCAAAGTTTCTACATCACAAGGAGAAACTTATTATAAATCAAATAAAATGAGAATAGTGAGAAGAATAGAAATGCTTAATCCCTTCCTCTAAAATAAATGAAACAAAAGAACGTTTGTGATGAAGTTGAAAAGAGTAGATGGGGAAAGAAGCCAAAATAAGAGAAGGAGATCCTCTGATTGGACTCAACCCCTCTAAATCTTTATCTTTAAATATCCATGTAGGTGAAGTTTGAGAGAAAGAAATTAGAGGAAAGAAATAGAAGAAGGAAATCCACAATGCTAACATAGGTGATTCCTTGATGAAAGGGGTTGAGGCTTCTTCTAAAAACATTATTTTACCAAATATGAATGATGGTTTTTATTAATAAGAAACATATTTTTACCATGATGATTTTTCCTTTGTCATAGTCAAGGTAAAATCTGTTTCGATAGATAAAGAAAGAGTTCCATCTGGTATGGATGATTTAAGAACAATAGAACAACTTCGAAAAGATTTCATCAATGAAATGGAGGAAGGAGGTGTAGGAATTGATACTATAAACAAATCAAGTGAAAATGTTGAAGACTATATTGTTTTTAGAGAAATATAACTATATTAAGAAGAAAAATAAGAATAAAAAGAAGAAAAATAAGAAGAAGAAGAATAAGAACAAGAAGAAGGAGGACATGAAGATAAAGAAGAAGATGAATAAAAAAAATTTCTAATAAATAATATATTTCTTATGATAATATTTATTTATAGACTTCTCAAGGCTCCTCAAAACAATTATATTCCATGGGAAATAAAAAAGATAAACCTTTAACTAAAGACAAACAAAATTCCCTATCAAGTAAATCAATCAAATCTTCATCCAAGAAGGATGAAACAAATAAAAATCAAAAAGAAAATAGTACTAAAGGTATTTATGTTGATGCTATTAAAACATTATATAGAAATAAGGCTGAGTAGAAATTTGAAAAATTAGTTAGAAATGAAAACAAAGGGAAAGAAGTCTAAAAAGAAATTGGAACCAGTCACATTATACCTCCTTAGGATCAAGAATAATATCAAAAAGATTTATCCAGAAAAACCTCTTTAGAAAGAGTATATTTTGTTTTTCAGAATATCAAAAGCCTTGAAGAAACAATTCCCTATTTCCCAAATATAAAATCTCAGTGTCAAATGTTTTAGGATTGTCTTAATTAAAAATTGGATTCAATAATCATGATGACTGAAAAAGTGATCAAGATACAAGCTGAGTTCAATGCCCATCAAGGTTTTTATCATACTCATAGAAAATCACAAAGTCAAATGACTAAGTTTTCTTGACATGTCAATACTAACCCCAAGAATTTTGATGATAATTCTACAGTCATATGGAAGGACTTGAAACATTTAGTAGAGAACATTCATTTTTTAACAAAGGATATGGAAGAAGAAGTAAACTTTGTTAAGACTTTCAATGATCAGACTAACATCTGTACTAAGACTATAATTGAGTTGAATGGAAGATGAGGAATTTCAAGGATTAGATAAGGAGACTATAAAATTGTAATGATGAAGTAAATAATATGAATAATGAGTTTTCCCAAAAACTTTTGGACTAAGAAGAAAGGATTCGGATGCAAGACGAAAATCATTTGATTCAAGAGGAAAGGTTACATGATCTAGAAAATAAGAATCAGTCATAGGAAGAGTTCAATTAAAAGTTATAAGAGGATATAAAGGTGTTTAAAAAGTTAAATACCATTATATGATCTTTGAGGATGAATAAATGTTTAATTTTTTTCTCTAAACTCTTGTTATATTTAGTGTTTTTAAATATTTTCATTAATGAAGAACTTTTTCATCTCATAATTAATTGGTTGAATGAATCCCAATTCCGATTGGTTGGATGTTATTTAATTTTTTTCTTTATGATAAAGAACTTCATTATATTTTTTTTCTGTATACTTGTTTCTCTAACCCATTTCAGATATTAGAAGACTCTTCCCCATTCTTTTTTGAAAATAAAAAAGGAGGGGATATTTATACAAAGGGGGATAATTTCTTAGAGGGGGGGGGGGTGTTTTAAGTAATAGGTAGAAATATTTATAAAGAGGAGAATACGATCCTTAGGGAAAGTTCTTATCCTAAGGGGGGGGGGGTTAGTTGTATTTCCCATTATATTCAGACGAATTATCAACTCCGGGAGAGATAAGTATTACTATCGAAAATCTTAATATGATGAAACTAATAGATTTTGGACATCAACCTTTTAAAAGTTATTTATTATTTAAGTATTTTGGTTTGTGATTTCCCAAAAGGGGGAGATTATTGAGTCAAAATTATCTTTTCAATTTTCTATTCCTTTTGTTTTTGAAATGAAAAACTCTTTCTTAAATACTTAATTACAAAAATATTTCAAGACCAAAGTGATTTAAGAATGTTTTTTATGTAAAAATACTTTTTTACCATACTTAGAAAGAGTTTCAATGTTTTCATGAATATAAAGATAATTTATTCATTATAATAATTTTAATGGGTATGGAACCAATAATGATCATAATCGTCTTTATCCAATAGGATTTAAGACTTTTTGTCTTGTCTTCTTACTGATAGATGTTCTTATAACTAAACTTAGACATCGGAACGATGAGCATTAGAATAATAGTTATAAAAAAATACTAATGAATTTCTTTAAGTAAATCTATAATATTTATCTCTATTTAAATACTGAATATAGAAAGACATTTTCTATTGTAATGGAATATATTTTACACTACAAGTGGTGTACATAAAAATGACATCAAACATTCTGCTATAATATGACTGTTAAAGTTATAGGTGCCCTAGTCATCATTAAAAACTAAGACAAATATGAATATTGGAGGATCAAGATGAATCTTGGATATATTCCTATAAATACCCAACCATTCTAAGAGTTTGGAGAAAAGTGATGATCATTTATTTTGTAAAAAATTTCATTGTGTGAGAGATCTGGTGCTTAATAGAGTGAACTACTTTTCCCTCATACTTGTAATTTTTGAGTCCGTTTTTATAATGATCGGTCATGTGAAAACGATTGAGGGATCGTTGGGATAGTGATACAGACAATATGATCACCATATTGAGCTCTTGTGGGGATAGCGGGATTGAAAATCCTTTGATCTTATCGAGGGCTCATGAGGATAGTGATACAGACAAGCTGATCATCGTATCGATGGATCACAAGGATAGCGAGACAAAACGATCTTCTTATCGATGGATTTACATAGTAACGGAAATATAAATATTCTTATAAGTATAAAACAAGGGACCTTTATCCTAGGTTATTGGATACCCCTCTCTTTAGGTTAAAATAATTGTATTAATTTGTATTACATGTTTTATTACAATCCTTTTATTTCCACTGAAATTGTAAAAGAAAGTGGATCCTTCTATATTCATATTTCTTTGTGTATTTTTTTATCATAATATCTTTGATTATAATATAATTATTTTAATCTATGAATACATTTTTACCCTGATTATGATTCTATACGATTTAATTTATAATCCTTAGTTTTTTGAATACTTTTGAATTATCGTAACCATTGTGATTACGATTATTTCTGTACTAATTTGATATATCGTAATCTATGTGATTATGATTGAAGTATCCTGTGGGTGGGAAGAAATCTGTGCCGATTTCTTGTGAATCGAGGGATTTTCAGGCTTGGAAGAAGGAGACATTGATCACCTTCTTGACCGAGGTATTCCAAGGATAGACAGACATACCATAGTCGATAATTGTATTGAGGGACTACCCTGGTATGGGTAAGACGGACTTTCATGAAAGTATAAATTAAGGTACATTTATCCTAGTTTATTGGATACCTTACTATTTGGGTAAAAAGAATTATCTTCTTATACTAGTATTTAATTTCTGCTACTATTTTAATAAAAAGTGAATTGTTTTATATATCCATGTTTCTATTTTTTATTCTGTTTATCATAATTGAATTGATTATGATTTTATAATACATTTTGGTAAGGATATTTTTAATAATGAATTCTGTAATTACAATCACTTAAATTTAATTAGTACTATAATATATTCTTTATGATATAATAATTATCACTTTTCTATAATTCTAGTAACCATTGTGATTCTGATACTTACCATGCTTACTGTGAATACGATTAAACAACGACCTATGAAATACATATCAGAATCAACCTGATTATGATATCTTTTTAATTAGACCTAAGGGCTAGTATGTTTTTCATTATAATAGGTTTTGTGAATTCATTTAGTTTAAATTCTTTTAAAACAATCTCTTTTAAGGTTAAAAAACAAGAGTTTTTAAACATAAAATTCACCGACTCTAATAATTTGTCATCTGCATATACATTTCAATCCAACAATTGTTATCAGAGACAAGTATCTGTGATACTGATACTCAGATTTGGTATCTGGGGAGGATTCCAATTCTTTTACTTGTTGTTTATTTTATTCTCTTTTGAAAGTTAGTTATATTTTTTATAAACTATTTGTTTATAAATATTAGTTACACTATCATGTATTGTGAAAAAAGAATTTCTATTTTGTCTCAAATATGTTAGGACTAAATACTAGTTCTATAGAAAATTCCAATACACAAAGACCACCAATTTTAAGGGTAATTATTATGAATAATAGATAGATATAATGAAGACCTTTTTAATAGACACTGGAGTTTATGACTTTGTTATGGTGACTGGAGACTATAAGATTCTTAACAAAGAAGTTAGAACCCTTATAAATCAAGAGAAGTAGAAATAACAATTGAATTATAAGGTATGGAATACTTTACGTTGTTTTATGACTAGAAATATATATATATCTATATCTATATTTTATCCTATGAAGAAGACAAAAATATTTGGAAGAATATAGAGATTTCTCATTTCAATACATATAAAGTTGTTGAAACTAAAATGGTTGTGTTTAGAGAATATTATCAGGCTTTAGAATTCCCTTATGGAGAACCTATTGTAAAGTTCCAAAAAAGGTTCATGAAAATTGTGAACAACATACAATTATTGGGATATAAAGGATTATATGACGATATCCTTGTAGAAAATATTATAGATATGATCCCAAATGAATAGGAATAAAAAAGAAAAACTATTGTTGTGTTAAGGAAGGTCACAAATGTAACTCTTGATGAGTTTTTTGGAACTCTTTTTTAATACAAGAATATATTGAAAAGAGATGCTGAAAAATAAAAAAAAATAATGGAGGAGATTCTTTTACTTCTACTTGAGATCAAATGAAAGCTCAAACTCTTTAAAATATATTTATGTCATTAAAGAATGAGAATGTGGTTGTTCAATCAGACTCAGGTGAATCGTAACATTCCGAGAATGAGGTCGCCAATATATCTTGAAGGACGGACAAATTTTTTGGTAAAAATAATTTTTAGTATAGATATAAGAAAATAACCCAGAAAGGAATGACAAAAAATATCCTAATGTTACTTGTTATAAATGTAAAAGGGCTAGAGAAATATGACATGACTATCAAAAACTCAAAAGAAAAAACAGAATGGAAATACATTATGATAAAAACCGAAAAAATATTACAAGGAAAAAGGAAAGAAAGTATTGAAGGATATTGATTCATGGAGTGCTATTAGAGGAGATTATTATAATAATTCTTTAAAAAATAAAAATTCCAGACAGAATAATATTGGTCTCTATGCTAGAATAACTTTTGAAAATCAATATTTTATGGATAAGGTACACACTTATGATTCATTAAATAATATATATTTAAAAGAAAAACATACTAATGAAAAAGTTTAGATTTATTTTGATGAAGAAAATTATTCTATAGAAGATAATTCTTTACCTTTATACAAAGACGTCTCAAGGTTTTTTAAATTGCTTGAAAATGAGAATTTTAAAGTAAGAAATTTCAGAAAGAGAATTCTAGAATAAATATTTTGAAAAAATAAGTATAAGATCTCGCAAAAGATCTTGATAATTTTTTTGAAATTGATTCTACTTATAAAATCCTTTAAAAAGTTAATTATGAGAAGGATAATAATTATAAATATTATAAAAACGTCATTTTTGAGAAAAAATTTTTAGAAACAAAACTCACTTCTGAAACTAATACTAATGAATTTAAGAATTTAGTTATAAAAGTAAATTCTAAAATTATTTATTTAAAGAAACTTTTTAGAAACTTTACCACTGGTAAGAAAGGATTTGATAAAATGTAAAAACAACTCCATCCATATGGTAATAGTTCAGTAATGAGATATACTAATTCCAAAGCATTTTTTAGTAACAATTATTTTGTTCCTAAAAATGCACCTTTTTCACTAAATGTAAATGTGGAGGTCATTGGAATAAAAATTGATCCTTAAATAAATTCAATCTTTAGGATTTCACAACAAAATTGTTTAAAAAAAAGTGGATTCTTATGATATTTCTTTCTAACATTTCTAGATTCAAGAAATTTTGGATTCTATAGGTATAATTTTTTTAATTTTAGGAAAACAAAGGAAGTACCAACTATAAGAATATATGGTATATGTATGGTGGATGTTCCCACCATATGACTGGTAACAAATACTTCTTTGAAAATATTATTGGCATGAAAGGTGTAATAGTTAGCTTAGGAGGAAAATCTTAAGGAAATATTGCTGGTATAGGTAACATTATTCTTCTTCAAAGAGCTTTCATTTCAAATGTTTTATTTGTAAAAGGGAATAAGAACGACATTATAGGAATAAGTAATTTATGAGATGAAGGTTACCTTCGGAATTTTAGGAATGATAAATGTGAAGTACACAATTCGGTGGTTGAATTCATTCTTTATTCCAATCAGCATGAAAAGTTTTATGCACTTAACTCAGAAGACCTCAGGTGTCAATAATTACCTTGACTTAGTGAAATGGAAGATCAATGTTGGATAAGGCTTATAAGTTTTGGACATTGTAAACTTAGAAACTTATATTAACTAACTAAGAAAATACTTGTTAAGGATCTACCAAAACATAGATTTTATTCTTCAAAAGCTACCCTTATGAATATGTTGAGAAACAAAAGTTAGGATTTTAATCAATTAATGGAGTTTCAAAAAATAAAGCTTTATAATTAGTGCACATGGTTGTGTTGGTCCCACACAAACTCAACATATTGGTGTCCCGTACTATGTTTTTATTTTAGTTGATTACTACATTAGACATACATAGGTCTATTTTCTAGAAATAAAATATGAATCTTTTTTTATTTTTATTTTTTTTAGAGAAATTAAATAAGGAGAAAAAAATCCATTGATAACTATTCATGGTGATCATAGTGGATAATTTGAAAACATTGATTTTGAAGCTTTTTGTAGTAAGAAAGTCATTAAACATAACTTTTCAGCTCCTAGAACTTCTAATCAAAATGGTGTTATTAAAAGAAGAAATAATTTTTTTAAGAAATATAAAGAACTATGTTGAGTGAATAATCAATTACTAATCAGTTTTGGCTTTAAGATGTTATTAATTATTTCTATACTATAATTTGAGTTTTAATTAGACAATTTCTAAATAAAACAACTTATAAGTTAGGGACAGAATGAAAACCAAAATTTTCATACTTCAAATTATTTGGATGCAAATTATTCATTTTGAATAAAAAAGATAATTTAAAAAAATTCAACCAAATCCAATGAATGTATATTTTTAATCTATTACACTACCTATAAAACATATAAAGTTTTTAATAAAAATTATTTTACTATTGAGGAATTAATACATGTCAAATTTGATGAAACTAATCCTTTTATTTTTAAATAATACCAACCCACATATTTTGATGTATTTTCCAAAACAGAATATAAACCCATCATAGAAGACTCCTCTAATAAGGAGAATACTCAAGAAATTGTTTCTAAGGTATTCACTCCCAGAGACCTTTGAACTTATATTGATTAATAGGTGTTACAAAACCCAAATATGTTGTTTTTTAAGAATCATCCCAATGGTAGTATTATTGGCGATGTAAATCAACATGTAAGTACTATATTTTATTTTAGAAATGATGTAGAACATATATAATTTATTTTTCAATTCAAACCTAAAATTCCCAATGAGGTTTTACGTGATAAAGATTGGATTAAAACAATTCAAGATGATCTAAATAAATTTGAAAGGAACAAATTCTAGACCTTGGTTGAAAGACCTAAAGAAACCTCTATAAATGGATTAAAATGGGTTTCCATGAAAAAATGTGATGAAAATGGAATAATAATCAGAAATAAAGAAATACTAGTTGATTAAGGTTATAATCAACAAGAGGGAATAAATTATAAAGAAACCTATGCCCCAATAGCAATACTTGAATCCATTTGAATTCTTTTAACCTTTTCATAATTATTTAATTTCAATATTTTTCAAATGGATGCAAAGTGTGATTTTCTTAATGGATATGTTCAAGAGGAGGTGCTTATTAAACGAACACCTTGTAAAGAAAACAAACGCCTAAAAAACATCAATTTGAAAAACAACTTAATTAAACAAACTCCTTATATGTTTTTCTGAATATAAAAAACATCTTAATTAAGTTTTAAAACTTACAAAAGCTTTATATAGACATAAAAATCACTCAGAGCCTAGTATGGTAGATTAATAGGATTTTTGTTACAATAAAATTATGATAAGGGATATTCTGATAGAAAATTTCATTATATAAAGAAAAAAATGTTTTCATTATTCAAATAAATGTTCATGACATTATATTCGGATATACTAAAAATATTTAATAGATATCTATTATGAATCTTATGAAAGATGTGTTTTAAATGATTATGATGGGTGAGTTAACATTATTTCTTAGTTTTCAAATTTCTCAAAATTTATAAGAGAATTATATATCCCAACATAAGTATATTAAATATCTTCTTAAAAATTATGTATATGACAAAAACAATAGTATTATTACTCCAATCGATACCTTAAAAACACTTAATCTTCATAAAGCTGGGAGACCGGTTGATCAAACAACTTTTAGAGGTATTACAGCTAGTCATCTAGACATAATAATTTTATTATGCATATGTGTAACCTCCCAGATCCAGGTGCCACTCAACGGGTGCCCTCAACCCGGTTCACCACATGACCTCAAGTGCATTTCCCCAAACGCCAGAGGCTACCGACTAGCAGCGAGGGCCCAAGTCTGATAGTGGGGAAACTATGCCCTCATTTGTTGAAGTGTAGCACAACGGAATGCCAGATAAAACATACAACAACAACAACAGAAGAAAATAAGCATAGATAATTTTAAATGAACAACTGTAGTAAAAACAACCAACAGTCATATATATATATATAATGATGATTCAACACGCCTCAAGTTCTAAGAAAATAGCCAGAACATGTTACAAAGCAGTACAATACGATACAGAGTACAGAAAACAAAACAAAACAGCCGGTAGCATCACAAGCCTAAGCCCGGTCCCATGCTCCCCTACTCCTCAACATCAATCAAGTACATGTATAGGGACCCTTTCCCTTGTCCAAACCTACAGAAATGTAATCTGTTTGGGCCGAAAAGCATGACCCAGACAGGAGAAAAAAACGTTGCCCTCAGGCTAATCCAGTCATGCCCCCAGGCTATAGTAAAACACCGCCCTTAGGCATAAGTAACCGGGCCAAGCCCAAAATGTAAATAAGAAATTCACATACAATTCCTCTCAAGGAAATTTAACAAACATTATTACAATGGCATTCCCTCAGGTATCCTGGCCAAACAGCTAAATAGAGGAACGAACCCTCGGGGTGGTCCTGGATCCAAGCAACGATCCCAAAAAACAGTTTATTATCACATTTAATCACTTATACATTTCTAGGTAGTTAAAATAGCCACGGCCTCAGCCACACGACACCCCAAAATGGGCTCATAGCTCAACAGTACACAAAACACACAACAATTTGAAATTAAAACACTAAGCCACCTATCTTAAACACCCACGAACGGTATACGCGAACATCGATTCCAGAAACGCCCCAAGACGACATAGATCTGGCTTAGAAGAAGACCCGTTCAAATGTAAATAACTTTCCCTTGGGAAATAATTGGTAAGAGTGGCTTAAGGAGAGCGGAGGGCTTACCCGTACGGTTCCAACGAGATCATCGGCAGAAGAATCTGATTCCGGACGTGCGCTCGAAGGATCTCCAAAGCTCCAGCCTCCTCTCTTACTACAGAATGAACCCAAACGCCTCTACTGCCAAATGAGGAGGCTACTGCCCATTTTAAGGGTAAAAAAAACTACACGGTGTGTACTTCTAAGTACACGGCATTTAATTTTTCATTTAACTATTCCTCTGGTGGCACCACCAAACTATTCATCTGTCAACATGAGTACACAACGTGTATTCCTGATTACACGACATGTACTATTGCGCAACTTGTAGCTACATCCACTGTAACGCCCTGACCCCAGTTACCCAAAGTCGGTGCATTATTTTAATACATTGGCATAATTACAAGGAATCAAGTCCTGAAGGACCGATTGGTTTAGCAGTCTTGGAAAATAGATTACATACATGAATGTTACATTACACTTTATAACATACAAAACAACAAAAATAATTATTTATGAACACCATTATTCCCTTGGCTTAACCCTGCATATCAATCATAATACACTTTTTGGAATCCTGGGAAAATAAAACATAGAAAGGGGTGAGCTAAAATGCTGAGTAAGGATAACAATATAGTGAAAACTATCATAAATAAGCATAAACATTTAAGGCAATATATAACTAAAACAAAAGCCTTTTAAACTTTAACTTCAGAATAATGTGGCAATGATAAAATGAAATAATGCCATTTACTTATTCACATGGATATTCCACTAATCGAATAATCACATGCAATATCAATAACCACTTTCATAATGATGGAATGTATAATGCCAGACTATCATAACCACATAGTCAAGTCCTCGTGCCAAGACAACAAATACGATTTTGTAAAGGAATCATGCCAAGACACTAGTTTGTCTCATGAGACCTACCGATGCATCGAGGAGCTATAGCGGGCACCACTGGTCACTTATTATGTCCAATGCATTCCTCATATGAACAGGTTTAAACATAACATAAACATTCGTATTAAAACTAGCATACGAAATTTCAATACGTTCTCCACAAACCATGAAAGGTATAAAAATAACACATCCATAGTCAAAAATATCGCAAAACCTTCAATACTATATGGAAGTTTTGTATCATAATAAATCAACTTTTAATAAGCTTAAAATCCATCAAAGGATGTTGACATAGATGAAATCAAAACTATTTCAGAGAAATATTTTTTTTTGAAATCATTGAAAAGTCACACATTTATAAAGGAAGTAATTTAAAAGAGATTTTTGAATCAAAGTGTCCCATACCACTTTGAAACTTTTGAAAAGAAATATCATTTCCAAACATTCATTTCCATATAAATAAATCCTTAAAATAAATTTGAAAACATGGATATTAATTAAAAGATTTAGAAAGATAAATCATTAAAACATTTAAAATTCTGATCTTGATGAATAGTACCTTTCAAAAATCCTTAAAATATTCATTTTGAAATCATTTTTATGAAAAATGTACGTGGATGATAAAAATTTCCCAATTTATACTTACACATAAAAAATATCGGATAATAATGAGATTGAGGAATTAACTCTTACCAATTTGGTAACTTACGAAACATACAACCCCAGAAAGAGGTATCATACAATGAATGTGTAAATAAACATAAATTAAAGTGTATTACATAAATAATACAATTATGGGCAGTACATACACCACACAAAAGGTAATAGTGGCAACATGGGAAGAATCTCACGGGAATAATGAGTGAGATGAAGACCCCTTACCTTGCACTTTCCTCTAGTTGAGGGTACGTTTAGCCTCTTGTATGAAGACTATACTATGTTATTAAATTATACCAGAACCATATTAATATTTATGTTATCATACATTATTCATTTATGAGTTTATACTACCCATTTAATAATAATTTCCATGTTATATTAATATTTCGTGTAATAATCGCTTTCTTTATCGCACATGTTTTAACTTGTTACTCTTGATTGTATCACTTAGACCATGATTTAAATACTTAAAGAATATAAAACATGATTTATTTATCATATATATTTAGAATATAAAAATTTATAATAGTCGTATATATGAAATGGAAAACCCCATTTATGGAGACGATAGTCCGTACGTACGCATAAACGTTGTTTCCGTTTCCATATAGTATTGAACGGAAGTAAGTGAATAAGATATATTTAAGTACATAAATATTTATATATATAAATATATATAACTATAGTATCATTATTATGTCATATATTACATACTTATTAGTAATATATATTTTTATAATCGTCGATGAATGGTGAACTTGGAAATGAATCTCATCGCGTCTTGGAGACGGTAATCCGTACGTACGCACGAGCGAAAATATCATTCTTTTGATATTAATATAATATATAATTGGATGGTATATAATATATAAAGAATACTTATCAGGTTATATTTATTATTTACATGAATTATACATCATTATTATACCCATCTAAATAATAATATATTGAATAACAATTACACCACAACGTGGAGACGGTAGGCCGTACGTACGCACGTGTGGTGACATGTCATTCAAGGGGTGGATAGAATAATGAATATGTTTGGTAAATATTTATAATATCATCACAGTATATAGAAAATACTGGATTTATTATTTTAGAATATAAATAACTAGGAAAGAAGAAGTTGAAGAAGAAAGGAACTTGAAAGAGGGTGGTGAAAACATTACCTCTTCTTCGGATGCTTCCCTTTGATTTGATCAAAAAGGGCTCCTTAGGTTGGATTTATGATCAAACTAAGGCCTATAGGTTGAAGTGAGGGAAGTTGGGCAGATATTTGGGCAGAGGTTGTCTGAGAAAAAAGGCTTTGAAGGTGTGAAGAATTGGTTAGAAGTGGTGTCCTTTTATAAGGGGGAAGAGGGGATATATAGGAAAAACTTAAAGTATTATTTTATAATAAATTCATATTCGGTGTCTAATGGCTACAAAATAGATTATTCAAATACTACAGTGGGGATGGGTCTAAATCCTTTCAACCTATAGATTTTAGATAGGTTTGGGTCATTATATTAACTTTATCTTTTAGTTTTAACTCTTGGTTAATTAGTT
The DNA here is from genome assembly GCA_963277665.1 of Viscum album. NCBI lineage: Eukaryota > Viridiplantae > Streptophyta > Magnoliopsida > Santalales > Viscaceae > Viscum > Viscum album. The sequence continues at coordinate 281,344,465 of OY728136.1, read as the reverse complement.
TGACACTTACCATGTCACTTTGTATTTTTATATTATATAGTTAATAAACATACTATATAACTCCAAGAGACCCACAAGTTGTCCATTAATGATACAACTATCATGATACAAGTCCTTTGGATGAACATTATATTTTTAGGAATTTAATATCAATTAATAATATAATATTTGTTTTAAAAACTCTTTTATGTCAATTTTGACACTATTTGGTATTTGATTTTTTTAAAACTCATAACAGCATTATTACTTAATAAAAGGTTAATTAAATCAATCCTAACATGTCATATTAACCTATAAAATTCATGGAATTCGTTAAAAGTCTCAAATTATATTTATTTGGGTATTTATAATATCAATTATTTTAATATTTCACAAATAAGGTTATTACTACATCATCATTGTGTCATAAATAAATTAAATTATTTAATAAAATACCATTATGTAGGAAATATTTTTATCTTTCTAATGAATATTTATATTTGATAATATAACATATATAACCCTATGTAAAAATTGTTTTTCTAAAAGATATAGGCTTATGTCATTTTTGTGTTTACTTTAACTTAATTAATATAAAGTGTCATTATCACTTACAAGTGGATCCATGGGGTCCCAAAATCGACCATAAGATGCCCATGGTCGAACATGTATGAACCAATAGGGTTAATACATGTTTTAGGGTAATTTTTTATTATTATAATATTATTTTTTTACCCTTATTTACCGGATTTACCCTTTAACCATGGTAAATAAAATATTTACCGAAGTAATTATTCAAAATGTCTAAAAATAAAAGTTACCTATTTACACAATTTGGACATCATGATTCCAAATATGGAGTTCATTTTTCCAAATTCAAAACACAGAAGTGGCAGAAATTAATTTAAAATTAATTCCCGCTGTCAAAACAAAAAGCGTGTTTTTAAGAGATAATAACTATCAAAAGATTGAAACTTGTTTATGTCCGGTTTAAATGTGAAATTATGTCCAATGACCAAATTTGTATTAAATGGTAAAAATATATTCTAAATATACATTAAAACCACTAAAATTAATAATTTATCAATATTAATTATTTCGATTAAAAAAGTTTTTTTAATAAAAATTTAGTAATTTTCACTATTCATCAAAATATAAAAGTTATCCGAAAAGTACCAAAATTTCATCCTAGGATAATTTCGATATTCCAAATCCAAAAATGAAGTCCATTTTGAAAGATAAAATGTACAAAATTTCAAAATGCGGGTATTACTATTCATAACGGCTACTTTGATTGGTTGTGGTGTGTGTTAGAACTCGAAGTTGCGTACAACTCACGCTACTGTATTATTCAAAGAGAAGCGTACCATGGAAGCTTGGGGTGTTAAATTCTCCCCTCCTTCAATAAATTGCATCCTTGTAGTTTATGCTCTGTATTGGAAACTTGGGGTTGACATTTCAAAACATCTTAGTTGAAATCCCACATCAAAAAATGGATTAATGAGGCCTCTATTTAAAATAAAGAGTGGTAAGTATGAAGGATACAGAAAATAACACATACTAGGGTTCCATGTAGGAAAATATGGATATGGAAGATAAATCTAACCATCAATATCTGATAGAGAGTGGTAGAGAACAAGGATATGAAAAGGCCAACAATCCCAAAGCTATAAATTTGTGATGATCCAAGGTACCATCTAGGACAAACTTTTTGTTCTGAGTTCCTTTTATTAATGTTGAAGAATTTATTTATGAGATTGGCTAAGATCATAAGGAGATATACTTACTTTATAATTAGAGTTTTATCCATTAATAAATTTCTACCACAAACTCATCTTTCACCCCAAAACATAATACAACTCAAAAATACTCTATTTATCCTAAGCGTATAGGGTTCCAAATATAATGAATTTATAATTCACATATCAGACCCTTTAAAAAAACTACATTATAGCATCCAGGAAATTCACGTAGTCCAGTGGTAGGTGATAAATCCCAATTGCACTATGGTTGTGGGTTCGATTCCCACAGCTTTGTCCGACGCGACGGGTCGTCACACGGTCTGCGTGTTGCCCTTTTATAAAAATCTAAAAATAACCTTTCAAACCTAATCTCTTCCAACCTTTAGACTTATCCTAAATACTTCTATAAACTCTCAGTCTGAAATTTATATGAAAGATAAACATAATGTAGATCCGTTTTACCCCGTAATATCATGTGAATACCTTCATCATATATTCTTTTAAAACACTGAAACATCCTGATTTACCATAAAACCTTATTGGTTAAATTCATGCTCCCTTATTCCTTATAGAATACTGGATATACTTCATCCATCCAAAAATGTTGTAAACTCCAACAATAATGGAATATACAAATCATTAATCAGTTTCACGACAATCAAGAATATCCAATATAATTTACCCAAATCAACCATATCTTATTCCAAAATCAGTACATCAATATTAGGACCATATTAAGGTTTATCTTTCCTTTAACCATGTAATTTCCAAAAAATTTAACTCACCGTGGAGTCACTTTTCTTAGTACTATAAAATCTCAAATCCTCAATGAAATAGTACTGCAGTACAATCCTTATTTATTTCCAGAACATCATTGATACAACACTTAAATGAAATAATTCTAAAATAATGACATAATAACACTAGTCATTCCTCTTCATGTGTGGTAGTATCATATATTTATTGTTATCCAATAGCATCATTTGCGGCATAGTCTGATGACTGGGACATTGGTTCGCGTAGTGTCCAAACTCCTTGAAGATGAAGCATTGTACATTTGAAACATTTTTCTTACCCCTCCAGTTACGTACTTGGTGTCCTTTTTTCCACACTTATAACATACTCCCATTACCTTCAAGAATTTTCCAAGGTGATTCTTTCCACAGTTATCACATATGGGAAAATACTTATTTACCTTATTCCCATTATCTTTCCTTCTCTCTACCATCCTTTCCTTCTTTGGCTTCCCTTCAAAGCCATAGGACTGCAAGAATTATTTACTTATCTTATCAACACATGATACTATTTCTTCATATGATGATAACACCTGGGAGAATATTTTTTCCTTCTAAATTATGGCTTAAGACCATGAAAGATATGATCTGTCTTACTCTTTGGATCATGCGTATTGCTGGAGTTCTCATTCCTTCTATTGGGCGCCATTTCTAAATAATGGCATACACTAGATTGGTTTGTGAATAGAAATACCTAATCCCAAACTTGTAAAACACTTACATAAATTAAAAAGTTTATGGATATAATCCATAATCATAAAAATGTCTTCTTTGAAGAAGTATATACTCATAAACCCTTCATAATGGTTTGTAAAGAAAATGAGAATTATCCTAAGTATATCCCCCAGGAGTGTCGTAACCAAGAGTGCAGAAAGGCCCATTGTCATGCACCAGTTCCCATTCGAGTCTAGATCAAAGCGGTGTTTTCGGGTTTTACCCCTAGGTACATCTGTGCCAGATCTTCCTCTACCTGCTCGTATCCAAACAGGTATGTATTGCTCAGAAAACTCACAAAATCTCTACAATATCAAAATTCTAAGAAGTTCTTCTCTACTAATCCTCAAAGTCTATCTTAGGGATAGGTGCTCTAATCAAAGTTTATCTAAATCTAGCTTCCAAGGTTATTGATAAAATTCCTCTGATACCAACTGTAATACACCAACCCCAATTACCCAGAGTCGCTGCATTATTTTAATACATTGACATGATTACAAGGAATCAAGTCCCGAAGGACCGATCAGTTTAGCAGTCTTGGAAAATAGATTACATACATGAATGTTACATTACACTTTATAACATAAAAAAAAACATAAATAATCCTTTATGATCACCATTATTCCCTTGGATTAACCTTGCATATCAATCACAATACACTTCTTTGAATCCTGGGAAAATAAAACATAGAAAGGGGTGAGCTCAAACGCTCAGTAAGGATAACAATATAGCAGAAAGTTTCATAAATAAGAATAAACATTTAAGGAAATGTATAACTAAAACAAAAGCCTTTTAAACTTTAACTTCATCATAATATGGAAGAGATAAAATGAAATAATTCCATTTACTTATTCACATGGATATTCCACTAATCTAATAATCACATGCAATATCAATAACCACTTTCATAATGATGGAATGCATAATGCCAGACTATCATAACCACATAGTCAAGGCCTCATGCCGAGACTACAAATAAGGTTTTGTCAAGGCCTCATGACAAGACACTAGTTTGTCTCATGAGACCTACCGATGCATCGAGGAGCTATAGCGGGCTCCACCCATCACTTATTAAGTCCAATTCATTCCTCATATAAAGAGGATTAAACATAACATAAACATTCATATTAAAACTGGCATACGAAATGTCAATACTTTCTCCATAAAACATGAATGGTATAAAAATAACACATCCACAGTCAAACATATCACAAAAACTTCAATATAATATGGAAGTTTTGTATCATAATAAATCAATTTCAAATAAGCTTAAAATCCATCAAGGGATGTTGACATAGATGAAATCAAAACTATTTCAGAGAAATATCTTTTTTTTTGAAATCATTGAAAAGTCACACATTTATAAAGGAAGTAATTTAAAAGAGATTTTTGAATCAAAGTGTCCCATACCACTTTGAAACTTTTGAAAAGAAATATCATTTCAAAACATTCATGTCCATATAAATAAATCCTTAAAATAATTTTGAAAACATGGGCATTAATTAAAATATTTAGAAATATAAATCATTAAAACATTTAAAATTCTGATCTTGAGAAATAGTACCTTTCAAAAATCCTTAAAATATTCATTTTGAAATAATTTTTATAAAAAATGGACATGGATGATAAAAATGTCCCAATAGATACTTACACATAAACAATCTCGGATAATAATGAGATTGAGGAATTAACCCTTACCAATTTGGTAACTTATGAAACATACAACCCTTGAAAGAGGCATCACACAATGAATATGTAAATACACATAAATTAAAGTCTATTACATAAATAACACAATTATGGGAAATACATACACCAGACACAAGGTAATAGTGGCAATATGGCATGAATCTCACAGGAAAAAGGAGTGAGATGAAGAGCCCTTACCTTGCACTTTCCTTTAGTTGAGGGTACGTTTATTCTTCTGTATGAATACTATAGTATGTTATTAAATTATAACAGAACCATATTAATATTTATGATATCATACATTATTCATTTGTGAGTTTATACTTCCCATTTAATAATAATTTCGATGTTTTATTAATATTTCGGGTAATAATCGCTTTCTTCAGCGTACGTGTTTTAACTTGTTACTATTGATTGTATCACTTAGATCATGATTTAAATAATTCAAGAATATAAAAAATTATTTATTTATCATATATATTTAGTATATGAAAATTTATAATAGACATTTATATGAAATGGAAAACACCATTTATGGAGATGGTAGTCCGTACGTACGCATAAACGCTGTTTCCATTTTCATATAGTATTGAACAGTAGTAAGTGAATAAGATATATGTATGTACATAAATACTTATATATATATATATATATATAACTCCAGTATGATTATTATGTCATATATTACATACTTATTAGTAATATATATTTTTATAATCATTGATGAATGGTGAACTTGGAAATGAATCTCATCGCGTCGTGGAGACGGTAATCCATACGTATGCACGAGCAAAAATATCATTCTTTTGATATTAATATAATATATAATTAGATGGTATATAATATATAAAGAATCCTTATCATGTTATATTTATTATTTACATGAATTATACATCATTATTATACCCATCTAAATAATAATATATTGAATAACAATTACACCACAATGTGGAGACGGTAGGCCGTACGTACGCACGTATGGTGACATGTCATTCAAGGGATGGATAGAATAATTAATTTGTTTGTTACTTATTTATAATAACATCACAGTATATATAAGATACTGGATTTATTATTTTAGAATAGAAATAACAAGGAAATAAGAAGTTGAAGAAGAAAGGAACTTGAAAGAGGGTAGTGAAAACATTACCTCTTCTTCAGGTTCTTATTTTTGATTTGATCAAAAAAGGATCCTTAGGTTGGCTTTATGATCAAACTAAGGCCTCTAGGTTAAATTTATGGAAGTTGGGAGGATATTTGGGCAGAGTTTGGCCGAGCTAAAAGGCTTTGAAGGTGTAAAGTATTGGTTAGAAGTGGTGTCCTTTTATATGGGGGAGGAGGGGATCTTTAGGAAAAACTTAAAGTATTATTTTATAATAAATTATTATTCTGTTTATAATGGATCCAAAGTGGATTATTCAAAGCCTAAGGTAAGTATGGGTCGAAATCATTTCAACAAATAGATTTTATACAGGTTTGAGTCATTATATTAACCTTATCTTTTAGTTTTTACTCTTGGTTAATTAGTTTGACACTTACCATGTCACTTTGTATTTTTATATTATATAGTTAATAAACGTACTATATAACTCCAAGAGACCCCCAAGTGGTCCATTAATGATACGCATATCATGATACAAGTCCTTTGGCCGAACCTTAGATTTTTTGAAATTTAATATCAATTAATAATATAATATTTGTTTTAAAAACTCTTTTATGTCAATTTTGACACTATTTGGTATTTGATTTTTGAGAAAATCATAACAACATGATTACTTCGAGAAAAGTTAATTAAATGAATAATAACATGTCATATTAACCTATAAAATTCATGTAATTCACTAAACATCTCATATTATATTTATTTCGGTATTTATAATATCAATTATTTTAATATTTCACTAATAAGGTAATTACTGCATCATCATTGTGTCATAAATAAATTAAATAATTTAATAAAATACCATTATATAGTAAATATCTTTATCTTTCTAATGAATATTTATAGTAAAAAATATAACATATATAACCCTATGAAAAATTGTTTTGCTAAAAGATATAGGCTTATGTCATTTTTGAATTTACTTTAACTTAATTAATATAAAGTGTCATTATCACTTACAAGTGGATCCATGAGGTCCCAAAATCGACCTAAAGATACCCATGGTCGGACATGTATCAACCAATAGGGTTAAGACACATTTTAGGGTAATTTATTATTATTATAATATTATTTGTTTACCCTTATTTACCGGATTTACCCTTTAACCATGGTAAATAAAATATTTACCAAAGTAATTATTCAAAATGTCTAAAAATAAAAGTTACCTAATTAGAAAATTTAGAAATCCTGAATCAAAATATGGAGTCCATTTTTTACAAATTCAAAACACAGAAGGGGCAAAAATTAATTTAAAATTAATTCCCGCTGTCAAACAAAAAGCGTGTTTTTAAGAGATAATAACTGTCGAAAGATTGACACTTGTTTATTCTGGTTTAAATGTGAAATTATGTTCAATGACCAAAATTGTATTAAATGGTAAAAATATATTCTAAATATACTTTAAAACCACTCAAATTCATAATTTATCACTACTAGTTATTTCGATTAAAAAAGTTGTTTTTAATAAAAATTTAGTTATTTTCACTGTTCATCAAAATATAAAAGTTATCCGAAAAGTACCAAAATTTCATCCTAGGATAATTTCGATATTATGAATCCAAAAATGAAGTCCATTTTGAAAGATAAAATGAATAAGATTTCAAAAAGTGGGTATTACTATTCATAACAGCTACTTTGATTGGTTGTGGTGTGTATTAGAACTCGAAGTTGCGCACAACACACGCTACTGTATTATTCAAAGAGAAGCATACCATGGAAGCTTGGGGTGTTACATCCACCACCTTTCTATTTTCCTGCCGACTGACTACACGACGTGTATATACCAATACACAGCGTGTAGTCAGTTTTAAGACCCTTCATCGCGGACATGGCTACACACCCTGTGTACTCATCCCACGCGGCCAAAAGTATACGGCGTGTGGAAGAGTACACGACGTTTAGTTCCAAATTTTAGGATTTTACCCATTTTCCTTATTTTCCCAAAAACACTAAAGGAAAAGAGAAAAGAAGAAACCTGTACGTCAAAAATAATAATCGGGTTCTTACAATATGTGTAAGAAATCAAGAAAATCCTAAATAATACCATTTAAAATATTTTAAAATAATTTTTTGTTATCTAATGGGAACTATGGATTTATAAAAATTATATTCTTCTAGAAATGATTTTGTTTTGAATTTTTTTTGGATGATTAATTTAGTTGTTGTATAATTGGTAAAAAAAGTACATATGGAACTTGTAATTTCTTAGGTGATTCATTAGTTTCTTGGACTTGTGAGGAAAAAAATCCGTGGAACTTTCTACTACTAAAGTGGAATATGTGGTAACTGGAAGTTGTTGTGCTCAAGTGTTGTGGATGCAATAAACACTCATTGATTAAAGTATAAGTTTTACTAAAACTCAAATACTATGTGATAACACTGGTTCCATAGCATTAAGAAAAAAACCTACACATCATTATCATGTAAAACACATAGATATCAAGCATCACTTTATTAGGGATCACACACTTAAAGAAGATATAATTTTTACAATTTATTGGAATTCAAGAACAAATTTCTAATATTTTTACAAAACCATTACCTTCCAATAGATTTTAATATATTAAACAAAAGCTAGGAATGATCACTGTAATGTAATCATTCATATATACTCCTTTTTTGAACTATCCCCTTACATTATGTTACTTCTTTTAAATGGGGGAGTACATATTTTTGATTCATTATAAATTTTTCTTTAACAAATTTTTGTCAAATTTTTTATAATAAATTTTTTTGTACTCAAATTTTTCATGGTCAAATTTTTCTTTCTCAAAATTTTCATACTCAAATTTCTTGTCCTCAAAATTTTTTGTACTCAGTTTGTTTTGGGTACTCAATTTTGTTATTCACATTTTTTTCAAAGAACAAACTATCGAAACGAATAGATCTATCCTAAAATTTTGAAAGGTACGATTTCTTACCTTTTAGTTTTTGAATTCAATTCTATTTGTTTCTATTTCATTCAATTTTAAAACTTTATCAGATTCATGATGAATAAAATAAATTTTTTAAAATTAAAAAAAACTTCAATAGTTTAATTTTCTCAACCATCAGTACTTTTTGAATGAATCTGAGTAATAGAATCTCAACGGTCACATTTCTTCAACTATATAAAGGGGACCCTACCATATCCCACATCATTTTTCTCTTATTTTTCTGGAAGATCTTCTTCCTTTCAAGTAGATGAGTCTAATGTTTTTCATTACCAAAGAATTTAATCAAAATCATGTCATAAACAATTGAAACCCCTTGCACCGTGTCTCAGAAAGTGAAGGCAACTGTTGCTCCAAAAGATTTCTCATCCATGAAATTCTTCAAAGAAAGGTTAGTAACCAAATAGTTTTATGACAAGTATGATTATTAATTGAAAAGAATTATCAGGTTTCAAGGATGTTGTAATGACCCACCAATTATCATTTCCTTGAGAGCTTAACGAGTCATTACTTGGCCTTAAGTGACATCCCCAAGGCGCCAAAGCATAGTAATAAATGCCGAAGGGTTTCAAAACACATGGGGGACGATTTATCCTTTCAATGGAAACAACCAACAAACAATGTAAACTAGATAAACATCTCCAAGAAACTACAATATGATACATGATTTAAAACTGAAACAACTCAACCATTATTTTCATAATAACCCAACCATGTGAAACAATGGAATACAAAACCAAATCAGAGTAAACAGCGGAAAGACAACTACAAGACTTCAAGACAACAACCCAACTCCATGCTTCACAAGCTCCAAGCTCCAATATCACGAACCAACACAAGAGTCACGAAGTAGTACTATAAACCTTTGACACTTTACCTTTGCCAACATCTTGGTATATGAAATCTGCAAAAGCACCTTTGTGCCAAAAAAGGGGGTTAGTAATGAAACTCAGTTGGGTTTCCCCGATGACTTCCCAACCCATTCCTCTAGGATAAAACATGTCAGCACATTTATATAAAACAATTTCTATAAAAAAAAAATTCCAAAACAGTTCACAATTAACAAGTTCTAAGTTAAAAACATTTTCCAACAAAACCATCTTTCTCAAGAAAAGAAACCAAGAAAAATTCCCAATCAAATTCACATTTCCATTTTTGGCATAACCATTCCATTTCACAAATCCACACAACCAACCATTTCACAACCTATGAAATCAACTATGAATGCATTGTTATGACAGTTCCATACTCATGAGTGGTCTCTCATTGATCTACAAAGTAGTCACAAGGTAATTATTCCCCATGTGCCATTACACTTTTGGCACCAAGCACAAGGTCATATTTCAACAAAGCCTCATAAATGCAATATGAACACACACACCAAGTATGCCCAAAAAGCACACCATTTCAACCATGCCAAAACCATTTTAATAAAACAACCCTTTTATTGAAAATATTTTTCCTGCAAACCATTTTCCAAATCCAAAAAATCCATATTTTAAAATCACCATTTTAAAATCAAGAAACCAAAACACTTTTCACAAACCATTCTTTCAATTTCCCAAATTCCATCAAAACCCATAAATCATCACTAAGGAAGATTTATAACATGATTTTCACCAAATTTCACAATCAAAACCAAGAAATTAAATCAATTTGAACTAAGTCTTCAAGTTCTAAGAAAGAGGAATCAAGATTGAAGCCACCTACCTCAACTAGTTTGGAGAAACCAACCAACGGACGAAGAACAACAACAAAACCGAGCCGATTCTCCAAAAACCCTCCTTAGATCTCTTCTCCTAACACAACCAAGACCAAATATTCTCATATTTATCATCCAATCAATTAGATATACCCATAAAAGGTGTAGATCTAAGAAAACGAGAGAAGACGAGAAGTAGATCTACGTATATCTAAGAAACTGATCAAGAAAGATCACATACCTTAAGAATTCAGCTTCGATTTGCCAAGAGAAGCCTTCAAATCACCTCCAGAACACTTGGGAGAAGTCTTCAAACCTTTAAGGGAGATTAGTCCCGAGTTAGGGCCGATAAGAATCTTTAATGAGGCAATTAGGGGAAAAACGAATTAGATCCACAATTTTAGGATCGAATTTTATGTGACCGCACGGTCAGTCCGCACGGTTTGAAAAATCGGGCGCTAACGATGCGTTAGATTCTACCTTGGACATCCTTCACGCACGAACTCATCACACACTTTCCCTTAACGGTGAATAGACCATGTGGAAGCCATTTCCTCCCCAGTCTGCCACGCATGGTTTGGCCGCACGGTTTAGACTAACTGTGCGCCACCCGTGCACCTTCCCTTTTGCTTCAAACATCAATCCAGGATTTCTCGACTCTCCCAAACGTCATCCTTAAATTTTATAACCAAGAAAAGCATCAAGTAATGGTTACATACCAGAAACCAGGGGTAATAAATTCTCCCCACCATTGGCCTTTCCGTCCCCGGAAAGTAGAAAAACAATGCTTGATTGGAAGATTTCTGCCCACTGCTCCTTCATTTCTTTCTCGCGTTCCCAAGTCTCTTCCTGAATCTGACCATGTTTCCACAAAACCCGCACTAGGCCGTTGCTTTTTCCACGTAAGAATTTATCCTGCCTATCCAGAATCCGCACTGGGATTTGTACCAACTAAGAATCCGGATCTAGGTCAACGTGATCCCATCTGATCACATGGTCGGGATCGGGCTGATACTTCTTCATCTGAGATACATGGAACACATTATGCACTACACTGAACCGTGGTGGTAATGCCAACCGATATACCACCTCTCCAACCCATTCCAGTATCTCAAAAGGGCCTATATATCGAGGAGATAACTTTCCCTTCTTTCTAAAATGTCTTTGTCCAGGTCTTGAAGAGATCCTCAAGAAGACATGATCACCCACAACGAATGCCAATGGTCTGTGACAGTGATCTGCATAATATTTCTGACGACTTTGAGCCATCTCCATCCTATTTCTAATCAACTGAATGTTCTCCATTGCTTCATGGACAAGGCTTGGCCCAACTAGTGAAGTTTCACACGTTTCCACCCAGCATAGTGGAGAACGACTGGGACACCCATACAATGCTTCAAACAGAGCCATGTGTATCGAGGCTTGATAACTATTATTGTATGAGAACTCCACTAAGGGTATATTCTCCTCCCATGAGCCCCCAAAATCCATTACACAAGCCCGCAACATGTCTTCCAACATTTGTATCATCCGCTCGGATTTCCCATCTATCTGAGGATGATACGCCGTGCTCATAGTCAACTGAGTCCCATGGGCTTGCTGTAAGGATTTCCAGAAACGAGATGTGAAACTCGAATCTCTATTGAGACGATAGATACTGGTACACCATGTCTCTTTACCACTTCTCGGATATAGATTTTTGAAAGATCTTCCACCATATGAGTTTCATGAATAGGGATAAAATGGGCCGACTTGGTTAGACAATCCACTATCACCCAAATGGAATAGTGTTTTTGGACCATTATTGGATGACCTGTAACAAAATCCATTGGTATCTGATCCCATTTCCACACAGGGATAGGTAAAGAGTGTAACATACCAGCTGGTCTGTGGTGCTCTGCTTTAACCTGCTGACAAGTTAAGCACCGTTATATGTACTCATCCACCTTCCTTTTCATGCTGCTCCACCAAAACTGCATCTTCAACGCCTTATACATCTTTTGTGAACCCGGATGTGCAGCCCATCTGGAATGGTGGTAAGCATGAAGGAGTTGTTTCTGAGTTGTTAAAGATACAACCATCTGATCTCGAAACGACAAAAATGAACTCCCATGTAGCTTCCATACCTCAATGGTCTCCCCACCATTGAGTTTTTAACTCATTGTAACATACTATAGGTCAGATTCCTGTGCCTACTTTACTATCTCCACCAAATCAGGGACTAGCACAACTGGAAAGAAAATCACAACATCACCCCTGTCTTCACATTCCACATGCATGTCAGATAAGACTGACATCAACTGCCATTCATCTGAAGCTTCTTTTTCCAACTGAGCATACGACTTCCTTCTTAATGCATCGACCACTAAATTTCCCTTACTCGGTGTATAAATTACTCAAAATCGAACATTTGAAGATACTCCATCCATCTCCTCTACCTCAGATTCAAATCTCGCTCTGAGAAAATGTGTTTCAAGATTTTTTGATCTGTATACACAGTGAACTTCTCACCAAATAGATAATGACACCAAGTCTTCAAGGCATGGACAACTGCAGCTAACTCCAAATCATGTTTTGGGTAATTCTTCTCATGCACCCTCAACTGCCTTGAACCATAAGCAACAACATGGTCTCCTTGCATGAGAAAACAACCAAACGCTATTCCCGAAGCATCACAATACACTACATACCCCTGCCCTAATTCAGGCAAGACCAAGATGGGTGCTGATGTAAGGTGAAATTTCAACTCTTGAAAAGATTTCTGACATTCCTCAGTCCATTGAAATGAACTATTTTTCTTTGTCAATGCTGTCATAGGTGAATCTAGTCATGAGAAGTCATGCACAAAGCATCGATAATAACCATCTAGACTAAGAAAACTTCGTATTTAAAATACATTCTTTGGCGGTTGACAAGAAAGAACAGCTTCTATCTTTTATTGATCCACTAAAACACCTTTCTCAGAAACGACATGGCCTAGAAAACGTACCTTTTGTATCCAAATATCGCACTTTGATAATTTGGAATACATCTTATGGTTCGTCAAGATTTCCAACACTGTCGCGAAGTGTTGCTCATGCTCATCCCTTGTTCTTGAATACACCAATATGTCATCCACAAACACCACAACAAAAGAATCCAGATATGGATGAAATATCAGATTCATCAAAGACATGAATACCGCTAGTGCATTCGTAAGACCAAAAGTCATGACTACATATTTGTAGTGGCCATATCTGCTTCTGAAGGCTGTCTTCGGAATATCCCCCTTCCAAACTCGCAACTGGTGATATCATGACTGCAAGTGAATCTTGGAGAACCACTGATCTTCCCTCAATTGATCAAATAGGTCATCAATGCGTGGAAGTGGATATCTATTCTTTATCTTAACTTGGTTAAATTTATGATAATCCACACGTAGCCTCAATGTTTGATCTGATTTATTTACAAACAAAACTGGTGCTGTCCCCGGAGGCATGCTTGACCGAATAAAACCTTTGCTTTCTTGTTCTTCCAACAGCACTTTCAATTCCTTTAACTCCGTTGGTGCCATCCTATTAGATGGAAGTGAGATAGGACTAGTCCCTGTAAGCAGATCAATCGAAAATTCCACTTCTCTCATAGGTGGTAACCCTGAGAAGTTTTCAAGAAACACAACATGAAATTGATAAACGACTACTGGAAAACTATTATTCGCGATCTCATCCATCGATTACAAGTTTAATGCATCCAACTGGTAAGAGATTGTTACCACTACTGGTTCCAACAAGCCTGTTGCACCTTCCTTCACCACTCTTTCTTCTCAAAAGAGATGCTCAACGCCATCCTCAGTGGTGAAACTGACTGTTCTGCTATAACAGTCGATGTGAGCCCTAAACTCTGTCAACCAATCCAGACCCAGGATTATATCCTAGACATCCATCTCCATCACAGAGAAATCCCATTCCATCTCAGCTCCATCAACAGTTATAGAACATGTTCTACAAACTAAGGCTCTACATTCTCTTTCACCGATAGGTGTTTGATGTTTTATCACATAAGGCATCATTTCAACTTTTAATTTTAGAAAATCAGCAATACGAGAAGCAAGAAAAGAATGCGATGAACCAGTATCGAACAACACTTGCATGAGGTAAGAATTCAAAAAAATCGTACCTCTCACCTTAGACGGTCCAGACTAGTCATCCACAATCACCTGTTCCTCTCTATACAATTGCTTTGTTTCCGCACTTCGATCCTTATTGCCTTGTTGAGATTGTCCTGCCTGAGGAGTCATGGTATTTATGGAATCACCAATCAAGATACTATTCTCGCTGATTAAGCTCGTCAATATTATATTTATGTAAATATTTATAATAATTTGAAAGCATCCTTTCATATTTATGATGGAGATGTTAGCATGCCAGTTAAACAAGCCAAAAAGTTTCTTAGTGTACCATCAGAGTGTGAATCACTTTTCCCCTTTCACAAGCTGTTGAAATAAAAAGAAACCTTCAAAAAGAAAAGAGTTAAGGAATCTATTTTTGAGATTCATGATGAAAAAAGGAAAACTAATCATATATCAACTTACAATAATCTTATAACACTTTGGATGAAAGGATTTTTAATTCCTCGAAATGGTGATAGGAAAAAATTAAAAGGCTCAGATGTTTTTATTCTGGATTATATTGTTAATTTCAGAAAGCATAAACTGATGGGTTATATTTTTGCAACCATAAAAAATTTAATATCTGGTGAAATCAAGTCTTAATTGATTATTTTTCTAGAAATTCTAAGTAATTTTATATCAGAAAGTTTCAAGTGTTGTAATCTCTCAATCAGGTAATCACCAAGGAATATAAAAGTCACACTAATCAGTGATGATATGAAAAATAGGTTGAAAGTTTATTTTGATTTAGAATTTATGAAATTTATGAAAGATTCTATATATGATGTTTAAAAATAAGTTGTCGGAGGATGTGAGGGTGTTCCATAACAATCAGTGATGATTGTTGATAATAAACAAAAGAAAGCCATGTTCTATTCCACTTTAAAGCCAAAGAAGAAAAATTTTTATACTGATGAAATTTTTTTTATTGGAGAAAAAGAAAATCCTAAAGAAAAGAAGAGGACCCTCAGTTTGTTCTTAACCCTACAGAATCCCTTGCTGAAATGATTCATACCCAAAATTCTCTTAAAGATGATGAAAATAAAATGATGTTGAAAAAAGAAAAATAAGACGCTTTTGATGTTGAAAAGATGATGAAAGTAGTTGAAAAGGTGAGTGATAGAATTGTTATTTGGGAAGTAATTCAAGAATAAACAATAACTCCCTTTGTTAATACAAGGAAAAGAATAAGAATAATGATGGTGAAGAATCTAGTACACCCAAAAATATTAAAGAAGTATTCTCATTAGAACAAGAATCTAGTGAAATGAGAGAAATATATCAATATCTCGATGAAGAGGAAGATAGAAATGAAGAGTAAGAAATAGAAAAAAAAGAAAAAGAGGAAAAGGAAGAAGAAAAAAACAAAGAAGGTGATAATGAAAAGGAGACCGATTAAGAGCAAAAATATTATTCTGATAAAATAAAAGTAAGATCTTTAGAAGATAATTTATTAAAATTTCCATCCTGAAGAGTAAATTCTTCATTGAATATTCCTCAGATTACTCAAGATGAAAAATTCATTCTCATTTCAAATAAAGAGTAAGAGACCAGGAACAATGATAATTTTAACCACTAATTGGAAGAAGATTCTTCCAGAACTCATCCTATAAAGCTACATTATTATGAGGAAGATACTGACTCTGATAATACAATATCATTGAAAACAGATCAACACATTTATTAGTATCTAAATAGAATTCATAATACAATTCCATATTTCCGAATTCTTGAAGGAAAGATTCATTTTGTTTTACAAATCCAAAAAAAAGACCAAATTCAATCAAACATCTAAGAAAACGACTAATCAAATTTAAAGCGGATTTTGATGTTTTTGAAGAAAGATATAAAGAAAGTAGGAAGGATTGCAAAAAAATAGTTCAGTGTTCTCATAATATTGATGAAAGTATCAAAGTACATGAATATTCAATTGAAGACATAATAAGTCTTGTGAATGAGGTCACTGTTTCTTTCAACAAATTGGCTTGTGATACTGCTCAAAAAGTAAAAGTTTTCAAAATCCAATATGTTACCTAGTACAAAGAAGTCAAGGAAATAAACAATAAGTTTAATGTCATTCAATCAGAAGATTCAAGACTGTTTTTTACAAGGATTATATTTTTGATTTAGAAAATAATTTTTTTATATTTGACAGAATTGAAGTTCAGGAATAGATCAATAAGTCTCAGGAAGAAATAATTTAGCTTCAGGAAGATAAAATCAAGTACTTGGAAGATAGGATTCGTAATATGGAATATGATTTCCAATATTAGAATGAATTTAATCATAACTAGGATCAATTTTATTTATAATAGAAATAGAAGCTCTAAAATCAACAAGAATCTCTTAAAAATATCATGAATGATAGAATTGAATTCAAGAAGTTCAAGATAATTGTCTTAGACCTCTTAATGAAGTATAAAAAGAAGAAATGAATTTTTGAACACTTTTAGTATTTCTTATGAAAAAATCAATGAAATATTTTTTTTCATCTAAATAAAACATGATTGAATGTTTTCCATGTCTTTTAGATGAGTGTTCTTTCTATTATTCAAGATGATAAAATTCTTTATTACTTTGTATATTTTTTTTTCTATAAACCTTTTCTAGATAGTATAATAATCTCTCTATTTCATTTTTGAAATCAAAAAGGGGGAGAATGAATTAGACATGGGAGTAATTTCTTTTGAAAATATAGAATGATATATACAAGGGAAGAATGTTTTAGGTAAGGGGGAGTAAATTTTCTAAAGGAAATAGAATAAAATACTTATGGATTTTTTTATCCTAAGGGGATTAACTTGTATTCAATATAATATTCCTAGGAGTTTTAAAAATCAAGGGAGATATGTATAAGTGTTTACTTCTTCTCAAACTATTTTCAGCTTAAATTCTACTAAGTAAATTTTTATTTAAGTCTTGTGGTTTGTGCTTTGCAAAAAGGGGGAGATTGTTAAATCAAAAGTATATTTTTTTACTTTTCTATTCATTTTCTTTTGGAAATCACTAAATTTTTCCTAAATACTGAATTACAAATTATTTTATGTCCAATTTTTTTTATCATACATTGTTTTATGAAAATGAATTGATATTTTATCACTAATATTTTCATAAGTGCTTATGATAAAAATCACATTTATAAGAATTGAATTAATAATCCATTCAATTATTATCGTAATAAGCCTAAATATGATTTATATCATATGCACAAAATATAATCCATACTATACACACTTTCTAGTCTTTCGTTCTGATAATATTTTTGTAACGATATAAATCACACTAACTCTCGTAATGGAAATCATCAGACTCATTGTTATCAAACCTAGAAAATTGTATCTTAATAGAAGGTTTTATTATAAATCAAAATGATTTTGTGTATTATGTGATAATAAAAATGATGTCATGATTTTATTTTCAGTATGGCCTTAGACTGATAGGTATCCAAGTCCCTCTAATATTTCATGAGGAAATCATACTATTGGAGATGAAGATGACCGTTTGGATGAATGCATATAAATACCCGTTCATTTGAAGAAGCTCAAAAATATACATGCTACTGGATTTTTGAAACACTATGTGAGAGCTCTATAAAATCTTCCACGTGTGAAAACTCTGATGTTCACAAGTCATGAACTGATTTTTCCAAAAACTTGAAACACTCAAGAGTTTTGTTTTTCTCCGTGAAATGCTGATCGTTGTGATTATGATTGAATCCTTATATGGATAGGAAGAAAACTATGATGAAATATTGTGAATTTAGAGATTCCAAGGCTAGAAAGACAGAGGTTCCGATCACCTTCTTGATCGAGGGCTTCCAGGGATAGACATGTAGGTTAAAGATGATAATCATATCGATATATTTCCCTGGTGTGGGTAAGACATACTTTATTGAAAGTATAAATCAAACGAACTTTATCATAGTTTATTGGATACCCTAGTCCTTGTGTTAAAATAATTGTATTCATTTACTTGTATTTCATTTATGCTACAATTTTAATAGAAAATGAATTGTTTTATATATTCATTTTTCTATTCTATATTCTATTTATCGTAATTGAACTGATTTCGATTTTGTAATAAATTATGATTATGATATTTGTAATTATGATTTATGTAATTATGATCACTTAAATTTACATAGTATGTTTCTATTTTCTTTAAGATAGAATCATTATTTGGTTTACTCTGATTATCATAACAACTGTGATTATGAAACTTACCATTCTTATTGTAAATATGACTAAATAAAATCCTGTGGAATACATATTGAAATAAAATTAATTACAATATCTTTTTAATCAGACACAAGGTCTAGTCTATTTTTCTTTATAAGAGGTTTTGTGAATTCATTTATTTTAAATTGTTTAAAACTAATTTCTTCTATGGTTAAAAAATTAATGTTTTTAAACCTATAATTCAACCCCTTTTGTAGTTTTTCATATGCATATAAATTTTGATCTAACAATTGGAATCAGAGACAAGTCTCTATAATACTGAAAGTCACAATAAGATTTACTCTAGGTGATAAAATTACAATGAATTCCAAATATTCATTCTGTTTAAATCCTTTAACCACCATTTTTCCCTTATACCTCCTATTACCATTATGTTTTACCTTAACACAGTGCACCCATTTGTTACAAAATTCTTTCTTTCCTTGTGGTAAAAGTGTCTTCTCCCATTTATTATTTTAATGTAGTAATTAAATCTCCTCTATCATTGCCAAATCTGACTTGATTGGACTCCCTCAACTACATTTCATCTTCAAAACATTATGATTATCCATTTTTAATCAATAAAAAAATAATGTAAGCATGGAAAATACCTCTACATAGTCTTTCACACACTTGGTGGTATCCTAAAATCCACTTGAGGAGTATGATTCAAAAGTTATGGTGTCACATGCTCAGGTACACCTTCAAGCTCCACATTATCATGGAACTTTTATTATTTATTCCCATTATCAAATTTAATTTCTTTATGGTCTTTGTACATTGACCCTTAATTAAAAACCACATTATAACTTCTAGTGATCAACTTATTATGATCTTCCCAGAAGTGACAACCAAATTAATCATCATTATATCCAATAAATAAACATGATTTTACTTATAATTATGCTTTTACCTTGCAACAACATCAATATGTACATATGAAAAAAATAATAATAAATATGAGAGTCTTACCTCCTTTCCAGACCCGTGCTCCTCAAGTAAAAAGTATCCCATTGATAAAAATGGACAATTATTAATAGGATATGACTATTTATGAACTTCCTATACCTAGAAGGTATTAGGTTACCCTGAGTGTAACTTCATACTCTTGGAACATTCATTCAACATACTATTCATACTTTATTCAACACCATTCTATTACAGTGTAGATGGAATAGTATTATCCCTTAAAATTCCATTGTTTTCACAAAATTATCTAAAGTAATTACTTATATACTCTCCACTATTCTCAAACCTCAGATATCTCAACATTGATCATGACACATTCTTCATCATGGTCTTCCACTTCTAAAACATGTTAAACCCATTAGATATTATTTTCACTAAGTAATCTCAAACCTTCCTTTCCGAGTCCTCAATAAATGTCACATAATATTTTGAACCTCATATGGAATGTATTAATTTAGGACCCTAAACATGATTTTGAACCAAATAATACATCTCTACCTTTTTTTTTTCAAACTCCTTTTAAAAAAGATACCTTCATCTGCATTTCAAAGATATAATCTTCACACAAGACAATGTCAACAGAATTTTGTTCTGGTAGCATTCCTTTTATTGTCAGCACCTTCATCCCCGTATCACTCATGTGACCTATCCCATTTTTTATTAGTTTTGAATCCCCAACATAATTTATTGATTCATGCTTTTTTATTAAATTTTCTATCATGTTTTACAGGGTACCATTCTTTTCTCTGTGAGCTATGACCATGTCTCCTTTGGAGGTCTTCCAGGAACCACTAGTGAATGTGGTTCTGAAAAATACACCATCAATTTTCCTAGAAGAAATAAGATTTATTTTTCATCCAGGGATATACCTCAAATTTTCCAAAACAAAAAAATTCCCACTTTTGGTATTGCTCCATGCATCACCCTTCCCGAAAATCTTCAAGGGTTCATTATTAGTAAGATGCACCTTTCCAAAATTTATAGAAACACAATTTTATAGAAATAACTTATTCAATGTGTAATGGAAAGATTCCATTGAGTCTAAAATCTAAGACCACATGGAGTTATCCATGCTCAGTAACAACACACCATTAGTTCTTTTTGCTACTTTGTTTGCTGCATTACTTTTAGGTGCCTTCCATTTTTCTGCACACTCCTTGACATTTCCTTTTTACCCCGAAAGTCTAGAAGGTAGGACAACCCCCCTTTACATTTCTTGGATATATCCTATTGATTCTTTTCATCCACTATGATTATCTCTCTATTCTTATCTTCCAATTTTTTACAAGTGAAAAGAAGAACTAGAGAATCTGCCCAAATCTCTTCTTCAAATATCCTCACATGGGATCAGGTCCTGCATATCCTTCAAAACCAGATTTAATTCTCCAAAGAACTATTCATGTTTTTATAGTCACTTTCCAACTATAAGGTGATAAATAATATAAATCTAGTGCACATACCTCATTATAAAGTAGAATTCTGTCCAATCTCAAATGAAATGTGATGATGTTGAATTCGTTGGAATGATATTTAACAATACTCCCTTTAATCATTTTCATATTGAAATGTCATAACATTTGGTATTTTTTTGAATAATAAAGATTTATATATATATTAATGAGATCTTTCATTAACTGATCCTTCTTTTTTATCCTTTATAATTTTGAACACTGCATTTTTGGACATCATAATTTCCCTAACACCCAAAAAATGTCGATCCAGCAACTCCAACTTGGTCTATTCCATCTCTTTTGGTTTCATATCCTAAATCATAAAGTGTAACTTTATTTGGGGAAAATAGTATTTGATCTGAATCATCTCATAATAGAGTTTATTTCTATCTAATTGGTTAATATTTTCCTTGTGTTTTCCATACCCATTATTGAATTCATGAAAATCAAACTTGAACTTCCAAACATAAGATATAATACCAGTTGTTGCTGAAACAGTAGGATTCATAGTGAAATAAATGTTTTGTATATAAAGAATATATTGAAACAAAATAAGAAGTAAAATATGAACATGGAAGAAATAATTTAAATGGTTTGAGACAAATCCCTACATCCATGAAGAGGCATAAAAATTTACTATAATCAAGAGCATATTATTGGGAGGATTTTATAGTTTCTCTCACATATAAACCCTAACTCAAATGAACTAAATAATAAAGAAAATGTGTTATTCAACCAACTACATAGTATTTCCAATGTGCTAGAGTTATTGGTGGATGGAAGTCTAGACTTTTATAGCGTTGTATCCCCCCAAGTCCAAGATTCTACACTGTCGTTGGTAATAAGTGTTCGGATCTATAATGGTATGTCTCATGTTGCTATAGTATTTGTACCCTACTAGAATGCATGATACACCATTCCAACATATGGTTTATTTGTTGGAGTTTGCAATAAGTTTATATCTATCTTGGAGTCACTCCTCACATGGTGTGTTGAGTACTCGTGGTAGGTTCCACCATGGTCAATTTAATACCCATGGTTAGTTGAGTTAATGTGATCATTTGTGTTTTCTACAAGAAATTGTACCTGGAGTCACATAATCGGCATATTTTGGTCACTTTAACAATTAAAAATAATCACTAAATCAATAAATGTATTTCAATAAATGCTAACATATTTTAAAAAAATGATATTTAAGATGAAATCTATTTGATAATTTAATTATAGATTAAAATCTAAATAGATTTATATCTCCAACATCAATAATTTAAATGAGTTTTACTTTATTCTCTCAAAACACACCACAATTTAAAATTTTTATTAACTCATGTATTTTTGTAACGCCCCGACCCCAGCTACCCAGAGTCGGTGCATTACTTCGTAACATTGGCATGATCACAAGAAAGATCAAATCTCGAAAGACCGATTGGTTTAGTAGCCTTGGAAACACTAGATATATTCATAGGTTTTACATTACATCATAAAATGAGAAACTACTACAACAACATATTGTCTCCATAATCCACACTCATATCCCCACATAATATCCCTGCAGGTCATTCATAACTTACTTCTTCACTTCCTGGGAAAAATAAAACATAGAAAAGGGGTGAGCTCAAATGCCCAGTAAGGATAACAATATAGCGGAAACTTTCATAAATAAGAATAAACTTTTAAGGAAATTTATAACTAAAACAAAAACCTTTCAAACGTGAACTTTCAACATGGTATGGCATAAATAAAATGAAATAATGCCATTTACTTATTCACATGGATATTCTACTAATCGAATAATCACATGCAAAAATCAATAACCACTTTCATAATGTTGGAATGCATAATGCCAGACTATCATGACCACATAGTCAAGGCCTCGTGCCAAGACTACAAATAAGATTTTGTCAAGGCCTTGTGCCAAGACACTAGTTTGTCTCATGAGACCTACCGATGCATCGAGGAGCTATAGCGGGCTCCACCCGTCACTTACTAAGTCCAATGCATTCCCATATGAAAAGGTTTAAACATAACATAAACATTCGTATTAAAACTAGCATACGAAATGTAAATAATTTCACCATAAACTATGAATGGTATAAAAATAGCACATCCACAGTCAAACATATCACAAAACCTTCAATACAATATAGAAGTTTTGTATCATAATAAATCAACTTCAAATAATCTTAAAATCCATCAAAGGATGTTGACATAGATGAAATCAATATTCTTTTTAAAGAAATATCTCCTTTTATTTTGAAATCATTTAAGATCCATATAAAATAAAACATTTTCTTTGAAACTATTCTTATAAGCTTGTAAGGGAAACATTGCAGATTGTATAACGGCGGAAAGTAGCCGCACCCGCCGTATAAGTTAAAAAAAACATTCTTATCTTAATTCTGTCGAAAAGGTTAAAAAAGACCTTGTTTTGAAAACGACCGAAATATTCCTTTATAAACCACTTATAAAAGTCAAAAAGGGTATAAATGACTTTAACTCATATTCTAGTAAATAGAAAAAATGTTTTGAAATACATTTTTAAGAAACATGGATGTGGATGATAAAGAGATCCCAGTAGATTATTACGTATAAACAACCTCGGATAATGAAGAGATTGTGAAATAACCCTTACCTTGTACTTTTCCTTGGTTGGGGTAGGTTAACCTCCTTTATAATGGTGAAATAGTTTTTATTAAATTATACAAGAATCATATATATTAATATGATATCATATATGATCTTTTAACATTGATTTGTTAATAATATCTTAGAATTATCGTCGTTTCGGGGGTTAACTTACTCATTTTCTTTTATATGTTTTGTTACATAAGCCATGGTTGTTGTATCTTATTCATATCCAGAATGATATCTAGTCCTTAAACATCATTTTTAAATCATCAAATGATAATTATACTTGAATGAATATGATGGAGAATGAATCTCATCGCGTTCGTGGAGACGGTAGTCCTTACGTACGCACGAGCGACAATATCATTCTTTTGATATTAAAATAATATTTAAATGGATGGTATATCATATATACAGAATCATTAACATTTTATATTTATTATTTACATGAGTTACACATCATTATTGTACCCATCCAAATAATATTATATTGAATAACAATTACACCACGACGTGGAGACGGTAAGCCGTACGTACGCACGTATGGTGACATGTTATTCAAAGGGTGGATAGAATACTGAATATAGTTGTACCATATTTATAATAACATCACAGTATATGTGAGATACTGGATTTATTATTTTAGAATGGTAAGAACAAAGGAAGAAGAAGTGGAAGAAGAAATGAACTTGGAGAAGGGTGGTGAAATCATTACCTCTTCTTCGGGTTCTTCCTTTTGATTTGATCAAAAGGGCTCCTTAGGTTGGCTTTCTGATCAAACTAAGGCCTCTAGGTTGTAGTGAGGGATGTTGGGAGAGTATTTGGGCAGAGTTTGGCCGAACCAAAAGGCTTTAGAGGTGTGAAGAAATGAGAAGGAGGAGTGCCCTTTTATAAGAGGGGTGAGGGGCACCTTTGGAAAAGCTAGAAATATTAATTTATAATAAATTCATATTCGGTTTATAATGGCTCCAAAGTTGATTATTTAAATGTTAAGGTGGGGATAGTTCGAAAACAACTCAACTAATAGAAGTTAGACAGGTTTGGGTACTTATATTAACCTTATCTTTAAGTATTAACTCTAAGTTAATTAGTTTCACTTTTACAATGTCTCTTTGTATTTTTATATAATATGGTTAATAAACTTACTATATACATCCAAGCGACCCCAAAGTGGTACATTAATTATGAAACTATCATGATATAAGTCTCTTGTCCGAACCTTAGATTTTTAGGAATTTAATATCAATTAATAATATAATATTTGTTTTAAGAACGCTTTTATGTCAATTTTGACACTATTCAATAGTTGATTTTTGTGAAACTCATAACAGATTGATTACTTCTAAAAACGTCAATTAAATCAATCCTAATATATCATATTATCCTAGAAAATTAGTTTAATTCATTAAAAGTTTCATATTATATTTATTTGGGTATTTATAATATCAATTATTTTAATTTTTCACTATTATAGTAATTACTGCATCATCATTGTGTCATAAATAAAACAACTTATTTAATGTCTAAAAATTATAAATAAAATATCATTATGTAGGAAATCGTTTTATCTTTCTAATGAATATTTATAATCTAAAATCCAACTTATATAACCCTATGTAACAATTGTTTTTCTAAAAGATATATGCTTGTGTCATTTTTGTATTCATTTTGACTTAATTAAAATAAAGTGTCATTATCACTTACAAGTGGATCCATGGGGTCCCAAAATAGACCAAAAGATTCCCATGGTCGACCATGTATCAACCAATAGGGTTAAGACACGTTTTAGGGTAATTTAGTATTATTATAATATTATTTTTTAACCCTTATTTACCGGATTTACCCTTAACCATGGTAAATAAAATATTTACCGCAGTAATTATTCAAAATGTCTAAAAATAAAAGTTACCTATTTACACAATTTGAACATCCTGATTCCAAATATGGAATCCATTTTCCTAAATTCAAAACACAGAAGTGGCAGAAATTAATTTAAAATTAATTCCCGCTGTCAAAAGAAAAAGTGTGTTTTTAAGAGATAATAACTATCAAAAGATTGACACTCGTTTATGTTTGGTTTAATTGTAAAATTATGTCCAATGACCAAAATTATATTAAATGGTAAAAATATATTCTAAATATACTTTAAAACCACTCAAATTCATAATTTATCACTATTAATTATTTTGATTAAAAAAGTTGTTTTTAATTAAAATTTAGTAATTTTCACTATTCATCAAAATATGAAAGTTATCCGAAATGTACCAAAATTTCACCTTAGGCTAAATTCGATATTCCGAATCCAAAAATGAAGTCCATTTTCAAATATAAAATATATATAATTTCAAAAAGTAGGTATTACTATTCATAGCGGCTAGTTTGATTGGTTACGGTGTGTTAGAACTCGGTGTTGCGTACAACACACGCTAGCGTACCGTGGAAGCTTGGGATGTTTCATTTTAAATTTTTGATGTCCCCATTTAGTCAAAAAGTTTAAAATATAGTATCTAAAAAGGGTTCACTATTAAAATTTGGTAAGAGTGAAATACTGAAAATGAATTTGTTCTTACATTATGTCTAAGAAACTCATAATATGGATTCTAAAATTATAAGGATTATATAAAGTTTAAAATTTAGTTAACACTATTCATAACCTCTTTTGAACATCTTGTTTGGTAAGTCATGGTGCGATTGAACTTGGTGTTGCGTGTAGTGAAAGTTATTGAATTGTTTTGAAGAAATAACACACTATAAAATCTTGGGGTGTTACAATTTTAGATTAGTTTGAGGTGATTTTATAAGTGAATTAAAAATATATTTTTTGAAATATCATGTTTAGTCATTCCTTCAGGCTTAGAATATTTCTGTCCTTAGCAACAAAAATAATTCTTTTTTATTTGAAAAGAATTTTCCACCTATACTCTAAATTGTGAAAACCAGGGAAGAATAAAATATCATATTTATAATTTATTTTAATTAACAAGAATATTTTATGAATTTAATACACTACCTTAATTCAATATAAGAACAAGTCCTATTTTCAAGTTCAAAATAGAAATAATCCTAGTAAGATCAAAATTTTATCAAGTAGAAATTTCCCTAAATCCCTTTCCTCCAAGATTATTTAAGAAAACACCCTTTTCCAACATTCTTGATACCTGACAAATGAAATTTTGATATATCATTTTCCCAATGTTCATCCATATTTTGAATTTCCTAAATATTTTTCTACCCCTTTTCAATTAGAAATTATTGAATTTTTCAAATCCATATTTGTTTAAATTACTAATCTAATGTGTGTTCTTAAATATGGTACTAAACCACCCCAATATAGAAGGTATTTACCTGGAATAATTATTATATTCATATCACAGAATAAAATCTTATACAAATAGATCTTAAGTCACTCTAAATTTTTTTTATAGAAAAATCACACACATGTTCTTTTGTTCACTCTAGTAGACTACTAGTTCAGTTGTTATCTTCTTATTTTAATCTAGTTCAAATAATACAATAGAATGTTTTTAGGGATTCTCTATGAGGTAATAATTAATAAATAAGGGTAGGATACTATATTCTGAGTTCATTACTTCCAGATCCTTTATTATTTGAATTTTCCCACTATTTTTTTATTTATTATATTTTCCGTTATTATAAAGAAATGTATATCAATGAAACATAATTAATGTCTCTTAGTAATTATAAAAATCTAAAAATTTCAAAACTAATTAAATTGATGTACTATATCATGGTATTTTAGCTAGAAAGGAAAAAAATTAATATCTTGTTTTCCAATCTAAATACACTCTAAAAAATAAAATAATGTACAAATTATATACAGATCAATAAAAATATATTTTGACTTTATTTATTTTAAGTCACAGACATATAAAATATCCAGAATAAGGGAAGAAAAAGTATTTATATCCTATGTTACTTATTCTTCTCCATTACACTTATCTTAGAGACAATTAAATCTAATTAAAGTATAAAATTATCAAGTAAATTAGTTTTAAAGAGTTTATAGATCAATATGAGTGAAAAAGGACAACATGAATGTCCTTTTTCCATTGAAATCACCATTGAATCTTTCAAAATTATTTTCATAGTAACATTTCATCATTGTACCATTCACATTGAAGGGGTGTTTTTATTCAGATCCCTTAATCTCAACTTCACCAAATATTAATGTGTTGACTGTTATAAAATTTATTTTCCACTTGGAATGAAGCTTACCATGCACGAGATTCATTTTTAAGAAGAATTTCATCACATAATCTCTAAAATGAAATTCACTTCTCATGATGACTATGTCATGGGAAAATATTTACTTCCCATTGTAAAATAGTGTATTTTCTTATTCCTCCCTTATCTTATCCTCTAGTTCCATCTTCTATAGCTTACTCTTATCTCCATACATAGAAAACTCTATGTCCATTAGGTTGAAACCCAGTTGTATTGATACTATATCTCAACGAAATACTGAAAATGTTTTCTATAAACAATTATATTAGGGGACATACTAAAAGGGGTTTTATAGGTTGTTATATATTACCACAGTGAATATTCAAGTTTCAAACTCTAGTTTTTTATGGTGTGTTGGATTTTTTTCCCTAGATTCAAATTTATGTCTATACTGAACAAACCTTCTTTCCAATTTTTAGATGAGAAACAAGTAGTTTATATATTATGGTTCAATACATACCTCTCCATAAGGAATTTCATCTTCTTGTATCTAATGTCTATGAATTGTTTCATTATTGAGGCTCAAGGTACTCCCAATCTAAAAAAAATTGATTTTATAAATGTAATCACAACTTTGGAATCATTATTTCGGGTGTATTTTTGCATAAATACACGTAGAAACATTTTAGAATTCTAATATATTATACAAAAATACAATGGATATAAGAAATGGGAATATAAAATATAAATCACATAAATTAAATATTTCACTAAATATTTAGGGTTTTTAGGGAATTCACTACCTTTTGAAAGCTCAACCAATAATTTGATAGTTTGGGCATGTTTTACTGATTTTATGCAAGTTTTTACAAATTGAAGGCCAAAATAAATCATCTTCTAAAAACTTATTAGATTTTATTTAAGTTTGAAATTGTCCTCCAAATGAATGTTTTCGGAGAAAATAATGCCAAAAATTAATTTCTTCTTTGAGGATACACCTTCTAATTACTTGTTCATTATAAATTTTTCAAAAATAAAGATCCTCAAAAAAGAAAATTTTAATATTATTTCAATTTAAATGTTTAATTATAAGTAAGGAAGGAGTTCCTTTGATGTCACTATAAAATCTACCAAATGAGTATACCAAGGAACTTGAGTACCTTTATATATGTTTTCACTAAGGAAGGACTCATCTAAGTTTGTTTCAGTTTGTGGTTTGACCTTAGCAATATGGGGTAACCTTCTCATGTAGTATGCCACTAGATTATTACATACCATATTATCCTTAATCTCTATGTGAAAATATTAGAGAAGTGATATCCACCTCACTAACCTTGACTTTTAAATGTATTTATTTATCAAATACCTGAGTGGTGTATGATCTGAATTAATATTTATTTCAATTATTAACATTTAAGGATGAATTTTTTCTAAATTACAAACAATTGATTAAAATTACACCACTATTTTTGTGTGATTTATTTAGTTTATTTTTTGGGTTTATGAATGGTAGGTTATCACTTTTTGGTCTCCATACATTTTCTATGAATGAACATACCCTACATCTTTGTTTGAAGCAATACACACTATATCAAAGGGATAATACCAATTATGTGGGCATATTATGTGTTCTGTAATTCCACAACCATTGATATTATAAAAATATATCTTTGATAAATCATTAAATAAAAATTCAGTATCCTTATTTAGTAGGTTTTTAATGAAAAAAAAACATTTATAAATTCACTTGAAGACTTTTTATAAAATCCAACATTACCTAAAAAATATCTAACATGACTCATAGTGGTTGGGTAAGAAAGTATAAAAACATTGTCAGACTTTTTCCTTATCCCCTTAAATCCCAACATTATAAATTATTTTCCCTAAAACATTTCATTTATCTACCATGAAATGAAAATTTTCAATGTTTAAAACTATGTTTTTCTTAATTAATTCCTTTAAAATGTTTTTAATATTATCATTATGGGTTTTAAAACTTGTTCTATAAATATTGAAATAATCAACAAATACCTCCAACAAACTCTCAATAATGTCTAAAAATATACTTATCATACAACATTAAATTTTTTTAGTGGATTGAAAGAACCACATGTATCCTTTTATAAGTAAAATTTACTAAAATTATAGGTGGATATATTCATTCCATAGTATTACGGTGTTATTAGAACCCAAAAATACCTTGAGAACCCATCTTGGAAATAATAACAACCCATCCCAACAAGAACATCTAATATTTATTCAATAAATGGAATAAGAAAATTGTTTTTTCTGGTCACAGGATTCAATTTTACACATTCAATATTGACCCTCTAATAATTAGTAATCCAAATGGACACTAGCTCATTATCCTCATATTTCATGATTTTGAATCTAGTATTTTAGGGGATTATATTAATAAGACTCTCCCATTTGGGTTCCTCAATGGGGTATATGATGTTGTCTCCTAAAATAAATTCAAATTACATTTATAAAAATTCCATTAGGGTTGGACTGAGCCTTCTCTGAGCATTTCCACTAGTTTGGACTAACTTTATAGAAAAATACCATATCTCTCATCATGGAGGTGTTTTATTGAATCTATAATGTGAATGTTTATTGAATTCTATAAAAAATTAATTAAAAGTGTTCCTTTATTAGTCATTTTTATTGTTTTATCAGCCTTAATAAATATCCTTCAGAGTCTTTTTTTGGAGTTGGTTCCCTAGAAACAACTAATTTTTTACATTTGTCTACAAGTATATTAAAATAAGTGAATATTAATATAAATATCATTTCACATATTATTTGTTCTTCAGCATAACATTGATGTGACTATGTCCTAGAGTATCTGTTAGATTGATATGGGCATAGAAATTCCCCACTCGTATTAGAACCTTGAGATAATATAATGATATTATTAAATATAGTTATATTGTTAGAAAAAATACTATGATTGGGAACATATTATAGAGACCATCTGGTGCAAGTACTCATAAGTGGATGAATATTCTTCTCATAAATTTCACACTTGGTAATCTACAAGATGGGAGATTATGAGAACATACCCACCCTTAATAATTACACATGTTTTTGTTTCATAAAATATTCCTATCTATGAGTGTGAGTAATGGTCCTTATACATGAATATTATCATTAATTAATTTCTTGACTCATGAACTTAGATTTACTTACAACAGGCATCACGCCATATGTTGGAGACAAGTATGGTAAATTGGGTATGTCATGAATGACATGTTATTATTGGATAATGCGATGAAGGATTTTACCTACCATATTTATAGATGTTGATACCTCATACCTTATAATTAAATATAACAGTTTTATAAATTCTATGGAAATTGTGTAATGATTTTTATTTCATACAATCAAATAAATACGTATTAAGCATATAGGTTGATGGAGCATATGAGAAAACTAGTTGACAAGATATTGAGAAAAATGAATTATATTACATAGTGAGAATTTTTATGTGGTTTTAGTTGTTGCACCATTATGTTTTTTCTCCTTAGTACCTTAACCAGATTCTAGATAGTAATAATGGACTATAAGTGGGATGACCTAATGCTAATGAGAAATAATCTTAGGGGGTCACACACTAAGGGATTATGTTGATCTTGATTAAGTTCTATGTGAATTTAATTAAAGGAATAAATATCATTATCAATGATAAGGAATAATTTTATTAATGTTTTATTGATATTATAAATTAAGTAAATACTTATTCACCGAACTGTGAATAATATATATATATATTATATTTAATATTTTTTTATTATCTAGATTGTGGATACAAATATTTATATATGAATAAATTTTTTATTTGGATATTCAGTTGAAGATGAGGAATAGAAGAAGACTATATATAATGTTATATATTAATTTATATGCCAGTAAAATAATATCTATTATTGCACAAGTTAGAAAGAAACATAAAATAATAATAATAATAATAATAATAATAATATTAGTATGTGGCATGATTTTTAATAATGATTTTGATATCATTTAAGGGATGGTATACAATTAAATAACATTTTAACCTAAACTCTAGCTCTATATATAGATGTGTATGTATATTGTGTAGGGTTAATAAAAAATTCAGAATAGAGAATCTTTTCCCACAATGGACCTCTATATATATATATACAAATGTACCTCTCTTGAATTATTTCTCACTTACTCTGAATAATGATAAATACCCTTCAATATCAAAGGATCCTAGAATGATCAAGATGAACCACAAAATTCAATTGATCCCCACTCTAGCACCCAAAAATCAGTTGGAATTTCATGCAGATCAAATGGATCACATGTGGATCACCACAAGAGGGATTCTACACTTTATTCCTCACAATGCAATGAAGATAATCCAAAAGGGTTTTCAGAGTATCAGAAATATCATCAATGAAAGGATCTTAATATGAGGTAATCATTTATTCTAGTCATAA
This sequence comes from Viscum album, assembly GCA_963277665.1. NCBI lineage: Eukaryota > Viridiplantae > Streptophyta > Magnoliopsida > Santalales > Viscaceae > Viscum > Viscum album. Next base: position 281,311,684 of record OY728136.1, on the reverse strand, counting down.
ATAAATTTATTATAAATTTAATGTGAAAGATTATCTATCAAGGTTTCAGAAGATTCTAAGATAAACAAAATTTTAGTTTGACACCTAAAAAAGGAACCTACACTATTATTGAAATCTTTCATGTGGTATCAGAGCAGTCACATTTCAAATTAATAATTATTTATTTGTGTGTTGGTCTATACAATAAAAAATATTGGACTTATACCAATTTTTTTTTAGTAAAAGACAATATGTCTGTTGGTATAAATGAGTAATTCAAAATGATATGTTTTATTGGTATTAAATTCAAGTACCAACATTTATTTTTACTAACATATATATCAGTTGTTATGAATTGTTTTATTCCAACATCTGTTTTACTAACAATTATATTTGTTACTTTATCATATTAATACCAATAACTATTTTTACCAATAAATGAATCTATTGTTATTAATTAATAGTACAATTGTTTTTCCAACACAAAAATATGTTGCTATTATTTATTCACTACAAACAAATCATTTAACAATAATTTTTTTATCACACTCATTTAATAGTTTACTAAAAAAATTATATTGATATCAACAAAAATATTTTGATAAATATTAATAATATGACACACTATATTTGAAAGAAAATCAAATAGGTATTTTAAATATTTTTTATTTAAAATAAATTATTATATGGGATTTTAAAAACCATTTACAAAAAATGAAAATAAACATGATGATTCACATATAACAATAGTCCTTTAAAAAAAATTCAAAAAATAAAAAATAAAATGTAAAATGAAAACTGGTTCCAACCCGTTCACCTCCCCGATCACCCCTCTTCACTGGTCACCTCCCGATCTTCATCGCTCACACAATGACAATCTCCCCACATCTCCCCTTCTTCATCGATCACCTCCCGATCTTTGTCGCTCTCACTGTGTTGATCTCCCCACATCTTCCCTTCATCATCGGTCACCACCCAATGTTTGTCACTCATACAATGGTGATCTCCCCATGTCTACACTCTTCCCTAATCACCTCCATATATTCTTCACTCACACAATGGTTATCTTCATCAAGGCTTACACTCCTGGTTCATCACCGTCGACCACACCCACATCCGCACCCGTACCCTAGATTATCTACCATTGCTCACACATTCATCTACTGATGTTAAATTTTATTTTTACTTTTTCAACTATACAGACTACCTGTAGGAAGGGTCGTGGATAAAAACCCATTTCACATTAAATATGTCAATGTTTGGGCATCTTATCCGGTATGTTCTTCTATAATTGAAGTTCTAGGCACCTAAAATTACGTGCATCCATTGTTTATATTAAATTTCAGTTAGAGTTTCTATGAAATTCTAATGAAACAATATTTCATGTTCTAGTTCTTGTTTTTTGGGTGATTTTTAGTTTCTAATTACATACTTCTCTCTAGTAAAGCATTTTATCCCTAAATTGAATCACGTTCTTGTGAATAATATTTATCCACCTTGCAAGACCCTTGGTAGAATTTTTCTCCCTTACAAAACTCCTAAGATAAATCCTAGAAGAGTTGTTTCTATTAGTCCTAGCCATCATGGAATGTTAGAAATGTTTTCCATCATAATGATACATATATGTGATTATAAAATATCAGTGTTTCAAGTTAATGAATCATAGTTTATTTTAGTATTTAAAATTTATTACTCTCTACGTTATTTGAAAGTCAGTTTCTTTATGATCATATTGTTATGAATTTTTTAATTACTGAACAATCATATGTTTTAAACCTTTCAATAATCACTTGGCTGAAGTTTTTCATTAAATTTAGAATAAATGTCTGAATTCTCATAAATTTACTTATCATGTAATGTTGCAAGTGGTCCTTCTGGAATGAAACCTAAAAAAACCAATTACAGTTGACTGACCTATATTTCAAAGGATAAATATTTCACATCATCTATTTCCTAAAAAACACAATTGTTTTAAGAGATATTGAATGATCGATTTATAAGGGCTGATTGTAATGTTACACTATTGTTTGTTAATTACATTCTCAACATGTTCATAGTTTTCTATCCCTAAGAACACATTATTATATCAAATTTGCTGAAGTGTATGTTGTGGGAGATGTGGTAGGTTTTGTGTTAAAAAAATAATAAAGAGAGGATATATGATTATAATATTTACTCTCCTAATCACACATTATCATATCCATGTGATTTGATGTTGTAGATGATATTCAAGTATCAATGAGGTTGATTTAGGGTTTTCTGGTGTTAACACTTTTTCGGTGTGCCTACAAAACTGAAAATATAATTACTAATTTTGTGTTTTTTAACATGAATGAGAAAAATATTTTCATAAATTCTTCTTGTCCTATGAATCCATATAGAGAGGAATTAAATCCATTTCTGAAGTTCCCTAAACTAGATGGAAATTTCAAGTTACTTGCCGATTTATGTTGTTACTGTTCAATTACTCACTCATTTTAATCACCATCATTGACATATCTAGAATATATTTCATGGGGTATACATATTATTATTATTTTGGGTGTACTTATGTTTAGTGGTGATGATTAATTTTGAATGTGAAGCTATTTTGTGTGATAAACCATGCCATCTTATATGATTATGTTACTGGTATCTTGTTGGTGTTCCATTCTTAGGCCTTATGGGCTGCTCTGTGGTTTGTTTTGGGAATTTTATTATCAACTTTACCATTTTATTTTCCAAATTATTTTCATTCTGATGAAATATGATGCACATGATTATATTTTATTTCATATTTTGTTTTGTTTTCCTAATGTTTCAAGGAACGTGGTAATGAGAACCTATTCTTCTGTTCCTTCTTGATGAATTTAAGGAGTCTCTTATCCATTTACATATAACATCATACACATGAGAAGTGTTGTAAAAAATGCCAGTATGATTCTGAAATTTTGGTTCTTTATATTTATTTTTTATTCATTAGGTACACACTATAATATTTTTTTCAGTAATCCCCATATTTTTAGGGTGTGTGATTCAAAAGTACAACTTGATAAACATTTGGAAGCGACAAGAGGAATGGTATTCACTGATTTTCTATTAAATTTATTGAATTATAAATACTGAATTTTTTTTCATATACACAACACACTTAGATTCATCACCTAAAATTTCTCACATAACAAAATATTTAATAATGTGAATGCATCTTATTGGATGTCTGTAACAATTGATAGAATCTTGGTGTAATTTAATTTGTATGTTTGAATTAATTACTTCTTTGAAATATGGTTTATTTTTTTTTTCATGTTAAGATTCTTGAAGAGAAGGATGTCCATCTTGGAAGTATTGAAGACATCCATGAGAGGTTCACAAAACACTGCCTAGGGAAATTGAGAAGCAGTCCCAGGTTAGAGCTGGAAGGGCTTTAGGAAGAGACAAAGATCATAAATGACCAGTTGGGAAATATTAACATGTAGGGCTTTATGACGATCATCATCCATCCTATGGTTAATGCTGCCCAATATAATTTTACATCTATTATTATGTATAAAATACATGAAACATATTGTTTTTCGTGTTTGTCATTGACATATAATTGCCAATTTGGGTGCATGGGTTGGGTTCATGTTAGATTGAACATTTGGTAAACTTGTTTTTCCTCAACCTGAACACAACCCATTTTATTGATCAGGCTATGTGGGTTATTTGAGTTAAAAGAGTTGGGTTTCAAGTTATTTTATTAAAAATAATTAGATGAGTCAGGTTCAGGTTCACCCCTTTGTAAATGGGTTATGTTGGTCCACATAAGAAATATAATTTCATCGGTTTATTAGGTTATGCTGAGGATGATTTGTCTTCGAGAACATGACCCAAATATTATTTGGGTCAAAAGGGTTGTCCCGATTGCAATCTGAATCTATTTATACTCTACCTAAACCCATTTAAATATTTTTAGGTTAAAAATTTCCACCTATAATCTATCATATTGAATCCATGGTTTGGATGAGTGGGAAGGAGAAAACTACGTATGTGGAATTTTTATGCTCTAGGGAAACACTGGATGCATCGATGGAGAAGTACAAGGTTCCTCCTCAACTGACATACTTCACAGTGAACAATCAAGGGGAGTGGATTTAAAATGCAGGTTGAGGTGATGTGAACATAGTGACATGGGAAGTGTTCCCAGTGAAGGAGATCATCCAACCCACTATGTTAGATCTGATGAGCTTCTGGGTTTAGAAGGATGATGCATTTTAAATATGGTCATGGGGGTGGGATCTTCAATATCCTGAGGATGATTCATCCTAGAAATTTCTCTAACAGGTTAGTTATTTTCTCTCACATTTAGGCCATTCAATACAAATTTTCCACAAAGCCTATTTTTTGTTCGGTGAAGGTTCAAAGTCATTATTTCTTGGTGAGCTTGATGGATAATGATTACAACCACATCAACTTTGTTTCTTTTAAAAATCTATGATCTATGAAATCAATACAAGGAGTGGGTGAGTTTTCATTGTTGACAGAAACACTTTTTCAAAAAGGATCTGTTTGATATCACTTATTGAAAACTATTTATTTCATTTTGTTAAGCAGTTTGAAAAAATGTAGTGATCTGGTTCTAAAAAAAGACATTCAAATTATGGACCAGTACTTATCATAAGTGATACGTCTTGTCAAATGGAATTTAAGAGATCTAGAAACACTTGTTTAGAATCACTTATCATTATTTGTATGTAATACTAGTAGTTTTAAATAATTGTTATTAAAGGGATCTTATTGTTATTTATTCCATTTAATAGAGTGTGAATAATTGATTTCATTTTTTGACACTTTTTTTATTTACAATATTTATATTATTAATTCCATTGTCGTGATGAATATTTATTTAAAAAGATATAATTTTATTTTTACTATGGAAGTTATGGTTTATTTGTATAAAAAGTTTTTATAACTTCCAAATACAAATAAGTTTTCATTATTTAAAATAGAAGAAAAGGTAGTGAATTTAATTTATTCAACAATGAAATGATTTCATTAACTGTGAAATTGAATATGGAAGGTATCGCATGTCCAGATCTTGAAGGGGGAGTCACTCTACTTGGAGGTATTATGAATCGTTACTATAATGGTAATCAATTTTGCAAAGTTGTTTCTTTCCCATGGCCACATGATTTATGTGATAGGGAATTAATGAATCTTTGAGCCTTTTTAGGTGTTGGGTTATTATATATATATATTATTTTAATGACAATGAATTATTAAATTCTTTCCTAATATGTTGTAAATATTTAATCATGTTTTTTAATAATAAATAACGATTTGGGATGATTTTATTGTGTCCAATAATTTTAATTGGTTTCATTATTAATGGTGAAATACTTATTTTTTTTTGATTTTAAGTTTTGTTATTATTTTGTTCATATAATGTGTATGTGATTAGTTAAGTCTATCTACGGGAGAGACGACAACAATAAATTTGTGCAGACAAGGAAGAGGGTGAAGAAAATAGGGGATGGGAAAGTTGATGGATGCAAACCCAATTTCTGCAAGGCATAGTGGATGACATATAAGCTTGGATAAAAGATCCCAACTATTGTGGCCATTTCATCACTATTATAGTGTATTGTAAGTGTGTATTTCTTTACCAGTTTAAAACATGATAGTGAAAAATTATGTTTGAGGGACATATTGTGGATGATGTTTTATGGAGTTACATGTAAAGTGTTTTGAAGTTTGAACATGTTTTTTTAGAGCTTGTTTGATGGAGTTACATTTAAAGTCGTTCAGAGTTTGAACCTACATGTTTGTAACATGTTTTTTGGTGCTTCATGACCTTTCATGGAACTTGAAAATGTTTTTAAATTATGTTAGAACATGTCTCTCTAAATAAGGCCTTAGTTTTAAATAATTCAATTTAATAATTATTATATAATAAATATAATATATATAATATATATAATTAGACTAATAAATATAGTATAAAATTTTGGAAAAAAATATCACAATATCCACACATTATATTTTATTTAAATATAATTTACAAATATATATCAGTTGTTGGTATTTTTTTATAAATATTGATAATATTATCAACAGATAAATCTATCACAATGTTTTTAACCAACACATATTTTATTTGTTGGTATTATAATAATTGAAACATAACTATTTTACTTATCATAATAATATTTAGTAATATATTTTTTACCAACAGTTTAGTGGCATGAAAATTTTTGTTGGTAAAACGTTTTACCAATAGAAAATGCACTTTTACCAATAGATATATCCCTATTGGAAAAAGCTAATTATTTTTTAGTGATATTTGAAAAAGTGGGAAAATATTTCATTTTATATTATTCATTCTTTAATCCGTTTTAATTAACATGATTTATACATTTTGATTATCATCATTCATGTTTTTTTAAATCATTAATAATAGGTGAAGAATGAAAAAATATTCCATTGGCAAGTGATAAAGATTGTGTCCAGATAGCATGGGATTATAAAGTGTGTAGCTGTAGTAAACACCGTGTAACCAAATTCACTGCACCAGGCTATGTCACGGGATAAATGATGTTTCAAGTATTACATTACATGTGGTTTATTTATTGCACACTACATTTTGACCAGGCTGACCAAGAACACAATTTTTTGGATTACATGTTTTGTAGCTAGCGTACAATTGGGTAGTATACACGATTTAGAAGGGAAATTTGTGCTAAATATTTTCTCAAATAAATGGGAAAAACCATATGAGGATGATTATCTAGAACATTAATAGATCACAAAACATGTATTCAACATATACTACATGTAATACATTAATTCTATCATCCTAAGTACACACCGATCCATTTAGGGAGTCAAGTTGAAACACAACAAGTAGAATGCACAATGTATAACTGGTGTACACATCATGTGCTCCCGTATATGAAGAGCACACTTAGTCTTTTGTAGGGTTGTGTGGACACATATCAATCATGATACATGACATATTGCTAGATTGTACACGCCATGTAGTACATCATAGGTATACATCGAATCCCCATGCGTGTATCCCAAGTACATGGTAATTATGTACACAATTTTTATCTCATAAGTAAATTCCCTAGAGTCTCCCAATAAATGATAGAATTAAACTACGTTATATTGTCAAATTGAAACATTAAAACCTTATTTAATTTATTGGAAGGCATGATATTTTTTAAAATTTTATAATGGTTTTAAATAATCATTAAATAAACAATTAATTTATTATAATAATATTTTATTATTGGTTCTTCTATTTATTTACCATGAATTATTTTAGTGATGAGTATCTCCAAGAGAATTTATATTTTCATTCAGATGAAAGGATTTTAATTAATTAATTAATTAATTAAAGGATGTTTTTCTTAATATTAAACAATGTATAGAAATAAATATTAACCCGGTATACTTTTTCTTATTCATTATACGTGTTAGACCATTAATGAAATTTACCATGAGATATGTATATTTTTAAATTATTTAATTTAATTTACTTCATGGGTTTGTAAATATTAATTATTAAATTAACTATGATGGATGATAAGTCATATCACCCTCCATTATTATACAGGACCTGCGTGTCTAAGGTTATTTATGTAATTCCCCTTGGAAAATATTTTGGTTCCCCTCACCTACTTGTGTGTTATATAAATACATGTAATAAATGAAGTATCCCAATGAATATGAAGGCGGTTCATGATGAAACCCAGATGATGCTAACTCAGGTTATACATAGGTTTACATGCGTAATTTTTGAATGCATTCCAAGATTGTCATAATGAGTTATTTTATATAGGTCAAAGGATGATTTATTATCATCTTAACAAATCAAGTGTTAGAAAATCTCATCATCAGGTCATTTATCTATTCATTTATTTCTATGTACTATTTATTTTATGGATAAAAGACCATAATCACATAAATAAATGAATTAATGTGTAAAGGAGGAATTTAAAGAAATGGATCATGCATAAATGTTTTATACAAAATGGTTATTCAATTAAGTAAAATGAACTTAATATTAATAAGTAATGTAAAAAATAAAAGAAGATAAAATTTATGAATAATAAATAAAATCCGTCAACTATATATTATGTCAAACTTGGCCTTCAATTACATGATTATAAATGAAATAAATAGAACTAAGTGTTTGACCAAACCTTTTTGGGACCCTTAATTTTATCAGGTGAATTATTATGAAGGTTTTGGGTAGGATTAACCGTTATACATCAAGAGGATAATTTCTTTCTGGACTTGTTGTAATTTGGAAGCTAGTGTTGAGGAAATCAAAGTTAGGATTTTTGTATTGGAGAATCCACTCAATGGATCAAAGAGCTAGATTATCATAGTTAGAAAAGACCTACCTATCTAAATACCTTATAGTATCTGGACCAACCCTTGTTGGGGTTATTTTAAGAGGTATTTGGATCCATTCAACTACAATATCCAAGAAACTAGACATTCTATGTTCAATGGTGAGAGATATTGAAACTTGATAAAATTGTGGGAGATTTAATAAAATTTTATTTATTATTATTTCTTATATAATTTTTAATCAATGAAAGTACTAATAATCTATTTTTAATTATTGTAGATTATGGAAGAACAACCACCAAAATTTTGTGATTATTCCCCAAATTAGAGAATGTATTTATAAATAAATTTTTTGGTTTTGGTATAATCATTTATGTGATACATTATTATTAAAAAGTTTTTATTTTGTGTAAGAATCCCATACTCTTGTTTTTCCACCCTAAAAGATGATAGAAGGTGAAAGGGATGCCTACCATATATATGAAATGGCTTATTCCTATGTTTATTATATTATATTATCATAGATTTCTAGATATTTAATGATACACGGTAAAGAAATGGATTCTTGAACCATAATTTCATATATCTTATCTCTTAAAAAAGAGAAGGAAATGCTATAATTAAATAAGACTGTCAATACACTATATCAGTGTAAACTGGAAGAAGGTAATATTACTACTGATCCTAAATTCAAAATACCAGGGTATATTGACCAGTTTGTAAAATTATGCTTCCACTTGGATAATGAATTTTCCATTAATATTATCTTATTACCCTTACCACCAAGATTATTCTTATTTTTTCAATCCCAAATAAACTAGATAGATAATTTTCTCAAGATAACTTTATCCATACTTTACCAAGTGGTAAGGATTGGCCAAAACATTATTTCCAACAAATTCCATTAAATGTTTGAAAGAAAATGTCAAATATTCCATATATATTGTAAAGACAAAATATCCTTCAAGTCATCCTTCATAGAGACAAAAGATTCAATGGCGGAAGAAAAAACTGGTGCCTATTTACTTATTATATTGAAAGAATATGTAATGGAAAAGAAATTACAACACATTGAAGAGGAATGTAGTTTCATCTAGTTTAGGTATATTAATCAAATTTTAAATCTTCATTTTTTTATTAAATACATTATTCATAAAACATACATGTATTGAAACATAGAAAATGAGAAATAATAGAGAGGTTATAGAGTGAACTCAAAAGGAGATGAAAATGGGTGACTCCTATATAGGCCAAGGGGAGATCACTATTTCTCATTCCTCAATTGTATTTATTCGGGTATTTAATATGTTTTACCAAAACAATTATCTAATTTTATGGATAGATACATTAAGAAATTATTTCACGTTTGGAATAAATGATTTTATGGAACTTTAATACAAAACTAAAATTTTAGTAAATATTAAATCACATATATCCATGAAACGGGACATCAATTTTCATTTCATTTCTCTCATTACCGAAGTGGGGAATGCAAATGATATCCACATTTTTAGATCGGTGGCACTTTTCTTTGCAATTTATAAAATTATGGGAAAAATTATTTTCAATAGGATTTCAAGAATTTCTAATAAAATTGTGCCACCAAATCATTTTGGCTTCATCAATGGTATGAATATTTAGTATTATCTTATCACTACCTCTGAATTTATTAGTCTTCTAAAAAAATTCCATTAGAAGGGGTAATATCTTCCTCGATATTGATGTCAAAAAATCCTTTAACACCTTGGATTGGGGATTCCATTGTAAGGTTTTAAATTGTTTTGGTTTTGATAAAAAAAATTTAATTAGGTTAACTCTATTTTTAGTTTAGTACTCATTTTAGTGATTTTTAATAGCACCCCCAGAGGCTATTTTACCTGCTCAAGATGTATGAGGGAAGGTAATATTCCTATAAAAAATCTTGGTGTCCTGATCTTTTGGTGAAAATCACACATTAGACATTTTTCTCATATTATTAGACAAGACACAGATCTGTTGACTTCCTAGAAAGGAAGACTCTTTTGATGACTGGAAAGGTTAGTCTTATTAAAGCTATGATTATTTCATTTTTTTATTGTTTTATGGTTTATAGATAGCCATTCTCCCTCATCAATATCATTAAAACTTCTATGAAAACATTTTTCTAGAGTAGAAAAATTATTCAGAGAAAACCTATGACTATTCCTTAGAATCAATTCTACAATCCAATTGGGAAAGTTGGAATGGTTATTAAATATATTTTTAAATTCAATGAATATTTTCCGGATAACTTCATGTGGAGACTTAATAATGGGAAGGAATACTCTCTCTCTTTTCTCAGATAAATATTTTTAAGAAGGCTTAAAAGGGGAAATCTCAATTATGTAAACTCTTCTATTTGGACTTTCACAAAAATTCTTTCTTCACTAGTTCTTTGAATTTTAATTGGTTATATAATAATATTTCTTGTTTAAATTTTTTGTCTGAAAACTAGACAATTATTCCTATTCTTAAGACCCTTATCTCACATGATACCTCTTTTGACACTAATGTTTGGATCAAAGATAATCTAGAGATTTCTTTGGATGTTCTTCCTGAAGGCATCAAATACTTGGTATCGAATTATAATTTTATCAATGTAGATGATATTATTGTTTGGGAACCTGATCTTAATGATATTCTATCTTCAAGGTCCTTATATTGTGATAATATGCAGGGGCCTACCAACAATTGGACTAAAGCCTTGAGATTTTTTTATTCTACCATCCAAATTATCTATTTCATAGAGAGTAATGTATTATAAACCTCCCAATATATTTTTTTTTCTTTTTGGGTGTTGGAATTAGTATATATTCTAGATGTTACTTATGTTTTCATCATAAGGAATACATCGACCATATTTTCTAAGGTTTTGTTACTGCTTAGGCCAAAAGGACATCCATTGCAGATTGTTTTGAAGTTGCAATCCCAAGATATTATTGAATTCAGGAAAACCTTCTCATATAAAGGAATTTTAAACTTTCAAAGAAGATTTTTAACCTCTTAATTGTTGGTTTCATGGATGTTATCCATAATATATAGGCTAATAAGAAAAAATTGGCTTGTGAAGGTTCTACCTTCAGTCTGCAGTCAGATCTGGATCATATTTGTTTTTCTGTAAAACATCCAAATTCTCTTAAAAAGGAATACTATGAAATCTAAATTCATGATCTTAATATTCTCAAGAATCTTTGTATTTCATAAAATTTTCATCATCCTTATTTAACCTTAGAATTCATGTGGATGCCTCCTTTTTTGGGATATATCAAAAGCAATAAAGATGGTATGTTAAGAGGAAATACGAGATCTTCGGGTTGCAGTACGGTTTACAAAAATAGTTGTGTTTAAACTATGGGATGTTTTTTTCCTTGTTGATTAAACATATTTATTGATTTTTAAATGATCGGAATTATTAATATGGTGTATCTTTAAAAACAACATGGCTATGTCAATTTGTTTCATGAATGTGATTCCACCATAGTGGTTCAGGCTACCAGAAGTAGCTATCTTTATCTATCATGGAATTTGATATCCAAATAGAGTAACTTCATGGAATATCTTTCATCTATGAACTACATTATTACACATACCTATAGTGAGAAACATTACTCAGCTGATGGGATTTTCTATTAAAGGAGTTTCTTCTCTTTATTTTAAGTGGTGAAATGATCTTCCTAAGGAGTATTTTACTTCTAGAATCATGATTGTTATAAGAAGTATTCATTTATACTTTTGTGGTTTGGATTTTTTTAATAAAGGATACTTTTTTCCTTCTAATAAAAATCTCATTCTACCTAAAAAAACTTTTTCACCGCTCATCATGACTAAAATATATCAAGATTATGCTTGTTAAAGAATATATCTATGATAATCATATTGGGCCATTGATTGTAAAAGCCACCTCATTTAGAGGAATAATTATGGAAGATGTATATATAATGATAAAAAATAGGGACCCTTTAGTATATGTCTATTATGGATAACAAAAAGGGTATGCGACATCTCTAGGTATGAATAAGTTATGCATATTAAAAAATTAATTTATAAACAACTCATGTATAGCGATCATAAAATATTCATTTGGAAACAAATCCTTGATGTGTATCTATAACTTTTTAGTGGGAGTGTGATTATTTTTCAATATAAAAATAATGATAATATATGAAAAATTTTATTATATCTTACCCATTTTTTATGTCTAGGGAATGAAATTTCTCAACGTTTGATTTAAATTAGCAACTGTGTTCGGGGAACAAAATATATAAAATTGATATATAAAGTTGATAAATATCATTATAGTATATATATTAACATAGTATTGAAATATATAGGTTGAAACAATTCAATAATAAATTTTTGTAGGCATATAATCTTTCTAGTAGAAAATGTATGGTAATTTAAAGAGATTATGGATTTAGCCGTCTAGGTTGACATTGAATTAGAGAATGGTCAACTTGAAACTACCTATTGGTTGCTGACTACAATAAATATGTGTCTCCTTAGGATCCATGTGTAGATAATTTCAACAACACATGGAAGATATGAATCACATATTCTTAATTTGTAATAGTTATCCATCTTTGTGGCATGCCATTTTTTATTTATTTGAAGTCCATCTCCCTCATGAAGATTTCATTCAGGACTTTATCAAGGAATTTTTTAGAATTGATCTCTCTCAAAAAATAATAAATCTATTCATTTTGACCACTGCTGAACTGGTGCATAACATCTAGCTTAGAATAAATAGGTGAAGGACTAAACATGAACACATCATCATGCAGTCTCCCATGGTTTAAATCATAGTAGAAGTGATGTATGTAAATTCTATATAGAATGGGCACTCTGATAACTCTATTCATGATTTTCTATTTTAAAACTTTTTGATATTGTAGGTAATTTTTTTCTCCTAAAAGAACCATTTATGTTATTTAGAACTCATGTTTTATTGTATGGATCAAATGAAACACCAATGGCACCTCAAGAGGGAATCCAAGCCCTACAGGATATGGGGATATTTTTAGAAATCATAATGGTATTGTTATGAGTCGACTTTATGGACCCCAAAGAATTTTATCTTCCATATAGGCTAAAATTATTGGATTGATCAAAGTGGTGGATATTAAAAGGCAATGAGGGGATAGTAAATTAGGGTTTGAAATTGATTCTACCTCTATTGTGAAATATTTAATCTATGGTAATAATCATTTATCTCATAAGGTGACCACCCAATGGATCAATTTCTTGGATACTCTATCAAAAATTAATTATTTAATTACCCATGTTTTTTGGGGGGAAAACTATATTAATGACGACCTTTCAAACAAAGGGAAAAAAAGAAAGGAGTTTACTTTGTCTAATACAATACCTAATGAATTGAACCATATTTCTCAAAGACATATATGTAAATTTCCTTCCTTCAGAATGTTGAAAACTTTTTTTGTCAATAAAATTTGATTATCCCTTTAGGATGAGCTAATATTTCAAAGAAACAAGCTTATGTGCTAGGAATTCGTCTCATGTTCCGTGATATGAACTGAAATTTGATATTAAGGATGCATAAATAATAATAGGTAAATATCAAATAGATCTAACATAATTTCATAGACTTGTGATTATAAATATCTGAAATCACTTGGAAAAGTAAAACTAGATGAGTTCCTACTGTCTAGAGGAGTGAGAATACTAGTAATAAAGGAAACTAAATACTTCTTTACACTTGGTTCAACTTGAGTTAGTATCTAAAAAACATATAAATCAATATGAAAGAAAAACATTATTAGAGGAAATGGATTCCCTATCTATAATATCTGCATAAATTATGGCTTCTGATGCATCTTAAGAAGTGGTTTTAACAATGCCCTATTCCGGTATGGGGTTATACCGAATGCAATAGATTTATCATTTTATAATCATCTTTGTCTATAGATATCGTCAGGATGTCAATATTTTAACATGGTAATAAGATGTGGATACCCAGTTATATCACTTAATGAGGGATTTTATGAAGATAATAATATGTTAGTAAATAGATTAACATCATAGACACATGGATTTACCAACCATATAAATGGAAACATGGTAGGCCTAGTAGTCATAGCCATACTCATAAGAATAATGTTTTTCATGTGGGGACTAATCATTCATTATTAGTTGGATTTAGTTCAATTGGGAGATTTCTGGAGTTTTTGACCTAGAACAAACTACTTTATACTTTGGATTATATTTATATTCAAGGAAGGGAATATTAATATAAATTTCTTATCACCTTTTATTTTTTCTTCTCTATAACATTGATGTGACAATGTCCTAGATTATATGTCACATTAATAAGGTTATTACAGTTCCCCACTATGATGGGAACCATGAGAAGATATGACGATATTCTTAAATACAGTTCTATATTTGGATAACATACTATGATATAGAACATTATATATAGATAGTCTAGTGAGAGTATTTGCAAGTAGATGGGGATTGTTCCCATGAAGTTCACACTTAATAATATACAGGATGGGAGATTATGAGGACATACCCACTAGTAAGAATTCTATATGTTTTGGTGTCATTAGATATTCCTATATACGAGCATGTGTAATGGTCCTTAGAATTTTAATATTATCATTAAGGAATATCAGAACTCATTCACTATGAATTACGGACAAAACCCATCATGCCATATGTTGGAGGGATGTAGTGTACTTAGGGTGCATCACAAATGACATGTTATTAATGTATAAGTTGAGTAAAGAATTTTCCCTTCCATATTATTAATGTTGATATATAAACCCTTTTATTGAAAGATAACCATCCCATAAATTCCATGGATATGGTTTAATGAGATTTTTTTCAGATAGTCAAAGAAATTTGTGTCAAGCATAAAGGTTGATGACACATATGTGAAACCTAAGTGATTATATATTAAAAAAATGGAATATATTACATAGTCAGCATTCATATACGATTATCGATGTTGTGACATTAAGTTCTTTCTCTTGGGTTCCTTGATCCATTTCTATAAATAAATATTCGACTTTAGGAATTCATATGTAATTCTAATGAGAAACAATCCTAGAGGGTCACACACTAAGTGTTTCCTTTGATCTTGATTAAATTCTATTCAAATTTAATTAATGGAATAAATATTATTCTCAAGGTTGAGAAATAATTTCATTCAAGTTTTATTTTTCTCACAAATTAAATAAATATTCATTCATCATATTTTGAATTAAATTTATATATTTATTTTATTGAATATTTTTAAGATATGATTTCTCTAGTTTGTGGGGAAAATTTTATTTATTAATCAAATGTTTATTCAGATTTTCAAAAAATGTCGATGATTTCTAATGGACCCAGACCACATTCATTGATAAATATTAATTTATAATCCAAAAAAAAATTTTAATTGTGAAAGTTTTCACGTGATCCATAAAATAATTATAATAATATTATTGTTATGTGGTATGGAGTTTAATAAATATTATAATATTATTTGAGGTACAATACTACATTACATAATATTTTAAACTAAATTATATCTCTATAAATAGATGGTTATGTCTATTGTGTAGGGTTAATTGAAAATGGAGAATAGTGAATCATTTTGAACAATTTACATCTCTCTCTCTATCTTTAATTCCTCCTATATTTCACTCAATATTGAGAATAAATTCTACAATACCGAAGGATATTAGAGAGATCAAGATGAAAAATTCAAGATAAATGATTCATTGCACCTGCACTTGTAAATTATTTAAAATTTATCCAATATCAAATAAGTATGTGTGGATCACAACTAGAGGGATAATATAATTGAATCATTATATCACAATAAAGATAGTATGAAATGGTTTTAGAAATATCAAAAACATCATCAATGAAATGAGCCTAAGATGAGGCAATTATTTCTTTCGATCATAAATTAATTAATTATAAATTTAACATGAAACATCCACTCTTAGAGTTTCAAAAACATTAAATTAAAAAAAAATTAATTTCACTCCTACCAAAGACACTTCCACTGCACCTAAATCCTTCCAGTTTGATAAGGGAGTGAACTTTACCTCTCTCTTCCAATGTGTTTAGAATGTCGATTTCATCAGGGAATAAGAATCCCTTCTTGCTTATGAGAACATCCTTTACAAATACAAATGGGAAGGAAATGGATTAATTATCAAGTTGTATAACCACTAATGTAGGTTTGAACTCTCTTATATTCTTGAATTAATAAACAGATTAAGTAATTGTGTTAATTGATGCTCCTAAATATCTTATTGCATTTTAAAAGGTGTGTTCTTTTGTAGTTCAAGGAATAGTGGAGGCACATGGATCTTGAAATTTCCTAGGTAGTTATGGGTTAATAAGGGAAGATATAGTCATATCTATATTTACTTTTCCATTCCCTTGTAGTCTTCGATTATTCAAGTAATTGATGACAGTTATGATTTGAATATCTTATCCTTGATGATCCTTAATTGAAATTATTTGAGTGATAATATTAGTTTTCTATCTTATGGTATTATTGAATAGATATTTCAATATGTTTTTCTTAGAGTCTTATTGAATTTTTCCATTTTGGTTAGTTTGTATAGGGTTGGGGACTACCTCTCTGAAAGGATGGTGGTCAGAAAGACGGTTGTTTTTTTAGATAGGGGGTCTTTGAGGCCATTGGTTACCAGATCTATATTTAATGTTGGAATATTATTAGGATATTTTATTATAGGTTAATTTACGTTGCTATTTCTTCTAGAAAATGGAATCACCACTTCCAGTTCCTTTAACTTAAGGGCATGCATTAGTGTTGTGCCCTAAGGAGTGAAACAATTTACCGACTTGAGGGGGTGTCAAAGGCATGGTCTCCTAAAACATATTCAAAACTCATTATATAATGTGAGATGTTAGGTCTTGCATTTTTTTCTAATAATTGGGAGTTATAACTTTTTACCTTAATTAATTCACTTGTAATAATTCTTGCACCGAATTGCAGATAATTCTGGGAGGTCCTATCGACCAGTTTTTTGACTTATATAGAGGGCTTATCAATACGTTCTCCTCATAAGGAAGCATACAATAGGTTTCTGTAATTTACATTAAACCTTGGTAAAATAATACTAGTAAATTATGGTCTTAAAAAGGTTGTTATGACTATGATTTTGTTAACCACTTCATCTTTCCAAATAATCATAATGGGTTTTCCCACTTTATTATTTAATTTGATAAATATCTTTCCTCAAATGAGTACTTCTTGAGTCCAGGAAGAATTTTTATTGGAAATAATTTTACAAATCATCCATGTTGGTGACCTAAATAGGTTTTAGGATTTCGAGACACTCCTTGGAAAATATTTCATGAGATAATTGGAATTCCTACCAACTATTATAATCCTTAGTGAATCCTCCAAATTTGTAGACATTGCTAAACTCTCCAGATTATATAATGTTTATACGGGGATCCAATATTCATAAACCATTAAATTTAGGCATAAATCCAATCATTCCATTTATAATCTCACAATATATTTGAAAATTTAGTTGTTAAATATGGTTATTATTATTAATATTGGGTTCATGTAACCCTATAAGGGTCCTATGCAATTGATATAGATTTCATCCATGTTTTTGCTACCTAGATTGAATATAGTGGAATAATTGAAGGAATATGGGTAGGTCACCAAGTGAATAGTGAAAAATTCCTTCCCTAGTAACGCACTGAGATTTTATGACATATTTTTTTCTTTTTAAAATAAATTTAATTTATTCAACATCTTATGATACACATAACCCTCAGCCTAAAGAAAACACAATATAGTATACCTTTATTAACAAGATACTAAATTATTGAAATTAATAGTAATAAACCCATTTTAATGTTTTTTAATGGCTCTAAATTATTCAAATAAATTTTTAGTAAATTCTATAAACTATTTTAAAGAATAAATTTTCCTAAGAAATGGTTATTATTTCTTTCTATGGGAAAGTAATGTAGTTAGTATTTTTCAACATTTAGAAATTTTATTTTTAAAAATAAACTTTATTTTTCAAATAAACATGAAAAAATTATATTTTAGTTAATTTCTAATAATTTTCTAAAAATATTAATGTTTTGATGAATATTGAGAGTATTAGTTTTTATTGAAAACACACTTTTCATTTAAAGAATATTCAAAGTTAAATTTTATTTTAATATGTTTTTAAATTTAAAATTATTTAATTTATATTATTAATAATCCAATTATGGTTGTTGGGATTAATTTTTTTTATATTTTGGAAAATAAACTTTTTATACTTAAGAAAATATTTTTTTATTGAAAATCATTTCACCAAGTTTGGTGAGATTATTTTAAAAGAAATTTCAATCACATTTAGATATTTAATTTGATAAAATTTAATCAATAAATGGAATCATCATTTTCAATTTTTTTATTGAGTCAACTTTTAATTTTGGTTATAATGAATACAAAAATAAAAAAAATTTACTGTGGTTTAGGTTAAAATGGGTTTACCATGGGTTAAATCAAGAGATAAGGGTAAATTTCCCAATTAAACTTATATAAATATTGTTTTCTATCCATATTTGGTCCTCATACAATCCCAAAATCGATTCTTTGTCCATTTGAATAATTTTTCTTGATAATGAAATTATTATATTTTAATCATTTAAGAAATTCTTAGTGTGTACTCTCCCCCACTTATAAAAGGACACTTATCCATACTATTCCTTACACCAATTTGATCCTTAAACATTGACCAAACCCTAACCAAATCTATTATAAACTTCCTTGTACATGAATTTGAGATTTTTTTTAAATCTTAAAATACCATTCCAAGGGTTCTTAATAAAAGATCTAAAAGAGACCAACCTAAGGAGATGTAATAATCATACCAAACCTCTTTCAATTTATTTCATTTTATACAACCTATAAATATATTTTATTCATAATAAAATAATAAATTCAGTATAATAAGCATACTAAAATGTTATTTTCATTTTTTAACCACTAATATCCACCCTCTATTATATCAAATGGTAAGTGAAAGTTTCACTTGTGCGTACATGTAAATGAATGCCTCCACATAGAGATATAATTCATTACCCGTCAACATATTTCAACGATGAGGATTATGAAGGGTTTGAATTTTATGTATGATATTTCTGAAATAATTATTCTTATATAATTATAATATCATCTACACCTTCTTTCCATTTAGTCCATTAGAAAATAATAACATTGCTTGTCCGTACATGTGGATTACAACCACCACGAAGTGACGAGATACATTTTTCTTTTATGATTTACAAGGATGGTAATAAGTATATATTTAATGAATATATTTTATATAAATGATATAACAAGTATTCTGAAAACTTGAATTATTATTTACCTTTATTTTTTTTCAACTATTGAAGAGTGAAAACAACTTTCATGCGTATGTATGAGCTGCCATCTCATTGTACGATGTAATTAATTTTTCAATATATATGTTTTATGGATGAAAATAAATACACATATAATGAATATATATGATATTTATATCTTTGTTAAAATATTGGGGATGGTGGAACCATTATAAAATTATAAGGAATGGAACTACCAAACAAAAATTCTCTTGAAAAAGGAAACATTTAACACCTCAAAAACGATGCTTTTAAAAATGGATTATTAATAAAAGGGTGTGAGAATGTTATAAGTGGATCTTATAAGTATTTAAATGAAATAATGTATAATTATAAGAAATTTAAATTTATTATACATTAGTTTATATAAATTTATAAGCAATTCCAATTTGATGTAAGAGATGTTTTGTCTCACTTTTATTTATGTGAGACACGTGTCATATTCACAACTTATTTATTTTATGTGATGTATATAGTCCCCGTAAATGAAATTTTTTAATGATTATCCTGAAAATTATGAAGATATATATATATATATATCCATATAAGGTTTTATTTTTCATTAGGATTTAATTTTAAAGGTAAAAAAGTCGTAAGGTATTTTTGTTACAATCTTTTTGTTTATCAGGATTGTTTATTATTAAGTCTTAGATCATGAAATTTCAGGATATATCTCTCTAGAATATCAATAATTTTATTATACATTTTTTATTTCTATATATTACATTTTTTACATTAGTTTTTCTCTATTTAATATCTTAACATACTGAACGAATGTTTTTAAGAAAAATAAAATTTATTTCTCTCTTAGGTGAAAAAACTATTTTTTGTTCCACGTCTTTGTTTTCTAATTTTTTTAGTAATTAATTTAATATTTTCATATGATTGTTTGAAGTTATTTTTAAACTAGATTTACTTTTTAATTTTTTTAAAATGAACTTTTTAATTTTATAAATGTGGAGCTTTTGACTTTTTACTAAAAATCTGAAAAGAATATTTGTTTTAATATACATAGCACAAAAATAATTTCTTATCGTTTTTACTGTTCAATAATTTGAAGGATCCTTTACTTTTTTTCAAGGAACCATTCAAATCAAATGTTTTTCATAATTTTTTGGAACTTTTTAGATTCTAAGAAAGTCATATCTAACTAAAAAAGTTATTTTCCTCAGGAAATATTTCAAGTGATATTTTAACTGTATTTTCCTCTCATATTACCTCATTGGAAGTTACTTATGATTCATTGGGTATATAATCCAACAATAACATCCATATTTCTTTCTATATATATTTTATGATTATGATGACAAGATGTTTATGAAACCCATTTATTTTCTATAGGTTATGTTATAATGAAATGTTGAAATGTTTATGAAACTCCTTTCCTTTCCAGGGGTTATGATATATGATGAATGATTTATGATATTATGGAATATATATGAATGGATTATGATTATGTAATTGGTGAGATCATAATTATATATCCCTGTAATGCATTGGGGAAATATATGTATCTAATGTGAAAATAAGGACTGGAATGGGGAGTGAACCATGTTCAGCAAGGGACTCTATCTAATATGGTTGTCTTGAGAGAGAACCTTGAAAATTTTTATGTGATTTTTTAAATTTATTGTACTCTATGAAGTATAGTCTATGTACCCTTTTATTAAAACGAATCCTACGATATGAATGAACCCCATGATTAAAATTAACTTTATAAAAAATATACATTACAATTTAACCCAAAAAATTTTGTATATTACTCTTAAAAAATGCATGTTGACACATAGAAAAGATAAAAAACTAATCATATACATTTTTTTTCAAACATGAAAAAATTTACTATAGAAATAATCCTTAAAAATATTAAAAATAATTCTTACCCTCAAAATACTAATTTTTTTTGAGTGTTTTTAATTACAAGGCTTATGTGACTTGGGGCCTATGGGTCATGTAATCGAAAACCCTATATGTCTTTAGGACTCCCAGTCTTATAAGTGTTCCTCCTAAACCCAATTAAAAAAAGGTATTATCATAAAAATAAAAATATGGAATTTTCAATAAGACAGTGTTTGTGATTTTAATAAAGTGTCTTACATGATCTTCAAATAACTATTCTATTTGATATTTTTTTCATGGAATTATTTATTTTCTCATATGGGTTTTTTTAAATTTTTAGAAAACTAATTTATGGATTAAATAAGTCAATCAAAATATTAAAATACCCATGTGTTCTTAAATATTATGGATATTATTCTAAATAAAATAATTCATTGTTAATTTTTCTACAAATAGAGTAAAAATAACACATTTCAAACAAGAGAGAGGCATACAATTTCTTTTAATATAAGTACTATAAAAGTACATGTTCTACAAAGTTCAAACACCATTTTTTCAAATTGTGGTGGTTGTATTTGTTTTCCTAAATAATCAATGTTCAACATCAGTAATGAAGGGACAATGGTCATATATTCTATACCATAAATCAATTCTGCACCTCATTATCTAGTTCCATTATTTTTATTTTATATTGTTTTATGTATTACAAATTTCACACTAATTGTGACTCTTTTAAAATTAATTATATCGGTTATAATAACAACAAAAATGTATCGATTTAGTTATAAAATTTTACCAAAATGTAATTATTCATAGGTTTTTCTTCTACCTATAAATGATCATTATTTTTTTGTCCTATGTAATAGACTAGATTAAATATGAACCTATAACCAATGATTAGGTTCAATGCGCACCTTCTTAAAAGACAATATCATAGTGCATCCCTTAAATATTCTAGGGTTAGAGAGTTTATGAATATTAGATGTACTTTTACTTTGATCTAAACTATTATAAAACCATTATGTTCATTTCTTACCCTGTTTTATAATTTATTATTGAATTTTTTATTCCTTTTCCACTAAATATTAAAATAAATTTTACAGTCTAATCATTTTAAAGAAAGAAAATAAACCCCCTTTATTATCTATTTTCATCCTCATTGTAGGATCAATCACAACAAATATGATATAAGGTACTAGAAAAATAAGTTTTTTATACTAAATGGGACAATGAAATTAAAAAATATGGATTTTTATGTAAATTTTAAATGAAACTTATTGAGTTTCAATTATGTTTGTTATCATTGATATGATACTCCAAATAAAACTAAGGGAAAAAAATTTCATGATATTTCATCTTAATAAATTGAACAATATTCATTTACTTAAAAATATTTCAAAAATTTTCATGCACATTACATTATATATATAAGTTCATTTGAAAAAAATATGGTATTAAAAAATGTACTATAGATAATTAACTTATGGCATGATTGATTATTCTATACAGGTCTTGGAAAAATATAAAAAATAATTAAAATTTCCCATGGATATTCAATAAAGGTCTAAAAGATATTTACACTAAGAAAAATTCCTTGTGTGGCTTTTTCTCTAGTAAAGGTGATTGTAAGGCCATCACCTGCTAATAAAATGTTTAAATTGCTAATTTTATTGAATAAATTCATGGGGACATGTGAAAAAATTCATCAATACTATAGAATATTTAGAAATTTTATGTAATTAATTGATGCACCATATAGATGGTCACACATATTTTTTCTCTCAACACAAAATATATTGTTTTATTGATTTATTACAAAAGAAATTACATTGAAAATAAATTACCCTATCATGTCATAAATAATGTATGTTTCTACAATTATGGAGAATTTTTTGTTGACCATTTAATTATTATTGTATGGAAATGAGGATTTTTATAGATTATATAATCAATCATTTGTATATAAAAAATGGTTTAGTTGAATCACTAATAAGGAACTTTTGGTTTATTGATATACCATTTATAATGGGAAGAATGTCTCTATAAGGTATATGGGGTCATGAAATATTGCATTATTTAATATTAATATACATTATACGTAGTTTATATTGTAAACACTGTCATTTGAAACTAGAATGTTTCTAAGAGTCTAGAATCTCGAAATTCAAAATTTTATGTTGAGTAATATATGTACTGATTTCTCCCCCAAAACATATAAAAAGTTGAACATAAAGAAGGTTGGGAATATATGTGGGGTATTAATTCCCATACATCATCAGATATATTGAAAATAAAATTAGTGATGTATTTACAATATGTTTTCATGTTTTTCTGTTCAACAGATAATTATTCAAAGTATTTGTGGGAGAAAAGAAACATAAGGAGGATATTTCTTGGAATATGAAAATATTAAACTTTTAATGGATTGAATCCATGGGGATCAACCCTTGGCGTGTTCCCAAGGCTTTTGGAGCTCGGAGGAGGCTCAGAGGAAGTCTAGAATAGTTCAAGTTCTGTGAACTATGATCAGGGAACTTTCAGGACATGAAAGTGGGATTCACGTTGTGTAATATTTTTGAATTTTCAAAATAAATAAAATTAAAAGGAAATAGTTTAATAATTGGAAACTGACCTTGAGAAATTACATGATGTGAATTGGTATTATACATCATGTAATCCCCCAACACTATAATAATTTATATGTTTTTCCATCCACTTAGGTTGTCAAACCCTACGGCTTCAGGTTTTCTCTGTCTCATCCCAGGTGACCTAGAAGTACCCTCTTCAGCATCATGGAGATCCCTTCGAAAGGAATGCATCTTAGGATTCCATCATTAATCTGTGGTAACCCATCTTGATCCAAGTTCTTATGGGTGGCGTGATAAGAGATCCATTGTGTGGCCTGTTCTCATGCGAATAAGGTCGAAGAACTTGTGAGGTAGGGGATTGGTTGATTCTATATTTAATTATATTAAATTATAGAGTTATCATGGTTTATCCACTTTGATCACAATGAAATTAACCTAATTAAATACTTGAACCAGATTTAAGAATTGGTATCGGTCTCATAACGATGTTGTCACTTTGAACCATGATAATGATTTGCCTCTTGATTTTGTAGATAGTGTGATATTTTTGCCATGCTTGTTTTAGAATGTTGTTCTTGATATAAATTGGTAAAGAATGTAATTTTTTAATTAATTGATAATTAATTGGATAAAGGAATTTAAGAGGCATTTCATAAATCTTGTTGTTGCTGCTTCAATTTGATGATAATCAAATTGATGAAGATATGCATGTTTAATTGAATTTATTATTAAACATGAAGAATGTTGATTATTGTTGATAAAATAATTAGAGTCATGTTAAATTAATTGTGTAATTTATTTATGATAGCTTGTGATATCTTGTTGCTTTGTTTTCCCATAGTTGGAGGCTTTTAATAATGAATCGGTTAATTTAGGATGGAATTAGAACTTATTGTGTGATAAAAGATATTGCCTTTTTAGGGCCTGAGTTTCTAGTGAGCTCGTAAAGGCCACGTGATGTATAATTTGGAGCCATGAGAGCTCATTGTGTGTGAAGTATGGATACCTGGCTTTAGGGCCTGGATCCCAGTTCCTTGGTTTGTTTCCTACTTCTTGTGATATGGATAATCCTGGAGGGTTGTTACGGATTGTGGGGGGAGGAGAGGCCCAGATGTAATGTGAGCATAGGATGGATGATCCTGGTGGGCTATTGTGGTATTTGGGATAGGGAGGTCCAGTTTTTGTGGAAGAATATGATGTCTAGAGTATTTATATGCATTAGTTTATGCATATGGGTGTCGGGTAGGACATCAGGGTTGACGAAATGGGTGGAATATGGGCTTACCCATTAATATGAAAGTTGGATGCTTGTTTGAATCTATTGTTTGTTTTTATGAAATCCTTTCCCAACTGCTTGAGGCATACGGTTTTTCTTAATCTCTTTCCAAGAGAGGTGAAGATTCGTGGGTTATGCAACATTCTTTCCATGTTTAGATTCTTCTGGTTGGATAAGTCTATTCTTCTAATATAGGTGGAAAAGACTCGATGGATAGTTCATCTACTCACCATGTTGATCCCATTGTGTTTGGTAGAGTAAAATGTTTTTCCATAATAGATAAAAATATTAAAAGTAGGAATGTTTTTAAATAAATTAATAAATTTTTAACCCATGGGGTTGGAACTAACTGAGATATAGTGATGAGGTTTAAATTCTTAGAATCCATGGACTCAGTTTGGTTATGCTTGGAGGGCATAGTTTTTTCTTAAAAGGGTAATGTAATATAATGTGGAAATGATAATGGTTAATTAATAGTTAAGAATTATTTAACATAAAGTCTAACAGAAGAAAATTAATTGTGTAATTTAATGTATCTCTTTAAATGGTTGTGTTCTTATAGGATATATGGTCTTGGCAGTGGCAGTCGGGAGTCTAAGAGACGTTAGCTGCAGTTGTGTCTCAGATTATGATATGCACTTATGTGTTTGTGAGATATATAATATCATGTAGTTTTTGTGTTCCTATACAATAATCCACACTATAGGTTAGGGAAACTCAAACCCTGGGGATTCAGAGCCATGGGGGGGGGGTGGGTGTTTTCCCCAACATCATTGTGGGAGGATGGAGGAATGACTACCCCCTTTGGCCCTGCTCTATTCTATTGGTAGTTACTTGTGATGGTATGCACGATGGTTAGTTTCCTAATATATGTGTGTTTTGGGTTGTGATAGATAGTAGTTATTTCACACACATATATCTCATATATAGTTTTCTAAAGGACTACAATAGGTGTAATGTGTATAGGTTGTGATGGATTGAGGATCCTTTCTTGGTGTGTGGGTTGTGATGGATTGAGTTATAATAACCGTCATATGATACATGTTATGCGAGTTGTGGTGGATCCCAGAAACTACCTAGTTACTTTTTATTATATAGACGTGGTGGTGTGTTTCATGAGGTGCTTGTTGTGGTGCTTCGCGCAGGTGTCTATGAGATAACCCTTTTGGAGAGAGAAGCTCAAGACATGCATCCTTGGGGAAACTCATCAAACCAATGGGGAAGTCTTAGTGGGGAAACCTTGAAATTATTTATTATATAATATTCTATTGTATGCGATACTTGGTGAGAGTATCCATGGTGAGATTGAGATCTTAGTATACATGTTTATGTGACAAGTTAGTTGCTCTGGTTGTTCACTGTGGTTTAGCATTCTTTGTTTAATTTTTCATGAGAGGATCTAAGGAGGATCTTAATGAGTATAATTTTATACTCACCCTATGTTTATATATAAACTTTTTTTTAGGTTAGTTGGAGCTGGTTAGAGATCAGGTTGGTTACTACAAGCTTGTGGGTTGCAGGAGCTATTTGAGATTCATGGTCACTGTCATATTTACTTTCTTTTGGTACTTATAGTTTTCCTTATCAGTTGTAGTTGTTTTTTTATTACATTTCATTTTTGTACCTGGATTTTCATTTATATTGTAGCCCAAGTAGGATTTGGTTGGTGTCTATCTTGTATCTCTCTTCTGTATGTGTTTATCTTAGACAGTAATTCATACCATCTTCATGTTTACTATATCCTTGGTTCTAGTCACTATCCTAGGTCCTAGTGAAGGTCGGACTCATGGGTAAATATCTATGTTCTCCGATTGCTGACATATGTGGGGTACACTTTGTGCTGAGGAGGTTATGACAGAGCGGTATTAGAGGTCTGGTTGTGGTATATGATGGAGTTTGGAGTTATGAATAGGTGATATTGCATGGGTTGGTAGGGAAAACGTGTCAGCTACGTTTAGAAAGCACTATAAACATGGGAGGCCGAATGAGACAAATGTATTTAGGCCTCCCTTTGATATGATTCACATACCTTTATGCTTACAAGGGCTACTAAATGATGCGATATTGGTTGCATGGTATAGAACTAGGAAAGAATCATGCATCATTCTTCATTACACCTATTTTTTGATGGGTAGACCTTAGGACAGGATATCCTAAAATTAATAAAATAAGACAATTAATTAATATTAAGTCTTCTATATTTATGGTTTAATGTCTCTAACCATTTTTTCTTTTTCATGCATGGATCTAGGTCGACGTCATCGTCAGGTTCATTTGGAAGATGTTTAGTAGGTCGCACCAATAGATTGCCACAAAGTAAATGTTGACAATGATCACACATAGAGGAGGACACTATAAGAGTTTCAGTACCGTAGTTTGAGGAGGTATGAGGGATCCATTTCAAATGTAGTCATAGAAAACTGGTTAGAGGAGGTTGAGATAGTATGTTGTCTCATGGGAGGAGTCCTGAGACCAGTTCAGAACTGAGTTTCTTTCTTCGACTGTAGAGGAAACCAGTTTCTAGGATCTTCTTAACATTCCGTAGGGGTTCTATAATGTGAGAGAGTTTGTAATCTATTTCAAGAACCTTATACGATATGCTTTAGACCTGTATCCAGATGAAGAGTCAAGGGAAAGGCATTTCGAGGAGGTTTTTTATTGAGAGATTCAGAGCCAAGTCACCCCATTTAATTTTAAGACGTATCTTGAGGTGATGGAAAGAAAAGAAATCATTGAGAGGATATTATCCAGAATCATATTGTGATGAGAGGGGAGTTGTTAGGATTCCTCATGATGCAGAACTGTGATATGAGATTCCCAATTGTTAGGATAGAATAACTTTTGATCAGTTGGGGGTTAGTTACAACCCTCAAAGTATTATTTATTTTGAGAAATGTATCTCAGACCTATACTAAGGGATAAGATTCTTGTTTTTATTCTATAGGACAAGGTCTCTAGCATTGAGAGTCCCCTACCTTTCGGAGAAGTCAATGTGTGCCAATTGTTTTGCTTCAGGTTCCATATTTGAGGTAGTTATACCTGAGGTAGTAGCAACATTTTGTTCAATTTTAGGATCGATAAAGAGAAGATCGGGAAGGCAGAGGACAACCCTGGGATGCTACCCAACCATAGAGAGAGGAGAGCGACTATAAAGGGGGTCTTCATCATGGTCTTAGAGGCCATGGAGTAGGTCATGGTCAGC
Source organism: Viscum album (assembly GCA_963277665.1). Lineage (NCBI taxonomy): Eukaryota > Viridiplantae > Streptophyta > Magnoliopsida > Santalales > Viscaceae > Viscum > Viscum album. The sequence goes on along the minus strand of OY728136.1, from coordinate 281,283,063 downwards.
TTCATGATTTAGCATTGCCAACACCTAGTGAACCAAAGGTTATTTGTGGTACCGTTTTCTTGTTTTCTACATGGGTGAATTCTTTGTTTGATCTAAGAGTGAAACAATCCTTCATATCACCTACCATTTTCCATGCTTTGGACTTTAAGTAGCGAGACTTACATTTCCTTTGGTGTTAACTATTCCAGTTGGAGGTCGAGTTGACTTGTTTCAATTATGTAGAAACTGTGAGCTAGTGCTGGGGTAGCACTTCTCTTGAGGAGATTTCCTATGTTTATGGATAAAGCCATATAGAATCATCCTCATCATGTATTAGTTGTATTCAGTGCATTATATCATATATTTTTTTAGGAGGTAGGTTGTGTTCTTCGATGTAGATGGATAGCCAATGATGTTTGTTGGTGAGTGAGACCCTCAGAAGGGTTAGAGGCATGTTCTGTCCTTATCATCCTTGATGGATGAGCATATAATGAGTTTGTTGGAGGTTCAATAGCTGGTGTTTCCTAGGGCTGTTGAAGAGTACCCTAATGTCTTTCCATAAGAGGGGTTATGATACCCCCTTGATGAGAGATCAAGTTTGGGATTGAGTAACAGCTGGGCATGTCACCTATATCTATGTACCCGTATACGATGGTGCCTTTTGAGTTGCGAGAGATGCATATACAGATCGACGGTCTATTGCAATGTGGTGTTGTTCGGATGATTGTTTCACCATGGTGTGCACTAGTTTTGATCGTAAAGAAAGATGATGGAAGTTTGTGGTTGTGTATCAATTATCCTCACATGAACTAAGTAACAATGAAGAACTACTACCCTCTTCTGAAGATTGATGATTTTTGTGATTAGGTGAAGGGTTAAAGTTGGTTCTCAAAGATTGATTTGCTGTCAGGGTATCATCAGATGCATGTAAAGTATGAAGATATCTCAATGACCAATTTCCATTTTTTTCATAAGCATTACGAATTATTTGTGATTTCATTTGGTGTAATGAATGCCACATCTATGTTTATGGGTTAAATGAATGCTGTGTTATGTGAGTTCCGGGATAAGTACATAGTGGTTTTGATCAATAACATCCCTCTTCACTACATTTCTAAAGAGGATCATACAGAGCATTTGCTTACTGTTTTGGGAGTTCTTCGTCATCATTAACTATTTGGGAAGTTTCTAAAGTGTTTGTTTTGGGATCAAGATTTCCGTTTCATGGGGAATTTGGTATCCCAGTAGGGATTATATATGGATCCGTTGAAGATTGAAGTAGTTGTGTCTTGTCCATTCCCCTAGACAGTAGCACTGGTGAAAATTTTCCTTGGTCTTATGGGAAATTAGAGGAGGTTCATAACCTATTTTTCTCAGGTTTCTACACCTTTGAAAGCATTGAACATAAAGGATGTGGAATTTTTATAGGATGAACAATGTTATATAGATTTTGAGTTTCTAATGGAGTAGCTGGTCAGTGCTCTAGTTATTTATCTTTTTATAGAAGGAGTTCAGTTTTAAGTTTTCTGTGATGTTTCAAATATTGGATTGGGTTCTGTTTTGATATAGTAGATATTGGTCCTTTCTTATGGGTCTTGTTAGTTATGTCCCCATGAGCATAACTATGCTACCCAAGATCTCCAGTTGCCAGTAGTTGTGTTTTCATGAAGTTTTGGAGACATTACCTCATCAATGAGAATTTTTTGGTATTATCCAATCATAAGAGCCTATGGTATGTTTTCTCCTAGCATGACTTGAACCTAACTCAATGTCAGTGGATGCATTTCTTAACATATTAAAACTTTGAGATTTTGTATATACCTAGAAAGTGAAATTTTGTGGCCAATTCATCGTGGAAGAAGTCACGTAGTGATGGAGCGCATGATTTTTTTTGATTCTTGGAGAGTAATGGAAGAAGTTTCAGAATTTCTTCTAGATATGGAAGAAGTTGGGGAAATAATTTGTCTTCTAATATGATGGTTCAGTCATCTATGGTGTAGCAGGTAGATGATTCTTAGTTGGGGGATCTTGAGGTGGAGGTTTAGTGAGATCAGTTTTCTTATGGTGAGGGCCCTGATGGTTGGTATGATGATGAACAACACCGAGTGTTATTTCGGGGTAGTATTTTTATTCCTTTGGAGATTCATGAGAAGTTTTTAGAGAGTTCCATCGTTCACCTCTGATTGTACATCCATGTGCGACAAATATGTACTGATCCTCAAGAGGTCAGTTTTGGTGACCTAGTTTGAAGTGTTTAGTTTCATAGTTTGTGTCTCAATGTTCGGTCTTCCAGAAGGTGGAGGCTATGCACCATGTTCCTAGTGATTTTCTACAGCCGTTAGTTATACCTCATTGGAAGTGGGAGGAAATTGTGATGGAATTTTTTACTCATTTACCTCGAGCTCAGTGAAGATGTGACTCTATATGGGTGTTAGTGGATCATTTTATGGAATCAGCCCATTTATAGTGATTAAGGATTTGAGATATATGGAGGTTTTATTGAGACAACATTTGGAGGTGTTGGTGAGACTCCACTGAGTCCCAAGGAAAATAATTTCCGATTGAGATCATCATTTTAGATCTAGGTAGTGGAGAGGTATCCATCCTGCTTTTGGTTATTAGATATTCATTATCATTGATTTTAATCAATAGATAAATGGTCAGATAGAGCAGACCATCCAGACTATTGAAGACATGTTGCACTCCTGTGTTTTGGAATTTGGAGGTTTGTGGATGAGGAAATTTCCCTTGGGGGATTTATCTTACAATGGTAGTTTTCACTCCACCATTGGCATAGAAATGGTTGAAGCCTTGTGTGCCCAACCTTATTGTTCTCCATTGTGATGGACTCGGGTCAGAGAGTCAGTAATTCTTAGACTAGAACTAGTACATAATATGACAAAGATTGTCCAAGTGATTCACAAGAGGAGGAAGGTAGTGGAGGATTATTATAAATACTTTTACAATCATAGGAGGAGACCTCTAGAGTTTGACATTGGGGATCATGTGTTCCAGAATGTGGTTCCCCATACTGGGTAGTAAATTTTTGTTCATGGGAGTAATATTTATCTCTAGTTTGCTGGGAATTTTGTGGTGTTGGATCATTTTGGATCTATGGCTTATTGTATAGTTCATCCCCCACAGATGAGATGGATACACAGTGTATTTCACATGTATTAGCTCCATAGCTATCTTTGTGTTGACTCTCACATCATCAATTAGGGTGAAATTTATGCTGATGATGATGTGACCTTGGAGGGGAGGCCTGTAGAGATCTTGGAATGTCTGGAGAAATTGTTACGTGGGTGTGATAGCCCCTTAGTTCGTGTTTTGTGGTGACACAGTGGCATGGAGGAGAGTACCTAGGAACATGTGTTGAAAATATTCACTCAGTACCCTAATATATTTGATGTCTATATCTTATCTTGTAATGTTTTTCATTTCATGGTAGTAGATCTTTCCTGGCTGAGTGTGGGATTTCTCTTTTTATTATTGTTTCTTGCTATCTATTGAGATGTATCTCCCCTAGGAGAGTGTTTAAGAGATAATTGTGGTTGTTACATGGGTTTAAACATGTTCCTCTTGTGAGGTAGTGATCTCTTATGGTGGTGAGAGCTTTGAGAGGTATCTCATGGGGTGGCTATTTAGATGACCCCTTTTCTATTTTCTACCTGGGTTGGTTTTGTTTTCTCAAGGATGATAATTTTTTGATAGGTATCTGACGTAAGGGCCTAAATCTATGTGGATAAACCATTGGCATGTTACTGAGGCTTGTGGAGCTTAGGGGAGGCTCAGAGGATGTATAGAGGAGTTCAGGTACAGGGAACTTGGAGCAGGGAACAATCATGACATGAAAGTGGGATTCACATCGTGTAATATTTTAGGGTTTGAAAAATAAATAAAATGAAGTGGAGACAATTTTTTTTGAAGAATCCAACATCACGGAATTACATGACATGAAAGGGGATTACACATTGTGTAATCCCCTGATGGTGTAATATTTTATGATTTTTTCTAGTTGCTTGGGTTGTTAAACCTTTTGGTTTTATTTTACATATCTCTCATCCCAAGTGGCCCGAAAGTCCCCTCTTCAGCATTTTTGAGATCCCTTTGATGAGAATCGATATCATTCATCCATCTTCAACCTGTGGTGACTCAGTTTGATCCGAGTTCTTATGAGAGGGGTGAATGAAGATCCATTGCGTGGTACATTCTCATGAGAAGAACTTTGATGACCATTTAAGGTAGTGGATTCATTTATTGTCTATTTAAGTATGTACAATCATAGAGTTAGAAAGGTTTATCCCTTTTAATCACAATGAAATTGAGATAATTAAATACTTGAACCATATTAAATAATTGGTATTGATCACATAATGATGTTGTCGCATTGTACCATGATAACGGTTTGCCTCTTGATTCACTAGATAGTGTGATTTCTATGAATTTCTTGGGTTCCCATGTTATTATTGATGGAAATTTTTAAAGAAGACATATCAATAATTAATTTTTAATTAATTGGATAATGGAATTTAAAAGGCATGTTGATAAATCCAGTTGTTGTTGTGATAATTTGACGATAATCACATTGATTAAAAAATACATGTTTACTTGAATTAGTTATCGAACCTGAATAATTATGATACATGTTGATAAAAGAATTAAAGTCATGTTAAATTAAATATTTAATTAATTTATTATATCTTGTGATAGCTTGTTTTTTAGGTTTCCCCTAGTTGTATCCCGTGAATAAAGAATGAATTAATCCAAGATTGAATAAGAAAAAATTGTGTGATAAAAGATAATTCCTTTGTAGGGCCTAAGTCATCTGATTTCTTGTAAAGGCCAAGTACCTTATGCTTTGGAGCCGTGAGATCTTGTTGTGTGTGAAGGATGAATGCCTTACTTTAGGTCTGAGATCCCGGTTTCTATGTTTTTTTCCCATTGCCTTTGAGATACCTGAGCCTAGAGGGATGTTGTGCTTTGTGGGGGATTGGGAGGATTGGACGTCATTTGAACATGAGATTTCTGAGCATGGAGGGCCGTTGTGTCTTATGGGGAAAGTAGGCCCAGTTTTTGGGTAATTGGTTGATTCCTAGAGTGGTGAGATGCATTAGTTTATGTATATGGGTGTTAGGGAGGACACCCGGGTTGAAGAAATAGGTTGAAGATGGAATTACACATTGATATGAAAGTTAGACGCTTGTCTAAATCAATGTTTTTATATATCTGCTATCCTTTCCCCCAGGTTGAAGTAGATGATTTTGGTTAATCTCATTCTAAGAGAGGAAAATATGTGCGGGGTATGCCACATGATTTCTATGTTTAGATTATTGTAGTTGGATGTGTATCTGCTTCTACTATAGGTGGTGAAGACTTGATGGCCAGTTCATCTACTCACTGTGCTTATCCCATTGTGTTTAGTATCATATAATTTTTTTCTTGAATACTTGCAAATATGGAAAGTAGTAATGTTGTAAAATAAATGAATAAATTTTTAACCCATTGAGTAAGAGATTGCTGGGTTGCAATGTTGAGGTTGAAATTCTAAGAAGTCATGGATATGGTTTGGTTATGCCTGGAGGGCATGAATATTTGTTGAAATGGTAATGTGAGGTAATATAAAAATGATTATCATTAATTAATGGCTGAGAATTAATTAACATAAAGTGTTACTGATGAAAAGGAATAAATTGATTTAATGTAGGTCCTTAAATGGTTGTGTGCTTGTAGGATATATGATCTTAGCAGGGGAAGCCGAGATTCTGAGAGATGTTATCTAGAGTTGTGTTTAAGACTAGGATTCGCGCTTAGTGTGGTTTTGACGAATATTATATCATGTAATGTTTTTGTATCTAAATGCAACTCCACCCTATCAGTTAAGTAAATTGACACCCCATGGATTCTAAACCCGGGTGGGGGGGGGGGTGTTTTACCTAACATCCTAGTGGGAGGATGGATGGCTAACTATCCCCTTTGGCCCCTCTCTCTTCTCTTAGGATTTACTTGTGCTGATATGCATGATGAATAGTTTCCCCATAAACATGTGTAGAGGTATGTGATATCTTGTGGTTATTTCACACACTTGTACCAAGGTTTTAGTTTCCAAAGGAATACTATAGGTATATTTTGTGTAGTTTGGGATGGATAGATGATCCTTACTCGATGTATGGGCTATGATGGATTTAAGTATAATACCCAACATATGATACATGTTATGAGAGCTGTGGTGTCTCCCAGAAACTACCTAGTAACTATTAGTTGTGTGGACATGGTGGTGTTTTGAATGAGGTGTATTTTGTGGAACTTTTCCCAAGTGTCTACAGGCTATCATTTTTGGAGAGTGAAGCTCAGGACATGCGATGTTGAGGAAAAATGACAGACCCGTGGGGAATTAGCAGTTGGGTACCCTTGATATTATTTATTATATAATATTCTATTATATGCGATACATGGTGAGGGTTTCCATGGTGAGGTTCGGAACTTAGTATATCTATGTAGGTGATGAGTTAGTTTCACTTGTTGTCTAATGTTCTTTAGCATGCTTTCATTACATTTTCACAAGAGGATCTAGGGAGGATCATAATTTTTATACTGTTATACTCACCCTACGTATATTTATAAACATTTTTTTAGGTTAGTTGGGGTAGGTTGTAGATTAGGCTAGTTACTACTAACTTGTTGTTTGCAGGAGCTATATTGGATTCATGGTCACTGTCGTCTTTAACTTTTGGTAAATTCAATTTTCCATTTCACTTTTCATAGTTCTTGCATGACATTACATTTGTGTACTTGGATTTTATTTTATATTTTAGCCTGAGAAGGAGTTGGTTACTGTCCATATTATTTCAATCTTCCACATGTGTTTCCCTTAGAGGGTAATGCCTCCCATCTGCAAGTTATTGTACCCTTGGTGCTAGTCGCTATACCAAGGCCTACTGGAGGCCGGACTTGGGGGTCACTATTTCTCTTATCCCTTTTTCAACCCAGGACGGGTACACTTTGTTAGGAGGGGTCCATGAAACACCTTTCCAGATTCTCTCACATCATAGTGTGAGTTTTAAGTGAAAAATATTTTAAATTTTTAAGAACTCAAAAATCAATTTCCCGAGGAATTTATAGATAAAAATAGTGTAAAGTAATGGATAAACCAAGGAAATCATGCCATATCACCTGCACCAATTCACCAAAAGGCCCAAATAACATTCATAATCACCATGGGATGAATAAAAGTACTATATAATCACACCATACACACTTGTGAATGATCTCACCCCTATGTAATAATAATAATATAGAATCCTTCTGAGAATCTAACTAATTTGTTTATACTTTTGGCCTCTATGCATATAAAATAAAAATATAAAAAAATAACCAAAAAATTATTCAAGTTAAACATAACCATCAAACAATCTTTAAAAATACAATATTGGATAAATACATATTCAGATATCTATATAAAGGAAACTATTATATAAATAACCCCTAGATTAATTGGTTGGTATGTAAACAAACCAACAAAAAACCAACAACCCAAAACCCCTATCAAACATCTCTAGGTGGCACATGGACACACACCACAACCACAATATCCATTAATAGACTACCCAAACAAAATTCAATATTAGAACATAACCCCAACATCTATATAAAAACATAAGATCTACACCCAAATACTGGTGTGTATGTAAGGTATTAGATTAAAATTCCCATTAGTATTTCACCAAAGAGTTTATGAAATTACCTTTATAAAAAATTTCCTAAATTATAGTTGGAACATCATTTAAAAATTTTGTTTTACAAATGAAAAGTATGAAGGGAAATATGTATCATATGTTATCTATTTTCTAAATATAAAGGTAAAACCTTTAAAAAAAAGAATCAATCTTATTAAAAAAATAATTTCAAAACCAAAATAAATAAACCAAACATTCCTCTAAAATCATTATTTCAAAATCCCCATTTTATCAACCAAGGAGTGGAGTACCCTATTTAAAAATATAAAAACTTTAAAACTTTTAAAAGGGGTAATTATAATATTTTGAAAACATAACCAAACAAATTTTTTATTTTAAAACTTTTCAAAAAAAAAATCACTATTAAAATCAAGTTTAAAAATATTGTATACCATAAAATAAAGAATGTATATAAACAAACAGGACCCATCATATTAATGAATCATAATATAACTGAATGAAAACAATTTAAATTGTTCTACTATCCCAAAATAAGCATAAGGGGGTTAAAATTAAGTGTTCAATAGGAATCCTCATTATAATACAATCATCAATGAATTTCTGTCCTGGGATATTCATTAGGTTCTAACATGAGAGGATATTAGACTTGTGCATGTGGAATCATCTAACAACCTTTTTTGTCTTCATAAATGATATAAAAACCTAAATCACTCTCATCGAGAACCCTCCTCAATAAAGAGAATTATCTATACTATATCACTAGCCATGGAATTATCAAAACTTTTTAGCATAAACTGGATCCCTTACTTGGTTACCCATGGTTCCCATGACATAAATAAGTGCAGGTGATAAATCAAAAGGAAATATTACCATCAAATTAATTGATAATAAAGAATAAAAAATATACCTCATCTCCCCTCCAACAACCACTCAAGAAACAACCCCTTTCAAATCATAAAACCATCACATAATAATCTTAAATTCACATCCCAGAAATTGGATAAATTTTATACAACAACTAAAATAAAGAAATCATAACCAAGGTATATGATCATCATGAAAACTCATTTTAAAAAGTACCAACCATGCCTTTTAAATGTAGTTAAAAAACAAAGTTTTAAATATTCATTAAATATGAAAAAATATCCATCACATCCAAAAAACGTTATCCTCCTTAAAAATAAAATTGAAAATCAAAAAATATATTTAATTGAAACAAACCCTTAAAACAAAATATAAATCCTTTGGATATAAAAATTGTTCCAAACACTTTATTTTGATCTTAAAATATTTTAAATAGATCCCAATAAGAATTTTGGCAAGCACATGAAATACACAAATATATTAGTTTAATAGAATAATTGAATTTCTTTTAAAACCCATTATTTTAAGTATATAAAACCTGAATTTTTTTTTACAATCCTCTCATGGGTATCACATACAGTTATATTTCTATATAAAATAAATTTATAAAATTCAAACATTTCATTACTTTTTAAATAAAAGAGTTGGACAAAACCACCTATATCAATCAAGTATAAATCACCCAAATTTGATTGAGAAAGAACAAACTCAAAATAAAATAGCCTCTATATTCTGTACTCAACTAATTCCCATGATTATACCTACATAAACCCTATATTTTATCATCAAATCCAATAGGGTTCATTGGAGAAATTTTAACCAAAGGGAAATGGAATGATAAAAAAGAGGAGATGAAGAAAGAAGGAAATTGGTGGGATTTACATTACAAAAACTATTGGAATAAATTAATTAGAATCATAAAACCAAGGAAGTATGATGGAGGAGATCCCTTGAGATCTATCAAGGGTTGTTCATGTAATAGGGAAATGAGTTGAGGTCTAAAAAATTAAAACTTGAGAAAGAGAATAAGTATATTTTTTTGCTTTAAAATTATGGGTACTCAAAAAAATTGGAATCGTTGATTACCAAATCAAGCCGAAACTGTGTGGATCCTACTATAATTGAGCTTAAACCCCACATAATTTGGCTACATATTTTCAAAAATTGTGAAAAAATCATAAAACCCACATTGAAATTGAGCTCCAGTTCTCTGCACAGTCTCCTCACATGATTTTATAAACCGATATCCATACATAAAAATGACAAAACTTAAATAAAATTAACTCACACAATTACTATTGGAATCTGAAGAGGTTTTTAAATCTTGTGTTAATCACACAATTGATAAAAAACTCTCAAAAATTCAAATTCTGAATGAATAACTATAAAAAATATATAATATCCCATAATTATAAAATATTTATTATAATAGTGACAAGGGTGGTCACAGTGGCTAAATTATATATACAAGATATAAATTTACTTTGTATAATCAACTTCCCAAATATATAGTCAAATAATTATGTTACAGAAATGGCTAAATTAGGCCTAAATCGCGACATGCTAGTTTTATCCAAGAATATAAATCATCAAGAAAGTGAAGGATTTAGTATATCTAAAACCCAATTTTCATGTTATGTGTTCTAGAAGAAGCATGTAATTAAAGTGTTCCCAACGAAGCACATAATATGGATCATAAAGATAATTCACATTATGTAGAAAACCATGATAGTTTTGAAAATAATGAAATCACATGTAATTATTCCACAAAGGGTGATATATGAAATCGAGGTAAAATGGAAAATATTGATGAAATATTTTCATATTCAATAGAACATCATATCTAGAATGGATTTCCAGAACCATGGACTGTTATGAATGTTCAATAACAACCTAATTTGATTAAATGTAAACACTTAATTGAAGTTTAATTAAAATCACTTAAAAGATTATATGTATTTGGATATGTCATTCTCACATAAAAAATTATGAATCTTTTTGGGTATAAAAGTTTTTATTATCTTTAAAATTAATGATAAAAAAGATACTATATGGTACAAAGATCTTTATTATAATAAAATACCTCTTGATGATTTTTTTGAGATTTTGGTTTGTGTATTCTAAAAAAATTATGTTGATAAAGGTCAAGAGTAGAAAAGCCAATATGTATTCAAGAATAGATGGCCCCAGAAGAGTTTTGGGTTTTTTTGAAAGTATTATATTGTATTCTGAAAGAAAATAAGGTTTTTGATATAAATCATGTAGACTCATGCAAGGAAGTGAAAATATTATGGTAGTGGAGTTGCATGAATATGTCACACAATCAGAGTTTTGAATCATTAGTGAAATTGGAGGAAACAAATTTTTTGGAGTTGTGGGAAGTTGTGAAAAATATTTATCCAACTTATAAATATGTTTCTAATCCTTCATTAAAAACATATAGGAAGACTTGGAAAAAATATTATATATCTATCTTTATACCAGGATTATGAAAACTTATTTCTTTAGTGAAGGAATTTTAAATGAAAAATAATTTCATATGGAAGGTAAGACACCTTACCCAAACCAATGTTGTGTGAACCTGATTTATGAGAACATATTATATACATAATAAGGGATATTTTTGAACCTCGATGTAATATCATGGGATTTCTTGGTTCAATTGGATTTAATCATTTGGATGAAATAAGAGATTCCTGATACACCATTTCTGGTGTAGTCAATGTTGATCAGGAACATAAAAGGATTCTTTTTATGGAATAGTGAGTGAAATTTTCTTGAAGGAGTATCGAGTTCTCAAAATATGTGCGATTAGTGAGTTCTCAATGTGAATAATTTTAAACCATGGGGAAAATGTCTCCTCTCTAAAAATTAAAAACATGTAATGCTCTTAGTGATTCTTATAAATTAACAGATTGTATTTGATTTCTTATTAGACCATACAAGTGTCAGTGAACTAAGTAAAAATCATTAGTATCAATATTTTACTTGCATTATCACTTCATATATGCTGAGAGAGAGAGAGATGTGTTTTTACTAAAAATGAAACATGATAATTTGGGAGGCTCATTTAAATAAATCAATATACCTCGATGGACCCCTCCTCTTCTCAAGGAATTTTACTTTCCTAGGGCTAAAAAGTGGCATAAAATCATATGTTAATGTTAATGGAACAATTCAATAAATTAAATAGATGGTTGCAGTATACCATTAATGGATTTTGATCATTAATAAAAACTTTTAACTATAGAAAATATAATGAATCACTATTGTTTACCATTATCCATGGATGATTACATCTTATTATGAATGGGATCTCAGTCAGTATAGATAGTGAATCCTATTTGATCAGATGAAGGTTGATACATACTGGGAGGGAGGTGAACCAGTGCGTCAAATTACTTTAAATATATTTAACCTTAGTATTTGGTAGCATCAATCTCTCAAGGTACTTACTAATGAAAAAAATATAGAAATGGTATGTTTGTTAATGGGTCTCGCCTCCTTTAATTATGAGAATATCCCTAGTTTAATGTGATTGTTATTCAATAGACACAACCATTTATTATTACCAAAAGGAACTCAAGAAAGGGTATGAACTTGAACTCATACAACCGTTGGATTCAAATAGTTAACATTTCAAATTAATAGACTAAATATACTTGAAGAATGATCAACATATGAGTATATGAGCCTCTATATGGTCCCCATATGATGAAATTATTCTTTTTTCCTGAAGAAAAATCCTATAACTTACCTCATGTGTTCTTATTTGATACAAAAATGTACGAATTCATATTTATCAGAAATATTTGTTACCACTATTTACTCAATAAATGATATTTACATTCCCTAAGTATCATGATTGTAATATTTTTATATTCAGTTATTGATACATCCATTGATTTTTTGTGGAATGGATCACATCATTACAAATCATGCATGACCAATTCAAAGACCTTAAATTAATTTATCCTTAAAACTAGAATTTATTTTATATTCCTAGTATTTTGATTTAGCATGGGATCATTTTTTCATTTAATTTGCTTATATAAAAAACATCATTAATTTTTATTGATAATTATATATAGGAAAGGTGATGTAGGGTCTCATTTTATGGTGTAGAACTCTCTCAACAATAGATTCTTCTCCAATATCTAGTTCACCCCATTTGATCTCAACTAGGACAAGGAAAATGTGTTTTAACATGATGTTTGGTCCATGATTAATATTTAACTTTCATCATCCAATTTATATCTCCCTTTATTCAGAATATCAAAATCTATTCTTTAGAAATATCTATTCTGGATTCTAAAAATTTTACATAGTAGATTACCTTATGGGATCATCCACATGTAAATAAATTATCTTTTGGGATATTCAAAACTCCAACACATAAGTAAAAATAATTTTTGATTTCTGTAAGGTATCATTAATCTAGACTTATTTTTTTCACATAGATATATTTAATTACATCTCCTTGTATACCAAAAATATCTTTAAATGAATCTGAATAGTCTTTCTCAGTCACAAATTCACTTATACATAGTTGAAATTCCTTATCCATATTTCATTATTCCATACACATAGAAATTGTTTATTAAATATCCTTATGATAGGATATTTTCTTTTGCAATATTTAAAACTCCAAAACCTTTCTTACATTTCTCAAGTTAGTTGATTGACCACATGAACAACTCAACCTTTCATGATGATTGTGTAGGACCCCGGGACACCCTGAGAGGGGAGGGGTGAACGAGGGTGTCAAAGTTTTATTTTAAAAGCAAGGATCTTCTTCCCACGTTGGTAGGAACAAGTTAAATCTGTATGATGAATATAATCAGCAATGAAACATTCACTTGCAAATAGATGACAGATCAATTTTTACATGGTTCACCACTAAGGGCTACATCCAAGGAGCATACGCCGACAAGTTATCGGTCTAACCAAATTCTACTAATCTTCACTAGTTTTGGATTACAATGGTTTGGGAATAGTCACTCTGTCCCTAGCTCACTTCCTTTTCAAAGGTTTAGGGATAGCTCACTACTTCCCTCGGGTCACTCCCGTTGACTCCCCCTGGCTCACTTCCCTTGGTGAAGTCACACTCAGTATATAGACGTGAAGGTATCTTCATCATTGCAAAATAATTCATCCTCTGTTTTATGTAGATTCTATGTTGAACTCCAACTTTCAATCGTATAAAAATCCCTGTTTTCATTGAAGGTATCAGGAAATCTTCCAGTTTTCATGCAACTCCAAAAGGTTCGGCGTACAACAACCTCACCTGACACGCTTCTCCAAGACCGGAGAAAGTTTCAAGAATGGCACGCAAGTCACTTGCACGGTAAAAAATAGGCGCACAGGTGACACCAACACACTTACGTGACACTGCCTCCTTCAACTCCAAACTTGCGCGACTCTGCACCTTTAAGTCCCAAACTACCTTGGTCGCGCAGCCAAAAACCAGCGCGCAACCTCTACTTGCGCGACCCAACAACCACTTATGCAACACAACAACTTGCGCGATGAGAGCTAAAAAAATCTCTATGTCTTGAACTTAATTCCAAATGAGGAGGGATGGTCCTCTATTTATAGGAAAACTGGACCCCCTGTGCGATGGCGCCCAAGTGTCCTCACGGCACGCAAGTCCCGGCACGCAACTCCAACTGCCCTAGCCTCTGTCGCATAACTCACTTGCGTAACCAAACCAAAACATGCGTGACCCTCTTCCCTTTTCCATATTTTGATGTTATGATCATAAAGAACAATATGCGCGCATCTTTCCAACCTCCTAGGCATCGCCACGCAAGTCCTTTTTCAGTGCGCAAGTCACTTGCGCGACCAGCCCAAAACTTGCGCGACCTTTATCCCTTTGACATTTTTCCATGCTCTGATCTTGAAAAACATATGGCATGCAAGTTTCCTCTCCTTCAAGTACACGGCGCGCAAGTATCATTGCCAAAATCACTTTTCTCCATTTGTCGTTTTTTAGGCCCAAAAATTTGGCAAACACCGGGAAACGACGCCACCTTTAATACTGTTGTCTGCTTGAACTGTATGATCAATTTGCTGGTACACATTCAGAACTTCCACTGATGATTGAAAACAAACACAAACCATACTCCAAGTCAAGCATAGAATAACATGGTTCCAATAGATTTATCTTTAATGAAGAAACCATCAATGGAAATATCAAATGTACATTTTTCAAATATTAGTATGGAAATTTAAAACTACACTCATTTTGAAATGGATCATCCTTAAAATATATCGAGGACTTATTAACACTAACAAATCATCACAATATAAAATTTGAATAACTTAGAACATCATCCAATATATTTTTACAATGGTTAAATGGATGGAACCTTCACACCTTGGACATATACTTCAAATTCTTGGAAGAATCTATGAATCATTGTAGAAAAAAATTCCACTTCATTAGTACAATTATTTAACATGAAGAGTATTTCATCAATCATAAAACTCATAATAGTATTTCTCAAAAATAAAAAATCCTCAATAAAAGTTCAACAACACCCCTTTTTATTTTTTTTTGTAAATGACACTGATCCCACTCCCCCTTATTGAAAAAAACCAAAGTTAATTTCTATAAGGAATAAAATCAAAATATTGAAAGAAAAATAAACATTAATCAATAATATATATTTATGAGTGAAGAATTTATTTATATAAAATAACACTGATTAAATTAATTATCAATTTTGTCCTTAAAAACCCAAATTAAGCATATTTATTTCCTACACAACTTAATACCCACATTAAAAGAACTAAAAAATCAATAAATGAAATTCACCCCCCAAAAAATATTCAACAATATGAGAAAGAAATAATAGAGGAGGTAACTCAAAATATTATCATACCTTCTTGAGAGGGAGTGGGTTAAACCTCTATATATAGGCTTAGCTTCCCAATTTTTGTTGTTGTGTAAGGTTATATAATAATATATGCAAAATATTTTTTTATAGAAAATACCCCAGCTTCAGAATAACCTCTTTAACTTTCTCCTTTGTAAAATGTTACTTTATTTTAATTATATTTTCGTTGGAGGGCTATAATATATTTTTGGATAGATTTATGGATCTCTAATTATCATGGCCTATAATCAGAGGATAAGAAGATTCAACATCAAACTATTTAATCACTATCTTTATCCATATAATCTATCGAGCTATATGTAATAGAACCACATATTCAGCCTTAGTAGAGATAAGTGTCACTGATGCATGTTTCTTTAAATTTTATGAAACACAACAACTTATAATGAAATATGCTCCACTATACATGGACTTCTAGTCATCAACATCCCCCACCTAGTTAGCATTGGTAAAAATTCTTGGATTCGGGAAAACTGTATTTTTATACACCATACAATAGTTGAAAGAATTTTATATGTATGTAATGATCCTTTTTATAGAAAAAATATGGATTTATTCAGGAATATATTGATAATGGTCATAAAGAGTGACAATATACCCAATGTCAAGCCTTGATGTTTTCAAGTACATAAGACATCCAATCAAACTATTGAATTTCTTCACATTAACAATTTTCCCTTTATCATCCTTACTCATCTATTTACTCACCTAAATAGGTGTGGACACCCCTCTATCTTGTTTCTAGTCAAAATTATTCAACTTCTCACTTTCATAATTTTCTCGTGAGATATAAATACAATACTGATTGAAAATTTTGTATCACCAAGAAGAATATCATTCCTCATAACATTAAAATGGATTTTTTTTTTTATTTTCCTTCATAAATCCTCACATATTCCTTCTTTATTTATATAAAAAATTACATCATCAACATACACACTCAAAAATGGTGATGTGGGTTTGATATTTTTTACATACAGATTATAGTCCACATATCCTTTTTGAAATTTCATGATTTTTAGATCCCCATATATCTTAAAGCACTAATCCCACATATCCTATTTCAATATAATGAGATATTTATTCAACGTATATATATTTCCCCCATATAAATCTAACATAAAGACTTCTATTTTTTCAGTTAACCCTTTTCCATAAAGTGCACCATCTAGAAAGTATTATTTGACATCTATTTGATTTTTTAAAAAAATTCCCCGAATTACTATTTCAAGAAATATTCTAAAGGATTCAAGTGTGGACACTAGGGAAATGGATTCATAAATTTATACCCCATAAATTATGTATTACCCATTCCAAACTATCCTTGATTTTTTTCAAGATACTTCACCATTTTCATCAATCTTATTTATGAAGACCAATTTTTCTTCAATAATATTTTGCATTGTCAGTGTGGGAAAATATTCCCAAGATTTATTGTATTTTATCAAGTCAAACTCTTAATTTATAACCCGAACTCACTCTTTATGGTCAAAATTATTCCTAAACTATATGAGGTCCAACCTTAGATAATGAAAATTTATAACAAGATATAACAATCATTATAATTTTCTATAAACCTTGATTCTATTCCATAAAAACATTCTCAATATCAAAATATTTTTCAACAGTTAATTAAATCTCTTAAGATTTTCTTATTTACCTTTATCTCCATAGAGTATTGAAACCACATTATCGGTCAGAATTATTAGGTTTTCTTCATTTTAATTAAAAGGTTCAAAATTGAAACCATCATCCACACCTATATTGGTATTTTTATTGATTCCTTATTTATTTTCAAGAACTACCACATCATAACATTGAATAATAATTTTATAAATCTTGTTATAGAACCTCTGGGAACTTATATTTGATGAATACTATAAGAAAATTCTATCTTCAGCCTTTTCATTAGACTTTCCACTATCTATATACTTATTCTTGATTATATGTAGAATTATAAACACTTTGGAATGTTTAACATTTAGATTCTTCTTGAAAAAAACCTCATAGGGAGTCATATCCATGTTTGATCTTATAAAGATTCTATTTTAAATTATTCTATGTATTCTCCTATACTATAACTAGTAATAACTTGAGATTTCATTATCTATCATCATGGTTTCAAACATATCTATTAGGATTTTATTCTTCATCTCAAATAATTCATTTTTATAAGAAGTATATAGAGAATTGGATTCATACATGGTGTTATAATTTCTTAGATATTCAGTGAACTAAATATTGGCATATTATTTTCTATTGCATGACCTTAGCTTCTTCACCTTCAAACCAGCTTTCTTCTCTGCCAGTCTTTTAAAGATTATGAATTTTTATATGTCCTGTGATTTGCGTGTCATAAAATTTATGAATTTCATTATTTTGAAATCATCTT
This sequence comes from Viscum album, assembly GCA_963277665.1. NCBI lineage: Eukaryota > Viridiplantae > Streptophyta > Magnoliopsida > Santalales > Viscaceae > Viscum > Viscum album. The sequence goes on along the minus strand of OY728136.1, from coordinate 281,265,229 downwards.
TCAAAGTGATGATTTATATCTCTCAACTTTTTGAATTCTTAGTCATAGGACCATTCATGTCAAAGTGAACCAGATCAAGATGTTTTTGTGATTGGATTTACCTCACTTGTGGGTTTTATTCACAATGTTTCCATTTTTTCATGTTTTACAAATAATTATGGTGTCTTTTCTTAGTAAAGTAATATTACTCATAAATTATTCTTAAAAAAACATCTTCATATTCTTTTATGAAAAATGAATAATCCTTTTATACCATAACTGATTATATATAGGTTTTATTAAGTAACATCATATATTTGTTTTTACAATCTAGAATAAATGATAAGGTTTTCTCAACCCCCTATGTAAACATCCCCATATTCCATTCATTTGACTATGCATCCATTTTTTTCTAAAATAACATGATTTATAGAGTCACAACATTGTGATACACTCAACAAATTATTCTTTACTCCATGAACAAATAACAAATTATCCAAATTAATTTGAGCCAATGTTTGTTGTCTCAAAGCCTTTAATATTTTGTAAAAATTCATTACCAAATGTCACAAATCTTCCACCATATATTTTAAAAAATTTAAGGTTGTAAAAATCACATATCTAGTGAGATGCACACCCAATATAAATGATCCTAGGATTCTTTGATGAGAAATAATTAAAAGAAACATCAACCATATTATCCAATTTCCAATTATGAAATTTATTAGGTTAATATATGAACATAAAACATAAATTCAAGTAATATGGGATAAAAGAAAAACACACATATAATGCATGTACTTCTTGATTACATTATCCGTAGACTTATTATTGGAGTTTACGTCTATTTTGAACATCAACATTCTTCACTGACTGTTGAGTCCTTGGCTGAGTTATCACATGTTGTTGCTATCTTCCCCTTGACTCTTGGTATCTTCTTAGTTGAGGAATAGAAATATTATACCAACAGTTATAAACCTTGTGTCCATACATTCCGTATCACCAATTGTTTCCTTCGAAATTTGCGACCTATGATGATTTTCTATTTTGGAAAAGTTTCCAATGGGTTTGTTCATGGATCCAAAAACCCCCAAGGAATCTATATCCTAAGGGACCTTATTACAAATGGTAGGATATTGTTATGTATTTTGGAAATGATTCTTAAGAACTCGCATTGATCAAGAGGATGGTTGGTCGAGATCATCACACCCTTTTTTAAGGGAATTATTTTTTATTCAGAGAGTCTCTTATAGATTTAAGATATGTTAATGAATCCTTCCTCAATTACCACGTATGATGTAAGTCAAACTAGAGTTAACAATAAATTATTAGCATGTATGGATCTTAGAATCATATTTATTTATATGTGGTTCTTAATTAATGGAGATATATATATGTATCTGAGGTTCTCCATCAATGGTATCCACTTATATACGACTTAGATTTTATTTTTTCATTATTATTATAATGCTATTTTTTAGCCACTCAGTGGGGAACTCTGGAGTTTATTTTCATCCTAGGAGACGAATTTGACTTAGTAGTTTATCATTATCTAGGGAGAAAATATTTTTTTGATGGTGGGATTAGACCCATTAATGGGTTTCTTACATATTCTTGTGAAAGGAATCAGAACCCATAAAGTTCTGTGCCTCTTAATGGGACACATCATATCATTTAAGTTCGTGTGATAAGGACCCAACCATATAGTTTAATTTCATGTGGAAATTATGTCTAGGTAGAAGGTACCTAGTTAATGTTTGTTTTATTACTTAATTAGAAGCATCCTAAAGAACCTGGAAGGGATATGAGTGTCCATGTTGAATTAGACCCTGATGGGAATGAGGCCCAGAAATAATAGGATTTATTTGTGAGTTGGGTTTGATCCTTAGGGATTATTCCTATGCATCCCATTTGGATGGGAATCAAAGACCATGTAGTTCAGTGAGTCTCATAGGATAGTATTTCCCTTTTAGAGAATTATGTTGGGGAATACTCTTGAAGAGGATTCCTAATAAAAGGGACCATGAGTGATGTATTATCTCATGGTGATTTTGAGATTTAACTTGGGATTACATCTAAAGAGGGGTACCAAATATTGAATTTACTTGGCTTACTCATAAAGTGGATTCCATGGTCAATTGAGTATTTTTATTAGGTCTTAGTCCTGAGAAGTATTCCCATTGAGATCAGGAATTAGGTAGGCGTTCTACATATCCTGGTTAAAACAATAATCCATGTTCTCATTTTTAAACATGTCACATGGATCATGCAGCTATCATGATCACCACTAACCTCTAATCCAATGTGAGTCATGATTGATATGAGAAAAAATAGGAAGAAAAACATTAGACAAACCACACACTATTCCTTCTCTAATGGTGGAAGAGGATGGTTATACAACACTTCCCTCTGTTCACTTTATATTGGATGTGAGTCCAAGGTAAGGAAGAAAAGAAGGTGAAGGACATTGAGGTATAGATGATCAAGAATAAAACCTCCTACAATGAAGGCTAGGGGTTTAGTATAGGAAGGATTCCCTTTTTATGTTTGGTTGGGGATTACTCCTAATAAGGTAACCCATGTAGTGGTCGGGGATTATTCCTATAGAGGATGAATATTTGAGGTTAGGTTGGGGATTACTACTAAGTAGGATGACCATGTACTGGTTGGGGATTATTCTTAAGGAGGATTACTATATACTAGTTGAGGATTACTCTTAAGGGAAATGACCATGTGTTGGTAGGGAATAATTCCTAAGGAGGATGCCCATTTGAGGTTTTGTTGGGGATTAATCCTAAGTAGGATTCTAATTTATTGGTAGGAGGTTAATTATAAAGAGGATTCTCATATATTTCTTGGGGATTATTCTTAAGGGGGGATTCCCATTTGAGTTTTAGTTTGGGATTAATCATAAGGAGGATGCCCATGTACTGGTTAGGGATTACTCATAAGGAGGATGCCTATCTACCAATTGGGGCTTACTCCTACGGAGGATGACCGTTTGTGGTTTTTTGGGGATCACTCTTCAATTGGATTCCCATGTATTGGTTTAAACTATAATATGAGTCAAGTGATTAGGATTTAAGAGTTTGTTGATGACTTTATCGACTCAAGGTACTCATGGAATCCAAGAGGAGAATATCAAATTGTAACATGGGAAAGGGACCAAGAGGATTATATCACCTGAAGAAATTTTCAAGGAGTGTAGAGGAGTATATAAAATCATGGTATTCTTGGGTGGACGTTGTGACCATATAAGGTGCAACGAAAAAAATGTCTTCTTCTTGATCCAGAGGGCTGGGACCGTAGCCCAACACCGATCCTGAGCGGGGGTGTGGGGGAAAAGCCCCTATGATATGGAACAGAGGGAGAATATAGGTGGAAAATGTAGGTGCTCTGCCTAGGTACTTTTCCCAAGTGGGTTTCACAGGTATTCTTCCTTGGTGCTTTGCCCAGGTGCTTCGCCCAGGTGCTTTACCCTGGTGGTTCACCTAGGTATGGGTCAGCTAGGAGGGTGTCACAAGTACTCTCCCCAGGTGATTCAGCCATGTATGGGTCTCCCATGTTCTAGGATAGGTCTTTACCCTAGTGAGGGTGGTCCATAAAAGGTCACCCAATTAGTGATGGACTACTTGGGCGAGAGTGCTGTGCGAACAGATCCCTCTCGTGGATTCGTCGTCCGGGAGTTCTGCTATCCTCAAAAAAATTGGAGGTGGAGGGGTCTATTTATAGTCCTATTAATGGAAATTTATGGATTATATTATGCATATGGTCCTGTATGGATGGTATTGTGTGGATGGAATGTGTGAGTGGCCTGCAAGATGATAAAATCTCATTTATAAAATTTGTCCATCTTTTGAGTGCCATAAATTTTGATCTGTAAGTCTGTTTGGGCACTATGACCAGTCAAATTGAAGATATTGAAATGATATACACTTCTTTATATGTGCAATATACCAAATATTCTCACAATATAATCGTAAATTTCTTTTTTATGCTTTGAAAACTTTTTATCATTGATCTTGGAAATCCGCACCCAACTCCTTGAGGGGGATCTTTTCAATTATCCCTCATTGTGGAGTCGTCTTTTGGAATATGAAAGTATAGAATGGATATTCTTCATTTATGGTGAATATTTTTACTATAAATTGAAATTTTTTATCTAACTGAGTATCGCATCATGGATTCTTTGGGAAAAGTGCTTGAAATTCATTTTTCGATGTCAAACCCCCCATATAATTAGATTCGCTCCGAATGAAAATTATTTGGTTCTAAGATAACTTTAGGGATCATTGATAAATTCCAATATTATTTTGTCAGATTTGGAGATACATCAATTATAGGAGGATTCTTTAATTATTTTCCCAATCCAAGGGGCGTACTGAGCATAATTAGACTGTTTCTAGGGTCATATAGGCAACACAATAAACTTTTTTTCTTTTGTGTCATCACCCTAATTTTTACCTAAGACCAAAATGAAGGAGACTTAGTGGGGAAGACTTGGATTTATATTAAACATACCTTTTCAGGTTTTCATCCTAACATGTTTTGTGCCTTTTTGCTTTTCATTTATCAATTTTTCCTAAACCACACAGCGTGTATGTTTACCGAGTTCAGACTCAATTTTTTTCCACAGTTCCCTTTATGGGTTTTAAATCTATTGAGTACTATATATATTTTTATGGGAAGTTTAAAGTTGTCATATTCAGACTAATTGGGCTAGTGTTTGTGATTGAACAACTTTGATTATATATTTTGAAATAATGACCAAAACAAATATTGCTAGTTAACAATGTTCTTACATCCTTCAGATAGACTCAAGGGGAATTTTGAGCTTGTATTTTGTGGTTAATAAATATAAAAATTGATATTAAATAATGAAGGAGGTTTCTCCTGAGAATGAAGTTATCTCTAGTTAACAAACCTTTTTCGAGGACTATTTTATGAATGGAAAACTAGGGTACATACTACATAGTGAAATAAAGGAATCCTAAGGTTGATAGGCCCGTTATGTAGGAAAATTATGAAAGGCCAAAGGGGCACGTACTAAATAGTCAGGTAAAGGAGTTCCCAAGAATTTTGACATTCTATTGCTGATCAATGAAGGAACTCTATAGAGATTCATATTTCTCAAGACCATAAGGGTGGTTTTTTCAAGGGATGATATCTAAGAATAAAAGGAATATCTATGTTGGAACATTCCATGAAGAAGAAACAACTCCTACATGAATTTTGGGTGTGAATGAGGGTAAATATTGTTTGATAACCAATTTTAGGGGGAGAATTCCAATATCTGAAAAAGGATGAAGGCATCCTATAATTTAATGTCCTGAAACTAAGAAATTTCCCATATAGTTTAATGTATTAGGGATAGGAAATTATTCTATGTAGTTTAAAGTCACACTAAAAGAAAATTATGCTAGGCAGTTTAATGTCTTGTAACAATGAAATTATAATTTTCTATTTAATGTTGTGTAGCAAGGACACCATGGGGGTTATAATTTAATGACCTTATCTTTGGATGAAGGTTTGATGGTTCTCCAATTTTCAATAATCTCTTCGGATATGTGTTAACATATTCAGGTGTGAGATGGAAAATTTTTGAGCTATAACATGGAGATCTACAGATCTGAAGAGTTTTATGGGAAAAGGGATTATGTAATTAGAGGAGGTCTCTCCTGAGAATGAAGTTACCACAACATGAAAAACACATTATTGGGGATGTTTTATGAAAGTCAAACTATAGAATGTACTACATGGTCAATTATGGAATCTTTTATATGAAATACCCATTATAAGGATTGTTTTATGTAAAGAAAGATTGGGCACATACGATATAATTAGGAAATATAGATCTCAAGAATTCCGACATTCTATTTCTAAAAGATGATGTAATTTTAGGGGGATTCTGATCTCCGAAAGCATGGAGTTTGTTTTATGGATAAAAGTACCTGAATATGTTAGGTGTATTTTAAGTCAGGATTTCCAAATAATCACGGGAATTGGCTTTTTAAAAATGTCTGAGCTAACCATAGGAAGTATGATGCATGTAGGTTTTAGTCATATGGCTAGGACAATAAAGTTATGGATAGTTGTTGATGATATGTGGTCAAATGGACCATGATTATTCTAGTTTTCTTTTAACATATAGGGGGGGGGGGATGTAAAAAACTATCTTAGAGACTTTTAGGCTAGGGGAGTGGATATGGGAAAACTCTTAAAGTTACTACCACTGATTTTGAATCATGGATTCCATTAAACCATCATAAAAACTTAATGGGATGTAAGAGGCTTCTCCCTTGGGAGAAATTAACTCTATTTGTAAAACTTATTTTGTGGGTTGTTTTATGAAAGGCCTACTAGGGAACATATTTCATAGAAAAATAGTGGTTTCCTTTGGCAGATAGTCCCATTTTAAGGATCATTTTATGCAAGGCCATCCATGGCATGTGTTTCATAGTTAGGAAAAAGAGCTCTCTGGTATTAGACATTCCACTACCAGAAGCTGAGGAAGGATTATGAAGATCTGAAAATGTTAAAGATTTTCAATATGACATGTAAAGGGGAATTATCCAAAGAAAAATGAATGGATAGTATTGATAATGGCCATGAGTTTAAATTCTACTGTTTAGATTTGACTCATAGATAGAGGGGGACATCCCTATTTCATTGCTGGGTCTCCTAATGAGGGAACCCAATATTAAAGCTTTTACATGGGCCTTTGATCATATGCAAGAGGGGGAATTTTTATCTACTGTGTGGCTATGACTAGGACATGAGGCCAAGGTGTCACTATGTATATTATTGGAATTGGAATCAAGCTATACATAGTTCTTAAGGTACCGCGTAGTTTAAAGTCATGCATCGAAGACATTGGCCACACAGTTTAATGTCATATGTTAAGGAAGAAGTTGACTTGATGTAAAAAACAAAGGAATATCATGACTGGACTAGGATATAGTTCCCAATTGTCACAACATATATTGTTAAAGAAAGAATAAATCCACATGTAGTTCTAAGAGGATTTCATGTAATGATTGAATTCATGTGTAGAGAAAATGGAGGATTTATTTTGAATTCAGGTTCATGTATAGGATAAGAACCCATATGAGATAATCTCATGTTGATATAACTCATACGTAAATAGTATGGGGGTATTTACTGTATTTTGATGTGGATGGGCAAATTATTGAGGACCTAGACATCACTACGTGTCTCATTGGGATGAGAGTCAAGCCATACATAATTTTTGAAGAACTGTGCAATTTAGAATGATGTGACGAATAAATCTAGTGTGTCTTTGGTCTTATATCTAGAACCGTTGCTAGCCCCAATGAAAACCGATACACCTTATTTATGAAGAAAAATCCATTACCAAACTTCAAATCCCATGTGAGATGTACTTAGTGTGAGAAACAAGGAGTGGTAAAAGATTCTTCTACAATAACGAGGTAACACAATTGGAGGATAGGGGAATTTCAATTATGTGGTGGCTGGGCCAGGATATAGAATCTAGGCGTCACTACATATCTCATTGGGATGAAAATAAAGACGTATGTAGTTATTGAACTCCAATGAATTTTAACATTATGAGGTATAAACAAAGACGAACCGATTTTAAAGGATAAAAATATTGTGGATGAACCAAGGTGTGTGACCCAATCATCACTACACACTTTTTGGAGAAATAATCAAGCCACATATAGTCCTTGAAAATTGTTACCCACATCAACCATGCTTTGACATGGGGAAATGGGCTCTTTTATAATTTCCATACAGATGTTTGGGCATAAAGGAAGAAGTCTAGGTATCATGATGTATCTCATTATAATGAGAATACATCCATATGTCATAGAAAAAATTCCTCTGAAGATCTGATTCATTCATGGGTAAAAGGAAAGGGGGATTTCTTATCCAAAATAATGTCTGGACCTGAGATATGAGATCTGGGATTCACTATATATTTCAATATATTGAGTATAACTCCACACGTAGTTCTTATAATTTTTCTTGTGAGGGTTGGATTCATACACACATGAAGTGAAGGTTTTTTTATATATTTTATGGACCTGAGATTGGAGATCCGAGCATCACTACAAATCTCAATAGGATGAGAATCAAGTTACACATAGTTATTGGAAAGATTGTTCAATTTACCATCATATGATTAGGATGTGACAATGTTATGACTTATACCTACAAAAGGGGCTGGAATTTTATTATAGAGGGGTAATTATTTAATTGGGGCATATGCATATGAGCATCCCATATTTCTTCCTTATGTTTGGCCAAGGGGGAATCTCAAACCACTGAGGTGTTAGTGTGATGTGACTGGGACATACACATGTAATAGTGGCCAATTTTTAGAGGACCGCGAGGGATATCATAGCTTATGATACACCTAGGGTTTCTTAACATCGAATGAAAAGGATGTGAAACATGAATTTTATTGTGATGCAGTGAGGAAAAAGGGTGTCTGGTACTTTATTTTCACATGAAAAGAACATTTTCCATGTAGTTTAACATCATATGGTGAGTATGTTATTCAATTTAGTTTAAATTTATGTATAAATTAAATTGTGTCATTCATTTTAATGTCATTAGGCATGGAAATTATTCATTCATTTTAAGGTAATGCAACTATGACCCACTATGGAGTTTAATATCTTACATCCTGGACATCGATTGTGTAATTACAAGAAATATTTATTGAATAACCTTGTATTAGTAGGGGTGTTAGTGAGTTCCCCATCCATTGAGATCAAGGAATAAACTTCATTGGAGTAGACCTTATGTATGAAATAAGGTCCCTCCTCCAGCTCAAGTTTTGGAGGCTTATTTATTATTATCATTGGAGCCCTAAATACCAACACCGATTCTCCTTGGTAGAAAGTGTAGATGAGAACATTATTGTTAAAATATTATGTTATATGATTATGGTAGAACTCCAAATGATGAAAGGTGTGTAGTATTTTTTCATCTAGTAACTCCAATTCATCCAATCATTTCTGAGACTGTTCATATGCAGATAACTCGTCACAAATAGATATATGGAGCGATGGTAACTAAAATTCAATGGAAAAGACTACTTCTGTTCCGTATACCAATGAGTATGGGGTTTCTCATGTTGCAGTATTGGTCATAGTCTAGTAATCCCATAGTGAATTTAAGATCTTGTGAGGAAAAAAATTTATTATCTTTATCCACCATATTATTGAATATGTTCAACATGGTCTTGTTAAAAGCCTCTATCTGACCATTAGACACTTCATGATAGTAGGTGAAATGGTTGGATTTGATATTATACTCTAAATATAGCTTTTCTAGTTTAGTAGAGAAGATATTGGTGCCATTTTTCATCAATAGGGTATTAGGGACACCAAATATAGTAATGATGTTAGTCTCGATGTAGATAACAATGATTTTTTCTCTGAATTTTGTAATGGGTGTTTCCTCAACCCATTTAGAGAAGAATTCATTAGTAGTAAGGATATACTTAAACTGGTTGGCTGTAACTAGAGGGTATGGTCCTATAACATCCATTCCCCATATGGCGAATGGCCATTGGTATTTTTTTGTAAGTAGTAGCTCAATTTTTTAATGAATGACGTTGACATGAACTTGGAAATAAGGACACTTCTCCATGAATTCTATGAAATCCTATGTAATTGAAGGTCTATAGTATCCAAGCCATGAATTGTTTTTGGAAAGATCTTATCCAGACTGATGGGTTCCACATGCCACATCAGTTGCTTCATCAATAATAGCAGTGGCCTCTTATCCATCAATATATCTAAGAAAGATTCCATAAAATCCTCATTTTTAGAGAACTTTTTGGTTATTCGGTCCATTATATAAGGTGAAATTGGCTGCTCAACATCGAATTTTATCTTTTCTAGTCCTATCTAGTTGGAATAATCCATATTGAAGATATTCCATGGTATTCATTATCCATCCCATGGAAGGACCATATGGTTCAGTGATGGGACTGATTTCATTGATATCTTCTATTCTGATCCGAACAAAAGGAAAGACCATTCTGTGGTGGGAAATTATATTGATTATTTCATCTCAATTTGGATCTTCCAAAGCAATAGTTTCTATTTTCAAGACATATTTCTTGGAATTATATGATCGTGGAATGTGAGTCAATGTTGTTTCTAAGGGGAATTATACCATTAACCCTTAGACATAGTCATGAAGGGTAATTAGCTCCTCTATTTTGATAGTGTCATCCACATTGAATTTCTTGATTACCAACTATGAGTCGTATTTCAAATCTATATGGGTTATTAGTATTTGAAGTACCAATTCATGGATTGTAATGAGAGACTAATTTTCAGCCTCATTTTTGGTAAAACTTTTTTATAATAGGAAGGGGTATAGAACCTTTTCTGGGTATATAAACACAATCCCTAACCCTGCTATGTTGAGTGTAGGGTCGTCCATTATCCTTCCCGTTGGACTCCTAGATACACTATCATAATACATTTACTATGATTGGGGGTGTCTTTGAATAGAGAATATTTATTCATCGAGAAATTTAGTATTTATTGGCATATCTTATGTAGATGGGTGTTCAATGATGAATTCTACTAGAGCATAAATTTCATTTCTTTCTAGGGAAATAACTATATGTCGAACTGATGTAGAATAATTGTCCACCAATCCAGATACCCTGTCTTCATAGGACGTCTAAGGATTAATTTTAGTGGGTTATTATGAGAAACCAAGTGGATATCATGGTTCTGTAGGAAATGCCTCAACTTCTGAATACAAAAGATTAATTCCATGAATCTTGTCTTGTTATTTGAATAATAATTCTCAGCATCAAAGATGGTTTGACTGAGATAATAAAGTTTATTTTCATTATCAGTGTCATTATTTTGTGTGAAGAAGGTTCCCAATGATCTCTCTAGGGAAATCACGTATAGAATTAATGGGTTTCTTTCAATATGTTTCATTAATACTGGTGGACTGAAGAGGTATTTATCAAGGGTGTCGAAATATTATTGATAGTCATTGGTCCACTGATATATGACACAATTGTTTATCAATTTAGTGATGGGTAAACAATTTCTTGTGAGTTTAGTTATAAAGCATCAAATGTAGGCCAATAGTCATTAATTTCTTCTCAATTCATTCAAGATTCAAGGAGGTGACATTTAAAGGATATATTTAGTCTTCTCATGATCAACTTTGATGCTATGATGACATACAACGAAGATGTGAATTTTCTCCAAGGTTACCCCAAAATAACATTTCAAGGGGTTCATCTTTAAGTTATGTTGTTTAAGACTATGGAATATGGCCTCTAGGTAAGCTAAGTGGTCATAACGTTGCTGGGACTTGACCACTATATAATCTATGTAGAATTTAAAAAACATCCCCAAGAATGGTTTGGAGATGTGATGCATTTTAAACTGGTATATGAAACTAGCATTCTTAGAGCTGAAGAAAATTACCTAACAGTAGCATACTCACTGAGGGTCTTTGAAAGATATGGTTTTTTCATCTTATAGGTCCATCTAGATTTGGTTGTACCATGAATATCCATCCTTGAAGGATATGGATTGATAACCAGCCGTTGCATCAACTAGGAATTCTTTGATTTTAAAGGGGAAATAATATTTGGGACAATTCTGATTGAGATAGTTGAAATTGATGGAAACTCTAATTTTCCCATTCTTATTCTTCATAGAGACAATATTGACTAGCCATTTTGGATACTGTACCTCTTGAATAAAATCATCCTTGATGATTTTTCCACTTCAGCCTCAATTTTGGAGGTGTGAGTTGGGTTCATCCTCCTGGATGATTTCTTGTAACCCCAATGATCTTCTAGAAATCCCATGTGATGGGTGGACACCTTAGGGCCAAGGAATATAATCTCGTCATAATTTCAGATTAACACATTCTAGTGATGCTTTAGGAAGGATGTATACACCATCGGTTCTTTAGGAGTCATTTCCTCACTAATCATATTGGGATGTGGATCTTCTTTTTTACACAAATTTATCTCTCTGAGCTCATCCATGGTGGTAGAAACTCTTTCGTCAAATGAAGGAGGGGAGTCATTGAGATCGTCTTATTTTCCTTATTCCTCATTCTCCAATTCTTGTGCCTATTCCTTGGGAGGTGATGATAAAATAATTTCCTTGGAGGGAAGAGGGGATCCTTCATTTGAACATCCAGAGGATGGAGCAATTGTTTCAGGCTCACTTGCTGGAACAATGCCTTATTGGTGTCTTGAAGGGGAAAAAGTGACTTAGAATGTGAATATTCACTTTCTCATGTAGTCATGATGCATTATTCTAGACCAAAAGATAGAAACCAACATTTTTAGAGCTCAAGGTATGGAATAAAGAGATTTTCATTTTTTATTTATCCATCAATAGGAGAGTTGACAACTTAGTCAACACAATTGGGATCAAATATCATAATTGACATCCCAAAATCTGATGAATGAGTGATTGAGTTTGGGATCACCCCTTCAATTTTATTAATGGGAATCACATAATCTACATTGAACTGCTTGAAAGGGTATCTAGGATCATCTCCAAGCTATTATGGGAATTGATTCAAGTGAAATCATTAGCCATGAATTGTTTCCCTCCCCTATGATAGAACCTATATCGATGTATTATGTATCATGAGTTTTGAATGGGTAATTTTCAGCATAGAATCTCCCAATTTAACATTTGATACAATATTTGAGACATTTGTGGAATTAAAAAGGGATAACCACATGCTGATGTAGCCGAGGTATTCCCAATAGAACAATGAAAGTAGTATCCTTCCAAACAATCATGCACTATGAGTCAAAAAAAAGATCCCCAAAATATTTTGTGAATGTTTTTTCATAGATAGTATCTTTCTCATTCTTTTCATGACCTTGTAACATAAAAATGGAGAGAGAAAAATGATATTAATTGAGATCCAACTGATGAAGTTTCTGGAATGAAATAAATTTGACTTTGGAGCCATTGTTGATAAAATATCGTTAGATATCAATGTTATTTATCCTACCAGATATATAAAGGGGTATGATGTGTCCTTATATGAAAACATCCACATCTTAATTGGTGAATGATATATATACATGGAATTCCAAAGGATCATTCTCTGCACAATATACTTCAGAAATAGCATCCTCAAATTCAAACTCTTCAGGGCTTGACCATGCCTTAATAAGTGATTTATGGACTTCTTTTAATAGACCCTGAGCATCTAAGATTGATAAATTATCTCGAAATTGGGTTAATTACTTTAAGACATCATAATTGTTATTTAAAGGTCCTTACTTTCTCGCATGAAGATTCTCTTTTTTAGAAACTTTAGGCGTTGATGTTTAAGATGTGGCTGGGTCGTCCCTTTGGGTAATAGCTGGAAGTACTCCTGTTCTTGGTGGATTAGAATGATTGGGTTGGTCTACCCATCGAGGAGGAGGTGGATTATCCTATAAATAGTATTCTAAGATGATCATGTTAGGTAAGAACCTATCATATAAGGATGAAGAACTCTCTTGTTCTTTCTAAGATCACTGGAGATATTTCCCTTGAGTTTCAGCCATGTCGACGGTTCGAGTGGAGGTTTGGTTGAAGTAGAAACTCTTAGAATGACCACGTCTTCCCCTATATCCTTAAACTTGGAAACATCTTCTTCCATTCCTCAATAATGTGTGGTAAAATCAGGTCCACAATCAAAATAATTATGTGTGAAGGGATCTGTTAAGTGAATAACATTAATAGAATTGATTATCAAATCCTCATTTGATGAATATTTTTTTTGACGGGTCAACTCATGTTTTGTCGTTTAGTATGGAGGTGCTGATTATTTTGGGATGGTCATCATGAAGTCCACTAAATTCATGGAAAAAATTTTCCTTGAAACAAGACCATATTATTCTATTTGTTCCTTATCCTTCTATCAATGCCATTTTTTTGAGGATTTTACTTTAGAAGAATGGTATTTTGATGATTCCAGCTATACTATAGAGAAAGGGACCAAGGGAACAATTGGATATTTCAACTATGATTAGAGAATATCATGAGTCCTGTAGATCATTTTTATGACAAAAAAGTCACCAAAATTCTATGTACTCTTTTTCTAAACCTCTTTCTATTCACCCTTCTTCTCCGAATTGGTAGCAGGAACACATGCTACATGGGATATGGAATTTTTATGTTTCACTTTCCCATAGTCTACCATATTTTGTAGGATTTCCTTGAAGATAAACCAAACTTGGATGGGGTGCCCCAACATTTGATGAAATGGGGAACAATTTGGGAGATCTTCATAACCTTCTTTGTTGGGAATCCTGGGATTTGGAAATAAATGTAAGTTGTATTCCAATGTTGAGATGAAGTAACGAGGGAATTGTTCATTTATAATGTAATAAACCTTGTTTTTCATCTCCTTAATGTATTTCTTCCTCTCATCTCTTTTATAATCCTGATGAGGAAGTCATTTCTGCTAATGATTGGGAGGTGGAGACCAGTGGTATGATATGTTCTTTAAAGTATAAGAGGGTACATGATCCTTCCTAAGTGTAACTGTAGTGGTCACTTATTTTCTTATTATAGTTCCTTGAGTTTATGGAATTACCCTGGACATGGATTTGGAATCTGTGACAGAGTTTTCCACCTATAGATCAATTGAGGCCAGAACCAAAATCCCCCCTATGTATTTTATAGGGATCAATAGTTTGAAAAACTCATTATAAATAATTTCTACACATATAGACAAAAAAACGTCTTGAGGGAGTGGTAGGTTTAAGATGTATTCCAATCCTTTATTCCGAGTAGTGAAATATGAGAACCTTTAATTCTCCTTTTTGTTGCAGTTCACAAATTTTAGGAGTGTAATCTTATTCAGTGTTGAACTAAACTGGAAGATGACCTTTTGACAAAGATTTTCCCTTCTAGTAATCGTCCGGGACTGCAAACTTCTATACCACTTGAAGGCTAGTCCTTGTAGTGATTGTATGAAACACTTTAGTTTCACCGCCTCCTATTGTTCATTTCTACCCATCATGGTATCGTAGTGAGAGAATAATTGATTCAAATGTTTCTTTGTGTCTCCCAAGCTGTTAAATATTGGAAATGCAGGTTTCCCAAATTTTGGAGGGTGAGGGGTAGGATCCACCCATTCGGGGTAATCCTTTTTTCTGGTTGTACCTGGGTGTGCCATTCCTCCATGGAATCTAATTGATTAGTAAGTTATTCAATGGTGTTCATAAGCATTCAAGGAATGTCTAGATGATATTGGACCTGATCTTGTATGATGGATAGGGATTGAATGGGTACATAGTCCTGTAGGACCACAGGTGGACACAATACAAGTATCTTCCATTTAAAACCTATATGGGTAGGCCTGTTAAGATATTCCTGATCCTACTCTAGTTGTGTATCCAATGAAGGGAATTACTGATATGCTATTGTGGGATACAAATATATTGGTGATTGATATCTCACATTGATTGGATGTTCCCTTTCTACTTTTATTTTTTGAGGAAAACCTTCTTTTTTGAGGTTCACCAAATGGAAGTGTGAGTTGAGGATCTAATTGTAAAGAAAATATAAAAGGAAAACTACATAGAAGTGACACTACATTTAGTCTTATCAACTCTCTCATTTTTTTCTCTTTTTGAGAAAATATTTTCTCTATTGAAAGGGACTGACCCTCTCTGAGGGGAAGGTGAGACAATGTATGACCCTTAAATTTTCAACTTTAAATTGTTTTTCTAGGATACATAGGTGGATTATTCATTTGGATTTCCAAATTTTGGGTGAGAATATGGTTTTGGGCACATAAACCTCCTTCATTCAATTCATTGTGGACCGCCTCATAAAGATAAATTTCCTCTCCTAACTCATCATAATCAGTCCCACGTTCTAGAGGATTTTTAGTGACACAATTGATTATGTTCACAAAAGATTAATGTACAACAAGAATTCTATCAGTATCTTTGTGAGACCTTTTTATTTTATTCCATCCATGAGACCTTTTCCCCTTCTTTGTTGATTCCTTGGGAGAAATTTGGTTGAAATTGGACTGAAAGGAATTCCCCTAGTGTTCAGTCATGCATGTTCTAAGTTACTGTACTTGATCACAGGATGGGATGAACTAGCAGGATTCATTCCACAATATGTTCCCTAATCTATTGAAAACTCATCTATACTTAGTAGGGGATTGTTGATATGAAAAATCCTCTATCCCTGATGGCTAGGGATGTTAATTTTCTGCTTTCAAACCCCTTCAGACCTTGTTGGCTAATCTCGAGGGTTGGGTTAAAAAATCCCCCAACCCTATGGACTGGGGTTTGTCCTGAACTATCATGGATGAAATTTCGTCTACTTCACTTATGATTTTATGGATTTTTTTGAATGTGGGTTGGGTGAATCATTTTGCACACACTTAAATTTCCCATTTCATAATACCGGTGTGCTATTTATGAAATTTATTATATCTGATGGTTTAAATACTCTATGTTGGATTCCTTCTTGATATTCTAAAATGGTTGATGACAAAGAGTCTCAATAGCCTACTCTATTCTGTCCTAGTGTAGGTGATAGTCAGTTGGGTCCTGTACTTGTAAAGAATATCTTTGTTAATGAACAGATTATGTTTTATATAGTTTTCGTAGGGATATGAAATTGCATGATACCACCTTAGGATGGATTTTCTGGTTAGGGGGTGAAGTGAAATTTAATTCTCTTTGTGCACCTCATCCTCTGATATGAACACCATAATGGGTATCTATAATCATTTGTTGAAACCTCATTAATTCATTGAGGCTTGCACATTGAATGGATCCTCTATAATTCTAAATATTTGTGTCTCATGAATCCATGAGATATGACACGTCAAATTGGTGATTCAAACCTTAAAATACCTTGACTTGAGTTTAATTCTCATCATATGGAATACCCTTTCTTTTTGGAAAGGAAGTGTTTTCTATATGTTGAGGTGAATGTAATTCATACAGTCTTTTTCCAACACCTCTAAAATGATTTATAGAGATGTGAATAAAGGCTAGAAAATGATTTTTTCTCTAATATAGCCATATTTTTCCTCATGTTTAGTAGATCTTCATCGTCTTTCAGTAGAGGTTCGTCGTCCTGGTTTGACCAAAGTGGATGATTTTTGATTGT
Source organism: Viscum album (assembly GCA_963277665.1). Lineage (NCBI taxonomy): Eukaryota > Viridiplantae > Streptophyta > Magnoliopsida > Santalales > Viscaceae > Viscum > Viscum album. The sequence continues at coordinate 281,248,094 of OY728136.1, read as the reverse complement.
TTTAACATAAGTAATGGGATTGATGTGTCATTACACTTTTATGTTGGAAGAAAAGTGACCCTGGGTGGTTCGGAGAATGGCTATCACCTTGTGATATCTTCTGACTAAGAAAGGAATTCACCTACTAGGGATAGGGCATCAAACATGACTTGTCTCATGTTTGAAAGTAGATCATGATATTAATCATTTCTCATCACTACATTACCAATTGTATAATTCTATAGAGAATTAAAATTTCTAAAATTGAGATAACTTTCATAGAAAACTCCATCAAAGGGAGGACCACCATTGTGGGTTATAGATAGGGGAAGAACCACTTTCTCTTCAGTATTCTAGACATAGGGAGGGTTGTGATTAATATCATCATGAGATATGCTCTAGATATCGACCAAATTATTTCCATGAAGAACAATTTCGCGGTGAAGTGTCTAATGAAGTACTTCAGAATAACTGCTAATATTCTTTTAATTTGTTAATGGGAGGGTTAGACCTTTAGCTTCAATAGGTAAACTTCTTAGGGCTCCAAGAACTCCATCATCAAGAAAATCATGATTGTAGATTGGATCTTGACATTACAATCCTGTTTGATGAGGCTTCTACTTAGATTCCTTCTTATGAGCAATTGGGGACACTTTATGGGAGAAGTGGTTGTAATGGGTAGGTGTTTATACTTGCCTTGAAGTGGACATTGGAATAGGATGATTACCTCCTATTGAAGCAAGTTTATTTTCTCGATCTGGTTGTCCATATATTAGGTGGGGGTTTCCTGCATAAGCCTTCTGTATGAGAGAAGAGGTGTGTGTATGCTCTGGGGTGTTTTGCAGATGTGATACCCCATTTGTGGGGATAGAGTTATGTGTACATCCTTCTATTGGATCGAATATGTAGATGTATATGTATATTAGATGGAACAATACAAGAGGGGGGGGGGTGAATTGTCTTTTAAAAAATTTGTGTTTAAACACATAAGAAGTTATTTTAAAATGATCTTAAACTAATACAATAAAAAACACCCACAATTTTATGATACTATAAGAAATGTAAAACAATTATATTTAAAGGAATACAATAATCAGAGTAATACAAGTGTGAGAGATTCTGACATAAATCATATAGAATCTGTTAATACAATATGTAATAGAATAATTGTAATTTAAAAAATTACAATTGAAAGTGTAATGATGAAAGGAAACAATAAAAATTCCTTTCTAATACAAACAGCAACAGAAATATAAAAGTATTTCAATTATTTTATCCCAAAGAGTAGGGTTATCCTTTTACCTAGGATAAGAGGCCTGTCTTACCACCACCTTGGTAAGCCCTCGATACGATGATCAGTGCGTCTGTCTGCCTATCCCTGGAAGCCCTTGATACGATGATCGGTTCGTCCGTCTACCTATCCCCGGCAGCCCTCGATTTTGTAGGTAATCGGCACCTCTGTCTTTCAATCACTTGAAAGCCCTCGATACGATGATCTGTCGCACAAAGCATAAACAAAGAACTTATAGAAATACAAAAACTAGGAACGAGCCATTCACGTTTTTTAGTTTCAAGGCTTTCGCACGAAGTAGGAGAGAAGTCACAGTGTCTCTCTCTAGAACTTGATAGCACAAAATGATCAGTCTCAAACCCACACGTCACTTCTTGTCTTCAAATGACCTCATATTTATAGGCCTCAGGTTCCAATGGTCACATTGCCTCCAACGGTTATATTTCACCGAAAAACTCGGAGGGACTTGGACACCTAGCATTATAACGGTCATATTGAAACAGAAAACACGACATCATTTTGATTAGTTTATAACTAACTCCACGAAATCGTTTTCGTTAAAACAAAAGATATATGAAGATGATAATAATGAGTATGATTAATAGAGTCACTACAATTTCTAGTCAGTACAAAAAATATATTCAGTATGATCAGTATGGTCAGTACGATCAGCTTGGTCAGTACAATCAACATGATCAGTGTGATCAGCATGGTCAGTACGATCAGCATGGTCAGTACGATCAGTATGGTTAGTAGGATCAGCATGGTCAGTAGGATCAGCATGGTCAGTACGATCAGCATGGTCAGTACAAGAAGCATGTTCAGTACGACCAACATGGTCAGTATGATCAGCATGGTCAGTACGATCAGCATGGTCAGTACGATCAGCATGTTCAGTATGATCAGCATGGTCATTACGATCAGCATGGTCAGTACGATCAGCATGGTCAGTACGATCAGCATGGTAAAAGACATTTGTTATTTCCAAAACAAGATATAAAAGTCAAAAGAAAACTTTTGACTCAACAATCTCCCCCTTTTTTGAAAGCACAAAACACATAGTAAAGAAGACAAGAAATACTTATCTCCCCCTGAGTTATTGGAAACTCTTTTGAATATGAAATTGAATACAACTAATTCCCCCTTTGGTATGTAATTTCATAAGGATTGCATTCGTATATTTTCAGTATTTTCTTTAAAAAACTTCCCCTTTAGAGAATACTCCCCCCCTTTGTAAAAAATTCTCCCCCTTTTTGAGTTACAAAAATAATGGGGTAATCTTGAGTTGCCTTAAATAGTTAGAGAAAATAATTGCAAGACAATGTAAAGAGTAACATAAATCTCATTACTATAATAGAAGGTTCACAAAAAAAAGTCATTTTTTTCTCTTTCCTTTTCCTTCTTTATCAATTCATGAAGAACAACTTTCATCTTTTTGATTTCTTTATTGTCTTCAGAAATTGAGTCACCCTAAGATCTTAGAAGCTCTTGTTGGTCGGAAAAAAGCTGATCTAGATTCTTGATTGTCTCCTCCTGTACTCTGATTACTTCCTCAAGAGTATCAATTCTGTCTTGAAAATTCTTGTTGTCTTTGGATAACATAGAATTTTTTTTCTTCAACAAAACTAATTCATCTTTTAAAGATGAAAACTTAAAAAACCCAGACTGAAAATCATTCACCCTCTCTTGAAATTCTTTCACTGAAGGAATATCAGCTCCATGAGTTACCTGATTCAGTATTTCAACAGTTTCTTTGTCATGTTTATTGAAAGAAATCGCAAGATCATTTGACAACCTCCTTATATCTTCAATTTCTATCTCATGGTCATTCACTGAGCACTCTATTTTGTATGACCACTTGGTCATCTTGTTGAAAGCCTTCTTATGAGCAACCGAAGTTTCAGATAGAACTTTCAAATCGGCTTCAACTGACAAAACTTTCTTTCTCAATTCTCTTACAGAGCCGAAATACTTTCTCTTGTTGTCAGTGATAAAATAAATTTTCCCTTCTAGCCTAGGGAAATAGGGAATAGTCTTTTCAACCCTCCTAAAAACATGAACAATGTAATCACTCCTCTTGAGAGAGATTGTTTGTTCTGAATCAATATCTTCATCGTACGAATGTAGTTCATTTGATCGGCTTGAGTCAATAACAGGTTGTTTTACTTTTTATTTTTCATTCCCCTTTCTTTCTTCTTCTATTTTGTCACTGATGACAATAACTTTTTCAGTATGAGAAGATTGAGCACCATACTTTTCTTGAGAAGAAATTTTATCTGGAGTTTCAAAATATTCAATAGGTGTTTGATCTTCATGAGGAACTTGTTGAATATCTTCACTCTGCTTTTGGTAAGATTCTTCTCTACTATTTTTCGAACTTTGAAGGAATTCTAAATGAAAATATCCTTCTTCTTCTTCAACTTCCTGTATTTCTTCCAACATCTATTTCCCTTTTTCTTTCTCGGGAAGACTCTGTACGATAGGTTCTTGATGTACTTCCTTTATTTGAGCACTAGCATCCTCAACCATTTTCAGGACTTTAGAGATATCAAAGTCTTGAGCCTTTCTTTTCAAAATAGTCTACTTTTTCATTTAATCTTGAAGGGTTTCCTCTACCCTTATTCTTTCGGCAAAGGCTTCAACTGGGTCAAGACCGAACTTTGGTTCACCTTCTTTTCTTTGTTCTCAATCTTTTCTCCACCTTGCTGCAACCTCCTTATTATACTTCAATTTCTTTTTTGGCTTTGAACTGGTTTGTGGATCTGACTTTTGAGGAGCACCAACAGAAAGATTGTGTTTGACGACATAGGTGCTGATTGATTCTGAGCCAAATCAGCTTCTAAATCCTTTACAAAAAGGTTTTAACTCTGATCAAAAAAATCATTAAACTTTTTCAATGTACTCTTACTAATCCAGGATGTATTGAAATCTATCAAATTTACATTCAAACAAATATTACAAAACTTCATGCTCTCGAGAATAAACTTTATAATAATAGCTGGATACATAATCAAATGAAATTTGATTTCTCCTGACTTGAAATTCATAATTGTTTCAAAGATGTACCCCATAATATTTACTTTTCTCATGTTGACAAGATAGTCTAACATGAAGATATCAGAAACCTTCAAAGTCTCTTTCTCCCCTTTCCTTGGGATAATAAAACCTTACATCCACAGCGTCACAAATCTGTTATCTAGAGAAAAATGAGCCACTTTCCTCTTTTCTTCATTTATAATAAACAAAGACTTTTCAGCACTTTCTTTGTTAAATGTACCAACTTCCTCTAGTAGTTTATGAGATGGACAGAAAGAATCACTTTCTCTTGGAACATTTAGAAAATGATCCGCTTGTTTCACAGACATAGATAACTTTCTATCGTACACAGAAAAATTGATGGCCGTGTTTTTATCAAAAGATACGGTTTTGTAAAACTGACTTACTTCATCAATAAGAACCAGATCTTGAGAAACAGGTTTTTCAACACATAAATGCTCCCAACCATGAAACAAAATGATTCTTCTGATTGTAGAATAATATGAATCAAAAAAGTCCTGAGAAACTAACGTTTCTCTGAAAAATTCTTTCTCTAAAAAAGTATTTGAAGACATTTATGCGGGAGTATTAGCAGAGGACTGAGACATATAGGTGAAGCCACTGAAAGATAGTATGATGTCTTAAATCGAGACAGTAAGGCTTCACCACGAATCCAGATAAACCGGTGTGGTTTTGGGGTGCGGAGGGCCTATTTATAGGCGGAAAAATAATTACCGTTGGTCTTCTACATTTGCGATTAGAAGAAAATAAATCAACATATTGGATTAAAATGAATAATTTTTTTTTAAAAAAATAAAAAAAACAGGAAAGTATGTACCTGACAGAGATTGTAAAGTAATTGTTGGTTTAGATAGTATTAATAGTGAAAGAAAACACAAGCATATGAAGAAAAATAATACCATCAATCATCATGCCGATGGAAAAGAAAGTCGTTACCATGAACTGACAAGCCGATGGAAAACAAACTTGTTACCATGAACGGACGTGCTGATGGAAAAGAAATTCATTACCATGAACGGATGTGCCGATGAAAAAAGAAATTCATTACAATGAAAGGACGTGCTGATGGAAAAGAAATTCATTACTATTAACGGACGTGCTGATGGAAAAGAAATTCATTACTATGAATGAACGTGCCGATAGAAAAGAAATTCATTACCATGAACGGACGTGCCGATAGAAAAGAAATTCATTACCATGAACGGACGTGCCAATGGAATAGAAATTCATTACCATGAACGGACGTGTTGATGGAAAAAACATTCATTACCATGAACGGCCGTGCCGGTGGAAAAGAAATTCATTACCATGAACGGATGTGCCGATGGAAAGGAAATTCATTACAGTAAACAGTCAATACAATAAACAAAAGGGTAAATAATAGAATAAAACAGTCAATACGATAAACAGAAAGAAAAGAAATCACAAACTGGGAGAATAAACATATAAAGATCATATGAAAATAAGAAACCCAATAAGTAAAAAAAATGTTCTCCCTCTTTCCAAGAGGAGTTGTTTAATGTAAGGAGAAGTACAAAACATGAAGTAGATATGAATGATTATTTTAATGTAATCATTCCTAGCTTCTGTTTAATAATCGCAAATCTATCGGAAGGTAATGGTTTTGTAAAAATGTCAACAAGTTGTTCTTGCGTTCCAATGAATTGTAGAATAATATCTCCTTTTTGTGTGTGATCCCTAAGAAAGTGATGCCTAACATCTATGTGTTTCACACTAGAGTGATGTGAGGGGTTTTTACTAAGAGCTATGGAACTAGTATTATCACATAGAATTTGAGTTTTGTAAAAACTCAATCCATAGTCAGTGAGTGTGTGTTCCATCCATAACACTTGAGCACAACAACTTCCAGCTGCTATATATTCAGCTTTAGCAGTGGAAAGTGCTACCGAGTGTTGTTTCATTCAGGACCAAGAAACCAGAGAATCGCCTAAGAAAGGACATGTTCCAGATGTGCTTTTTTCTATCCATTCTACAACCACCAAAGTCAGCATCTGAAAAACTTTGTAGAACAAAATCATTTCCAGAAGATTAAAAGAGTCCTAAATCCATAGTTCCTTTTAAATACCGAAATATCCTCTTTACGACTTTTAAATGAGACTCTTTTTTATTAGATTGGTATCTTGGACATAAGCATACAGAAAAAATTAAGTCTGGTCGACTAGCTGTCAAGTATAGCAAAATTCCTATCATACCTCTAAAAATTGTTTGATCTACTGGTTTTCCATTTTCATCAAGTTCAAGTGTATTTGAGGTACATATTAGAGTGATAATACTTTTATTATTGTCATATCCATACTTCTTGAGTAAGTCTTTAATACACTTATGCTGAGATATATATGTTCCTTCTGGTTTTTTAGAAATTTGAGAACCTTAAAAGAATGTTAACTCACCCATCATACTCATTTCAAACTCAGATTTCCTTAAATTTGCAAAAGAATTAGTTAAAGATTGCTGAGTTGATCCAAATATGATGTCAGCAACATAAATTTGAACAGTTAAAACATTTTTATTTTCCATTTTTATAAAAAGGGTTGGAACTGCTATAGCTTTTGCATAATTTTTTTTGTAAAAGAAATACTGTATGTCTATCATACCTTGCTCTAGGGGCTTGTTTAAGGCCATATAGAGCCTTGGTAAGTTTGAAATCATGATTAGGATGTTTTGGGTCTAGAAAACCAGGGGGTTGTTTGACAAACACTTCTTCTTGAACAAAACCATTTAGAAAAGAACATTTAACATCCATTTGAAATATTTTGATGTTAAAGTAAGCTGCAAAGGCTAATAGAATACGAATAGATTCAAGTCTAGATACCAGAGCATACGTTTCTTCATATCCTATTCCTTCTTGTTGATTATAGACCATAGAAACAAGTCTTGCTTTATTTGATACAACGATTCCATTTTCATCACATTTGTTTCTGAAAACCCATTTTACACCAATTACAGTTGTTTTTTTAGGTCTTTCAACTAAAGTCCAGACTTGATTCCTTTCAAATTCATTTAGTTCATCTTGTATTGCTTTAATCCAATCTTCATCACCTATGGCCTCACTTAGACTTTTAGGTTCGAATTGTGAAAGAAAGGAAAGATGTTCTATTTCATTTCTTATAGAATTTTTGGTCCTTACAGGTTTATTTACATCACCAATGATGTTATCACTGGGATGATTCCAAAGAAACAATTGATTTGGGTTTTGTAAAACCTGTTCACCAACATATGGTAGAAATTCTTCTAGAGTAATAGTTTCAGGAACACTTTCTTGAACATTTTACTTATCCAAAGAATCTTCTAGTAGAGTTTGATAAACATTTTTAGAAAACACATCCGAGGATGTAGGTTGGAGTTGGTTGAAAAAAAAGGATTAGTTTCATCAAATTTAATATGCAATATTTCTTCAACAGTACATGTGTTTTTATTGAAAACTCTATATTCCTTAGAAGTTGTAGAATTTCCTAGAAAGATTCCTTCATCAGATTTTGGTGTGAATTTGTGAAGATTACATTTAGTATTCAGGATGAATACTTTGCACCCTAAAACATTGAAGTATGAAACTTTAGGTTTTCAGAAAGTCCAAAATTCATAAGGTGTTTTTTTAAGAAACAGTCTGGTTAAAAAACGATTTATAGTATAGAAAGTAGTACTAACAGCTTCAGCCCAAAAGTGCTTAGCAATTGAGTATTCACTCAACATGGTTCTAGTCATTTCCTGAAGAACATGATTTCTTCTTTCAAAAACACCATCTTGCTGAGGAGTTCTTGGAGATGAGAAGTTGTGAGTAATACCTTTCTTACTACAAAAGGTTTCAAAGTGGGAATTTTGAAATTCACCACCATGATCATTATGAATAGTTATCAATGGTAGGTTTTTCTAATTTTTAACTTGGGCTCTATATATTTTGAAATAGGAAAAGGCTTCAGATTTCTTTGTTAGAAAATAGACCCACGTAAATCTAGTAAAGTTATCAACTAAAACAAATACATCGTATTTTCCTCCAATGCTTCAAGTTTGTGAAGGACCAAAAAGATTCATATGCACTAGCTATAATGCATTAGAAGTTGAAACTTCATTAATTGATTTAAAGCTTGTTTTATGTTTCTTACCAAATTGACAAGAATCACAGACTTTTGAAGAATCATGTCTTAGATCTGGAAATCCCTTTACAAGTCTTTCCTTTGATAGTTTACAAAGGTTTCTTAGGTGACAGTGTCATAGTCTTCTATGCCGTAGCCATGATTGGTCTTCTATTGCACTTAAGGAGGGTAAATTTTGGCTCCTAAAGTCTTCTAAGTTAATAGTGTATACATTCTCTTGCCTATGGGCAGATAGAATGAACTCATCTTTGGAATTGTGAACTAGACACTTATCATTTCTGAAATTCACAAGGTATCCTTCATCACATAATTGACTTATGCTGATGAGATTGTGCTTAAGACCTTTGACAAACAAAACATTTTAAATAAGAACTTTTCCAAGAAAAACAATATTACATATTCCAACAATTTTCCATTGAGCATTATATCTGAAGGTAACCTTTCCACCTTTTGTTCTGATAATCTTTTCAAAGAAATATTTGTTTCCCATCATGTGTCGATAATAACCACTATCCATGTACAAAATATTCTTGTTGGTACACTTATTATTTTCCTGAAAAAGAAACAATTAGTTTTTTGGAATCCAAACTTGTTTGGATCAAGAAGATTTAGATAAAATAATTTTAGGAATCCACATTTGTTTTTCAAAATGAGATTTATGAAATCCTAACGACTGAGTTCTATTAAGAGAACAATCTCTTTTCCAGTGTCCACCACATTGACACTTTGAACAAAAAGGGATATTTTGAGGAAAAAAATAGTTATTACTAAAAACCGGTTTGGGATGAGTATAACCAAGTCCAGAATGATTTCTCAATGGCCGAATTTGTAAATAAATTTTGTCAAAATTCTCTTTTCCATAAGTAAAGTTTGAAAAAAAAATTTCAATGAAATTTTTTTTGATTTTAGTTTTAAAACTAAATTTTTATCTTCTAAAACATTTTATTTTGAACTAAATTTAGGCTCAAAAACATTTTTCTTAGAAATTACATTTTCTAGATCCTTAGAAAGTTTATCCTTATCAGATTTGACTTTCTCAAGGGTTTTTGAAATATTTTCAAAGTTAGAAGTTTTCATATCTAGATCATTAGAAAGATCTGATACTTCTTTAGTTAAAATTGGAATTCTAGAATTTTCTTTATCAAGATTTTTCTTAAGTTTAGAATTTTCATTTTCAAGTAATTTAGCAAACCTAGTCACTTCTTCAAAAGAAGGCAATGTATCATCTTCTAATGACGAAGATTCATAATTTGAGGATTCATAATATCTATTATCAGTATAATTTGATTTCAAGGAAACATTTGTAATAGCTTCAGAATTATGTACCTTTGCCCTAAAACAATGATCTTCAATTGGTAGTCTGGCTATAAGTCCAATATTTCTTTGTCCCGAGGACCCATATTCAGAAGAATTATCTGATGAATCGCTGCCAATTGAACTCCAAGTATCATTTTCCTTCAATACATTCTTCATATTTTCCCTTTAATACTTTTTTTATTCCTTTTAGAATGTTTCTCCTTTTTGTCTTTTCTCTTCAGTAAAGGACAATCAGGTCTTATATGTCCTACTTTTTTACATTCGTAATAATTTACCTCTTAATCTTTGTTGTCCTTCCTATCTTCCTTTTTGAATCTATATTGGAAGTATTTCTTTTCCACAATCTTGTTCATACTTCGAGCCAGATTGGCTCACTCATTATCTGAAAGATCACAATCACTTGAATCAGACACAACAACTTTTTCAGATTTGGATATTATTATCCTTTCAGGTGTTTTGGCTTTGGATGTAAAAGCTACACTTCGATTCCCATTTTTCTTCCTATTGAAATCAGCATCTCTTTTCATTCTTGTCTCGTGTTGTAGAAGAGTTCCAAAGAGTTCATCTAGAGTAATATGGGATACTTTTCTATTTTCATCAATATCAATTCTTTTTGAATCCCATTCATTCGTAATTATGTCAATAATATTATCTACAAGAGCTTCATCATCAAGACCTTTTTCTCCCCTAGATTTTAAAATGTTGACAATTGTCATAAATCTTTGTTGTACTTTACATACCGGTTCTCCATAAGGAAAAATAAATCCATGATACTCTACTCGAAGCATTGCTCTTCTTGATTCTATAACCTTGGATGTACCAAAATGTGTGACTTCCAATTTCTTCCAAATACAGTTTGCTGCTTCACAAGAATATATCTGGATGTATATATTCCTGGTCATAGAACATAGCAAAGTATTGCGTACCTTGTAATTCAGTTGATATTCTTGCTTCTCTTGATTAGTGAAAGTACTGACTGCTTTGTCAGGAATTTTGTAACCTCAGTAATCATAATAAAATTTTCTATACCAGTATTGATCACGAATGTCTTCATTCGATCTCTCTAGTACGCATAATCATTCCCATCAAAGATAGGTGGTCTAGAAGGATTTAGGTTTTCAATTGACCCAATATTAATTCCTTCTATATAATAAAGAAAAATCTTTTCCACTCCACACGTTAGTGTAGTCGATAGTTGAAATGAAAGTTTGAAATAAATAGAGAAAGTAATGAAAATTAGTGGAAACCTCCTCTGGTACTAATTGTTGGATTGAATATGTATAGGTATATGTATATTAGATGGAACAATACAAGAGGGGGGTGAATTTTATTTTAAAAACTTTGTGTTTAAACACTTAAGAAGTTAGTTTAAAATGATCTTAAAATAATACAATAACAAACACCCACAATTGTATGATACTATATGAAATGTAAAATAATTGTATTTAAAGAAATAAAATAATCATACTAATACATGTGCGAGAGATTCTACCATAAAGTGTATAGAATATATTAATACAATATGTAATAGAATAATTGTAATTGAAACAATTACAATTGAAATTGTAATGATCAAAGGAAACAATACAAATTCCTTTCTAATACAAATAGCATCAGAAATATAAAAGTATTACAATTATTTTATCCCAAAGAGTAGGGTTATACTTTTACCTAGGATAAGAGGTCTATCTTACCACCACCATGGTAAGCCCTCGATATGATAATCGGTGCATCTGTCTGCCTATCCCTGGCATCCCTCGATACGATGATCGGTTCGTCCATCTGCCTATCCTCATCAGCCCTAGATTTTGTAGGTAATCGGCACCTCTTTCTTTCAATCACTTGAAAGCCCTCGATACGATGATCGGTCGCACAAAGCACAAACAAAGCACTTATAGAAATACAAAAACTAGGAACGCGCCATTAACGTTTTATTGTTTCAAGGATTTCACATGAAGCAAGAGAGAAGTCACAGTGTCTCTCTCTAGAACTTAATAGCACAAAATGATCAGTCTCATGCACACCCGTCGCTTCTTGTCTTCAAATGACCACTTATTTATATGCCTCAGGTTCCAATGGTCACATTGCCTCCAATGGTTATATTTTTCTGAAAAACTCGGAGGGACTTGGACACCTTGAATTATAACGGTCATATTGAAACAGAAAACACGACATAGTTTTGATTAGTTTATAACTAACTACACGAAATCATTTTGGTTAAAACAAAAGATATATGAAGATGATAATAATGAGTACGATTAATAGAGTAAATACAAATTCTAGTCAGTACGAAAATTATAGTTAGTACGATCAGTATGGTCAGTACGATCAGCATGGTCAGTACGATCAGCATGGTCAGTATGATCATCATGGTCAGTACGATCAACATGGTCAGTACGATCAACATGGTCAGTACGATCAGCATGTTCAGTACGATCATCATGGTCAGTACGATCAGCATGGTCTGTACGATCAGCATGGTCAGTACGATCAGCATGGTCAGTACGATCTGCATGGTCAGTACGATCAGCATGGTCAGTACAATCAACATGGTCAGTACGATAAACATGGTAAAAGACATTTGTTATTTCCCAAACAAGATATAAAATTCAAAAGAAAACTTTTGACTCAACACCTTCAGGAACTACTATCATCATCATGTTGATTCTTGGGAAAGTCTATAAGATGTGGGCATGAATTTTCATTTTCCCTCTTACCATTTCCATGATGATCTTGGTGACTTCAGCGGTTATAATGGGGTTATATATCCATTCCATATTAGGAGTAGGTCTATGTGCTTACTCCTATCCTCCCTTTCCTATCAGTGGATATTGACTGTAATCATGAGTGGGCATAGAGATTTGACTCTACCCCTCTATATCATTTGGACATTCTGACTAACTTCTCCAGATGCTACCATACAAGTATTTCGGTAGGCTTGACAGGTGAAATAAGTTGTATGTTCCTATTTGTGGTACTCTACCATATTAGGATTTTGGGGTTACTTTGTTTCCACTAGATGAGTCTTTAGCTGGCTGAATAAAGGTAGACAAGTGTATGTGGTCGCTTACTGTTTTACACTAAACATGGTTGGTGGTATTATCCAAAGGGGGAAAAACTTTAACTTGCTCCCTGTTGACTAGTTCTCATCTCCAAAGGTCCATATTTTCATAGTTGGGTCTGAAAGACCTAGTATTGTTAACTGAGGACAACACCCTCATCATATTGATTGTTATCTACTGCACAAAATTGGTGGCTGTGACTGGTGACATGATCCCTTGAGAATAACCCCTAAGTCTCTTGGATGAGGACATTTGTGGCCTCTTGATTCACCTACTTATGATATAGGATGAACTGGTTGTTGAATTTTAGGGATAAACACCCAAAATGGTTGAAGAATACGGTCGACACAGTCTGCTTCAGGACCACCGATCGTCATTGACTGAAATATTTTTTGTCTTCGTTGAGGCGAAGGTCCTATCAGGAAGAATCTTGGGTTAGGATCATACCATTTTGATGGTACTCTTGGACCAGTGAGTTTGAGACCCAACATTGAATATGATAGGTTAGTGATGACGTCCTTCACATAGAGAAATACCTAGCCAGAATAGTATCCAAAGAGTTCATTGGTGAAAACATGAAAGATTCCATTGGATTTAGGGGAATTCTGAGAGCCGGTGCCTATATAAATGACAAAGAAAAAAATAAATGCTATCAAAGAAATATCTCATTTGAATGAATACATGCATGATTGATTATCTAGTCTTCCTTTACTTATCAAATAAAAAGGGTCCATATAGATGGGTTACATTATTATCATGGTTAAGGATTCATGTCAGGTTCACCATTATTTTTTTTGCACATAATTGTTACCCCATAATTATTTTCAATTTCTGAACAGTTTCCAACATGCTTGTTTGTGGAAGCACAAACATCAAATTGTTCTATATCCCATGGGACCTTCTTTCAAAAGGTATCTTCTTTTTAGTGATTTTGACCAACGATTCTTAATAACTCACACTGTTTGAGAGGATGGGAGGTCGGGCTCATCACACCCTTTTGGGGGGAATTATTTTCTATTGCAAGACTCTTTTATAGATTTATGATATGTTCATAAATTTATCATTTATTCCCAAGTACTATGTTGGTCAAACAAGAGTTAACAATAAATTATTATCATGTATATATTATAGAATCATTTGTACATATCTTAGGTTCTTCATCGATGGAGGTATATGTATGTATCTGAGGTAATTCATAAATGGTATCCTCTTATATATGGAGTAGAGATTATTTGGTCATTATTATAACAATGATGGTTTTCTAGCCACACAATGGGTCACTCTAGAGTTTATTTTCATATAGGGAGACGAAGGTCAGTGTTGAGTTTATCATCATCTAGGGAGATGAGGTTGGTATTGATGTTCGGATCGAACCCAAGAATGGGTTTTCTATATATTCTTATGATATGAATCAAAAACCACATAGTTCAGTGATGTTTAATGGGGAACATCATACCTATTAAGGTCATGTTATAATGGACCAACCATACAGTTTAACATCATGCAGTAAGAATGCATAGATAGAAGGTGCCTATACAAATTTTGGTTTGAGACTTATGTCTAAGAATCCCAAGGAACCTGGAAGGGATATGAGTTTCCAAGTTGAATTAGTACCTATAGGGGATATGGTCCATAAAGAGTAGGATTGATTTGGGAGTTGGTTTAGAACCTCAGGGAGGCTTCTTATGTATCCCATTTGGATGAGAATCAAATCCCATATAGTCTGTTGAGTCTCGTAGGGGAGTATAACACTTTGAGAGAATTAAGTTGGGGATTACTCATAAAGAGGAAACCTTGTTGAAGGGTTTATGATTGATATATTATATCATGGTGATTTGAAGACTCATTTGGGTCTTAAACCTAAGGAGTAGGCCTAAAGAATGAATTTTTATGGCTTACACCTAAAGAGGATACCCAAGTGAATTGAGGATTTGGATTGGGGCTTAGTCCTGGTAAGGATTACCATTGAGTTCGTGCCTTAAGTAGGCATCCTAGGTATCCTAGTTAAAATATAAATCAGTGTTCTTATCGTTTAACATGTCACATGGATCATGTGGGCATCATGATCAACACTAACCTCTAAGCATATGTGATTCATGCTCGATGGGAGAAATAAGAGGAAGTAAAAGATTTGAAAAAAACAAAGAATCTTTCTTCTATGCCAGTGGAAGAGGACATGGATATGAAACATCCCTCTCTTCACTTTACATTAGACATGATTCTTGGGTGAGGAAGGAATGAAGGTTAAGGATGCAGATGTAGAGAGGGGCAAGATTGAAACCTCCTACAACAAAGGCTAAGGGATTACTCTAACAAGGGTTCTATTTTTATATTTGGTTGGGGCTTACTACTAAGGAGGATTCCCATGTAGTGGTAAGGGATTATTCCTAAGGAGGATTCCCATTTGAGGTTTGGTTGGGGTTACTTATAAAGAGGATTCCCTTGTACGGGTAGGGGTTTATTTTTATTGAGTATTCGCATGTTCAAGTTGGGTCTTACACCTAAGGAGGATGCCCATGTAATGGTATGGTATTATTCATAATGTGGATTCCCATTTGAAGTTTGTTTGGGGCTTACACCTAAAAAGGATTCCCATGTATTGGTTTGGGATTACTTATAAGGAGGGTTCCCATGTATTGGTTGGGGCTTATTCCTAAGGAGGATTCCCATTTGAGGTTTGGTTGGGGCTTACTCCAAAGGAGGTTTCCCATGTAATGGTTGTGGATTAGTCCTAACGAGGATTCCCATTTACCAGTTGGGGATTAATCCTAAGGAGGATTCCAAAATGCGGTTTCCTTATGGCTTACTCCAAAGGAGGATTCCCATGTACTGGTTCAACATGGATTATGAGTTAGTTGATGAGGTTTTATGGGTTTCTGGAGGAGTGTATTCATTGAAGGTACTTTTATAATCCAAGAAGAGAATATCAACTCATAACATAAGAAAGGGACTAGGAGGAGCATGTCGAATCAAGACATTTTCAGTGAGTGTGGAGGAGTATCTCAAATCATTGTATTCTTTGGGTGGATGTTGAGACCGTATAAGGTGAAACCAAAAATATGTTCCTCATCCCGACCAAAAACTTTCATGGGGAGACTCTTTATTTTTAATGGGGGTTAGTGATAGAAGCGAAGGGACATCCCCAGAGGGCTAGGACCACAACCCAACACTAATCCTGAGTGGGGGTGTCTAGGCATAGCCCTAGGGGAATCAACCCGTAGGAGAACACATGTGGATTAGATAGGTTCTCCACCAAGGTACTTCACCCAATTGGGCCTCACAAGTACGTTGACCTGGTGCTTCACCAAGGTATGGGCTTCCCAGGTGGGTTGCATAGGTACTCTACCCAGGTTCTTCCCCAGGTTTGGGTAACCAACTTGCTGGAGTGGGGGCCTTACCCTAGTGAGGGAGGGCCACGATAGGTCACTCCTGTAGTAATAGACAACTTGGGTGAGGGAGTTGTATGACCAGATACCTCTCCTGGACTTGTTCTCAAGAAGTCCAGTCATCATCCTCAAAATTTGAGGTGGTGTGGTCCATTTATAAACTCGCTGTTGGACATGCATGGATGGTCCTACATGAATGGGCCTGTAGAAATGGGCCTATGTGGATGGCCTAAATGGAAACATGATCTCCTTTATAATATTTATTTGTCTTTAGAGTGCCATAACCATTGATCCGTAATTCCATTTGGGATCTATGACCTTTCAAATTAGATAACTTGAAGTGATATACACTTTTTGATATATAAAATACACAAAATCTTCTCAGAAGAAGCTGAGAAATTTCATTTTTATGCATTGAAAACTTTTTCTCATCAATCTTGGCAATCCAAAGCCTACTCCTTGAGGGGGGGGGGGGATATTTATACTTACCCCTCCTTGTGGAGTAGTCTTTTGGAAAATGAAAATCCATACCACATCATATTCATTCATGATGAAACATTTATAATCAAACTTGATATTTATTTTCTAAGTGAATATCTCATTATGAATTGTATATAAAAAGTGCATGAAACACATTTTGTGATGTCAAAACCAATATTACCCCTATAATATTATATTTTGATAATTTGTTTTCTAAATTGGTTGCTATATTTTCCTACTTTCATCCCTTGAATGAGTATATATTAAAAATTCATTTTTTGGTGTTCTTCCTTGAATATATGTGATTGATGAACACTCTTTTTATGAATTTCATTATTCCCATATTTTAGAAGATTGTATTCTTTATTTATAATGTTTAGTTCTTCCATATTATAATCTATTATATGTTTCTTTAGTATAATAAGCCTCTCCTTATGAAAAAAATTCTGCATACTATCACATTTCATATATTTCATCTTAGTTAAACAGGATACTTGTTGTATGTAACTTATAAAATCCTCCTTGTTTTACAATATTCACATTCATGTTATACTTAATTTTCTCATCCTGCTACTTCATCTCATCAGTATACCTTCTATCATTATCAATTTTCATATCCCCAAAGATAATGCTTAACGAGATACTTGTTATAGGGCCTTTGGAAAATGAAATTATAAACCCAAGAAAATGTATTGTTGAAGTGGGAATAATGTCATCTCTGGAGAAGAGAGTGTTATGGATGTGTTCTTCTCATGTTTCAGGGTTTAGTGTGTGTGTGTGTGTGGAAATAATGATCAAATTGGATTGTATATGCAATTGATTTGGGTTTAAAATAATATTTATAGGATGTAGTATGACCTTTAATATCCCTTTACTTATCCATTACATCACGATTATATTTACTCTCATTTTCTCTCTATATTCAAGTAAAACATCACTGATTACATTCTCCTAGTTGTCTTGACTCAAGAAATAGGAAGCAAAAATACCTTACCCCAATCCTTTACCTAGCCCAGTGATTAGATATTTCCAATATACCTCAAATAAACCCAGTAATCCTAATCTCAATTAGTGGAGAGAACCTAAGTGGTGTATGTTTGCAAATAAGTGAAGACAGGATGAATAATTCAAGAGGCATAGAAATGAGTAAATATTTAAATTTCTAAATAATTTGAATAATTAGATATATATGAATAAAAATTATAAAAAACTAAAATAACAAATTCATTTATATGGGTAAGGGAATTCATTCTGCCTCATAGTGTTCGATCACTATATAATTTTAACAAATAGAAATTAAAGAAAGAAACAATAGTATCTTAGTCAAACGAGCTGTCATAAACAAAGACTGCTTTCTCAAGTGAATAGTTGTCTATTTATATAGATTCTTGGGAACTTTTTTATAATATCTCTAAATTACATGTGACTTTAATGAACTTAAATCTTGAAACTTTGAGAATTTACATAAATGGGGGTTTTAATTAACTTTATTTGATGAATTCTATGTGTAAAATTCAATAGTTTCCCTTAGGTATTTTTAATCTTCAAGCATATCTGATATTGTCAAACGATATTCATTTACTTCTTACTTTGGATGTTTTTTTCATGCATGTCTTATAATATTTCGTTGTATCACAACATCAGTTAAAGACAATAATTTCTTGTTATGATCACATGAGGAACAGAGAAAATGATACAAATGCGGGAGCTAGTTTCGTATTACTAATATGAGGATGGTTTGCTCATACGTGGAGAATAATTTGATGGATTCTATCCTATTATTTCTTGGGTCTTGTAGAGTAATCCTATTTGGGGGAGTTACAACACTTTGTTTGGAATATATGGTCTATTGGGTGTAGTGAATTTTGGTATACTCATGAATGAGTCTTCATCATTCAGACAAAAAAAGTGGAATTATAAAATTATATTTATTGAGTAAGTGGATTTATTTATCATCATACAGTGAACATGAAAAATATTTTAGGCCTCTAATCTTCAAAAATGACACGATTACATCATAGAGAATATACCTGCTTAGTAAAGAAGCAATGAATACCCAATCTAAAACATTTGTTTTCATCTCATGCTTTTGGTGTGTGAAAATTATGGTCTTATGAGTGTGGGATAAAAAAGTGATGGTCTGGTAAAAATTGGATCATATCCAATGATTGAAATACTTTTTAGAAATTTCATTGATCACTTGGTGTGTTATTATCCTAAACCTTGTATCTATTGCATAAAGGTGATGTTATGCCCCATCATTTTTGATCCTATATAAGTAAAAAACACAATATCCAGTTATTAAAATCATTTTCTTAATTAGAACATATTATGATCACTCCTCATCCAGAAGGATTCAATAAAATTGGTTTGTTCATCCTTGATTCATCATACCAGGAATATTTCTATTTGGGATTTAATTAAAATTTAATCTTTCCAAATATCTGTGAGGATCATTAAATATATCATGTCTAGTAAATTCTACTTAAGATCATACATCATCTATTTGGTTCCAAAAATCTTATGAAATTCATTATACAGGTAATTGTTTTTGGCCAGTTCCAGTTTCCTCTTTCTAGAACGAAACATATCGATAGCTTCAGTCAATATCAATTATATTTCCATAGATCTATATTTATCTCCCATGTGTAGATGAAGATCATTAAATCATTTTTTTAATAATAAACATCATGTTGATAATTAATTTAGTATACTATGAACTAGGATATAGTTTATATATGGGGAATATTGAGTCTGATACTCAATAGATGAGTGAAGATATGGGCACAACAGATTGAAGTCATGTGTCCAATTGGATACTCTTGGTTGGGTTTCTCACATGGTGGGATACTAAAATCTAGTTGAGTTAATGTTAGATATCCCATCTTGCGGTTAGTTTATTTTTCCTTTTCATTCGATTGAGTTTCTCATGGTAGATTGAGTATTAGAATTTAGTATATGTGTTTCATACAGTGTTATGGAAATTTTAGGAGTCATAGATATATAAAATGTTTATAGTTGAAGAAAAGACAAAAATAAAATAAGAAGATGATGATGAACATGGACACAAAGAGATATGTGTTTTAAAAAATGATCCCTAAGGAAAAGGAGAGGTATAAAAATTCAATATTATTGGGATAATAATTATATGGAAGTTTTTATAGTTTCTCACTTAGAGAAATCATAGATCGAATTGGATAAATAATGAAGAGGAAACACTATAAAACCATCCATACAATAATTCAACTATGCCATAGTAAATGCTAGCTGGAAGTCTACACTTATACAGTGATATGACCACCCAAGTCCGTGTTGCTAGAATATCAGTGGAAAAAAGTCCACAGGGTACACTGACCAACCTTTATGAAACTAACTTTGAATACTTACTTAATCTAACCTCCTCCTCTTTTTCTCTAATTGGTGTGTGATTTTCATTCATACCTTCAATTTCAATCTAACGATTCATGATATACTAGTAATGTTTCATTTTTTTCTCACATAGTTTTATCCCATATTCTTCATCTCATCCTCCATTCATCTGTGGAGAAAAATGAAGGCGCAACAGTGCCTCATCTTCTATATTACCATATTTTTTGTCAACATGTTTGGTTGATTGTCTGTTAAAAAAACTTATACAATGTTATTTAACCATTCTGCATCAATCCTCTAATAAAATGGTACTTCAATTGAATGTGGTTCATTCAGGAATAAAAAATTGGTATTTTTCAAGATGTATATAACTCTAGCTATCAAAATTCAATAAATTTTCCAATCTCTTTACACCCATATCATCTAAGAAGATCTTCATCCAAACTATATGCTTTCTAGATTCTATTATTTCAATGTATTCTACCTCTATAGTGGATAATTACACCACATTCAATAATTGAGATATCACATTTACTATAGTTCATCCACTATTAAATACAAAACCTGTGGTACTCATCCTGCCATCGACATCACATCCAAGGCCTGTATCCACATACCTTTGTAATAAATTTACTTTCCCAAAGAATGGATATACTTTCTTTCTTCCCTTCAGATATCCCAATATCAAATTCACATCTTCACAATATTTATATCTCGGGTTATCTAGGTAATTTTTCACAATTCCCACTGAAATGGTAAATGTCAGGTCTATTACTGACCATAGAATACATCAAGGATCCAAGAGTTGACGCACATTGGACATTTTCGATGTACTCAACCTCTTCTACCATTTTAAATGATTTCTAATTTGATAATTTGAAATGGTTCACTAGGGTAATATAAACCAACTTTTCATTTTTACATATTGAATATATTCATAACCTTCCCAATGTAGTCACCCTATGATAACAGCTAGGTTCGTACTTGGAAATATCTCTTGATCTACATCCTAAGAACTTATCAGCATCTCAAAGATCTTTCAGTTCAAACTTCTAAGGCAACTTCCTTTTCAAGTCAACAATCCTCTATGTATATGATCATATAATGACAACGTCATACACATATACAATTAATATAATATATCCATAAATAAAATACTTTTTTAGAGACATTGATATATTCCACATAGTTTGTATGCATTTTTAGTCACGAGTGCATAAAAATTTTTGTCCCACTGCAAAGGTTCTTTATTCAAACCATATAATATCATTTAGAATTTTCACCCCATGTCTTATTTTATAAACTCAACATATCCCTTTGGATATTGTAAAAATATTTACTTCTCTTGATCTCCATGAATAAAAATAGTCATTAAATGAAGCTCCTCAATGTATATATCTTCTGGTTCTACAATACTGAGAACCAATCAGACGGTGGTAAGATTCACTATAGGTGAGAAAATTCCAATGAAGTATACACCTTCTTTATGTTGAAATCATTTCTCCATTAATATTTCTTCATACCTCATCTAAATATCATTTTATTTCTTAACATAGTATACACATTTGTTCTGTGATTCTTTCTTTCTTTGTGGAAAATGTGTCATATTCCACGTTATGTTGTCAATTAATAATTAAATCTCATCCTTCAAATACAACTACAACTTTCTTGACTCCTTAAACTAAATTGACTGTTCAAAATAGTATGGTTATCCATGTTCAGTTAATAATAAATAATGTAAGTATGTCAAATAACTTTACACAGGCTTTCACACACTGGGTGGTCTCCTCACCTCCCCTTGAGGAGTATGCTTCACTAGTTCTACTGTCAAATTCTCAGGTACACCTTCAAGATACACTTTCTTATGTAACTTTTATTCTTTATTCCCATTATAAAAATTTTATGCATGATGATCCTTGAACGTGGAACCATTATTAAATACCAAATTCTATCTTCTGATGGTTGACTTGTTGTGTTCATGCCAAAAGTGCTAACCAATCTCCTCAACACTATAACCAATAAAGAAACCTGATTTGTACTTAGCATTAAAATTTTACCTTATATAAAAATCAATATATACACATTCCAAAAAAAATTACTCATAAACATGAGGGTATTACCTCCTTTAAAAAATAGATCTTCTTAGGTAAACATTCTGCCATAGGTATAAATCGACTATTATTGAAAAGAAACGATTCTACATTCACTTTCTCTACCTAGAAGGTATTTAGTTACCTTGACTGTAACTTTATACTCGTTGAACATTCATTCAACATATTATTCATCCTTTCCACCACACCATTCTACTATAGTGAACCTGAAATAATATTCTACCTCCAAAATCCATTTTTTCGTAGAATTATCTACACTAATTAATTCCATACTCTACACTGTTCTCAGAACTCAGGTATTACATATTTGATCCTAACACATTCTTCATAATGGTATTCTATTTATGAAACATGTAAATCACATTAGATTTTATTTTCATAATGTAAACCCATACCTTATTTTTCAGGTAATCAATAAAAGTCACATAATATTGTGACCCTCTACGGTAATAAAATGATATAGGACCAAAAAAATTAGTGTGCACCAAATATTGCTTCTCTATAATTTTATATACTACCTCCTTTAGGAAAAATACCTTCTTATTCATTTCAAATATACAATCTTCACACAAGAAAACGTCAACAGACTTTAGCACTTATAGAATTATTTTTGTTGTCAGTGCCTTCACCCCCTTCTCACTCATGGAATAACCTATTATGACATATTTGTGAATAACCAAATGAATTTATTGATTTAGGCATGTCCATTCAAGTTTCTATCATGATTTATATGTTACCATTATTTTCTCCCTCAACTATAACCATAGCTCCCTTGGTGTATTCCATGAACCACCAGTGAAAGTGGTTTTAAAACCTACATCATCATGATGCCTGAAAGAACTAAGATTTGTTCTTAATGTAGAGATATAACTCACATTTTCCAAAACCAAAATACTATGACCATTAGTATTGATCTAGGAATCACCCTTCCCCATAATATATTGGGGTTCATTATCAGCAAAATCTACCTTGGTAAAATTTATAGAAACAAAATTGTTTCGGAAACCCTTATTTGATGTGGAAAGGAAAGATTCATCTAAGTCTAAAATCCAAGACTACATAGGATTATCCAATATTTATAAGTTCACATCATTAGTTCCTTTAGAAATTGTGTTTATTTCATTAGTTTCAATCACCTTATTTTTTTCTATACACTCCTTCTTGACATGTCCTTTTTCCCCGCTAGTCTAGAGGGTAGGACCAACCCCCTTTTCTATGTCTTGGATCTTTCCTATTAATTCTGATCATCCTCTATGATTATCTCTCTTCACATATATTCCTCTTCCTTACAGGTTCATATAATAACCAGATAATCTTCCCAATTCTCTTCTCTATATATCCTTACTATGGATTAGGTCATGTAGATACTTTAAAACCATGTTTGTATTTCCCAAAGAACTAATCGTTGTTGTTATTATCACTTACCAACTGTTAGGTAATAAAGATAGTAAAACAAGTGTACATAAGTCATTATTAAGTTCAATTCTCTCTAATGTCAACTGACTTGTTATGGTGTCTAATTCATTGAAATAACCTAAAATAATACTCCCTTCAAATGTTTTTAGATTGAACTATCATGAAATTAGGTAAAATTTGTTTAAAGAAGAAGGATTATCATATATATATATATATATATTTGTGAGATATTTCATCAAACTAGCCATATTTTTTTCTCTTATCTAATTTTGATCACTGCATTTTTAGACACCGTATGTTGACCAACACCCAAAACCGATCAATCCAATAGCTCCCACATTTTCTGCTCCATATTCATTGGTTTTACACCTTGAATAAGCAAGTTCAATTTTTTTAGTAAAGGTAGTATTTGTTATAAATCATCTATTAACTGAATTTAGTTCCATTCAAGTTGTCAATCTTTTCCTTACGTTCTTCCATACCCATTATTCAATTCATAAAAATAGAACTTGATCTTCTAAAATCAAGATATGATATGAGTTTTTTCTAAAAGACAAGGAGTCACAATGTAATAAATGTATTTTAGATTAAGAAAATATAGAAACTAATGATGAAGAAGATGATGAATATGGACACAATGATTTACATGCTTCGGGAGATAGTCCCCACATCCACAAAGAGACAAAAAAAATTAACTATAACTGGGAGAAGAGTTATAGGGAGGATTTCAGAGTTTCTCTCACATAGAAAACCTAGATCTAATGAGATAAATAATGAAGATGAATAACTATGAGACCTATCACATAGTAAGTACATAGTTCTATATTTTCTGATGGATAAAAGTCTAGACTACTATAGAGCTATTTCCACCAAAGTCTAATATGCTAGAGTTCCATTGGAAATAATTCTATTGATCTACAATGACCTTGTCTCAAGATGCTATAGTAATTTTTTATTGCTACAGTGAATGACACCCCATTTAGACAAATTGGAGCTTTGTTGGAGCATTAAATAGGCTAATCTTTAGATTTATATCACTCCCCACATGGTAAGTTGAGTACTCACAGTAGGTTTCACCATGGTTTGTTTAATACCCATGGTGAGAAGGGTTGATGTGATCAGTTGTGTTTACTATAGAAAATTGTACCCAGAGTCAAAAAACTGTTTTCTTTTGGTATCTTTAACTAATAAAAAAATCATTAAATCATTAAATTAATTTCAATAAGTTCCATTTCATATAAAAGAATGAAATTTGTGATGCTATATATTTGATCATTTAATTCGAGATTAAAATCTAAATACATTTATATCACTAACATCAATAATTTAAATGAGTTTTACTTTATTCACTCAAAACACACCAAAGTATTAAAATTTCATTAAGCCATGTATCTTTTAATGGTTTGAGGGGATTTTATAAGTTAATTAAAAATAATTTTTTTTGAAATATCATATTTTTTCACTTCCCCACACTTAGAATATTTCTCTTAGGTATAATATAAATAATTAATTTATACTTGAAAAGATATTTTCTACCTATACTCAAGTGAAAAAAGAAGAAGAATAAAATCTCATATTCATAAATTATTTAAATTAAAATGCCTCTTTTGTGAATTTAATTCACTACCTTACTTCAATTTCAGAACAATTTCTAGTTTCATATTATAAATAGAAATGATCCTAGTAGAATAAAGATTTTATCAAGTGGAACTTTCCCTATACCACTTTCCTTTGATTTTACTTAACCAAATAACCTTTTCACACTTCCTTGTTAGTTCCCAAATGAAATTTTGATATATAATTTTCCCCATGTTCATCGATGTTTAGAATTTCCTAAATATTTTTATCCCCTTTTTCAATTTTCACTTATTGAATTTTTCCAATCCATATTTATTTAAATAAATTATTTATTATGTGTAGTTTAATCCAGAACTAATCCAACCCAAGATAGCAGGTATACCCCATGAATAATTATTAATGTGAAATTATAGAATCGACTATTGGGAAACTAGATCTTAAATCTCTCAAACAATTATTTATTAGAAAAACCACACACATGTTCTTTTGTCCAATAATGTAGACTAATAGATCAGTTTTCATCTTCTTATTTCAATATAGTTCATATAAGCCATATTATTTTTTAGGGAGGATCTATTAGGTAATAATAAATCAAGAAGGATAGGATGCCTTTTTCTGAGTTTATAAGTTCTAGTTAATTCATTCTTGGATTTTTGTTCCATTAAGTTCTTTTTTATTTATAATAATTTTTCTAGTTATAAATAAAGTTATATGAATGAAAAAGAACTAAATTCAGTTATTAATAATAAAAATATAAAAATTTAAAATCGAATGAAATCCATCCACTCAATCCTAGTATTTTACCTAGGAAGGAAAACATTCATATCTAGTTTTACTATATAAATACACTCTAAAAAAAGAAAATAATGTATAAATTATTTATAGATGAATAAAAATATATTTGGACTTTATTTTATTTTAAGTCAAAGACATATAAAAAATATCCAAAATAATATAATAAAAAGTATTTATATCTTACATTAGTTTTTCCTCTCCATTACACTTATCTTAGACACAGTTATAGTTAATGATAGTATAAATTTATCAAGTAAATCAATTTTAAAGTGTATCAAGATCAATATGAGGGAAAGAGAAAACCTGAAAAATCCTTTATTCAATGTTATCACCATTGAATATTTCCAAGATCATTCATAATAAAAATTCAATGTCGGTCCATTATACTTGAAAGGGTATTTTAATTCGACTCCCTCGATCTCAACTTCATCAAATATAAATGTGTCGACTATTATAAAAGGTACAATATAGATAGAATGAAGCTTACCATGCACGAGTTTCATTCTTGGGAATAATAGAATCACATAATCTCTATCTTAAAAGTCACTTCTCTAGATGAGTGTGTTATGGAAATTTTTCTTCCTTGAACTTTTAAAATCAGTTTTTCTAATATGCTACTCTTCTACGCTTCTTTAGTTCCATCATCTACAACTTCATCAGCTCTCCACCAAACTCTATGTTAATTCTCTAGAAACCCAATTGGTTTTATTGTATAACTCAAATAAAAATTGAAAATGTTTTACAAAAACCATTCTATAAGGGTAAATACCTAAGGATGTTTTATAGGCAGTTCTGTATGCCCACAATGCATCTTCAAGATTCTAACTCTAGTTATTTAAGGTGGGTTAGACGGTATTATCCTGATTCATATTTATCTCTATATTGAACACAACTCCTTTACAATTTTTTTTATGAGAAATAGATAGTTGAGGTAGTGTGGTGCACTCCATTATTCTTCATAAGGGATTTACTCTTCTTGTTTCTAAAGTTTGTACCTTAGTCCTTAATTGGGGCTCAAGGTGCTCTAAATCAACAAAAAATGTTTCATTTTAGAAACTCAATCAAAACATTGAAATGATAAACTTTAGTATATTTTTTGTTTAATACAATTAGAAAAATATTACACTTCTTATATAATATAGGAAAATCCAAATGATATAAGAAATAGGACCATAAAATCTAATTCACAAATATCAAATATTTCACTAAAAATTAAGGGTTTTTGGGAATTTCATATCTTTTGGATAGACCACCAGTAAGTTTATATTTTGGGCATGTTTTATAGAATTTATGTGAGTGTTTAAAAATTGAAGGCCTAAATAAACCATCTTCTAACACATTCTTATATATTATGTAAGGTTTATAATGGCCTCCACATGCAAGTGTATGGAGAAAAGAATGAAAAAATGCAATTTATTCATTGAGGATACACATTTTAATTACTTGGTAATTATAAATTCACTATAAATAAAGGTCCTCATTATATCCATACATCAATTCAAATTTAAATTTAAATGTTTGATTATAAGTTAGAGTGGCGTGACTTTGATTTCACTAAAAAATCAACCAAATCAGCATACCGAGGAATTTGGGTTCCTTTATGCAGTCTTTCACTAAGGAAGGAGTCATCCAAGTTTGTTTTAGTTAGTGGTTCAACTTTAGTAGTGTGGGGTAACCTTCTCATGTAGTATGATAACATATTTTCACATCCCTCCGTATCCTTCTTCTATATGTCAAACTCTTATATAAGTGACATCTAAAGTATTAACATGGATATTTCATTATGTTTTTGATCAAATACCTCAGTGCTTTGTGATAAAAAATAAACCATTTTCTAATTGTCAAAAGGTAAGGATATTTTTTTTCTAAAGTGAAAAATTTTGATAAACCCCCATATGTTGTTGTGTAATTTATTTATCATATTTATTGGGACTATTAATTATATGTTATAAATTTTGGGTCTCCCTAAATTTTCTAGGAAATAAAATATCCGACAGATTTGTTTTAAGCATAACACTGTATCTCAGGGGTTTAATTTTAGTTATGTGGGGAGATTATGGGTTATGTAATTAGGCACCCTTTGATATTATCAAAAGATATCTTAGATAAATCATAAAATAATATTTTTGTACCCTTATTTATTAGTTTAGTTATGGATAAAAAATATTTATAAAGTCCCTAATAAACATCCAATAAAATACAACATGACTGAAAAATATCTATTGTGTCTCATAGTGGTGGTGTAGGAAAATATAAAAATAATGTCAATTTTTTTCCTTATCCCCTTAAATCCCAACTTTAGAAATTATGTTCCCCAAAGCATTTCATTTCTCCACCATGAAGTGAAAAATTTTAATGTTTAAAACATTGTTTTTCTCAATGTATTTTTTTTTCAAATTATCAAGAAGGGTTTTAAAACGTGTTCAATAAATAAAGAAATCATTAAATAATCCTTCCAATAAACTCTCAACCGTGTCTAAAAAAATACATACTAAATAATGTTTAAAGGTTTCTGGTGCATTGAAAATCCAAAAGGGTGTCCTATGGTAAGTAAACATAGTAAAATTATAGGTGAATATATTCATTCTCCAGTCCTACAGTGCTATTGGAACCTGAATATACCAAGAGAATCCATCTTGGAAATAGTAGTAACCTTTCCCAGCTATCATCTCTAACATTTATTCCATAAATGGAATGAGGAAGTTGTTTTTCCCAGTCCCATAATCCATTTTTTTCATTCAATATAGACCCTCCAGCTATTCTAAATTGCAATGGGCAGTAGCTCATCATTGTCATTTTCATGATTTTTAATCCAGTATTTTATGTGATTATATGAATGGGACTCTCCCATTCGGTGCCTTCAATGGGGTATATGATGTTGTCTCCTAAAATAATTTCAACTTCCTTTTATAAAACATTCATTAGAGTTGGATTGAGCCTTCTTGGAGTTGTACCACTAATTTTTTCCTCAATTTATAGAAAAATACTGTGAATATATGTGGCGGGGTTAATGCCCAAAATTTCCCTTAAGGTTCATCCTATAGCCTTAAAATTTTCTTTTAATGTTTAAAATAGTTATTTTTCTTGATAATGTGGAAAGTTATTTGAAATTATTATAGGAAGTGTCTGATTTCCCTTAAGGAAATAATATTATAGGTTGGATGCCTTCAAATCTTGTTCCAATTTGGGTGGTTTATATATTAATAGTTTTAATTCAGGTTTCTCCATGTTTTTAATCTATACAAGTACGGAAAAGTTATTAGTGATAGTTTTTATTAAATCAATAATACATGCCACATGTTTGGGTGTCATAATATATTCCTTTTTAAAAGTGTGTTTAATGGTCCTCAGATATTAATATTATCATTGATGAATTTCTTGACTCACACACTAAGATTTACTAATAGAAAACATAATTCCATATGCTGGTGGGATATAAGGTACATTAGATGTGTCATGAATTCCTTGTTATTAACGGATAAGTTTTGGAAGGAGTTTTACATACCATATTTATATATCTTGATACCTCATACATTTGAATGAAATATAATTGTCACATTAATTCCCTATAAATTGTGTAACAATGTTTATTTTAGATAGTCAAAGATAGACATATCAAGTATATAGGTTGATGATACAAATGTGAAACCTACTCGATGTGATATTGAGACAAATGAAATATATTACACAGTTTTCATTTGTATGTGGTTGTTAATGTTTCAATATTAAGTTATTTCTCTTGGGTGTCTTAACCTTTTTCTAGATAGCAAACTTGGACTCTAGGAAGACCAACCTAATTCCAATGAGAAAAAAACATTGAGAGTCCTAAAGTAAGGGTTTCTGTTGATCTTGATTATGTTATATTTCAATTTAATTAATATAATAAATATCATTATCAATGCTAAGGAATAATTATTTTATTTCTTTATTGATAGGCTATATTATGTAAATATTTATTCAGTAGATTGTGAATATTTTTTATTTATTAAATATTTAATAAATTTATATTTTATGGTTCATGGATAAAAATATTTATTTATGAATGGATTTTTTATTCGACTATTCAAAAAATGATGAGGAGTTCAAACATGCCAGGATTATTTATAATGACATATATTAATTTACAAACTGGTAAAATAATTTCTTTTATTTCAGAAGTTAGTATACACTATAAAATAACAACAACCAAAACAACAACAACAACAAAAACAAAAACAATAATAATATTAATATGAGGCATGGTGGTTTATAATTTTTTTTATATCATTTAAGGGATAGTTTTCAATTCAAAAAACATTTTAAACTAAAATCTTTCTATGTAAATAAATGTTTATGGATACTGTGTAGGGTAAATAAATAATTTAGAATGGATAATCATTGCGTTCATTGAATTTCCCTATCTCCAACTCTTGAATTATTCCTCTATTTATCTCAAGAATGAGAAGAACCGTTTCATGTTTAAAGGATCCCATAATGATCAAGATGAAAAACACAAGTCATTTGATTCACCACGTTAGCACATATAAATAAATAGGAATTCCCATGATATCAAAGGAGCACATATGGATCACCCCTAAAGGTATTATACACTTGAATCCGTACAGTGAAATAAAGGTAATACGAAAGGGTTTTTAGAAGATAAAAAATTACATTAAAGAAAGGATCATAAGCTATGGTGATCATTTCATCCAATCATAAATAATTTAATTATAAACTTAATGTGAAATATCCTCTCTCAAGGTTTCAGATAAATCTTAGTTAAAGGAATTTTTTGTTTCACACCCACCAATTGCGCTTCCACTATTCTTAAAACCTTCAAAGTGGAATTAGATATATCACACTTCAAATTAATAATTAATTATTTGATTGATGGTCTATATGTGTAGGAGTGGGAAAATATTTCATTTCATATTATTAATTATTTAATATATTTAAATTAAAATTATTTATACATTTTATTTTTAACACGCCAAGCTTCCACGATACGCTTCTCTTTCAATAATGCAATAGCTTGCATTGTACACAAGTTCGAGATTCTAACACACCGCGACCAATCAAAATAGCCATTATGAATAGTAATACCCACTTTTTAAAATTATATATGTATTTTATATTTCAAAATGAACTTCATTTTTGGATTCAGAATATCGAAATTAGCCTATGTTGAATTTTTGGTATTTTTCTGAGAACATCCAATTTTTTATGAATAGTGAAAAATACTTAAAAACAACTTTTTAAATCAAAATAATTTGTAGTGACAAATTATACTATTGATTGGTTTTAAAGTATAATTAGAATATATTTTTACCATTTTATCCAATGGTGGTCATTAGAATTAATTTCACTTTGAAATTAGACATAAACAATTGTCAATCTTTTGATATATATATTGTTTCTTAAAAACACGCTATTTGTTGTGACAGTGGGAATTAATTATAAAATTAATTAATGAAACTTATATGTTTGTAATTTTGTAAAATAGACATCATTTTTGAATTCGGAATATCAATTATTGCTTAGGGTGAAATTTTGGCATTGTTCTAAAAAACTTCAATTTTTGATGAATAGTGAAACCACTATGTGGTAGTTAAAAAACTGATTTTTCGTTTAAATGAAACATTACCACTTCTGTGATTTGAATTTAAAAAATCCGACATACATGGTTGTCATTAGGAAGTAAAATGTGGTTCAATGGGATTAAAATATTTTTTGGTGAATAGTAACTTTTAAGTTTAATTAATCGCGATTAAAGGTAATTAGTGAAATTTAAGGTAAAAATGATATTATAAAAATATGAAAATACCTTTACACTTGTCCTAACTCTATTGGATTTGTCATGACCGACCAAGACAATCCATGGGTCAACTTGGGGACCCCATGGAGCCACTTTGGTAGGAAAATGACATTAAAAACTTTTTATTTAATGTTAAAATAAAAATGTCACAAATATGAGTTGTTTTACTAAAACAATTTTTAAATGGGGTTATACAAGTCTAATTTTTGACTATAAATATTCATTAGAAATATAAATATATTTCCTACATCATGATATTGTTTTCATAATTTTTAAACATTAAATAAATTAAATTATTTATGACACCATGATGATGCAGCGATTACCTCATTAATTAACGATTTAAATAAAATGAAAAGATAATGTAAAATATTAGACTTAAACTTGTCAAAAACCTATTGGATGAGTATATTTCGAACCCTTATCACCATACCCTCTAAATATATAAGTTTGGGACCTTTAGAATCCGAGAAATCATTTCATAATAAAGTAACATTTCAATCTTTCCAAGAGTGCCCCTTCTCTCCTCTTATAAAAGGCCCCCACCTCTACCACCTTATTCACACCTTCAAGCCATTTGTCTGGGCCAAAATCTGCCCAAATACTCTCCCAACTTCCCTCCCTTACTCCTAGAAGCCTCACTTTGGGCATAAGTCTTCCAAAGGAAGCCTTTCGCTCAAATCAAAAAGAGTTACCCGATTTTAAGGTAATGTCTTCTCTAATGTTGTTTTGTTTTATTTTTCTTCCCCAACCCCTTAAACTCTTTTTATTACTTTATTTTGTAACAAAAACAGTCTATACAATATAATAGGATGTGTTTATGATAAGGATTTGGTTTACACTTACACACACCTTTGTCTAATGGTTAAAGAACATACTGTTTCTGTGGATGACGAATTTCTGCCTCACGAAACGATGATTGTTCAAGACTCATATAACACCTTAAAAGGTGGCCATTAAGATGTAATTATATTTATATATGATATATAATATGTTTATTTTTTAATTAAGCTTCTTTATTTTTCATTTATGGAATACCTTTATGGTTTCCATTATGGGTAAACGCGATATCTTCATTTTAGGAAGTGCGGACTACCGCCCCCTCAAAGTGATTTGAATCGTTAATGCCATATGTGGGATGTGTAAAGGATGGAGTAAATGGTATTTTACATTATATTATACTGGAATTATATTATAACTTTATATAATTATAACTTCATTCCATTAAATACTAAATATAAATGAAAGTAGCGTTCATGCGTACGTACCGCTTACCGTATCCATGAACGGTGCATTTCATTTCTTACCTCTAAATGTTATGTAAATTATAAATGAATGTATATACTGGATATATATGATGTATATGATATATAAATCATGAATATAATTATGTATATAATGGATATATTACCACATGAACAAAGTGTAATTATAAGAAGTTTATTTTTGACTCAAATACCTAAGATCGACAAAAAGGCCATTATAAACTTAAATAATTACATAATGTTCATGACATGGTAATAAGTGATATAAAAGGAATAATTAACATGAAAAAGGTTCCTAAGAAGGTATAGATTAACTCTAGTTTATTATTCAGGAGGTTAAAGAGCGGTCGAGTGAAGGCGGACACAAGGTAAGGGAACTTCTTAACCCAATTTCTATTCTTTAGGTTAATATCATACTTTCAAATTATGTCATGATATTATTATATCCTATCTTGTATTTGTAATTTAATTATGTTTACTTATAGTGAATACACATAATATATCTATTTTATTTAAAAAAATGATCTTTGTAAGGTACTTTGTCTCAATCTCCATTCATTGAGGCATATTTTGTTTTATACACAAATTTCTTTTATACGGTGTATAAACCCCTTTGACTTTTACGTTTATTCAAAAGGAATATTTTTATATGAAGCGTTTTACTAAACGACAAAAAGGAATGTTTTTTTGTCATACGTATGTGGCGACAATGACTTCTCCGCCTCCGTAACCATTATTTGAG
The DNA here is from genome assembly GCA_963277665.1 of Viscum album. Lineage (NCBI taxonomy): Eukaryota > Viridiplantae > Streptophyta > Magnoliopsida > Santalales > Viscaceae > Viscum > Viscum album. The sequence goes on along the minus strand of OY728136.1, from coordinate 281,214,340 downwards.
TTTCGGCTTCCTCTACAAGCCATAACTTTTTTTAAATGAAAAATAAATACCAAGTTTTAATTTTCTTTTATTTTGGTATTGAAAATGGTTTTGATAAGGTTTTTATTATATCAATGTGTTGTATTGATATCTTGTGATTGAAATGTGGAAATGTTATGTTTCCTTTAGGCACGTTTTATGTGATACAATTATGTTATGGTTTATGATATGTTTAAACCTGTTCATATGAGGAATGCATTGGACTTATTAAGTGACGGGTGGAGCCCGCTATAGCTCCTCGATGCATCGGTAGGTCTCATGAGACAAACTAGTGTCTTGGCACGAGGCCTTGACAAAATATTATTTGTAGTCTTGGAACGAGGCCTTGGCTACGTGGTTATGATATTCTGGCATTATGGATTCAATCATTATGAAAGTTGTTATTGATATTGCATGGGATTATTTGACTAGTATAATATCCATGTGAGTATGTAAATGGAATTATTTAATTTTTTTTTGCCATATTATGCTGAAGTTCATGTCTAAAAAGGCTTTTGTTTTAGTTATACATTGCCATAAATGTTAATGTTTATTTATGAAAGCTTCTACAATATTGTTATCCTTACTGAGCATCTGAGCTCACCCCTTTCAATGTTTTAATATATTCCAGGATGTGAAGAAGTATTTTATGAATGACCTGCAGGGATAGTCAGAAGAGGATATGAGTGTGGACAATGGAGACTTTGTTATTGTAGTATTTCACTTTATGATGTAATTTAACATTTATGAATGTATCTAGTGTTCCCAAGGCTACTAAACTAATCGGTCTTTCGAGACGTGATCTTTTGTGATCATGCCAATGTTACGCAATAATGCACTGACTCTGGGTAACTGGGGTCGGGGCTTTACAGTTGGTATCAGAGGAAGTTTAGTACTAACCTTGGAAGCTAGATTTAGATAAACTCTGATTAGAGCACATAACCCGAAGATAAAATTTGAGGATTAGTATAGAAGAACTTCCTAGAATTTTGGTATTATAGGGATTTTGTGAGTTTTCCGAGAAATTCATCCGTGTCTGGATTTGAGCAGGTAGAGGCGGCTCTGGCACAGATGTACCTAGGGGTAAAACCCGAAAACACCGCTTTGAGCTAGACTCGAACGGGAACTAGTGCACAACAACGGGCCTTGCTGCACTCTTGGTTACGACACTCCTGGGGGATATGCTTAGGATAATTCTCGTTTTCTTTACAAAACACTATGAAGGGTTATGAGTATATACTTCCTCAAAGAAAACATTTTTATGATTATTGATTATATCCATAAATAGTTCAATTTAAGTTAAGTATTTTATAAGTATGGAATTATGTATTTTGATTCATAAACTAATCTAGTTTATGCCATTGTTTAGAAATGGCACCTAGTGGAAGGAATGGAAACCGTATCAATGCACGCACTCCGTGTAGGGATTTCCCTCCTGCTCAAGATAATTATTATTGAGCTAGAGATACAACTGGTGCTGATCATCTTATTACCATACTGGGACAACTCACTCAGGTTATGAATAATAACCTTACTCGTATGGAGCACCCTGATCTGCAACGTGGAGGATCAATGTTAGACCGCTTCATGAGGCAACAACCGCCAACATTTAATGGGGGTACAAATCCATTAGTAGCTGAGCAATGGATAAACTCTTTAGAGAAAATATTCCACGCCTTGGGGAGTAGCGAAAGGGAGAAGGTTGTTATGGAAGTCTACCGCCTCACTGGAGATGTCGATCAATGGTGGTCGCTGATTCAAAACACAAAGGAAGATGAAGAAGTATCAATTATGGAGTGGAGGGAGTTTAAGGAAATTTTCTTAGAAAAATACTTTCCGCATGACCATCGAGAAGATATGGAAAGGAAATTTCTGAGTCTGAGGAAGGAGGATGAGAATGTTGCAAAGTATGAGGCTAACTTTACAAGGTTAGCGAGGCATGCTAAAGATTATATACGTAACCCAATAAGTAATATTGATCGTTTCTTTGATGGGTTAAAACCATTTCTTCGTCGATCATTAGTTTCACAAACCTTCTCGTCAGAAGAAGATATTGGCTCGTGTGCTATCAAGATAGAAAAGGAATTCTCTATGTCTCATGACTTTAAAGCAAAGTAAGAAAAGAAGAGATCTTATGATCAATCTGGAAATGGAAATAAGGGGAAGAAGGGAAGATTTGAATATCATTCCTGCAGTAAATGTGGAAAGAAACACCCCGGTACTTTCTTGAAGGGAATGGGAGTCTATTACAAGTGTGGTGAAAAAGGCCACCAAGCTCATGAATGCAAGGGAACAAAAGTTGATGTCAATGTGGAATGCTATAATTGTAGAGAGATGGGGCATTATGAAAATGACTGTCCTCAGCGTCAGGGGAACTTAACTCAGAAGAGGCCAAGGGATCAAGGCCAAGCTTATGCTATCACTACTGCTGAGGTTGAAGCTCCGAAAGACGTGGTGGCATGTAATTTAATGGTTTCCTCATGTTTAGAAAATGCATTATTTGATTCTGGATCATCGCATTGTTTCATATATTCTCAGTTTTCTAAGAAAATTAGATATTTCCAGTTTGATTTAACAAGATAATTGTCAGTCAAAACTCATAAGGGAAGTATTATTGCAACAATGTTTTGTGAATCAGTCCCCATTAGAGCACATAACTGTTCTTTATCCACTGATCTCATTTTCATACCTATTATTGAGTTTGATATAATCCTCGATATGGATTGGCTTTCGGACTATGATGCAAAGATTTATTGTAAGAAGAAGGAGGTTACGATTTTTGATGATGATGATAAGGAACACCTTATTTTTAGAGCAGAATCGTCACCACCTAATTCTTATTTAGATCCACCCCTAGTAGGTCAACTATATTCAATTATTGGGGAGTAAGAGAATGAAATGACTAATGGAGAGGAAAGGAATGTTCTAATAGAGGATGTACCTATTGTGAAAGAATATGTAGATGTGTTTCCGAAAGATTTACCTGGACATCCTCCAGAACGAGAAGTTGAGTTTTCCATTGATTTAATTCCTGGATCAAGGCCCATATCGAAGACCCCTTATTGAATGGCCACTGTGGAATTAGTTGAACTAAATAAACAACTAGAGGAATTGAGTAATAAGGGATTTATTCGCCCTAGTGTTTCTCCATGTGGAGCCCCTGTCCTTTTTGTTAATAAGAAAGATGGATCTATGAGGTTGTGCGTTGACTACAGGGAGATCAATGCTATAACAATAAAGAAAAAGTATCCCCTACCTCGCATTGATGATTTATTTGACCAATTGCATGGAGCTCAATACTTTTCAAAGATTGACCTTCGATCTGGATACCATCAGTTGTGTGTGAAGAAGGATGACATTCCGAAGACAACATTTTGAACAAGATACGGGCATTACGAGTTTACAGTAATGCCTTTCGGATTGACTAATGCACCCTCTGTATTCATGGATCTAATGAATAGAGTTTTCAAGGAATATCTTGATGATTTTGTGGTGGTATTCATTGATGATATCTTGGTATACACCAAAAGCTACGAAGATCATGAAAATCACTTGCGCATTATCTTGAAGACTCTTAGAAGGCATGAATTATATGGGAAGTTTAGAAAGTGTGAATTCTGGCTTCAAAATATTTCTATTCTTGTCCATATTGTCTCTAAAGATAGAATTTCCATTGATCCTTCTATGACAAAGGCAATCCAATAATGGTCAGCACCGATGAGTATAACTGAGGTACACATCTTTATTGGTTTTTCAGGTTATTATCGACGTTTTGTCCATAATTTTGCCCGATTGGCTAACCCATTAACGAAGATCACACATAAAGGGGTTAAATTTGTCTGGACAAAAGAGTGTGAAGAATGTTTTGAATAACTAAAGAGAAGATTAGTCAATGCTCCTATATTGAATCTACCATCAGGGAATGATGGGTTCGTTATTTATAGTGATGCATCAATGAAAGGACTTGGTTGTGTCCTTATGCAGAATGATAAGGTTATTGCCTATGCATCACGACAGCTAAAAATTAATGAGAAACAATATCCTACTAATGATCTCGAGTTAGCTGCTGTAATCTTTTCCTTGAAGATATGGAGACATTTTCTCTATGGTGAAAAATGTGAGATATATACCGATCACAAGAGTTTGAAATATATTTTCTCACAAAAAGAACTCAACATGAGGCAAAGACGATGGCTTGAAATACTCAAGGATTATGATTGCACGATACACTACCACCCAGGGAAGGCAAATAAGGTTGCAGATGCTTTGAGTAGAAAAGATCATGGAGTTTTGAACATGATGAGAGTGGAAAGGGATCCTATTTTCATGGATCTAGTAATGATGGATATGGGAATCACCATGGAGGGTAAAACATCAAAACTTTTTCAAATGGTTTCCAAACCATCTTTACTAGAAAGGATAAAGAGTTCTCAGTCCGATGATGAAGTGTTGAAAAAGAAGATTAAAGCTGTGAATGATGGGCGGTTGAGTGACTTTTTTTATGAAGATGGAATTTTGAAATTTGGGAGGAGACTTTGTGTTCCCGATATACCTGATTTAAAGAGGGAATTGTTGGATGACGATCATAGTTCCAATTTCTCTATACACCCTGGGAGCACTAAAATGTATAGATATTTAAAGGGAAATTTTTGGTGGGACAACATGAAAAGGGAGATTTCCAATTTTGTGTCAAGATGTATGGTTTGCCAAAAAGTGAAAGCTGGAAGGCAACATCCTGGTGGAGTATTGCAACCTCTTCCCATACCTGAGTGGAAATGAGATAATATTACGATGGACTTTTTCATGGGACTACCAAAGACCCCTAGAAGGAATGATGAAATAGGGGTCATTGTTGATCCTCTCACCAAGTCATCACATTTTCTTGCTATAAGGGAAGATCTACCACTTGAACGTCTAACAAGACTATATATTAATGAAGTTGTGAGGCTTCATGGAGTACCCATGTTGATTGTCTCAGATCGTGATCCCCACTTTACATCAAGATTATTGAAAATACTTCAGAAGGCCTTGGATACTGAGCTTTGTTTGAGCACTGCTTACCACCCTCAAACAGACGGATAATCAGAATGAACTATTAAAACCTTAGAAGACATGTTGAGATCATGCTCACTTGACTTTCAAGGAATGTGGGATCAATATTTACCTCTGGTAGAATTTTCCTATAACAATAGCTTCCATTCCAGTATTCGGATGCCACTATATGAAGCGTTATATGGAAAGAGATGTCGCACACCAACCTGTTGGGATGACGTTGGTGAAAGAAAACTTGTAGGCCCAGAACTGGTGGAGGAAACGATGGAAAAGGTGGAGGTAATCCAAAACCACATCAAAGGAGCTCAAAGTAGGAAGAAGAGCTATGCTGACAATTGAAGGAAGGATTTGGAATTTCCGGAAGGAGATCATGTTTTCTTGAAGGTATCACCATGGAAGGGAGTTATACGTTTCGGTAAGAAGGGTAAATTGAGTCCCAGGTACATCAGACCATTCGAAATTCTAGAATGAATTGGGGCTGTAGCTTACCGTTTGGCAATGCCACCAAGTCTCTCCAAAGTTCATGATGTATTCCACATATCACTGTTGAGAAAATACATGCCCGAACCAACGTATGTACTCACCTATGAGGAATTAGAACTGGAACCTGATCTGTCTTATTGTGAAGTTCCCGTCAGGATTCTTGATACACAATAACACGTGCTGAGAAACCAGACGACTCGTCTGGTAAAAGTTCTATGGAGAAACCATAAGATGGAGGAGGCAACATGGGAGCCCGAGGAACTTATGATGAAGAATCACCTGATTATTTTTATAAAGTGATATTATATGAAATTTCGAGGATGAAATTATTTTAAGGAGGGGAGAATGTAACACCCCAAGCTTCCATGATACGCTTCTCTTTCAATAATGCAATAGCTTGCATTGTACGCAAGTTCGAGATTCTAACACACCACGACCAATAAAAATAGCCATTATGAATAGTAATACCCACTTTTTCAAATTATATATATATTTTATATTTCAAAATTAACTTCATTTTTGGATTCGAAATATCAAAATTAGCCTATGTTGAATTTTTGGTATTTTTCTTAGAACTTCAAATTTTTTATGAATAGTGAAAAATACTTAAAAACTACTTTTTAAATCAAAATAATTTGTCGTGATAAATTATACTATTGATTGGTTTTAAAGTATAATTATAATATATTTTTACCATTTTATCCAATGGTGGTCATTAGAATTAATTTCACTTTGAAATTAGACATAAACAATTGTCAATCTTTTGATATATATTGTTTCTTAAAAACACGCTATTTGTTGTGACAGCGGGAATTAATTATAAAATTAATTAATGAAACTTATAATTTTGTAATTTTGTAAAATAGACATCATTTTTTGAATTCGGAATATCAATTATAGCTTAGGTTGAAATTTTGGCATTGTTCTGAAAAACTTCATTTTTTGATTAATAGTGAAACCACTAAGTGGTAGTTAAAAAACTGATTTTTCTTTTAAATGAAACATTACCACTTCTGTGATTTGAATTTCAAAAATCTGACATACATGGTTGTCATTAGGAAGTATAATGTGGTTCAATGGGATTAAAATATTTTTTTGGTGAATAGTAACTTTTATGTTTAATTAATCGCGATTAAAGAAATTAGTGAAATTTAAGGTAAAAATGATATTATAAAAATATGAAAATATATTTACACTTGTCCTACCCCTATTGTATATGTCATGGAAGACCAATAAAATCCATGGTTCAACTTGGGGACCCCATGGAGCCACTTTGGTAGGAAAATGACATTAAAAACTTTTTATTTAATGTTAAAATAAAAATGTCACAAACATGAGTTGTTTTACTAAAACAATTTTTAAATGGGGTTATACAAGTCAAAGTTTTGAGTATAAATATTAATTAGAAATATAAAAAGATTTAATAAATCATGATATTTGTTTCATAATTTTTAAACATTAAATAAATAAAATTATTTATGACACCATGATGATACAGCGATTACCTCATTAATTAACGATTTAAATAAAATGAAAAGACAATGTAAAATCTAAGACTTAAACTTGTCAAAAACCTATTGGATGAGTATATTTAGAACATTTATCACCTTAACCTCGAAATATATAGGTGTGGGACCTTTAGAATCCGAAAAATCATTTCATAATAAAGTAACATTTCAATCTTTCCAAGAGTGCCCCTTCTCTCCTCTTATAAAAGGCCCCCCACCTCTACCACCTTATTCACTCCTTAAAGCCATTTGGCTCGGCCAAACTCTTCCCAAATACTCTCCCAACTTCCCTCACTTACTCCTAGAAGCCTCACTTTGGGCAGAAGTCTTCCAGAAGAAGCCTTTGGATCAAATCAAATAGAGTTACCCGATTTTAAGGTAATGTCTTCTCTAATGTTGTTTTGTTTTATTTTTCTTCTCCAACCCCTTAAACTATTTTTATTCCTTTATTTTGTAACAAAAAAAGTATCTAAAATATACTAGTATGTGGTTATGATAAGTATTTGGTTTACACTTACACACACCTTCGTCTAATGGTTAAAGAACATACTGTTTCTGTGGATGGCGAATTTCTGCCTCACGAAACGATGATTGTTCAACACTCATATAACACCTTCAAAGGTGGCCATTAAGATGTCACAATATTTATATATGATATATAATATTTTTATTTTTTACTTAAGCTTCTGTATTTTTCATTTATGGCATACCTTTATGGTTTCCATTATGGGTAAACCCGATATCTTCATTTTAGGAAGTCCGGACTACCACCCCCTCAAAGTGATTTGAATCATTAATGCCATATGTGGGATGTGTAAAGGATGGAGTAAATGGTATTATACATTATATTATACTGGAATTATATTATACCATTATATAATTATAACTTCATTCCATTAAATACTAAATATAAATCAAAGTAGCATTCATGCGTACGTACGACTTACCGTCTCCATGAACGGTGCATTTCATTTCTTACATCTAAATGTTATGTAATATTATAAATTAATGTATATACTGGATATATATGATTTATATGATTTATACATCATGAATATAATTATGTATATAATGGATATATTACCACATGAACAAAGTGTAATTATAAGGAGTTTATTTTTGAATCAAGTACCTATAATCGACAAAACGACCGTTATAAACTTAAATAATTACATAATATTCATGACATAGTAATAAGTGATATAAAAGGAATAATGAACTTGGAAAAGGTTCCTATGAAGGTATATATTAACTCTAGATTATTATTCAGGAGGTTAAAGAGTGGTCGAGTCAAGTCCGACACGAGGTAAGGGAACTTCTTAACCCAATTTCTATTCTTTGGGTTAATCTCCTACTTTCAAATTATGTCATGATATTATTATATCCTATCTTTTATTTGTAATTTCATTACATTTAATTATAGTGAATACACATAATATATCTATTTTATTTAAAAAAATGATCTTTGTAAGGTACTTTGTCTCAATATCCATTCATTGAGGCATATTTTGTTTTATACACAAATTTATTTTATACGGTGTATAAACCCCTTTGACTTTTACGTTTACTAAAAATGAATATTTTTATAAAAAGTATTTTACTAAATGACAAAAAGTAATGTTTTTCTTGTCGTACGTATGCGGGGACAACGAATTCTCTGCCGCCGTAACCATTATTTGAGTTTCGGCTTCTTATACAAGCCATAACTTTTTTTAAATGAAAAATAAATACCAAGTTTTAATTTTCATTTATTTTGGTATTGAAAATGGTTTTGATAAGGATTTTATTATATCAATGTGTTGTATTGATATCTTGTGATTGAAATGTGGAAATTTTATGTTTCCTTTATGCACGTTTTATGTGATACGATTATGTTATGGTTTATGATATGTTTAAACCTGTTCATATGAGGAATGCATTGGACTTAATAAGTGACGGGTGGAGCCCGCTATAGCTTCTCGGTGCATCGGTAGGTCTCATGAGACAAACTAGTGTCTTGGCATGAGGACATGACAAAATCTTATTTTTAGTCTTGGAACGAGGCCTTGGCTACGTGGTTATGATATTCTGGCATTATGCATTCCATCATTATGAAAGTGGTTATTGATATTGCATGGGATTATTCGACAAGTGAATATCCATGTGAGTAAGTAAATAAAATTATTTAATTTTAATTTTTCCATATTATGCTGAAGTTCAAGTTTAAAAAGTCTTTTGTTTTAGTTATATATTGCAATAAATGTTAATGTTTATTTATGAAAGCTTCCGCAATATTGTTATCCTTACTGAGCATCTGAGATCACCCCTTTCAATGTTTTAATATTTTTCAGGATGTGAAGAAGTATTTTATGAATGACCTGCAGGGATAGTCAGAAGAGGATATGAGTGTGGACTATGGAGACTTTGTTATTGTAGTATTTCACTTTATGATGTAATGTAACATTTATGAATGTATCTAGTGTTCCCAAGGCTACTAAACTAATCGGTATTTAGAGAGTTGATCTTTTGTGATCATGCCAATGTTACGCAATAATGCACCGACTCTGGGTAACTGGGGTCAGGGTGTTACATTATTGATCATAATTTATGATTTATTTTTCTTAAAGGAATAATAATAGAAGAATAATGAAAAAAATATTCCATTAGGAAGTGTTGAGGGTTTTGGAAATATTGCATGGGATTACATGGAATATAGCAGGAGTACACACCATGTACCCAAGTGAATTATACCCGGATTTGTCCTAAGATACTTATTGTGCCAAGCAGTAAATTACACGTGGTGCATTTATTTTACAACAAATGTTGACCCTGCCTACCTAGTACAAATTTTTTTGTATTACAAGTCATGTAGTGGGAATATATGTTGGTATTCTACACATTTCAGCAGTTAAATTTATGCCGACTAGGTGGTTAAATAAATGGAAAAACTCCATGAGACTGAAAACCTAGAACATTAATGGAGTAAAAAACATGTATCCAACATACAAGCAATGCAGTACCTTAATTCTGTCCTAAAAAGTACCCACAAAGCCATTCAGTGAGTCAAGTAGACACACAGAAAGCCTAAAAAATTTTGTAGATTTTGACAACATCGTGTGGTCTTGTATCCGAAGAACAAACCGAGTCATTTGGAAGCTTTTTAGACACACAAAAAGCATGATAAAAAATATGTTTCCAGCTTGTACACACTGTGTAGTCCTTACTAGATGTACACTGAATCCCCGAGCATATATTCGAGGTACACAGTAATCAAGGTACACTGTGTGTAGCTCATAATTACATGACCTATTGTATCCAAATAAATTACAGAATTAAACTACATTAAATTATTAAATTGTAATATTAAAACCTTATTTTATTGATTGAATGATAACCGGTTAAAATATTTCTTATTCATTGTATGTGCATAATGATTCATGAGCTTGGCCATTTCCTTTGTATGTGTTGCCATTATTTAATTTTATTTATTTCATGGTTTTGGAAATAATAAATATTAAATTAACTATGATGGACAATAAGTCATTTCTCCCTCCATTGTTATGTAGGACATGCATGTCCATGGTTATTTATGTGATTATCCTTAATAAACTATTTGGTTCCCATCACCTTTATGTTAGTTATAAACACATGTAATGAATGAAGTATCCCAAGGTGTATGGAGGTGGTTCAAGATGAAACCCAGATGATTCTAACTCAGGTGATACATAGGTGTATAGGTGGAATGTTGAAACTGATGCCAATATTGTCATAATGAGTTATTTTCCATAGGTCAAAGGTTGATTTATAATCATCTCAATAAATCAACTATTCTAAAATACCAAGATCCCCTCATTTATTTATTTATTTCTATTCATTATTTATATTATGGTTTATTGACCGTAATCAAATAAAAAATGAATTAATTTGTATAGAATTTCTTTTAATAAATTTATTAGTCATAAATGTTTTATCCAAAAATGGATATTTAATTATGTAAAATTCAATTAATATTGAAAATTAATGTAAATGATAAAAGAATAAAAAATTTGTGAAAAATTAATAAAATACATCAACTAAATATTATGTCAGACTTAGCCTTCTATTACAGGTTCATAAATGAAACAAATAGAACTAAGTGTTTCAACCACCCTTTTTGGGATACTTACAATAATAAGGGGAGTTCTTATTAAGGTTTTGGGTAGACTTAACCATTATAAATGAAGGGTATTATCTCTTTCCTAACATGGTGTCATTTGGTAACATGTATTGAGGAAATCCAAGTTAGGATTTTTGGACTAGAGAACCCACTAAATGGATAATGGAGCTAGATGGCAGTAGTTGGAAAAGACCTCCCTACATAAATACTGTCAAGTAGATTTACCAACCCTTGTTGGGGATATGCAATGTGGCATATGTATCCTTTCATATAGAATTCCCAAGAAACTATAAATTATAATTTAAATGATGAGGGCTATTGAGACTTAATAAAATAGTTAGAGATTTAACAAAAATTGAATTATTATTTTTTCTCACATAATTTGTAATCAATCAAAGTACTAATAATCTATTTTTAATTATTATATAAAATGAAAAGGACCACAAAAATAGTGCGATTCTTCCATAAATCATGGTGTTACATTAAAAATATATTTTTTGGATCTGGTATAATCATTTATGAGATACATTGTTATTAGAAAGTTTGTATTATGTGTTGGAATCCCAAAGTCATGTTCTGCCACCCTAACAAATGAGATAAGTTGAAAAGGACGCCTATGATAGATATATTGGGGATGATGATTATGTTTATTGTATTATATTATCAATTTTGTTTTTATCAATGATACAATATAAATACATGGATGCTTCAACTATAATATCATATCTCTATTATGTGAAAAAAGAGAAGAAAATTATAGAAATAAATAAGATTTTCATTGCACTGTATCAGGGTAAACTGGAAGATGGTAATCTAGATATTGATAATAAATTTAGAATACCATAATATATTTATTAGTTGAAGAAATTATGATTCCATTTGGATAATAAATTTTTCATTAATATTATCTTATTATATTTACTATAAATATTATTGTTATTTTTCAAGCCTGAATAAATGAAATTGAAAAGTTACTTAGGATACTTTTTCGCATACTTTATGAAGTGGATAAGTATTGTTTGAAACCCGTTTTCCTACCATTTCCATGAAATGATTGAGATACAAGGATAAATATTCCATGGATATTGTAATTCTGAAAAACACTTTATGGTATCCTTCAAAGAGAAAAAATATTAAAGGGTTGATGAATAAATAGGTGGCTATTTGCTTCATATATTAAAAGAATAGGAAATCAAAAAGAAATGAAAAGGAATTGAAGAGAAATTTTGTTGAATCTGATTTAGGTATATTCATAATGTTTCAATTATTCAATTGCGTATAAAGTATTATACGCTTAAAACATATATGCATTTGGAAAAAGGAAATGAGATATAATAGAAGGGTTATAGAGTGAACTCAAAAGGATATGAGAAAGGGTTACTCCTTTATCATCCAAGGGCAGTTCACTATTTCTCATTATTAGATTTAATTTTTTAAATTTTATAACAAGTGTTTCCAAAACATTTATCTCAGTTTATCGACAAAAACAATAAAAAATTATTTCACTTTTGGAATTAATGATGTTATGGAACATTAATATGAATATAGAACTTCATTAGCTATTGAATTGCATATATGCATTAAATAGTGCATCAATGCATAGTTAATTTCTATCATTACGAAAGTGGATTATGTTAATGAGATCCATCATTTCAGATCGGTGGTACTTTTCAACACTATTTATTAAATTATTGGTAAGATTATTTCCAATTAAATTTCCATAATTGTAAATAAAATTGTGTCACGAAATCAGTTTAGCTTCAACAAAGGTAGAACTATTTTGGATTATCTTATTACTACCTATGCATGCATCAATATTCTCCGTAAATCCACTATACAAGGTAATATCACTTTGAATATTGATCTCAAAAAAGAATATGAAACCTTCTATTGAGGATTCATTTTTAAGGTTTTTAATTTTTTTGTTTTTGATAACATTTTTTAATTGGGTTAGAATTATTTTGAGTTCAACACACATTTTACTTATTTTTAATGGCTCCCCTGAAGTCTATTTTACCTACTCCATATGTATTAGGTAAGTAACATTTCCTTTTAACTACCTTGGTTTTATGATGTTTTGGGAAAAATATAACATTGGACATTTTTATCATATTGTTATCCCTGTTAGAAATTAGTTATCTTCCTAGAAATGAAAGACTCTTTCAATGTGTAGAAGGGTTAGTCTTGTTAAAGATGTGATTATTTCAACATTTTTTATTCTTTCATGGTTTATAGATGGTAAATTTCACCCATCAAGAGGATTGAATGTTCTATTAAAAACATTGTCTGGGGTGGAAGCATTCTCCCTAGAAAATTGTGATAGTTCGTTAGAATAAATAATTCAATCTAGTTGATAAAGGTGAACTGGGAATTAAAAATATCTAAAATATTAATGGATTTATGTAGGATGAATTCTTGTGGAGACTTATTAATAGGATGTCTCACTCTCTCTTTTTTGGGATATATATTTTAAGTATTTTTTAAAAGGGAGAATCTCAATTTTGTGGACTCTTCTATTTGAGCCACCCTAAAAAATTATTTCTTCAATATTTCTATGAATTTGAATTTTCTAACCAATACTATTTCTTATTTAAAAATTTCGTTAGATAACAAGATAAGTATGCCTCTTCTTAACACCATTATCTCACCTTATACCACTTTTGACACAAATTCTTCAATCAAAGAGTAACTAGATCTTTCTTTGGGTGTTCTTCTTGATGATATAAAAGAATTGGTATCAAATTATAATTTTATCAATTGAGATGATACTCTTGTTTGGTAACCTTATACTAATGTGATTTTGTATTCAAAGGACTTCTACTACGAGACTATGTAAGGTACTACAAAAAAACTAGGCTAAATCTTTCTGATAAAATTTCATTCTACCATCCCGATTTTCTATTGCATGGAGAGTCATGTAGTATAAAATACCTATTATTGTTGTATTACAGGGTGTTGGAATTAGTCTATGATATATATGTTTCTTATTTTTATATCATAGGGAGGAAATGAACCTCTTTTCTTATGCTATGCTATTGCTTCAGTCCTATAGACTATCATTGTAGTCAGTTTTGAAGTTACAATTACATGATCAGCTTACATTCTAGATCACCATCTCATCTAAATGAGATTGAAATTTTCACATATTCTTATTAACCTCTTCATTGTGAATTTCTTTTAGGTTATACATACTATATTGACCATTCAAAATTAATATTTTCATGAAGGTTATACCTTCAATCTGTAGTCAACTCTATATCATATTTTTCTACTATAAAACATGGAACTGCTCAACAAAAAGGATACCGTGATAACTCAATTCATGATATAACTTTGCTCAAGTGTCTTGGTATTTTTGGAAATCATCATCCTCCTTTTGGATCCTTGGAATTAATGTGGTTGTCTCTATTTCTGTTACGGTTCAAATGAAATACATATAGCATGTTAAGGGGAAATCCAAGACCATATGGTTATTGTACGGTATACAGAAATCATTGGGGTGAAACTATGGGACGATTTTTTTCCTTATGGATTCAAAACATCTGTTGATTATGAAATGATCAGTGTTAATATTGTGGTGAATTTTGAAAATCAATATGAATACCTAAATTTATGTCTATAATGTGATTCTACCAAAGTGGCTCAAGCTATCAAAAGTGGATCTATTCATCTGTCATGGAAGATAATGGTCAGATGAAGTAACTATGTGGATTATATTTCATCTATTTACTACATTTTTATTCATAACTATAGTGATGAAAATTACTTAGCTGATGGGATTTCCAACAAATGGTTTTTAAATATTGATTTGGAACGGTGAAATGATCTTCCCAAGGAGTTATTTTACTTCTAGAATCATGATAATGGTAAAAAATGTTCAATCAGACATTTGTGATTTTGATTTTTTTTCAATAAAGGAGAATTTCTCTTCTTGTAAATCTCTCATTCTTCCTAAGAAACAAATTCAACACTCATAATGAATAAAATCTATTTTTATTATACTTGTAAAAATTAAATCTATGATAATTATATTGTGCCATTGATTGTAAAATCCACCTCATTTAGAGGAATAATTATAGGTTATCTCTATATAAAAAGTACAAAATAGGGACCCTATAGTATATCTAAACTAGGAATAACAAAAAGGGTAGGTAAAATTTATAAATACCAATAATATATGCATGTTAAAAAATGTAATTTATGATCAAATCATATATAGTGATCATAAAATATTCATTTGGAAACAAATGAGTGGCATATTCATTCAACTAGTTAGTGGGAGTGTGATAAGTTTTCAAGATAAATATGTTGATATTCTATTAAAACAATTGTTGTGTCTTACCCATTATTTATTTTTAAGGAATGAAATTTCTCGAAGTTTGAATTAAAGTAGACAATATGTTTGATGGAACAAGATCTATAAAATCTATATATGACTTTTATAAGTCTTTTAATATTATATATATTAACATAGGATTGAAATATATAAGTTGAAATAATTCATGACTGAATTTTTGTACTAATATAATGCTTCAAGTAAAACATTGATGGCTATTGGAATAGATTATGGATTCGACCTTCCTGATTGACATTGATTTGGAGAATGGTCAACTCGAAACTACCTTTTGATTCTTTCCTTCATTCAATAGGAGTATCTTTATTCTCTATGTGTAGATTATGTAAAAAAAACATGGTAGATATGAATCATATATTTTTAATTTTTAGTACTACATCGACTTTGTGACAAGCCATTTTTGATATGTTTGAAGTTCATCTCCCTCATGTAGATTTTCTCAAGACCTTATAAAGGCATGCTTCATCCATTATCTCTCTAAGAAAATATTGATTATGTTCATGGTGGCCACCACTGAACTAGTATATATCATCTGGATTAGAAGAAATAGGAGAAGGCATGAACATGATCATATCAGCATGTAGTCAGCCTTTTTACAAATCAAAGTGGTAGTGTGGAATGTAAATTCTATCCAGAATAAGATTTGTGACAACTCCATTCATGATTTTTTTTATTTTATAACTTTTGGATATTATAGGTGAAAAGTTTTCCTCCTGAAGGAACTCTGTAAGTTATTTAGAAATCCACTTTCATTGGATGGATCAAATGAAACTCCAATGGCACCTCAAGAGAGAATATAAGTCCTACAAGATATGGTCATGTTTTTAGAGATCAAAATGTTATTGTTATGAGTTTTCTTTATGGACCCTGTATAATTGTATATTATATAGAGGTTGAAATTGTAATACTGATCAAAGTGGTTGATATAAGAAGGCAATGAGGATGAAAGAAATTATAGTTTGAATTTAATCATACCCTTATTTTGAAATATTTCATCTTTGGTAACAATCATTTATCCTAGAAGGTGACCACCCAATGAATCAATTACCTGGAAACTCTCTCAATAATGAATTATTTCATTACCCATGTTTTTTAGGAGGAAAATTATCACTCTGATGGACTTGAAAATATATGGGTAAAAATAAATGATTTCAGTTTTTCTAATATTCTACCTAATTAATTAAAACATCTTTCTCAAAGAGATAGCTATAAGTTATATTACTTCATAATTTTCTAACCATTTTTCCACTAAAATTTTCTTATCCATTCGGGATTAGCTAATATCTTAAAAAAAGTTTAAGTACAAGGAATTCATCTCATGCGATGGGATATGAATACAAATTTTATATTACTGATGCATTAATAACAATATTTAATCATCCAAAAATATAAGGTAATTGCATAGAATTGTAATTAGAACTATCCTAAAGTACATAGAAAAGTAAAACTAGATGAGTTCCATGTGTCTGGAGATGTGAGAGTACTATTAATCAAGGAAATTGAAAACTTGTTTAAACTTGATTAAATTTATTTAGTATAAATAAAATATAAATTAATATGAAATAAAAACTTTTTAGATAAAATAGTTTATATATCTATAGTATCTGAGTATGTTGTGGCCTCTGATGTATCTTAAGAAGCAGTTTTAACAACGTCCTGTCCCAGTTTTGGGTTATACAAAAATAAATAGATTTGTCATTTTTGTGATCATATTTGAATATAGATTTACTAAGGATGTCAGGATTTTAATATGTGATTAATAGGTGGATACACAATTATATCACTTCATGAAGGATTTTCCCAAGATAATAATGTTATAGTAAATTTATTCACCACATAGACATGTGGATTTACCGACTATATTAACAAAAACACGGTAGGCCTAACAGTTGTAGCCTAATCATTAAAAAAATGTTACTCAGGTGAGGACTAACTTGTCATTATTAGTCGGCTTTAGTGTAAGTGGGATTTTACTAGATTTTGGTGCCCTAAAACCATCTACTCTATACATTGGATTATATGTATATTAAAAGAATTGAATATTAATATAAATATATTATTACAGGTTATTTCTTATTCTACAAATAATTGAAGTGATAATGTCCTTGAGTATCTCTCACATTAAAAAGGTTATTACAGTTACCCACTATAATGAGAATTCTGAGATGCCATTGTGATATTCATCAATATATTTATGAAGTTGGATAATATAATATAATATAGAACATTATATTTAAACAATAAAGTGAGAATACCAGTAATCACATGGGGATTCTTCTAAAAAAGTACCCACTTTTTAATCTCTAAGATGAGAGATTATGAGAATAGACTCGGTAGTAGGAATTCCATATATTTTTGTACCATCAAATATTCCTATTTATGAGAACATGTGTTTTTTCCTTAGACTTTAATATTATAATTAATGAATTTCATGACTCATTAACTTAGATTTATTGACAAAAACCATCCCACCATATGTTGGAAGGACCTAGGGTATATAGGATGTGTCAAAAATGACATATTATTAATGTATTTGTTGATGAAGTAATTTTCCCTTCCTAATTTATGGACATTTATATATCAACCCTTTTATTGAAATATAACTAGCCAATAAATTCCATTTTCATAGTGTAACGATGTTTAATTCAGATAGTCAAAGAATGATTTGTCTAGCATATAGGTTGATGACACATATGTGAAACCTATATGGTGATATATTTAGACAAACAGATTATATTACATATCATTCATTATATGATGTTATCAATGTTGTGACATTATGTTATTTCTATTGGGTTCCATGATCTATTTATGGAGAGTAATCATGGACTTTAAGCCCTACTGTCTAATAATTTTATCCTTGTTTTATTGATCACATAAATTAAATAAATATTTATTCAGTTGATTTTGAATAAAATATATTTATTTATTTTATTGAATATTTTTTAGATATGTATTCTCAAGATTGTGGATAAAAAACTTTTATTTATGAATTAAATTTTTATTTGGGTATTCAGTAAATGTCATAAAGTTTCAATGGACCATGACCACATTCCTTGATAAATGTCATTTTAGAAGCCGATAAAATAATAATTTTTATTATGAAAGTTAGCACATGTTCCATAAAATAATATTAATATTATTTTTCTTATGTGGTATTGGGTTTAATAAATATTATAATATTATTTAAGGTATAATATGCAATTAATTTTTTTATTCTAAACTCAATATCTATAAATAGATGGTTATGTCTATTATGAAGGGTTAATAAAAAATAAATAATATAGAATCATTGTGCAAAATAAGCCTCTATCTATATATCTCTCTTGAATTCTTTCTATATTTATCTCAGGAATAAGAAAAACTTATTCTATCTAGAAGGATTTTAGAGCAATCAATAAGAATAATGAAAGATAATTGATTCACTGCCCTAGCACCTAGACATAGTATGAAATTTGTTGGAGATAAAAAATGAATATGTAGATAAATTATATAGGGATTCTAAACTTTAATCCTTATATAACAACAAATTAATATGAAAATGCCTTGCGAAGATAAACAATTTCATCAAATAAATGATCCCAAGATGAGGTAATCATTTCATGCAATCATAAATTAATTAATTACAAATTTAATGTGTAACATACTATCCACGGGTTTTAGAAATATCTAAATTAAAATATATTTTAATTTCAATCCCACAAAAGTCAAATACACTATGCTTAGAACCATTTAGTTTGATAAGGGAGTGAACTACACCTCTCTTTTCTTATATATGTAGAATATTTAAGGAATTAGGTAATAACAATTCATTCACACTTACCAAAACATCCTCCAAAACTCCAAATCGATAGGTAGTGGGTAAAGTATCAAGTTTTATAACCACTATTGTAGGTTTTATATCTCTTATATTATCAAAAAAATAAATAGATTAAGGAATTACATTAATTGATGCTCCCAAGTCACAATGTACATTTGAAAATGTGTTTTCTCCTATAGTGCAAGGAATAGTGAAGGTACATGGGTATTTAAATTTCATAGGCAGTTATGGGGTAAGAAGGAAAGATAAACTTCTACATAAACATACATTTTAATTATGTTATAGTATCATCTTTTTGGTGAGTATTTCCTTGATTACCCATTCAAACATTGGGATTTGGAAGATCGCTTACAAGAAAGTGATATTGATCTGTAATCCTTTGAAAATCTCTAATATATAATATTGTATGGTTTCATCACTATTTTTCTTGGTCAAATTTATCCATGTATATAAGGGTGGTTGGGACTGATATATTTCCTCCATTAGTTATTTTAACTTTTCTATCGGAAATGGGGGTGTTTCTTCAGGTATTACCTTTTCAGGATCTCTTACTAGGATAGATGTTTTAGGCTTAGTGGGCTCTCTACTTCAAGCTTAAACTTGATGTGATGATTCTTATTTGTTTCCCATATCTTTTCCACTCCTGAATGAATATATATATAACATTCAATTTTGTTTTATGGATTGATTGAGTTTTATGTTTACCTGAACATTGGTTTTGTTATAATTGATGGAAGTTATGATAGGAATATCTTATCTTTAGTGATCCTTTAGTAAAAATATTTGTGTTCAAATATTTGTTTTCTATGTGATTTTAGTCTTGGAAATATTTTTCAACATGGACTTCATAGAGTCTTATTGATTTTTTACATTATAGGCTGCATGTAGAGGGTTGGGGACTACCTATATGAAGGGGTGGCAGTCAGAAATATGGTTGATTTTTTTAGATAGGGGGTATTTGATACTGTTGGTTACATGATCTATATTTAATGTTGAAATATACACTCAATCATTTATTATAGGTTATATTGTACTGTTATTTTGTCTATAACATGGAATCACCACTTTCAATTCCTTGAAGTTTAGGGAATCCATCAGTGTAGTGCTCCAAGGAGTGAAACCATTTGTAAACCCAAGGGTGTGTAGAAGGCATGGTCTCCTAAAACTTATTACAAACTCATTGTATCATGTGATAGTTTAGTTATTCCATTTTTTCCCAAATAATGGAGTTTTATAACCCTTAAACCCATGTAATTCACTTGTTACAATTCTTGTACCAAATTGTAGTGAATTTTGGGAGGTCCTATCGATTAGTTTTTTTGAATTTAGTAGAGGAATTGTCAATATATTATACTAATAAGGAATCATCCAATAGGCTTCCATTATTTTCCATTGAAACCTGGTAAAATAATACTAGGAAATGGTGGTCTTTAAAATGTTGGTATGGTAAGGATGTGGTTAACCACTTGAATCATTCCCAGAAATCATAGAGGGGTTCCCCAATTTCTTGTTTAATTTAATAGATCTATTCCCTCAACTGTGTAATTCTATAGTCTAGGAAGAATTTATGGTGGAAATACTTTACCACTAATCCAATGTGGCTACCTATCTAGGTTTTCTATTGTAGAGACACTCCTTGTAAAATATTTCACTAGATAAAGGAAATGCCTTCCAACTAATATAAGCCTCGGTGACTCCTCTAGATTTAAAGGTATTGCAGACCTATCCAAAGGATATCAAGCTTCTATTATGATCCTATCATGATAATCCATGAAATTTATATAGGAATCTAATCATTATATTTAAAATTTCAATTTTTTTGACTATTTAGTTGTTAAATCTGGTTAGTATTGTTAAAATTGGGTTCATATAACTATATAAGGTTCAAATTTAGTTGAGATATATTTGATCCATTTTTTCACTACCCAGATTTACACTAGAAGATGAAGTGGAATAATATGGGTAGGTCATCAATATAATAGTGATAATGTATATTTATTTATAACACACTGAGATTTTAGGACGTATTGTTTTCTTTTCTAAATAAATTTCATAAATTCAATAGCTTGCGATACACACTTCCTTGAATATTAATAAACCATAATATAGTATAACATTATGATATAGATATTATACTAGTGGTATTAATATAAATAAACACATTTTAAAAAATATTTTATAATTATTTAGATAAATAAAATATTTTTTCAGTAAATTCTTTAAATTCATCCCAAAATTCTATTTCTTAAAAAATTATTATTATTATTATTTATGGGAAAGTAATATCACTAATTTGGTCCACATTTAGAAAATTTATTTTGAAAAATAAAATTAATTTTCTAAATATACATGTAAATTTTTTTAAAGTTAATTTCTATAAATTTTCTAAAAATATTAATTTTTTATTGAATAGTAGAAAATATTTGTTTTTATTAAAAATTGTATTTTCATTTAAAGCATCTAAGAAGTTACATTTTATTTTAATTTTTTTAAATTAAAATTAGTTCATTTGAATTATTAATAATAGAATTATGGTCTTTTGAATTAATTTAATGTATATTTTGGTATAAAATGTTTTTCTACTTAAGAGAACATTTTTTCGTGAAAACCATTTTCACTGTGTTTTGTGAGTTTATTTTAAACTTATTTACAATAATATTTGGAGAGAGATTGGATTTTATAAAATTGATTCCATATTTTTAATAATAATATCAAAATTTTTTAATGATTCCACATTCAATTTTGGTCATAATGAGTAAAAAAATAAAAAAAATTCAACATGGCTAAGGTTTAAACGGGTCTACCGGGGGTTAAACACTGGGATATGGGTAAAGTATCCAATTAAACTAATCAAAATACTATTTTGTTCCTTATTTTTTCCTTCTACTATCCCACCTTCGAATATATGTCTATTTTAAATCATTTTTCCTGATAATGACATTATTATATTTTAATCTTTTATGAAATTGAAAGTGTCTACTCTCCCCTCCTCATAAAAAGAAACATGTCCTTTATCTTATTTACACCACTTTAAGCCTTTTATATTGACTAAAAAAATACCCCATTATACTATAAAATTATATATACATGATTTCAATGTTTTTTTCATCTTAAAATACCATTGAAAGGGTCCTTAAGAAGTGATCAAAAAGAGGCCAACCAAAGGATAGGTAATTGTCTTACCCGACCTCTTTCAATTTTTTTCATTTTCATCCACCGATAAATAAATTGTAATAATAATAAAATCACAAAATATGTATAATAAATATACATAAATTTTATTATGAGTATTTATCCATCAATATCCGCCCGTTATTTTATCCAAAAAGAACTGAGCGTGTCACTTGTGCGTACGTGTAAAGGACCACCTCCACGTAGATATGAAATTCATTATCCATCACCATATTTAATGTATGGTGATTATTATGGTTTTTAATTTTAGATATGATATTAATGACATATTTAGTCTTATAGAATTATAATATCAAATCTACCTTCTTTCCATTCAATCCATTTGAAAATGATAATTTCTCTTGTGCATACGTGTCGACTGCAACCTCCATAAAGTGATGTAATTCATTTTTTATCTATAATTTACATAGTTGGTAATAAGTATATATTTAATGAATATATGTGATATATATTATATAATAATTATTATCTAAATGATAATAATTATTTACCTTTCTTCAGTTCCATCCTTTGAAAAGTGAAAACCACGTTCATGCATACATATGGCCCACCATATCCATGATCATTGTAATTAATATTTCTGTATATATTTATATAGATAGATATATATACATATATAATGAATATATATAATATTTATATCTTTATTAAAATAATGGGGATGGTGGAACGAAGATCATTTTACATGTAATAGAACTACCGTACCAAAATTCTCATGAAAAACAAAAGAGTTGATACTTGAAAATGGTATTTTTAATAAGAACTTATTAATAAATGGTTATTGAAATATTATAAGTGGATCATATAAGAATGGACAGGAATATTGTGTAGAATTATAAAAAATTTAATTTATTATACATTTTGTTAGTAAAATTTATAAGAAATTTAAAATTGAGGTATGAGATTTTTGTCTCACTTTTATTTCTGCGAGACACATGTCATATTAACAAATTGTTTATTTTATGTGGTGCATATACTCCCAATGAATGTATTTTATAATGGTTGTCATGAAATAAATGGGTATATATATATATCTATATATGTTTATATCCTTTATGATTTTTTTTAAAATTTACCAAAGTGGTTAGGGATCTGTGCTCCAATCTTATTGTTTGAATGTGGTACTTTATACTTTTTACTAAAAATGTGAAAGGAATCATTATTTTAATGTACACAACATGAACATAATTTCACATCATTAGGGATGATCAATAATTCGAAGATTACTTTAAAAATTTCCATGGTTCATTTCAACAAATAAATGTTCTATAATATTGTGGAATTTTTTAGATTTTATGTAATTTATTTCTAAATGTAAAAGGTATTTTACACATGAAATATTCCATGTGATATTTTACATGCATTTTCATCTAAGATGAAATAATTTGATGTTACTTATGATTTACTAGGTATATGATCCAATAATACCATCCTTATTTTCTTTATAGATTTTTATGATGATAATGAAATTTTTTTTATGAAACCGAATTATTTTCTATAGGTTATGTTATAATTAATTATTGAAATGTTTATGAAAATCCATTACTTTCCACTAGTTTTGATATACGATGAATGATTTATAATCCTGTGGAACAAATATGAATGGATTATCATTATTTTATGAGTGGGATCAGAATTATATAGCCTTATAATGAATTGGGAAAATATGGGTATCTCATGAGAAAATAAGGACTGGAATGGGGATTGAACCGTGTTCACTATGGGACTCTGTCCACATTGATAGTCTTGAGAGTGAAACTTGACTAAGGATATTATGGTTTGGGGAGTGAACCCAATCCAATATGATCGTCTTGTAAGGGAGTCTTGAATACTAAGGAAATGATTTTCTATGCTAATGTGTATGATACAAAATTATGTATTATTACAATGTTATACTCTCACGGATCATGTTATTTGATTCCTTTATGATTCAAGTCTTATGAAATGAAAATATTTATACCATGACTCAAGATTATGATATATGAAATGCAAGTTATAATTTTCAAATATTATACTCCTGTTCTCATACCTTTATTCGCATGTTATATTTATATGATCTTTGATATCTCTCTTTTTTACCATTACTGAGCATCATACCCCACCCTTTGTTATGTTTCCTTTCTACAGGTTATGAAGAATGGTTTTAAGTATTATATGACTAAAAAAGGTAATATATGTGAAGAAATTAGTGGGAGAAAATTTAGATCTCTTAGGAACAAGTTTTGTACGTGTCAATTCCAAAGACATTAGAACTATATGATTCTGGAAAAGATCATAATCTTATGTATTGAATATTTATAAAATAATATCTGATACATATTTATGAAATTTATGGGTCATTATAGTTGGTATAAAGTTATGGTTTAGTTACCATTGGAAATTAGTATGATATAATTTTGTGATAACCCTTAGTATAAGATAATTTAATGAAAAAAATACTAAGTTATCATAAATAAAGGAGATCAGATTTCCTAAAAAAACTGTCATGTCATGATATTACAAGTGGATTTGGTTTTTTAATAGATGAATCAATGGGTAATAACCCTAAAAAGAGTTGTTTGAGTGTATCTTGGACATTATTTTGGCACATAGTGTGTGTGACCTTACTTTTCAACTGGATAGAAAGTCCTGGGGAACATACTTGGATTATATTTTATTTTATTTGTAAAACATTGTGAAGGATTGGAATAAATGACAACCATCAATGTCCTAGGCTATGACTATGGTGTTATATATTTAAAATAACTTGTCATGATTTAGACATCCTATAAATTATTTTTCATTGTCGATACCTCATATTAATTATGGTTTATGGTCATGCTAACCATTTTAGTTTTAGTATGGGACTGAAGTTAAAATGATAAAGTAGAGGTGATAATAGGTACACTCAAATGTTGAAGTAAACTATTTTAGATTAGTTATATAGGTTCTTGTATATCATGAAAAGCCTCTCTGAATAAATATTCCTATCCTAAATTATTATATCATGAATTAGTAGTCAAAATACCAAATGATATGATGATAACATCTCAAGTACATGATTCTTCTCTAATTGAAGTTCATGTAAATGTGATTCGTTCAAATACTATTATTCTCCCTTTGGTTGAATTTGATGTTATATTTGTCTTGGATTTGATTTCTCTACATAAATCCAACATAATTTGAAGAGGAAGGAAAGCCATAGTTAATATTCCAAACCAACCTATGAACATATAACAATGGGATGATAAATATGAAAAGAAGGTTTCATGATTTAAATATCCCAAGGTGTAATAGATTGAAAATTAGGTGTCATGATTTAGAAATACTATGAATGATTTATCCTGGTTGACAACTCAAATTAATAATTCTTGATGGTCATGCTGACAATTTTCGCTATAATATGGGATTAAAGATAAAATGATAAAGTATATGTGATGGTAGGTATTCTCAAATATTGATTTAAGGAATTTTATCATAGTTATATGGGTTCATGTATATTAAGAAAATAATCCATGAATACTAGATCTTATCCTCAATTATAAGACAATAAATTATTAGTGAAAATACAAAATATTATGTTAATTGTATATAAAGTATACGATTACTATCCATTTGATGTTTATGGAAATGTGCTTCTTTCAAATCTTATTATTCTCACTCTTGTTTAATTTGATGTTATATTAGGTATGTATTGGACTTATCTATATAAATCCACCATCAATTGAAGAGGATGGGAAGTCATGTTTTCTATTGCAAACTAACCTATGATCATCTAACATTATGATGAAAAATATTAATTTACAATAGAAATAAAATATATTATATGGGTATTGATTCATATTAAAAGGTGCTCTTACCACATATGGTTAGAGAGAATCTCAAAATTAAAGATATGATTATGGTTTGGGTATTTTATATGTATTTTTGGAATAATTTCCCAATCTTCCAATAAATCTAGATGTCTAGTTTTCAATATAACTATTGTCTGATTCTATATCTATTACAATGGATTCTTATAGAATGTCCCCAATTTAGTTATCTAATTGATGAGGAAACTCCGAGATAATATTTACAAGAGCTTCATTCAGTGAAATGCATCACCTTTGGGTGCACCTATTATTTTTGTTAAAGAAGAAATATGAATTAGTGAGACTTTTCATGTATTATTCAGAATTTTACAGGGTCACTATCAATAATAAGTATCATAGGCTTCATATTTGTGATTTGATAGAACTATTATGAGGAACTCAAGATTGTTTCAATATTTATCTTGGAAATTCATTATATCAGTTGAGGTTAAAAATTAAATAAATAGCCATGATTTCTTTTCACAGGAGGTATAAACTACAAGAATTTATAGTGATTCAATTTTGACTTACTAATTCTATTACAATCTTCATTAATTTAATGAATGGAGTATTTAGAAATTACCTTGATCAATTTTGGAAGGTCTTTATAGAGGATATTATAATATATTCCAAAATAAAGGGAGATAAGAAATATCACTTGATAAATGTTTTGAATACCCTAATAAAGGATAAGTTGCATATTTTTTTCCAATTGTTAATTTTGGCTAAAAGAAGATTTATTTTTTGTTAAAATAATCTTTATGAATGGTATATTGGTGAATCCATCAAAAAAATAAATTTTTGATTGTTGGCATAGACTAACCACTATAAATGAGATCTATAGTTTTCTTAGTTTGGCTAGATATTATTGTTGCTTTTTGAAATATTTCACAAGGAATTCTGATCCACTCAATTTGTTAACCGAGAAGGTGAAAATTTTTCTTTGGATAAATGAATGTGATGAAAATTTCATGGAATAGAATAGAATGTTATTAAGTGCACCCGTTCTTACACTACCGTACATTGGAGTAGGGTTTGTGATCTATACTGATTCATCGGGGAGGGTATCAAGATTTATCCTTATAAATAATGATGTGTTTATATATTATTCCCCATTAAAATTGAGGGTTCATGAGAAATTTTATCCAAATCATGAATATACAGTAGAGAAGATAGTTGGAGTTCATTAAAGGTCATGAATTCTAAATTCATACCACCCGATGAAGGTGAAAAATGTGGAAGATTCTTTGAGTCAAAAGGATCATACAACCTTATGTTTGATGAGGATAAAAAAAGATCCAATAATTTTGGATTTAAAAAATATGGACTTTGAAATATTTAATGAAGAGGAGAAATATTATCCTACTCAAATGAGTGTTAGAAGATCTGTTTAAGTGATGATTAAAGAGACATATATGGATAATATAGAGATTATAATGAAGGTGTGAAATTTTATCTATCCCAAACTTGATTGTGATGGAATGATATTGTTCAAAAACTATGTATGTGTTCTATCTATACCATATGTAAAGGATATATTGGACGAATCTCATAGTTCATTATTGTCTATTCATTATGAAGGTACAAATATGTATAGAGATATGAAGGAGTATATTTTGTTTGTAATAAATAAGAGGTATATTATAGAGTATTTATCATAGTTCTTAGTATATTAGTAAGTTATGGATAAGAAAAAAAATTATAAGAGGATATTACAACCATTACCCACAATATAACGGAAATGGGAAAACGTCTCTGGAGGAACAAGAAATTAAAGGAAGCAACATGTGAACCTAATGGTGCGATGAAATAGATATATCCTCATATATTTTCATCTAAGTGACATAATTTGAAGTTTAAAATTTATTTTAAGGGGTCTAGAATTTAAAACCTTGATATTTTGTAATATATTTATCTTTATAAAAATTTTATTTTATCAATAGATTACGATACATGAACCCCTGAGTTTAAATGAACCATAACATAGTAGATCATTATAATATATCCATTAAACTGGTTGAGTTAATAGGAATAAAAATATTTTGAAACAAAATTTTTAAATGTTTTATATAAATTAAATACATTGATACATAATCACATAATTTCTAGTGGTCATTATATGCTTTAAGAATAAATTTTTCCTGATAAATGTTTTTATAATTTTTTGTGAGAAAAAAATATAATTAATTTCCACCAAATTTACAAACTTTATTTC
Source organism: Viscum album (assembly GCA_963277665.1). Classification (NCBI taxonomy): domain Eukaryota; kingdom Viridiplantae; phylum Streptophyta; class Magnoliopsida; order Santalales; family Viscaceae; genus Viscum; species Viscum album. Next base: position 281,185,733 of record OY728136.1, on the reverse strand, counting down.
AAAATCAATCTTAATTTTTAAAATTATTATTTAAAAGTTATATTTGAGTTAATTTTTGAGAATTTTGTTGAAAAAATTGAGTTTTTGATGAATAGTGAAAATACTAATTTTTAATAAAAAATACAATTTAATTTAATGAATTTAAAAAGTTAAATTTTGTTTCAAAATTGTTTTAAAAGTAAAAATATTTAATTTTTATTATGAATAATATAATTTATATCATTTGACTTAATTTAACATAGGATTTTTGTATTAAAATATTTTACACTTAGGAAAACATGTTTTTCAGAAAACTATTTTTCATCTTGACTTATGAGTTAAATCTTAAATAAATTTATTTTAATTCTATGAATTTAATTTTATATAATGAAATAAATATTAAGAATCATAAAAATTAATATTTTTTAATAATTTCATCTAAAATTTAGGTCATAATAAATAATAAAAATAGTAAAAATATGTTACTATGGTTAAGGTAAAAATGGGTTTATTGGGTATTAAACTAAAATAGAAGGGTGTTTTTCCCATTAAAACACTATAAATCATATTTTAGAACATTATTTATACCTAAAACTCTCCCATATACATATATCTATCCATTTGGTAGCATTTGTTTTGAAAATGACATTATAATATTTTATTCCATTAAGAAATCCCACGTGTGTCCTCTCTACTACATATAAAAGGACTCATATCTTTTATCATATTTACACTACCTTGAAAAAAATATATCAAACAAACCATACCAAATTCTCTTCTAAAGATCAATATCAACAAATTAGTGATTCTATTATTCTTAAAATTCCATTAAAAGGGTCCTTAAGAAGGGATATAAAAGTGGCCCATCGAAGGAGAGGTAATCATCCTACCTGACCTATTTAATTTTACTTACCCTTATAATTCTTTTAAATCTATGGTATTAATCATAAAATAACAACTTAAATATCCTAAATATTCTTAAATTATGTTATGATTATATAACCATATTAATTCACCATTCTTTCAATCAATTGAGAAGTGAAAGTATCTCTCATGCGTACATGTGGACTACCACCAAAACATAGTAATAAAATTCATTATAAATCACTATAATTAATGGATGGTTATTATGATGGTGTTAAGTTTTATAAATTTTATTTATGAAATAATCATTTTTATGGAATCTTAATATCCTATCAATATTGTCACCTTTCAATCTGTTGGAAAACGATATCAGCTCTCATGCATACCTTTGGACCACCACCTCCACGAAGAAATATGACACATTTTTCATTTCATTTTTATATGGTTGGGAATAAGGATATATTTAATGTCTTGAACCTACCCAAGTCTACCCTAAATAGTCCACCTGATCCAATCTATGGTAAGGCCCAAATGGCATTTCTAGTCCCCACATGATGATATTTAATACAATGTATCAACAGAGTAATCCAATGGGAATGATTTCTCCGAATATAAACATATAAAACAATAGAAACAAAACAAATAATTCCAATATATGTAATAAAAATATCTAAACTGAACATATTTTACCATGAAACTAGGGGATACAGAGAATTTCGCAACAAAACCAAACTGAACCTGATGACAATAACATCTCCAAGTGACACTAGGGTCACTCTCCGATACGATGAAAAACCATCACCCATGATGATCAAAACCAAGATAAATCTTGAATCAGAAGAAAAATAATAATAAACAACTATAGGCATGAGTAGTAAAACTCAGTAGGCATGCTCGATCAAATATATTCCCAATTCACTTCCTTTAAGGCAAAAAAAACATCAAATTATGGTTTGAAATAAAATATATAAAAGTAATATTTTACCATAATTCACACTTTAAAAGGAGGGATCATATTAATTTTTAAAAGAGAAAGGTGAAATTTCCTTAATCATGGAGAGAAAGAGTGTAAAACATTTACAAAACCTTTTTCACCAAAACAATTGAAATAATTTCATCACATCTATAAAGAAGTCACAATGCTCAAGGAAGAAATAATAATAAATATACAATAAGGGAATGGAAAATATAAAAGAGAAAAATACTTTCACTATTTTCACAAAATATCCAAAGGGTCCTCAAGATCTTTTTCACAAAACTATCATTTATCAAAGAAAAAAACCAGTTTTCAAAAAAGATTCAAATAAAATAATTTCCATTTAAATTTTTTTTAAAAAAATCCTTTAAGGAAATCACACCACATTTACAATACAAATCCATTTTCATCAAAATTCCATGCGGGTTAGAATCCACCATCACATGTCATTGTATTTTTAAAAAACCAAACACACACCACTTTCATGTAAAAAATAATTTATAAATTCATTTTAGACATCCAAAATAACCATTTAGATTGAATATCAACATTTACAAAGCCAAAAAATGGTTTGAAATCCATAAATCACATGAAAATACAAACAGAAATTTTATCAAACACTTGGTGTGCATCAGATAACAGAAAAATGGAATATACATAAAACAACCATGATAACCATCTCATTTCACATAAATTTTTTTACAGGGTCGAGACATCAATATATATCATATTAGGAAGGTATAAAAATAATGAATCCAATTATTGATAAATTAAATAGGCATGAGAAAAGGGAAAACTACCTTAAACTCACAACACATCAAGAATACACACCCAAAAATAACCTTATGAAGGTTCCATGATCTAAGAACGAACAAGAGAAACCTTAAAAAAACCCCAACATAAACAACAGGGAAACATGAAACCTAGTTTCAAGAGACCATATGAGAAGAATAACTCAAAGTAAAATGGGTGGAGAAGGAATGGGGAGAAAATGAGAGGATATTAACCTAATAAATTCTCCCCAAAACATGATGTATCCTCTTAGATCTACCATGGTAGGAAGAGTGGAAGCTTGGAGAAGGAGGCAGTAGCCTCCTTTTTCCACATGAACTTGGGGGAGAGGAAAATTGGTGGATTGAGAATAAAATATCTAAGGGAAAATGGAAATTTCATAATTTTTAAGATTTCAGTAGCTTCCATGGTTTGGTTATACGGTTTACCAAACCATACTCCAATCATGAAACTCTATTTAGACACACATAAGAACTCGTGTGGGCAGGTTTCATAATTTCCATACCATGCACCAAATATTATAAACACCACATTCCAGAGACAATACCTCCTTGCACATTTTCTATATGGTTTGACAAGCCGTGCACAATCTGTGCACCATGCCCCTACCAACAACACCTAAGTTTCATGGTTACCTAGGAGAGAATCACAATTTACCAAACCATGTGCCAACAATGAGAAGGCTTCTACCGAGATCAAAAACTCAAATTTTCCCAAAAATTCATGGAAGATACAACGAATAAGCATGGGCTCAAATATACCCCAAGATTCATCTCAAAATTTAAAACCTATCACACTTGGAACTCCAGAGATAATTTGATATCCAAAATAAATCTAGAAAAAATTGTGAAAATAAAAAAAATAATATTTAAAAACTCCCCCCACCATTAATACTTTCTGATCTTAGAAAGATACAACATATTCCAGTTGATTGAGCAATGACTAAGTACTTAATAACCACGAGATCCAACCTCTTAAACCATGATCATATCAATTGCTATCGAATGGAACCTATTCCTCTAGCCTGAAATGGAAAAAATTAAAGAAACCACTCCCCATGAAATAAATGGTAAATTTGAGCCACAACCCCTTTCAACCATGCCTCAAACAAAAATGTTGGTTACACTCCTATAAATTAAAATTCTTATCCCAAACCTAAAGAATCTCAAAACTAGATAACTTCAAAAGAAACTACCCACAACCAAGAGAATTCCAGAAATAAATTTAATTCACCATATGGGGGGTGGGGACAGACTCCCCACCATTAGAAAACAACTTACAGAGTTTTATCAGAGGGGGGATTTTTTTCAAGACCTATAGTGGGTCTCTGCATCATTAAAAAATATTTTTTTTTAAGAAACTACACATTCAAACATGGAAAAACAAACACAAATCGACAAAAGAACTTTCCCACATGGATCAACCACTTTTACCATAAGGGAAACCCTACAGAAAGAGACTCAATCCAAACAATACCCAAACCATGGTATATAAGAACTCAAAAAAAAAAAATTTATACTACCCACTCTTTAATGGAGGAGAAATGAACTAATCTAAAGCTGGACACACCACTAAAGGTTTCTTGAGTGTGTGAAAATATTGATTGTGAGACCTATTCCTAGTGCCCAATTTTTTGATGAATCTAATGTGCCACATCTAGAATATAATTATATATGATATTAGATTATTCTCTTATTTCCTTAAGTTTCCACATAACACCACAAGAAAAAACCAGAAGATCACAACACACAGAAAAACTCACTTTCTTCAACAAAGCAACCTCACCAAAACAATGAATTAGAAGATTCACATGAATCAACAAATTTCACCCTAATGAGGAACAATAGGAACCAAGCACATTCATAACATACCATCAATTGGATATGAAAATCAGAATTTCCAAAACAACGAATAAACTTTCCTTAAAGAAGGAATTCTCTAGAGATCCATAAAATTCCCTCACATTTCCAAAAAAAGAGAGCACCACTGAGCATAACCGCCAAAACATAAAGAGAAATTACTACAGAAAGAGACTTTAATCCAAGACAAATAGTAGTATACTCCTAGGAACTAGTTTTACTTTGGTACTCTAAGCATAAAGGTTGCAAACTTCAACTTTAAAGACTCAAGAAACTCAATAAGGGAAAATTTCATTACAATTTTCCATGTCCACTCTTCCGCTTAGAGAGGATATTCTTGACCCATAAAAGAGAGGTGGATTTAACTTTTGGTACTCAAGAATGAAATCCTTATGTTGGTCATTTGGAAATCCTACTAACTATGAGTCACCTATATGAGAACCACAAACATTCATTGAATCTCTTTGTGGGAGAAAATTGGGCAACATAAAGACTATAACTCAGTAATAAACAGTTCAAAGATCCCCAAAACATTAATAGAATCCCAATAAACACTACTTCAAAACCGAATCACCAAAGATATTTCAACTCATAATAAAATATTAACATCACATCCAAGTCACGATAAAACACACCACATAAAAAATCTTCAAAAACATAAAAAAACAATCAACACAACCATTAGATATTAAATACACCACAATTTCTTGCTTAATTTTTTTTAAAAGAAAATCGAACTTGGTGGATTTTCACACTAACCAATGGAATTTTGTAAAGTCTTACTCACATACAAATTCACGTGCCAATCCAAGAACATATCAACTCATTCCATACCAAGCAATAATACTCTAACATTATCATCTATCGACATTCCACACATATCTAGGCATGTGAGACCCTAAGGAAAATTCCAAATGTAAAGAAAACTATTCTCATTTCTTAAAAACATAATGATTTTCCAGGATCACTAAGCACCAAGAGAAAACCGTTTTCAAATTCAAGAGATTAATCCAATTTTTTAGGATCAACATAAATTTTCCATGTATTTCCATCCAACATTAATTTTTCACCATTAAAACATTTTATAGTAGTTTTACAAATCCCATTCCTCCAAATTGTTTGATAAAAAACCCATTCCTACTTAGGTAAAACAATTTTCCAAACCCCATTTTTATAATAATATTCCTCTTTGAAACAAAAAAATTTGATAAACTCCCAATTTTGAATATGGAAATATATTTTCTAACACCTTATTCAATATGATTATGAATATTCATTTTATATCCTCCAAAATCCAAAACATTATCATTTCAAAATCCATTTTCAGCAATTCAATTTTTTTTATCAAAGTAATTTTTAGAATCAAGGAATACCTAAAATAATTGAGAAGGGGAAACTAGTGTCAATGAGTGACCCAAACATATGGTTTTAGGCTATATTATAATAACACCACCATCATAGAGAGTATTATATGACCATGTCCCTAGCTCCACATGGGTTTTCAGGCCCTGAAAGCTTAAATAGACCTCTATCCCAACTCCTTTTCATATCCTAAACACAAAAACCATAAAAAAACAAAATAAATCGACAAAACCTAGCGTCTATTGGAAACCCAAGGTTTGGTCGAGAATGTATTGTCCAGACGCTCCTCCATTCCTTCACACCAAGATTCGATATTCCTATACCGTCCCCGTTGACATCTCCAAGTAACAAATGAAGCTCTGAAAGCTATGTCCTCAAAGGGAAACCTAGATTTGATTCTATTTTATCATCAACCAACCCGAGTTAATCCCACACCGATCACCCGAGCTGATCCATGGAAAGGCCCAAAGATCATTCTTGATCCCCACATGTTATCAAAAACTTTAGAGCATCAGCAAAGTATTCCCAAGAAAAAAATATCACCCAAAACAAACAAAAAAACAAAATAGAGAAGCCAATTATAAGTAAAAAATATTTTAATACTGAACATCTTGTATAAAAATATTGAAAGATACAAAAAACTACAGAACAAAACTAAGCTGAACCTGATGACCATAATGTATCCTTGTGAACCTATGGTTCACTCTATAATACCAAGAACAACCATATTCAATGGTAATTGAAACCAAGATAAAATCTAAATCACCAGATAAAATAATTAAAGAACAATAGGTGTGAGCATTAAAACTTAGAAGGTGTGCCCGATCAAATCTATTACCAATTAAATTCCTTTAAAATAAATGAAAAATCGAATTTTGTTTTGAAAAATAATATATAAAAATAAAATTTTTTATATTTTCCTCCTTAATAACCCAACATGGTCCATTTCCCTTTTTACCATTTAAAACCACACACTTTTTCATTGAAGAATCATATTCATTTTTAAAAGAGAAACACGAAATTTCATTAATCAAGTAGATAAAGAGTGTAAAAAATTTCCAAAACCTTTTTTTAAAAAAAGCTTGAAATAATTTCGTTACTTATAGACAAAAATCACAATTATCAAGGAATAAAGAAAAATAATTATAAAACAAGGGAAATGGAAAATATTACACAAGGAAATCTAACAATAAATAAATTACAATCATTCACCACAAACAACTATGTACCTATAGACATAGGTGAAACTAAGAGGTCATGAATAATGCACAAGATACTAATATATGTTGACTCATCCTAGAAATAATTCATCACTGGATGAAATCAATAACATACACATGCATGGATACCCCCTACATGGTAAAAACCATGGGAAAAAATCCCATAGTAATAAAACTCAATATATCCCAATGATATCTGACACTAGATAGTGCATAATCTAACTAGTGCAACAATTTTTCTCAGAAGATTCATTAGTTATCCCACATTCTCCATGTGAATAGTACAGAAGAGGGGTGAGACAACTAATGCCAACCACGAATCCAATCAAATTCACATATATAATATATAATATCCCACACAACATAGATTACCCTGAGTCACTCCACAGATCAATCTATAGTCTTACAAAACAAATATCACATAGGAGTCCACATCAAGGACCTCCTATTCCACACAATATATTTTTTTCAGGAATATTCCACAATGAGTACATTCAAATCATTTAAAACTATCTTTTAAGGAGAATTATACAAGGTGAGTTTTCTTGATAAATAATTTCACAAATTTCCAAACGTGACTCAATCACTTTTGACTAAAACCTTCATTTTTCAAAAAACCAAATAAATTTTAAAAAAATATTCAAATAAACCAATTTCCATTTAAATTTTTTATAAAGAAATTTCCATTAAGGAACTCCCGACACATTAAAAATCTAAATCCATTTTCATGAAAATGAAAAATGTGTCAAATCCACCGTCACATGCCATTCCATTTTTAAAGAAACAAACACACACCAAATTTTTGCCCAAAATTATTTATTAGTTCATTTGAGAAATCCAAAACCACCATTTAGATTTCATATCAATATTTACAAATCCAAATCATTCTTTAAAATCTAGAAATCATATTAAAAACCATACAAACCATTTTATCAAAAATTTTGTGTGCATCACATACAAATCAATGACATATACTTCAAAAAACCATGAAAATCACCTAATTACACATCAAATTTTTTTACAAGGGTCACACATAAATATTTAGAATATAAGGAAGCTTTTAAAAGAATTCAACCAAAAATTATTAAATTTAAAAGGATTTTTTAAAGGTAAACCTACCTCAAAATCACGACGCTTCAAGAACGCACACCCAAAATAACCTCATGAAGCACAAAAGATCCATGATAGACAAATAAAATCATTAAAATAGAAAAAATATCAATATAAACTAGGTAGAAACATGAAACCTAGGTATAAGAGACCATATGAGATGAATAACTCAAAGGAAAATGGAATGATATGAAAGGAGGAAGAGAAGATATAAGATTACCCTGAGATATTTTCACCAAAACACAATGAATCAACTTTGATATACAATGAAAGGAGAAGTGGAGGATCGGAGGAGGAAGGATGCACTTTTAGGCCAAATAAACCAAGGGGATAAGAAAATGTTTGGATTTGGTTTAAAATCTCAGTATGCTAGAATGGTAATTTCATAATTTTTATTATTTGGGCAGCCTGTACTGTTTGGATGCACGATTTACCTAACCATGCACTATCTATGTTGGTATTTCTGGACACACCTAGGAACTCACAGGTGATGGATAAAAAATTTACAAATCATGAACCATCCATTACAAATTACACTATCCTAAGACATAACTTCCCCACATTCTATTCACACAATTTGAAAACAGGGTTCATTTGTACGTACGACCTACCATCCTCATAAGTGGTGTAATTAATTTTCCATTCTCTAACTTTTACTAATGAATATATATATATATATATAATATGTATATGATATTTATTTCATGAATAAAATTATGTACATTATGGAACCACGATTAAAGTTAAAGGACCAAGATTACAAAATTGATGTTTTCATGAAAAACGAAACAGTTACCACCAAAAAATGATGATTTAAATAATGAATTATTTAAAAATGCGTGTTGAAAAGTTTTAGGTGGATCATATGTGTTATTAAATGTATTTAAATGATTATTTCATATAATTTTAATAAATTATACTTCATTATAAAGGAGGATAGAGATCTTTCAAATCAAGTCGAACCTATGGTAAGAGATTTATGTTACAATCACATTGTTTATTCAGTTTTTTATGATTAAGGTTTTGAGGATAAAATTTTATTATACGTATCTCAAAAATTCCATTAATTTATTTATAATATAGTCATTTATGGATATCACATGTTTTCATTTAACTTTCCTATCTGTAGGAACTAAAGAGACCAAAAATATATTTCATGGAAAACCGTGTCTATTTATCTCTTTAGTCAAAAATTATTTTTCTTCAACATCCATTTTTTATAAAAATGAATTTATTAATTATTATTTTATAATATACCATTATTTTTTAAAATAATTTTTACCCATGATTGATTTTTTAGGAAATATTTTAAAAGAAATATTCTTACAATTTTCGAATGAGGTACCTTTGACCTTTTTTTGAATACATGAAATTAACATTTGTTTTATCATACCTGACATGAATGAAATTTCCCACCACCAAGAATTCTCAATGCTTTGAATCCTCTTTTAAAAGTATCCATGGTTTTTTTAAAGAAAATAGTTTTTGAATATTTTGTAAAATTTTAGATTTAAAATATATTATGCAAAATTGAAAAGGATATTTTACTCATGAAATGTCTAAGTGATATTTTAAAGGCATTTTTCATCCATGATAACATCATTTGTTTTTAATTATAATTTACAAGGGATATGATCCAATGATACCATCCACTTTTATTCTTTAGATGTATTATGATGACAGTGATATAAGGATGATTATATAATTGTCATTTCAATCCCATGGGTTAGTTAAGTTATTTTTAAACCCTTATGAAACATGTTTCTTTTCAAGGGTGTTTTCTATAATGAAAAGGTGATGTTTTTTTAAAACACATTTCCTTTCTGTGGGTTATTCTATGATGAATGTTTTATGATCTAGTGGAACAAATATTTTTTATTTTAATTAAGTTAATGACCATCCATAAATTATATTTCCCTCTAATTCTTTGTTTAGAGATTGATATATCATGAGATAATAAAGATTTAAATTAGGAGTGAAACCAATTAAGTAAGGGACTCAATCCACTAATATATACTTGGAAGTGAACCTTGACGAAAGATAGGATGGAATGGGGAGTGCACCCAATTCACTATGATAGTCTTTATAGCAAGATTTTCTTAAGTAAATGACTTTCTATACTTATGTTTATTCCAAAAATCATTTCATATGCCAATGTTATGTTCTCATTGAGCATGTTATTTAATTCCATTATGATTCATGTATTATGAACTACCACGATTTATTCTATGTATCAAGATAGTGATATACGATATTCTTGGTATTGTTTTTAAATGTTAAGCTCATGTTCTCATACAATTATGCTCATGCTATATTTAAGTGATCCTTGATATCTCCCTTGTTTACCCTTAACAAGTATCTAATATCAATATTTCTTTTGTTTCCCTTCCCCAGGTTATGGAGAAATGTTTTAAGTACGATATGTATGAGAAGGGTTTTGGTTATAAAGAACTTAGTGGGAGATGATGAAGATCTCTTATGAATGATTTTTATATATCTATGTTTTCAAAGACACTAAATCTATACAATTATTCAAGTATCTAAATTTTTTATATTAAATATTCATATAATAAGATGTAATACTTCAATATGAAAATTTTGCACACTATAAGAAATATATATTTAACCTTCCCCTTTAGAAAATGGTACTTTTTCTCAATATGTGTAACAGACCAACCCGAGTCAACTGGACCAGTCACCCAAGTTAGCCCATTATGGGGTGAGATGTACCGGAGATAAAAAAGTATAATAAAAAAAAAAGATATATAACTAGATTAAAAGGTAGATACAAGGGATATACAACTCTTCCCAACTGTTTTATCCCGAAATTATGAAATTTCAAGGCCAACTAGAATCCATGTGGTTAACCATCACCTTTAGACTATCCCAAACCAAAATAACAACATTAAGAGAAGATTTGATGGTACATAATGACATTCCCTTTACCTATATCCTACAAAACAGGGTCTATTACCTCCCACAAGAAGAAGTAGGGTGTGAAAAAATAGACCCTAGTAGGATACCACTAAATTATCTATACAAGTTATACAAAAAGAATGAAAAATTTCAAGCTTTAAAATAAAATTATTTTTTAAGAATTTTTCAATGAAACAATTTGAAAACCTTTTCCAAACAAACCTTTAGTTTTTTTTCAAAAACTATTTGTCTTGTTTTCAAAAGCATGAAAAAAGAATGTAAAGAATCTAAAATATAGACATCCCTGAGATCCAACATCCATGAAACAGTCTATCATGCAATAAACAAATAGAAACAATATGTACATACTAGCCGAGAACCGTCCTACATGCCAATATTCACTATGCACTCATAATCTAAATAATAATTACATGGGGTGAATTTATTACACACTATGTGAATACCAGTCCAACCTTGAACTTGGATTGTGAGATTACACAACGTGTAGCTATCACACACATCATGTAGTCTACACGGTTTAGTGGTAAAATTATTGCATATAGTGTGGTCATATACTTATTTAAAACTATAAAAGACTGACATTTTTGAGTAATAATAATATAAACAATGTTTAGTTGGATTTTACACACCATCTGGTTCATTGTTTCTCATTTCTAAAATATAAATTGATCTAGTCAGTGAGATAAGATAACATAGGAAAAGTAGAACACACATCATGTAGTTGGCATACACGTCATATGGTTCTGTGTCAAAATAATATGTTGTGGCTTTTGACTAGTCAAGTGTACACATGGAAAGAGTGATACATTGAATGTACAAGTATTTTACATGTTGTTTGATCTAACCGAGGAACACACCAATGCCCCAGGTGTATAACCTAGGTACACAAAAATTGAGATGCACAGTGTGTATATCATAAGTACGTGACTTGTAGTTTCCCAATAAAGAATAAAATTAAAATTCATTAAATTTCTAATTACATCATTTAAAACCTTATTACATTGATTTTCACATGTTGTGTTTGATAATTTAACAGTGGTTTCAAAACCTTCTTAAATTATCAATTAATTTATTATAATTCGACGTAATTATTGGATATACCAATTATTTTCCATGAATTCCTCAATTATGGTTATTTATAAGTGAATTTGGATGGTAATTAATATAAAGGGTAATTAATTAATCAACGCACGCATGTTTATCTTAATAATAAAAAATATATGAAATAATAGATAGTTGATAATACTTTTGTGTATTTGTTACATATATATGACTTTTCATGAGCATGAATAATACCTATGTATTTTTTGGATTATTTTACTTAGTTATTGGAATTTGTTTGCAATTATTTATTTTTAAGTTAAATGTGAGGGTCTGTGAGTCATCTCTCCCTCTATTATTATGTAGGTCCTATGAGACCAATGTTTTCGATGTAATCCTCTTTAACCAATACTTTGGTTCCCCTAATCTATTTGTGAGTAATAAATACATATAATAAATGGAGTAACTTAATTCATAGGGAGGACATTCATGAGGTAATTGAGATATTATAAAACTATTGGAACCAAGTCATGTTACAACATGCAACTGGAAATGGAATTTAGTTTTTGTTTTTTTCAATCCTCATTAGGTTGATCAAAGAGTTTTCAAAACATGATTTTTATGGGGAATATGATTTTAGTTTTGAAGGATGCATTATTTCCATGTGTTTTCCATTTTTTTGGGGTCCAAAATTTGAAAAATGGAGAAATTTGTTTCTATCAATGGATATTGCGAACAAGAGTAAAGTTTTTTGTAATGTTGTTTGAAAATTATGTTTTAGGTCTTTCACATAAAAATTTGAAAAAGGAAATATCTGCCTACAAGATTCAGAACACTGAATAAGATGAACCTATGTTAAACAAGAATATTTGTGTGAAACTATGAAATAAATATAAAGCGTGGGGAATGAAGGAGAGTTTCATGCCAAATAAGACATCAAAATGTGGTATTCTGTGCTCGGGGGAAATTTTCTTGCAAAGTAGTAGGTGAGTGAGAAACATGAACATAGGTTTGAAAATGTCTACAAATAGGAGGCTCCCCTATTTTATAGATAGAAATTTTTATAATGAATATTTGGTGTCTCTTCGATGTTAACGTGTTTCATGAATAAGAGTTTCATACAGTAAACCTTGCATGAAGATTATTCCTTATGTCTATCAAGTCCAAGAGAAACTCATGGTCTAGTTTCATAAAATACAAGGGTTGCACAAAATTAATCATGGGCAAAAATCCCAAAAGATTCACTCATGTACCTGTATTTCATGAAAGTGCATGAGTTGTCCTTCTAAAGGGTTTTGAATATCTAGTTTGTTTGATCAGTTTTTTAAGTGAATCAATTCAGGGCCACAAGGCCATTAGAGTCTCATGATAATGAGGGACAAAGTCTTAAATGCCAATTTATGGAAGTGACGTTTAATTCATTAATCTAAGTAAGAGTTCACCCAAATAATTGAGCTAAGGGTATTTGAAAGAAGTGTTCTATGGGAGGTAGTGTGATATCTCTAAAATATTGTAAATGCATTGTGCATGTAATATAGTGATTGTGTCTAAACTTATGTATTCCATATTTAGTGAATATTTGTGGATCTTGGTATAACCTGTACCCTTCAGACATATTATCCTTGGTCTTTTCCATAGTTTTGAACAAAGGAAAGATACTATATTGTCTACCTACATGTGAATGTTTAATAACAGCATGGTTCTATCATGAAGGTTTAACCAGTTTCTAGCAATATGGGAACTAGATCTGTTGCTTTAGAAGAACAATTTGACACCCTGATTCACTCCTCCCCTCTAAGGGTGTTATAGGGTCCTTCACAACCCTGGCATTACACATGTGGATAGTTGGAATGTTGAAACTCATGATATGGTTGGAAAACTGAGTTAATTCCCCTAGGTAAAATGTTGATTTATTGACCAATAAATAAATCAACCTATAGATAATATCCTGATCAATTCATTTATTTATTTTTTATTTCATATGAAATTTTTATTTTATGGATTTAATTCAATGATCAAATAAATAAATAAATAATTTATAAATATAGAATATTACCACTTGGATTACGTGTAAATGTTTAATCCCTCATGGTTAATTAATTTTGTAAAATACACTTAATTTTAACAATAAATGTAATGTATAATACAAGATTAAACTTATGTATAATAAAATAAATTCTCTCCAATTAATATTATGTCAAAGTTATATATCCAATAATTTATTGAAAATTAAACCATAGAACAAAGTGTTTTATAGCCAAATCAAGAAAATTTATTTTATTAGGATTTCTCATGAGAGTTTTTGGCTGATTTAACAAAACATGTATTGAATTTAATTCCCAAAATCTATTGAATAAAAATTTGGTGGAATGTGTTTAGAAAATCATAGTTAGGATTTATGGATTGAGGAGTCTACTCAATGGATCAAGGAACTACAAAAACACATTTGGAAATACCACCTACCTAAATACATTATTATGGTTTTCATGGCCAAAAGATTGGATTATCAAAAAGGAAAATAGGGAACATTTCTACAAGACATGATTTAGTGACTTGACAATTTTATTTCAATGGAGAGGGGAATTAATACTTTATTAAATTGTGGAATAATTAATAAAATTAATTCTTTTTTGTTTCACACATAATTTTTAATTAATTTAATTACTTATCATTATATTTAATTATTATAAAAAATAGAAATAAAAACCATGAATACAATGTGATCATTAATTAACTCTGGGTTTGTCCTTGCAATTTTTTTTTTCATATATGATACATTTTTTATGCGATGCACTATTTTCATAAAAAATATATTTTATTTTGGAATCACCTATTCATGTTCTTCCTCCCTATAAAGTGAGTGAATGTGAAAATTTACCCTGTTAGGATGTGTTAAGGATGCTTCTTTTGTCTGTTAAATTATATTAAAATATATGTACAAAGAGTTGATGACAAAAAATAAATATATGGGTACTTACAACATAATATAATATATCTATTCTCTCGAGAAAGTGAAAAAGTTGATGAGATAAATAAGATTTCTAATAAACTATATCTGTGTAAACTGGAAGAAGGAAATCTAGTTAATAGTCAATCTTTCCAAATTCTTGGATATATTGACCTGTTAAAGATATTTTTGTTACACTTTGATAAGAATATTTCCATTAATATTATATTATTATCATTACCACCAATATTATCCTTATTTTTCTATGTATGGAAATAACGGATGAGTTTCTTTTGAAGAATTTATGCATACTTCACCAAGAATATAAGGACTTGTTGAAAATTATTTCTCCAGCCCTTGTGAGGAAAATTTTGAAAGAAAATGTTTAACATCCCAGGAATAATCTAGATCCAAAATATCCTTTCAAACATTCTTTAAAGGGGAAAAATATTATAAAGGAATAAGAATGAACATGATGTTATTTTCCTCTTAGATAAAAAGAATGAACAATGGAAATAAATTACAATGAACTAAACAGGTAATAAGATGATTCCACTTTGGGTATATTCATTAAATTTTCTATTCACCATTTTTGTATTATGTACAACAAGCATAGAATATATATATATATATATATATATATATATATATATATTTAATTACAAGATATTGAAATGAATATAAAGTTTGTAGAGTTAACTTAAAAGGAAATGAGAAAGGGAGATTCTTATATCATGCAAGGGGATTTCACTACATCACATTTCAATACCTTATTGATTCCAGTTTGTAATAAGTGTCTCCAAAATATTTATATAAGTGTTTGGATGGACACAAAAATGTATTATTTCATTTTAAAAAAAATATTATTATGGTACTTTTATACTAAACTAACGAATTAGAAGTCCTTGAATCATAAATATCTATCATAGTAAATGATGAATATAAAATATAATACTCTTAATTTTTTATGACAAGATAATTATTTATCAAATTAAACTGAAATTAGTTGACCTATTTATACCCATAATTTTTTTAGTCTCTATTGAGTTAATATAATGGATATAAAAAAATTTATTTATAATGATTTAGATATACAAAATTCTATAAATAATGGTTTGTCACAAATATTTCAGAGTTAGTTTAATATGTCCACCCTATAGACAAAGGAATATTTATATACATCATAATATTATTTTAAGAAATTTTATAAATTCCCTACGAAGTAAATTAGTGAACTTGGTAATGATTGAGGAATGTATGAGTTGGCATGTTAGAGAATATCTTACCCAAGTAATCATTGTTTATATATGCGGAGTAAAGGTTATCCCAAACTCATATTAGTTTACATACATAAATTTAATTGTGGTAGTAAAAGGAAGATCAATGATGAGCCTTATATATATTATAAATCTACAATTATTACTTCCAAGACATATTTTTAAAATATATGTCTAACCAAATTACAAATATTTTGTCTAATGGATATCAAATCAAATTTGATATGATTAGAATATATTATGAAACATCTACAAGTGTTTTTTCAAAAACTGTTTGTTAAAATAGGCCTTAGCTACAAACAAACATAAAAAACACTAAGGTGAATCTGAGTCAATGATCCTATGGATGCTAAGGATATTAACATCTAGCAAAGACTGACTAGATTTTTTATAAAAAATATTATCTCTTTTAAGATAGTGGGAAAAGTGTTAAATTTTACGAGTTAAGGATCTGGATGCACCTGATATGGTATAGGAATACTAAAATCCACTTTCATTAGTGACCAAATTAGTTCCAAATACATATACTACCAAGGAATTCATAACCGAAGAGGTGGTTTATGTTAATTATATTGGGTGATAAATATATTATTATTTCATAATAAACATTCCTTCAATTAATTAGTAAATGACAATATTTTAAGGTTTAAAAGTACATATTTTTACATACCAGGCCAGATTTACTCTTGTGTAACCGAACCTGTTTGGCCACAGGGATTTAAGCGCACCATCCTATGTGCCAGAGGGTGAAAACTACCTGCAAGGGCCTAGGTTGTTTCTATGGGTGGAATATTCCCTCATATCAGAGTGTAGAACAATTACTATTTAATATATTAATAAATAGAGGAATATGTATAATCAATAAGTAATGCTACAATAACCATCATAAAATTTTATTCAATAAAAATCAGATCAAAATATGTAAACTCTTTCATATAAGAAATGACGATGTCAGGTCCGTACATGAAGAAAAGAAAGAATACATGGTAGTAAGTTGACAGTAAAATACATGATATAAAAAGTAATAACAAAGGGTAAAAATATAAATCCATTACAAGAACTAGCCCAATAATTTTCTACCAATCTCCAATCATAAAGCAAGAAAGTCAGGTGTCTAAAGAAGGGAACCTTCTTTTGTCTACCCCTATAATCATATAATATGTTCCAGTTCTAATTGGAGGCCTATATAGGGTGTGATATAAATCTCTGTAGGCTACCACCATCGGAATCAATATAATAAATTCTATGAATATAAACTACACATTTTGATGGTATATAGTAAAGCAGTACAAATAAACAACTCATACCCACTTCAGCCTAAATTGGTGTCCAAATATGAAAATATTTAATTTAATTATGCTTCATTTTATATAAATAAATAATGAAAAGTTTCCAATAACATGGTAATAGCTCATGATAATAACAATAAATGATCGAAGGTGTAATGAAGGTATCCTTGACCTTAGGGGTGAGCCAAATCATGGTAGTAACTGATGCAGTCTATAAATAAGGGGTATGATTGTAATCCAAGGGGCACACCCAAGGTATTACAGTATAAATAATTCTGAAAGAGTATATATAGATTTTCCATATAAGTATTTGGACAAGAATTAATGGTCCCAACTATTTGAATCCATGGTGCCATGCATCTAAAGAAGTCACGAAAAATCCAAGGAATTTTTCCATGTAATTATATTATCGAGATGAGATGTCAAGTGAACCATTATTACAACACCAAGGAATTCAAATAATAAGACAAAGACTAGATTTTTTGGTGGGTATCTCCAATGTAAATTGGCTCAATGATTCAGAACGGATTCCTTTAAGTGCACAAGGCATTCCCTCAAGAATCCATGGTTGGATGCAGTTTGGCCATTCTTATAAAATTGAAAATGGTCCAAAGAAAGTTGGAAAATTATACTCATTTCATTTATATACATATATAATCATAGGTCAGGTAATACTCATTACAAATACATTTTTCATTAGGTCTATTTTATTACCTTTTTTCATACACGACAAGGTGAAGTAATGTTATGAAATCTATATAAATTTAATTATAAGGGAAAATTATAAGTGATATCTATAAATATACATTCCATTGAAAATTATTTTAAAGGGTTATTTATTATGAATAACACTTAACTTATCGAATTAAAATTACAATACAATAGAATGATGTCAAAGATAAACCAAACAGGGGTCACTAAGGGAATAATGAAGAACACACCCTACTTGGGTGGTCCTCGTTGAGGTCCCAACCTTAAATGATGTCAGGTGATTCTATTAGGTCCATAAAATACATTCTATATAAATTTAAATAAATTGGATGATTTTTAAGGGGAAATTCCAAGTAAAACTGGTGTGCACACAACAACAATGGTTTATAAAATGGTAATACTTTTAGGGGAAAATCATAAACCACCTTTATTTTGACCATAATAGATGCCCTGTCTAGTATCAACACATTGTTTTTTGTAGATTGGAAGAAATTTAAATAATGGATGAACGACTTGAAAATAGGTAATTTTGTATTTCAAAAAATAGTATCTTAGATAAAAAGAAGAATAAAAAATGAATACTAAGTAGGGACACACTTACCAAGAGGAATCCAACAAGAAAAATATATCTAGATTCTGGGGTCCGATGGAGAAATGTGATCAAAGACCTGATTTATGCTAAAATGAAGGATCATATAGTGGACATATGTTGTGAGATAAAAGTAGAAGAAATGAAGGGTAGGGTAAAAGAAAATGGGTTTTTGCCTTTAGTAACGTTTTATGACATTTACACAGTGTATAAATGATTTACACATTAGGTAATTCTTGGTATCTCCCTTCTTGTGAAATCTCACTACCCATCATGAATTGGATTTCTCAAGCCAATAAAAATCGTGTTTTGAATACATGATGTGTATTAGAAAGACACATCATGTACTTATCATGTAGGTAGCCTTTATCCTCTATTTCCTTCTTTCCATAACATACCAATCAGAATAAGGGCCTGACTTCTAGATCTAATTCAAAAAGGAAATCAGTAAGGGTTTAATAGAAAATTAAAAGGGTTCGTAAGTAATTTGAAAAAATAGGTTCTTATAGTCTTACCATTAATGAAACTCATCCTCTAGTTTCCCTTCCAAGGGTGATAAATCTTAGTTTGAGAATAACTCTGACCACCAATCACATACATTATATTCCCACTCCCAGGTCTCATCTTGTATATGGAAATGATTCCATAGCACCCCTAGTAAAGAATAAACCTTCCTCAGAGACCCTTCATGCTATGATCAATGATTCTTATGGGATACTACTCAAAACAATAATTGACCTCCATTTCTACATCCTTGGGATGAAAAGTATGAGATAGGTTGTAATAGTAATGGTGATGCTATGAAATGTGGAAAATGTAATTCATTTCATGGAATGTAGGAGTTAATAAAAAATCATTGGAAATTCCCTAACTCGATCAAAGATATTAAATGGAAAAAGGGTGAAAAATTCCCTTGCATTCATATCTGCCTATGCCCAAGCCTAGGAGATACACATAAGAAAACCCAATCATCGACCTCAAATTATATAGGTTGTCGATTGTAATTGAAAAAATTTTTTGTTTAGACTAAGAAGTAGGCTCATGATTTCTAATTAAGTACATTATATTTGAAGTTTCCTACATGAGATGATGACCTAGTAGCACTACCTCTCCTACCACTAACCAGCACAATAGTGAATGGAATGGCCAACCATATAAGCCCTTATGCAGAGCCATTAGAATTGTTTCCCGAAATGTATTATTTTAGGAAAAAACAACGAGATGAATATATTTTTACCAATAACCACAAAAATCAAGGAAGAATTCTCATACCATGTCCTATAACACATTTATAGTCTGTTCTAACTGGTCATCTATTTGAGAGTGAAAATCCATGATTATAATTACTTGTGTAGCCAAATATTTTTATACCCCTTTATAGATCCTCGATGTGAAACAAGAATACCTATATGAAATTATAGAACAAGGGACCCTGTTTAGGATTATAATATCATGAAAATATTCTTAGTACATAATCTATGTTATTCTTCTAGATAGAAAAGAACCAACATACCTTCATATGTCGATCCACAACTACCCAAAGCATGTTGCTTACTCAAGGGGACCTCGGTAATCCAACCCCAATGTGCATCATCACAGCAACAAATTTCTTTTATAGGAACAAAAACCCATGTAATAAGAAATTGGGCTAGTAGTATTCCTCCTTCATAAGATTACAGGTGGAAAACCTAGTGATAAAACCTGCGGCGATCTAACATTTCATCCCATGGCACTGGTACAAATGACACATATCACAATACAACTTTGAGATACCTAGATGAACTACCCACTGAGAAGAATGAGACTCTTGCATAAGTTCCTTTATAAAATCCAAATGAACCAATATATTCCTATGAATATGTTGAATTTTTTCTTCATCAAAAGATGAATTCATAGGTGGGCCCTCATTGGAAATACACTCCCATTGGACCAAACCTTTAGGGTGGTAGAACTACGTTCCCCTTTCCCTATAAAGAAGTTAAGAGGTTCCTGATAAGACTTCTAGAAAAGATTGCTCATAACTCTCATAAAACTGTAGATTCCATTCATAAAATAGGTCTATCAATTTTAATTCATCACTCGATTCCAAAATGGCAACTATCAATGCATTATATATACAATACAACCTAGATCAAGGTTATACATAAGGTATTGATGCCCGTGAGGTATCAACTAGAGAGACCCGTACACAATGAATCTATAATCCCAAATTAGTAATACAAAAATCCTCATGCCTAATTAATTATAGAATACTTTATAGCCTTTTCTAGGATCTAGTAGAATCAGAATCTGTGTCAAGGTATGAATTCATTTTAGCTCCAAGAAGTCCTTGGACGCACCACCCATGATAACTAAACCTGGTTGGTCATATGGAATCAAGTGTGCCTCCCCATTGGAAAGAGGCTTTCAAATAGCTACGAGGGCCTATGTTTTGGGTATAAGGAGACTATTACATGATGTCATAGTGGATTAAAATAGAGATTTAATATATGTATAAATAATGGAAGTAATATAATAAATAAGGTAGTGGAAATATGAATAAACATTTATGCTATAAAAATTATCTCAAAAGGTGTAAACTATATTATATAAAAAATGATGATGTCACGTATATACAAGAAAAAAATTAGGAAAACATTGAAGTAGGTAGATAGTAAAATACATGATATTCAAAAGAATCAAAAAGGGAAAAACTCTCCAAGCGTCTCGATCACTATCCCAATCTTTTGATTCCAAGCTCCCATACTAACGAAAGCAAGTCTAGTGTCCAAAGTTGGATACTTCTCTTTTTACAGACCTGTAATCATATAATTTTTCTGGGTAACAACAATGACCCATATAGGGTGTGAGATAAATAACAGTAGGTCCCCAACCAAATGGCATCAATACAATCATGTTTGTGAATATTAAATATACAATTTAGAGGTATAAATTATATTATATAAGTATAAATATAAAAATGATAACTTCTTCAGCCATAGATGGTGTATGAATATGTAACCATTTAATTAAATTATGATTTAGATTTTATAAATAAATCATTCAAAGGTTCCACAAACAATGTAATGGGCCATGATAATAATAATGAAGGTGTTAAGGTGTAACCATGGAATCCTTGATCTTAGGGGTCATCCAACTCCTAGTAGTGACTCTTGGAGTCTGCAAATTAGGGGTTCGAGTGTAATATAAGGGGAAAATCCAAGTCAATACACTGTAATTGAGTTAAACTGAGTCTAAGGAGCTAATCAATAGTATGTATGACCAAATCATGACTGGGCCTAATGGTTTGAATCCATGACAACACATGTCTGAATACATCATGACGAATACAAGGAGTGTATCCAGGGAATTATAATATTTGAAAGAGATTTCAAGTGAATCTACAATACAACACAAAGTCATTTACATAATAAGATATGCACCAGATTCGGTGGAAGGTATCTCCCAAGATAATTAGCTTAATGAATTCCAATGGTGTCCTCTATGTGCACAAGGAATTCTCTCTGGAATCCAAGGGAATCTCAAGTTTTAAAGTTCATATAAAGATTAAAAATTTCCAAATTAAGTAGACCCATTATACTCATTTCATGTATATACATTTTTAAATATAGGCCAGTTAATACTCATTCCAAATAATTTTTTAATTAGGTTCATTCCATTACCTTTCCTCATATGTGACAACATAAAGTCCAGACATAAAACAAATATGAATTTAATTAAAATCTATAAGGCCACGTAATATATATACATATATATTTGATATAACATGATTTTGAAGAGTTATTTAAAATTAAGAACACTTAACTTAACAAAATTCCAAGTCATTGACACCCAAATAATGTCGTAGATAAAACCAATATGTGTCACCAGGGGCATAAAGAAGAAAAAACCCCATATGGTAGTAAATGATTTACATTTTGTCTAATGATCATGCATTCCACTCTAGAGAAAGTTCAATACATGTCATGAATTGGGTCCTCTAGGCCACTACACATTGTGTTTTGAATACACACCATGTTTTCCAAATACACGTCATATACATAGCCTCCATGCAACCTTTAGACCACTACTTCCTTCTTTCCAAAACAAAACAACTAGCCTAAGGGTTCGACTTTTGTATCATAGTCATAAATAAGCAGTATAACTGTTTAAAAAATAATTAAATGGATCTGTACCAAATTAAAAGAAATAGGTTATTTCATGTATAAATTTGAGTGATAGACTCCATGTATCAAAATTTAGGGATTCCATATTTTAAATGTTTCTAATAATTTATAATACTGGTTTGTATTCAAGGGAAACCCAACCTAGATGGAACAAAATGATATGAATAATGCATGATTGATTATTGAAAGGTCTTATCTTTAATAAGTCCTATACACCAAACATCATGACTAAATTTCATTTTGAATTAATCTTGTCCAAACTAACTTTTATGATCATCATATTGGGCTATTGATAGTCAAGGCCAAATCATTTTGAGGAATACTTATAGATGAAGTCTATATGATGTGACCGATAGGGTAACCTATCAGATAAGTGATTAATAAAATAACAATAATTGTTCTGTGATGTCAATAAATTAATTTATAAATATATCACATGTAGTAACCATAGCATATTCGTGTGTAAAAAAATTAGTGACATGTGTATCTAATAGGTTAGAGGTTTCTTTTTAGGTTTTCTATATAAATATATTGATAACAAATGAAAATAATTGATTTGTATAATCATCTTTTTAAGACTAAGGAATTATATTTATCCGTGTATAAGTTAAAGTTCTAAATATGTTCTAGAAAATCAGATATAAAGAATGGATATATGAGTTTTTTAAATCTACCCGCAATACATATATTAACATAGTATTAAAAAATAAAAGTTGAAACAATTAAAGAACTTTTTTTGGTGTAGAATCTTCCTCGTAGAACATCCT
Source organism: Viscum album (assembly GCA_963277665.1). NCBI lineage: Eukaryota > Viridiplantae > Streptophyta > Magnoliopsida > Santalales > Viscaceae > Viscum > Viscum album. Next base: position 281,161,847 of record OY728136.1, on the reverse strand, counting down.
CATGAATTGGAAGAGATTATAGAGATTAAAATAACTTCATAAGATTATGTTCTTGGAATTAATATCAAGTTCCATGATATGTAATTATATTTGATAATATTGATGCATAAATAATAATAGGTGAATATCAAATAGATCCAACATAATTGCATCAACTTTTATTTAGAACTATCTCACAGTAGTTGGAAAAGTGGAACTAGATGATTTTTAGGTGTGTGTAGAAGATAGAATACAAGTGATCAATAGAACTGAACAGAAGTCTTTATTTAGTTAAATTTATCTAGTATCATAAAAAAAGATAAGGTAATATGCAAGAGACATTTATTACAACCAGTGGTTTCCATATCTACAATATCCAGGTACATTGTAGCTTCTACTGCAGCTTAAATATCCCTTTAGAAATGTCCTATTACAATTTGTTGTTACACCAAAGGAAAGATGCTCATCATTACTATGATAATATTTGACTATGGACTTATTTACAATGTTAATAATTTGATATAGGAACAGAAGATGGAAAATTGGTTATATAACTAACTAAAGTTTTTTCTTAACATAGTAATGTCGCGTTAAATAGATTCACCATATAGACATGTGGCTTTACCAACCATACCCATGAAAATGTGGTAGGCCTAGCATAAAAATCCATTCTCAGTAAAATCATGTTTTACACATGAGGAATAACCCATCATTAGTGTTTAGATCCAGTGCTAGTGGGAGTTTGTTGGATTTGATACCCTAAAACCCACAATGTTTTAATTTGGATAATATGTATATTCTAATAAGTGAGTGTTAATATAAATATCTTATTACATATTTATTTCTATTCTATATAACATTGATGTAATAATGTTAGAGAGTATCTGTCGCTTTTATAATGTCATATTAGTTCCCAAATATAATGAGAACCTTGAAATTTCATGATGATATTATGTAAAAGTTAGTTCTATGGTCAAATAACGTACTATAATAGGGCACATAGTATATAGACTGTCAGGTTAGAGTACTCGGAAGTGGTCGAGGATTCCTCTCATGAAGTTTTCACTTTGTAATCTCCATGATGGGAGACTTTGAGAACTGACCAACCAATAAGAAGTCCTCATGTTTTTTGTCATCAAATGTTCCTATTTATGAGTGTGTGTAATGGTCCATAGACATTAAGACTTTTATTAATGTATGTAATGACTTAGTCACATAAATTTATTTCATAAAGCATGACAATAATTGTTTACGGAAAATTTGTATACGTTTGGTGTGTCATGAATGACATGTTGTTAATTAATATGTTGAGGAAGGATTTGTCCCTTAAATCTTTATGGAAGTTGATATATCATCCCTCTTATTGAAATATAACTATCACACTATGTTTCATGGCCATGGTGTAATAACATAAATTTTAAATACTCAAAGAATGAAATATGAAGAATATAGATTGATGAAATAGATATGCAACCTACTTGATATAGAATTTTTACATTAAATGTAAAAATTAATCTTCATTCCTTCCCCATATTCATCCCCAAAATATCAATGAGACTCCATAATTATATTATTTATTCTGTTTGAGAGTTGGAAGATACTCAATTTTTTAATCAAAACTCACGATAGTTGGGTGAGCATACAAATAATATTTTCAACACCAGCGTCAATCCAATTTACTTTATATTTAGGAATATCATTGAATTTTTCATTATATCCTTTATTAATATGTATTTTCTATGCTATATCCATTAAATAAATAGTAAATTTAAATATTAGAAGATGTAATACAGTATCATCACTAAAATTATTTTAATTAATTTAGATGGTATAAATCAAAAATGGAAAATGTTCCCTAACTTATAAATTTCTCAGTTTCATTATATGTTATTAATTTTTAATCTTCTAGTAGGTTCTGTAACCATTTCATAAATATGTGCTCAAATAGTTTATTTTGGGTTGAAAAGACAATGTGATAAATGAAATCACATCCCTCTATAGTTTCAATATAGGTGTGCATTATTATGCACAATTATCAGGAACCTAGTGAAGGTCATGTTAATACTCAACTAACATTCTCCAGTGTGATTACCCCTTGGTAAACCTCTACTATTTTCACATCCACTTTTTAGTATCAAAACATGAAATCGATTTTTATGAAAAATAAATTCTCAAAACATTATCAAAAGTAAAATTTATTATAATAAACTACGATTTATCCATTAGAATTATCTCAATAGTTTCCACTAAAAATATATTATCCAATCCAAATAAAATCATTAAACCAATCCAACAAAAAAATAAAATAATACTAAAAATAACTAAACCATTTTACGGTTCCAACTAAATTGGCCCAACTGCACAATCTTAGATCTAGTTCTAAAAAGAAATTTCTTTACACAATTCCACTAATTCAATGAGAGGATAACATATGCTTAATTTACATAGTTTCTATATAGTAATCATTAAAACTTTTAGATAAAATAACATTCCCAAGAATTAAAGGTTTAGTTTCCTTCCAAATCATCTATATAAACGATGTATTTTATGATAAGTTGTGAACATTTCACTATAATTGAACCATAATGAAATCCATTTTAGAATCATCATAAGGAGGTAATTAACCATGTTTTCTTATGCTATGATACTACTTCATCCATATGGACTATCATTGTAGATTGTTTAGAAGTTACAATTACAAGACCATCTTTCATTCTAGATAACATTCTCTTCTAATGAGTTTGAAACACTCACAGAATATTATAAAACACTCTATTGTGGATTTATTGGAGGTTATACATACTATATGAACCATTAAAAAAATGGGTTCATGAAGGTTATACCTTAAACTTGTTGCTGAATCTACATAATATTTTTTTTCTATAAAACATGTAACTACACTTTAAAAAGGATACAATTATAACTCAATTCTTGATCTTACTTTTCTCCCATGTATTGGTATTTTAGCTAATTATCATCATCATTCCATAACCTTTGAAGTCATGTGGTTGCCTCCATTTCTATTATGGATCAAATGAAATATAGATGGTGCGTCATGGGACAATTCAGGACCTTCTGGTTATGGAATGGTTTATTGAAATCATTATGGTGATTTAATGAGATGATTTTTTCCATGTGAATTAAACAAATAGTTTGATTATGAAATTATCGGTGTTATTATTATGGTGTATTTTGAAAATCTACATGGCTGCGTCAATTTACGGATTGAATGTGATTCCACCACATGGCTCAAGCTATCAAAAGTGGCTCTATTCATCTATCATGGATGTTTATGGCCACATGAACAAACTAAATAGATGGTATGTCATCTATTGACTACATTTTTATGAATACCTATAATGATGAAAATTACTTAGCTAATGGGATTCCCAATACTAGGGTTTCATATCAGAATTTGGAATGGATCGATGATATTCCTTAAGAGTTATTTTACTTTTCAAATCCTTATAATTTTAAAAAACGATCAATCAAACTTTTTTTATTTTGATTTTATTCAATTAAGTGGGCTTATCTTTCTTGTAAATATCTCATTCTAGCTAAAAAAACTTATGCACCACTGATAATGAATAAAATATATTTTTATAATACTTTTCAAAGAGTTTATCTATGATAATTATACTGGAAAATTGATTGCAAAATCCGCCACACTTAGAGGAATAATAATGGAAGATGCCAATATGAGAAGACCAAAATAGGAACCCTATAATATTTTTCATCTAGGTATGAAAAAAGGGAAAGTGACATTTTATAAATACCAATAAGATAATCTTGTTATAAAATTTAATTTATGAACAAATCATATAAAGTGATCATAAAATATTCATTTGGAAACAAATTATTGACATATGAATGTAACTTGTTAGTGGGAGTATGATAAGTTTTCAAGATAAATATGTTGATAATATAAAAAAATGTTGTGTATTCCCCATTTTTTTAATTTTATGAAATGAAATTTCTCAAAGTTTTACTTAAATTAGGAACTGTTTTTGAGGGAAAAAGATCTATAAAATAGAGGTATGAGTTTTATAAATCTAGTCATAGTACATATGTTAACATAGTTTTGAAATATAAAAGTTTAAATAATTCAAGATTGAATTATTTTAAACATATAATTCTTCTAGAAAAACATGAATGGAAATTAGAAGAGATTATGGATTCATCCTTCCTGATTAATAGTGATTTGGGGAATGGTTAATGTAAAACTACCTGTTGATTCATGCCTAAAAACACTAGGTGTCTCTTTATGATCTCTATATAGATTATGTCAAAAACACAAGGAAGATACGAATAATATTTTTTTTAATTTTTGATATTGAATCGGGTTTGTGGCTTTCTATATTTCATATGATTGATGTTCATCTCCCCCACGTAGATTCTATTTAGGACATTATCAAGAAATGATTCATCCTTTATCTCTCTAGGAAAATAATAAATCTATTCATGGTGGACACCACTGAACTTGTATATATCATATTTCTTAAGAGGAATATGAAAATGCCTGAACATGCTCATATCAACGTGCAATTTTCCATTGTCTAAATCAATGTGGTATTATATGATGTAAATTCTATCTAGAATGGGAATTATGAGAAATACATTCATGATTTTTCTCTTCTGGTACTTTTGGATATAATAGGTAAAAATTTACTTCCTAAAGGATCTTTGGAATTTATTTAGAACTTCCATTTCCTTGTATCGATCAAATGATACTAAAATAGTGCCTCAAGAGATATTATAATTCCTATAAGATATGGTGATGTTTTAAGAGTTCATAATAGTATTGTTATGAGTTGTCTGAACAGACCCTGCATAATTGTATTTTATAGAGAGGTTGAAATTCTAGGACTGATCAAAGTGGTTGATATGAAAAGGCAAAAAGTATTGAATAACTTATGGTTTTAATGTGATTATACATCTATTGTGAAAAATTTCATCTTTGGTAATAACCATTTATCCTGGAAGGTGACCACACATTTGATCAATTGCTTGGACACTCTCTCTACAATTAATAATTTAATTATCCAAGTTTTTCAAGAGGCAAAACAAATTGCTCATGGACCTAGAAACAAATATATAAAAATAAAGGATTTCATTTTCTATAATAGGCTACTTGAGTAATAGAATCATAATTATCAAAGAGATAGCTGTAAATTCCCTTTCATTATAATTTTGTCTTTTTTTTTCAATAAAAGTGGCTTATCCCTTTGTGATGAACTAATAACTTAAGAAACAAGATAAATTTCCAGGAATTCATCTCATGGGACGTGTTATGAACAAAAAGTTGATATTACTGATGCATAAAAAATAATAGTTAGTTATAAACAAATACATTAAATTTCATTGAATTATGATTAGAATTATCCTATAGTACGTAGAAAAGTAAAACTAGATTAGTTTTTAGTGTCCGGAGAAGTGAGAAAACCATTAATCAAGAAAATTGAACCCTTGGTTAAATTTTAGTTGGTATCACCAAAAAATATAAATTAATATGAAATAAAAACTTTTTAGAGATAATGGTTTCTATATCTACACCATCAGAGTATGTTCCAGATTTTGATGTATCTTAAAAATCGGTTTTAAAAAACGTCGTATTCTAGTTTTGGGTTATACAAAAATAAATAGATTTATCATTTTATGACCAGATTTTACAATATATTTAGTAATGATTTCTGGATTCTAACGTGGGAATAAGAGATGGAACAAATTTATATAACATCATGAAGGATTTTCTGAAGATAATATTGTTACAGTAAATAGATTCACCACATAGATAGGAATATTTTCCAACTATATCCACCAAAACATGGTAGGACTTGTAGTTGTAGTCACACTCATATGAAAAATGTATTTCAGGTGAGTACTAATGGATTATTAGTTGTTGGATTTAGTGCAAATGGGATTTAACTAGATTTTTTGGCCAAGAATAAAGAAATACTTTATACTTTGGATTATATGTATATTCAAAGAATTGAATATTAATATTAATATCTTATCACATGTTATTTCATATTAAAAATAACATTGAAGTGATAATGTCCTAGAGTATCTTTCACTTTAAAATGGTTTTTACATTTCCCAATTTGGATGAGAATCTTGAGAAGCAATGACAATATTCTTAAATATAGTTATGTAGTTGCATAACATATTATGATAGTGAAAATTATATATAGGCAATCAATTGAGAGTAAACATAAGTGGATGTGGATTATTCTCATAAGGTTCTCACTTGGGAATCATTACGATGGGAGATTATGAGAAAAAACCATCTTGTAGGAATTCCACATGTTTTGGTTTCATCGAATATTCTACTCTATGAACACGTGTAATGGTCTTTAGACATTAAGATTATCATTATTGAATTTCTTGACTCATTCAATTAGATTTAATAACAAAAACCATCCCAAGATATGTTGGAAGGATGTAGGGTATGTAGGCTACGTCACAAATGACATTTTATTAATGGTTAAGTTGAGGAATGATTTGTCCCTTCCATATTTATGGAAGTTTATATCTCAACCATTTTATTGAAATATAACTATAGAATAAATTCCATTGTCCAGATGTAACGATGTTTATTCCAGATAGTAAAAGAAAGACGTGTCAAGTACATAGGTTGATGATAAATATGTGCAACTTGTACGTTGATGTATTTCAAAAAATAGATTATATTACATAGTTAACATCTGTATGAGGTTATCGATGTTGCGACATTATGATCTATAAATTGGGTTCCTTGATCTGTTTTTAGTGTGTAATTAGTGTATTTAGGCATTCCCATATAATAATAACGATAAAGAATCACATAGGGTGACAAGATAAGTTTTTTCCATTGATCTTAATTAAATTATATTTAAATTTAATTTATAGAAAAAATATTATTCTCAAGGATAAGAAATAATTTTATTCAAGTTTTATAGGACACATACATTAAATAAATATTTATTCATTAGATTGATAATAAAAAATATATATTTTATTTATCAAATATTTGGTAGATAAGTATTCTCTAGTTTCTGGAAAATATAAATTTATTTATAAAATAAATTTTTATTTGGGTATTCAATAAATTTCAAGGAGTTCAAATGGACCATGACTACGTTCATTGATAAATATTAATTTAGAATATGATAAAATAATTTTTTTATTATAAATTTTAGCACATGTTCCATAAAATAATAATAATAATATTTTAGTTATGTGGTACAGGGTTTAATAAAGATTATAATATTATTTAAGGTATTTTATGCAATTAAATAATATTCTTACCTGAACCATATCTCTATAAATATATGTTTATTTCATTTAGGAAGAGTTAATTAAAAATGGAGAATATATAAAAAAATTCAAAACAAACTTCTCTCTCTCTATCCCTCTTGAATTCCTCCTATCTTCCACTCAAGGAAAATAAAAACTTATTCGGTCCTGAAGGATCATAGAGAGATCAATAATAATAATGAAAGATAATTTATTTTCTACACTAGCACATAGAAATCATTTGGTATTTCTAAGAGATCAAATAAGTATGTGTAGATCACCAATAGAGGGATTAAACACTTGAATCCTTATAGCGCAATAAAGGTAATCTAAAAAGGTTTTTGAAAGATCAATAATGATATCAAAGAAATGATCCTAAGATGTGGTAATCATTTCGTCCAATAATATGTTAATTAATTATAAATTTAACATTAAACACCCTCTCACTGGGTTTTAGAAAACTCTAAATTAAGAGAAATTTTTAATTTCACTCCCACCAAATGCACTTCCACTATGCTCAAAACCATTTAGTTTGATAGGGGAGTGAACTTTACCTCAATATTCCTCTATGTTTAGAATAGAGAAGTCATTAGGGAATAAAAATCCATTCACGCTTACTAGAACATCCTATAGAACTCCAAATGGATATGTAGTGACTTTGTTAACAAGTTATATAACCACCAGTGTTCGTTTGATATCACATATATTCTGGAAAGAATAATAAGATTAAGTAATTACATTAATTGATACTCCCAAATCACATAGTGCATTTGAAAAGGTATGTTCTTCCATATTGGAAGGAATAGTGAAGGTACATAGATCATTATATTTCCAAAATAGTTATGTGGTAATAAGGGAAGAAACCGTTCTATCTAAACATACCTTTTTATTCCTTTGTAGTCTACTCTTATCAGTGAACATTTCCTTAATTACCGTTTCATACCTTGGGATTTGGATGATCACCTACAAGAATGTGATATTTATCTCTACTCCTTTGAATATCTCTAATATCTACTGTTTTAAGGTTTCTTCACTATTTTTCTTAGCCTACTTTATTCTTGTATACATGGGAGTTTGGGACTGATGTGTGTACTCTATTTTTTATTTTCACCTTTTTATCTGAAATGGGGTTGTTTCTTAAGGTATTAACCTTTTAGGATCTCTTACTAGGAAATATTGTTCAGGTTCAGTTTGATATCCACTTATAGCTTCAAGTTGATGTGATGATATTTCATTTTTTCCCATCTCTTTCCCAATCCTTAATTAAAATAAAACTAACATTCCCTTTGGTGTTATAGATTTATTTAGTGGGAGGTTTACATGAACATTGATTTTTCATATAATTCATCATAGTTATTATATGACTAATATATCATTGGTGATCCTTCGGGGATAATAATTATGTTCTAATATTAGTTTTTTATGTTATTTTATTATTTAAAATCTATTTCGATATGTACTTCAAAGGATCTTATTTATTTTTTCAATTATTTTAAGCTTGTAGATGGTTGGGGACTACATCTCATAATGGGTGGTGGTTCGAAAGATGATTTATTTATTTTGGGTGGGGGTCATTGATGTTGTTGGTTACGGGCTATATATTTAATGTTTTTATATTATCTGGATCTTTTAATGTAGGTTATATTATTTTGGTATTATTTCTATAACATGGAATCACCACTTTGAGTTCCCTGATCTCGAGGGAATCCATCAATATAGTGCACCCAGGAGTGAAGAAATTTGCAAACTGAAGGGGTTGTTGAAGGTTTGTTCTCTTAAATCTTATTCAAAACTCATTGTATCATGTGAGATGTTAGGTATTTAATTTTTTTCCAAATAATGGAGTGTTATAACTCTTTACCTTAGGTAATTACCTTGTTATAATTCTTGTACTGAATTGTAGTGAATTTTATGAAGTCCTCTCAATCAGTTTTCAACATCAGAAGAGCACTTGTCGATATGTTATACTCCTAAAGAATCATCCAATATGTTTCAATCATTTTCCATTGTACCTTGGTAAAATAATAATAGAAAATAGTGGACTTAGAAAGGTTTTTATGGTAAGTATGTTTTAACCTCTTGAATATTTCCCAAAAATCATACTGGGTTTCCACACCAGCTTGTTTAATTCCATAGATCTCTTTCCGAAGCTACATACTTCTAGATTATAGGAAGAATTTATGGTGTAAATAATTCTATAAATAATCCTTGGTGGTGAACTCTCTAGGTTTTAGGTTGCGGATCCACTAATTGGAATATGTTTCATGGGAGAATGGAAATGCCTTCCAACTAATATAAGCCTCAGTGACTCCTCTTGATTTAAAGATATTGCAGTCCTCTAAAAATGCTGTAAAGTTTCTATGGGGATCCACTCCTGATAAAAAATAAAATTTATGTAGTAATATAATCATTATATTTATAATCTCACAATATTTATGAATATTTTGTTGTTAAATCTAGTTATTATTTTTAAAATTTGGTTCATATAACTATGTAAGTGTCATATTCAGTCGAGATAGATTTCATCCACGTTTTCACTACCTGGATTTAATCTAGAAGAAGATGTGGAAGAATATGGGTAGGTCCTCAATGTAATGGTAAAAAATAACCATTCCTTATAACACACTAATATTTTATGACTTATTGTTTTCATTTATAAATAAATTCAATTTATTCAATATCTTACGATACACATTTTCCTATGTCTTAATAAACCATAATATTGTATAACATTATGGTCTAGATATTAAATTAATGTTATCAATAGGAATAAACATATTTTAGAAAATATTTTTAATGGATATTGGTAAAGAAAATAATTTCTAGTATATTATTTTAACTCTTTTAAAAAATAATTTTTCTTCAAAAGTTATAATTATTGGTTTTAAGGGTAAGTAATATAGTAAATTTTTCCACATTTAAGAAATGTATTTTGAATAATAAACTTAATTTTTGAAATAAACATGTAAAAATTATATTATAGTTTATTTCTATGAATTTTTTAAAAATGTTTATTTTTTGACGAATTGTAAAAAATACTAATTTTTATTGAAAACTATATCTTCAATTCATGAATACACAAAGTTAATTTTTTTATTAATTTTTTACAAGTAAAATTAGTTATTTTCTATTATTAATAATACAATTATGGTAATTTGAATTAATATAACATATATTTGGGTATAAAAACTTTTCATACTTAGAAAACTTCAATTTCATGAAAACCATTTTCACCACATTTTGTGAGTTTATTTTAAAATTATTTTCAATAACTGTTAGTTATTGAATTTGATAAAATTTATTACATATTTTGAATCATAATATCCAATTTTTTATTGATTCCACTTTTAATTTTGGTCAAAATGAATAAAACAAATTCACCACGACTTAGGTTAAAATGGGACTACTTGGGCGTAAACCTAGAAGGGTACATTTTCAAATTAAACTTATATAAATACTATTTTCAGTTCGTAGGATTTCCTCATACTATCCCACCTTCGAATATATGTTTCATTTTGAATAATTTTTCTTGATAACGATGTTATAATATTTTAATCTTTTAAGAAATTTTGTGTGTTTTATCTCCCCTACATATAAAAGGGAACCAATCCTTTCTCATATTAACACCACTTTGAGCCTTCTATAACGAATAAAAACTAACCAATTATATTCTAAAATTATCTACCCATTAATGAAATGAATTTTTCATCTTAAAATACCATTACAAGGGTATTTAATAAAGGATCTAAAAGAGGCCAACCAAATGAGATGTAATCGTCTTACCAGATCTATTTCAAATTTTTCTGTTATCTACAATATATTAATATATTTTTTTCATCATAAAATTATAAAATAATTGTAGTAAATATATTTAAAAATAATTATGAGTACTTAACCATCAATATCCACCCTCTATTTTATCAAAATGGAAGTGAAAGTGTCACTTGTGCGTATGTGTAAAGAACCACCTAATCGTAGAAATACAATTCATTATCCATTACCATCTTTCATCGATGGTGATTATGATGGTTGTTAATTTTATAAATTATATTTATGAAATATTAATTCATATGGAATAATAATATTATATCTACCTTCTGTTCATTCAATCCTCTTGTAGATGATAACGTCAGTTGTGCATATTTGCAGACTACAACCTCCACAAAGCAATGTGATTAATTTATTTAATTTACATGGTTGGTATAAGGATATATTTGATGAATATAAATGATATATTTGATATAATAATTATTCTATAAAATTTTATTATTATTTATCTTTCTTTTGTTCCATCCATTGAAAAGTGAAAACATCATTCTTGCATACGTATGACCTACCATCTCCATACTCGGTGTAATTAATATTTCTCTCTATATGTTTTATGGTAAAATATAAATACAAAAATAATTAATATATATTCAATTTATAACATTATTAAAAAAACGGGGATTATTTAACCATGATCAATGTACAAGTGATGGAACTACCATACAGAAATCTCATTAAAAATAAAACTGTTAACAATAAAAAATGATATTATTAATAATTAATTATTAACAAATAGGTATTGAAATGTTATTAGTGGATCATATAATAATTTACATGAATATGATACAAAATTATGATAAATTTAAATTTATTATACATTAGGTTAGAGAAATTTATAAGAAATTCAAAATTAAGGTATGCGATTTTTTCTCACTTTTATTTTTGCAAGACAAATGTCATATTGAATTTTTTTTTCTTTTATGTGGTGTGTATACTCCAAATGAAAACATTTTATAATTATTATCATGAAAATTATAGGGCTAAATATCTATCTAAGGTTCTATCCTTTTTGAGCATTTTTAAAAAATGATTCCCAAGTTTTAAGGGATCTATATTCTAATCTTATTATTTATTGATACTATTTATGATTAAGTTTCAGGTCATGAAATTTCCAGATTTATAACTCAAAAATGTAATTAATTATATTATAAAATATTTATTTATATATATTACTTTTCTCCATTAATTTTCCACTATTTTATATATCAAGAGACTAAAATAATGTTTTTAAGTAAAATCAAATTTATTTATCTCTTCGGTGAAAAATCCTTTTTCTTCCATATCCTTGTTTTTAAAAAAGTTTTCAAGAATGAATTTAATATTATAATATGACTATTTAATGTCATTTTTAAAATTTATTTATGTATTTGTTTTTAAAAATGAATCTTCTTTTCATTTTTTGAATGAGGTACTTTAGGTTTTTTACTAAAAAAGTGAAAGGAATCATTGTTTTAATGTAAACAACATGAAGATTATTTCCCATAATTACAACTGATCAATTATTTGAAACATCCTCTACAAATATCCAAGGTTACCTTCCAAGAAAATGTTTTCCATTATATTATGGGAATTTTTATATTTTAATTAATTCATTTATAAATAAAAATGGTATTCTCCTCATGGAATATTCTAAGTGATATTTCAAATTAATTTTTCTATAATCATTTGATGTTACTTATATTTTATTGGTTATATGATAAAATAATACCATCCTTATTTTCTCTGTAGATATTTTATGATTATGAAGACTAGATTTGTATGAAACCAATTTATTTTCTATAGGTTATGTTATAATTAATTATTGAAATGTTTTTGAAATTCCATCAATTTCCAGATGTTATGATATATGATGATTTATTTATGATATTTTTGAACACATATGAATGAATTATGTTTTTTTATGAGTGTGGTCAGAATTATATATCTCTCAAATTAATTGGGAAAATAGGGGTATCTCCTAAGAAAATAAGGAATGGAATGAGGAGTAAACCATGTTCATTATGTGACTCTATCCACTATAATAGTATTGAGAGTGAACCTTGTATAAGGATATGCTAGTTTGGGGAGTTAAATCAATCCACTATGATAGTTTTGGATGTGAGTCTTGAATACTAAGGGAATTATTTTTTATGATAATGTGTATGAGACAAAATTTTGTTTTATTCTAATGTTATACTTGTATGAATCATGTTATTTGATTATTTATGAATCATTTATTATAAAATGCCAATATTTATACCATTTCTCAAGATTATGTTCTATGATATGCAAGGTATAATTATCGAAATTTATTATCATGTTTTTATACCATTATTCTCAAGTTATTTTTATCTGATCTTTGTTATCTATCTTTTTTACCATTGTTGAGAACCGTACCCCACCCTTTTTTATGTTTATTATCTCCATGTTATGAAGAATGGTTTTAAGTAAGATATGTCTAATTAAGGTTATATATGTGAATAAATTAGTGTGAGAAAATTTAGACCTCTTATGAACATGTTTTTTATGTATCCATGTTTCCAGAGGGATTAGACCTATATGATTATTGAAAATATTGTAATATTTTGTATTTAATGTCCAAAAATAAGATATGATACTTATTTATGAAATGTATGGGTCGTTATAGCTGGTATCAAGTCATGTTTCAGTTACCTTCGGAAACTATGAGAATATAAATTTATTAAGTACCCTTAGAATAATATAATGTATAGGAAAATCCTACGTTATGATAAATAAAGGAGTTTAGTTTTCCTAGTAAAACATTTCTTCCAATATATTACAAGTCTATGTGGTTTTGGAACAGGTGAATAAAAGGGTAATAACCCTAATAAGAGTTGTGTTAGTATATCTTGGCCATCATTTTACCTCATAGTGAGCGTTGTATTACTTTTTACCTCGTTTGAAACTCCTAGGGAATATACATTGATTAAATTATTTTTTATTTTTAAAAAATTATAAAGTATTTAAAAAAATGATAACAATGAATGGACTAGAATAAGTCTAAGGTGTTATAGATTAAAATGAAGGTGTTAAGATTTATATATCCTATAAATTAATTTTTAGGGATGATACCTCATATTCATTATGGTTGATGGTCATTATAACCATTTTGGTTATATTATGATATTGAAGATAAAAAAGTTAATGTATAGGTGATGACATGTATGATCATATATTGAATTAAAATATTTTAGATTTATTATATGAGTTCTTCTATATCATGAGAAGTATCTATGAATAATTATTTATATCCTCAATTATTAGATTATGAATTAGTAGTGAAAATACTAAATGGTATGATGATTACATTTAAAGCATATGATTCTTCTCTAATTGAAGTTCATGGAAATGTTTTTCCTCTCAATCTTATTATTCTCCCTCTGTTTGAATTTGATATTATCATTGGCTTGGATTGGATTTATCTACATAAATCCAACAACATTTGAAGAGGAAGGAAAATTCATATTATATATTCCAAACCAACCTATGAACATATAACAATGTGATGATAGATATGGAAAATGGTGTCATGATTTATACACCCTAAGGTGATATAGACTAAAAATAATGTGTCATGATTTAGTCATCCTATGAATGATGTCTTAGGGTTGATTACTCATATTAATGATTCTTGATGGTTAGGATGACTATTTTGGATATAGTATGGGATTAAAGATAAAATGATAAATTATATATGATAACATGTATTCAAAAATATTGAAGTACGCTATTTAGAGTAGTTACATGAGTTCATGTATATTATGAAAAGTATCACTGAATACTAATTCCTATACATAATGATTATACAATGAATTATTAGTTAAATTTTTTATGATAATTTTATATGAAGTATATGATTTTTCTATATTTGAACATTATGGGAATGTGCTTACTTCAAATCTTATTATTCTACCTCTAGTTGAACTTGATGTTATATTATGTAAGGATTGGACTTCTCTACATTAATCCAACATAAATTAAAGAGGAAATGAATTCATGTTTTCTATTCCAAACCAACCTATTATCATCTGACAATGTGATGATAAATATAAATTTAAAATGGAAATTAAATCTATTATATGGGTCTTGATACATATGAAAATGTGTCTTTATCTCAGATGGTTAGGGAGAAACTTTACATTGAAGATATGCCAATGGTTTGGGATTTTTCTATTGTTTTTCTGGAAGCCTTTCCTAGTGTTACACTAAATATTTGAGTTTAGTTTTCAATAGAACTCTTGTATAGTTCTACACCTATTCTAAAGAATTCATATAGAATGGTCTGTATTTAGTTACAGAAATTGAAGAAGAAACTCATAGAGAATATTTAAAAGAGATTCATTCTGTCAAATGAATCAACTTAGGGTGAACCTATTCTTTTTGATAATAATAAGTATATATCAATGATACCTTTTATGTATTATTGGGAATTTAACAATATATCAATCAAGAATAAGTATCATATGACTCATATTTGTGATTTTTAGATGAATTATGAGGAACCACAGATTTCTCCAAGATTGATCTTAGATATTCATACTATCAATTATGGTTAAAAATTAAATACATAACCAATATTTCCTTTCATATGAGGTATGGATACTATGAATTTATAGTGATAGAATTTTATTTTACTAATGCCCTTACTATCTTCCTGGATTTAATGAATGTAGTCTTTAGAGAGTACCTTGATCATTTCAGAATGTATTTATAGATGATATTATTATATATTACAAAATTAAGGGAGAGCATAAAGATCACTTTACAATTGTATTGAATACCCAATGAAAGGACAAGTTGCATGAAACATTTACCAATTGTTAATTTTGTCTACCAAATGTTTTATTTTTTTGTCATAAAATCTTGAGAAATGGTATATTGGTGGATCCATAAAAAAATAAGTTATTGAATGTTGTTGTAGACAAAACTCTACAAAAGACATATATAGTTTTCTTATTTTGGATGGATATTATTAATGTTTTGTGGAAAATTTCTCAAGGTAGTCTGATCCACTCAGTTTATTTACTAAGAAGGGAAACAATTTCCATTTCATAAATAAATATGATGAAAATTTCAAGGACTAAAAGAGAGGGCTATTCAGTGCACCTGGGATTACACAACCATATATTGGAGTAGGGTTTGTGATCTATAGTGATGCATTGAAGAAGGGATCATGATTTATCCTCATATAGAATGATATGGCTATATATTTTGCTCCATTAAAATTGAAGGTTAATCTGAAGAATTATCCAACTCATGATTTGAAGTTAGTTATAGTAATTTCTGAATTAATGGTATGAAGGAATTATATTTATAGAGAACGGTGTGAAATATATATTAATTATAAAAGTATAAATTATATTTTTACTCAGAAAGAGTTGATTATACACAAGATATGATGGTTGGAGTTGATTAAATATCATAAATTCTTAATTCATACCACCCTGTGAAAGTGAAAAAGGTGGAAGATGCTCTGAGTCGAAAGGATCATACAAGATTATATTTGATGAGGATCCCAAAAGATCTAATATTTTTGTATTTTAAAAATATGTACCTTGAAAAATTTAATGAAGAGGAGAAATATTTTCTTGATCAAATGAGTGTTCTACGTCTATCTAAGTGATGATTAAAGAGATATATATGGATAATATAGAGATACTAATAATGATGTTTAATTCACTTGAGTCCAACATTTATTGAAATAGAATGTCATGGTTTAGAAACTATATATGTGTTCCATACAAACCATATTTAAAGGATCTGTAGGATTAATCTCATAGTCCATTATTATTTAGTCATCATGGATGAATGAATACGTATAGAGATATGAAATAGTATTTTTGGTCTAGAATATAAAAGGTTGATATTATAGAGTATGTACCATATTTCATAGTGTGTCAGTAAGTTAGGGCTGGGAAACAAAATTATTTGGGGATGTTACAACCATCACCAACAACAGAATGGAAATGGGAAAACTTCTCTAGAGGAATCATAAATTAAAAGAGGCTACATGTGAACATAATGTTGTGATGAAATAGAGATATAATCATTTATTTGTATCATAGTGACATAATTTAAAGGATGAAATTCATTTTAATGGGACTATAATTTAACACATATATATTTTGTGATACATTTATCTTCCAGAAAATTTTATTTCATCATCAACTTATGATAAATGCAATACTGAGTGTAAATGAACTATAACATAGTATATCATTATAATGTAGCCATTAAAATGGTATAGTTAATATTAATAATAATATTTTTAGACAATATGTTTACTATTATTACATGGATTAAATATATTATTAAATAATCACACAATTTTCGGTGGTCATTATATGCTTTAAAAATACATTTTCCTAAAAAATGTTTTATAGTTTTTTTGAGAAAATAATATAATTTATTTATATAACTTTTCAAAAATTTAATTGAAAAATTTTTCTTAATTTTTAAAATGATCATTTAAATGTGATCTTTGACTGAATTTTTTATAATTTGTTTTGAAAATACTGAGTTTTTGATGCATAATAAAAATCTAATTTTTATAGAAAACTACCATCTCATTTAATGAATTTAAAATGATAAATTTAGTTTTAAAATGGTTTTAAAATAAAAATATTTCATTTATGTTATGAATAATCTAATTTATGTTTTCTGGATTAATTTTATGTAGGATTTTGGTATCAAAATATTTTATACTTATTAAAACATGTTTTCGGGGAAACTATTTTTCATCTTGTATTATGGTTAAAATCTTAAATAAAATTATTTTAATTCAATGATTTGAATGTTATATAATGAATTATATATTAGGAATCATAAAAACTATTTTTTTTTAAAATTTCAACTATTTGTTAGGTCATAATGAATAGTAAAAATAGTCAAAATATGTTACCATGGTTAAGGTAAAAATAGGTTTAACGAGGGTGAGAGTAAAATATTAGGGTATGTTTTCCCATTACAAAACTATAAATAAAATTTTATGGAATTATTTAAACCTCACAATATCCTAATTAGAAATATCTTTCCATTTGGAATCATTTTTCTTGACAATGACATTATGATATTTTAATATTTTAAGAAATCGTAGAGTGTCCTCTCCCCTACTAATAAAAGGACACATATCCTTTATCTTATTCGAACTACATTGAGATATATATCTCAACCAAAACATACCAAATTATCTTAAAAAATTCAATATCAATGACTTAGTGGTTCTGATATTCTTAAAATACCATTACAAGGGTCCTTAAGAAAGGATTATATTGACTTTTAAAAGTACATTAGAGTATTTATGATTTAAAATTGGATTATTTCTCACTTTTAGTCTATAAAATTTATTGGATAAATGTAATGTCATTTAACAAACTTGTTTAATGATATTTTAGTTTGTTTTATTCATTCCTGTTAATACAATGGCTAGGAGTTAACTACCATTTAAAATAATATTATAATATTATTTTTTAGTATGACTGAGCCTTATGCGCAACATGATATTTTCGGAGAAACCCACTATTGCGTGCCAAGTACACCATCGAACAAAGAATGCCATTTAAAGTAAAATTAATATTTAATTCACAAAAATTAATAAATATGAAAATTTTATATTCTTTATTTACCTGGGATGTTACAGCAGACATCCATGAAATAATATATCTTGTAATAAATAAACATAAACAATAATTAACATACTACCCGTGCTCTAGCCTATTGGAAAATACACACTAAACACTCACAATACAAACAATATCTACATGTGGTCCATTTATTACACATTATGTGAAGATCAGTCCAACTTGAACATTGATTGAGGGATTATCCAATGTGTAGCCATCAAATACATCATGTAGTCTACATGGTCTAGCGATGAAATTGTCGCATCTCATGTGTTCATAAACAAATTCAAAATAATATGAGTCTAAAATTTCAGAGTAATAATGATATGAATGGTGTTTAGTTAGATTCTACACACTATTTGGTTCATTATTTCTCTCATCCAAAATACACATTGATCCATTCAGTGAGTTAAGAGAACAGACGAAATGTGAAACACACAACATATAGTTTGCATACACATCGTAAGGTTATGTGTCCAAAGAATATGTCGATCATTTTGACCAGTCAAGTGGACACATGGAAAGAGTGATTCATGGAATGTAATTGGATTGTACATGTCATGTGGTCTTGCTAAGGAACATGATGATTCCCCAGATGTGTAAACCAGGTACCTTAAAATCGAGATGCACATTGTATTGCTCATAAGTACATGACTTTTGGTATCCCTATAAAGGAAAAAATTGAATTTCATTAAATTTATAATTACATCATTAAAAACCATAATACATATAATTTCACCCATTGTGTTTGACAATTTAATAAAATATTCTTAAATTATCAATTGATTTATTTTAATTGTCTATAATTACTGGCTATACCATTTATTTTCCATTAATTCCTTAATTATGGGTATCTTCAAGTGAATTTGGATGGATATTAATATAAAAGGTAATTAATTAATTAATGCATGCATATTTATCTTAATAATAAACAAAAAAAATATGAAATAAAAGTTAACAGATAATACTTTTGTGTATATGTTGCAAATGTATGACATTTCATGAGCTTGAATAAGACCCATGTTTATATTGTAATTATTTAATTTAATTTATGCCATGTGTTTGCAATTGTTAATTTTTAAATTAAATATGATGGACTTTGTGTAATCCCTCCATCGATTATTATATAGGTCCTGTGAGACAAAGGTTATTAATTTATTTATCCTTAACCAATACTTTGTTTCCCTTGGCCTCTTTATGATGCATGAAGGAGAGCTTCACACCAAATAACATGTTAAAATGTGGTATTATTTTCTCATTGGATTTTTGCTTACAAAAATGTAGGCGAGTGAGAAACATTGGCATAGGTATGAGAACGTCTATAAATAATTGGCTGCACCTAGTTGACAACTAGAGAATTTTATAATGAATATTTGGTTTCTCTACTATGAAAAAGAGTTTCATGTAGAAGCATTTCATGTGGTAAAACATTCATGTAGAGTGTTCCTTATGTCTATCAAGACCAAGTGAAACTCATGACCTAGTTGCATGAAATATCAGGGTTGTAGAAAATTCAACAAGTGAGACAATCGAAAAAGTAGCACTCAAGTATAGGTATTCCATGAAAGTTTTTAATATATGATTCTAGAAGGTTTTGAATATCCATTTTTATTGATCAGTTCTTTCAAGTGAATCTATACGGGATTATGAGGTAAGAGTAGTCTCATTCTAGTTAAGTAAAAAGACTTAAATACCAATTTAATAAATCAACCTTCAATTCATTAAACTAAGTAAGACTTCACCCCCAAAAAGTGGGCTAGAGGGAGTCAACCAAACTGTTTCATGGAAGGTAGTGTGATATCCCTAAAATCTTGTAAATGCATTGTGCCTAGATTAGAGTTATTGTGGATGAACATATGTATTCCAAAATTATTGAATATTGGTGGATTTGGTTTAGCCGAAACACTTCTAACGTATGATCCATAGACTAGCCCATTATGTTGAACCAAGGAAAACTACTGTGTTGTATATATGGATGTGAATGTTTAATTACTACATGTTTCCATCAGGAAGGTTTTACAAGTTCCTATTAGCACGGGAACAAGATTTGTTTCTTTAAAAAAAATATTATGCCCTCATTCACCCCTCCTCTCTCAGGGTGTTATGGGGTCCTACACAACCCTGGTGTTACGCAGGTGGATATGTGGAATTTTGAAACTCATGATAATGATATAGTAGTGAATTATTTACCCTAGGTCAAATGTTGATTTATTGGCCACTAAATAAATCAACTACTAGGTAATCTCATGAGCTAGTCATTTTTTTTGAGTTATGAATTATTTATTTTATGGATATAATAACACGATCACATAAATAAATAATTTTATTTTAAAATATGGAAGATAACCAAATGTATTATCCATTAATTTTTTTTATCCAAGATGGTTAATTAATTAAGTTAAATAAACTTAAATATAACTATACATGTAAATGATAAAATAAGATTAAAATTATTCATAACAAATTAAAATCTCTGAAATTAATATTATGTCAAAGTTATCCATCCACTACATGTCTCTCAATTAAATAATAGAACTACATATTTGTATAGCCAAAGTCAGGCACATTCTTTTATCATAAGTTCTCATGAGAGTTTTGGGTTTAATTAACAAAAACATTATTGAGTTTAATTACCAAATCCTATTCAATACAAATTTGGTGGAATGTATTGGGGAAATATGAGTTAGGATTTATAGAATAGGGATTCTACTCAATGGATCAAGGGAAAACAAAACCACATTTGGTATGAACACCAACCTAAATACCTTCTTATGGTTTTCAGGGCCAAATACCAGATCATGAAAAAGGAAAATATGGAACATTTCTACTTGAATGGATTTAGTGATTGGGAATTTTAATTTCAATGGTGATGATAATTTTAAATTGATAAAACAGTGTAAGAATTAATAATATAAATTATTTTATATTTCACAATTCTTTTTTAATCTATTTAATTATAAATCATTAGTTTTAATTATTATGGAAAATAGGAAGAAAAACCATGAATACAGTGCGATCATTCCTTAACTCAGGGCATGTCCTTAAAAAATATAATTTTATTGATATGTTACATTCTTTTATGTTATGCACTACTATCAAAAAAATATTTTATTTTGGAATCACCTATTCTTCTTCTTCCACCCTAGAAAGTGAGTGAAGGTGAAAATTTATCCTTTTAGAGATGTGTTGAGGATCCTTCTTATGTATGTTGTATTATATTATAAACTATGTACAAAGAGTTTATGACATAACCTGAATATTTGGATACTGAAACCATAATATCATTTCTCTATTCTCTTGAGAAATAGAAAAAAAGGGATTAAGATTAATAATATTTTTAATGCACTATATCTATGTAAACTAGAAGAAGGAAATATATCTAGTAATCATTCTTTCAAAATGTTATGATATATAGATCCTTTAGAGAAATTTGGATTCCACTTGGATAAAAAATTTACCATCAATATTATATTATCATAATTTCCACCAATATTGTCCTTATATTTCCATGCATGGAAAAAATGGATAAGTTTCGTAGGAATATTTTGCTCATACTTCCCTAAGAATATGAGGATCAGTTAAAATTTATTTCTCCCCCCTTATAAATAATTTTTTTGATAAAAAAAGTGGAATATCCTTGGGATAATATAAATATAAAGTATCCATTAAAACATTCTTCAAAGAGACAAAAAACTAAAGGTAAGAAGAATGAATTGGATGCTTTTTTCTTCTTTAATGGATGGAATAGACACTGGAAAAGGAATTACAATGAATTAAACAAGAAATCGATGAAACCCCTTTGGGTATATTCATAAAATTTTCTAGTCACTAATTTTTTATTATATATAATATGATTTTAATATATATATATATTTAAATAGAGGATATGGATAAGATTATAAAGTTTGTAGAGTGAACTGAAAGGGAGATGAGCAAGGGAGATTCCTATATCATCCAAGTAGAGTTCACTACATCTCATTTCAATACTGTATTGATTAAAGTATGTAATAAGTGTTGAAAAAAAATTTATATCAGTGTGTGGATAGACACAACAATACATTATTTAATTTTGTAATAAATATTATTATGGTACACTAATAACAAAATAACGATTCAATATATCTTGAATGATAAATATTGATAATATAGAATGCTGAATATAAAATATAAGACCCTTAATCTATTATGACAAGATAATTATTTATAAAATTAAATAGAAATTAGCTGACCTGTTTATACCCATAAATTTTTTTAGTCTTTATTTGGATAATATACTAGAAAAAAAAATTACTTATCATGTTTTAGATAAATAAACCTTTATAAATAAATATACATCAAAAAAATTTTAGAGTTAGTTTAACATAGACATTCTAAATCCAATTGTAACTTTATATAGTTAATGAGACTCCCTTAAGAAATTTTAGAAAATGCAAGTGAAGGAAATTAGTAAACATGGTAAAGAATGAGGAATCTACGAGTTTTCATGTTAGGGAATATCTTAACCAAGTAATTATTGTTCATATATGTGGAGTAAAGGTTATGAAGAAATCATATTTCTTTACATAAATAAATTTCATTGTGGTTGTAAAGGAAGATCAATGATGAACCTTATGCATATTGTATGACCTCAATTATTCCTTCCATGACATATTTTTCAAATATATGTAAAACAAAAAACCATATTACAAATATACAGTCTAATGAATATCAGATTAATTTTGATATGATAAAAATCTATTATGAATGTTCTATAAGTGTTTTCTAAAAACCATTTGTTAAAATAGAACATAACCATAAATGAAAATAAAAAACACTAAGGTAAATCTGGGTCAATGATCCAATGGTCTCTAATGATATTAACAACTAGTCATGATCGACTAGATTTACATAAAAAATATAATCTATTTGAAGATAGTTGAAGAAGACTTAAATTATATGAGTTATGGATCTTGATGCACATGAGCTGATCTAGGAATACTGGACTCCACTTGGCTTAGTGAGAAATATATTTCCAGAGACATATACTACCTAGGAATTCGTATCCAAAGAGGTGGTTTATGTTCATTGGAGTGGGTGATACATATATTATTATTTTCAAATAAATATTACAACAATTAATTAGTAAATTCTAATATGACAAGTTGGACAAGTATATATTCGGATGTCCCAGACCAAATTTACACTTGTGTAACCATGCCCAGTTGGCCACTTTGACTCAAGAGCACCTTTCTATATGCCAATGGGTGAAGACTAGCTACAAGGGCCTTAGGTTTTTATGTTTGGAGTCTATTCCATCATGTCAGAGTGGAGGAAAATTTATATTTAACATATAAATAAATAGAGTAAGTAGTATATAAAATAATTAATGAAGCGAAAACAA
The DNA here is from genome assembly GCA_963277665.1 of Viscum album. Lineage (NCBI taxonomy): Eukaryota > Viridiplantae > Streptophyta > Magnoliopsida > Santalales > Viscaceae > Viscum > Viscum album. Next base: position 281,137,763 of record OY728136.1, on the reverse strand, counting down.
GCATACAACTTTATTCAATAAAAATCAAATCAATAGATGTAAACTATTTCATATAAAAAATGTTGATGTCACTTCTATACAACTACACAAGTATTCATACATGGTACTAGGATGATAGCACAATACATGATTTACAAAAGAATCAAAAATGGTAAAACTATCCCTCCCTTATAAGCACTAGATCAGTAATCTTCTACCAAGGTCACATCTTAAAGCATGAAAGTCAGGTTTCCAAAGTGGGACACCTTCCGTTTTCCTCTCCTGTAATCATATAATAAGTTCGAGATCAAATGGAATCCGATATAGGGTGTGAGATGAATCTCAGTAGGCCACCTCCAATGACATCCATACAATCCATTCTATGAATATAAACCATACAGTGTGAAGGTATATTGTGAGTAGTACAAATAAAAAACTCAAACTTTTCGCACAACTAGTTTCCAAATATGATACAATTTAATTTAGTTATGAGTAATTTTATATAAATAAATCAAGAAAAGGTTCCAAAATCACTATAAAAGGTCATGATAATAATAATAAATGATCCACTGTGTAACCAAGGTATCATTGAACTTAGGGTGGGCCAAATCATAGTAATAATTCTTGTAGTCTCTCAATAAGGGGTCTGAGTGTAATCCAAGGGAACACATAGTGTCACAAACACCATTTATATTTATTTTATTTTTATTATTTCTTGGTTCCGAGTGTCCGCGCCACGGTCCGGGCAGCGCCCCAGATTAAAATATTTGTCATTTGATGCTTTTTCTGGGTTTCAGACCCGTGCGCGGCCGCCGCGCGGTTGGCGGTCGCCGCGTAGTTGTCCTAGGTGTCGGGAAAGTGCTCTCCTTTTTTTTATATATATTTTCTTTTTTCATAATTATTTTAATTTGGTTTGGCTCGCGTTGTTATTAAATGGTTATTTTTATTAATTTTGATTATTGTTATATTATTATTACTATGTATATAATTATTATTATTATGGTTATTATTTTATGGTATTATTATTATTAATACTATTATTCATTTTATTATTATTATTATTATTATTATTATTATTATTATTATGATTATAAAAAAAGGGACGCCTAACCCTAATCCCGCGGGCGAACCCCCCTTGCTCCTCTCCTCTGCCCGCGCGAGGCCAGCCGCCCCCTTCCCTGCTTCTCCCCCCTCGCCGTGTCCCACACCTCCCAACTCCGGCCTCGTTCCCGACCGCCTCTCGCCCTGGCCAGCCACCTCGCGCGACGCCTCACCGACACCCCCTACTTCGCCCCGACCGACCTCCACCTCGGCCCCCTACCCGCCTCCCTCGTCCAGCCGCATCCATCCCAGCCCATGGACCTCGGCTTCCCAACTCCCGACCGCCACTAGCCAGCACCTCCGGCGAGCACCCCCTACCGGCCAGTGGCCCTCGGCCCCCTTCAAACACCCCTACCATCCCTTCCGTCGAGTTCCCACCATCGGCCAGCGCCTCCGGCTAGCCCCGCTCCGGCCAGCGGCCTCCGCTGCCCATTCCGGCATCCCGACCCCCCTCCGGCCACCTCCAGGCCTTTTTCCCGGCACTCCGGCGCACCCTCAGGCTCTCCTTCCGGCGTTCCGGTTTCCTCCGGCATTCCTGCTCTGCGTTTCCCAACCGCCGCACCTTCGACCGACCGCGTTCTGGCCTTCCGCGGTCTGGCCAGCCACCGCCACCTTGCACCAGCCAACGACACACCCGACGATCAGTGCGCGACCCCCGACGGTCATCCTGCCAATGCGCACTAGCCATTTTGACTGGCGCACGACCCCATTGGTAAGGCACATCCCTGCGCCGAGGTGATATCGAGTTAGTTATTTTTTTATGTTTATATTTATGTCAGTTGGGCTATTTTAAGTGTTTCATTTCTGCTGTAGCGCATTTTCGGAATGATTCCACGATGCAGTGATCATCGGCTTGCGTGTGCGTGCGCGCCTGTGCGAAGCGTGTTCCTTCGTCGAGTTCAGCTGACGACTTTGAGGTAGGTTTTCTCCCATTGCACTTGCCTTTTACTTTAGAATTTATTTATTCCTTGTCTTTTTATTGAATTTCAGTAAATTTAAAGTAGTATTAAATAGTAATTCTTAGTGCGGTGACCTACTGAAAATGAAATCTGTTTAATTCTTACATTTCATTGGAAGAATTTTTCTTGGACTTAATTGTGTGGTTTTCAAGTGATATGGCTAAATGAGTTCTTTTTGAAATGTGTAAGACATTTTGAAGTGTGATTCAAAATGGTTTTGGTGTGTGTAAAATGGAAGGTGTATTGTTTATGAAAAATGATGTTCTCTTAAAACCTTGAATAGAAAAAATGGTCGTTTGGCCTTTAAACATGTTTTTGGAAACTTCAAGTGTGGATCTTTTGTTGTTGAAAAATGTTTTCCTTTGACGCGTGGATAAAATTTTGGATTTCATTTGAGAGACAACGTTCCATAAAAAAAAAATGATTAAAGGCCCGTTTGGCTCTTGATAAAAGTGGCATGAATTAGGATATTGGAAAATGGTTTTACTTGTGACACCAATGCGTTTCAGTTCAAAAATGCTGATTTGAGATTCTTAAATGAGGATCTAAGTGTGTACTGGTTTTCAACGTGATGGCGTGTGTTGCGTCTGTTGGAAATGTTTTGGTATGAAATGCTTTCTGAGGCCCGGTTGGCACTTTATGGAATTTGAAGTGATTATATATAAATATATATACATACTTATAGGGCATCTCTACAGGGGGATTTCCCTTTGAGGGTTTTCGTGTAGCGGTGTCCGTGTAAGGGGTTGGCAAGTGCGGTGAGGTGAGTCACGTGTGTGCGGGCCTTCAACTTACATAGTATTATTAAAAACACCGTGGGTTCCTGGTCGTCTTTTAGAGAATCGAGTGAAAGTTGCTAGCTAAACTCAATTAGACGGGTTAGTCCCCCCTTGGTAGGTAGGCCTTGTGGGGTGTGCCACTGTTTGGCTGTTAGGGCGGCCAGTTGGTTATTGACTATGGAGTACCATGTCGGCAGGTAGTCTGAACCCGAGTATGTCCACGGGTTTTCTAGGGATGTTTAGGATCACCCATGGTTACTTGATTTTTCTTGCTTGTTTACTTTCAGTTGTTCTTTACATCTTATACTGATATACTTAGTGAAAATGGTTTTCAAATAAAAATGCGTTATTCTCTTCGTGTAAAATTTGAAAATGTAACAATTCTTTCTCTTTTAGAATGAATTTGGCACCAATTAAAGGAATTCAACTTTTGAAAAAGAGTAAGAGTAATGTCTTGTTTTTTGATTTTCAAGTGAAACATTATGAAAGCTTACTTTTATGCATTGTAGTTCAAACCTGTAATTTGTAGATTCTTTATTTACTGGCAGTGCTTTGGGATTTGTTGTTGGGCTTACCTACTGAGTACTTTTTGTGCTCGCGCCTATATTTTACCATTTCAGTTGTAGGTTCCTTGTGTTCAGGTTTTCCTGGTTTGAGTCACTCAGTGATGGAGCGACGCTGGTGTTTAGTTGGGTGGTGACCGCGAGGTCACGTGGAGGTATGGTTGTTGTGTAGTTTTGTTCATGTTTTTTTTGTATGTCTGTTTTGTTTAGTTTCTACTCTTTTGATGATTCTGGTTTTCTTTTGGACCAAATCGTTCCCACCTGTTTAATTTTGATTACCGACACTAGTTTCCATCCCGAGGGGATCCGGAATGCCCCTCGGGACTTTCCACGGACCGGCTCGGGTGACCAGTTCAGGGTCGACCTGGGCTGGTTCGTGACAAAATGGTATCAGAGGAGGTTCTTTTTATTTGGGTTTTCCGGTAGGTGGTGATTAGGACTGTTGGGACTCAAGAGTTAGGTACGGGAAGGAAGTCGTGAACCCTCACCTGTTCCGCATCTTGAGTCTCCAGGGGTAGTTCGGGAATAGTGTCCTTGTCTCTTTCTGGGTTGTCTTGGATTGAGAGATAAAAACGGAGGCAAGCTGACGTTACATCGTGATTTCACATGGAGTAGTGACCCATGTGGAGTCTGAGTACACGGTTTTAATTCCTCCTAGTGGTCGACGCTTACTTGGGACATGTACCACTACCATGTCGCCAGATTGAGCGTGACTACTAGTCCCTCAATCCAATGGTTGATGCAAATTTGGGTGCTGCTTTTGTTTTGGTCGGTGTAAGGGCGTTGTTAGAAATGAAAAAAAAGGTTTTTGAAAATTGTACTGATTTCTTTTAAATGACTATAAATTTATGAAATGAGTTTTAAAAATGAATGCTTTTAGTTTGGGAAAACTGGTGTTTTCTTGGAAATTGGTCGAGAGTGGTTTGGGGTGAATCCTCAGGTACTCCTTATGAACATTTTCACATGTGAGAGGATGTGTGGAAAGTGCATGTTTGTGCGTATTAATGAAAGTGGATGAAGACATGTGCATCGGTTCATGAGATTACCTAGGTGTGTTTGAAATTAAAGGCTTGACCTTTTTTTTTTCTAAATTGTATTTTAAAGAAGAAAATGGTTTTAGAATGTGGTTTTGGTTTGAAAATTGGATTTGGTATTTGTAAACTAGCCTTTAAAGAAGGTGGTTTTGAAATATAATGTGAAAAAAGGTTTTTGGGTTGTGGTTGTGGTTGTTTAGTTTCTGTTGAGCTGGTTGTTTTTGGATTAGGGTGCTTTATTGATGTTGCTTTGATTGATATCGGTTTCGGCTTGGTGTTCTATATGTTTTTCAGAAATTCCATCCAGAAAGGTCCCCATAGTTTTGATGAGTCATGCCCAGTTTTTGACCTTTCTCGGACGTTGTTAGTCCTTTACGGTGATTGGAGTCTGTTAGAGATAGTGGAGTGGCTTGAGGAGGTCGAGCACGTCTTCAGTGTATTGGGAACTCCAAAATCGGTTAGAGTGCATGTTGTCCTGGGTCTGTTCGAAGGTCCAGCTCTGGACGAGTAAGAGTTGTTCTCCCCGCCATTACTTTAAGTTGGGATGATCTGGTATGTCTTCAAAGTCATCTTCGTTCAATGGTTTATACTTGTGGAGGTGAGGACGAAGGAAATGGAAGAGCTCATGCATGTTCAACATGGACAACAGACGGTGAAAGCGTATGTTGACCTTTTCAAGGATCATGTGTCTCCTTTTCCGGGGGTAGTGTCGCAGGACTGGATGAAGACTTCTTCCTTCTTCAAGGGTCTTCGTCCAGAGATCAAGGAGCAAGTACTCCCTTTTTGAGAGCACCAATTTTTGAGATGTTGGTGCATGAGGTGTTCTTAGTTGAGTTGGTCTACGGAGCACAAACGGTTGGGAATCCACTATATCAAGTTGCTCGTGAAGGTCCCCTATCTGAAGAGCAGAGTGTGTTAGGTAAATTTGTTTCTAAGAGTTCTCTACAGTGGCTCTAACTTCCAGTTCGTCAGATCGTTTAATGGTTTACCGTTAGTGTGGACGTTTAGGGCATACGAGCTGTCATGTCACACGCCTCCATAGACCTGCCATCATTGCAGGTGTCTAGGTCATCTAGAGAAGTTTTGTAGGAAGCGTCGCCTGAGGAAGACACTGTGACCAGAAGATTCCAGTGCCTGACTATGAGGCAGGAGATGCTTCAACCATCAGAGCCCCAACCACAGGTCTTGGGGTGAAGCTCGCACGCAGTCAGGAGTTGCCAAGGGTGTGAAGCCTCGGTTCAGGTTTTGTGTCCCGTGTTGGTAGTGGGACATTTAAAGTCCTTCCGTTCTTGTTTTTCCATTGTTAGAGTTCTGACGTTGCTGAAAGTTCATTGTTTTTCCATGTAGTTATGCCGAAAAAGTCCATTTGTTATCCAAACAGTCTCATTTGTCTGATTTCGGTGATCTGGATCGTGTGTTTTCCTTAAAAGTGAGTTTGAACCTTGCGTTGGTTAATTTTGGTTTAGCTGTGTTCGTTTGGAGATGTAAGTGCCTATTAAAGAGCCGATGTTTGTGGTTTTTCTCGGGTTCACTGCTTGGGGTATGTTCCGCTCGAAGGTTTTCCCCTAGTGTTGGGAGTGTTTGTTTTTGGTCAAGAGTTCTAGGTTTTAGTGGAGGTGTTGTTTAATCGTGTTGTGGAACTTAGTCTGGTTTTTTTGGGAGTTCCCGTGTCGCCCCCTCCCGGGGTGGTATGTTTGGGTGATAAATTTTCCACACTAGTTGAGTTCTTGTGGTGGGGAGAACCCTCTCGTATTCTCCTATTCCCTTATGCGGTGGTTTATTCTAGTTTTATCTGGGCATGGATTCTTGTTTGGTCCATCGTTCGGCTGGGTGACTTTCTAGGGGAAGAAAGTGTCTGTGGTGGGGATAATTGTCACAACCGCCGTATCTGTTTATTTTATTTTTAATATTTCTTGGTTCTGAGTGTCTGCGCCATAGTCCGGGTTGCGCCCCGGATTAAAATATTTGTCATTTGATGCTTTTTCTGGGTTTCAGACCCATGCGCGGCCGCCGTGCGATTGGCGGTCGCCGCGTAGTTGGCCCGGGTGTCGAGCAAGTGCTCTTTTTATATATATATTTTCTTTTATTATTATTATATTAATTTGGTTTGGCTCGCGTTATTATTAAATGGTTATTTTTATTAGTTTTGATTATTGTTATATTATTATTACTATTTATATAATAATTATTATTATGGTTATTATTTTATGGTATTATTATTATTAATATTGTTATTCATCTTATTATTATTATTAATAATAATATTATTGTTATGAATATAAAAAAGGGGACACCTAACCCTAATCCCGCGGGCAAACCCCCCTTGCTCCTCTCCTTTGCCCGCGCGAGGCCAGCCGCCCCCTTCCCTGCTTCTCCCCCCTCGCCGTGTCCCGCACCTCCCCGCTCCGACCTCGTTCCCGGCCACCACTCGCCCTGGCCAGCCACCCAACTCGATACCTCACCGACACCCCCTGCTTCGCTACGACTGACCTCTGCCTCAACCCCCTACCCACCTCCCTCGTTCGGCCGCATCCGCCGCAGCCTGTGGCCCTCGGCTTCCCAGCTCCCGACCGCCGCCGTCCAGCACCTCCGACGAGGCCCCTACCGGCCAGCGGCCCTCAGCCCCCTTCCGGTGCCCTTCCGGCACCCTTCCAGCGATACCCCGCCGTCGGCCAGTGCCTCCGGCGAGCCCCTCTCCGGCTAGCGGCATCTGCCGCCCGTTTCGGCATCCCCGCCCCCCTCCGTCCACCTCCCGGCCTTTTTCCCGGCACTCCGGCGCACCCTCCGGCTCTCCTTCCGGGGTTTCGGTTTCCTCTGGCATGCCTGCGCTGCATTTTGCCAACCACCGTACCTTCGGCCAGTCGCGTTCCGACCTTCCGCGGTCCGGGCAGCCACCGCCACCTTCCTCCAGCCAGCGGCGCACCAGACGGTCAGCGCGCGACCCCCGACGGTCTTCCTACCAATGCACGCTGGCCATTTTGACTGGCGCACGACCCCGTTGGTCAGGCAAATCCCTGCGCCGAGGTGATCTCGAGTTGGTTATCTGTTTATGTTTATATTTTTGTCAGTTGGGATATTTTAAGTGTTTCGTGTTTATTATAGCGCATTGTCGGAATGATTCCGCGATGTAGTGATCGTCGGCTTGCATGTGCGTGCGCGCCTGCGCGAAGCGTGTTCCTTCATCGAGTTCGGCTGACGAATTTGAGGTAGGTTTTCTCCCATTTCACTTGCCTTTAACATAGAATTTATTTATTCCTGGTCTTTTTATTGAATTTTAGTAAATTTAAAGTACTATTAAATAGTAATTCTTAGTACGGTGACCTGCTGAAAATGAAATCTATTTAATTCTTGCATTGCACTGGAAGCATTTTTCTGGGACTTAATTGTGTGGTTTTCTAGTGATATGGATAAATGAGTTCTTTTTGAAATGTGCAAGACATGTTGAAGTGTGATTGGAAATGGTTTTGGTGTGTGTAAAATGGAAGGTCTATTGTTTGTGGAAAATGATGTTCTCTTAAAACCTTTAATGGAGAAAATGCTTGTTTGGACTTTAAACTTGTTTTTGGAAACTTCAAGTGTGGATCTTTTGTTGTTGAGAAATGTTATCCTTTTACGCGTGGATAAAATTTTGGATTTCATTTGAGAGACAACGTTCCTTCAAAAAAATGATTAAAGGCCCGTTTGGATCGTGATAAAAGTGGCATGCATTAGGATATTGGAAAATGGTTTTACTTGTGACACCAATGCGTTTCAGTTCAAAAATGCTGATTTGAGTTTCCTAAATGCGGTTCTATGTGTGTACTGGTTTTCAACGTGATGGCGTGTGCTGCGTCTGTTGAAAATGTTTTGGTATTAAATGGTTTCTGAGGCCCGGTTGGCACTTTATGGAATGTGAAGTGATTATATATAAATATATATACATAATTATAGGGCATCTATACAGGGGGACTTCCCTTTCAGGGTTGTCATGTAGCGGTGTCCGTGTAAGGGGTTGGCAAGTGCGGTGAGGTGAGTCACGCGTGCGAGGGCCTCCCACTTACACAGTATTATAAAAACCACCGTGGGTTCCTCAGAGTTTTTTAGAGAATCGAGTGACGTTTGCTGGCTAACCTCGACTAGATGGGTTAGTCCCCCCTTGGTAGGTAGGCCTTGTGGGGCATGCCACTGGTTGGCTGTTAGGGAGGCCAGTTGGTTATTGACTGTGGAGTACCATGCCGGCTGGTAGTCTGAACCCGAGTACGTCTAGGGGTTTTCTAGGGATGTTTAGGATCACCCATGGTTACTTGATTTTTCATTGCTTGTTTACTTTTAGTTGATATTTATAGGTTATACTGATATACTTTTTGAAAATAGTTTTCAAATAAAAATGTGTTATTCTCTTTGTGTAAACTTTGAAAATGTAACACTTCTTTCTCTTTTAGAATGTATTTGGAACCAATGAAAGGAATTCAACTTTTGAAAAAGAGTAAGGGTAATGTATCATGTTTTGATTTTCAAGTGAAACATTATGAAAGCTAACTATTATGCATTGTAGTTCAAATCTGGAATTTCAAGATTCTTTATTTATTGGAAGTACTTTGGGATTTGTTGTTGGGATCACCTACTGAGTACCTTTTGTGCTCACGCCTATATTTTACCATTTCAGTTGTATGTTCCTTGTGTTCAGGTTTTCCTGGTTTGAGTCGCTCAGTGATGGAGCGACGCTGGTGTTTAGTTGGGTAGTGACCGCGAGGTCATGTGGAGGTATGGTTGTTGTGTAGTTTTGTTCATGTTTTTTTTTTCTGTTTGTCTGTTTTATTTAGTTTCTACTCTTTTGCTGATTCTGGTTTTCTTTTGGGTAAAATCATTCCCACCTGTTTACTTTTGATACCTGACACTAGTTTCCATCCAGGGGGATCAGGAACGCCCCTCAGGACTTGCCGTGGATCGGCTCAGGTGACTGGTTCAGGGTCGACCCGGGCTGGTTCGTGACACATAGGGCATTCGACTATAAATGAGTCTAACTAAGTACATAGATCATAACCACAGTAGTCCTTGAAAAATCATTACTGGGCCTAACATGGTGAATCCATGGTGCCATGTATCCGAATATATCAATAAAAATACAAGGAGTCCATCCATGTAATTATAATATCCAAAAGATATGTCAAGTGAATCAGCAGTACAACATCAAGAAATTAAAATAATTAGATAAAGACTGGATTTTTGCTGGTTATCTTCCTTGGAAATTGGCTCAATGATTCAGAATGGATTCCTCTGAGTGCATAAGGAATTCCCTTAGGAATCCAGGGTTGGATAATGTATAAACATTCCTATAAATATGAAAAGGTTGAAAGAAAGTTTGAACCTTATACCCATTTCATTTATATAAAGGTAAAATCATAGGCCAGGAAATAATCAGGCCAATTTTTTTTCATTAGGTCTATTCTATTTCCTTTCATCATACACGACAAGGTAAAGTAAATGCATACAAAAAAAATCAATTTAATTATAATAGAACATTCCAAGTGATATCTATACATATATTTCCATATAACATAATTGTAAAGGCTTATTTATTATGAAGAACACTTAGATAATTGAATTCCACGTAAGGTGCACAAGAATGGTGTCACATATAAACCTAATAAGGGTGACCAAGGGCATAACGAAGAACACGCACTACTTGGTGGTTTGAATTGAGGTCTCATCATCCAATGATTCCAGGTGATGCTATTAGGGACATAGAATACATTATATATAAATTAAAATAAGGTAGATTAATTCTGAAGGGTAATTCTTAGATAATCTAGTGTTCGCAAAACAATGACAGTTTATGAAAAGGTGAAACTTTTAAGGAAAGTCATAGACCACCCCCCTTAAGCATGTAGTAGATTCCTCATCTAGTATCAACACATTTTTTTCTTAGATTGAATAAAAATTGAATAATGAATGAATGAATTAAAAATAGGTAATTTTAGCTCACACCAAAATATGACATCTGATATGACGAAGAATGAAAAAATGTTCATGAGGAGTGAAGAATTTACCTAGAAGAATCCAATGAGCCCAAAAAGATCTGGATTCAGAGGTATGATAGAGAAATGGGATCAAAGAAAAATTTTAGTCTCAAAAGAAGGATCCTACTATAGACCTATAGTGTGAGATAACAGAATGATAAATGAGGGGTATGGTAAATGAAAATGGGTTATATCCCTTTAGTAATATTTGACGACATTCACAAAAAATATAAATGATTTACACATCTGATAATTCTTGGTATTTCCCTTATGGTGAAATTTTACTACACATAGTGAATTGGATTACTCTGGCCAATACACATCGTGGATTGAATACATGTTATGTGTTCCAAAACACATCATGTACTTAGTCTACAGGTATCCTTCAACCCCTTCTTCATTCATTCCAAAACATACCAACCAGCCTACGTTCCTGACTTCTTGATCCAAGACAAAAATAAAATCACCAAGAGTTTTATTGAAAATAAAAAATATTCATATATAATTTAAAAAACCATTTTCTTATAGCCTTACCCCCTTAAATAAAATAATCCTCTAGTTTTACTTCCAAGGGCGGTAAAGCTTAGTTTGAGAATAACTATGGACAATGGTCATGTACATTATCTTCCCACTCCCAAGTCACGTTTTATATAAAGAAATGTTGCCATAACACCCATATTAAAGGGACATACCATTCTTCGAGGCCCTTCATCCTCTGATCAATTATTCATTTGGGATACTCCTCAAAATAATAATTGACCTCTAGTTCTATATCCTTAGGATGAAAAGTATGAGACATGTCAGCATGGTAACGATAAAGGTGTGAAACGAAGAATATTTCATTCATCTCATTGTACCTAGAAGTCAATAAAAACTGATATTCTATCTCTCTAACTATATTATAGATATTAAATGGCCAAAAAATGGGGTGAAAACATTCATTGCCTCTATATATGCCTATGCCAAAGTCTAAGTGATACCCATAAGAAAACCCAATCACTAACATCAAACAATAGAGGTAATAAATGGTAATAGACATATGATTTTGTTTTAGATAATAGTAGACATATGCCTTCTGATTATATACAACAGCTTTTATTTCTCCTATAAAAGATGAGGATCTAGTAGCACTGCCTCTCCTACCACTAACCAACACAAGAGTTAATGGTATGGCTTACCATATATGGCCTTATACAAATCCATCTTTATAGTTTCATAAAAGATAATGTTATAGGAAAACTCAAAGAGGGGGATATTTTACTACTAAGAACCACCAAAATCAAAGATGTATTCTCAGACCACGACCTGTAACACTTGTAAAGACTTTTCCAACTGGACATCTGTCTGAAAGTGAAAATCTATGCTTATAATCACTTGTGTACCCCATGATTTTTGCAACCGATTCTAGATACTTAATGTGAAAAATGAATTCCTATCTAAAATTATTGAATGAGGGACCTTATTTATGATTATAATCTCCCAGACACACAATATTCCCAGTTCGTCAACTGAGAAATTCTTCCAGATATAAAGGAAGCGGGATACCTTTTCTATTCTATCCAAAACTACCCAAAGCATGTTGCTACCTCAAGGGGACCTCAGTAATCCAACCAAAAAATGTATAATAACAACCTCAAATTACCATTATTGGAATAAAAACACATGTAACATGATTTTGGGATACTAGTGTTCCACCTTCAATAGCTTATAGGTGGAAAACCAGGTGATAAAACCTGATATCTAACATTTCATCCCAATACACTAGTACTAATGAAACATATCACAATACATCTTTGAGATACCTAGAGGAACTACCCACGGGGAAGCATGTGAGTCTCACATAATTTCCTTTATAAAATCCAAAGAAACCTAGATATTCCCATGTATATGTTGGATGTTGTCTCCATCTAGAAACCAATTCATATGTGGGTACTCATTTGAAATAATATTCTTTAGGACTAAATGTTTAGGGTCAGATAACTACCTTCTCTTTTCCATATCAAAGAGTTAAGAGGTACCTTCTAAGGCTCTATGAAAAGACTGGTCATGAATCTCATATAACAATAGATATAGCTCATAAAATTGGTCCATCAATTTTCTTTATTCACTGGATTCCTAAACATCTACTAGAAATGCATTATATGACCAATAGATATAGACTCAAGCACACCTTCCCAAAGGCCATAGGCTATCGAATAGCTTCGAGGTCCTAGGTTGTGACTTTGTGGAGACTATTCCCTCATGTCACAATGGATCATAAAATAGATTTAATTGATGTATAAAAAGTGAAAGTATCATAATTAATAAGTCAGTGGAAATAAGGAGAAACATTTATGCGTTTAAAAATAGCTCAAAATTTATAAAGTGTATTATATACAAAATGATGATGTCATGTATCTACAAGAAGAAAATTAGGAAAACATTGAAGTAGGTAGATAGTAAAATACATGATACTCAAAATAAATGAAAAGGAAAAACCTATCCAAGAATCTTGATCAAAAACCCAGTCATTAACTTCCAAGATCCCATACTAAAGAAAGAAAGTCAGGTGTCCAATGTTTGATGCTTACCTTTTTCCACACATGTAGTCATATAATATTCTTGGGTAACAACAACAGCCCAGATAGGGTGTGAGATATATCTCAGTAGGTCACCACTAATAGCATACATACAATCCTGTATGTGAATATTAACTGTACAATGTTTAGGTATATAGTAAATTAAAGTAGTTGAAATAAGTAAATCATAGCTTCTCCATCCTTAGCTGGTGTATGAATATGTAACCATTTAAATAAATTTTGATATAGTTTTTATAAAAAAATCTTGTAAAGGTTACAACAAAACTCTAATGGGTCATTATAAAAATAATAATAATTGTGCTAAGGTGTAATCATGGAATCCTAGATCTCAGGGGTCAGACAAATCATTGTAGTGACTCATGAAGTCTAGAAATGAGGGGTTTGAGTGTAATCCGAGGTGGAAACCAAAGTCATTCAACTGTAAATGAGTCTAATTTAGTCCATGGATATCATCAATAGTAATCCTGATCTAAGCGTGACCAAGACCGATGGTGTGGATCCATGGTGACTTGAGACTAAATACCTCAAGCTAAATTCAAGGAGTGTATCCAAGAAATTACAATATTCTAAAGATATGTAAAGTGAATCATTAGTACAACACCGAGTCATTTTCCAAATAATACAGGGACCAGATTCTATGGAACATATATCCTAAAACAGTTATCTCAATAAATTAGAATAGATTCCTATAAGTGAACACAGAATTCCCTCAAGAATCCAAGGGAATATCATGTATGACCATTCTTATAAAAATTAAAAATCACCCAAGCAAGTAGGCTTATTATACTTATTTCATTTATATATATATATGTAATCATAGGCTTAGTAATACTCATGCCAAATACATTTTTTAATTGGGTTCACTCCATTACCTTTCATTATAGGCGATAAGGTAAAGTCAATACATGTAATCAATATCAATTTAATTACAAGGGATAATGCCAAGTGATATATATACATATAATTTCAATATAACTTTCTTTTAAAGAGTTATTTATTTTGCAGAACAATTAACTTATCAGAAGGCCAAGTCAAACGCATCCAAATGGTGTTGTAGATAAACCCAACATGGGTCACCAAAGGAACAAAGAATAAGGACTCCTACTTGTGTGGTTCACATCGCGGTATCAACCAAAAAAGATTTCATGTTAGGATATTAGGGTCATAGAATAAATACTAGAAAATTAAAATAAAAAAATTTAATATTAAGGGGTAACACACGATGAAACTAACATCCACACAATGAAGATAGTTTATAAAAAATGATACTTTTAGGAAAAAGACATAGAACACCTAAATTATGACTATAGTAGATGAATGATATAATATTTTCCCTTAGTTTATACAATCTTGTAATTAAATGGAAGAATGGAAAAACATTCTAAAAATAGGTCATATTGGATTCCACCCAAATAGAATCGCTAATAAAAAGAATAACAAATAAGGGTTCTTAAGGAGTGAATCACTTACTAAGATGAATCCAATGAGCTAAATGGATCTTAACAATGAGGTGGTATATAGAAATGAGAATAAATCATATATTTATGATCAAAAGGATGTTATACGATGCACCTCTTGTATTAGAAAGAGTATGGGGAAATTAATAGTAGGGAAAAAGAAAAGGGGTTCTTCCCCTTTAACAATATTTCACAATAGTTACATTGTGTTTAAATGTTTTACATGTTGTGTTATGATAGAGATTTCCCTTATGGGGAAAGGTAACTACATATCATGAATTGGGACATCCAGACCAATACATATTGTTTTTTAAATACACACAATGTTTTCTGAATACACATCATGTACTTATCTTGATGGAAACCCTCAAACCTCATGATTCCTTATTTATAAAACATACCATCTATCCTAAGGGATTGACTTTTAGATCTAATTAAAAAAAACCAAAAAAGTTTTCAACAAAAAATTAAAACGATTTGTACCAGATTTGAAATACTGGGTTCTTTCATATATAAATTAAAGTGATGGACTCCTTATATCAAAATTTGTAGATTCCATATTTTAAATGTTTATAATAATTGACAATATGGGTTTTAATTATAAATAAATCCAACATGTTTGGTACAAAATGATACCAATAATGCATGATTGATTGTTGAATGGTGTTATCTTTAATAAGTCCTATACACCAATCATAAGTACTAAACGACTTTTTAAATTACACTTCTCAAAACATACTTTTTTGATTATAATATTAGGATATTGATATCCAAGGCCACATAATTTGGAAGAATCATTATATATTATGTCTATATGAGGTGTCCAAAAGCATAACCAATGGTATATGCGATAAATGGAATAACTAGAATTGTTTGATGACATAAATAAATCCATTTATAAATATATATTGTGTAGTGACCATAGAATATTTGTTTGTAAAAAAATTAGTTGCATGTGTTTCTAACTGGTTTGTGATAGGTTTGTAGGTTTTCACCATAAATATATTGATAACATATGGAAACACTTTTTTTGTATAATCATCTTGTTAAGACTAAGGAATTAAATTTATCCAAGTATTAATTAAAGTTGTAACTTGTGTATAGGAAATAATATATAAAATTTGGATCTATGTGTTTTATAAACATAATCTAAGTACATATATTAATATATTATTGAAAAATAAAAGTTCAAATAACTGAAGAACAAATTTTTGTTGGTTTATTATCCTTCTAGACAAACATGCACATGCATTGGATGAAATTATAGAGATTAAAATAATTTAATAATCTTAAGTGATTTGAATTAATATAATGTTCCATGACATGTACTTATGTTTGATAATATTGGGGCATGAATCATGATAGGTTAATATCATATAAATCCAACATAATTGTATCAATTTGCAGTTAGAATATCTTACTTTACTTAGAAAAGTAAAATTAGATGATTTACTGGTGATCGGAGAAGATAGAACACCGGTGATCTATAAAACTGAAAAATTGTCTTTATTTTGTTAAATTTTATCAAGTATCACAAAAAAGGAAAAGTTAATATGAAATAGAAACTTATTGAAACTATTGGATTCTATATCTACAATATACACGTACATTGTAGCTTCTAATGATACTTAAAGAGAACTTTAGAAACACCCTCTTTTAATTTTGGAATAAACCATAGGAAAGAGCCTCATCATTTCAATGATAAGATTTTACTATGGAATTTGTCACGATGTCGATAATTTAACATGGGAACCAAATATGGAAACTTGGGTATATCACTAATTGAGCGATTTTCTCAACACAATAATGTTGTAGTAAATAGACTTACTACATAGATATATAGATTTACCAACCATATCCATGAAAATGTGGTAGCCCTAGCAGGAGATACCATACTCATTAGAATCATGTTTTAAACACAAGGAATAAACCTTCATTGGTGGTTAGATCCAGTGCTAGTGGGATTTTATTGGATTTTATTCCCTAGAACCAACAACATTGTACTTTGGATAATATCTATATTACAATATGTGAATGTTAATATAAATATAGTATTACATATATATTGGTATTATACATAAAATTTGTGTGATAATATCCTAGACAATCTTTGAAATTTATAAGTCATAAAAGTTCCCCAATATAATGAGAACCTTGAAATTCCATGATGATATTCTTTAAAAAATATTTCTATGGTCGGACAACTTATTATAATAGGGAACATAGTATACATACTACCTGGTGTAAGTACTCGTAAGTGGTTGTGGATTATTCTCATGAAGTTTAAAATTTATAATTTCTAAGATAGAAGATTATGATAACTGACCCAACTGTAGTAATTCCACATGTTTTTGTTCATAGAATATTCCTATCTGTGAGTGTGTGAAATGGTTCTTAAACATTAAGGCTATTATTAATGCATGTTATGACTCAGTCACTTAAATTTATTTAATAATCAATGAAAATAATAGTTCATATACAATATAGATACATTGGGTGTGTCATGAATTACATGTTGTTAATTAATAAGTCTGGGAATGATTTGTCCCTTACATCCTTATAGAAGTTTATTTGTCAGCCCTTTGATTGAAATATATCTATTGCACTGAATTCCATGGCTATGGTGTAACAACATTTATTTTAGATTTTCAAAGAATGTAAAATCAAGAATATAGGTTGATGTTATAGATGTTAAACCTACTTGATGAGAAATTAATACAGAGGGAATATATTACACAACTAGCATTTATATGTGGTTTTTGATATTGTGACATTAATTTATTTCTCTAGGGTGCCTTAACCCATTTCTAGATCCTAATATTGAACTTAAAGAAATCCCATGTATTTTCAAGGAGAAATAATCCTAGAGGGTCACACACTATGTTTTTTCATTGATCCTAATTAAATTTTATTGTAATTTAATTATTGGAAAAATATTATCCTCAATATTAAGTATTAATTTAATTCACGTTATATTAATCACAAATATTCTCAAGGTAGAAAATAATTTATCTTATTATAGAATATTTAATAAATATCATTTTTTTGATATTGAATAAAATATTTTTTTATTGATGAATATAATATTTAATTGAATATTTATGTGGTTATTTAATATATATTATAATTAGATATGACCAAGATCTTGTTTGGGGATGAATATTAATTTACAAGCTAGTAAATAATATTCATCACAATATAGGTTAGCGCACACATTATAATGATAATAATAATAATAATATATATATATAATGTGAATTAATAATGATGAATATATTTTATTAACGCTGGTACACAAATAAATAAAATTTTACCTAAACCCTTGCTCCATAAAGAGATGGGTTTGTCTGTTGTATTGGGTTAATTGAGATTTGAGAGTCATTGTGCACAATGGAATTCTCTCTCCATTCTTCGTCATCTCCTATAAATAATGATAAATAATAAAGATATTACTTTAATATTTAAGGATATATAAGTGATCTATATGTAAAATTAAAGATAATTTGTTCTCAATGCTACCACCATGATTTAAATTAGCATTGCTCAGAGATAAAAGGAACACATGTGGATTAATGATGGAGGGATTCTGCACTTGTATCCATACTGTGCAATTAGGGTAATCCAAAAAATAGTTCCTAGATAGATATCAACATCACCTATGAAGAAATATTCTATGGAAAGGTATTCATTTCTTTTGATCCTAAATGAATTAATTATAAATTTAATTTGAAAAGATCTTATATTGAGGTTTCAAGAAACCCTATGTTAAAATTAATTTAAATATATTACCCACCCAAAGAGATTCCAGCGCATTCAGAATATTTAAATTTTATTTTTTCCTCATAGAAACATGGAATCATAGGAGAACAAGGTAACAAGATGAATGAGGTTAAAATCTTTATTCTTTATTCTCATAATTTTAAAATATATATTTTATTATAGGATCTTCTGCACGTAAATAAATTATCTTTTGGGCTCCTTAAAACTCTAATATAAAATTAGTTTTTTTATATTTGTCTAAACTATCATAAGTATTGATATGATTTTTTCACTTAGTTAGATTCACTTATGTGTCCTTTTGTAACTTAAATATAATATGGAAACCAAAATAGTAGAAGCTCCCCAATCGACACTCCCATATATAGCGATAAGAAAATTTTACTTAAAGAAGATATTTTATATAAAGTTGGATTAACCTATATTTATTTGAAAACATTTCTATTAGATAATCGCTACATCTCACAATTTATCACATATTCCTAAGAAAACAATTTATAGTGTTTTTGAGTATCAACTATATAATTGAATTATTTTATGATACTTGTGATTATTTCTCTATAATTAAACCATGTTATACTCTATTCTAGACTCCCCATAGTCTGTAATCATCTTCTCAGCCTATGTAATATAAATATATGAAAGGGGGAGATAAAAATTTCATTTTGGTGAAAACCTCATTAAATTGATATTACAGTTTATATTATAGGAATATGAGAAAATATGAATAGGGAATATATATATAATTAAAAATAATAAGGTAAATTAATAGTTTTTCAAAAGAAATTAAAGAAGGACATATAATGTCAAATAAAAAAAATATTTAATTATAAAAGATTTTGAGACAAAAATACAAAATAATGGGAATAATAATTGGTATATAGAAATATTTCACGACATTGAAACATACCAGGATAAAGAATTATGATGGAAACATAAGCATATAAACTCTTCTGATCCAAGCTACCTTCACCACTTTCATGCAACAAATTTTGAATATAGATACACATATCAAGTTCAAATAAAAAAAATATAAACAACGATTCTCACATAATTTTCAAACAAAAAATTATAAATAATTATGGCTTCATCATGTTCACAAATTTTTTTTTGAAATAATTTGTATGTATCTCATTCACACAACTAACTTGTAAACAAAGATTCTTACATCATGTTCATGAAATAATTCACCATATATTGTGATGTAAAACCTTTACCAATGCATTGGGGGGAAATATAAGACTCCACTCATCAATTATCCAAACATAAATTTTCCACCAGAATACAATCGTTCATCATTTCATAAAGTACCCCTGGACATAAAATGGATTTCATAATAGTTAATAATGATATCACCAAATTTGAACTCAAGAATGTAAATGATTGGTATCCAAAATTAAATCACACCAAATTAGTATTTTATAAGAATACTAAGAGGTTGATTCATGTGAAATAATTTTCAAGGAAATTAAGAACTTATAAATTAAGTTAAAATTTTAATAGAAATCCTAAAATTGTTTTTAGAAAATTCTTTCATATTTGGCGGAGAAGATAAATATATGGTCACTTTAAAAGTCATTTTTCAAAAGGTAAAGTGATTTTTCTTAGAAAATATTTACTTTTAAAAAGAACATTAAATATTTAGTACTTAAAAAATACATAAAAATTTCATAAAATATGTTGTGAAAAGATAAGTATCTATATATATAACGTTTAGTGGAATATAAAATATTTTATATTGAAGAGATGTAAAACATTTTTAATATTTTGTAATACTGTTATTGAAAACCCACATTAGAAAAAGAGTAAAAAAATTACTTTCAAAATATATTAGAATAGAAAAAATATGGTCACATTATTAAACACAAATTTGGATTTCCAAATAAAAAAACATTTTTTTGGGAATAATGAACATTGAAATGGAGAAAAAGATTCTTTAAAGGGAATGCAATTTTTCTCCTAAAAATATATAACTTTTGTGAAAAATAATTTTTTCATTAAAAACTTAATATTTACTAGAGTGAAAAAGGGAAAATATTACGAAATAGTAAAGAGTAGAATTTATAAAAGTTATATTAATGAATCTCAATAAATAATATTTAATCTCAACAAATGAAAATTTGAGTTAACCAAAGCCCTTATGAGTATCATAATTTTTGAAGAAAGAAACATTTATAAAGGATTTTATGTTGTATATAAAGTATCATAATTTTTGAGGATATTTTTAGGTTTATAGTTTTAGGTAATTAGGACAAAAAAATATAACATCTCATAACAATACATGTGGATACTACTAAAATAATATCCATTTTTTCAAAACATAAATATTTTCATATAAAACAAAATTCCTTTGAGAAAACATCATGAAATTTAAATTGTCTTCCTTTTTTCGGTTACACATCCTTATAACATTAGAAAAACATTTAAAAACATGGGATGGTCCAAAAAATCTCAGAATGGTATATAAGGAAAGAAATCATTAGTCAAGTGATAACATAAAAACCAATAAAACCCATTTCATAAAAACATGTTAACATGCATGGAAGCGTCATGTAGTTTCATTGGGACATATTTACCGTATCACTATTATAATCACCCTTACCCATGGTATATCCATTTGGTAAAATTATACCTCCATAATACCCAATGCATTGGAGAGCTATAATGGGGCTCACCCATCGTATCTTGAGATATAATGTGCTATACCCAATATATCTTGAGTTATAAAGGGACAAACCCAACATATATTGAGCTATAATGGTCTCAAACCAACATAACTATGTAGAAGGAACATATCATGGTAATAAAGTATAATGAAATCTGGAGAAACCACTCATGCCATATATATATATATAAACAATCCCTTTGAATTTTACTAAAGATACTTTTAGAAGGATTTTAATAAAAAAGTCACTTAAAATTATAATTGGAGTGATAATTAATAGAATGGAATGGAAAAGTGTAGACACTATAAATACACATAATAAAACATTATATAAACAAAAATTCATTACACCAATCATCTGTATACCACATAATGGATAACGTAGAAGGTTAACCCCAAGATTGGAAATTGGTTTAGAAATTCCCTTACCTCAGGTTCTTCTTACTTAAATTGTGTTTCAACCTCATGTATAATAGTTAATTTAATGTTATTAATGTTTTTAAGATACATATTCATGTTTAAAACATCTTTAATGATCATTTGATAACATCATTCCACCAATTCATTAATAATATTATATTAATTCCATTGTTTTTGGGTGTGTTCTTCACATGGTTTCCATGATCGGTTCATGATGGATAATTTTTTCGATTGGAATTAATACTAGAGAATTGGAATGGATTGGTATTTTCATAATTTTAGAACCATAAATTATACCATTTCTCATTTTGAATTATTATATGAGGATTATTCATAAGTTAAAACATTATTGACAGTTGTTGAGGTTATTATGGCGATTCTTCAATAATAATGACCTCATTTTGTTTTATAATTTAATAAAATTAATGAAAAATGATTATAGAACCTTATATAAGATATAATAAATAAATTATAATATTTTTCAATGATAAAAATGTTAATATGACCATTATTGATGTAATTAAAAGAAATTGAAACCGCATCATCCATGATGTCGGTAAATCGACACATCACAGACAATGTTTTAATTCCTAGAATAAGTGGGAGGGGAGAAGAAATATAATGGTGATTATTAAAAAACATGATAAAATCAATAATATATTAAATATTATGGGTCATTCATACCTCTAGGATAAGGGGTGGTGAGGAGAGAAGAAGAGTAGAAAAGAAAATGAAAATAAAAGAAAGAAAATAAAATAGGAGGCTTACCTCTTGGTCTCTTATCCTTGAGATCCCCCTTAAGGCCATTGGGTTTGGCCTTTTGTTGATACTCAAAGGTATTGTATGTACGTAATGGTATGAGGAGGAGTATTGGGTAGAATTTAGGCATGTCTCAAGGCTTGATTTGTGTGGGAGAAAGAGTGGGGAGTCAGTGGTATTTATAGTGGAAGAGAGGAGAATTTTTTACATGAATTTAATCATTTGTAAAATATTTTTTCTCAAGAATATGAATACAATTCATTCATGTGACCCAAAAAAAGTAAAAAATTCAAGTGAGTTCAAAACAAGTGGTATTACATCATCCTTGCATCACCTATGATGTAGTAAAACAAGTATTTAGCATTTACTGTAATTTACCATATTAAACTATTCATAATAAATTCAAGAATTTCAAAAAAAATCCCCAAAACAACAACCTAATCATTTTTTGATTTTCAAAATTAAAAAATGAGGTCTATTTTTTGAAAATAATTTTCTCAATATTTTAAATTTAATTTTTAAATAAATTTATAATTTATTAAAAAATGAAAATTTTAAATCTATAACTCTTTTTTAACACCTTGAAAAATTAATCAAGTTATGATTATCATAAAGGATTAACAAAATAAAATAATAAAACAATTTACTATATATTTAAGTCTTATTACTATTAATATTACTATTCATAAGTGTTTGTAACTTTTCACCAAAAATCAAGTTAGTTCCATTTGACTTAAAATAACTCACTGATCACAATTATAGATGACTGTTTTTCGAAATTGAAAACATAGAAGTGGAAAAATTATTTTTAATGGATAGTTATGAATATATAATTAAAACAAAGTTTCATGCATATCAATTTATTTTTAAAACCATGTGGTGTTAAAGATGTATTCCATTTAGCACTTCATTGTGATCTAAATTATTATAAAACAAATATACTTAATATTAATGATAGTTATGTCATTATTTACATTCTGGAATCATGATATAAGTTTAGGGACCAATGATGTAACAAATTAAGTCACATGTGAAGAACAAAGAAAATATTACCAGAAGTGAAACCATAACATAGGATTGTTAAAAAGATGATAATATAAGGCTATAATCAAACCATATAGAGTATTGTGTATAATAATATTAATCTATAATATATTTATAATAAAAAAATATTTATTATACAGGTACCTGTATGAGTGTGAAGTGAGTCCAGACACAAGGTAAGGGGATTTCATCTCACTTTTTTATTTCCATGAGATAGAAGCTATGATTCACCACTATTTTTTTTATGTGGTGTATGTACTTCCCATTATTGTATTATATGTATCTTATGCATAAATTTATGGGTATTATCATATCAATCTTATTATAGGGATTTATTTTCAAAAGCTAAAAAATCAGTGAAACAGTTTTGTCTCAATTTGACTTCTTTCTGACTCATGTATTGTTTTGAACCTAAACACTATTTCAAGGTGTATATACTTCGATTTTACTTGCTATATCAAGAATCTAAATCTTTTTGTTTGATATTTTAACTTTCATTTAATTTAATTTTCTACAATTAAGTGTATGATTCTAAGTTACCAAGTTATACGAGTTTAGAGAGAAAATTACATTTCTTTTAGAGATTGTTTATGTTTATGATTCATTTCATGAAATCATTTGATCCATCTATCAAGAATAGTCTTATATTTCCTTCTCCTTTATTTATTAAAGATGTTATCAAGTTTTAGAACCACATTTTCCACTAGTTTGTACTTAATATAATATTTTTATTTAAATCCTAGTATCTCCCTCTCTTCGGTCAAAATACTATTTTATTCAAACACCTTGTTTTTAAAATATGTTTTAAAAAATGTTTTCGAAATATCCTTGAATATCATTTTCAAGGAAAAAGGAATTTAAAAATGTATTTTTTTTTCAAATCTTCCTTTATATGTTCTCAAATCTATTTTCAATGAAAAGGTTTTCAGAAGGTTATATGTTATAAAAATAACCATTCAAAAGAAAAAAAGATATTTTAATAAATAAATTTTTTTAGTGATATTTTAAAAATATTTCCCATCGAAGATAACATTCATTGGTGTAACACATTCCTTTATGGAGAAATTATTCAATGTTTCCATTCTTATTCTTTCTCTGGATGGATTAAGTTTTGAAGGAACAATGTTTATGAAACCCATTTCTCTTCCAAGGGTTATATGCTTTTGAATCCTGCTTATTTTCATGGGTTATGTTTATAATGAAATGATAATTAATCCAATATATTTTTATATGTTATGATAGAGTTTCATGTTTATAACAACGATTTAATTACAAGTGTTATAATATGACTATTTATGATGTTGTGGAACATGTCTGTATGATTTCACTATCATATGGGTGGGGGCTATATCTCCCTCTAATGTATTGGGTGAAGATTTATATGCCATGATATATACAAATATGGTCTTGGGAATGATCCTCGACCACTAAGACGACCATGGTAGTGAACCACGACTACCATGATTGTATGATGAGTGAACTCATGCAATTGAGATGGCTATGGGAGTAAACCCTGACTACCAAGATGGTATGGGGTGTGAACGCATACAACCAAGACAATATTGTAAGTGATGCCTTGTCTATTTTGGAAGTAATATTATATGCTTATTTGTATTACACAATTCCCTATTTTCTTCTTATGTTATGATTTCATGTATTATGGTATTTATTTCTTACGATTCATATCTTATGAACCACCAATCTTTATGCCATTATTCATCTTATGATCTTTGATATGAAGGGTATGATCTTCTATTTTCATGATCACATTATCACAATATTATGCTCATGATTATGCTTACATGGATCCCTTGGTTACCATTTTTGATCAATTGAGATCACCCTATTTATTTTCCCTTTACCCTAGGAAATGATGATATGTATTATATTTGAGGTGCCTACAAAGGGTTCAAGTCAAGAAGAACATAACGGGATATGATGTATCTAATTTATGTACCAATTTTTATGTTTCCATGTTTCCCAAGGTACTAGACCATTCACTATAATAAGATGGATTTTTCCTGAATTTATTTTTAAAAATTATGTGGGAAAATTCAGTGACTTGGGGCTGAGACGAAATGTGATTCCAGGGCCCAATGTGACCGAAATAAATCATTGAATAAAGATCAGTTTTTAGTTAAAAATGCTCGGTAAGAAAATATTCGATTTTAAAATATTTCAAATGGATGCTTAGATGAGAAATCCTAGTGCACCGTTCCTTTCATAACATCGAATTTACTTTAGGTAAGGAATAACTTCATCCGGTGTGGGCCATAAGAAGAAGTTAATTTTTGGACGTGAGCATCAGTAAAATATTCTGAAATTAAAATATATTATGGTGAACCAAATATTTTTTTTAAACCGAACTCCATTAGATAACCAGGGTTATCATTATTATCATGGAGTTTCCCTAAGTATGAGGGGGGTGTTCTTTCACTGTTGAAAAGGAATCGACAAACACCGATAGAAAAAAATATCAAAATGGTGACACAAATTCAATCTACATCTTCAAGAAATCAAAACTCCAGGTAGGGTTTGTTATTTAATTTAGTTCTTTCCATGTTCTTGGTTTTAAATTATGAACATGGATCAACCCACGAATAGGTTGACCCATAGATCATTCATTCTTGTATGATGGATTTATATCATGTTTATTTTTGGGGAATTTATCCATTAATTATTTAATTATATTTTATTTTCTGAGTTTAATAGTTCTAACAGGAGTGGATCAATGATGTGATGAACGATAGTGAAAGTTCATTCCCCACTTTGGACGATGTGGATTTCTTCTCCTCATTTACCCAGTGTTTATCACATTCTTCGCAGGTTGCTGAATAATTTGTTGTTGCACAACTGTTCTTAGTACAACAATCCAAAATCTTCGACCCAAAATGGATACAACATGATGGTGGTGCGACAATGATAATGAAGGGAAGATCGAGGTGGTGCAGGAGATACCACCGATCAGACACTTTCCCAGAGAAGGGATCACAATGAGGATTTGAACCTGATGCGATGAAGAATGTGGTTTGAGGACTCTAGAACACCCTCCTGATCAAAGAACTGACCACCGAAGCATTTACGGTGGTCCGTTGAGGAATCCACTGGTGAGGCGTGTAAAACCCCAAGAATTCATAATGTGTTATTTCTTCAAAATAATTCAATAACTTGCACTACACGCAACACCGAGTTCAATTGCACCATGACTTAACAAAAATACATTCTAAAGAGGTTATAAATAGTATTAACTAAATTTTAAACATTATATAATCCTTATAATTTTACAATCCATATTATGAGTATCTTAGACATAATGTAAGAACAAATTCATTTTCAGTATTACATTTTTATCAACTTTTAATAGTGAACCCTTTTTAAATACAATATTTTTGAAATTTTTGACTAAATGGGGGACATCAAAAAATTTAAAATGAAACATCCCAAGCTTCTACAGTATGATTTCCTTTGAATAATACTGTAGCGTGTGTTGTACGCAACTTCGAGTTCGAACACACCACAACCAATCAAACTAGCCGTTATGAATAGTAATACCTACCTTTTAAAATTTTAGAAATTTTATCTCTCAAAATGGACATCATTTTTGGATTTGGAGTATCGAATTTAGCCTAAGGTGAAATTTTGGTACTTTTCGGATAACTTTCATATTTTGATGAATAGTGAAAATTACTAAATTTTAATTAAAAACAACTTTTTTAATCAAAATAATTAATAGTGATAAATTATGAATTTGAGTAGTTTTAAAGTATATTTAGAATATATTTTTACCATTTAATATAATTTTGGTCATTGGACATAATTTTACAATTAAACCGAACATAAATAAGTGTCAATCTTTTGATAGTTATTATTTCTTAAAAACATGCTTTTTGTTTTGACAGCGGGAATTAATTTTAAATAAATTTCTTCCAATTCTGTGTTTTGAATTTAGAAAAATGGATTCCATATTTGGAATCAGGATTTTCAAATTTTGTAAATAGGTAACTTTTATTTTTAGACATTTTGAATAATTACTGCGGTAAATATTTTATTTACCATGGTTAAGGGTAAATCCGGTAAATAAGGGTTAAAAAATAATATTATAATAATACTAAATTACCCTAAAACGTGTCCTAGACTTATTTGTTGATACATGTTCGACCATAGGCATCTTTGGGTCGATTTTGGGACCCCATGGTGCCACTTGTAGGTGATAGGGACACTTTATTTTAATTAAGTTAAAATGAATACAAAAATGACACAAGCATGTATCTTTTAGAAAAACAATTTTTACATAGAGTTATATATGTTGGATTTTAGATTATAAATATTCAATAGAAATATAAAAAGATTTCCTACATAATTATATTTTATTCATAATTTTTAGACATTAAATAATTTAATTTATTTATGACACAATAATGATGAAGTAATTACTATAATAGTGAAAAATTAAAATAATTGATATTATAAATACCCAAATAAATATAATATGAAACTTTTAATGAATTAAAACAATTTTATAGGATAATATGATATATTAGGATTGATTTAATGGACTTTGTTCGAAGTAATAAATCTGTTATGAGTTTCACAAAAATCAACTATTGAATAGTTTCAAAATTGACATAAAAGAGTTCTTAAAACAAATATTATATTATTAAATGATATTAAATTCATAAAAATCTAAGGTTCGGCCAAGAGACTTATATCATGATAGGTTCATCATTAATGGACCACTTGGGGGTCTCTTGGATGTATATAGTAATTTTATTAACCATATTATATAAAAATACAAAGAGACATTTTAAAAGTGAAACAAATTAACTCAGAGTTAATACTTAAAGATAAGGTTAATATAAGTACCCAAACCTGTCTAAATTCTATTGGTTGAGTTGTTTTCGACCTATCCCCACCTTAAAAGTTAAATAATCAACTTTGGAGCCATTAGAAACCGAATATGAATTTATTATAAATTAATATTTCTAGCTTTTCCAAAGGTGCCCTTCACCCCTCTTATAAAAGGGCACTCCTCCTTCTCATTTCTTCACACCTTCAAAACCTTTTGGTTCGGCAAAACTCTGTCCAAATACTCTCCCAAATTCCCTAAATACAACCTAGAGGCCTTAGTTTGATCAGAAAGCCAACCTATGGAGCCCTTTTGATCAAATCAAAAGGAAGAACCCGAAGAAGAGGTAATGATTTCACCACCCTTTTCCAAGTTCCTTTCTTCTTCCACTTCTTCTTCCTTTGTTATTACCATTATAAAATAATAAATCCAGTATCATATATATACTGTGATGTTATTATAAATATGGTACAACCATATTCAGTATTCTATCCACCCTTTGAATAACATGTCACCATACGTGCGTATGTACGGCTTACCGTCTCCACGTCGTGGTGTAATTGTTATTCAATATATTATTATTTGGATGTGTATAATAATGATATGTAACTCATGTAAATAATAAATATAACATGTTAATGATTCTGTATATATGATATAACAACCATTTATATATTATTTTAATATCAAAAGAATGATATTCTCGCTCGTGCGTACGTACGGACTACCGTCTCCACGAACGTGATGAGATTTATTCTCCATCGTATAGATTCAAGTATAATTATCATTTGATGATTTAAAAATGATGTTTCAGGACTTGATATCATTCTGGATATGAATACTATACATCCTATCCATTACAAACATGGCTTACGTAACAATACATATAAAAGAAAACAAGTAAGTTAACACTTGAAACAACGATAATACTAAGATATTATTATCAAATCAATATTAAAAGGTCATATATGATATCATATTAATGTATATGATTCTTTTATAATTTAATAACAATTATTTCACCATTATACAGGAGGTTAACCTACCCCAACCAAGGAAAAGTACAAGGTAAGGGGTTTTCATCTCACTCCTTATTCCCGTGAGATTCATGCCATATTGCCACCATCACCTTTTGTGTGGTGTATGTACTTCCCATAATTATATTCTTTGTGCAATACACTCTAATTTATGTGTATTTACATATTCATTGTTTTATACCTCTTTCATGGGTTGTATGTTTCATAAGTTACCAAATTGGTAAGGGTTATTTCACAATCTCTTCATTATCCGAGGTTGTTTATACGTAATAATATACTGGGACCTGTTTATCATCCACATCCATGTTTCTTAATAATGTATTTCAAAACATTTTTACTATTTATAAGAATATGGGTTAAAGACATTTATACCCTTGTTTGACTTTTTATAAGAGGAATCTTTCCGTCATTTTCAAAACAAGGTCCTTTTTAACCTTTTCGATAGAATTAAGGTAAGAATGTTTTTTTAAACTTATACGGCGGGTGCAGTTATTTTCCGCTGTTATAAAATTTTCAAAGCTTTCCTTACAAGCTTATAAGAATATTTTCAAAGAAAATGTTTTATTTTATATGGATCTTAAATGATTTCAAAATAAAAAGAGGTATTTCTTTAAAAAGAATTTTTATTTCATCTATGTCAACATCCTTCGATGGCTTTTAAGCTTATTTAAAGTTGGTTTATTATGATAAAAAACATCCATATTTCATTAAAGGTTTTGTGATATTTGTGACTGTGGATAAGCTATTCTTATGTCCCTCATGTTTTTTTTAGTATTGACATTTCATAAGTTATTTTTAATCCGAATGTTTATGTTATATTTCAACCTTTCATTCAGATGAATGTGTTAGACAAGTATGTTCCGGGTTGGGGACCGGTAAAAGTAAGCCCTCCGGTTTGGTCTCCGGTTATTAGAGGAACTTTGGTTTGGTCTCCAGTTATTAGAGGAACTCCGGGTTGGTGTCCGGTTATTAGAGGCACTCCGGGTTGGTGTCCGGTTATTAGAGGCACTCAGGGTTGGGTTCCGGTTACAGATAGCCCCAAGGTCTTGGGACGAGGCCTTGACAAAGAAATTAAAGTTTAGAATTATGCATTCCAACATTATGAAAGTGGTTATTGATATTGCATGTGGTTATTCAATTAGTAGAATGTCCATGAGAACATGTAAATGGCATTATTTCATTTTACTTTTTCCATACTATGTTGAAGTTCAAGTTTAAAAGGCTTTTGTTTTAGTAATGCATTGCCTTAAATATTTATGCTTATTTTTGAATGTTCTGCTATATTGTTATCCTTACTGGGCATTTGAGCTCACCCCTTTTCTATGTTTTATTTTTCCCAGGAAGTGAAGAAGTAAATTATGAATGACCTACAGGGATATTATGTGGGGATATGTGTGTGGATTATGGAGACAATATGTTGTTGTAGTAGTTTTTAATTTTATGATGTAATGTAAGACTTATGAATATATCTAGTGTTTCCAAGGCTACTAAACCAATCGGTCTTTCGAGATTTGATCTTTCTTGTGATCATGCCAATGTAATGTAATTATGCACCGACTCTGGGTAACTAAGGTCGGGGCGTTACAGTTGGTATCAGAGGATGTTTAGTACAAACCTTGGAAGCTAGATTTAGATAAACTCTGATTAGAGCACGTAAACCAAAGATGAACTTTGAGGATTAGTATAGAAGAACTTCCTAGAATTTTGGTATTGTAGAGATTTTGTGAGTTTTCCAAGCAATACATCCCTGTCTGGATACGAGCAGGTAGAGGCGGCTCTGGCACAGATGTACCAAGGGGTAAAACCCAAAAACACTGCTTTGAGAGAGACTCGAATGGGAACTGGTGCACGACAACGGGCCTTGCTGCACTCTTGGTTACGAAACTCCCGGGGGATATGCTTAGGATAACTCTCATTTTCATTACAAATCATTATGAAGGGTTTATGAGTATATACTTCTTCAAAGGAGACATTTTTATGATTATGGATTATATCCATAAACTATTTAATTTATGTTATGTGTTTTACATGTTTGGGATTAGGTATTGTTATTCATAAACTAATCTGATGTATGCCATTGTTTAGAAATGGCGCCCAGTAGAAGGAATGAGAACTCTAGCAATGCACATGATACAAAGAGAAATAAGGATCATATATTTTATGGTCTTAAGCCAGACTTTACAAGAGAAATAGTCTCGCATGTATTATCATCATATGAAGAAATAATATCATGTGTTGATAAGATAAGTAAAGAGTTTACAGAGTCCTATGGCTTTGAAGGGAAGCAAGAGAAGAAAAGGATGGAAGAGAGAAAGATGGATAAAGGGAAGAGGGAAAAGAAGAATTTTCCCATATGTGATAACTGTGGAAAGAAACACCCTGGAACTTGCCTGCAAGGAATGGGAGTTTGTTATAAGTGTGGAGGAAAAGGGCACAAAGTACGTGACTGCAAGGGTAAGAAAATGGTTTCAAATGTACAATGATTCATTTGCAAGGAGTTGGACACTACGCAAACCAATGTCCCAGTCATCAGACTATGCCACAAATGATGCTATTGGATAATAATCAAGTTATGATTCTACCACAGATGAAGAGGAATGATTAGAGTTCTTATGTTGATTATGTCAATTGAGTGTTGTATCAACAATGTAAATGTTATAATAATTATAGAGTATATAAGGATTGTACTGCAGTACTATTTCATTAAGGACTTGAGATTGTGTTGAACAAAGAAAAGTGACTCAATAGGAGGATAATTTTTTGGAAAATATATGGTTGAGAGAATGATAAACCATAATATAGTTCTGATACCGAGGTAGTGATTTTGGAATAATACATGATTTTTTTGGATAAATTATATTGGATATTCTTGACTACCTTGGAACTGATTAATGATTTGTATATTACATCATTGTTGGGGTTTAAAACATTTTTGGATTGATGAAGTATATCCAGCATTCTATATAGAATAAGGGAGCATGAATGTAATCAATAAGGAATATGGTAATTCAAGATGTTTCAGTGTATTAAAAGAATACATGATGAAGGTATTCATATGCTATTACGGGGTAAAAAGGATCTACATTATGTTTACCTTCCTTATAAATGTTGGACTGTGAGTTTGGACAGAATTATTTTGGCTAATTCTAGTTTGTATTATTTTGGATTGCCATAAAAGGACAACCCGGAGGTCGGGCGGCAACCCGTCGCGTCCGGCAAGGCTGCGAGACTTGAACCCGCAACCGAAGTGCGACAAGGGTGTATCACCTACCACTGGCGCATGAGATGTCCTGGATTAAATAAAGTAGTTTTTTAAAGATCTGGTAGATGAATTATAAATTCATTTATTTTGGGACCCTGTACGAATAGTATAAATAGAAATTTTTTTACGTTCTATTATCTTTTAGAGTGAAAGATGAGTTTGTGATAGAAATTTATTAATGGATAAAACTCTAATTATAAAGTAAGTATATCTCCTTATGATCTTAACCAATCTCATAAATAAATTCCTCAACATTAATAAAAGGGACTTAGACCAAAAATGTTGTCCTAGATGGTACCTTAAATCATCACTAATTTATGGCTTTGGGATTGTTGGCCTTTTCATAGCCATGTTCTCTACCACTCTCCATCAGATAATTGATGGTTAGATTTTTCTTCCATATCCATATTTTCCTACATGGAACCCTAATATGTGTTATTTTTGGTAATCTTCATACTTTCCACTCTTTATTTTAAATAAAGGCCTCATTAATTCATTTTTCGATGTGGGATTTCAACGAAGATATTTTGAAACGTCAAAAATGTGTTATCCTAATACCCTATGTTTTGTTGAAACGATGGTATTTCAAATCATCATAGATTGATGAATTTAAGGACCTCAATTTTACACTTGTTTGTGATTGATGACCTCAATCACTACCTATAAATATTTACGTTTTTCCTCCAATTATATGTCTCTAATTTCCACCAATGTTCTCCTAATCGAGATCATAATTTGGTGGTGACCCTTTGATTTCTCTTTTCCTCATATTAAGACTAAATTTTAGTAACCCAATTTCCAATGTGGGTTTTCCCACAAATATATTTTCTATTTTCAACCTTTTATTTTTGAAGAACAATTTCAAATTGCGAGGACGCAATTTATTGAAGGAGGGGAGAATGTAACACCCCAAGAATTCATAGTGTGTTATTTCTTCAAAATAATTCGATAACTTGCACTACCCGCAACACCGAGTTCAATTGCACCATGACTTACCAAAAAGCCATTCAAAAGAGGTTATGAATAGTATTAACTAAATTTTAAACATTATATAATCCTAATAATTTTAGAATCCATATTATGAGTGTCTTAGACATAATGCAAGAACAAATTCATTTTCAGTATTGCACTTTTATCAACTTTTAATAGTGAACCCTTTTTAAATACAATATTTTAAACTTTTTGACTAAATTGGGGACATCAAAAAATTTAAAATTAAACATCCCAAGCTTCCACGGTACGCTTTCCTTTGAATAATATAGTAGCGTGTGTTGTACGCAACTTCGAGTTCTAACACACCACAACCAATCAAACTAGCCGTTATGAATAGTAATACCTACATTTTAAAATTTTAGAAATTTTATCTCTCAAAATGGACAAAATTTTTGGATTTGGAGTATCGAATTTAGCCTAAGGTGAAATTTTGGTACTTTTCAGATAACTTTCATATTTTGATGAATAGTGAAAATTACTAAATTTTAATTAAAAACCACTTTTTTAATCAAAATAATTAATAGTGATAAATTATGAATTTGAGTGGTTTTAAAGTATATTTAGAATATATTTTTACCATTTAATATAATTTTGGTCATTGGACATAATTTTACAATTAAACCGAACATAAACAAGTGTCAATCTTTTGATAGTTATTATCTCTTAAAAAACATGGTTTTTGTTTTGACAGCGGGAATTAATTTTAAATTAATTTCTTCCACTTCTGTGTTTTGAATTTAGAAAAATGGATCCCATATTTGAAATCAGGATGTTCAAATTGTGTAAATAGGTAACTTTTATTTTTAGACATTTTGAATAATTACTGCGGTAAATATTTTATTTACCATGGTTAAGGGTAAATCCGGTAAATAAGTGTTAAAAAATAATATTATAATAATACTAAATTACCTTAAAACGTGTCCTAGCATTAGTTTTTGATACATGTTCGACCATAGGCATCTTTGGGTCGATTTGGGGACCCCATGGTGCCACTTGTAGGTGATAGGGACACTTTATTTTAATTAAGTTAAAATGAATACAAAAATGACACAAGCATGTATCTTTTAGAAAAACAATTTTTACATAAAGTTATATATGTTTGATTTTAGATTATAAATATTCATTAGAAATATAAAAATATTTCTTACATAATTATATTTTATTTATAATTTTTATACATTAAATAATTTAATTTATTTATGACACAATGATGATGAAGTAATTACTATAACAGTGGAAAATTAAAATAATTGATATTATAAATACCCAAATAAATATAATATGAAACTTTTAATGAATTAAACTAATTTTCTAGGATACTATG
This sequence comes from Viscum album, assembly GCA_963277665.1. Classification (NCBI taxonomy): domain Eukaryota; kingdom Viridiplantae; phylum Streptophyta; class Magnoliopsida; order Santalales; family Viscaceae; genus Viscum; species Viscum album. The sequence goes on along the minus strand of OY728136.1, from coordinate 281,103,186 downwards.
ATATATTAGTATTTATTTAATTGACTTTTTTCTAAGTAATAAATCTGTTATGAGTTTCAAAAAAATCAACTATTGAATAGTGTCAAAATTGACATAAAAGAGTTCTTAAAAAAATATTATATTATTAATTGATATTAAATTCCTAAAAATATAAGGTTCGGCCAAGAGACTTATATAATGATAGGTGCATCATTAGTGGACCACTTGTGGGTATCTTGGATGTGTATCGTATGTTTATTAACCATATTATATAAAAATACAAAGAGACATTTTAAAAGTGAAACTAATTAACTTAGAGTTAATACCTAAAGATAAGGTTAATATAAGTACCCAAACCTGTCTAAATTCTATTGGTTGAGTTTTTTTCGACCTATACCCACCTTAACATTTAAATAATCAACTTTGTAGCCATTATAAATAGAATATGAATTTATTATAAATTAATATTTCTAGCTTTTCCAAAGATGCCCCTCACCCCTCTTATAACAGGGCACTCCTCCTTCTCATTTCTTCACACCTTCAAAACCTTTTGGTTCTACAAAACTCTACCCAAATACTCTCCCAACTTCCCTCAATACATCCTAGAGGCATTATTTTGATCAGAAAGCCAACCTAAGGAGCCCTTTTGATCAAATCAAATGGAAGAACCCGAAGAAGAGGTAATGATTTCACCACCCTTTTCCAAGTTCCTTTCTTCTTCCACTTCTTCTTCCTTTGTTATTACCATTCTAAAATAATAACTCCAGTATCATATATATAATGTGATTTTATTATAAATATGGTACAACCATATTCAGTATTCTATCCACCCTTTGAATAACATGTCACCATACGTGCGTACGTACGACTTACCGTCTCCACGTCGTGGTGTAATTGTTATTCAATATATTATTATTTGGATGGGTATAATAATGATATGTAACTCATGAAAATAATAAATATAACATGTTAATGATTCTGTATATATGATATAACAACCATTTATATATTATTTTAATATCAAAAGAATGATATTGTCGCTCGTGCTTACGTACGGACTACCGTCTCCACGAACGTGATGAGATTCATTCTCCATCGTATCCATTCAAGTATAATTATCATTTGATGATTTAAAAATGATGTTTAAGGACTTTATATCATTCTGGATATGAATACTATACAACCTATCCATTACAAACATGGCTTACGTAACAAAACATATAAAAGAAAACAAGTAAGTTAACACCCGAAACAACCATAATACTAAGATATTATTATCAAATCAATATTAAAAGATCATATATGATATCATATTAATGTATATGATTCTTGTATAATTTAATAACAATTATTTCACCATTATACAGGAGGTTAACCTACCCCAACCAAGGAAAAGTACAATGTAAGGGGTTTTCATCTCACTCCTTATTCCCGTCAGATTCATGCCATATTGCCGCCATCACCTTTTGCATGGTGTATGTACATCTCATAATTATATTCTTTGTGTAATACACTCTAATTTATGTATATTTACATATTCATTGTATGATACCTTTTTCATGGGTTGTATGTTTCATAAGTTACCAAATTGGTAAGGGTTATTTCACAATCTCTTCATTATCCGAGGTTGTTTATACGTAATAATCTACTGGGATCTCTTTATCATCCACATCCATGTTTCTTAATAATGTATTTCAAAACATTTTTACTATTTACAAGAATATGGGTTAAAGACATTTATACCCTTGTTTGACTTTTTATAAGAGGAATCTTTCTGTCGTTTTCAAAACAAGGTCCTTTTTAACCTTTTCGATAGAATTAAGGTAAGAATGTTTTTTTAAACTTATATGGCGGGTGCAGTTATTTTCCGCCGTTATAAAATTTTCAAAGATTTCCTTACAATCTTATAAGAATATTTTCAAAGAAAATGTTTTATTTTATATGGATCTTAAATGATTTCAAAATAAAAAGAGATATTTCTTTAAAAAGAATTTTGATTTCATCTATGTCAACATCCTTTGATGGCTTTTAAGCTTATTTGAAGTTGGTTTATTATGATACAAAAAATCCATATTTTATTAATGGTTTTGTGATATTTTTGACTATGGATAAGCTATTCTTATGTCACTCATGTTTTTTTAGTATTGACATTTCATAAGTTATTTTTAATCCGAATGTTTATGTTATATTTCAACCTTTCATTCAGATGAATGTATTAGACAAGTATGTTCCGGGTTGGGGACCGGTAAAAGTAACCCCTCCGGTTTGGTCTCTGGTTATTAGAGGAACTTCGGTTTGGTCTCTGGTTATTAGAGGAACTCCGAGTTGGTGTCCGGTTATTAGAGCCACTCCGGGTTGGTGTCCGGTTATTAGAGGCACTCCGGGTTGGGTTCCGGTTACAGATAGCCCCAAGGTCTTAGGACGAGGCCTTGACAAAGAAATTAAAGTTTAGCATTATGAATTCCAACATTATGAAAGTGGTTATTGATATTGCATATGATTATTAAATTAGTAGAATATCCATGAGAACAAGTAAATGACATTATTTCATTTTACTTTTGCCATACTATGTTGAAGTTCAAGTTTAAAATGCTTTTGTTTTAGTAATGCATTGCCTTAAATATTTATGCTTATTTTTGAATGTTCCGCTATATTGTTATCCTTACTGGGCATTTGAGCTCACCGCTTTTCTATGTTTTATTTTTCCCAGGAAGTGAAGAAGTAAATTATGAATGACCTGCAGGGATATTATGTGGGGATATGAGTGTGGATTATGGAGACAATATGTTGTTGTAGTAGTTTTTCATTTTATGATGTAATGTAAGACTTATGAATATATCTAGTGTTTCCAAGGCTACTAAACCAATCGGTCTTTCGAGATTTGATCTTTCTTGTGATCATGCCAATGTAATGTAATAATGCACCGACTCTGGGTAACTAGGGTCGGGGCGTTACAAGGCGGCTACCAGCGGAACACCGCAGTGGTGGTGGTGGAAGAAACCATGCTATGTGGCTGCCCGCAAGTAGGAGATGTGACTCCGGCCACAATGTGGCCTAGAACCGCATCAAGCTGCATGTTATGTTGAAAAACCTGGTCTATGTGAGCAGATAGGTTGACGATGGAGGCGGCGGTAGATGACACTGCGTGGGGCAAGAAATATGCGGGAGAGCCATGTTTGGGATGTAGAAAGCAACCCACCTAATCTGGTATGCCTGGTGCTGGCGAGCCGGGCAGAGAAAAATGGTCCAGCTCAGACCCGGGTCTAGACGGGTCAGTTCAATCAGGTCAGGCCAGACTTGAAGTCAAATGACCCCCATTTTTCTAAAATGATCGTATATTTCAAAGAGAGTGTATGTTTTATGAGCGTTTTACTGTCCTGGGACCTTTGTGATGAGATAGTCCTTTTGATATACTCTAAGTGAATTTTTTTGTCATTTGGAGGACAAAATATGGATTTTAAGAGTAGGCCCTCCGGATACAAGAAGACTCTGAGCATAGTCATGGTAGCTCTCTGGAAGAGATTCTAGGATGGTTACTCCCTTGACGAAATTGGGTGTATGTACACCATATCCATATTCTTAGGTAGAGACATGACTCCCCATGTCATGGGAGTGGGTTCATTTCCTTCAAGGAGTTTCCTCTAGGGGTGTTTCACCTCGTAAGGACTAGGACATGAGTTCTCAGAGAAGATTGGGATGGAAGAGTAGATACTCTCCTTTGGGACTAGGTAGCGGGTTCCCTAACTTTGGAGTCATTACCCTCCTACATTCCCAGGGTGCAGGTACTACTTATGCATTATTATGGATGATTTCGAACTCCCCTATCGTGTCGGGGAGTGGGTACTCTATAATGGGGTTAGTACTCCCCTAACGCTCTAGGGTGTGGGTCCCCCATGGGTAACAAACAGACAGAGTCTGTACTTCCCTAGTACTAGGGTGTGGGTTGTTTAGTCACTTTTTAGTACTCCCCTACAGGGTAGGGTGCGGGTCATCAATATATGAAGTAGTACTCCCCTATAGGGTAGGGTGCATGTCCTCGATCTAGGAAGTACTATTACCCTATCATAACTAGGTGTAGGACCCTTATGAGTAGTACCCCCTATTAGAACTGGGTCGTGTGTCCTCACATACAAACTGGTACTCCCTCATATCCTTGTAGTGATGGGGAGAGGGTCCTCCATAGGAGTTGGTGCTCCCTCGACTGTGGGAAACAACTAGGAGAAGCTGTCCCCTACACTTGAAGAGATCAATACCTATGTTGGAGCAAGTGCTCCCTTGATGAGACTGAGGTGCAGGAAAATCCCTACAGAAGAGACTGAGGTATCACATATTAGTCTAGAGCTATGTGCCCTCAACTAAGTATAGTGGCAAGAAGTGGGCCTCTTCACATGGGTTTTCTTATTCTTGCATTGGGCGCAAGATGGTGATGACCAGACCTATAGTGCCTGACACTAGATCTAAACCTAGTAAAATATTCCCGATGGAGAATGTTCTCTTATATATACCATTACTAATGGTAGATTTGTACCTAATGGAGTGTATCTCTTAGATGGTGCCATCAGGGATGGATACGCTTGGGGAGAATGTTCTCTTGGTTTATATGTTACCATTTGAATATTCAGTGAGAATCCTGATGATGGTTATAAGGTTGGGAACTTATATTTCTTAGTGGATGAGTGGAGTATATTTGGATGACATTGGTATATGTATGGGAATATACCTAGGTAGAGTTGACTATACGTTTCCTTGTGGTTTTTGTCTTGTGTTTTATCGTTTTATTTTCAAGGTCCCCTATTGAGTATTGTTTTACTAACCACAGAATGGGATTTTCTCACACGTGTCTTGTCTTGTAAAGATGACTAATGGTTTGGCAGAGTCCAAGGAGGACCAAGACCAGGTGGTGTTCAGTGAGAGCATAGGGATAAGGCATACTCCTATAGATCCAGGGAGATAGCCTCCACCTACCCTTCAAGCAAGGTTCTCTGTGGACGAGTTTCAGATACATGGGGCCTTAATCATGTTATGTATTTCTTTTGGTGGGTTTTTAAAGTAGCCCAGTTTGGAACCTTTTACATTACGTTTATTTGTACTCTGGTTATAGTTTACTTAAAGATTTCTTGCATGTTATTTAGGGGTTACTTTTTAGCCTTTTGGGATGGGGTTGTGAGTGCGTGTGTATATCATTAGTTGGAAAATTCCTCCCATTTGCAGGATAATTCTTTCCGTGCTAGTCAATATCCCCTGGAATTTGGGAGGTAGGATTGGGGTAGTCATGGCACGACCCATGGGGATGGGTATTGATAAATTAGTATCAAAGGGAATGTTAAGTTCCACATTTGGGATGAGAGTTGGGAGTATGGGGTTGAGTTTCATTGTGATAGTGTTAAGATGTTTTGGTTTTCATCTCTCTGGCCAGAGATTCTAGTTCTGGAGCACCGACCGATATATCCTTTTACTGGGACTCTGATAACCTAATTATTCAAACTTGGTACATTAGGACACTGGTCACCAGGAAATGAATGGTACATTCATTATATAAGAATGGTTTGTGATTTCCATGTCCATCGTGATTCTTCTCTCCAAATATAGTCTTTTAACCATATTTCTTATCGATCCATTTCTGGATACCACAATGCGTATTTCCAGTAAGGATTCTAGGATGAGATAACAAGGATGGTCTGCTGAGTGATGAGGTGTTAGTATAAGGACCAATACCGAAGATTACCATACTAGGTTGTGCACTGGTGATACCACCACCCGTTGATCAGTAGTTCCTTCCAGTGCTACCAATCGAGGATGCACGTAGGATAAGTGTGATACATGAGTTCCAGAGGAAGATACCTTCTATGTTCAGGGGTGAGACTGACCCCCATGTGGCTGAGGATTGTCTTGAGGCTCTTACACAAGAATTCTACCTAGTGAGGACACCTCTCGACCATTTGGAAATCTTGGCCAGGAGCCTTCTTCAGGAATCAATATGGAGATTGTGGTGCTTGAAGATCCATAAGCATGATGAGGAGATCAGCACCTAGATAGACTTTGAGAACCTCTTCTTGGAGGAATTATTTCTAGTGACATTACGCTCTGTGTGTATACAAGAGATATTGAACCTACAACTGGGAAACATGACGGTAGCTGGGTACTCGGCAAGATTCCAGGATCTTTCTTGCCACTCTATAGATATGGTACAAGACACATACATTAGGGCCCAAAACATCGAACATGGACTACGCTGAGAGATTAGGGTGTCTGTGATACCCCTTATCATTCTGACATATGCTTTGGTGCTGGAGCGAGCCCCAGTTGTTGAGATTTTCTTGGAAGAGGAGCATATGGATGTTACCCACAATAGAGATCCTAAGGTAGAGGTTTCAGCTGAATCTAGAAGATGACATGCAACATGATCATGGCGTAGGAGGCATACCCATAAACAAACATAGACAAAAGGGTCTGTGGTTTAGAAGAAGCACTAAGTATGAGATCAGCCACAGGAAAGGAAATGTTACTTTTGAAACATCCTAGGGTATCTCTCTAGAGATTGTCCAACCCGCTGTGCCACCGTGAGGGAGCAGAATAATGCGCCACCTTGTTAGAACATCTGTTGGATCACATAGTTATGAAATATGAAAAGTGAGGTAGAGGAGATGGATGAGAAACAGATGGTAGAAAATAGTTTGCATCATTGCCACCACCACCACAAGGCTATCCTGAGAAGGCTCAGGGAGTCATAGGATATGGGTGAGGACAAATTCTTGCGGACATGACTTATGACCAATAAGCTTGAGGTGAGAATCGAGGTATGATTTGTGAATTTTCATTTGGCTACCATTTTAATTGTCACAGGTTCTAGTCATTCTCCATTTTCTGTGAGTTCTATTTGAGACTTCGTGGTTTAGTTTGGACTGTGGACATGACCCTTATGTTTAGAGACTCTTGCTCATAGATCCCCATAGATCAAACACTAGAACTAATAGTGTGACATGACTCTTGGTGGTGATAGTTGCAGTTGTGATCTCTTAGTCATGTTGTTGTGGCCTTATCATGCCATTATTGGTATGGACTACCACCGTTCATACCTGGATTGAGTGTATTAGGCAAAGGTTGTTGTGTTTCTGTGATGGTAAAAAGGGTTTTCAATTATGGTGTTATGGAATCCCGAGCTGCATGAAATGGACTCTCACATAGTGTAATTTTGGAATCATTTAGTGGTGGCGTAGTTAGACCCCATGACGTTTCTGTAATATGTAATGGTATCTTACTATCCTTACTTAGTTGGGATTGCACTAGTGAGTATGGCAGTGTTATTTTTTGTGTTCGAATGTTGAGTTTCCATTGGAGGTTGTAGACAGAGGGACTAGTAAGACCTAGCATTCGTTCTGGGGTAGCCCTGTTTCGTTCACAAATACCCCTGCATGTTCAGCGTCAAAATTGAAAATTTTACACTTTTGAAGGCTTTAGAATAGTTCATCCATGGGTGGATGTGAACTATGGGTTCTGTCTGTAACTGTGTCAGGTTATCATGGAGGTGAGATGAAAGAACCCATGAGGGAAGATGGACCATAGTGCTTGGTGCTTTTCTAGTTGTTGCAACTAAGGAGTCAGGTGCCTGTTATTTCATGATGTTGACCTAGTAGAAGCTAGATATGAGATTGGACAATCTTAGTGGTTCTTCGAAGTTCATGCTTGTGAGAATCACAGAAACCCTTGGAGAACTTTGTTTTTTTTCATTGAGTGCAGGTTTTTTCTATTTTGAGACAAAAAAACATAAGTTGTAGTGATTTTAATGGCCCATATATTTCCTGAATTTATTTTTATAAATTATTTGGGAAAATTCATCGAGTAGGTGATGAGACGACACGTGATTCTAAGGCCTGGTGTTCCTAGAATAAATATTTGAATAAAGTAACGTTTTTAGTAAAAAATACACTGGTAGATAACTTTGAACTTTAAAATCTCTCAAACGGATTCCTAGATGAGAAATATAAAGAGCCGTTGCATTCAAAACCACTAATTTACCTTAAAAATGGCCTAACATTGTCCAACATGGTCCAGACAGAGACGTTAGTTTTTGGAAATGTGTTTCATTAAAATATTCTTAAATAAAAATATTTTATGACGCAATGAAGTTCTCTTTTAAACCAACCTCCTTCATAAATCCAGGGTTATCGTTATAACCCCAGAGTTTCCCAAAGGAGGAGGATGATGTTCTCTCACCGATGACAATGAGTCAACGAACGTCGGCAAAACAGAGATTGATGTGGTGACACAAATTTAATCTATATCTTCTAGCAATAAATACAAAAATTAGGGGATGTTATTTAACTATTTTCTTTCCCCATTCTTGGTTTAAAATGAAGAACATAAATCAACCCCCAAATAGGTTGACCCACAGATGGTTCATTCTTACAGGAGGTATTTTTATCGGGGTTATCTTTAGGGAATTAATCCATTCATGATTTAATTATATATTATTTCCACTATTTAATAATTCTATTGGGAGTGGATAAATTCTATGAAAAATGAAGGAAAAGGATTGTTCCTCACTTTGGTTGATGTGAAATTTTTCTCCTCATTTACAATGTGTTCTTCGTGTTGGTCATGGGTTAATGAAAGGCCAGTTGTTGAAAAACCATTCATGGATCAATGATATAACATCGTGGATCTGGCAAGGATATTTCATGATTTAGGTAGGGCGACTATTATGATAGATAGATTGAGGTGGTATGGGAGATATCGTCGATCGAACGCTTTTAGTTTAATCGATTAAATAGAGATTTGCACCCAAGGCGATAGAGAACGCAACATGAGGACAACCAAACACTCTCTAGATTGAAGAAAAGACCACTAGAGCTTGTCTTGTGTCCTCTGGAGGAGTCTTCCTATGTGGTGGTGGTGGTGGCAGCAGCATGCGGTGGCGAGGAGGCTCGACTAAGGGGTTATGGCAGCAGAAGCCACACTATGCGGTTGTACGCGTGGAGGAGGTGAGGCATGACATGGACCCAAAAAAAGTCATGGGTTACACCAAAAAATCTGGTTCATGTGAGAAGACATGTTTCCCAAAGAGGCAGATCCATCTAGTGTTTCATGGTGTGAGAAGGACGTGGAAGAGCCGTATCTGGGATTAATAAACCCGCCCACCTTAGCAGGCCAGGATGGTGCTGGCGGGCCGTACCCCGCAAGGCAGGCCGATCTAGTAGCGAGATAGAGCATGGAAACAATGGGCCAAGCCTAGAAATTTTGGGAGGGTCACAATGGGTAGGGTGAGACATGGCTCACGTCGGTCAGACTGAGTCCGGCCATACCAAAACTCAACCAGACCCCGTTTGGCTAAGACTCCCGTAACATTCAAATGGAGCGTCCATTTGATGATCTGTCTGTAGCTTTGGGACCCTGTTAATGAGAAGAGCCTTTTGAGATAATTTATGTGAGTTTCTGAGGATGTTGGATGACAACCTATTGATTTGATGTGTTGTACCTCCCGATACAAGAAGACTTTGAGCAGAGTCGGGAGTTCTCTTGAAAAGATGCTAGGACAGTTACTCCCTTGATGACTTCGGTCGTGGGTAATTTTTAACCCAATGCTTAGGTAGATATAAGACTCCCCACAATGTGGGTGTGGGTTAATTTCATTCAGGTAGTTTCCTCTATGGGTTTTATCCCCTAAAGGACTAGGGTGTGGGTTCTCAGAGATGTTCTTGAAGGGAGAGTAGATACTCCCCTATGGGACCATGGAGCTGTTTCCCCAGATTTGGTGTTATTACTCCTCTACAGTTACAAGGTGTGGGCCCCCCTTACTTCTTTTTCCAGAAGAGTTGGTACTCCCCTATCATGCCAAGGAGCAGGACCACTTGCCTAGGGTCTATACTCCCCTAACGTACTAGTGTTCGGGTACCCCATAACGAATAAACTAATAGAGTCGGTACTCCCCTAGTACCCGGGTGCATGTCCTATAGTAACTGGGTAATACTCCTCTACAAGGTAGGGTGTGAGTCCTAGATTTTATAAGTAGTACCCCCTTATAGGTTGGGGTGTGGTTCCTTAATATTTTAATTAGGTATCTCTTATCATAACAGGGTGCATGTCCTTCATGAGTTGTACTCCCCAATTGGAACTAGGGAACTCTCCCTCACATATGGATTAGTACACCCCATATCAAAGTAGCAATGGGGAGTAGGTCCTCCATAGGAGTTGGATCTCCCTAAACAATATGACATAGTTGTGGGGAACATTCCCCTCAAGGTGAAGAGATTGATATCTAAGTTGGAGAAAATGCTCCCTTGACAAGACTGATGTACAGGCCACTCCCTACATGAGCGACTAAGGAATCATAGGTTATTTTGGATCAGTTCTTCCTCAATAGAGTGCAATGGAGAGGAGTGAGAATCTTCACTTGGGTTTCAATAGTATTTCATTGGGTTCATGAGTTTGATGACTAGACCTATATTGACGAGCATTTCAGCTGAACCTTGTAGGATTTTTATAGTGGAGCACGTTCTCATAGACATACCATTATGAATGGTAGAGTTTTAGCTAATGGAATGTATCCCTCGAACAATGCCCCCAAGTATGGCTAAGCTCATGGAGCGTGTTCTCTTGGTTTATGTGTTACCTTTCGAATCTTCGGTGAGAATCATGATGCTGGTTATAAGGCTGGGAGATTATGTTTCTTAAGGGAGGAGATGAGTTTATCTAAATGAACATAGTATATGTATGGTCTTATACCTTGTTAGAGTTGACTATGTGTTTCCTTGTGATTTTTCTGTTATTTATTACCTTTGTGGTTTTGGGGTCCCCTACTGAGTATTGTTTTACTCACCCGTGCACATGCTTTTCCCGCACGTGTCATGTCCCATGCAGATGACTGACACTTTGACAGTGTCTTGGGAGGACTAGGACCAGGTGGTTTTCAGTGAGAGAAGACACATGAGGTGTACTTATATATCTTTAGGCAGTCACTCTCCACATTCCCATGAGGTAGGGTCATCGAAAGTCGAGTTTTAGAGACTTGGGGTCATACTTGTGTTCTATTTATCTTATGGTGAGATTGTATACTATCATGGTTTTCCACCTTGTACATTACTTTCAGCTGTAATATGGTTGTAGTTTACATAGTGATTTTAGGAATCATTTATTTATTGGTTACTTTTCAGCTTTGTGGGATAGGGTTGTGAGTTTGTGCGTACAATTACATGGAAAATACATCCCATTTGCAGAATAATGCCTACAGTGCTAGTCGACAGCCCATGGCCTTTAGAAGGTGGGCTTGGTGTAGTCACAACACGGACACTGAGAGGATGGGTTTGGAAAATTATGGTTTTTGGGAATCAATTTTTATAATTTTAAAGTATTCTGTAATTGTTATGTAATGTTAATGATTAAATAGAGAGGGTCTCTATATTGAGTTCTTGGTAAGATAGACTTAACAGACGTTTACTTGAAATCAATTTTGTTTATTGTTAAAATGATCCAAATATTCTTTAAATAATTTTTTGAGACACCATTTTTGTTAAATTTTATTCGATTGAAATTATATTATGTTAAACTAAAAAATATATTTCTGATTCAATTTTGAGGCTTAGGAAATATGATATTGAAATCAACATGATATTTGAACTGTATTTTTCAATGGTTTTTTTAATTTATTAAAATAAAGAAGGATGTTTTTATCTGAAAAAAATTACATTAAATACATACTCAAATAGTTTGGTTTTGAAAATTCTACCAGTATAAGTACCCCAATCTAAATGTCTAAAACCCTCAATCATAAATATTCATAGAAATCATGTTGATCAAAAAAATTTCATAGGTTTGATTGAAAGATAACTTTATCACAAATCTAGTTGACCTGATTTGATGTTTTCTATGTGCTTTTGTGGGAGATTTCAAGAAAGTATAATAGAAAACAATCTTAAATGTATTAAATAAATTATTTATTATCTTAAAGTAAATTTAGAACTCTGTATATTTTATTCTAATATAATTTATTTTGAACTTATTTTTTTTTTCCAAAGATGAATTTTGTAGATATAAAACTCTTCAGAAAAGTACATATGTAACTTTTCACTTACGAGGAGAAGATTTGGTGTCTATATTATTCATTAAACAAACATGGTTTCAGTTTATATATCTTACGTTGAATGTTATAGAATCCAATAGACATGCACTCCGAAATTCAGTACTTAAAACATATTATTTAGATTTATAGCTTTAGCATTATAAGGCCTAACTAAATTTTAACCATCCGTAGTTACATGATCAAAATTAAATATTATATCAATTTAATACTGATGGAACTTTTTGTTTCATTATTTTAGATAATTGTGGAAAGCTCATAAATAAAAATATCAATTTTTTATGTGGAAATTTTCTGATACACCCTTCATTTATTATTCCACATTATGTCTTTAACATATTCCTATGAAATTCCCCACACATGAAACTCTTTTATGAAAACCATACTTTACATCCATCTTTATAAACTGGGAAAATGGAAACAAAACAAATTGGTGAGATCAAATGCTTAGTAGGTGTAAAAAAATGTATTAATATTTGAATATCACTGGTGATCACAAGTTGAGCATAAGGGTATGATAACATATTTAAGGTGTATGTGTATTAAATAATAGAAATAATTGTTGCATAGAAATAGTCACTATGATATACAAGAGCATGGGGGTGAATTATAGTTTTAAAATTAATGATATATGAAAACAAAATATTATTATGTATAAAAATATCAAACTGAAGTATAATGATTATAGTGTTATAATCATAATAATAGATTGTTTGATTATATCAAAGTCTATTTTATCAGTATCACAAACACACTATTTAAAATGTTTATTAGAAATAAACGTAGAAAAACTAAATTTTGAAAACAATGTACATTAGAAAAATTGATCTTATAAAAACATGAAATACAGTACTTATAAAATTAAGAATGAATTACAAACAATATTAAAAGAAATACCTATTTTAACATTAAAAGTTAAGGCAGTAAAAAACAGTGAATCATGTTATCCATAGTTTTATACATATTTTAAATTTACATATTTCCTTAACTAGACTGCACTAGATATGATGATCAGGACAGGATATGTCTTTCTATCCTTCCAAGCCCTGATACGATGATCAAAAGCTATCTTCCTAGTCTTATAATCCCTTGATATGATAGATTAGATTCATAATCTTCCTATCACTGAAATCCCTTAATCAATACAATGATTGGACATAGAATAAAAAATAATTTTTTTATAATGGAAACAACCATGATAAGGATTCCTTAGAATGAAAAAACATTAAAGTATTAAAAATACAAAGAATGTGCAGTTAATGATAATAAACCTGCATATGATTTGAGTTTCAACGTATATTAGCTCCGAACTCTTCAAATAACCAGATATTTATAGGCAATCTCCGTATGGTAATATTTCTTAGCTAGTTGTAATGACCAAAGATATCTTTCGATTGATTGAGTAGAAATAACTATATGTTTGATTTAAATTTTTTACACCATTAAAATGATATTTTTTATTCCATATGATAGAAAATAATCTATATACCCCAATCATAAAAATTTGGATAGTCTAGTATAATTCCTTATATATTATCAATATGATAGATGTAATCAGTGTTATTCCAATGTATTAGTATCAAGTTCAGTAAAATGGTCATGAATGTTTTCATTAAGAAATATTTTAACCACTAAAAAACAATACGTTAGTCTGATTGATCAGAATCACTTTTAGTCTAATAGACTTAATTGAATAAAGAAAGACTATATTCATAAAAAATTAAACACATTTCTTTGTATGGTAAAAAATAATGTTTTCTAAAAAAACATACTAAAACACTTGTGGTTTAAGAAAATTAGTCAACATTGTCTTAAAATTGTTTTTGAGATTTCCAAAACTAATGAAATAGAAAAATAAAAAATTATTTTTCTCCCTCAATAGTCTCCCCCTTTTTGGAAATCACAAAAAACAGTACTTAAATTTAAAATAGAACTTGAAGAACATAGAACCATTTTTATAATAAAACTAAATATGTAATTCAAAACCCCTTGAGTTTATAACTAATTTATTATATGATAGAATGTATTAATACTTCTCCCACCAAGATAGTATCTCCCTTTTTTATAAGACACCCCGTTAAAAAAATATCCATTGAAATTATCTCCCAATATTTCTCTTAAATATTTATCCACTTGTGTGATTTTCAAAAAGAATGGGAAAATAACCGAAGTATCTTGAAATATTATAAGAATAATAATATATGATACAAATATTTTTGAACTAAGTAATCATCCAAGAAATAATTTAAACAACATTCATCCAAATGTTTTGGTAAACATTTCGACATAATATATTTAGTTTAAAATTAATTCACTTAAAACAAGAATTAAAATGATAGAAAATATTAAATCAAGAGTTTCATTAAATTTATTTTTAATTATTTTTTATTTAGTTTTATAAAAATGGCCTTCATATTTTTAATCTATACCGGATCATTCTCAGGATACCTAATTTTTTCTTCCACCTCTAATTGGTTACATACTTCAATCTTCAAGATTTCAACCTCGTTAATATTATTTTTATTCTGTTTTATCATAATAATTATTTTATCTTCACTTGACATGAGCTTGGTATTCTACAACAGTAAATTATGAACCTTTTAATTCAAATATTTTACTTCATATATCCAATCATCAGCTGTGTCTCTAAAATCTTCTGCAAACTTCACTCTGTGAGAAAAATATGATGAAAACATATCAAATGATCCTATCATTTCTAGAGTAAATTTATTTACATTAAAAAACTATCAATAATGATCTTAAATTTAATAATCATATTTATTAGACATCTTAACTATCTAATTGTAAGATCATCTCAAACTCTGGGACTTTTTTTTAAAAGTATTTAACTTTGCCTCAATCTGGATAACTAATTTAGTTAAAACATTCAACAAATTTGTTTTTTAGTTATGAATCCATTGAGTAAATTTACACCTTGACTCAAGATTTAGAAAATATGTAATAGTATCATTTAACCTTACCAAATATTGGAAAATAAAATAAAAACCTTTTTGTGCAATAGTTTCTTCTATGTTGGATGATGCCAATGATGCTATTGAGGGTTTCAGTATTAATGATTTGATATGAGGTTTAATTAATTTCTCAACCATTTTTTCCATTGTTTAAAAATTTAATTTCATATAAAACTACTATAACACCCATGTTTTTATTTGATTAACTACTATTTAAAAGTCTTGTCCGTGATTGTTGACAAGTCTCTTCAGCTTCATTTGAAGACGATTTTTCTTTCCATATAGATATTAGAATTTATTAGTATTAATATGATTATTTTAGTATTATGTTTCCTTTAAATGAAGATCCTTTTCATATTTAGAAGGTAAATATGATGAAGAAGAAATAGGATTTCTATGATTTTTTGTCCTTAATCTGTTTATCATATTTTGTTTCTTCATCGTCAACTTCTTCTTCTTGTTCTTCATATTATTCAATCTCAGTTCATTGTTTCTACTATTATGATTTTTTACCCTTATTATTGTTATCAATATTATTATTTTTTAACTTCATGTTATCCTCCTCACTATTCTCTAACTTCTTATTTATTATTTTTAAATTGTTTGGCTGTTAAGAGAAATCCCTTTCACGTTTTTTTTCAACCCGATTATTTTTTTATTATCAGTAAAATTATGAAATTTTTCTAGAACCAAGTCAATGAAATATTTGAAAAAATATTTTAATTTTTCTTATTCAGACACTACAAGAACCACTGATGGAATAGATGAAGTTTCTTCAAAAAAAATCCAACATAAGGAATGATTTGATCGGTATGAGGAACTTTCAAAATTTGATTTTCTTAGACTATTTCTACCCCCTTTTACAAACATTCAAAAATTCTCAACTCATCAATTATTTTATTTTATTTCTTACTTTATTACTATTATTTTAACTAATTTACTACCTATATTATCTAATCCTTTGACTCATTTGGATCTATTCCAAACTCTAGATCCCATTTTATATTTTGTGCATTATGTTACTTGAGTTTTTTAAAAACATCATCTAGCATTTTATTTTATTACTTTTGTTTCTTCTCAAAAATTAATATTTAATATTTTCTTTTATTATTTACATCCTCAAATATGTTATATTTTTGGTATTCATTCACAAATCCATCAAACATCTCAAAAACTTCTGTGACTTAATATAAATACAAGCTGAATTCTTGAAATAATATCTTCACCAACAAAAGAAATCCATTTTCACATCTTGTAAGTTTGGTTCTCAACATAGAATATTTTAATAACCTTCACGAGTAACTTGTTGATTATAGAAAAAAATAATAATTATTCACTTTATTGAAGCACTCTTGATAGATTTTACCAAACTGAAAAAACATAACAATATTCCATTTCTTTATATTCAAGAAACCAAATACAAATCCTTATAATATATTAAGGGTTTCCCTATAACAATTTCAGGTTATTAAATTCAAATACATACTCAACATTACTAACCTCACATTCTTTTATAAATGATAAACCATTATAACCACCTAATAACATGAGAATAAATAATATTTTTACTTAGTCTTTTCACAAGATCTAGGATTGTTTGGTAATTTGTGGAACGGTAGATAAGATTATCCTCCTAATGGAAAACCGATAAAATCTGCAACAATATTATAAAAAATATTATTTATCTTTTTGAACAAATTAAAAGAAACTAGTTCCTTACCATAGTCATTTATAAATAGAGATTAAGCATAAAAATATATGAACATTTCGATATAATACAAATCAAATTCCTGGTCAGGTTTCTATACACATACAATTTCCCATACTTATTAAGAGAAAATAATTTTGAGAATAGAATCATAATTTTTCACACAAATTCTATAATTAAGGAATTATTTGAATAAATACATGTCTTTATAATCCTACTTAGTTTCCATCATAATGTGACTTGATCTCGAGATCATACAAATAAAAAAACAATCAGAATGTCTTCTTTGAGGTGTGATTTGATTTAGTAGAAAAGAATTTGAGAAATGATGTGGGACAATGGGGTTTCCCATTATTATATAGGCACTATGGGTAGATGGTTCATATCCAAAAAACATTCCACAATTGAGGATAAATCCTTAACTAATCTCATACCCAAGATTCATTCATAGAAAGTTTTAATTTTATTTTTGAACTCCAAATGTTTTATGAATTTTTTTATCATAAAATATAATATTTATATTATAAATCTATTATGTTTTGAAAATAAAACCGAATATTTAAACATAATAGAATAAGTAAAAAAATAATTATAAACTAAAGTAAATTATATGTGAAAAAACTAAATCAAGAGTTCCATTCGATATAGAAAGTTTCATCGATATGAGTAACCTGTTCATACTGAATTTTGTAACATAAATGCTTAAAATATAATAATAATAAAAATATATTATTATAGTTTTAGAAAAAATATATTTTAAAATAGATTGAAAATAAAATATGATTTTGATTGTTTTGTAATACAAACTAATTATGATAGTTTTATAATGAAAACTAACTATGATAGTTTTATAATAAAATCTGATTATAATAATGTTTATAAAAATTTTTAGTCTTGAAAATTTAATAATAAATTTTGAGTATAGAGTTTTTCTAAATATAATATGATTCTGACAACTATGTTAAATTTTTTGTTTCTAAAAACGTCAGTATGAAAACTAGAACTTTTTTAGATAATTGTACATTATAGAAAACTAATGTTTCTAAATAACAAAAAACATACGTACTACACCTTTGAGATGAGGTATATAAATGTTAGAAGTTTGGTAAATAAGAAGTAGATATGAAAAATCACTTAACATTGATCATTCCTATATTCAATTTGATGTATTAAAATCTATCAAAAATAATATGTTATGGAAAAATAACATTAAATTATTATTACATGCCAATAAATAGTTAAATTATATCTTTTTAAGTGTGTTATCCCGAAGGAATTAGTGTATTATATGTAGGTGTTTGGAATTTGGGTGATGTGATGAGTTTTTACATACTCCAATGAAACTTTTTTTTATGAATTTTTGTTAGCTTTTTGAGACCCATGCCATAGATAGTGAGTGTTTGTTGCATCCAAAACATATGAGAAACAACAACTTCCAACTACCTTATATTAATCTTAAGTTGTGGAAAGTTCTATTAAGTTTTGTTTCTTTTATAACCAAGAAGCTAAGAAGTCTCCTATAAAATGACATGATGCAGATGTACTTTTTCTATCCATTCTACGTCCACAAAAGTCTGTATCTAAAAAAATTTCTATTTAAATAATATATAGATGATTAGAATAATAATTAATCCATAGTTCCTTTAAGGTAATAAAAATTAACTTTATAGGTTTAATATGGGGTTATTTTGTATTTTTTTGATATATAGAACATAGTCATACTAAAAACATTAAGTTTGAATGACAAGAATTAAGTAAAGTTAGCTATAAATCATACCTCTAAAAGTTTTCTGATTAACCGGTTTCCCATCCCTATCATGATCTAATGTATTAGAGGTACTAATGGGAGTACTAATACTTTTTTTTTTGTATTAATACCCTAATTTATTAAGTAAATATTTTATATACTTATGTTGAGATATAAAAGTTCATTCTTGTTTGTGTGAAATTTGAAAACCTAGAAAGTACGTTAACATACCCATCATACTCCTTTAAAACTCAAACATCAAAAATACTGTGATGGAATCTATAAAATATTTTTGATCTGAACTAAATATAAATTAATAAATATTTATTTGAACAATAATATTGTTTTTATTAACTTTT
The DNA here is from genome assembly GCA_963277665.1 of Viscum album. NCBI lineage: Eukaryota > Viridiplantae > Streptophyta > Magnoliopsida > Santalales > Viscaceae > Viscum > Viscum album. The sequence continues at coordinate 281,084,348 of OY728136.1, read as the reverse complement.
TTTATCAAAATAGTTGGATTCGTAGCTCCCTTAGAAAATATTTTTATACAAAAAATCTTGTTAAACTATTATATAATGATCTAGTGTCTTGTTTAAGTCCATAAGGTGAATTGTTATGTTTATAAACTTGTGTTGGATATTTTTTATCTTCATAACGAGGTGTTAATTCTACATAAACTTTATCTTGAACATATTAATTATGTAAAATGCACTTCACATTCATTTGAAATAGTTTGAAAATTATTAATGATTACATGACTAAATGTATTTGAATAGATTGAGTATTTATATAAGATCATATATTTATTCATATTATATTCTATTTTTTGGTTATATTCCATATGAAAAATAATATATTTATTTCTAACTATTATTCCTTTTTTTCATATTTTTATGAAAAAACGATTTTACTCCAATTATAGAGGTTTCTTTGGGATGTTCAGCTAAATTACATACATGGTTCATTTCATACTCATTGAGGACATATTGTATTGTTATATATAGGTTTCAATTCATAAATCCTCATATATATTCTTAGGATTGAATTTAGATAAAAATTTAAGATGTTCATATCATTTATCAAAGAACTTCAGGTCTGAACTTGTTGATCTAGATTACCAATGATATTATCACTTAGATAGTTCACAAGAAACAACTAAATTGTTGGATATTAAAAATATATTTGTTGAACAATAGTTTGAGAATATTCATAAGGAATAACTTTAGAGGCATATTATTGAGTTATTTAATTATGATTATAATTTTCAACTAAGGGTTGAAAATCCATTTTAGAAATAACATACCAAGGTTAATGTTAAGGTTTTTTGAAAATTAAGGGATCAATTTTATTAATCTTGACATGAATTATTTCCTCCAAAGTATAATATTTTTATTAAAAACTATATAATCCTTACTAGATATGGAATAACTTAAAAACATTTCTTCATTTGATTATGGATAATTTTCTTCAAGGTTATCTTTAGTATTAAAAATGAATACCTTGAGTTCAAATACATCGAATTAATAAAATTTTGGTTTAATTCTAGTACTCAATCTATATAGAGTTTTATTATTTAAAGGTCTAATTAAAACATTTATTGTATAACAACATGTACTAAATGATTCATCCCCAAGTGTTTAGCAACATAGTATTCATTTGGCATGGTTCTAGTAATCTCTTTAAAGAACACTATTTATTATTTTAACTACACCATTTTTATGTGGAGTTCTAGGTGCTTAAAAGTTCTGTACAATACATTACTTAATTAATTTTTTTTTCAAAATTAGAATTAAAAAATATCCACTATGATCACAACAAATAGTTATCGCGGGAAATTATTTCATATTTTTAACTCTCGACATAAATGTTTTAAAATAACTAAAGGCTTAAAATTTTATTTCTAGAAAATATGCTTATGTTCATATCTTGTAATCATCCACTAGTATACAAGAATTTTATTTTACTCTAATACTTCTTTTTTGTGTATGAATAAACAAATACGTTTTCACTAACAATAAAGAATCATAATTTGAGACATCACTAATAGATTTTAAGCCTGACTTTTTTTCTTACCTAATTGATATGGGTCGCATACATTAGAAGTATCAAACATAAGTTCAAGTAGATACATAAAAAATTCATTCTTATCCAACTTAGCTATGTTCATAAGGTCACAATGCTTTATACTTCTATTACATATCCTATATTGATCGTCTATTGCAACAAGTAATGTTATGTATTGGATCACATGGTCTTCAATGTTTAGAGTATAAAAATTCTCATATTGATTGGAAGAAAAAATAAATTCATATTTTTATCTTTGTACAATATATTTATCATCCCTAAATTTTAAAATCCAACCTTTATCACAATATTAAATTATTCTTAATGGTTGGGCATAGGTCCAACAAAAAATAAAAAATTTTAAATTAAAAAATTTCAAATAAGCAGAATGTTATCTATACCAATGATTTGACGTTGAGTCTTATCTCCAAATCTTACTTTTACACCATTAATCTTGAAAATATATTTAATGAAATATTTGTTTCTAGACATATTTCTGGATAAAACATTATCCATGTACTAAATGTTGTTGTTTTTAGTACTTTCAATTTTTTCCTAAAAATAAAAAATTAGTTTTTCAGAACAAAAAACCTTATTGGGAAAATTATTATCAAAGAATATGTTTTTTGGAAGCCACATTTGGCCCAAATTACTTCATTTAGAAAATTTAATTTCATCAAAAAAATAATATTTATAAAAACTAAGAGAATGCATTATATTCAAATAATTTTTTTTGATATATTTTCCAGAACATTTTTATTTCTTAAAAAATAGTTAAATTTTAGTAAAAATTAATTATTACTAAAAATTGGTTTTTAATTTGTTTAAAGAATTTTAGAATTATTAACATGCGGTCTAATTGGTTTGTAAATTTTTTCAAAGTTTTCCTTACTAGTTGTAAACTTAGATAGAATTTTCATTGAACTTGATATTTTAGTGTTTAGTTTGAATTTTTTTTTATTCCTTAGAAATTATTTCAGAACTATTTTCAAAATAAGTTTGTGATGTTTTTTTCTGAGAAATTATTTTATCACCATATTTTAAAAAATTATAACTTTTGATTTATTTAACAATATATTTATAATGTTTTGAAATTAAATTAATTAAAAGAGTTATTCTCAAGTAAACCTTTGGAAGTTTAGCATGATCAATATCATGTATTTTAATTTTTTTACAATTTTCAATTTCTAAATGGTTAGGAAACCTGAATACTTCATCGTAACTAGGTAGAGTAATATATTTTTATGGTGAGGAAGATTCATCATCAGATGATGTAAAATTTTCATAATCAGTTATTTTTAATTTAAAGACATATTTTTATGGGATTTGACAATGTGTACCTCAACCATTAAATATTTGTTTAGTAAATGTATTTAATAAAAATAAAAATATTCCTCTGTCTGGAATTATTTTCTTTCTAAAGTACGTTTTGTAGAACTAACTCATTGAATGGAAATCTATGTATTACAATATTTCATAACATTACTTCCTTTATAATTATAATAATTTTCTCATTTATTTCCTAATTACTTTCCCTCATCTATTTTCTCTTCTACTTTGGCCTTTTAAGTAGAATGTGTCTAATTTTCTAATATTCATAACAAGTAACCTGAGAGTCCTTCTTTTCAATTTTATCCTTATGAATATTTCTATAAAAATATTGGAAATATTTTGTTACCATAATATTTTTTATCATTTTGGAATGATTGTCCAACTGATTTTCAAAATTTTCTGATGCACTAGAAATGTAATGAACAACAACTTTCTTGTTTCTTGAAGATTTCACATCCTTTTCATATGACTATACATTAGTCGGTATATTGTCTGTTGTTTTAAATTAAACAACACAGTTTTTATTCTTCTCCTTTTAGTATCTATCTTAAAAATTCCTTCATATTGTATGAGATAACAAATAAGATCATCATGAGTTAGATTGGTATTATTCCTTATGTCATCAAAAATAGTTCTTTTGGATTCCCAACCATTATGAATTTTTTCTATAATCATTAAAACTAAAATATTATATTTTATACCATTTTATATAAGATATTTTAACCTATTAGTAATAGTCAGAAGACATTGGAAAATCTTGGAAACTGTCTCTCTATGTAGAAAATAAAATACTTGATAATCAGCTAGAAGTATAACTATTCTATTTCAATAACAATGGAAGTTCAAAAATGCGTATCTTCTAAATTATACCATATACTGTAATTTTCATCACCGAATGAAATCAAACTGTATATAATTCAATTCAAAGAATATAAAATAGTCATTTTTACTCGATAATTGAGTTGATATTCCAACTTTTCATGATTTTTTTAATGCAGTAACTTATTTATTCATAATATTTTAGTTTCCAAAAATAATATAAAAATTATAAACAGCAGTTTAAAAAAAATACTTCATTCAATCTCTCTATTAATCATATTTATTACAATAAAGGATAGGTGGTCTTATTGGATTTATATTTTCAAGGCTTCTCCCATTTAACCCCACTTTCTTAAAAATATATATTTTTTTACAAATACACGTAATTATTTAACAATTTTGAAACATGATGTTTATTAATCCTTAATTTGATAATGGATGTAAAAAAAATAGAATGTATAAAAAATAGAACAATATTTGATACCAATTGTTGGATCAAAAGAGTAACTATGATATAAAAGGGGGTGGGGGTGAGTTATAGTTTTATAATTCAAACTAAATAAAAACGCAATCCCCTAATGTATAAAAATATCAAACTAAAGTACTATCTGATGGTCATATTATTATAATATAAACCATAGATTTTATAATTATATTAGGTATTTTTTTATCAGCATCACATGCAAACTGATAAAAAGATTAATTTGAAATATAAGTATGACAAATAGCTTTATAAAAAATTTATAACATAAAAATAATTCTTTTTTAAATAAAAAATATGATGCTTATACACGTAATAATTAATTAAAAGATATATTAAAATAAATATCTCTTTTAATCTTAAGCGGAAAGGTAGTAAAAAACTATGAATAATGGTATCAATAATTTTATACCTCACGTAAATGTTTATTTTTCATTACTAGGTAATCCCCCGATGCAATGATCGGGATTGGCTCAATCTTTATTTAATCAGAATCCCTCTATATGATGATCAATTTCTATAATAATAGCCTCATATGTACTCACTATAATGGATCAATTTAACCATATTAATATCCCTAGAAACCCTCAATTGTTACAATGATTATACACAAAATAAAAAAGAAAATTTATTCTTAAGGAATCAACCATGACAATAATTCCTTAGAAAAAAAATCTCTATAGTATTACAATGACTAAGAATAATAATTTCAGGATAATATTTATATAGAATAATTGTGTTATGAAATTTATCATCTATAAACTATCCAAATGACTAGATATTTAAAAGTGATCACCCAATGGTATCATTTATTAGTTAGTTTCAATGGTCTCAGATAGCTTTCATTTGACCGCCTCAAAATAATAGAAATTCCAACGTCATTTTGTTTAACTCTATTATAATGCTATTTTGTTTTCATTTTGATATATACAAATCTATATACTTTGATTATAATCTTTTGGATGCATTTATATACTTTCTTATTGATTACCAGTCTAATACACATAAATAGTGTATGTCTGATCTATTAGCATCAAAGTCATTCCAATGGTCATGACATTTTTTCGTACACACAAATATAACCACTATTTATTCCATAGGTCTGCCCGATTTATGATACATGCATTTAATATGATGGAATAGAACTTATAATGAAATATTATATTTCTAATGAATTAGAACCATTTCTTTATATGGTATAATGTAACTTTTTTTTTACAAAAACATACTAAACAGATGGTGTATATAAAATGTGTAAACATTGTTTTAATAAGGCATTTTTTATTTCCAAAACTAATTGAATGGAAAATTATGAAGTAATAATTATGTCCCAACTTTCATACCCATAAAAACATAGACCATTAATCATGTCACATGGCAAGAATATTTAACAAAGGAAAAAAATTAAAATATTAAACATTCACTAGCTAGGGGATGCCCAAATTAATCAATAGAACCATTAAAAATCAAATAAATTATAGATAAAGAATTCTGGTATATTGGATAATTTTATTCATCACCGATATTTAGTCATGTATAAAATAACCAGATCCTAGTTAAATCTATAAGTGGAACCTCCTTAGTTAACTCCCCCATTCTTGTCCTTAAAGACAAGGAATATTTCCCAATGCATTGAAGTGCAATATCAAGCTCACCTATTTTATATTCTTTATCAAGATAATAGAACATTTTGATCTATATCATGCTCACCTATAATTATTAATAATGTATTAGTACCATACATAAATATAATGAATTGAACGCTTAATTTTCATTATAATTTTTTTAAAAAAATTCACTCAATTATAGGTTCATTTATCTAAGGAAAAGAGATGGTTCTCATGATAATATATTTCAAACAATCATTACAATCCATCTAGAGAAATAATATAGATGGAATAATAATATTATATTCATAGTTAATTATAAGAATAATTAACTTTTATTACATAGACGAAAATACCTTTAAAATAACATATAAAACATTTCATAAAAATAGGGGGAAATAACATTTTAGTTTGTAACCCTTAAAAATTCACATAATGTTTATAAAAGGATGTCGTTTTGAAAATAACTATGGAATCATGTAAATGGAGATCCAAATCATGGAATAATTATGATGGATATAAAATATTGTCATGATGTATTTTTAAAAAAAAATTCATTTTTCACTTTGTTAAAGAAAATCAAAATGTTTCGTACATGAAATTTTTGAAATTTTATATTTTTAAGACTTTTATATAAATTTAAATTCCATTAAAAGTTTTTAAAAAAAAATTATTTTATTACATTATAAAAATTATTTAAATAATTTTTTCCAACATGGATATGGAAGAGAACAATTCCCAACCAAATAGAGAAATAATGTCTTTTTTCATTAAAAAAATATTTTAATCTTCCTTAGTAAAAGAGAGAGGATAATTTAAGGAAATAATTTAAACCTTAAAAATAATTAGTTTATAATAAAATAGACCTGGTTCAATAAAATAGAATTATATAATTTCCTCCATCTTAGCATTGAACATAAAATATCCTAGAATAAAATGATATTGTAACATAAAATCTTTAAAACTTTTGTAACTGTCATATAAAAAACCATTTGAAAAAATAATTTTATATTAATTTTTATATAATACTAGTTTAATGAATTAATATTTTAAAATTCATTCATGGGGTAGTAAATAAAACATAAAAAGAAATTATGGTTCTTAACATGAAACAAGTCCAAAGAAAATGAGATTGAGACAAAAAACCCTTTGCTAAGATCAAAATATTTATTGTCATTAATAATCCATGAAGTGATTATACAAAAATATGTAAATATACATAAGGAAATTTTAAATATATCCTTAAATTTTATACATCAATTAAAACTAAATCATGGTATAAAAAAGTCATTGAAGCAGTGTTATGACATAATGAAAGGAAATTGAGTTAGTAAACCCCTTACACCGTGTTAATATTTTCTATGTATGTCCATTAAATTTTATAGAATATACTTATATTAATTTTTTATTTTGAAAAATCTTTTTTTCATGTTTATTATCTATTAATTAAAAAATTTATCTTAATAACTAATTTAATTACTTAATCAGTTAACTTCACATTGGGTGTTCTGTGGATGTTCAGTTCATAATTGAAAAATGGTCTCGGTATCATGATAGTGGTCAAAGATGTTTTTGTTCCATTATATCCAAAATGATATTCATGAAATTATTATCATTTTTATACATAAAATATATTTTTAGTGTCACCGATGAGGGGAGATCGTGAAAAAATAATCACATCGCTTTAGAGGGATGGGAGTCCACACTTACTCATTAAGAACATTATCATTTTTAATGGATATAAAATAAATAAGGAAAATAAAATATTATATTTAAAAAATTATTATAATGTTATAATATTAATATAAATTCATTAAATATATCCCCATGACTATCCTTGAGAGGCAGTTTTGAGAAAATGAAGCATATCGCTACTTCGTGATGGTAGACCATACATATGCTCGTAAGATGATTCCATTTTAAATGATTTGAATTATATGAAGGGAGGTGATATATATATTTTTAGAATCAAATTTATTTCATTAATATCATATATATAAATATATATATTAAATACATCTTTCTATCCATCCTAGATTAATGATTATTAGAAACAAAATTAATTTGTTCACATCATGGTGGTCCCCACGTACTAATAGAAAATGGTTTTATTTCACATTTAATGGAAAAGGATAAAGATAAGTTTATTAAAATTAAATAATAACATTTATGTAAATTAAATATACTTATGTTGTTATATAGGAATGGTTAGGTCAAAATTAAAGGAGGGAGGATAAGAATTAAAATGAACATCAAGACGATTACCTCCTATTTGAGAATGCTCCAATAGATATCTCTATAAGGACCATGTGGATGGAATTTTAAAAAAATAAAAACCTCCATAATGTATAAGATAAAGTTAATAATATCTTTTTAAGTGCTTCTTCAGGATAAGTAACTCAATTAGTTTTAGGAATAGTGGATTGGTGGTGTCATTATATAAGAGAGGATGGGGGGGGGGACTCTTGGAATTAATTAAATTATTCTATTAATATAAACTAATTTTCAAATTCAAGTGGAAAAATTGATATAATTTTAATAATTTATAAATATAATTTATAATAATCTCATCTAATAAGTATTATCCATAATTAGATAATTTTTGACCGTTATTTATTTGTTTTAACATCCCATGAACCGTTTTAATGATTACAGAGATAATAATGTGTTTTAGTATTTAGGGGTCAATAATGATAGAATTAAATGAATATGAACCCATTAATGGGATATGGTTGATATTTTTGAACCTAAAAAAATTAAATTTCAAAAAATATGTTTTTTTATTATTAAATCCTTTAATAAATTATTTTTTATATATAAAGTGACTTCAAAAGTAGTTTTCATAACTATTCTTTTAATGTTTCATTAAAAAAAATATCTATTATATAATTTAGTTAGGATATAAAATTTTAACACAATAATAATACAATATATTAAAAAAAAATATTATTGGACCCCATAAATCACTAGAAAACTTTTATTTGTAAGGTTTTCAAATTTTTTTTTGTTATTTTTCTACTGGTTGGACGAACACTATGTTAGTGTGCCACAAAACATTAAGGTAATTATTTCATAAAGAAAAATAAAAACTAAATAATGATCATAAAATAAATAAATTAATATAAAAAATTTACCTTTATAACCACTCATTACTTATTTTAATCCCTGTGAAAATTTATTATAGTTATTAAAACCAAGAGAGCGGTATTTTTATTTATTCTTCAACTTAATACTATCATCATTAGAAAAAAAAAATGGAACAACGTTTCTCTATATTTGAATAATTTATGAGGATGGTCAAAATAATTGATTCCAATATAAATAATTATGGCCACATGTATATTTTTGAACCCTTATCATATTATTTTTGACCACAATTACTTTATTTACCCTTATCGAGGTTACAAATATTCACCACAGTTACTATACATAATGATAAAAAATAAAGGGGACATGTTTACAAAATTTATAAATTATAATCCAAAATAATTTTAAATTTTTATCGAATTAAATCCATATTTTTGAAAGATATTACTTCTAAAATAAACCCACTAAAATTTATGAAAAAATATTTTCTAGAAAAATGTAATTTTAAGTATAAAATTTTTTTTCATACCAAAATTAAGTATAAAGTAAATTACAATGAAATTAATTGTATTATTCTTATTTAAAAAGAACTTATGAAATTTTAAAATCAATTCATACAAATTGGACTTTGAAAATATTAGAATGGAAATGAATTTTTTTATAAAATATTTATTTTTCCATTATTCATAGAAAACATATTATTTTCGAAAAAATATCAATATAATGACTTAATTTAATTTTGATATGAAGGCTGAGATAGTGATATAATTTTTTTAGAATATAGTTTCTGAATGTTTCAAAAAGTAATTATAATATTTTCCCACAAAATTACATAAAATCCATTTTGGAAGAAAAACTATTTTTTGATTCCAAAATTGACTTTACTAAAAAATGATTACCTATTTCCAAATAAATAATAAACAAATTTTCATTAGGGAGAAAATGATTACATTTATTTCATAATTTATTTACCCCTATCCATACCCACGAATTTTATGACTAGGTTATAATGATCTTTTAAAAAAATAATATAGTGTTGTTGTTACAGCTCGATGTTTCATGTTTAGTATGCTATCGAACATAGCCTTCTTCTAAAATCCCAGGGCATTAAATAATCTATCACCTTAATCAATTATGATATAAAAATTTTATCTTACATATGGTAAATAATAATTTAATATTTGGGAATATATTTGCTGAGAATCTATATCCTAAAATTGTAATTGTCACACCCAACCTGAAATCCTTTATATTTTACTCTTTTCTCAGTCTTTCATGTTTTTTTCAAAGCTTGAGTTTGGGTCACGATTTAAATTTTTATTTATTAGGAGTTTTTCTTGGGTAGTAGACAAGTGCGTGGTCACCTTACCGTTATCATAAACTATACGCTCACCCTAGGAACCCATGTGACCACTTTTGGATTGGGTAGAAGATATAGTTCTGTTTTCACATTGTTGTTTGATCTGTGTGGCATAACCGTGTGGTTGCCCAGTGTTTACAATAAAAAAATTTAATGAATGATATAAAATGAAATAAAATAAAATAAAACAAAAGGAAATTATTTCATAATGATGATAATTATAATAATAATAATATTATTATTGTCAAGATTATTAATTTTTTTGGAGAACCCAATCCCAATACCCTCACCACTCATGTGTGATCCCCCACTCCCCCTTCCTCCTCCCTGTGTGACCATAACCCCCTACATTCCATCCTTACTAGAAGACCCTATTACTCTAACCAACCTATCACTATAACCCTTCCCTACTCATGAAATCCCATCTGGCGACATCACTTCTTGCGCGACCTCATCCGGTGCAACACCCTCCTCCGGATCCATCTCCATCCACCATTTGTTCCTAGTTCCTTTACGAATGTCATTCAAATCGATGAGGGGGGTCCTTATCACTATTTCTACACTTTTTCTTTAGCAATTACAGTTTCCATGTCACTCATATTCCACCAGGATGAAAACCAAACCTAGGTTTTGATGTGTTTTCATTGATTCTTCAGTTCTGGGGTTGTGAAAATGGAATACCCAGTTGTGTTGGCCCATGTTTTGGAAACCGTTGTCAAAGGAAAGGTTGTTCATATTGTTTGGATTTCCCACTGCTATCTGAGGTAAGGGTTTAAACCCACTATTGTTTTTCACAGACCTAGTTTGATAATCATATGATGTTGGAGGTTCATAGTTATTATGTTTCTTGATTTTGCTGCCTTTTGAAAACTTTCATGTAAATAAAAAGGTATGTATATATATATAAAAATTTGTATAAACTCCATTTATTTATTTCCTCATGGGACTAAGAATACGTACATTTACAATATGAGATACATAAATATATATGGAAGTTTTTGAGAGCGAGTGGATGGATTATTTATTTAGAAAGTGGCGAATGCCAAGCGTTGGCTTGACCTTCTTGTGCTAGGTCCCCTATTCCTAAGATATTAGTTTGTATTTATTGTTTTCGTGATTATTTGTGAAATATGTTTTCCATATTTCTATATCAAATTAATATTATAAATATATATATATAATTGGTCTTTATCCCAGAAAAATGGCTTTGCACTTGGTTGTTAGACTTTCTCTTAAACTTTTAAGATCAATAGTATGAATTAAACATGGTTCCAATATGTGTTTTAATTGTGTTGTTATGTGATTATTTAAATAGCCATATATTTTTTTTTTAAAATTATTTCTATGAATTAAAAAATCTGTCTCATGATTTATGTGTGTGGTGCAAAAGGTTTTTTGAAAGGTTTTAAGATGCAAGGGTCTTGATAGTGGGTTTTCAAAAGGGAAATTAGTTGTTTTCAATTGAATGCCTTATTTTTTTTTATAAATGTGGGTTGTATTTTAACAAATGACATGTTGGTGCACTGGGTAACTTGAAAATGTTTATGACTATGTTCTTTAATGTAATGATATTTTGGTAGAATAGAATTGTTGGTTGATTTCTAAATATTACGGAAGCCCATTTGAAATCATAGGTAGTTTGGTGAATTTTTTGTTGATAAAATATTGAAAATGGAAGTTTATGTTAAGGTGTAGAGGACCATTTTAAAATAGTTTCTGAATGTTTCATTTCACATTGTCTTGGAAATGGATTTTGGGATGTTTAGATAAATACATTTAGGTGTGTAAAGTTAAATGCCTTTGGGAAAACTAGTGAATTTTAAAGAAAGGGTTGAATGTTCAGGTGATGTGATGGCCATGTTGGAAAAATAATGATGTGATATATATATATATATATATGTTTGTAATGTGGGAACCTCTATAAAAGGTATTTTTCTTCATGGGTTATCATATAGTGGTGTCAGTGTTGGGAGTAGGGAAGTGCGGTGATGGAAGTTAAGGTGAGTCACACATGATAGGGGCTCCTACATACACATTATAATATTATCATGGGTTTCCTAGGAATTTCTAAGAGGTGAGGTGATGGGTTTTAATCAGCCATGATTATACGGGTTGGTACCCCCTTGATTTTCTATTAGGCCAGGCAGTCATTGCCAATGGATTGGTCAATATAGGGAAGCTAGTTGGTTATAGACATAGGAGCTTCACTATACACCGATAGGTGGTTCCGAACCGAGTACATCCAGGGATTCCTCAAGGGATGTTTAAAAAACTCCCCTGATTACATACTTGTGTATTCCTTTTTTATTTTGTGTCATTTTTTTTGTTTTATCACATGAAACATTCAATTTTATTTCTATATTGAAATACAAATACTAGATTTAGTTGGTTTCTAAAATAATTTGTTTAAATGACTTGTGTTTTGGGATTTTTGTAGAAAGTGAAATAAAAATGAGTTTCCTAAAAAAAATATTATCAAGTTACATATTTTGATAAAATATTGAAAAAACATATCTTTATATTTTTTTTAAAACTATAAATATAAGATTTAACTTTAGAGGTGGGGAATCAAGCATGGTTTATTTTTGGAATTCCAACAGGACATTTCAGTTCTCACAACTACTTTATATTTTCAGGTTCAAGTTCTAGTTTTGGGTTTCTCTTACAGCGAGTGTGGTTCTATGTCTGGTGGTGATCCCCGAGGTTACATGGCGGTTTGTTTTTCTGCCTGAATTTTTCTTATTTCCATAGTTAGCATTTATATATTTCATTTAGTTTATATTTATTTGTTTTTATTTCTTAAAAGGCTAAAATCATTTCCAACTATTTTAATTTGGTGCTCGGAACTAGTTTCCATCCCATGGTGATCCGTAGCGCCCTTTGGGCTAGGCTGTGGACCGATATGGGTAACCCATTCTGGGTCGAACCATATTGTTTCGTGAAAAAATGTCATCCGAGTGGGTGCTTGTTACTTTGGATGTCAGGTAGATGGATATTAGGACTATTGTAACATAGGAGGTAGGTACAAGAAGAGCATCACAAATTATTACTCGTTCTGATCCTCGAGTTACCATGGGTATTTTGGTGTTTGAGACTTTTGTATTTATTTTGGACAGAGGAATGATAATGGAGACTATCCGATGTTACTTCACAGTCTCACATGAACTATTGACCCATGTGGGCTCCAATTGCATGATTCAAGCACCTCTTGGTTGTTAGTTCCATCTTTGGGAATGATCCACTACCCTATTAGCAGGTTTTGCATGACTAATAGTTCATCTTTTTGGTAATTTGTTATAAGATGATTTCTGTCTTTTTTTGGTCCCAGATAATGTGAGTAATGATTTAAAATAAAAAAAATGAAAAAAGTTCTTTTCGCAAGTGGTATTGAAATTGTTAAAACGGGTTTTAAAGGAAAAGGTTTTGGTTTGAAAATTTTGTACCTGATTGGTTTTTCTTAATAAAATGTTCGGGTGCGTCCTTGGGTACACCATATGAACATTTTCACATGTGAGGGTGTGTTTGGATAGTGGATGTTGGCACAAATGTATAAAATTTTATGGAAACATGTGTTACAGTTCATGGGATTACATGGGTGTGTATTTGAAATTGAAAGGATTGGAATGGTTTTTCCTATGATAATTAAAAAGAGGAATTGGTTTTGGAAATTGAATTTGGTTTAATGAGAGGGTTTTGGTATTTGGAAAATGTCCATGGATGAAAGAATTTTTAAAATTTAAATGAAAATGGAGTCTATTGAAAAGGAATATCTTGGTTATGCCAGTGTGTGTTTGACTTAAAAGCTGTTTGTTTTTGATCAAGTTGTTCATTTTAGTTGTGTTTTGTTTTTATTCTTGTTTTGGTTGGTGTTTTCCTTGCTATTCAGAAAATTAAACATGGAAAGGCTCCCAAAATTTCTATGGAGTCATTCCCAGTTTTTGATTCTTCTCAAATACTTCTTTTCCTTTATAGTGATCTAGGTCAATTAGAGGTTGTAGAGTTTCACAAGGAGATAAAATGAATCTTTAGGTTCTCAGGAACTCCCAAGGATGTTAGAGTTCGTGTTGTCCTAGGGTTCCTTGAGGGTATAACTTCAGACTAGTGAATGTCAGTTGTCCCATCTTCGAGGGAAGCTGGAATGACATGGTAGTTGTTTAATACAACATTCATCGAAGGGTTTATACCCGAGGAGGTGAAATAGACGAATGCGCAAGAGGTGTGGGATGATTAGAAGTGCCAAAAGACCATGAAATCCTATGTTGACCACTTCAGAGAGTTTGTTTCTTACTCTCTAGATGCGGTGTTAGATGATTCGATGAAAACTATTCTTTTTATTGGTGTCTTTATCCTAAAATTGGTGGAAAGGTACTCTCATCCCATCAATTCAATCTTGAGATGCTTGTAGAAGATGCCTTTTTAACAGAGATGGTCTTCGGGGTATAGTCAGGGGTAGACTTTTCTCATGTACATTCCCCATCGGGTAAGCCAGGTGTTCAAGATGAACCCGTTTCTTAAAAATATCCCCCAGCAGTTCTAGATTCTAGTTTATCAAACATCCCTCTTATATGACCTAGTGTTGCTGGGTTGTGCATTCAAATTCTTCTTTTTTACGTTCTATTGAATACATGCCTATTTTGGATGCTTGTTTCATCGGGAAGTGTTTTCTAGGATGCGTCGGCCAAAGAAGATGTTGTGATCAGAGAATGTTAACATGTGACTATGAGGCAGGAGATTCTTCAACCATAAGGTCTCCAGCTACTTCACCTAGAGTAAAGCTCGTGCATGGTTATAAGTTACTGAGGATGTGTGATATTTAGACCCAGTTTTTCTCTCCATGTTGGGGTGGGAGTGTTTAAAGTGTATATTATAATTTATAGTACTATTTTAAGTTCAGGTTTTTCTATAAAAGAGTGATGTATTTGTTTCTTTGTGATCTTAGTTTTTTTTTTCAGTTGAACGTGTCTTGTAGAATTTTTTTTCGTTGAGTGTGTTTACCTCTAGTGTGGTTTGATATAGGCTTAGTTAGGATTTTTTGGTGATTTAAGTTCCTTAAGAAGAATTGATGTTTTTAGTTGTGCTCGGGTTCGCTGTTTGGGTAAAGTTCATCCAATGGGGTCTTCCACAGTGTTGTGGGTTTTTGGTTTGGGATAAGAGTTCTATGTTTCAACAGAGGTGTTGTGTCACTAATCCTAATAAGGATGGATTCATTTAAGTATTTACTTTCATATCCTCATGGGAAATTATTAGTTCTGACGGTGTTGTTATAGGAAGTTCCTTCATCCCGGTTTCCTAGTATGCTGAGGTTTCCTATTGTGGGATTTACATTTTTGTCCAAGCGGTGTGGTTGGGTTGTGTGGGGAATTAAAGGAGTTTGGGTAGGGAGTTCCCCTGTCCCCAG
Organism: Viscum album; assembly: GCA_963277665.1. Taxonomy (NCBI): domain Eukaryota; kingdom Viridiplantae; phylum Streptophyta; class Magnoliopsida; order Santalales; family Viscaceae; genus Viscum; species Viscum album. The sequence continues at coordinate 281,068,700 of OY728136.1, read as the reverse complement.
TTTAGGTGGTGGTGTTTCTTGGGTTTTGAAGCTCCCATGCTAGTTAATTCCTTATGTTGGAGATAAATCCCGTCATGTTTCCCCCTAATTTCTTTAAACTATAGTTTATTTTGATTAATCAAGTGTGATTGGTAGAGTGAATAGTCACCCCGTGGTTCATGGTTTCTGCCGATGTTGACTGGGCGTGCACTCGAGTTTTGGCTATCATTGGTCTTGGAGACTCTCAGTGGGTAGAAATTATCCATGATGGGTATAATTATCACACCTCGACCCGAGATATTTTATATTTTACTCTTTTTGCAGTCTCACAACTCTGGGTTAAAGCTCAGGTTTGGGTCCCTATTTAAACTTTTGAGGATGGGGAGTGTTTGGTGGGGTTTAGGCTCATTCACAGTCATTGTATGGTTAGTGAAAATCATGCGGTTATCCCATGCACTCATGCAGACAATTCTAGAATGGACAGAAGCTACCTCACGGTTCATGCACAGTCACAGGAGCCATGTGTAGAAACCGCGTGGTTTCCCAGTGATTACAATAAATAAATTTAATGAAAGAAATAAAATGAAATAAATTATAAAAAAGTAAAATCAAATGATTTTATAATGATAATAATGATATTATTATTGTCAATATTATTAAATAATATTATCATTTTTAGTATAATAATAATTATTATAATAAATTTGTTTTTTTTTTTCAAAAACCGAACCCCCTATCGTCACCATTCCCATGAAACCCCTCTCTTCCCCATCCTCCATCCTATGAAACCTAACCCCCTATGGTTCTTCCATCAAGACACACCCTCATCCTCCAGTCACCCAATAAATGACTCCCTTCGCTGATCGTATGACCCCATTCAGTGGTGCCCCACCTCGGGAGATCTCATCTAGTGCGACCCCCTCCTCCGGCTCTCTCTATGTCCGCAGGTTGCTCCCAGTTCCTTTGCAGATGTCATCTAAATCGACTAGGTGAGGACTTCTCCCTATGTTTACACTTTTAATTTGGTCATTTTGGCTTCCCCATCACTAGGATTCTTCTTTTTGAAACCCTATCATAGGGTTTGATGCATTTTATTCGATTCTTTGGGTCTAGGGTTGTACAAATGTCCCCCAAGTTGCATTGGGCCATGTTCCTGACCCAGACGTCGAAGGCGAGGTAGTTCATCTTGTTTTTCTTTCCCACCACAATCCAAGGTAAGGATTTAAAACCTATTTCATTTTTCTCACCCTTAATTTGAGAATATTATGATGTATAAGGGTATTAGTTATTATGTGTAGTGATTCTGGTGACATTGAATGATTCACGGGCATATACAAATGTTTGTATATATATATATATATATCTCTCTGTGTGTGTGTGTGTATAATACATGTGTGTAATCCCTCATTGTCTTTGGAATACAATCATTGTGTTTAGAGTATATATAAATATATATGGAAGTGTGTGCGCGTGAGTGGATGTGTGCTTGAGTTAGATAAATCGAAATGCAAAGCGTTGGCTTAGCCTGCTTGAGGTTGGTCCCCTACACCAAAGCCTTTAATTTGAATTCCATACTTTATTGATTATTTTTGAAATTTGATATTCCAATTTTTATATTAAATTAACAAAAACACTAATATATATATATATATATATATGATTGTTCATGGTCTTTAAAAAATGGATTTAAACTTGGATTTTAGAGTTTTTCTTAAACATTTGAGAACAATAGTTTCAATTAAGCATGGTTTCAAGCTTTAATTTAAATGTGTGTTGATAGATTTATTTAGTTACCCTACTAAATTATTTTGGAAATTATTTCTATGAATACCATTGGTGTTTCATGATTTATTTGTGGGGAATGAAAGTTGTTTTTGAATGGTTTTATGACGTGTACGGTTTGAATGTGGACTTTCCAAATGGAAATTGGTTGTTTTTGAGTGAATTTATTTTTTGTGATTTATAAATTTCCTAGGTGGTTTAATAAATTAGTTGTTGGTGGAATGAGTAACTTGAAAATGGTTCAATAATGTTCCTTAATGTTCATCAAATTTGGTACATTAGAAAGGATGGTTGATTTTTAAATGTTACATAATCCCTTTTGAAATCTTTTATTTTTTGTTAAATTTTTTATTATGGATTTGAGAAAAATATTGAAAATAGAATTATATTTGATGATGTAAAGGCCCATTTGGAAATAGCTTGTGAAAGGTTCATTTAATATTGTCGTAGAAATTGATTTTGAGATGTTTTGATAAATTCATTTTGGTGTGTAAAGATAAAGGCCTTTGGGAAAAGTAGTGCATGTTAAAGAATGATTTGAGTGTTTATGTGATATTATGGGATGATTGGAACCTTATTGACGTGATATATATATATATATATATGTATATATACTTGTGTAGTGGGAAACTCTGTAGGAGGGATTTAACTTCATGGTTTATCATATAGTGGTGTCTGTGTTTGGGGTAGGCAAGTGAGGTGATTGAAGGTATGCTGGGTCACGCATGCGAGGGCCTCCTAATTACAAAGTAAATTGTTATCATGAGTTTCTTGGGTGCTTTTTTGTCAACTGATGGTTTTTGACCATCCTTGATTAAACGAGTAGGTACCTCCAGGATTTGCTGTTAGGCTAGGAGGTCATTTCCATTGGATTAGTTAGTTGAGGGAGAGCAGTTGGTTATAGACTTACGAGATTCACCATTTGTTGGAAGGTGGTTTCAAATGGATTATATTAAGGGATATCTCTAGGGAAATTACCATGATTAAATAATTATAAATTACTATTTTCTTTTGTGTAAATTTTGTGGGTTTTATCTCATGACACATTTACTTTTCTTTTTATATTAACGTGATTGTACTATCACTAGTTGGTTTTTAAAAGAATTTGTTGAAATGAATTTTAATTTAGGAATTGTTTTAGAAAGTGAATTGAAAAGATGTTTTTCTTAAAAAAATATCATCCCATTACATATTTTGATAAAGAATGAAAACCCATATTTTTTACATTCCCTATTTTCAAACTAGCAAGAAAAGATTTAACTTTAGGGGTGGGTAACCCAGAGTGGTTTATTTTTAGCAATACTACTGATCATTATGGTCCTCATACATACTTTTTATTTCCAATTATAGGTTCTAGTTTTGGATGAATCTTGAAAGCAGCATGGTTCTGTGTCAGGTGGTGACCCATGAGGCCACTTGGAGTTATGTTTGGATGCAAAAATTTATCTTATTTCCATTTACAGTGTTTATCTATTTTGTTGAATTTATATTTATTATCTTGTCTTTTATTTACATGCCAAAATAATTCCCACCTTTTTTACTTTGTTGCCCAATACTAGTTTTCATCCCTTGGTATTTGAAATTCCCTTCAAGCCATGCTGTGGACCGAATCAGGAGATCGGTTCAGGGTCGACCAGGTTTCGTTCATGATTGTTAATAAAACATCCTTTTTAAATGAGGGAAAGGGAAATATGAAGGGCATCTGAAATAACAGGTAACTAGGCTCCCGAATAGTAGGAATATACTAAGAAGTAAAAATATAGACAGAGAGGAAAAAATTAATATCTAAATAATTATGAAGAGTGAAAAAGAAAATTAATCATAGAAAGTTATTAACCATGAGAATATTAATGACCACAAAACCATAAACCAACGAGGTTCGAAAAAGACTATATATTCATCATAAGAGATTATTAGAAAGAATTTTATTTTATTTTGACGATATTTTATCAAAAGGTTAGGGATCATTTTTTATTAAGATAGAGAACATGATAAAATACACTTAATATATTTATTTATATCGATAAATATAATTTAACCCATTGGTTACACGTTTCAATCATTTTCACCTTTATTTCCTCCCATATTTATATAATTAATACCCAATTTGAATATTTCGTATTAATTAAGCATTAAAAATAACCTCCTATTGATGATGGGATATATAAAAAATGAAAATATATTCCTGATATCTTTAATAAATACAAAATGGTTAGCACATAATAAGATAAAACCAAAAATTAATAAAACTTCATATGAAGAAATAATTCATTTTAATCCAAAATTTCCACAATGACAGCAATGGTTAAACATAGATCATTATAGAAATAAATAATGCTATATCACTATTAGGCTCAATGACCTCAATATAGAAAATGTTTTTACCTAGAAGGTTATCTTATAACAATCATCATACATCCCCAAAATGTTGTAGAAATTTTTGAAAATGATATTTCATGTTAAATTACATGGTAAACCTAATGGTTACTCGTACCAAAACCTAATAAAAAATCATACAAAGTATCATTAATCACATCAAAATCCCATCACTTAATACCTAATAATTTTTGTATATGCCGTTGAATATTTTATCTACCATAAACCTAGAAACAAATTATGGTGTCTATAAATGATAAGTTAACCTCACAAGAAAATATCATAATCTCTAATGTTATCTAAAATCTTCTCTGTGAATAACTACAGAAACCCCAATACACTAACTCTTGAATTTGGTTATATAAACATAATCTTTATATATATTAATTTGACTGTAAAAAACATGGGGGTAATTTTAATTGTAAATAATTACAACATCAAAAGATGTTGTTGGATCACTTAAATACAAGAGTAACTACTCATTTTAGAGTTGTATAAAATTATGAAAAAATATGACATAATAATTCCAAGGTCTTTTATTGGATGCTTTTCCTATACACACGTCTTTTATTATTCCATACTACATCTTCATCATCCTCCCACAATATTCTATATATAATAAAACCTTATAGATAATACTTAGTTAAAATCATTATTCATAATCAATTGAAAAGGAATTATAAGAAATTTGTGTGCTCAAATTCATAGTAAGTGTAATAATATGCAATAACCATTGAATATATTCGATGAGAACAATATGAGCATAATGTAATGAGAACATATTCATGGAGAATGAAAATTTCATAAGAGAATTCATACGCATAAAAACCAATATCATTAAATATGCGACATGAAATGAACATTAAATAAATTAATGAATCATAAGAATAATGAAAAACAAGCCATGAGACGTCAAATTGATTGAATTGACCATTAAAACACAATGAAATAGTACAAAAATAGGTCGGTTTCTTTGAACATTATCTTTATTGACCATATTCAATCAGTTTAGAAATAACTATATTATAGTTAAATCTATAGGAGAAACCTTCCCTGTTAAATCCCATAAGTTTCCTTTAAAGAAAATGAACATCACCCAATGCATTATAGAGATATATCAGGATCACCCATCATCATGAGCTAAATTGTGCCCCCATCACGAACAATAATATTTAAGTACCATAAATGAATATAACACATGGAAAATTTCATTTTCATAATATTTATTTTATATAAATCCTCAATTCCTTTATTTTTTTATTTACCCATGGAAAAAATGAATTCTTGAAAAATATCTTTAAAAAATAATCATATTACATCTATAGAATGTATATGGATAGTATCAAAAGATTATTTTCCTAGTGAAGTAAAGGAAAAATAATAGATATTGGGATAGATGACAATACCATTAACTGAACATTTAAAACATTTCAATGAAAAAGTGGGAAAATACCTTTTTGTTTTGTTAGCATTAAAAAATCACAAAATATTGGAAAAATGACTTTTTTTAAAACAAATATGTAAAATTTTATAGTAATATTTAAATAAATAAAGAATTATGATGCTGGTAGATGGAGTTCATGCAGTATATGCGAAAAACAATTCCTTTACACATTGGTAATGAAATTAAAAATGAATCATATGTGAAATGTTTAAAATATTTATTTTTCTATGTAACTTATTATATTATTTTCAATCGAATTTTTTAAAATATATAATGAAATATTTTCAATTTCAGATAATGAGATGATTCGAGATTATGATGCCTAATGATCTCGTAATTGATAATTGAAACATATTAAACATATTAATATTATATTTGGGTAAATTTTATGAAAAATTGGAATAAAACTTAAATAGAGAATTATATCATAAATATGAAACTTTTGTGGAGTCTCAAATTCAGGATTTACCCAAGGCATGATCTAATCTCTCTCGGTGTTGGGTTTTAGTGAAAAAGTTTTTTGGGGTGAAAATATAAATAAATATAATTTATTATAATGAAACATCTATGTAATTAATTATTTATAAATTCACATTTATTGGTAAATCTCAATGCTCACCTCATAACCCTAGAGATGGAGAGGGGATCCATTGGAGAGATATTGGTGAATGAAAACAGATCAGGTGATCAAATCGATACTGCATGGATCATCTATACCAATGCAGGTTGAGGATCTCTCCAACGACTACAATTCAAAATCATTCCTCATCAGAAATTGATTAAAATTTAAGGTAAGACATTTTTATGAGGTTTTATCTTAGTTTTATTTCTCCCATGATAAATATGAATCAATGAACTAACAGGTTGATTCGTATGCCGATCTTATTGTGGGTATTGGGGTTTTGACATAGGATTTGTCAATTTTTACTATTTAATAATCATATATCATTATTTTTAATCATAAAAAATATGGATCAAGGCTATAAAGAACATTGTTCGAGGTCCGTTCCTCATATTTATGGTATGTGAATTTATTTCTTCATTATTCTTCCATTCATCATCGATGTTTCTTTTTACTTGTGGTTCAAAAAAATATTTTTTAATAAATAATTGTGCACCCATTATTTAGAAAAATGGATTTATAACGTGGAACTAGGTTTGTTAGTGATGATTGATAAAGATATGATGGTAGTGATGATGAATTGACAAAAGATAAGAGTTCTTGATGGTGGTTTAGTGTCTTTAGAGATGACCTGACTTTAAGATGATTCTCGATCAAGATTGATAACCATAATCTAGACATTTGTGATGATCAAGAATGGTTAACCCATGTCTGTGATCCATGGGTGAGAATTTTGGAAGACTTTTCAATGGTGGCAGTTCATATGGATAACACATAAGGAAGATGTGGGTTCTAAAAGTTTCCAAACTATAGTATGTGTAATTCGGAGATACGAGCCACATGGGATGCTGGTATCAGCTCTTGGGTTTTCATGGAGTAGAAAAGTGTCACACACCATATGACAGATGGGACATTCCTTGTGACTCCTTCCCGACAGCTCGACATGTATATCAATGGAAACATGACCACAAACATAGCTAGATACAAAGGCGTGAGTAGAGTTCACAAGAATGATGCGATACTAGAGAATGACAAAGTCCATGACAAGACCTGGTGACATCGGCGTGACCATATGTACACAAGTCTAGTCATGCACATTCCCATGTACAATATTTGCAGTAGACACCATTTACCCTATTTAAAATCTGTATACTTATTTGAGGATGTAATGGAGCCCTAGTTCCCCTCAACATGGGCATTTTTCATTTGGGTGAATTACCTTGATCCATTACCTAAGGGTATAATTTGGTATTACCTCCTGAGGATTGGGTTGTGATACCATTGAAAGTAATCAGTCTCAGATATATATTCTCAGAACCCACCACTAACAAAATAAGAATACTCTACCGTCTTCTATTTTAATTGGGGTGTTCAGAATTATTGTGACCTACTATTCCTAGGCATTGATCCTCTACTTGGATGGTTAATATAGATTGGTTTGTTGATATACTGTATGAACCTGGTTATGATCAACATCTATGTATCATTCTCTTAAAACTAACAATGTGTACTTTATTATGGCGAGACATGATGAGAATGAAATATTATGTAGATTCCATTAGTGTTATCAAACTAATAGAGTGATTTCTCCTAGGAATGAGTGTCTACAAACTCTTGAGTAGAATCTCATGCTAGAAATATGGTTTGGACCTTACCTTTATACTTTGTTTCCTCCACGAGTGTATTTTTATTTTTCTATAATTCTAATATTTTTATTGATATATCCATGTGATGGCCTGAATACTCTTGGTTGTTTATGATTAGTGATATTATGGTGTCACATTGAGTATTTTTATACTCACCCCCACATGGGATCTTCCTGTACAAGTCATTTTTATATAGATGGTCAGTCATTCGATGGTGATCTCAGTGGAATATAAGAAGATGGATCTTTGATTAGTATAGAAAGACCATGGTTCATACCATGAGTCACATTTTACTCTAGACCCATCTTTCTAGAAGGTTCCACATCTTTAAAATTTATGGTGGGCATTTTATTTATCCCTTTTTCTTTCCAATATCACTATCATATTCTAATTGTGGTATTTATATGTATGAATTCATTTTGTATTAGTTTTATTTTATATTTATGAATTTTATGGGCTTGTATATGTGTGTGAGCATAAAGTTACAATAGGCGAAGGCCTCCCATGTGACTTTTATTCCTACTCAGCACTGATCACAAACATATTGACTTTTTGCTGTGGGATTGGGGTAATCACACTCTACTTATTATTGGACAAGAGGGCCCTAGTGGGTTAGGTCTTGGTAGAGTGGTATCTTAGGTAGTTCCATATTAGGACTAGAGTTTTGAGTTATTTTCAGTTGTGAGATTGGTTTGGGTTTTATGGTAGTGATGTTAAATATTACATGAAGGAAATTCAGACCAGGGATTCCATAGTTAGTGTAGCAGTTGACATATCCATAGACCAAGACATTAAATATCATTATTTTGAATCAGTACTTATAGAAATTTGTTACCGAGAAAACATTTCTACATGCATCATATTATAATGGGATATGTGTCATTTCCTTCTTAAGTTATCTACATAGATATACTCATTGACCATGATATATATTCTATATTTTAGGATCCCTCCATGATGATTCCAAAATAGGATTCAGAAGAAGGATAATGAGAATAACCCCTTTAGTAATGAGGCTTCAATTGACAGACCTATTTATGAGTCAATGTCTCTGTGTGGTTTTCCAGCCTTACCACCACCCATCAAAAATTAGATTATACCAGCATCACCAGAGAAGGAGGTTCATAGGTTGAGTTCATTTCACGAGTTTTATCATCGGCGACCCTGCATATTCTAGGTTGAACAATACCCCCATGAAGATAGATATTTTATGAAGGTGGTTATGTGAGTCCTTTTACCCATCAGGTCACCTTAAGTCCAAAAGGTGGTGCTATTGGAAAGCCTTCTTCAAGGATCAATAGGGAATTAATGGAATATTGTGGCTCTATCTTACAATGGGGTGACTCTTTCATTGACAGAGTTTGAGCTTCTTTTCCGGTATGAGTACTCTCAATATTTAATGTGAGAAATTCATATACATGATATTTTTACAACTATATTAGTGAAACATTACTATTTCTATGTATTCATGGAGGATCAATAATATATCATTATACTCGATAGATATGGGTTTTGATCGTTTATTTTTAGAAAAAACTATCGAGAGCAGTCTAAATAGATATATATTATCAACTATGACACCTCTATATATTCCAACATATGTAGGGGTGTTGGAGTATTCCTTTTTGGTAGAGATATTTCTTGTTAAGGAGACACCTCATGTGGGTACCAGTGGTGGGCAAACATAGGGAGAGACTTTGGAAGTAATTAGATAATGAAATTTTTAGTGATATGGACATGTGGGACATTTTAGGAGGTAATTTTAGGATATAGAGAATACATTTTATTGGTTTCTGGATGGTTCTAGTCATCTTAGAGAGAGGCAGTTCTACTCTTGTGATGTTCATGGACATCTCACACTATATTTCCTGACCTTCCAAACAACTACCCATGATATCAGGTATGTGATTCAAAGATAGAGGCAATGGTAGGAGAAAAAAGATCTATTGGGCTGCAAGTTTAGAAGAGGTATAGGGAGAGAAGATGGAGGATGAATATGAATAAACTTGTTTCCAAAACAACCCCCAGGTGGTCCTCTCCATGCTCATGTAGATGGTGGACTAGGGAGAGTGCAACTGTATGTTGTAGATTACTATGATCTGGAGGAGAAAGTGATGATTGGAGGAAGGTTCTTTTTATTTTATAACTTATATATATATATATATATATATATATATATATATATATTTAAGATACATTTTCTTGAAACAGTTTTATTTATAAATCCCTATTTTGACATCTAGAGGTTATTGATGATCCATTGGATCGACCCTTATACATAGAGTATCTTACCAGAGATGACTCAAAAATTATATACTTTTTCTTATAGCATAATAATGTGCGTAGACAATAGAGTTTCTTACAAGATCCCGTTATGAACATAATGAGGCCTTACAATGTCATCTTATACATGGAATGGCTATACACAATTCATGAACATATTCACTATTTTAGGTAGACGATGTGGTGTTTCCAGTTGATGCGATGTGGGTTTCCTTCACTGGAAAGAAGAAGAACCTAGATGTGCAGGATGGACTCATAAATTTGAGGGTGCATTAGTTTACTCACATGTTTTGTAGCATTACTCTTGGAATAGAGGATGTTATGGGATATCAATTTCATAACATGGTGATTACATATGAGGAATGTCTTGCTGAGGATGTTCTAGGCTTACCTCACTATCGTGTGTAGTATTTTTCATCGATATACATACAAGGATTTCCTTGATATCTGTTCTAGTATATTAGATGGCTCCCACAAAGGTTTGAATATTGGCGGTGCATTTGGGGGACATTTAGAGGAATAGATTTTTTAGTCATAGTGTTTCCCCCTTGGCAGCCCTGGTCTTGTTCGCTATAAATGAAGATGAGATCTTGAGGTTGTGAAAATATTATATGTCCTTGAACCAGATGAAAATGAAGAATAACTATCTAATGTCAAGGATTGAAATCCTATTATATCACTTGATACGTTCACGATGGGTTTCTACGATTGACCTCATATTGGGATATCAATATCTCTGAGTAAGTTATGAGGATATAATGATTATGGGATTCATATGTCTCTACATTCACCATGAGTACTTGGTGATTCTTTTTGGTGTAGTGAAAACCACTTCAATGTTCATGGGAATCATGAACCAAATCATTTAGCCTTTATTTGATCGGGTTTTGGTAGTATTTATCAATGATATCATAGTATACTTAGTAGTCAAGGAGGAGCACATGAGAGGAATGAGGATGGTCCCAGAAAAAATCCATGATAACCAGATTTATGAGGAGGTCTGAAAGTGTGTCTTCTTGATTTAGCTAGTACACTTTCTGTTACATGAAATATCAAGGAAGGGAGTTAGAATAGACCCCACAAATGGTTGGAGAATTGTATCATTGGGATCCCCTCATGATCATGACCGAGGATCTAAGTGTCATAATGTTGGTAGGCTACTATAGGATATTTTTGCCTAATTTCTATAGGTTATCACTACCTTTGACTACTTTTACATGAAAGAGACATTCTTTCATGCAGACATAAATTTTTCAGAAATGTTCGTAGGAGTTGAGGATTAGATAGAAGAGTTCCCCCATATTTAGGATTCTGGAGGAGGGTGTCAATAACCTTGTGTTCTATGATACTTTAGGGGATGAACATGGTTGTGTTATAATGCAGATGAAAGAGGTGATTGCCTGTGGTTCTAGGAAGTTGATGGCTCATCATAAGAACTACATGAAACATGATCAGGAGTTGGAAGAGGTATTCTTCACTATAAATATGTTCTGACACTACTTTATGGGTGAGTGGTTTTTCATCTACTATCTTCATAAGAATTTCAAGGGTATCTTAACTTAGAAGCATCTTAACATGAGAGAGATGGGATGGATAGAGTTCTTCTAGGACTAAGACTTTGAGATTGTCTAAAATCGTGGGATGTTTAACATGGTTGTAGATTCCATCAGCTTGGGATATTGTTCTCTATTATTAATTGAGGATTTAGAGAAGTTACCTCATTGTATTTTTCCTTAATGAACAAGGATGGTGATTTATATCTAAAATTTATAGTTTTTATCCACCGATTATATAGTGTGTCAGGGAGGACCAGTAGGGAGATAACGGATGTGACACAATGTGTACATAGATATCCAATGGACATTTTCATGATGTATTTTCAGATGGTTGAGATATTATAATCCTTTTACGAGGATAGATGATTGAACTACTGTTCTTTTAGCAAGAGTTGATGATGAATATATATATGTTCCCATTGGTTGTACAATCACCGAGACCTCAAACTTTAGTTCTAGTTTCTATGAATGAAGATGTTAGTAGAAATTTTGTCTCTTTATGTCTCGCATGTTAGTAGGTGAAGGCTAATGACCCGGTTCCGAAAAGGGTTATCTCAACCCCTTGAGTTACCAAAGTGGATGCAAGATGGTGAATCTAAGAAATTTATGTTTGGGTTACCACATACATCTAGAAAAAAAATTCATCATTGTGAACATTAAATAACTTACCAATTCAAATGAATTCTTATCTATATGGGAGAACAATTTATTAGAGATGGTGATAGACCTTTACTTTTTTGTGATAGTCCGTCTTCATTGAGATCCCTTGATGATAATTGATATCATGATGCTCACTTCATATATGGATTATAAATAGGATTATAGGACGAATTTGGGACTCTGTTAAATTGTAGAGTGAAATTTAACTCCTAGATTAGGTAATGACAGATTAGACCATTAATGTCATAGAATCAAGCAAAAATATTAGATGATAGAATTTGGATACTTTGGGAGGATGATCTACCCTTGGAGGGGTTTCTAGTGAATAACATTTACCATTCCACTATGGTATGAAACTATTCAAGGCTTTGTATGGGAAGCCCTATAGGTAAATACGTTGTTGGACTGATCAAGTAGTGCCTTGGATCATAGTCCCAGAGGTTTTGTGTTCTATGATAGAGAATTTTCATTTCCTCGAGGAGCATATGTGGCTTCATATAGATATTAGATGAGTTATGAGTCACAACGATGGAGGACTTGGGAGTTCAAGGTGGGATACCTAATGTCCTTGAAGGACACACATCGATGTGGGTATCTATGATTTGGCCGAGGCAGTAATCTATCCCGAAGATTCATTGGAATTTTCCTGATACTATTTAGGATTTATGAGGTTGAATATCTCTTTTCTCTACTGGCATAGTTAGACCAGGTACATGATGTCTTACAAATGTTCCAACTAAGGAGATATGTGAATTACACATCACACATTATTGATTGGGGTGAGATGTAAATTGATGTTTAAGTCACCCCTGTAGACTACCCATTGGATTTTGAGGATCGGTAAGAGAATATCCTCCACATGTGAGTGATTCCTATATTGATTGTCAGGTGGAAGAATGACAATCTTTAGGAGGGAACCTAAGATCAGGAGAATCAGATGTGACCTCAGTACCCACAAATTTTTGTGTAGTCATATTTTCTTTAGTGGAAATGAATACCCACAGTGTGGAGAATTTAACTTCTCTATTTTTTCTAGGAAATTATTTGAAACATATATTGTAATATTATCAGAAACAGATGCTGAGACAACCTAAGATGCTGATCCCCGATGACCTTAGAATTTATATTTGAAATCTTTTAAATATATGAATATCACAGGTTAATAGTTATCCTAAAAAATTGGAATAACTCTTAAATTTCATCTCAATTCAAAAATCCAAGACTACCATTGAGGTCAGAATATCAGATTCACCCTACATATGACATTATCATTATCAGTGTCCGGTGTTTGTGAAAAAGTGGTCGCATACAAAAATAATAAATAATTTTTTTATTATATTGATGCAGTAACCTAATTTATAATCTATAAATACCCCATTATGGATGAATCATAGTTTTATATTCATAACCCTATAGATAAAGAGAGGATCTGTTGATGATACTTTGGCCAATGAAAACCAATCTGAGGATCATATTTATACTGCCGGTATCATCCACACCAATGGAGTTTGAAGATCTTGAAAAGGGATATTATGTAGGATCATTCTTCATAAATGATACATCCAAAAGTGAGGTATGAAATTTTTTATGTGAATATATCCCTGTTTGATTTCTCCCATAATGATCATGATTCAATCAAATAATGGGCTCATTTGTGGGAGGATTATTTTATGGGTATGATTTTGTTCAACTAAGGATTTGGGGATTTTAATTGTTGAATAAGTATATCTCTATGATAAATATTATAATATAAATTAATAGAGGCCAATATGAACATTTACGGAGGCATGTTCCTCAATTTTGTTGTTTGTGCATGTTTTCCCAATTATTCTTATATTCATCACTAGTGTTTCAATTGACCACGGGTTTAAAAAAATAACTTAACATAAATTTCTATAAAAACATTATATGATGAAATAGATTAATAATATGGTTCCAGGTTTGGTATTGGCAATGGATCAAGATATGATTTTATTGTTGATGAATTGGGACTGAATCATTGTTTGTAGTGCAGGTTTTGGCCATGCGTGATGATATGGCTAGATGGACATTCCTAATAAAGATGGATGACCAATATATAGACTCCGGTGATGATGAAGAATAGTTTTCATAGATCTGTGATCCATTCGAAATAATTTTTAAATATCTAGTAGTAACTGTGGTATAGAAAAAAATGAGTGATGAACCTGTAGGTTTTATAAATTTTCGCACGACACAGAATGTAATCTGGAGTTACACACTATGTGGGGCCCTAGATGTAGTTCAGGGGTTTCCGTATAGAATAAATGGGTCACAAACCTTTTGAAATGTGTCACACATCATGTGACGCCTCCCTGGTAGTGGAACACGTATCTCAGAGGATACACAATCATAGACATGGCTGGGTACACAAGAATGGGTAGAGTACACGAGCAGTACTCAACACTTAGGCACGCCCTGGTACACAACATGGATTAGATGGATGGGAATTTCCATATGTACATGGGAATGGGAAGTGGAATTTTGAATACACACAAGAAAGTCTAAGTTTAGTGGTATATGTTGTGTACCGTATTTAGACACCATTTACTTTTTTGAAGATGGATTGGACCCCCTGTTTCACTCAACATGGAGAAGTTTCTTTAGGGCGTGTTCCCTCGACCCATTAAATAAGGGTATAGTATGGTATTAAATCATGTCGAAAGGATTGTGATCCACTATAATGGAATTAGTCTCAAATTTAGTTTTTGAAATCCCCCATGGCCCTAGGTACAATCCTCTTTAATATTTTGACCATTGTTTGGTTATTGAAATTACCATGAATAATTTACTTGGGAATCAATCCCCTACATAGTGGGTTAATACATATTGGGTTGTTATTATACTCCATGGATTATATATGGTTCCAATCCATGTATCATTATATTTTTACACACATCATGTACTTAATTATGGAGTGAACGAACATGAATGATATCTCATATAGATTCTATCAGTGCCATCAGACTTACAAAGTAATTTCTTCTAGGCGAGTGTTGCTATGGATTCTTGAAAATAACCTTTTTATATACCTCTTTGATGAGCTAAAAAATCATTCTTATTTATGATTAGTGACTTTAGGGTGTCCTACTCGGTATTATTATACCCACCCAATCCAGGGATATACCTAAAAATGTTAGGCATTATATATAATACCATCCATTTGATGGGGTTCATAGTGGAATTGGAGAATATAGAGAAACCATTTGTCTAGATTGAACATGATTAATACCATGGTCTATATTTGACTTTATTCCCCTCTTTCAAGCAGGCTAAACTTCTTTATATTTTCGATGGGAATTATATTTTTTCCTTTTTCATTCTGGTATTACTTTCGTACTATAATTTTAGTATTTATATGTCTACATGCATTTGGTATCATTTTTATTTTACATTTCATCATTTTGTGGTCTTGGATACGTTTTTGTATGTACAAGTATCTTATTATAAGGCTTCCCATTTGATTTTTATACCTACTCAATGTTGGTATCCAACCCAAGGGATATTGAAGGTGATCTTGGGGTAGTCACACTCTGCTAATCACTGGTGAAGAGGGACCCAATGGGTTGCGTTGTGAAATTTAAACACTTTCCTGAGGTGTAAAATTTCGTAAAAAATTAGTTTGAAAAAATAATTTGTGTATACTAAAAAAAATTGATTTTTTTAAAAACAAGGGTATGGATAAGTAAATATTTCTGATCAAAAAGAGATATATGATCAGTTCTTATTAAAAATATTCTTTTGATGTTCATCTATACTAGAGGGGAAAAAATATAAAAAAATACGAAACCAACCTAAATGATCATATAATAAGAAAATAGATGTGTTTAAATAAAATAAGATCATTTAATTTCCTCTAATGAAACATTGAACATAAACAATCCTAGCATAAATTGAGATTGTAACATAAAACCATTACCACATTTGTAAAATTAAAATTGTATTCCATTGGATGAAATAATTGTATATGGATATATAAATACTATTAATTTTATGAGTTAACATGTCAAAATTCATTAATGTGGAATTAATTACACAATTCAAAAAAATAGTGGTGCATGACACTAAACAAGTCTCAATAAAAATTTATTGAGGCAATGAAAACCCATCAAAATACCAGAACATTTGAAGTGGAAATCAATTCATGAAGAAATTATTTGAAGATAGGAAAATTTTCATAAAATAATAGTAAATAAAATAATGAAATATATAGAATAAATAATATATAATAATGCCATTACAATGACAACGAAGAAGTATTACAACTTAATTAAAGGAAATTGTGTAAAAAACCCCCATACCTAAAGTCCAGACATTCTATGTATGTATTTTAACTCATATAGAATAATTTTTTATTAATTAATTAATTTATAAAAATAATTTTACAGGATTAATAATTTAACATTAAACCATTTATTTCATTTATTTTGGGGAAATATCAAATTACTCAACCTGTTATGTTGACGTTATGTGTTTTGAGGACGTTTAGTTGATAATTGAAAAATAACTTCTGTGTGTTGACTATGGTCAAATAGGTTGAGGTTACATAACTAATGTAATATTATTCATGAAATAATTATAATTTTTATACTTATTAAAAAATTTACTTTCTCCCATGAAATATGATCATTAAAAATGTATGACATCGCTTTATGAAGGTAGTGGTCTACACGCACACACGAGTGATGCAGTCATTTTTAATTGATGGAAACTAAAGAAAAAAATAAAGTATATATTTATAGAGTCATTATAATTTTACAAGCATCATATAAATTCATTATATTCATCCCCAAGATCATCCATGAGGGTTAGTTTATGAAAAATGGTGTTAATCACTCTGTGGATATTGTAGTGTGTACATAGACACGTGTAATGACTCCTTTTCCAATGAATTAAATTGTTAGAAGTTAGGTGACATATTATTTTAAAGTGATCATAATTATTTCATTAATATCATATTTATAAATTAAATTCATCATAACAACCACACCCTTATAGATGGCGATGAGAAACAAAATACATCAGTTCACCAAGCGATAGTCTGCATGTATGAATGAATGACAGTTTCTTTTAGAATTTAAGTGAAAATGAGATGAATAAAATTATTTTATTATAATTTTAAAATATCTGTATAAGTGATATAATAATTTTGTTTTATTGTAATTGTTATGATATGTTATATGGAGTTATAAGAAGAACTAAATTGAAAACACTCAGTTGAGATTATTATATCCTCTTTGAATAACCTCCATTTGATATCTCCTTAAGAATCATAGGGATATAATTTTAAGAAAACTAGAACCTCTAGAATTTATTAAATAACTTTAATAAGAGTGGTTTCAGGGATTGGTTTTTCTCTGTGGCTCATGAGGTGTGAGGGATAGAAGAAGGGTAGTGTCCTTATGTAATAATAGAAAGGGGAACTCCTGGAATTAATAAAAGTATTAAATAAATTCAAATTTATTTTCACATTAAATTGAAACCAAATGAATATATTTAGAATCTTGGATGGATATATGTATAAATAATCTAAAATAATAATATTTATAAAATTTTATTTAATGTCTCAAACCATATATATTAGTTTTAACCTCAAGTTGTCCCTTTTTAATGATTACTGTGATTACAATGTCTTTTACATTTTATTGGTAATGAATATTAATATAAATGGATAAGTGAACAATATATGAAAAATAGATTATATTATAGATCATATCCAATTAAAATGGATAATTATTAAATTTTTTTAAATTTAAATCCTTTAATAAAATATTATTTGACATAAAGTTCCACTAATGTCATTTTTGGGACTACACAAAAAATTTGACTTTAGAAAATATCAATATTGTGAATTAGTTATAATATAATGCTGAAAAAAATAATAATAATAAAATATATTTATCTAATATAACTATTGGGACACAATGAATCACCCAAAAAATATTCCTTTTAATGTTTTCAAAATAATTTACTTGATTTTTATACTACTTGAATAAACATTTTGTTAGTGATGCGTAAAAATTTATGATAATTTTTTATACCAAGAAACTAATAATAAGTAACAATAATTTTTTATATAATTTCTATAATTTATTATAACCATTCATAATTTTTTTATCCATATCAAAATATATTATAGATATTAAAACAACGGGACAAACATTTTGTATTTTTTTCATTACATAAAGTAATATTAAGTTCATTATAAAATAATAATAATGGAAATATTCCTTATATTTGTTTATTTTATTCATATGGTCAAACTAAAATAATAAAATAAAAATAATTTAGGAGGTAGATATATTTTTAAAAGCTTTATAACTATATTTTAAGACTTAATTACCCATTTTACCCTTATCACCGTGACACAAATTAACCACGATTACTATATGTGATGGCAAAAATAAAAGAGAAATATTTTAAAAAATTGGACATGTTGAATAAAAATAAGGAATAAATTTTATTAAATTCAATCCCTATAATTGGAAGAAATTATTTTTCAAATAAACCCTTAAAAATGGATGAATAACAGTTTTCTGGAGAAATGCATTTTGAAATATAAAAATATTTTTATATTAAAATTAAGCATGATTAATATTAAATGAAATTAATTGGATATTGTTTAATAATAATAAATTATATATATATTTTCTAAAATAAATTAAAAACAAAATGGGATATTGGGTATAGTTTAATAGAAAAGACAATTTTCAATAAAATATGTATTTTTTTACTCTTCATTGAAAAATTAATATTTCAGAAAATCTAAATTTTTTAACATATTTAAATTATGAAATAATGATTTAAAAAATTATATCATTTTCATAAAACATAGTACCTATAATTAGAAAAAAATTATTATATTATTTTCTACAAAAATTTATAATAACAATTTTTGAATAAAAAGAATTTTTGAAGCCAAAATTGACCTTACTAAAAAAAATGAGTTCTTATTTCCTAAGCATGAATTTGTAAATATCTTCTGATTGGAGAAATTATAAATTTATTTTATAATTTAGTTAATCCTATTCATATCCTCTGATTCAATGACTTGTTCATAATGATCCAATTTAAATAATAATATTTCAGTGCTATTAATGATCGATGATGTGTGTTTGGTTTACTATTGAACATATTATTATTTTAAAATATCAAGGTATTAAATTATCCATAAAAATTAATAAATTTTATCATATTAATTTAATTTTGATATTGGTAGCTAGGGGTATAACATTTTAAAACAACATTGTGGAAAATCCACATCATAAAAGAGAATAATTATAAAATCATTTAAAAAAGGGGGAAAATGGAAATATAATGGTCATATGGATTAACATATAACTAGGTTCTCATATATAAAAATATTAGAGGGAAGTGAAAATATTGACATGGATTAGAAAATTAATTTCCAAATAATTATGAATTGTGATAGAGAACAGTAACCAGAAGAAAGTGATTGATCATTATAAATCAATAACCGTAAAACCATAATCCAATGATGTTTGAATAAGGCGATGAACTCATCATAGATTATTTTAGGAAAGTGATGAATTTATATTTTAATTATTTTTTATCTGAATTTTATGGATACTTTTACTATATGAATAAATAACATATTAAAATAAAAATACATGAATTTGTTAAGACCATAAATGAAATTTCACCCTTTTGTTTCTTGTTTATATTATATTTCACCTTTATTTAATCCCATTTCACAAATAGAAAATATAAAATATGAATAATTATTATACCTAATGTATTAAATTTAATATCCACTAGATTATGAGATCTATGAATGAATGAAACATTTTTCATTTTTTCAAACAGAAACCAAATTGGTAAGTAGAGGACAAGATAATACGCCAGACGAAAAAAATTTCATATGAAGAAAAAATAATTTTAACTCTAAAATTTTCCAAATTACACCAAAACTTCAATATAGATCATTCCATTTATGAATAACCCTATAACCTAATTATCCTTAATAAGAATAATATTAAATAATGTTTTAACCATAATGGTTATAACGTTCAACTTAAAACGCCAAAATGTGATATCATTATTCCAATATATCATTAAATTTTTAATCACATGATACACCAAATGGTTATGTGTACCTACCCCAAATTAATTTTCACCCAAAATAGAAGTAATCACCTCATAATCACAGAACATAAGTACCCAAATGAGATTTATATATATTTAAACTTTTGATAAACCATAAAATATTTATTCCATAATTGTATCCACTACTATTAAGTTAACCTCACATGAAAAAATAATAATATCCATTGTTATCTAAACCCTACTATAATGAAAACTATAGAAACCGTCAAACATATACTCTCAGATTCAGTTCCAGAAACATAAGCTTTACTTTTTTATATTTTAAACCAAAATACGTGACATAATTTTAACCATACATAATTACAATATCAAAAGGAAATATTGTATCACTTACATTCCCAATTTTATTTTAGGTCTATATGTATTATAGAATTAGGAAAAACACTTATATAAAAATACCCATGTCATTAAGAAAACAATTTTTCCACCACACCCTTATTTTATTATTCCACATCACGTATTAAACATCTTCCCAAATAATTATCCAAAATTAATCCCTTATAAAAAACATACTAAACCCAATTCCTCATAAACTGGGGGAATGAATTCATAAGAATTGGGTGATATTAATTTTCCATCAAGGGTATACATAGTTATTAACAATTGAATATATACCATGATCACAAGATGAAGATTAGCATATAAGAATTCATTCACAGTTCCTGAGTATTATATGCGATAATTTATACACATAAAAAACATAAATCATTAAACATGTGATATGACATAATGATTAGACAAAGGAAAGAGTTATAAGAATCAATAATCATGATCCATGTGATATCAAATTTGATTAGGGGAACTATTATAAGTCATAGAAAACATATAAGAAACATGTTGGTTTTTTGGAACATTATATTTTTCTCCCACGTTCACATATTTCATAAATAATCAGTTCCCTATTAAATTTATATGAGAAACATCCCGGGATAACTGCTTCCTTTTCTTATTTTATGGATATAGAACATTACCCCATAAATTGGAAATCATTATCCATATCACCCATAATATAAGATATATTAGGACCACCCATAATCATTAGGTATATATTGATCAACCGTCATCATAAATTATGTATAAGTATAATAAATGAATATAACTCAAGGATGCATTCATTTTTACCATCGAAATTTGAAAACAACTCTTATTCCAATATACCTTTATTTACTGAAGGAAATTAAATGATTTCCATGGTAATATCTTTAAACAAATCATCATAAAACATCCAAATAATGAATATAGATGATATCATAAGATCATATTATTTGTAATGTAGTGGGATCATTACAGGATTTTTATGATGATGAAAATAACATTAAAATAAAAATTAAAACTTGTCTTTGAAAACATGGGAAAATAAAATTTTCATTCGGTACCTTTAAAAAATAATTAAATTTTGAGAGGATGATTTTATTTTCAAAATAAGTAGGTAAAATTGAAAAATAATTTTCTTATAAATCCATATTTACAATGGTGGGAATTTTTTTAATTACCTATATATTAAAAAAAATAATTTATATACAGTTGTAATGTAAGTAAAAATATTCCTTGATGGAATTTTATAGATTGTAAATTTTTAAACCAGTTTATAAAAAATAAAATAAAGTTAAAAATTATTTATAAATGATCAATGGATTGTAGTAAAAAATATCCTGTAATAATTTTTTAAAACACGGATATGAAAGAAAAAATTATTCCTATGAAAAGGTAAAAAAATATAGATTTTTTGTAGAAATATTGTTTTGATAATATTGGGAACCAAAGAGAAGAATATGAATTGAAATTTTATAAACATCAAAAATAATTATATGATATGAAAATATAATTATTTAATAAAAATAGGTTCATAATATTTTCTCCGAATTAACCTTGAATACAAATAATCCCGAAAAAAAATGAGATTGTAACATAAAGCATTTATATAATTGGTAGTGTTTGAATTAAGATACATTGGAAGAAAGAATGTGGTATTTATATTTAAATCTCATGAATTTAATTACATAATATTTTTTACATTCATTTATTTCTAATTAATTACATAATATGTAGAAATCATGGTGTATGAAATGAAACTTCTATCAAGATAACATGATTAATAAAAAGAAAACCCTTGAAAAGATAATAAAATTTAATCTGATAATTAATACATGATGTTACTATGTTTATATATATATTGATATAAATTTTTTCAACACATACCAAAACAATTTATAGGTCCATTGAAACATAATCACGAAATTAAAAATTCAATGAAGAATTATTATAACCTTATGAAATGAAATTGAGTTAAGAAACCCCTTAACCAGAGTCATGAACCGATATGTATGTACTGTAACTCCTATAAATTAAACTCCTATTAATTATTTACTTTTTAATCACATTTTAATGGTTTATAACATCATATTTAAAAAATTTATTTCATTTATTTTAATGATATATTCAATTACAAAATCATTTATGTTCATGTTGCGTGTTCTGAAGAAATTTAGATCAAAATTGAAAAACTAATTTGGTATGTTTAATGTGGTTTAAATGGATTTTGTTTAATAATCAAAAAATATTAATACTAATATAATTATAATTTTTATTCATAACATTTAATTTTAGTGGAAACCATTAAATTTTATCTAGAAATATGAATTACATTGCTTCATGGTCTTGGTAATCCACACATATTCACCATTGACGTTATCATTTTTCGTAGGTGGAAAATAAAAGAAGAAAATAAAATATTTTCTTTGGAGATAAATTATATTATTATAAAAAATAACATCCTTAAATAAATTCATATGACCACCCAATAAAGGTGTTTTTTGTAAAAGGAAGTATATCACTACTGGGAGACGGTAGTCTGTACAAACACACATGCGATGATTTTTTAAACGATTATAACCGTACGATGATAGATGAATTATTATATTTATATAATAATAATTTTGTTATTAACATTATATATATATATATTTAATAACTAATAATAAACATACATGAAAGGAGGTGTTGAGAAATGAAATTCTTCAGTTTCCAAGGTGGTAATCTGCAGGTACAAATAAACGATGGTTTCATTTCTCATTTGATAAAAAAGGTGATGAATATTATTATTCCATTAAATATATATATAAATAATTGGTATAATAATTTCTAGTAATAAATTGAATAATGTAGATGAAGATGTGAAATGAAAATGCTCAATTGAGCGAATTACCTTTTTTCAGAGAACCTCTTTTAGATATCTTTTTAAGGGCCCTGAAGATTTAATTTTACAAAAAATAAGAACAAATATATATTGTATTTAATTTAGGAATATTTTCTTTATGGTTTAGTAGATTTATGTGGTTCAACATGTTTTAGGAGTTGAGGAGGGGTGGGTCCCCTACATAAAATAGAAGAGAGGTACTCTTTAAATCAAAAAATTTAGTAAGTTAATATAAATAAATTTTCACATCAAAGTGGAAAAAATTAATATTAACAGAATCTAGGATGTATATAATTTGAAATTGGATCATTAAATAAAATTTATACAAGTTAATATAGTGGTTTAACCCTTATCTCTTAGTTTTAACCTCATAATAACCAATTTTAATGATTTCCATAATAATAATTTTTTTTGTATTTTGGGGGATGAATGCTATTATAAAATGACTTGTGGAAAATAAATAGAAAATATATATCCCATTAAAATCTCCAAATAAATTATTTTTCTAAATTTTATATCAATAAATAAAATATTATTTAATATAAAATTCCCTTAAATCATTTTTTTGATTATTCACGTAATATAACTTTAGATAATATAAAAAATGTAATGCAATTATAATATAACATTTGAAAAAGGTAATGAAATTATATTTTAAAAAAATTATCGAGACACCATAACTCATAAAAAATATATTAATTTATATTTTTTCAAAGTCATTTACTTGATTTTCTACTCCTTGAAGATGAAATGTTTCAGTGTTGAGTATTAATTAATGGAAATTAATTCATTACATAATTTTGTTTAAAAAAATTACACTATAAAAAATTTATTAATATTAGAAATAACTTTTTATAACCTTCACAATTTGTTTCTATACCTATCATAAAAAATTATAGATATTAAAAAATAGGGTGATATTTTGTATTTATTCTTTAATCAAATTATTATTAATGTCATTTCAAAACAAAATGGCTCAAATTTATCAAATATTATAATAATAGATGAGTTTGGTTGAAATTAACTCATAAAATTTGATTAAGTCATATGTTAGATAAGATTTTAAAGCCTTATAACATTAATTTTATCCTGAATTCCCAAATTTGTCCTCACTAAGGTGACATATATTGACCATGATTACTATTCATAATGGAAAAACTAAAATGGGAATATTTACCAAATATATACATGATAATTAAAAATATATAACTAATTTTATCAAATTAAATAACTATATGTTAAAAAAATTTAATTTAAAATAAACCTGTAAATAGCGATGAAAAATAGTTTTCCCAAAAACTTATTTTTTTAGTACAAACATGTTTTTATACAATAATTAAGTGTTATTTTTAGTATTATGATAGTAATTATATTAATTTTAACCAAAATAAACTAATTAAATTTTGAAATAAATTCATAATATGATGAGAACTTGTAAATAATTTAATATAAAGGAATGATTTTGATAAAATCAGTATTATTTCTCTATTTATTGAAAAACAATTCTTCACTGAAAAATATACAAATTTCCTGATGAAGAAAAATTTAATAATATGATTTAAAAAATACATTTAATAATAGATTAAAATAATATTTTTAATATTTTATCACAAATGGAAATAAAATCATTTTTAAAGAAAAAGTATTTATGAAATCTAAAAAGACATTACTAAAAATTCAATTATTATTTCAGAATAATTAATCAGTGAATTTTAATTGAGTAGAAAAATTATACATTTATTTTATATTTTAGATACACTTATTCACACAAAATTATTCATTGACTAGGTTATAATGAACATATTTGAATTATAATAGTTTTTGGTCGTTAAAAATTGATGTTGTGTGTATTGTATGCTATTAAGAATTATATTATTTTAAGATCATGGGTTTTTATAGTTGTTTCTAGGTGTTTTTAAACCTATGTTTTGTGCATGAAACACACACTTAATTATTTGGGTTTGTTCTCGAACAAGACTCAAATTATTTACGATAACTCTAGTTCTATATATTTTACCAAGAACTCATCACCTAACACCAGAGAAGTGCACATAGATATCAGAAAACACTTTATTTGTGATCACACACCAAAAAAGAGACATTATTTTTGAATACATCTTAAAATTTTTAAATACCTATTCATTCCAAATATTTGAATATATTAAGTATAATCTAGGAATTATTAATGTAAATTGATCAATAATATACTTCTTTTTTTATTTGCTTATAGAGAAAACTCTTTGAAAAATATGTTTTTTGTTTTTTATAAACATCTTTTCTATTTTAGGTTTTTCGAAAATAAATTTTCATCTGTAAAATTTTTATTATTAAAATGAATCCAAATTTCTTTTTATGAAGTAATATTTAATCTTAGGAAAAAATACTTATTCTTTGGAAGTATATTTATTTTCATGAAGTATGATACTTTTATATTGTAATGTATTTAATATAATTTTTTTTAAAATTTTAATGTGTAAATATATTTTAAAATCCCATAATAATTTATTACATAATTATTTGAATGAATGATTGAATCTAATCCATTATATAATATAGAAAATTCAATTTCTCTTTCTTATTTTTTTAAATAATAATAGGTGGGACCTTATCAACTATCGATAATAATGCTAATTCTATCCCATATCATAATTCTTTTTGTTTTTAACTGTTTATGGTTCTTATGAATTTTTGAATGTTTGTTTTCTTTTATAATTTCTTTATAAATTCCTCAAGTGAAATCTCTCATATATAAACAGTCAAGGAAACAATTTATAGAGAGAGTATTGTTTCTAAAATATTTTTCCATGTCTAGGTTAGTTGTTTTTTCATGTTAGGGAGAATTTGCTTCTAACAGATTTAATATAGGAATTGAATAATCCTACTTTCAATAGTAATTTGTATGGAAGTTGTAATTTTAGAAAACTCTATGGGGTGAAAATTGTTTCTTTTAAAATTTAGGGTAATATATATGAGTTGTATTTTTCAAATGATATTTGATATTTATAGTTTAATTTTTGAATGAGAAACTCCCTTTATTGCCAATAAGTTTCGTGAAACATCAGATTAATTTTTTAAATTAAGAGATAAATAATCTTTATTCATCATCAAATAAAAAATCAAAAAATTAATTATATATTTCCAAAATAGAGACCATTGTTCTTATGAGATAAATCTTTTATTCTCCAATGAAAATGAGATAAGGGAAAAATTAAAAATTATAGTTATCTGTAACACACCCAAAAATCTAATGGAAAAACATTCTATTCGATATCATATGTCTCACACACACCATGCTTATGAGACAAGATACGACCAAAACACTTTAAAATATATTAATTTTTAAATAAATTCAATATCTTCACTACCATATATTACATGAAAAATTGTGTTTATCTTGTGTCACATACCATACTAAGTTTATCTTTCTTTATATGGGACCTTGAGTTTATCTTGTGAATATATTTTAAAGTATAATTAGTAAAATTTTATGTTAATTAATATAATTTAGTCCATTAGAGCAATTTTTATAATGAATTTTGACGTAAATAATTTGCTAACTTTTGAACATTTTCACTTTAAAAATCTATTTTCTCATAATGTCTGTGAGATTAGTTTTAAATTAAATTAATCCACTTCCATGAGTTGAATTTTGAAAAATGGGTTAAATATTCGCTATCATAATAATATATATTATATAACGAGGTCAACTTACTTTTTAACCATAATTTTTAATGAAACAGTAATAATTAGTTATAGTGATTAAGGTAAAAAATGAGTTTATATAATGGTTAATCTTTCAATGTAATGTGTAAAAAGAAGTACCCATTTTATCAACTCCCATTTTCTAGAAATATTTGCACCCTTATGACTCTATTATCTATTTTTATGAGTTTTCAAGACACTTCAATGAATGTGGCTTATATAATAAGTAATGTAAATAAAAAATGTACCCTCTTTGATTTTAGTATCTATAAAGATTTGTAATAGTAAAGAAACATAATTTATTCAATTATAAATATTTTTTTTAAAATTTATTTAATTATTAAATAAAATAAATGATACTAAAAATATTAATAGATTTGTAAATTTAATTAATTATTGTCTTAAATGGTTTTTAGATGATTAAATCATTTTAAACATGTTTTAAAATAATATAATAAAATTCTATCATTGTATTGATATTTTTAAACTCAAATTAAATTAATAATGTCAAAATTGATATTAATATTATTATACGATGAAAGATATTTTATTAAATGATTTAAAAAGACACTATATTCTATCCTCTACCAAGTGTTTTTTAAATAATAATAAATATAATATATGGGCCTTTAATTGACCAATATATATTTTATAATGAACTTATTTACCTCTAGATATTAAATACATTCATAGCACAGTTAGGGTTAAAGTAGTGTTTTTGTACATTACATGCCCTTTAGTCAAAATTAACTTCCAAAACACATGATATTTTTATGTTATAAATTAGATATAAAATTTATAAATATTTTTTCTAAAATTTATAATAATTATCATTTTTATTTATCCTTAATAGAAAAATTACCAATGTTAGAAAATTAGTTATCCCGGTAAAAAACCTAAAGGGTAAAATTGAGTAAACATAAAGACCAAGGATTAATATTATATTAATGAATTTATATTTTTGTTTTAGTGGTTTTTATAATCAAAATAAAAACTGCCCCGAATTATTATTAATTTTTTTGATCCACATGAGGTAAGGGAGACCTCCAAATAGTGAAAACCTTTCAACATTTAGAAGAATTCCACTCCTCAACATCTATAAATGGGAACTCACTCACCCCTATTCTTCACACATCTATAAAAATTTTTATCATCCAAACTATAAAAAAATTACTTTAAAAAAATACTTAAATTCATACTAGAATACTTTTATTTGGGAATAATATAATCCTTGATGGTTTTAGTGCAATCTTAAGTAGGATAACTGAAGAAGATAAAATGTTTATCAAGAAGATATTTTATTTTCTTATCCACCTCCTTTAGTTTCTATTATACCATTATTATATAATAACCTCAATATATTACATATAATGGGATGTATATATGTTATGGGTATGACTTTAAACCACAAATACTTCCATCAAATGGGTTATATAATCATCATTCTTGTATATGATAAACTATCACCCCGCGAACCGATGCCATTCGTTTTTCCAATACCACCTTTCAAGGAAAGTAATAATGACGAATTTATATATAATATATTATATGTATTATATTTATGATGTCTTTATGATTCTAGATTTATTATATTACAAATAACTTTATTCTTTTCATTCTATGGAAATATTCTAATGTCTTTTGTGTAAACGACAAGCTATCGACTCGCGAAATGAAGCGATTCATTTAAAATTTGAAAAGAATTTATTAAGGATGGGTTTAGAAAAAATATATGATATATATTTCCAAAAAATGATATTTAATTATAATATATATATATATATATTAATATATAATTTAATTTCCATTCTCTCAACACAATAAGAAAAATTGAAACATTATTTATCTGTATATATGACCTACCGTATCCATGAACTATGTATCTAATTTCCAATCACCAAATTTTCGGGAAAAAAATAAATAAAAATGTAATTAATATATATTATATTTATATCATTGTTTAAATTCTAGATATTATTAAATCATGATCAAATTAAGGGGAATAAAAATAAAAAGTAAAAGCATACTGGAAAATCAAAGCACTTATTACCCGAACCTTGGAAAATAATGAATGATTAATAAAGAATTGTTGATAAGATGTTATAAAAGGATAATATATGATATTATAAATACTAATATTTCTCTATAATTACTTATTAACATGTTTAAAACCAATATTGATGAGGTTAAAGAATACAAAACCAAAAGGAATTGTAAGGTAAGGTATTTTGTCTTAATTTCATTTCATTGCGGCATATTGTAATGTTATGCATCTAAATTAATTTACATGGGGTAGATACTAGAAATTTGGAATGTAATATAATGAATAATTAATTCTTAATGGTATCTAAAAATTTAATTTTAATTATTTCATCTAATGGGATTTTAAATAAAACTTAACAAGTGGTAAATAATTTTACAATTGAATTCATTTTCATTGGGTCATATTACTTCCTCATTATCGTTAATTTTCTATTATTATCTGTATAATGAAATTTTGACTATCAATTATTATATTATACCTTTCTTATGTTTATTTATAGTTGATAAAGATAATCAATTTATTGATTAATTCTCACTTCAATATTATGATCATTTCAAGAGTTCATTTAACAATCACATTCTAACCGAGGTTGTTTATTCTTGAATATTAGTGGAAGGAAATTAAATGGAAATTTCTTAATAAAAAATTAAATTTTATTATTATAAAGTTATTAATGGCCAAATTCATGTAATAGTAATATTTGTTTTTACATTTTGGTGACTAAAACCTTTTAGAAAATGTTTTTAAGAGAAACTGACTTCATTTATATCTTCGGCCTAAAATATTTTTTCTTCCAAAAACCTTATTTTATCATAGTGTTTTAAAAATTGTTTTTAATCCTTTAAAAATGACTTATTAAATTCTTTTTTCCCCATTTTTACTCTTTAAAAAACTTTTGAAATGGAATCTTTATTTCTTTTTCCAAATGATGCCCTTTTGGATTTTGCTGGGAAGGTGAAAGAAAATTTTGTTTTAATATGTATGGAATGGACATAATTTCTAGATATCATTACAAATAAAAATTTTACAAAAATTTTTATATATTCAAAATTTAATTTCCAAAGAAAGATATTTTTAAAAAATAATCAGAAATTTATGTTTTAAAAGTGATTTACAAAGAAAATGACTTTCTAAATGTTTTTCAATAGGAAAAAATATTTTCCTCAAGAATATTTTTTAATAGATTTTATGGTATATATATTAATAAATGACAAAAACCTTTATTATTACCTTAATCAGAATATATTATATTGATTATGTCTTTAATATTCCTCTTGATGGGTTTTTCTCACTTTGGCCAAGGAAACTATTGACATTAACTGGATTCATTTTTTATGTCATTAAATTTATATTGAATTATTCAATTTTTAATAGAAATTAAATTTCTATTAAATGTTAAAAATTATTTATAATGGACATGTTTATTTCAAAAAACATATACAATGTTTACATATGTTATCTATTATGAATTGTTTTACTAACTGGGGATATATTGAAATATCTATATCCATTACTCAGTACAGATTTTTGATAAGGAACATTATTAATGAGTTAAATAAATTATTCGATATATGAGGAATGTAGTGGACAAGTATGACATAGATTTGGTCCATTTAATGTAACCCCCTTTATGCATCGACAGCCTCATGAGATTAAATTAGTTGGAAACAAACCCTTCACATTTGCAACCAGGAATGTTGTAAATTGTTTTATGAAAGGTATTGATAGTTGTATATTTTAACCTATCCATTAAAAGGACATGATCGTAAATGTATAATGTACCTGAGAAATATGAATTTTGATAATTAATCATTTCCTTCTATTTATAATTTATTCATTATTATCCATGATATTTTCACAACGATAAAATCTATGGGTACATTTTATTATTAGTTCATTGACAAAATGGACCATATTATCAGTAATTTACCACGCCATATTGATTTTGCCCAAAAATATCATGATATACAATAAATTTTAATGGAATTTGTTTTTAGTTATTTACATTGACATATTGATTAAGCTTATTGATTGATGATTACATCCACTACACTTAACCCTTACTGAGTATTTTAGCATCCCATTATTTGGTTTTCTTTTCCCAAGATTGCATGAAGGGTTCTATTTTTGATATGAAGGGATTTACTAGACGAATAATGTTATTCAAGAATAATTAGGCTTTAATTTGTGTATTAAAATGTAAGGTAATACATCATGTATGTATCTAGTTTACAAGGACTAATTAAGTATTTGATCCTTTGAGATGAAATTAATTGTATCTTATTCAAATGTAATGGTATCAGGAACTGGCTCTAAGCCTCTAGGGATTTTGGTACCTATAGTTGTTATCATAATATTTTTTTAGAAACATTGGGAACTATAGTTTTTAGAATAACGAATAGGGAAAACAACCCTATGTTAGACTTTGAGGATAATTATAAAATAAAATCGTAATGTTTTGATAAGTTAGTGATTATAGTTGATCCTATGTTCAACTTCTTAAGAAACTCTTTTATGTTTTATATGATTTGATTATTCCAAGTTTATAGATATTTTTGTAAAAATTATTGACATCGATATATTATAGTGTAAAAGTTATTGGAGAAATATTTCAATTAAATTTTATAGACAGAAGTTTAAAGGAATTGATTGCATTTAGGGTTTGTATTATCATTAATTAAATTTGAATAATATAAAAATAATATTATTAGACTTTTAACAAATATGTTTTACTGAAAACCATAAGAAAGTTTATATTTAATGATTAACTTTATTTCAGGGATGTTAATCATATTTTTGAGAACTTTATTAGAATTAAGTTAATATATTATATTAAAAGGAAAAATCAAATGCATGGTGAAAACCCATCATATTCGAAAAGGTAGTGGGGATTGGACCCATGATGGAAGGAAGATAATGGTTTCACACCTACTGTTGGCCTGTGAAATGACTTGGTTAATATGCCATTTTTCTTATAAAATCTATTTAAAAAATATATATTAATAACGAACTATTCGCATTATTTTTGTGGTCTAGAGATTAATTTATTAACCAAATTTATTTTAGAAAATAATTAGATATAGATAGAAAACTTGTTTTATGGGTCTTATGATCCATTAAAAGTAAATTTTAGTCCTTCAGGCATAAAAAAGAATTCATTTTTGGATATTAATTTCATGACATAAGGGATGAAATGGAAATTTATCGAAGAACAACCAAAAGATGATATTGTGTTTATATAAATATATCAATTACGAATATTTCATTAAATTCATAGATCATAAAATTATAACTCAAAATAATGAAAATGATATTGATACAAAATTTTATCCTAATACTTTCATTTATGTTTAATAGATGGTGTTCTAAATCATCACCGATTTATGTTTTTGAGCCCCTAAACTCCCCATTCAGCATTCACTTTCTTATGATCCATGAAATCTATCACTATTAATAAAAATCTATTATTTTACTATATGTATATTTCTTCAATTTACATATAATTTCTCTTATTTGGGAACATGTTTCTATGTCATTTCATATGAGCTTTGTTGTTTTAATTTTACCTTATTGAGAAGATATTTTTCTAACCCTTCTCATTACGTAGGATTTCAATAATAATTTTTTCAAATATAAATCCCATGATTACTGTGACCATGTTTAAAGAGTAATGATGAAATTTATATATGGTGGGGAGAATGTGACACCCAAAAAAATATAAAATAATAACATTCTATTCAATAGCATATGTGACACATACCAACAATATTAGAATACAAGATAACACCCTGGCACTTTATATATTTATTTTTAAATAAATTCCACCTAATAAATATAGTATAATAAAAACAACATTGAGTTCAAATTATCTAACATGCAAAACGAATTTTAGATGTCCTTACATGTAACCCGAACACTAGCATGCATTACAAGTAACACTGATTTTAAATAACATTTAAAATATTATTAAAATATTAATATTTAATAAAATTGTTAATGCATATCAATTGGAATGGGGGTATGAATATGATTAACTATATTATAAATATATTCAGTCTATACAAACATATTATATATATATATTTATTATTAATAAATTATTAATTATTTTATTAAAAATAAATCTTTTATTGAAAAAATAGAATTTATCTAGAAAGATAGTTTAATCATGCTTAGGAACATAATTTAAAAATATAATTTATCCCTTTTATAAAATCTATTTTATAGAGTAACATTACGTTTTGAAAAAGTAATACCAAAATTATATTATGGTGAATTATTGGGTTTTTTCTGAGACGTTTTATTTTTTTGATGAATAGTAAAAAATACTTATTTTTAGATGAAAAAAACATTTTATTTACGTTACTTATAATGTTAAATTATATTTTTAAATAGTTTAAAACTAAAAAAAGTTCAATTTTATATCAAATAATCTAATTTAGTTAATTAGAATCATTTTGATACTAAATTTAGATATAGAGACTTAGTTAGATTTTAAACATTTCAAATTTAAAAAACCATATTCTCATCGCATCTACCAGATTTCTTTTTAATTAAATTCTGAATGTTATATGAGTTGAATATGAAAATGTGGATTCAATATTATGAATCATATTAATCTATATTATATAATAAGGTCAAAATAATTTTTTACAATAATGATTAGTGAAAATATTTAAAATTAATTACAGTGATTAATGTAACAACATGTTTACTTAGTGGTGAAACATAGAATATAAGGTGTAAAATGACCTACCCATTTTCAAAACACCCACTGGACATCAATATTTTGAATAGTGTTACCATATTATCTAATGTTAGGAGTTTTTGAAACACTTTTCCAGGATATTACTCTGCATAATAAGTTAGGTAAAGAAAAAGAAAAAAAATCATTTCTTTGATTTTAATATTTATAAATATTTAAGAATGGGAAAAAAGAAACATATATTAATTTATAAATATTATTTTGAAATTTAAATGATTTTTTAATCAAGATAATTTATTTTAATTTTTTAATGATTAAATAAATTTTCATGACCCAACCTATATTGGGGCTCAACGTCCAACTACCACAATCACACCTCTATAGGTTAGGGTTAGCGAAAAGCACATAAGCCACAAAAAATCAAGGAATCCTTTGCATAATTACCTTTACAAATTCACATGGAGACTCAATAGAAAATTGCAGAGGGATAGGATTAAAATATGGTAGAGTTCTATAATTAAACGAAATATGCATAAACCACTAAATAGTATGAGTAGAGTCAAGCAATCTAATAGGGGGAAGGTAAAAAAATTCAAGCCCAACCATAGATGTGTCCTAACCTAAAAGTCTATAATAAATAAAATAGCTGAGAGAGACCCACTCTGGGATCCCATGTTATGACCATCGTAGATGGTTCATGCACTAGTATCCCTACGCTCCTCCGAAGTAATGATCAAACCTATGCATTTTCTACATAAGGCATGATATCTGTGAGAAAATACCATACATGGGTGAGTATAAACCAACCCAATAGGACTCCCCGAAAAGGTGGGGGGGGGGGAGTAAGAGATACACTGAAGAAGAATTTAGTAGATAGAACATAGTGTTGTGAAATAGTATAGCTCCCCAAAACTATAGAGTTAAGTAAGCTCATCCATACACAAGAATCTAGAAATAGTGTGGAGATGAAATTATTGTTAATAAATTTCTTCCTATAGTAAGAGAGTTGACATGGCTATCCATGAGAAAGTTGACAAAGAAAGAATGTGGCATACTCCACGCATATTCACCTATCTTGAAAAGAGAGTTACAAAACCAGAGGAGTGGGTACTGAAATGAGATATATATATATATATATATTATGTGAAAATAAACCCAGACAGGATAGAGTAAGGGGATCTCTATCTCCTAGGATAGCCCACAAAGAAGAGTTCCCAATAGTTCCAGAAGTATCCAAAAATAATTCCCAAGATCCCACAAGTATAATATGAACACTAAAGTATAAGGTTTTCTATCACCACACGTTGACACTATCCGCTTTGGGAGGCACTAACTCACCCTCAATGTTTTATGTAGTGACATAAGGTTGTTTATATGTGGGGAAAGCATCCCTCTTTTTCGTGAGTCCAATGGTATGCCAAACTGGGTCTTTCCAATGATCCACATTTTCAGACGGTGAAAACTCAAAGTAGAGGACCCACTCCCTATTATGTTAGGGGGATTCCACTCTAATCTGTGGCGATCTGTGCACTAGTGCTTCATGTAATCATCACCCGAAAGTCGATCGGGATCCACTGACTTTCCCCACTAAAGGGTAATACGCTGGGGGTATATCTGAAAAATTAAATGTAGAGGACCCACACCTTAGTGAATTACAAGGATTTCATTATGGTCATTGGGGATCTATTCCCTAATACGTTATGGGATCAACACTAGAAAATAATACTTTGATAATTTACTTGAACGGTGCCAGATCACTGTTTGATCACTATTGGGTATTTTCTTAAGATTAGAAAAAGGTTTTTCCATTGATATTACAGTCATGTATCCATAATTAATGACATCAAAAAAGGACTCCACACATGCAAACAGATCTGACTATTACGATTCCCGCGAAAAAGCCCAGAAGATCAACTATTAATTCACCCTGATCATACATATGATGAAAAGATCACATTTCGCCACATTATACTCAATTAGATTCTTGTGGGAACCACACTATGATCTTGAGATAAATTATTTTGATCAAACCATTGATATCCTCAGGAAAAAACATATAGGATTGACAATTCATTCATCCCAAATGTGCAACCGGTAAAAAAGTTACATTTTATTACAGTTTCCCAAACTGGGACACGTGGGTCCCACACTTTTATTTTGTTTTAAGTGAATGAAATAATTATTTATATGTTTTCAGAAATTTCAGGGTCATGGAACTGCTGATGGTACATCAATTGGATGTTTCATTTAGAAGTTATGTCTCATAGAAGATTTCTCAATAATAATAATTATATTAATTTTGTGCAATAAAACTACAAGATAATGTATTAAAAATTATAGAACAAGCCTCAAAAAGTCCATATTGATTGTAGGTTCATGTTTCCATAGACAGTACAAAAAAGGGTTCTCTATTTAGGAGATACGATGATTTTCTCCGCATCCTAAAGACTCGCTAGGCTAGCTCGGACTGACATGGACTACCTGGGTCAGTATAGACCACCTAATCCTGGACTAGCCCTCCTAATCCCGACCTTGGTTTTATGCACCTGGAAAGGCCCTCCTACTCAAGGAATAACCTTCTTGACTAGAAGGCCCACTTCACCTTCTCACTAGCCCTTCGTCCCATCTCTTCTCTACCTCCAGTCGTAAGTGAACGCAAACGACTACATCCCCCTGTTTGGTGGATTCTTCTTCCAACTAGGCCCCACAGTCTACTTCAGATCCTCCACCTACTACCTCATCACATTTTCTTGACTTTTCGGCTCTCTAGTCTCTATATTTGAAACTGCCATGCTCCACACTCTTCTTTCCTGCCCATCGGCCCCTCACATGCCAATTGTCCCACCATCTCGTTCGAGCCTCGCAGCCCACGACCCACCACCTCATCTGACTGAGATGTTCCATTAGGTTACCACTATCTTGCACCAATGTTGGTGGTAGATCTTCATTGATCCCATCCATGGGCCACCTATGCTCCTCTGGTTTCCCAAAATTCGCAATGAACTCATTTTCTGAAACCTCAGGTTGATTCCTTCATATAAATTGGCTCCACTTGATGTTTAATCAATGTTTCGATGTAGAAAAAAAAATTAATCCTGAAAAACAAAGTGGAACACCAAAAAAGGGGATTAAAAATGGAGATCAGATGATAGACATGATCATTTGGCCATTTCCTTGATGTTCAATGTAGTGAAATCAATGAAGAATTAAAGAATAATCTAATGAACTGGAATTGGGGATGTGAAAAACAACAAGAGTCATACCTCGATTTTTGTTTCAATTTCAGTTGACGAATACACCTACCTAAACATCATCATTGATTCATTGAGGAAGTAGAGGAGGAAGCACATATAAGGTGGTGGAATTAGGGGCTAACCCAACTGAAATACCATAATCACCTTTTTTAAATAGGTGATTAGCTTTATCATATCTTCCAAAACACATCGACAAGGGTCGTGGGACCCAAACATCCCACACCCTCTCATTTTAGGTCATGCTTACGTAAAATCCTACATTTCAAATATAAAATTGGTATCATATTTACAACCCAATTACTCATTAAAATGTTATTTGATATAATGTACAACAGAAAATTATTAATTTAAATTATTTTATTAATGATTACAACCCATGGTGAATTTTTGAATTGAATTCCCATACCGACAAAAGTTATGTCGCACATAGGGTAAACAACATGTTACAAACTGAACCATGTGTTTAGATTCCCAATACGAGCTACCATTTGAGAGTAATCCTTTCTTACTTCAGGTGAATAGTATAAAATATACTCCATACTGTTATAAATTTAATCCGGGCACACCAGCTCTCAGAATCACACACTATCTTAGCACATAGCTCTGTAATTGTATATTGAAATATTTCATAATATTACAAGGTTAAAAACAGAGTCTCTAATCATTCCATCCATCAATATTTTCATCCATGAATAGAAAAACTAGAAAAGAAACATGGGATACGGAGACCGCATCTAGCTCTACCGTTCCCAAGAAGCCTCCCACATGTTTCCATGCTGCCAAAACATGTGAACCAAATAGATGGTCTGTCCATTAAGGTCCATTCCTATTGATCCCCAATCACCACTGGGTTCGCTTCAATGGTGGA
This sequence comes from Viscum album, assembly GCA_963277665.1. Classification (NCBI taxonomy): domain Eukaryota; kingdom Viridiplantae; phylum Streptophyta; class Magnoliopsida; order Santalales; family Viscaceae; genus Viscum; species Viscum album. Next base: position 281,030,438 of record OY728136.1, on the reverse strand, counting down.
TCCATTTTCAATGTCCATCTCAACCAAGTTAATAATGTGAGTAGGATTATGCACGTATCTCCGCACCTTCAACACGTGGAAGACATCTTAGACCCACTCTAGCAATGGTGTAAAGAAACATGGTAGGTATCCTTGCCCACTCACCGCATGATCTCAAAATTCTCGATGAGTATCGAGGATATATTACCTCTATAGCTAAACCTATGCGTTCCATATTGTGGGGAGACTCTCAAGAAGACTTGGTCTCTCTGATCTATCCCCTTGAGCCTACAAAGGCGATCTATGTAGGATTCTAATCTACTATGGTCCATATTCTTCCATTCAGGGATGACCTGTACTTTCTCCATTGTCATATACACCAACTCTAGGCCCAAGAGGGAAAAATCCCTAACTTCTGTGTAGAATAATGGTGAGTTATATGGTCTCCAGTATAAGGCCTCAAAAGGTTCCATACCAATGGTATAGTGGTAGATATGTTTGTATAAAAACACCACCAAATGATGGTGATCCCCCTAGCTCTGGACGAAATCTGACACACAAGCTCTCAACATATCCTCCAACACCAGGATAATGTTTTCAGTCTACCTATCGTTCTGGGGGTGAATAGATATACTCATATATAGTTGGGTCCTGAATTCCTCCTGTAGGCCTCCCCATAATCGTGACATAAACTAAATGTCACAATCAGAGATAATAATTTAGAAAACCTAGTAAATGTGGATGATCTCCTGTGTGCACAACTACCTCAAAACCTCCACCAAACCATACTCTCATATAGTGCAGATGTGTTATGACTTCGTTAGTCGTCCTGCTATCACCTTGATTTCATCATGGCCCTTCATTGATCATGGAAGTCCTATGAAAATTTCCATGTATATATCATCCCATATCCATTCCAGATCAATAACAGGATGAAAAAAACCTATCAGAACCTGATCCAAAACCTTAACCTATTGAGAGTTCAGGAATTGTGAGAAGAATGCTATTATTCTTTATCTCATTCCAGACCAAAACTACTTATAAAAATCACTATACATATTCCCGAAAACAAGTTGTAGGTCTAAGGTAGAACTTTGGAACTCCCGCATCAAATCATCCCGCATCTCAAATGGAACCTCTATTTTCCCATGGAACAAGATCTCATGATCTCCCTTCAGAATAACCATTCGGGAAATAACCTATGGATATTTGCTCATGAAAAATTTCACGGTCGATGTCTTCCTTTTGAAATTCTTTGAAACTATCAAAAAGCATATGAGTTAACACCAATGACTGTAGGAAAAATATACTATCCTGATCCACTACGGCTGTAGTAGGGAAACTAAATGCTTAGAAGCTTCCCTAACTAGGTGAGTATTGGACATCCCACTAAGTGCATCTTCTAAAATGTTTCCCTTTCCTATTGTACAGACTATCTCAATGTCATAGTCCTGCAGGTACTCTATCCAGAATTTTTTCCTTTGATTTATATCTCTTTTGTTGAAGATGTATATAAGCCTATGATGGTTTGAGTAAACCACAAGGCACTCTCCCAGATGGTAGTTCCTCCACATCCTCACGAAGAAGACTAATTCATCCAGTTCTAGGACATGAGTGACACAATATTTCTCATGGGGTCTCAAATAACTCAACCTTATACAATGGCTACCCATTATGGCTTCATCACACAACTGAGCCCAGCTCCCAAGGCATCAGAATACACTACGAACTCAACGCCTTCTTTGTGTAGTCTCAAAAGTAGATCGCTCATCAGCCTCTACCTCATCTATATGAAGACCTTTGGTTACTTCTCATACCAGGTAAATTATTGTCCCTTCAACATCAGAGTGGTCAAAGGATATGTGATCCTGGAAATGTTTTCCACAAATATCATATATCACCCTTCCAAACCAAGAAAATTGCATACCTCTCCCACACTCATGGGTGGATCCCAATCAATATCTACTTCGATCATTGCTCGATCAATAGCTAAACCTTGTTTATAAATGAAATACCCTAGAAATTTAACCTCCGATGTCCAGAACTGGCATAGTGAGAGCTTTCTGTTAAGTTTTTTCTTTCAATTTAAATGATGAACCATCCACAAGTGCTCCATGTGCCCCTAATTTGATATAGAGTAGAAGAATATGACATCGATGAAGACAAAAAAACTTTGTCAATGTTTGGATGGATGATTTGGTTCATCATATCTATAGAGACAGTGGGGATTTGGAAACACCCAAGGGAATTACTAGGAACTCATAGTTTCTATAGAGATATCAAAAATCTATTTTTTGGAATGTTATCCTGATAAACTAGCAACTGGTGAAATCCACACTGAAGATTAATCTTGGATAACCACCTCTCACCTTGCAACTGGATAAAGAGGCCACTATTCCTTAGTAAGGGTTACCATTTTCTTCTTGTGGCCTAGTTCAAGTGAGGATAATATATGAAATGACATAAACTCTAATATTCCTTCTTCAAAAACAAAACTGGAGATTCCCAGGGGGACACACTGGGCCTGATTAAACCCATCTCTCGAATGTACTACAACTGTAACTGTATCTCTTAGTTATCTATGGGTTCTATACAATATGCCATAGAAGATATCAAGGAATTAATTGGTCGGAAGTCAAAAAAAATCCATCAACCGCCTCAGAAGTAGTCCCAAAACATCTTCAGGGAAGACATCCATATAATTATCCACAAATGAAGGCACCCAGATTCAAAAAAATAGTCTGATGAACTAAGGGTTACACACTCTAACTAGTGGGTATTAGGATATTTCCTCCTTCTCAAAGTGCCTATCTGCTGTACTAAGAGATCTCTTTCACCGAGAAAAAAGAAACTCACCACATCAGTGCATTGGAATCTGACTTGCCTATGGTGACAGTCGATCTGGACTCGTTCTATTGAAATCCAAACCATGCCCATGATGACATCACAAGGTTCCATCGGGAAGAACATTAGGTGCTATGTGAACCTCTCTCCCCCAAGTGATATCCTGAACTTCCAGCACATGAATTACATTGAATAAGAGCTCTCCATAGAAACCTCAAGACAAAGCTATTGTGCTAGGGCCTATAGTTGGAGCTCAAAATATTATACTAGGTGTAAAGAGATTAAAGAGTGAATAGAACCTGTGTATACTAATATTGATGAAATATTTCAATAACCAATGATTATACCATGAATCATCTTGTGCGCTGCTGGATCATGGAAATTAATGCATATAAATTTCTGTAACCATGAATGTCAGCTACCTAATCTTGAACTAGGACACCTTATAGTGGTGTTTGGAGGACCCCATAGATTCATCCCAGACCTCTAGCTCCTCTCGATCCTCTTCCAACACCACCTACATGGGGACCACCCTTTTCCCACATGGGGAATCACTGATCACAACACTGTCAATGTAGTGGCGGTTCACCTACTATCTGCCTGGAATGTTCAGTACATCTAGTTAGACAGTCTAATGCCATGTGACCTCGCCCATCACAAGAATATCATCTGACCTCTCTAGGATAGCCTGGTACTCTGCACTTCCCTGGATCCATCTGACCACGTGCCTGAGTCTAATCAAGTGGTAGCCTTCTACATGATGATCCGTTCAACTGATGTTTGTCGGCTACAACATACGTCTCAACTCTTAAGCATCCACCACCTTTCCCAGGTAACTAACGACCATTGGATAGAAACATATCTACCCATATTGCATGCTCCAGCACCCCGACATAGGTGGGGAAGAAGAAGTGTACTATGTTGGCACAAATCGCTCTACAGAGTCCCTACTAAATCTTTCATGCCCAGAAGTAGTTGTTTCGGTTAATGTCCAATGAGTACCTAGTCAGGTCTATGAACCTAACCAAGTACTCTAACACTAAAATATCTCCTTGTCGAAGCTCCATAAGCTCTTCAGTATGAATGGATATTAATCATTAGCGTTATTAATCCTCACATAAAAGCTGCTGAAACTCATCCCATGAGAGTGCTGACTTGTCGTGCATCTCAGTAACCAATCTCCACCAATGTGGAGCCAACCCGTGGAATAGACTGGCTCCAAAATTTACCATGTCATCCATCGGTGAAAGAATATGTCTAAAAAAATAGATAACTTAATCCATCAAATCCTCTACTACATGATGACAGGGTTCACTGAAGAACCTCAGAAATATGTGGCACTAGATATCACGGATTGTGCTCAGCCTACACTCATCCTTAGTCTACCCTGCTAGGACTATATACTCCTCAATGAGTGTAGGAATTGCTACCAATGAACCTGGGGGAAGGGGGTTGCATCATGGACCCTGAACTGAGGCCTCATCACTCACATGGTTATCTTTACAAACCAAAGCTGGTATCTTGGCTGTCTATCATCACAGAGGAATCCTGAATGATATCATGGAGTATCATGGTTAGTTGAGAATATATATATATATATATATATATATAGAAATGGGGATATGGATCCATAGAACAGTAAATTTGTAACACCCCAAGATTTCATAGTTTGTTATTTCTTCAAAATAATTCAATAACTTGCACTACACGCAACACCGAGTTCAAGCGCACCATGACTTACCAAACAAGCCATTCAAAATGGGTTATTAATAGTATTAATTAAATTTTAAACTTTATATAATCCTTATAATTTTAGAATCCATATTATGAGTTTCTTAGACATAATGTAAGAATAAATTCATTTTCAGTGTTGCACTTTTACCCACTTTTAATAGTGAACCCTTTTTAAATACAATATTTTAAACTTTTGGACTAAATGGGGACATCAAAAATTTTAAATGAAAAATCCCAAGCTTCCACGGTACGCTTTCATTTGAATAATACAATAGCATGTATTGTACGCAACTTCGAGTTCTAACACACACCACAACCAATCAAACTAGCCGTTATGAATAGTAATACCTACTTTTTGAAATTATATATATTTTATATTTCAAAATGGACTTCATTTTTGTTTTTGGAATATCGAATTTATCCAAACGTGAAATTTTTGTACTTTTCGGATAACTTTAATATTTTGATGAATAGTGAAAATTACTAGATTTTAATTAAAAACAACTTTTTTAATCAAAATAATTTATATCTATAAATTATGAATTTGAGTGGTTTTAAAGTATATTTAGAATATATTTTTACCATTTAATACAATTTTGGTAATTGTACATAATTTCACAATTAAACCGAACATAAACAAGTATCAATCTTTTGATAGTTATTATATCTTAAAAACACGCTTTTTGTTTTGATAGCAGAAATTAATTTTAAAATAATTTCTGCCACTTCTGTGTTATGAATTTGAAAAAATGGATTTCATATTTGGAATCAGGATGTTCAAATTGTGTAAATAAGTAACTTTTATTTTTATACATTTTGAATAATCACTTCGGTAAATATTTTATTACCATGGTTAAAGGGTATATCCGGTAAATAATGGTTAAAAAATAATATTATAATAATAAAAAATTACCCTAAAACGTGTCCTAACCTTATCTTCTGATACATGTTAGACCATAGGAATATTTGTGTCGATTTTGGGACCCCATGGCGCCACTTGTAAGGGATAGGGACACTTTATTTTAATTAAGATAAAATGAATACAAAAATGACACAAGCATATATCTTTTAGAAAAACAATTTTTACATAGGGTAATATATGTTGGATTTTCGACTATAAATATTCATTAGAAAGATAAAAAGATTTAAGACATAATGAGATTTTATTTATAATTTTTAGACATTAAATAATTTAATTTAGTTATGACACAATGATGATGTAGTAATTACCTAATTATTGAATAATTAGAATAATTGATATTATAAATACCCAAAAAAATATAATTTGAGACTTTTATTGAATTAAACTAATTTTCTAGGTTAATATGACATATTATGATTGATGTAATTGACTTTTTTCGAAGTAATCATTCTGTTATGAGATTCACAAAAATCAATTATTGAATAGTGTCAAAATATTGACATAAAAGAGTATTTCAAACAAATATTATATTATTAATTGATATTAAATTCCTAAAAATCTAAGGTTCGGCCAAGAGACTTAAATCATGATAGTTGTATCATTAATGTACCACTTGGGGGTATATTGGATGTATATAGTAAGTTTATTAACCATATAATATAAAAATACAAAGAGAAATTATAAAAGTGAAACTAATTAACTTAGAGTTAATACTTAAATATAAGGTTAATATAGTAACCCAAATCTGTCTAAATTCTATTATTTGAGTGGTTTTCGACCCACCCCAACCTTAAAATTTAAATAATAAACTTTTTATCCATTATAAACCAAATATTAATTTATTATAAATTAATATTTCTAGATTTTGCAAAGGTGCCCCTCACCCCTCTTATAAAAGGGCACTCCCCCTTCTCATTACTTCACACCTTCGAAGCCTTTTGGTTCGGCCAGAATCTGCCCAAATACTCTCTCAAATTCTCTCACTTCATCCTAGAGGCCTTACTTTAGTCATAAATCCAACTTAAGGATCCCTTTTGATCAAATCAAAAGGAAGAACCCAAAGAAGAGGTAATGATTTCACCACCATTTTTCAAGTTCCTTTTTTCTTCCACTTCCTATTCCTTTGTTGTTACCATTATAAAATAAAACTCCAGTATAATATATATACTTTGATGTTATTATAAATATGGTAAAACCATATTCAGTATTCTATCCATCCTTTGAATAACATGTCACCATACATGCGTACGTACGGCTTACCGTCTCCACGTCGTGGTGTAATTGTTATTTAATAAATTATTATTTGGATGGGTATAATAATGATGTGTAATTCATGTAAATAATAAATGTAACATGATAATGATTCTGTATATATGATATAACATCCAATTATAAATTATTTTATTATCAAAAGAATGATATTGTCGCTCGTGCGTACGTTCGGACTACCGTATCCACGAACGAGATGAGATTCATTCTCCATCATATCCATTCAAGTATAATTCTCATTTGATGATTAATAATAGTATATAAGGACTTGATATCATTCTGGATATGATTAAGATACAACCTATCCATTACAAACATGGATTATGTAACAAAACATATAAAAGAAAACGAGTAAGTTAACACCCGAAATAACGATAATACTAAGATATTATTAACAAATCAATGTTAAAAGATCATATATGATATCATATTAATGTATATGATTCTTGTATAATTTAATAACAATTATTTATCCATTATACAGGAGGTTAACATACTCCAACCAAGGAAAAGTACAAGGTAAGGGTTTATTTCACAATCTCTTCACTATCCGAGGTTGTTTATATGTAATTATCTACTAGGATCTCTTTATCATCCACATCCAAGTTCCTTAAAAATTTATTTAAAAACATTTTTACTATTTACTAGACAATGGGTTAAATTCAATTATACCATTATGTGTTTTAAAGGAATATTTTCGTCGTTTTCCAAACAAGGCACTTTTATCCTTTTCGACAAATTTACGGTAAGAATGTTTTTATTAACTTATACGGCACATGCGGCTATTTACCCCTGTTATAAAATCGTCAAAGTTTCCCTTACAATATTATAAGAATATTTTCAAAGTAAACGTTTTATTTTATAATTATGTGACTTTAAAATGATTTCAAAATGAATATTTTAAGAATTTTTGAAAGGTACTTTTTATCAAGATCATAATTTTAAATGTTTTAAAGATTTATCTTTCTAAATCTTTTTAATTAATGTCCATGGTTTCAAAATGATTTTAATGATTTATTTATATGGACATGAAGGTTTTGAAATGTTATTTCTTTTCAAATGTTTAAAATTGATATGGGACACTTTGATTCAAAAATCTCTTTTAAATTACTTCATTTATAAATGTGTGACTTTTCAATGATTTCAAGAAAATAGATATTTCTCTCAAATAGTTTTGATTTCATCTATGAAAAAAAATCCTTTGATGGATTTTAAGAGTATTTGAAGTTGATTCATTATGATACAAAACTTTTCTATTGTATTGAAGGTTTTGTGATATGTTTTTACTGTGGATGTGTTATTTTTATACCATTCATGGTTTTTAGAGAAAGTATTGACAGTTCGTATGCTTGTTTTAATACGAATGTTTATGTTATGTTTAAACCTTTTCATATGGGAATGCATTGGACTTAGTAAGTGACGGGTGGAGCCCGCTATAGCTCCTCGATGCATCGGTAGGTCTCATGAGACAAACTAGTGTCTTGGCACAAGGCCTTCGCAAAATCTTATTTGTAGTCTTGGCAAGAGGCCTTGGCTATGTGGTTATGATAGTCTGGAATTATGCATTCCATCATTATGAAAGTGGTTATTGATATTGCATGTGATTATTCGATTAGTAGAATATCCATGTGAATAATTAAATGACATTATTTCATTTTATTTTTTCCATACTATGTTGAAGTTCAAGTTTAAAAGGCTTTTGTTTTAGTTATACACTGCCTTAAATGTTTATTCTTATTTATAAAAGTTTCCGCTAAATTGTTATCCTTACTGGGCATTTGAGCTCACCCCTTTTCTATGTTTTATTTTTACCAGGATGTGAAGAAGTAAATTATGAATGACCTGTAGGGATATTATAAGAGGATAATAGTGTGGACTATGGAAACAATATGTTTTTGTAGTAGTTTTTTCACTTTATGATGTAATGAAAAACATTATGAATATATCTAGTATTTACAAGGCTACTAAACCAATCGTTCTTTCGAGATTTGATATTTCTTGTGATCATGCCAATGTTATGTAATAATGCACCGACACTAGGTAACTGGGGTCGGGGCGTTATAGTTGGTATCAGAGGATGTTTAGTACAAACCATGGAAGCTAGATTTAGATAAACTCTAATTAGAGCACATAGATTTAAAATGGACTTTGAGGTTTAGTATAGAAGAACTTCCTAGAATTTTGTTATTTTAGAGATTTTGTGAGTTTTCCGAGCAATACATCCCTGTCTGGATACGAGCAGGTAGAGGCGGCTCTGGAAAAAATGTACCTAGGGGTAAAACCCGAAAACACCGCTTTGAGCGGGACACGAACGGGAACTGGTGCATGACAATGGGCCTTGCTGCACTCTTGGTTATCACACTCCCGGGGGATATGCTTAGGATAATTTCCATTTTCTTTACAAACCATTATGAAGGGTTTATGAGTATATTCTTCCTCAAAGGAGACATTTTTATGATTATGGATTATATCCATAAACTATTTAATTTATGTTATGTGTTTTACAAGTTTGGGATTAGGTATTGTTATTCATAAACTAATCTAGTGTATGCTGTTGTTTAGAAATGGTGGCTAGTAGAAGGAATAAGAACTCCAGAAATGGACATGATACAAAGAGAAAGAAGGATCATATATTTCATGGTCTTAAGCCAGAATTTATAAGAGAAATAGTCTCGCATGTATTATCATCATACGAAGAAATAATATCATTTGTTGATAAGATAAGTAAAGAGTTTACTGAGTCCTATGGATTTGAAGGGAAGCAAGAGAAGAAAAGGATCTAAGAGAGAAAGATAGATAAAGGGAAGAGGGAAAAGAAGAATTTTCCCATATGTGATAACTGTGGGAAGAAACACCCTGGAACTTTCCAGAAAGGAATGAGAGTTTGTTATAAGTGTGGAGAAAAAGGGCACAAAGTACGTGACTGCAAGGGTAAGAAAATGGTTTCAAATGTATAATTCTGCATTTTCAAGGAGTTTGGACACTACGCGAACCTATGACCCGGTCATCATACTATGCCGCAAATAATTCTATTGGATAATAATCAAGTTATGATACTACCACAGATGAAGAGGAATGATTAGAGTTCTTGTGTTGATTATGTCATTTGAGTGTTGTATCAACAATGTACTTGTTATAATAATTATGGAGTATGTAAGGATTGTACTACAGTACTATTTCATTAAGGACTTGAGATTTTGTGGAACAAATAAAAGTGACTCAATAGCAGCATAAATTTTTGGAAAATATATGGTTGAGAGAATGATAAACCATAATATAGTTCTGATACTGAGGTAGTAATTTTGGAATAATATATAAATTATATTGGATATTCTTGACTACCTTTAAACTGATTAATGATTTGTATATTCCAGCATTGTTGGGGTTTAAAACATTTTTGGATTGAAGGAGTATATCTATTATTCTTTAAGGAATAAGGGATCATGAATGTAATCAATAAGGTTTTATGCTAATTCAAGATGTTGCAGTGTTTTAAAAGAATATATGATGAAGGTGTTCACATGTTATTACGTGGAAAAAAGATCTTTATTGTGTTTACCTTCCTTATAAATTTTGGACTAAAGTATTTTGGATAGTTCTAGTTTGGATTATTTTGGATTGCCACAAAAGGACAACCCGAAGGTCGGGCGGAAACTCGTCGCATCTGGCAAGGCCATGAGACTTGAACCCACAACCGAAGGGCGACAAGGGGGTATCACCTACCACTGACCCACATGATGTCTGGGATTAAATAATGTAGTTTTTTTAAGATCTGGTAGATGAATTATAAATTCTTTTTTTGGAACCCTATACGAATAGGATAAATAGAATATTTTTTTTACGTTCTATTATCTTTTAGAGTGAAAGATGAGTTTGTGGTGGAAATTATTTAAAGGATGGAACTCTACTTGTTAAGAATATATTTTTCTTCTTCTCTTATTCTATGAAGAAATTAATTCTTATACTTTATTTAATGAATCCTAAAACCAAAAATGTGTTATCCTAATACCCTATGTTTTGTTGAACCGATGGTATTTCAAATCATCATAGATTGATGAATTTAAGGACCTCAATTTTACACTTTTTTGTGATTTATGACCTCAATCAGTACCTATAAATATTTACATTTTCCCTCCTATTATATGTCTCTAATTTCCACCAATGTTCTCCTAATCAAGATCATAATTTGGTGGTGACCCTTTCATTTCTCTTTTCCTTATATTAAGAATAAATTTTAGTAACCCAATTTCCGATGTGGGTTTTCCCACAAAGATATTTTCTATTTTTAACCTTTTATTTTAGAAGAACAATTTCAAATTTTTAGGACACAATTTATGGAAGGAGGGGAGAATGTAACACCCCAAGATTTCATAGTGTGTTATTTCTTTAAAATAATTCAATAACATTCACTACACGCAACACCAAGTTAAGCACACCATGATTTACCAAACAAGCTATTCAAAAGGGGTTATGAATCTTATTAACTAAATTTTAAACTTTATATAATCCTTATAATTTTAGAATCCATATTATGAGTTTCTTAGACATAATGTAAGAACAAATTCATTTTCAGTATTGCACTTTTACCAAATTTTAATAGTGACCCCTTTTTAAATACAATAATTTAAACTTTTTGACTAAATGGGGACATCAAAAATTTAAAATGAAACATCCCAAGCTTCCACGGTACGCTTTCCTTTGAATAATACAGTAGCGTGTGTTGTACGCAACTTCGAGTTCTAACACACACCACAACCAATCAAACTAGCCGTTATGAATAGTAATACCTACTTTTTGAAATTATATATATTTTATATTTCAAAATGGACTTCATTTTTGGTTTCGGAATATCGAATTTAGCCAAAGGTGAAATTTTGGTACTTTTCGGATAACTTTAATATTTTGATGAATAGTGAAAATTACTAAATTTTAATTAAAAACAACTTTTTTAATCAAAATAATTTATATAGATCAATTATGAATTTGAGTGGTTTTAAAGTATATTTAGAATATATTTTTACCATTTAATACAATTTTGGTCATTGGACATAATTTCACAATTAAACCGAACATAAACATGTATCAATCTTTTGATAGTTATTATATCTTAAAAACACGCTTTTTGTTTTGACAACGGAAATTAATTTTAAATTAATTTATGCCACTTCTGTGTTTTGAATTTGGAAAAATGAATTCCATATTTGGAATCAGGATGTTCAAATTTTTTAAATAGGTAACTTTTATTTTTAGACATTTTGAATAATTACTTCGGTAAATATTTTATTTACCATGGTTAAAGGGTAAATCCGGTAAATAAGGGTTAAAAATTAATATTATAATAATAAAAAATTACCCTAAAATGTGTCCTAATCTTATTGGCTGATACATGTTCGACCATAGGCATCTTTGGGTCGATTTTGGGACCCCATGGTGCCACTTGTAAGTGATAGGGACACTTTATTTTAATTAAGATAAAATGAATACAAAAATGACACAAGCATATATAGTTTAGAAAAACAATTTTTACATAAGGTTATATATGTTGGATTTTCGACAATAAATATTAATTAGAAAGATAAAACGATTTCCTACTTAATGATATTTTATTTCTAGTTTTTAGACATTATATAATTTAATTTATTTATGACACAATGATGATGTAGTAATTACCAAATTAATGAAAAATTAGAATAATTGATATTATAAATACCCAAATAAATATAATTTGAGACTTATATTGAATTAAAAAAATTATCTAGGTTAATATGACATATTAGGATTGATTTAATTGACTTTTTTCGAAGTAATAATTCTGTTATGAGTTTCAAAAAAATCAATTATTGAATAGTGTCAAAATTGACATAAAAGAGTTTTTAAAACAAATATTATATTATTAATTGATACTAAATTCATAAAAATCTAAGGTTCGGCCAAAGGACTTATATCATGATAGGTGTATCATTAATGGACCACTTGGGGGTCTATTGGATGTATATAGTAAGTTTATTAACCATATAATATAAAAATACAAAGAGACATTGTAAAAGTGAAACTAATTAACTAAGAGTTAATACTTAAAGATAAGGTTAATATAGTAACCCAAACCTGTCTAAATTCTATTGGTTGAGTGGTTTTCAACCCATCCCCACATTAAGCTTTAAATAATAAACTTTTTATCCATTATAAACCGAATATGAATTTATTATAAATTAATATTTCTAGATTTTCCAAAGGTGCCCCTCACCCCTCTTATAAAAGGGCACTCCCCCTTCTCATTACTTCACACCTTGAAAGCCTTTTGGTTCTGCCAAACTCTGCCCAAATACTCTCTAAACTTCCCTAAATTCATCCTAGAGGCCTTACTTTAGTCAGAAAGCCAACTTAAGGAGCCCTTTTGATCAAATCAAAATGAAGAACCCAAAGAAGAGGTAATGATTTCACCACCCTTTTTCAAGTTCCATTCTTCTTCCACATCCTCTTCCTTTGTTGTTACCATTATAAAATAATAAATCCCGTATAATATATATAATGTGATGTTATTATAAATATGGTACAACCATATTCAGTATTCTATCCATCCTTTGAATAACATCTCACCATACGTGCGTACGTACGGCTTACCGTCTCCACATCGTGGTGTAATTGTTATTCAATAAATTATTATTTGGATGGGTATAATAATGATGTGTAATTCATTTAAATAATAAATGTAACATGATAATGATTCTGTATATATGTTATACCATCCAATTATAAATTATTTTAATATCAAAAGAATGATATTGTCACTCGTGCGTACATACGGACTACCGTCTCCACGAATGCGATGAGATTCATTCTCCATCATATCCATTTAAGTATAATTCTCATTTGATGATTAATAATAGTCTCTAAGGACTTGATATCATTATGGATATTATTAAGATACATCCTATCCATTACAAACATGTCTTACATAACAAAACATATAAAATAAAACGAGTAAGTAAACACCTGAAACAATGATAACACTAAGATATTATTAACAAATCAATGTTAAAAGATCATATATGATATCATATTAATGTATATGATTATTGTATAATTTAATAACAATTATTTAACCATTATAAATGAGGTTAACCTACCCCAACTAAGGAAAAGTACAAGGTAAGGGTTTATTTCACAATCTCTTCATTATCCGAGGTTGTTTATACGTAATTATCTACTGGGATCTCTTTATCATCCACATTCATGTTCCTTAAAAATGTATTTAAAAACATTTTTACTATTTACTAGACAATGGGTTAAAGTCATTTATACCCTTATGTGTTTTTAAAGGAATCTTTCCATCATTTTCCAAACAAGGCACTTTTATCCTTTTCGACAAATTTAAGGTAAGAATGTTTTTTAACTTATACTGCGGAAGCGGCTATTTACCGCCGTTATAAAATCGTCAAAGAATCCCTTACAAGATTATAAGAATATCTTAAAATTAAATGTTTTATTTTATAATTATGTGATATTTAAATGATTTAAAAATGAATATTTTAAGAATTTTTGAAAGGTACTCTTTATCAAGATCATAATTTTAAATGTTTTAAAGATTTATCTTTATAAATCTTTTTAATTAATGTCCATGTTTTCAAAATGATTTTAAGGATTTATTTATACGGACATGAAGTTTTTGAAATGATATTTCTTTTCAAAAGTTTCAAAGTGGTATGGGACACTTTGATTCAAAAATATCTTTTAAATTACTTCATTTATAAATGTGTGACTTTTCAATGATTTCAAGAAAAGAGATATTTCTCTCAAATAGTTTTGACTTCATCTATGAAAACATACTTTGATGGATTTTAAGATTATTTGAAGTTTATTTATTATTATACAAAACTTTTGTATTTTATTGAAGGTTTTGTTATATTTTTTTACTATGGATGTGTTATTTTTATACCATTCATTGTTTATGGAGAAAGTATTGACAGTTCGTATGCTAGTTTTAATACGAATGTTTATGTTATGTTTAAACCTTTTCATATGGGAATGCATTGGACTTAGTAAGTGACGGGTGGAGCCCGTTATAGCTCCTAAATGCATCGGTAGGTCTCATGAGACAAACTAGTGTCTTGGCACAAGGCCTTGGCAGAATCTTATTTGTAGTCTTGGCATGATGCCTTGGCTATATGGTTATGATAGTCTGGCATTATGCATTCCATCATTATGAAAGTGGTTATTGATATTTCATGTGATTATTAGATTAGTAGAATATCCATGTGAATAAGTAAATGGAATTATTTTATTTTATTTTTTCCATACTATGTTGAATTTCATGTTTAAAAGGCTTTTGTTTTAGTTATAGACTGCCTTAAATGTTTATTATTATTTATGAAAGTTTTTGCTATATTGTTATCCTTACTGGGAATTTGAGCTCACCCATTTTCTATGTTTTATTTTTCCCAGGATGTGTTCAAGTAAATTATGAATGACCTGCAGGGATATTATAAGAGGATAATAGTGTGGTCTATGGAGACAATATGTTGTTGTAGTAGTTTTTCACTTTATGATGCAATGAAAAACTTTATGAATATATCTAGTGTTTCTAAGGCTACTAAACCAATTGGTCTTTCGAGATTTGATCTTTCTTGTGATCATGCCAATGTTATGTAATAATGCACCGACTCTAGGTAACTAGGGTCGGAGCGTTACAAAATGACTCAATACTATATGATTCATGTATAAGTGTTCTGTATAATAATTGTCTCAGGGTGCTGAGTCGACAAGCAGGCGATCAGGGTCCTAGTGAATGGATAAATTGTCCGCCCATAGCATCACTGGACTCCCTAGCCTAAGAGACGCTCTTGAAAAATGTCGGTTCTGTTTCCATAAAACCCAAACCAGAAGTTTTTAGGGAAATGTGTGAATGATGTCCTAAGGCTTAAACCACCTTTTATTCCAATATTTTATAACCAGACCCATACTGGTGCTCGAGCCTTAACAACCCCAATCCCGCCACCATTGTCCAAGGGGTGGGGAAAAGTGATGAAGGCTCAAAAAACTTATAGAGGCCTTTTCCTATGTACCGGTGCAAACACACAAAACCACTAAATGAAAAAGTGTAGTGGTAAATGAGTAAAAAATGTTACACTACTGTAAATAAACAAAACATGTGTGGACCACTAATGAGTATGAGTACTGTCAAGTAAACTGAAAGGGGGAACAGAAAAAAATACACACCCAACCATAATATCTCCCAACTGGATAGAAAATAAAAATTATTACATTTTAAATGGAAACCTTCTTGGAACCCAAGCTATAAACATTGTACACGGTCTAAGAACCCGTATCCTTGAGCTCCTCTGAAGTCATGATCATACCAGTCCGTCATCTGCATAAGTAATGATATGTGCGACAAATCTCATGTAGGGGTGGGTGTAAACATACCCATTATGATGCCATAAAAAGGTTATAGGGGGGAAGTAAGAAATAAAATAGAGATGAAAGAATTATATTGAAAAAATTATGGTAAAAGAGTTCAACTAAACCATACAAGAGAGTGACGTAAGATAATCCAAACATTAGGATCTAGAAATGGTGAGAAGATGGACATCTCATCGAGACTTCACTAAATATAGTTGGAGAGTAGACTCGTCCAACATCGAGAAGCTAGACAAGGAAGGCACATGGCATACCACATACTTCTTCACCTCACCAGGATGGACATCACCAAAACAAGAGGAGTGGGTACTGAAATGGGACATAAATATTCCCTATCAAAAGAAACCAAAATAAGGGAGAGTAAGGGGATCTCCATTTCACAGCTCATCCCAAGAATAAAAGTCACCAACAATTCCATAAGTATCCAACAATGATTACCAACATCCCATATGTTTACCCTGAACATGCAAGTCAAAGGGTTTAAATCACTATACCTTTATACTATCCACTTTGTGTGGAACTATCATTCCCTCATCATTTTAGGACGCTACACAAGGACATATCTCTGTGGGGAAAGCATCCACATTTCTCATGAGTCCAAAAGTACATCATTACATGTCTCTCCACTAATCCGCATAGTCGGATGGTTCAAAATCGAATTTGGGGACTCATTCCCTATTACATAAGGGGGTTCCACTCTAATATTCAGGGATCCACACCCTATTCCATTAGGGGGATCAACAAATGGAAGTACATGGGGACCCACTTCCCAACCCCATTGAAGAGTAATGCATTAGAGGGTACTCCTCAAAAAGTATATGTAGATGACCCATGCCCTATTTTGTCATAAGGATTCCACAATGGTCATCTGGGATCCATGATCTAGTATGTCAGGGGGATCAATAACTTGAAAATAGACATTGAAAATATGCTTGAACAATGCCCGATCACTACTTAACCATTGTCTTAAATTCTCTTCAAAACTATTAAAGGTTTTTACCCAGTATTCCTTTCATGTTTACAATTTTAATGAGATCCCAAAAATGGCCCCAGACATGAAAATAGATCACACCATTGTTATACTTGAGAAAAAACATGCAAGATCAACTTTTCATTTTCCCCGATCGGACATCCGGTTAGAAAGTTTTATGTCAACACATTATGCTCAAATGAAATATCATGAAGCCAACACCTCGATCCTAAATTAAATTATAAATATCACAAAATTGCGATCCAAATGAAAAAATGTACCAGATCGATTATTCATTTATCTAAAATGGACTATCGGTGATAATTTTTCATTTCACCGCAAACACCGAAATTGGGACTCATGGGGAATACACCCTGATTTTAGTTCAAGAACATGAAATTGGACTTGAAATGTCCACCTCAATTTTGTTCCTCATTGGGCCTTCACATATATTTCCTTGATTTCATGGGAAGCCCACTCCGACGGGCCACTACCCCTACAGCCTTCCTTAGCTCGTCCGCCTACCACGAGCTAACACAGTTGACCACTTACCTCGTTTCACAGTGCCTACTGTTGTCCGGGTCCCACCATCTACCTCAGCTCTTCAGCCTTCTGACATGGATCATATTATTACCACCTTGGCTCCTATGGTTCCACTATGAACCCAACCATGCCCCTCACTCCACTATCTGACTTTTCGATTCCTCTCACACTAGTAGTGTTTCCATCCCGGTTGAGCCACATGGCCTACCACATGCCACCTCGTCTGGCCATCCTCCTCCATGCGGCTACTATCGCCATGTACCATCACCAGTGTTTCTTAAATGGTACCTTTTAAAGACCACTGATTCTCTTCTTGTTTCATAAAACTTGAAAAAAATTCATTTTAGGAAACCTTGGGTAAAGGCCTTCAGAGAACTCGGCTCTGTTCCACATTTCGTCGATGTTTCAACGTTGAAAAAAAAATTCATGGAGAAAAACAGAGAAGAATGTGACAAAAAGGGGATTCAAAATGGATATCACGTGATGGATATGTTCATTTGGCCACAGAATTGATTATCAAAGTAGTTAAATAAATGAAAAATTGATGAATAAATTTCGGAAATGAAATTGGTGTTGCGAAAAACAATAAGAGTCCTACCTAGATTTTGGTTTCGATTACCGTTGATGAACACACCCGTATAAACTTCATCGTTTATTCATCGAAGGAGGAAAGAGTGGAGGAATATCATCAATGGAATGTGAACTATGGGATAACCCTAATTAAATCCCATAATCTTCTATTTATAATATTTGATTAGGTTTAGGGTATCCGCCAAACCGCTCCGCCAAGGGTCACCGAATTCGAACATCCGACACCACCTCATTTTAGGTCAAGATTTGGAAAAATGATTCATTACAATTTCAACGACGGTGTTAAATTTCCAATCCATGTCCTTATTCATAATATATTGAATACGGAGTTTGGGATACAATAATTAATTTTAATGATTTTATTAACAATTACGCCCACGATGACTTTTTTCGCAGAAGAATCATGCCATCAAAAGTTATGTCCCTCCTTGGGTAAATAAAACTTTCTAAACTCAAATGTAACCAAAAATTTGAGACCCAAGGTACTATTTGAGAGTTATCATTTACTTCACCTTCAAAATGTAAAATATAGTTAATATTTTTATAAATTTAATTCTGGGCACACCGGTCCTCAGAATCTCACGTCGTCTCAGCACCTAGTCCTCGAAATGTATATAGAAATATTTCATAGTCATACAAGGTGAATAAAAAGGTCTAAAAATAATTTCCTAAACTTATTAATAGATTCCAACATAATAATTATTTATTTAACAGTTAAATTAACTTAATCATTCAGAAAATATTAAAAGTGGAGTAAATCGATTGAATTAATTTCTACCATTAATTTTTCAGATTATCGAATCACGTTTAACTATATTTATTATAATATATTATAATTAAAAAATTTTAATGATATATATAAATTCATATTTAATAAATAATTTCCAAATTGAGATTAAGGTTATTTTATAATAAATGATATTTCATTATCTGATTTAAAATTACTAGAAGTATTATCTTCTACCTTGTACTTTTTAATTGTTATTAAATGTATTCTATGTTACATTAATGGGACAATTTATATTTCATAATGAACATAATGACCCATAAACTATAAAAACATAATTACCATTGTTATGGTTAAAGGAGTGTTTTTGCGCATTATGCGTTCTTCTGTAAAAATTAATTTCTATCAATCATGGTATTTTTATTTTATAAATTTGATATAATATTTAGAATCCATGGGATGGAATTTTTTTAATAATTATCACATTAATTTATTATTAATGGTTAAATTAATAGTTTATAAAATTAATTAATATGGTAAAGAATTAAACAGGTAAAATTGAGTAAACTTAATGGCTATAGAATAAAATTATAAAAATGAAATTATTTTTTTTGGGATGGAGGTTTTTATTAACAAAATAAACCATAAAATACATTATTATTGAATTTTTGAGTAATACGAGGAAAGAGAGACCTCCCAACAGTTAATAATTTTGAGGATTCTGATGAATGCCACTTTTCCTAAACTATAAAGAGTCACTAAATCTCCCTTATCATTACATTTATCAGGAAATTTGGATCAACCAAACCCTGATAAAATCACTCCCAAAAATACCTACACAAATAAAAAAATATTTATTTGGGAATAAAGCATACCAGTGAAGGTTTTAGTTAAACCTAAGGATGATAACTGAAGAAGAGGTAATGTTATTTTAAAAGTATTTTTATTTTATTTCCTTCCCCACCTCCATCAATTACTATTTTAACAATAATATATAATAAAAAATTCATTTTAAATAAACCATGATGTTTTTATGTTAATGGTACGATGTGAAACCACACACACTTCTATCAAATGGGTTATGAAATCATTGTTCATCTGTACATCAGACAACTGCCTCATGGATAGATCTCATTGGTTTTTCCCTTACCACCTTCAATGTTGTGAATAATGATCATTTATAGTTTATATATAATCTGTATTATTTATATTATGTTTTTATTCTTCTATAATTATTATATTATACATACCTTCATTATTTCCCTTTTGTGGGAATACGATAACATCGCTCCGGTGTGTGATGGACCACTGCCTTGTGAATAAATTTGATTTTTTCATGCATTGCATGAAATGTATTAAGGATGTTATTAATAAACATATGTGACATATATAATAGAAAAATGATGCTTTAATGATATTATATATATATAAAATTTAATTTTCATTCTTTTAATATGATATTAAAATAAATACAATGTTCAATCGTACATATGACCTACCATCTCTATAAATGGTGTATTCCATTACCTGTATCCAAATTTTAGGTATCAATATAAATAAATAAATAAATAATAAAAATAAAAATTAGTATATATGATATTTATATCAGGTTTTACAATTTGGATATGATTAAATCATGATATATGTAAGAGGAACAAAAAAAACAAGCCAAAACATACTCGAAAAATAAAGCTGTTATTACCCAAAAGCAATTTAAAAAATATGTGATTATTAAAGAATGGTTGATATGATGTTATAAAAGGATAATATTGGATATAATAAATATTAATATAGTCTTGTAATAATATTTGAATATTTTTAAATCCTCTTTTCATGAGGTTAAATAACACTCAACCAAATGGATGTGTAAGGTAAGAGATTTCGTCTCTCTTTCACTTCATTAAGGCATATTGAAATGTTATTCGCATAATTTCATTAATATGGTGTATATACTTCCCATTTGACATTAAATATCTTGAATAATTCACTTTTAGTAATATTTTATGTTTATTGTTTAATTATTTCTTCTATGAATATTTGAATTAAAAGTTTCCCAGTGGTAAAGAGTTTGAAAACTCAATTTGTTTTGATTAAGTTATATTAGATCCTCGTTATCATTAATATAATATGATTATGGGTATAAATAATTTTTAATATGTATTTTTTAATTTACACATATTATCTATGGATTTATAGATGACATAAAAAATTCATTCATTTATAAACTCTCACATCAACAATATGATCATGTTATGCGTTTATTTCACAATCTTATCCCTATTTATATTATTTATTACTGAATATAAATTGAAGAAAATAAAAATAATATTTTCCTAATAAATCCTTAAATTTTATTATCTTCTTGTTATTAATGAACAACAAAAAATAAAATTACTATTTTTTCAACTATTTGATTATTAAAATACCAGAAAAAATGTTTTGTAAAAAAAGTGACTTCATTTTTCTCTTCGGTGAAAAATATGTTTCTTCCAAAAAAAACTATTTTAGAGATTATTTTTAATTGTTATAAAATTATTTATTAAATCCTTTTTCTATCATTTTTACTCTTTAATTTTTTTTCAAATGAATATTTATGTCATTTTACAAAAAATGCCCATTTGGATCCTACATAAAAATTGAAAGGAAACATTGCCTTAATTTGTTTAACATGAATGAAATATCAAGACGTCATTAACACTCAAATGTATTCAATATTATTTTTTTAAAATTTAAACGGTGACTTTCAATGAAATGTATTTTCAATATGTTTTCTGAAATACTAGTTTTAAAAGTTATTTTCAAATAAAATGTATTTAAAAATGTTTTAGAAAACGGATGATATTTTTAAAGATTGTTTTTAATGATATTTTAGGTAATTTATATTATTAATTGAACAAATAACCTTTACACTTACCTAAATGGGTATATATTGTACTTATACTATTCTTAATATTCTTATGAATGGTTTATTCCCAATTTGAGCATGAAATGTATTGAAATTCACTAATTTGATTTAATTTTGATTTCATTTATATTAACAAAAATTATTCACCTTTCAGGGGACATTAAATTTACCCTAGCTTCCAATATTATTTATCATAATGACATTTATAGACTAATTCTATATCATTTTTACATATTTTATTTAGTTCGACAATTATTTATTAACATTAGAAATATAGATAAATTAATATAATTTTATCAATTGGGATATTTGATGGGGCACATTGTTAATTAATAAAATTTATTATTCGATATATGAGGAATTATTTTGGACTAGTATGAAACTGGTTGGTGAATGTTTAATATAGAAACCAAAATTCTTCTATAGTTACATGAGATAAAATTAGATGGAAACAATCCCCTATCATTTGGAGACCAAGCATGTCCTAAATTTCCCTGTGGAAGGCTATGATAGTAGTATGTTTAAACTACCTTGTAAAAGGTATTGATGGAAAAGGTATGATGTACCTGGAAGAAAATGGAATCTGATAATTATTTATTTCATTGTTTCATAATTATGTTATTAATATGCATGAGGTTTTTAAAATTATAAAATATATGAATAAATATAATTATCTCAATATTAATTAAATAGAATGGATTCTAAGTTATTTACCATGACATATTGATTCTTTTATATCTTACCATGATAGTAATGATTTTTAAATGGAATTTTATTTTAGTTATTTACCTTTCTATATTGATTATTCATATTGATTCATGGTTAATTACACAACACTTAGCCCTTAATAAGTATCTGAGATCACCCTTATTTTCATTCCATTACCTAGGAATCCATGAAGTGTACAATGTTTGATATGAAAGTATTTTATAGAGGGAATAATGTTATTATTTTAAAAAATTATTTTTTAAAATTGCGTGTTCATCTCTATTATTAGACATCAAGTATTTATATAGCTCCAAGACTACTAAACTTTTCAATCATTCCAGATTCAATTCCTTTTTATTAGGTTAATGTAATGGTAGAAGTCACTGACTCTGGGATCTTACGTCTATGTCACTACATAATCTATATTCACAATATTCTATGCGATATGGGTTTGTTCAACAATATATAATGATTTTGGATTTAAATTAAATTAATATGATCAAGTGTTATGAATTTGAATTTTATTCTCAAGAAAATATATTTTACAAAGGTGATTATTAAGTTTCTTAAATCTAGGAACATAACGAACTTATTACCACCAATAATTGAAAAATATATTTCTAGAGATGGAACTATTTAAAAAATGAGCTTGGAGGTTATTCTCATAAGTTTGATGTAGATAAATACACTAAAACTATTTATAAAGAACATTTTGTGGGTTTGAAAAAATATATTTATAATGGGGGAATAATTCATATATTCATAAAAAATATATAAATATTTGAATAAAGAATTATAAGACTATATATGTCATTTTTTTGGAGAATTGATGTAGAATAAAAATGGAAAAGAGGAAGAATTTTCCCAATTTATACATGTAAAATATGAGGCATTAACTATTAGAGAAGAGAATGATAAAATATTTAAAAAGTCAATGAATAAGAATAAAAAAGATGAAAAATATAGATAAGCTTAAATTTTTAATGAATTCATAAATAGAACTACTTTTAGAGAACTTCTTATTCTGAATATTTGGTCTCAGAAAAAATTTAATGAGAGATAAGTAATCAGAATAGGAAAATAAATTATTATTAGTTATGAAAAAGTTTCAAAAGATGCTGAAATTGAAAATAGTTTAGAATTTTCTCTTTCTATAAAATTTGAATATGTTAAGTTGAAGAGAAAAGTTTATCAAACAATTCTTTCACAAAAAAATCATTTGTTCATATATATCTATCTACAACTACCCCTTCATCAGAAAAAAATGAGATGGACTTATAAATTGTTTATGAGAATTATTTTTGAATAATACTGAAACAAGAAAGGAAGAAAATATTCAAACAGAAGATAATGATACAGAGGTTGACATAGATTGTGTTCGAGTTTCCATATTTGAAATATAAGAAAAATTCATACCAGTAAATAAGAGAAATACCCATGTTCTACTCATTTTTTATTATTTAACTAATTTTAAAATTTATACTAAAAATTATACAAGGATTAATTTGACATATTTTATGGGTTTATAATCCTTAATCAAAAGTATTCTATAGAGTCAATAACATTGAAAAGTGTTATTAATTTAGTAAAAAAATACAAGAGAAAATTTACATCAATTTATGAATATGTGACATGTATATATAAATGTTAGATGATATCTTTTTAAGTTTACAAAAAGTGTCAAGATTGATGTTGGGGATAATTCTGGAGTACTAGAAAATATAAAATCCCTTCCAATGAATCATGATGAGTAATTCTAGGTTATAAAGAAGAAGAATAAGCTAAAATAGGACTAGGATGAAAAATTGAATTATGAACTAAAGAAGCTAAACCACATTTTTAATAAACATTCTAAAATTAATTAATATTTTCTAGAAAATCAATTTGGTATAACTTTTAAATGTTTCATAACATGAAAAGTTATGATTATTTCTAAACAAACTATATACCTATGTTTATATTTTTGTGTTTTTTATTGAAATATTTTGACAATTTTTATCCAAAGTGTTCACATTTTCATATTAATTTAATTTATTGTTATTTTTTGGACAAAAATTTAGTGAATGTTCAGGAATTAAATATTTTACAAAAGGGGTTTTTATTTAAAATTATAATGTTTTAAAGTTTAATTGTTATCCATTCAACTTGTGAATTACGGTTTTAAAAAAGGATTATATTATTAGGTTAAAAGAGTTATTAATATACTAATTTTTATAATTAAAAAAAATATTTTTATCACTATATTATATTAAAATAAATTTCAATTTCATGTTTTTATTATCATAAGAATTCTTTATAATTTGTTCCACCTTAATCATAAGAGTATTTATTCGGGTAAGGTTTTCAAAAGTATGATGAAAGTAAGTCTTTAATATGTTATTTTATATAAATGTTTCAGAAGTTTTTTTCTGGGGTTATTTTTTTCTATCAGTTTCACTATAGAAATTAAGGACAAATTTCATCATGAGAATGAGAATAATAGCATATCCATCAATAGAATCATTAGTTCTCTTGATTCTATTTGAAAGGAACCCTAAAAACCATGGAATCTAAATGTTGGAGCCATTAAATCTTTCATCTATAAATAACATCATGAGATCAATGTGAAGTTGAACATTTTTGAAGTGATATAATGAATAGAGTTGTTATTATGATTTTAATAAACGTTTTACTAAGGGTAAATATATTTATTTATATTTAGAGTGATTTTCTCATAATATATATGTGAGAGGATTCCATGAAAATAGTCTACTATTTTGAATTTTTAATTTCTATTCCAATCATGTTTATCAAAGACTCATAGTGCCACGAAGGTAGATATTTTCTTATCATGTGAGAACAAGGAATTCCATAATGAATAAAAAATACATGTTTTGAAGTTGATTGAGGGATTAATATGTTTTTAATGATATACTAACTAATAGGATTATTATTAGGTATATCCAAATTTAGTTCAATATATTTATTAACAGATATGGGTTAAGTATAATACCTCACTCAGTTGAGGTGTTATGATTTTTTTTCTTCTATGCTAATGATACAAGTATTATATAAAGTCTCATAATTTCAATATTTTTGAATGCATTTTTTCATTCACTCTATTTTCACTTATCGAACGAACTTCATTCAGAGTGATTGTTCAACTTATCAGAAAAACCTCATTCTAAAATTATTTTTTATTGTGTTTCTATTAATTTTTAAATATATGATTATAAATTTTTAAAAGATTAAAAAACTACTATTCTCCTTTCCCTTATATTATATCTTCTGTATATTCATTCAAAACACCTCACTCTTAGGTAATTACACAGACATGAACATTATGCATTTTTGTACAGGTTGGAATTTATTTCTTGAAATCATTTCTCACATTAAAATTATTATTATGTAAGGGTTGATAGAATAATTTTATTAATTATAGGAAATAATTATTATAGGATATTCAATCATAATAAAGAAGAAGTTAGATATTTTAATAGACATTGTAAAATTATATATTACTAATCTCTTTTGTTTGAGTTAAAATAATGTTGTTGGATTTATGTATGGGGAGGGGGTGGGAGAATATTACATCCATAATTTAATGTTTTTTAAAAAATATTTAAAATAGAATAAATAATGTTTATGTAACAATAGAAAAATGAATAATACTCTTAAAATAAAATATTCCATAAGATGAGTACAAGTATAGTGGTACAAAAAATGGTAAAAAAGAACCGTATGGTTAAATAACACATCACTGTGATATCCCTTCCACTTCATTAAAAAATATATACTAATATAAATACGGAAAATAATAATTAATGTTGAATAAATTTTGAGGATAAAATGAATTATTTTAGAGGTGTTGTTATTTATTGTGTAAAAATATCACCATTGATAATAGTCATTATATATCTAATTGTAAATCCCCGACCCCAAAATCCCAAAGTTGTTGAATTATTTTATTCAATTGGACTGATTAAATGATATAATATCCCAATTTAAAAAATAATTTTATTAGTACTGGATAAACTAGATACATGCATGGAATCCATTATACATTGGGAGAAGAAAAAACATATAATACATAAAAAAATCTAATAAACTACATCTTTAAAAACTCAATAAATGAGCACTTATTCATAACCAGGGGAAGGAAAAAATAAAAGGGTGAGCTAAAGTTCTTATCAAAGATTACATATAGTGTATGTATCAAACAATAATAATTGAATCACAATCAATTATTCATAATCAATATGGCATGTTGAATAATTTAAAAACCCACACTATCAGTAAACTGAGAATGAATATGAATCTATATATTTTGTCATAGTGAAAACCTCATGGAAATAAATAATTGAATTTTTAATAAAGAGAATGGTTATTATTTAGACGTCATGTATCTTTCACATCAACCATCATACCATTGAGATTTTTTATGTCTATGGATAGAATCTCATCTGAATATGTTTTAGAAACAAACTTGAAGGGTTTGTCACCAAATGTTCTCTCTTATGAGAACTATTGATGCGTAAACAGGCTATAGTGAGCCCTGATCATCACTTTAATTCCAAATAATTGTTAAACAAATATTTAATTCCAAAACAACATGGCTTATCAATTTCTTTATTGACTGGAGGATACGAATTCATCAATATTTCCACAGTTAAAACAACATTCAAAATAAACATTATATTTAAAATGTAATAAGACAACACAAATAATCATAACCAAAATTCAATAATATAGATATTTAATAGGAATGTAAATTCAAATGAAAAATTATCTCAAAGGGGAATTATATACACCACATAGAAAATTATTAGGTGCACAAAGTCGGAGGGTTTGTCGTCATGTATCTGGAACATGATACGATAGATTTTGTCAAATTTAAAACCTCATGGATTATAATCACTGATAATAAATAAAGGGGATTATTATTAATTTGAATTCATGTATCTAGAACATGATACCATAATACTGTAAATATAGTTTAGTTCTATGGGAAAAAACCAGTTTGATGTTTGGAAACAAACTCAAAGGTTTTGTCGTCAACCGATTTGTTTCATGAGACCTACTGATGAATTGAGGGGATAAAGTAGGCCCTGCATTCCTCTATATAAAAATAATTTTTTATACATAGGTTCAACACAAGAGAAACATGGATTTACATTATCTGTATAGAATATAGGATACAGATTTATCAATATTTCCCCAGTCAAAACAACATTAAAAATAAATACTATAAGTAAAATGGTATACGACATAGAAAATAATAATATCCATGATATGAGTACATGGATATTTAAATGTAATATAATTTCAACTGAAAAGTGATCTTAAATGGGTATTAGGTACACCACATAATAAAGAGTAGGTGTACAATACTAGGCAAGTCACAATGAAGTGAAAATTGAGAGAAAGCTCGTTACAACGTTGTAATCAATTGATTCGTATGACCAAAAGTTAATAACCACCAAATGAATCACACAATTACATGAATATAAAAATAATCATTATAATATATATCAAATGGTAGTACAACTACACCCTATTTAAGAAATAAGAGGCAAAAAATGGAAATCCCATAGAATTGAATGTGAGATGAGAAAACCCCTTACAAACATTTCGGCATGGTAACAAGTGTTCTTACGAGGGATTAATGAGAGGTAAAGGGGTATCATATTATTTATATGTCATAATGGAAGTATGGGGGAGGTGTTAAAACATAACCCATAATTAGGCATAAAAAATAAAAGAGCACAACATAGGGGAGATTCTTGAACAAAAGTGAGATAGAGGATCCCTTACCTTATGCTTGATGGTGTTCTTGATTGTACTTAATGACCTGAATAATCAAATTTATCTTAGTTAATTAATAATTAAAGAACCTTATAAACATTTAATTGATATGTTATGACTTTATTAGGTTCATTAATGCCATTTTTTATGGTTTAATAGATTCAATTTTTTTCGATAGAATTTCCTTCTTTGGATTTCATGATTCATTTACTTGTATTCATGAATGGAGGTTTGTTTGAAATATGGTTACACATCCAGAATTTTTAATATTAATTATTAGTGAAATTATAGATATAACAATTTTCGTATAATTACTCTGGTTATATACCATTAGGATGAATCATTCGATGAGTTAAAAATAAATACTTGGATTTGGCCTGGCGGTTTTGTGCATAAAAAACTTGTTTTGTATTATTATTCCATATTATGAATGTGTAAGGATTACAGAACATTTATCAAGACAAAATACATATATAATGACATGTTTCAACCATTTGAAAGGTTTCATCACCATTAATGAATATATAAATTCAAATTGGAAACCCGTCTTCCTTGAGTGTGATAAATTAACACATCTCAGATGATGTTTGCATTTATGGTATAAAAGGAGGGGAAAAGAGAGATTATGATGAAATATTCCATTAGCACAATGAAAATATATTACCTATAAGGTAATGGAATTATCATGGAATTTGGATGAGGTTAGGTGAGAAGGGAGAACAAAATAATGGAACTTTGTAAATGAAATTGAAAGAAAAGAGAAGAAAGGTTCACCTCTAGTGTACTCGTCATTGAGAATCTCTTTAAGGCCTTTGTTTTTGGGCTTTTGGTGCGACCGGTTGGTCTCAAACGTGGTGATATGGATTTGGAATAGTATTTTGTAGATGATAGGAAAGTCTTGCAGCTTTAGAAGTGTGAGAGGAAGAGGAGGTGAGGGGTGGTTTATATAGTGGAGGGGAGATGAGTTTTCTTAATATTATAATCATTAATTTATTATTTCCTCACATGAAAAGAAATAGTGAGTATTCCATGCCCATGAATAGTAATACATGCATGTGATTTTTAGATTTGGGTGCTTAAATATCTCATGATGCTAGTAACAGTGAATTTAAATTATAATGTATTTATACGGTAAATTAATGTATTTTACTATTCATAAAAAATTCTAGTATTTCAGGAAAATCCCAAAAATTTACACTAACCATTTTTGAATGTGTAGAATCTAAAAAATTAAATCGACTTTTAAAAAATAATTTTTTAAATATGAATATTTAAATATTTAATTAAAATCATTATTTAATTACACACAACCATTAATGTCAGATTTTTTAAATTCAAATCACAGAGATAGAAAATTTAAGATTAATTGCTAGGTTATGGATATCTCCTATACGTAAGAATGTTTTGTTCAATAGAGGCATATTGATTTATGAAATATATGTTATAAATATAATTTATTTAATAGAAATATACCATGATGTGTTTGGGGTGCTACATTATTACCTTCTTGGTAAATTTAGTCCTCGAAATTTTTCGTATGAAGCCCACCAAAAAGATGTGGGTGATTGTTTTTCATAATATCCTCCGGTTCCCATGTTACTTCCTGCTCATTTTGGTTTCTCCAAAGAACCTTCACTAGACTAGTTGTCCGATTTCTCAATACCTATTTCCTAGTGTCAAGAATCCTGATTGGATTTTCACAGTATGACAAATCTGGTTCCTTTTATATTTCATCATATCTGTGTACATGCATTGGGTCTAAAAATTTATTTCTTTAACAATGAAACATGGAGCACATCATGAACTCTAGAGAGATTTGGCGACAATGCTAAATGATAAGCAACAACTCTGATTCTTTCAAAAATCTCAAATGGTTCTATGTACCTTGGGCTCAATTTCCCTTTATTACTGAACCTTAAGACACCCTTCCGTGGAGTTACTTTTATAAAGACATAATATCCCACTTACAATTCAAAATCCTTTCTCTGGTTGTCAGCATAACTCTTCTGCCTACTTTGGGCTACTTTAATATGGTATTGCATTGTCTTCACCTTTTTCATGGTCTCTTCAATAAGTTTTGGGCCTATAAGTTTCCTCTCACAAACTTCATCCCAACTAGTTGGAGTTCAATATCTCTTTACATATAATGCTTTTTATGGAGCCATTTGAATACTAGAATAGAAACTATTGTTGTAGGAAAATTACACCAAAGGAAAGTATTGATGCCACATACCTTGGAAGTCAAGAGAGAATGATCTTTTCTTATCTTCCATAGTTTTAATAGTCCTCTCAGACTACCCATCTTTTGGGGGGTGATAAGTAGTACTCATATGATGCTCAATATTCAAAGCCTTCAGGAGACCTTTGCAGAATTTTGATGTAAACTTGGGATCTCAATCGGACACAATCAATAGAGGTGTTCCATGAAGTCTTAAAACATCATTAATATAAAGCCTTTCTAGGTGCTCTAGTGGTAAATCCTCTCTTATTAGAAGGAAATGTGCTAATTTTGTGAGACTATCAACTGTTACCCATTCTGCATCTTTCCATCTAGGCGTCCTCGGTAGTCCGGTGAAAAAATTCATCGTAATGTTATCTCACATCCACATAAGAATAGGTATAGGTTGCATCACTCATTTGGTACGTTGTCTCCATACCTTCACTTGTTGACAAACTAGACACCTTGACACGTATTCAGCAATTTCCAACTTTATATTATCCTACAAAAAATATTCCTTCAGATCTCTATACATCTAGGTGTTACCCAGGTGCATAGAGAAATTTGAGCTACGAGCATTGACTTATAGTTACATTTTTAGCTCTGGTACTGATAGAATACATTACCTCTTCCAAAATTTCTGAACTCCTTCCACATACACGAAGTCTTCCAATCTCCCATCCTTGATAGCATTAATTTTCTTGTGCAGATTCTCATCATCAGATTGAGAGATTTTTTATCTTCTTTAATAAATATTGTTTAGAAATCATTTAAAAAATCAATGATGATTCCCCTTCCATAATAATTCCCATA
Organism: Viscum album; assembly: GCA_963277665.1. Lineage (NCBI taxonomy): Eukaryota > Viridiplantae > Streptophyta > Magnoliopsida > Santalales > Viscaceae > Viscum > Viscum album. The sequence goes on along the minus strand of OY728136.1, from coordinate 280,999,014 downwards.
TCCATCTTTAGTAGATAAAAAAATGTAGGATCTAACTCAACCCTCATTTGAGTCAGAAGTTCGTGATCTTTCCTTCTTAAAGCATCTTCCACCTTATTCGACTTTCCTGGGTGGTATTGTATTGAACAATAATAATCTTTGAGTAACTCGATCTATCTCCTTTTCCCCATATTGAGTTCGTTCTATGTTAAAATGTATTTCAAACTCTTTTGGTCTGTATATATCTCACATCTTTCTCCGTAGACATAATGTCTCCATATTTTCAGAGAAAAGATTACAGCTGCCAACTCAAGATCATGAGATGGATAATTTCTATCACGAGTCTTCAACTCGCTTGATGCATAAGCAATAACTTTATCATTTTTCATAAGGATGCAACCCAGTCCATTCATTGATGCATCATTGTATATTACAAATCCATCACTTCCAAATGGAAGAGTCAAAATTGGACCATTGACCAATCTTATTTTCAATTCCTCTAATCATTATGTACATTCTATTGTCCACACAAACTTAACTCCTTTACGCATGAGCTTGGTTGGTAGATTATCCAGTCGGGAAAAATTCTGAACAAAAAGCCGATAGTAACCTACTAAGCCAATAAAACTACGTACCACAGTTATATTTGTTGACATGGGCCATTCTTGGATTTCTGTTGTCTTTGTAGGATAAACATGGATTCCATCCTTATAGATAATATGGCCTATAAAAGATACCTATTGAATCCATAATTCTCACTCACTAAACATCTCATATAATTTATTTCTTCTATGTTTTTTTAGAATAATATGCAAGTTATTCTCATGGTCATTGGACCATTTTGAGTATAGCAGGATATCATTGATGAATACCACAATTAAGATATCAAGATATTCCTTGAAAACTCTTTTCATTAAATCAATGAAAACAAAGGGTGCATTTTTCAGTCCAAAAGGCATCACTGTAAACTCGTAATGCCCATACCTAGTTCGAAACACATTCTTAAGAATATCTTCCTTCCTTACACATAGCTGATGATATCTGGATCAAAGGATGATCTTCGAAAATTATTGAGCTCCATGAAAGTGATCAAATAAATCATCAATCCTGGGTAGAGGATAATTATTCTTTATCATAATTGCATTGATTTCTCCATAAACAATGCATGGCCTCAGGGATCCATCTTTCTTCTTGAAAAACATGACTGGGGATCCCCATAGAGAAAAACTAGGTTGAATAAACCCTTTGTCACTCAACACCTCTAGTTGTTTACTTAGCTCCAATAACTCCACAACAAACATTATATAAGGTGTCTTCGATATAGGTAATTCATGAAGAATTAAGTTCATGGAAAAATCAATTTCTAGCTCTGGAGGATGTCCTGGTAAATCCTCTGGAAATAGATCAATGTATTCCTACACTATATACACATCTCCAATTCGTTGATTTATTTCCTCACCCATAGATATTGGCTTCTCTTCCTCCCCAGTAATTTAATTCAATAGAGCTACAGGGGGAGGATCTAGATAAAAAACGGGTGGCATGGACTCTGCACTAAAAATAATAGATTCTACACCATTTTCAAAACTTGTATCGTCCTCCTTCTAGAAATAAATCTTCACATAATAATTTGATAGACAATTCATACTGAGAATTATATCAAATCCAATCCTTGGTATGAAAATTTGGTTAGAAACTAAAGCACATTTATGTGTCACTGGGGGGACAAGTCGACAAGCCTTTGTTGCAATGATGCGTCCCCTAAGAGTTTTGACTGATAACTCCTTTATTAAATCAAATTGTACACGTCTAATTTTCTTGGAAAAATGGGAAGATACAAATGAATGTGATGATCCTAAATCTAATAATGTGTTGGCTACGTTTGAGGAAAAAATTAAAGTACCTGCCCCCACATCATTAGGAACTCTATCTTCCACAGTTATAATCGCATAAGATCTCCGTTACTCTCTTGGCTTTTTCTGAGGCATGTTTCTTTGGCGCGTGGGAAACTCATTTACATAGTGTCCCCATTCTCTACAATTGTAGCACTAAACATCATCAAATAGATTCTTCCCCTTACATCCATCAGATAAATGACCCTTTTCTCCACACTTATAGCGTACGACCATGCATTTCAAGCATTTCTCGAGATGATTCTTTCCCTAGTGCTCTCATAATGGGAATTTATTTATTCCTTTGTTCTTCTTTTGTGTTTCACCATTCCCTTGGTTATCAGAGTACCTCTTTTTTATCTTAGGTTCACTTGAACAAATTTGATCAAGAAAATTCCTTCTCTATTTCGATGTCAGTTGATACAATTTCAACATATAATGAAATTTTTTGAGAATCCAGATCCCTTAAAAACATGGCTCAATACCTTTAAATAAATTATCAATATTTTATGCTGAGTCATATATGTAATCTATGACATACCTGGCTATCCTTGCGATGGCAGCCTCATACTCTACAACACTTTCCCCTTCCATTTTCTTTAAGATAATGAATTTCATCTTCATTTCGGTTATTTTCTCATGAGGGAAATAATTTTTGAAGAATATTTCTTTAAAATTCCTGCATTCCATATATTCTATTTCTTCTTCCATTGTGGTATTCTGAATCAAGGACCACAATTCATCAGTGTCACCCTTGAGACAATATATTACCAGAAATACCTTTTCATTTTCATTGCATCTTAATTCCATGAATATATTTTCAAGTGACTTGGTCCACTTCTCAACAACCACTAGATTAGTAGTGCCTCTGATAGATGGGGGATTCTACCACATGAAAAAGATCCAACACAGGGGTGAAATGATTATTCGTTACAACCTGAGTAGGTTGTCCCAATATGGTTATGATTTGATGTGCTCCAAAATTAATTTTGTTGACTTTCTTAGTGGGGAGATCCCTACATTTTCCATTATTATTTATTCACCTTCTTCCATTGAACCCCATTTCTAAATAATGTAATACATTATATTAGGGTATGAATAATAATTTATAATTATAATTTAACAAAATACTTAGTATAAATTGAGATCATACACATGGAAAATCCTATAATCAGAAAAATGGTTTCCTTGAGAAATAATTTACATTTCAATCCTTTATAATGGCTGGTAAAGAAAATATGAATTATCCTAAGCATATCCCCCATGAGTGTCGTAACCAAGAGTGAATAAAGGCCCATTTTTGTGTACCAGGATACCCCGAGTCAAGCCTGAAGCTTCTTGTCATAGGTTTCACTCCTAAGTACATCTGTACTAGAGCCACCTCTACCTGCTCATTTCCAAACAAGGATGTATTTGCTAGAAATATTCACATAATCTATTCCTTACCAAAATACCAGGATGTTCATGTACATTTATCCTCAAATATTACCTCAGGGATTTGTTCCTACTATAAATTTCCTACACTAGTTTCCATGTTTTATACTAAACTTCCTCTGATACCAACTATAACACCCTGACCCCTCTAGAACCGAGCCGGTGCATTACTAAGTACATTGTCATGGTTAGAAGGAATGAAAATCCCAAAGGAAATATCTGTTTAGTAGTCTTGAAGAAACTAGAAAGATATATGTTACTGGAAATTACATTGTAAAGGATAAAAAATATAATACATAACAAAAACTAAAGAGTGCATCCACAAGAACATAATAAATGATATCCTCTTCGTCACCTATTAAAAGTGAAAAATGAAAGGGGTGATCTAAAATGCTTAGTAATAGTTAAAAATGGTGGAATCGTGAATCAACAATAATTCAATTGAAAACAATTTGGCATAATCAATATGGCATGGTGAATAAATGAAAAACTCAAGCCATTAAAAAACTGTGAATAAAACTGCATCCATATATTTTGTTATAGTGAAAATCTCATGGATAGTAAAAACTGATAATGAATAAATAAAATGATTATTAATTGAATGTCATGTATCTAGAACATGATACTATAATACCAAAAAATGACATTGTTCTATGCGTAGAAACCCGTCTAATTTTTGGAAACAAACTCGAAGATTTTGTCACCAACTGATTTGTCTCAAGAGACATACCGATGCATCAGGGGGCGATAGCGGGCCACACCCGCCTCTAAATCCAAAGAATTATTTATACATAGATTCAACACAAGGGAAACATGACATTACATTATCCTCATAGAATAAAGGATTCAAATTCATCAATATTTCTACAGTCAAAACAACATTCAAAATTAATACCGTAAGTAAAATGGTATATAACAAGAAAGTAATCAAATACATTACATGAGAATATGGATATTTAAATGGAATATAATTTCAATTGATAAGTTATATCATATGGGATTTAGGTATGACACATAAGAAATAATAGATGCACAATACTAAGCAAGTCATAATGAGGAGAAAATTGAGACAAAGCTTGTTACCACGTTGTAATCAATTGAGTCGTATGACCAAAAGTTAATAACCAACAAAAAATCCCAGAATACCATGAATATAAAAATAATCATGATAATATATACAAAATGTTATTAATACTATACCACATATAAAAATAAGATACAAACAATGGAAATCCCACATAATTGAAAGTGAGATGAGAAAACCCCTTACAAACATTTCAGTATGGTGGAGAGTGTTCATGCGATGGATTTAAGAGAGGTAAAGAGGTATCCCATTATTTATATGTCCTAAATAAAATATGGGGGAGGTTATAAAACATACCCCATAATTTGGAATTAAAAATAAAAGAGCACAACATAGGGGTAATTGTTGAACAAAAGTGAGAGAGAGGATCCCTTACCTTATGCTTTAAGGAGTTATTGATTGATTTTAAAGACCAGAATAATCAAATTTTTCATCATTAATTAATAATTACAGAACATTATCAACATGGAATTGATATTTTAAGACTTTATTAGGGTCATTAATGGCATTTTTTATGGTTTAAGAGATTCAATTTTTTTTGATTTGGTTGACTTTTCTTTTTTGGTTTTCATGATCTGTTTACTTGTATTCATGAATGAATGTTTGTTTGAAATATTGTTAAACATCCAGTATTATTAATTTACATTATTAGTGAAATTAAGGAGATAATAACGATCTTATAATGATTTTGGCTATATACCATGAAGATGACTCGCTCGATGAGTTAAGAATAAACACTTGGATTTGGTTTAGCGGTTTCGTGCACAATAAACTTATTTGGTATTATTATTCCAAATTATTCATGTGTAAGGATTAAAAAACATTAATAAAGAAAAAATACATATATTATGACTTGTTTCAACCATTGAGGTGGTTTCATGACTAGTATTGATATTATTAATGAAAATTAAAAAGCCGTCTTCCTTGATTGTGACAAATTAACACATCTCAGATGGTGTTTTCATTTATTGTACAAAAGGAGGGGAAAAAGAGATATTATGATGAAATATTCTTGTAGCACTGTGAAATTATAGTACATGTAATGTATAATAATTACCATGCAATTTGGATGAGGGTAGGTGAGAAGGGAGATCAAAATAATGGAACCTTGTAAAAGAAAGTGAATGAAAAGAGAGGAATGGTTCACCTCTTGAGTACGCCTCCTTGATAATGTCTTTAAGGCCATTATTTTCGGTCTTTTGTGGAGACTGGAAGGTCTTGGACGTGGGGGGAGGGCTTGGGAAGATTATTTGGCAGAATTTAGCAAAGTCTTGAAGCCTGATTGGTGTGGGAGGAAGATTGGGTGAGGGGTGGATTATATAGTGGAGGGAGGAGGAGTTTTCGTAACATTACAACCATTAATTTATTATTTCCTCTCAAGACAAGAAATAGTGAGTATTCCATGACCAAGAATAGTAATATATGATTGTGAGTTCTATATTTTGGTGCTTACATCACTAATGATGCTAGGAATAGTTAATTTAAATTATAATTTATTTATTTGTTAAATTAATGTATTTTACTATTAACCAAAAATTCAAGTATTTCAGAAAAATCCAAAAAATTCACCAAAACCATTTTTTCGACTTGAAGATTCCCCAAATGAAGTCCATTTTTTAAAAATAATTTTCTAAATATAATTAATCAAATATTTAATTAAAATTATTATTCAATTGAAAAATATAAACACTTACAATATTCATCTTCACTTTTAAGGTGCTTAAATTCATTTAGCGCTCGAGGAAATGGATACCATTCATAAGAGTCATATTACTATTCATAAGGGTATGTTAAAATTTATAAGGGAAAGTTACTATTCATAAGGATATGTGAATATTCACTAAAAATTAAGTTAATTATATCTGACTCTAAATATCATCTTGAACAAAACGTTGTATATTTGATTTTTAAAATTCAAATCAAAGATCTGGAAAATTTATGTTTATAGGCTTGGTTATGGATATCTCCTATAAGTAACCATGTTATGTTCCATAGTGGCTTAGTGATTCATAAAATTTATTCTATAACTAGCATGTATTTATGAGAAAATTTCCATGAAGTGTTTGTAGTTCTATAATAAAGTTCATTTATGGACTTTTGGACGAGTTATAATAGAAACTTTGTTGATAGAGAGCATTTGTCTTCTGGGTTTTCACTGTGAGAATACTTGTGTATGAGTATGAAAGTTCACTGGGAATGGATATAATTATCCTAAATTTAATTGATATATTATTAATGAAAATAAGAAAGTTTAATTGGTTTTATAAATCAAATTGTTATATGGTTTGAGGATGAATCATTAGATAATTCATTTAAGGATACTCCTTTAGATTATTATTGTTGTTATTGTTCATAATGAAATCATTTTGTTTTATCATTTAGTTTTATGTCAATATGTTTATTACAGAACATAAAAAGGGTTACATTATATATTTTACAATATTTCTCAACCAATGGTTTCATGAATACATTTTAAGAAACTTTTGATGTATGAAACTTTGTCCTCCATGAAGGTTGTAAATTGGCACCTCTCGGACGATGATTTCATTTAAAAAATAAAAGTGGGAGGTTATGGTGATGGGTGATGTATCATCCACTAAAATGATATAATTTCTATGTATAGATTATAATGTAGTTATCTAGATCATTTTTATAGAGAATTCTAGAAGATAACATCAATATAAGATAACATGAAATGAAATTTAATGAAAAAGGAATAGGATTTATCTATTGAAATAAGCTCCTTGAGAACCTTATTAAGGAAAAGGGATATGGGATTTTGGAAATACCAAGGGACAATTGATGTGGGGAGAGAAAAGAGAATATTATTTAGATATAACTTTTAGAATATTCTTTTCTTATAAGAGTGACGATAATAAAGAGTGACGGGTGGTTTTTACAGTAGAGGAGAGGAGTGATTTTTCAATATTTTATTCATTATTTTATTATCTTTCTTGATTCAAGTAATATAATTGATTAATATGACCAAAGATATTAATAAGTTCATGTTATTTAGAACAATGATCTATTTAAAACATCCATGACTCAATAATGATTCATAAATTCATTTATTTAGCATATTTCATAAATTTTCGAATTTTAATATTTACAAAAATTATTTCAAAAAAAATCACAAAAATTAACCCTAACCATTTTTAAATGAGTAAAAAAAAATGAATTATTTTTTTAGGATAAAAAATTTATAGACATGGGAAGATCTTTGTTAATTAAAATATGTTTTTTTCGAAAAATATGTTTTTAAAATTATAACTGATTTTATAATACCCTACAAAATTAACTAATGTGTCTTTATATTATCCCAAAATCATAGGGAAAAATATTGATTTATGAATACATTTTATGATAATTAATTATATTTTAAATTAATTTACAAATTATATAATTTTAATTAAATATTTATTACTCAGAAAAATACCATCCCTTAATTATGTTTTTAAAATATTCACTCTTATTTATAAGGTGCCAAAATTTTATTTATACTTTCATGGGTGATGATAATACTAATAAAGATATACTATTCTTCATAAGGTTAACATTTAAATTAATAATGGAAAGGAACTATTCAAAATGTTAAAGTTACTATTCATAAGAATTTTGATGATCCTATCAGATTCAAAATACGTTATTGAACACAGGCATGTATGTCTAATTTTCAAAATTAAAAACACAGAAGCCAAAAAACCGGATTAACTGCTAGGTTATAACTATCTCCCATAAATAAAAAAGTTTTTATTAATTGAGACTTAGTGTTTCAGATATTACAATCTATATAATGAATAGAAATTATTTAAGAAGAAATACACCATGAAAGATTGGGGTTTATACTGATAAATTATCCAATGTGGTTTATCATCATTAGGTACTAGAAAGAACTACATAAGATACAATTAACCATATAGAAAAAATTAGTTTAAGCCCCAAATTTTTATTTAGTAAGTATTTTATTTAAAAAGTATATATATTTATTTTATTTCCTTAAGGATTTATTTTTATTGATTCGATAGAAGTTAGATATTTCAAATTATTATGTCTTCATTATAATTTTTTATTTGATGTAAACCTGATTTATAATTTTGATCTATTTAAATAATTTTTCATTATAAGATATATTATTATTATATACACATGGTATTTCATTGGAAAATTATATTTTTGTTTGGAACAATATATTATGTTTTATTCTTTTTGATATTATTCTTAAATTAATTTCACATGATTTTTAATTAAAGGGTTTGTTTTTTTGAATTTTTATTTGATTCGTCTTCTTTTATTTATTTGGAATGTTTATAATTATTTATTATTAAATGTTAAAATATAGGATTTAAAAAAAATATTTACTCATTTTACATTTAATTACTATGTCAAAATAAGAAATATGTTTTATTTTAATGTTTCATATACGTACATGATGTGTATATACATCTCAAGATGTAAGTTCGAGTTAAATGATACAAGATTTGTAATCAATTAAAAGTATTCTTATATTTGTAATTATATTTTTATTTTTTCATGTATTTGGTATTATAAATTTTGATAATGGAAATAACCCATTTTTATTATGATAGTTTACCCATGCCTATGGAATTTTCATAAAATTTACATTTATTTATTAATTCTTTATTTGAGGTATTTATCAAATTTTATAGAAATAAATTTAGAATTACTCTTACATATCTTCTTAACAAAAATTATGTATTTTTATTATTATTTGTTTAGTTTTTATCTAAAAATTAGTTTTTCATATCCTCCTGAGTATGTTTATACATTAAAATGGGTCTTTCAATTTTCTATTTGTTTCACTCTTACATAATGGAAACCATACTTTAACATTTCGAGTTTAGGATTTTGGAATTTTTAATTTTCTAATTAGTTTTTAGGGTCCCTATTACATATTGAGGGACTTTTACACATTTGAAACTTAGTATTTAATATTTAAATTTACATATGTTGGGTTAATTCAACACTTAAGTATATTTTTCATTGTATGCTCCACAAATACATTTTTGGTTAATAGGAACATTATTACTTTTAAATATTTTTCAGTTATGTTTTCATAGCATGAACATTAATTATTGAGCAGAATCACTACTAAATAAGATTTATATGTAATTTTCCTCCTCCAATTATTCACTTGTGGGTTACTATTACAAATACATGGGATTTTTTCCTTTGTGATTATATGTGAACATCATTCATAATGAGAACCTAATATTCATTTTTTGATTATTCCTTTGAATTCTATAATAATCAAAGTACTCATATTCCAAAATCAATTTTCCAGAACACCACTATTATGTGAATAACTTCAAGGAAACATCAATTTCATCTCCAAAAAGTTTCACTTACAAGAAGAGTTTTTCCTAAATTCATATACAACATTTTATATTGAATACATCTGAGAAATGTTTTATAACTGATGTTTTTGTATTTTTAAATGGGTATTTCTATTTATATTTCAAAATGTTAATCCTTATAGTGGGGTAATTCCTATAATATTTTATTAAAGGTGGTTTAATTTTATCTATAATATTTCTAACAGATGTTATTGAGTTTCATTGTAATAAATATATATATAAATATATGAGTCATAATGAAGAATCAAATAGTCATAAAATGAAGAAGAGAAATTCAATATGTTAAATGTTATAATGGAATAGTGAAATTAGAAGTGGATTAAAGTAGGACGAGACTAGCTCTGAAATTTTTTTCTTATTATTATAAAATTAAATTACAACTATATTTATAATAACAGTAAATAATGGCGTATGTTTTGGATCATAGAAGATAATGGGTCCAAAAACGTTTTCATTATTATAATATTTGATCTAAATGAAAATTTTTCTATCACATGAATTATTTTATTAGAAAAAACATTGTTTTATTATTGGATAATTTATTTAAAAAGGATATCATAACCCTCATGAAATGAAATTAGTTTTAGGTTATACAACTAAAAGTGAAAAATGAGATATGAATGGAATGTTTGACAAGAAAAAATATGATTATAAAATTTAATGGGATCAAATTTTAATATTAGAGGGGAATCAAGTGATGACAGTGGAATAGGGTAACTGAAATATCCCTATATGAAACTTGTAAAAATTTCAACCATATGTAGTAGTAAATTATATAAGTGAAATTATGGTTCTTTATATAAACAGTTTCACTTTATTATTATATTAAAAATATATTAATGGTGTGGTTTACATCCATAATTTTCTCCTATACAAATTTTATAATCTAAATTCCCAACATATTGTTTTGATTTGGAAGGAATTACATAGGGTTTTGACACTAAGATGATAATAATAATTTATTCATTTCCATGGGACTCATATTAAGGGAATGTTTTTCTATGAAAAACTCTATTTTTTATGATCTTATGTATTTGTCATAAATTTCCTACTATTCATTTCCAAGAACATTTTGTCTCTATGGTTTATTTGAAATAAATTTCCTTATTATGAGTTAGTTTAAAGGATGTAGTTTATTTATTAAAATGGAAGTGCTAATGAGTTTTATGATGAAAAGTGAAATATCATAAATTCATTAATTAGAGTATAGTTGTTGAGAATGATGGATAATTATGGGGAGCCCAATATATAGCCCCCAATGCATTGGGTAATGATTTATTTTCTAGATAAAGTGATGTTGGAGTTACCAAGACATGTTATTTATTCACAAGTTATTCAAAATAGATTTTCATGTTATTACATTTAAAATTTTATTAAATTTGATGTCCCAAGAATCCATCATTGTTTTTTTATTCGTTATTATAGTGTTCTAAATAATTTTTCTTGATTTTATAAAATAATAAGTTTTATATTTTAGTGAATCAATGTTTATGATCAATAAAAGGTAATGCTTCTAATTAGTAGAATTTTTATGATATTTTATGTCTAAATATTTTTGTTTAAATAAAGTTCTTATGATATTTTTTAATCTTTATTAAGGAACATTCTTGAACATTCCATTTTTTATTCATAATTGTGAGTTTTTTATGAATTTTTTTCTCCATTGGTATGATGGTTGCATAGTCTAGAAGGGGGTTGGGGAGATGAATAGTCTAGATTAAAAAATTGAAATAGAGTTATTATTTCAATAGGGAAACAAAAAATAACATATAAACACAAATGTTTTATAGTATTTAAGAGATTGAATTATCCTGTATATGTTATTCACACACATACACTCCTTAAGAGGTGTGATATTTCTTAAAAGTCCTTAATATTGAATGGAATTTTCAATATTATTATAAAATACATTTTCTAGTGGAGGTACAGTAATGAAAAAACATATATTTTAAAGGGAATTTATAACCCAATTATTAAAAATAACATCTATAGAGGTAAAACAAAATAGAAAAATATTTTATGAGGGGAACCCATAGACCAAAAATAATCATGGACTCAAGAATTATATAGGAATATACAATGAATCAATAAAACAATAATCACGGAATGATGTGGTAGAATTGACATAAAAACTCGTCTGGGATTTTAATCATCTTTTAGTATAGTAATCAGCAAGAAAATAGAGATCATAATAGTACCTATATTCTTTATTTAATTTCATTTAACACTTAAATCATTATAAAATCAAGTTCACATAGTGGTATCATGTATTAGTCATAGTTTATATTAAGTATGTGTGTCTATTTGTGGCCCACTCAAACCTTTAACTTACATTTTAAGATTTTGAAATAGATACCTAGACTATATGACAATTAGACTAATTCAATAATAATAATAATAATACAATTTCAAATATTATATAAATAATTATAGTTACAGATAATAAACTAATAATACTCAATCAATAATTCAAAAATATCATTCTTGAAAAAATAATTATAATCTTCAACCTTAAAAACATATTCAAAATAAATAGAACAATCCTTGATTTCATGTAATTCATTTTTAATTTTGAATAAACATCCTTTAAACATACTTAAAATTTGTTTTAAAATATTATTTAAATAAGTAACATAATAATTTGAAAATACAATAACTTCAAAAAGTCACAAGTCGAATATTTTAGGACAATGTTTAATAATGATTATTTTCATTCATAGGGTTTATATATTTTCTTAAAACTATTTTTTAATTGGGTTATTATTTTACATAAAGATGTATATTTAATATAAGGATCATAATATACTACATAAATATCATTTACCGATGAAAATATAATTTTCAAAAATGAAAATGATTTGCATAATAATAATATTCAACTATATAAGGATCAATTAAATCCTTATAATGATAAATTTAAACTTATTAAAGAAAATTATTTACATCCTACGTATGATTAAAAAACTTCATAATTATTTTACATTGGGTTGAAGTATTTTATTGATAACTATATGAATCACTATATATTTTTTAAGGATGATGTATTTTAACTATTAAAAAAATTTGGGAAAATAAATTTTTATAATGATGATTTGAATGATTGTAAATATTGTTTCCTTTATCAAAAAGAAACATTATATAGAATAAAATAATTATGAAAGGATAAACAAAAAACAAAATGTTTTCCAATATTTCAAAAACTTCATGAAATAAATTTGATTAGAAATAAACCTACATAACATAAAAATTAAAAAATGATAGACGATAAAATAAAAATTTATCATTTAATAAACAAAAAAAATAAAATAAATATAACAGATTTATTTTATTACTAATGTAGTGAAAGCTTTAAAAAATTATTTTATTCCATTATAAACTATTTTTAAGGGAAATAATATAGTAGATAATTAAGGTATTTAATTATCCAATAAATAAAATAAAAATAATGGAACAAGGATAGTCCATAAACATTTTCCTATGTTTTTTTAATTAAAAATATGAAAATATTTCCCTCTCAATTTAATACATAAAAAATACTTCTTTTATTTAAAAGAAATAAATAAAATTATCTTGGTTGAGTATATTTTACCACTATCATTTAAAAATTTGTTTAATAAAATGAGTTTTGACCGGTTTAATATTTATTGAATTAAACCAGTTTACTCCTTTGTTAAAAATCACTATACTTATACTAAAATATAAATCTATAATTACTTATATAGAATAAATATTATGAAAAAATTATTTTTGAAAATTTATATTGTTTCAAATAGTAGTCACTTCCTTGAATGATCAATGTTTTCTCCAAAAAACACATAATAGTGAGTTTGAAAACTGCTCCAATAAAAATATCAGTAAAGCTATAATGGATTAAAAAATTTTGGTGACCAATATTTCATAATGTCCTTGAATATAACAAAATTTAATAATATTTCCATCATACAATGTTCAAAAATAATTTTCTTAAACTTACATATATCCAAAGGGATTGTTTATATATATAAAAATAAATAATAATTAGAAAAATATTTTAAAAATATTCCATTATTTTTACACGAAACTAATAATGTTATATCTAACTACAATATGTTTAGATATATAATATAATTATATATTCATCGAAATAGAAATAACCAAAAAAAATATCACATATAACAATATTTTTCTCACTATAGACATAAAAAACATTTAAAGTCTATTTAATCCATAACGATTGGGAATAATAACATGAAAAATAAATTTATTCATCTTTATATTTAGATAAATAAATATAATATTGTTTCATTGAAAACAAAAAACTAACAATTACCTAATAATTATTGGAGTTGGTTCCATAGATCCAAATTCTATTGTACCTTATGAGAACATATATTAATGGTTTTGAATATTAACATATTCCTTATCACATCATGATTGTTCTTTTTTGTAACATTGTAAGTGATGATGTCGTAAGAGAAACTGTCACACTAAAAGGCCATAGAAGATCTCTACTCTTATGAGAACCCAAATGTGCTATAACACTATTGTTGAATATATGTTTCATATCCGAATGATATCATTTGAGGGACATAAATGAAACAGGCTATCAGGGTTGGAGACTCATTAGACTTTGAGGCACCTTCTCATGATGTATTCCTTTGGTGATATATAGTACGATATTATGAGAACGAGTCCCGACATTAGTAAATCCACATTTATAACTGTTATTGAATGTTCCTATCTCCAAAAAAGTTTATTGGACCTTAGATATTAATAATATTATTAATGTATTTTATGAGTCGCTCACTTAGATGAATTGATGAAAAATGAGATGACCGATGATCGCGGTGAGGAAGGATATATTGCGTGTATCACAAGTAATATTTCAATAATGAGAAATGTGAGAAAGGATTTATCCCTTATTTTCTTTAATGGATGATAATATCTCATTCCCTTTGATGGAAATGATATAGCATAAATAAATCAATGTCCATGGTGATTAATAGGTAAGTTCTATTTCTATAATGTCAAAGAAAGAGATATCGAGCATATAGGTCGATGACACCAGCATGAAACCTGCTAGATTAGAGATAATTTGATAAAAAAATTATATTACATGGTAAACATTCATATGAGGTTACATGAAATTGCAGCATTAAATTATTTCTCTATGGAAGCCTTGGCGTGTTGATAGACGCCAAACTTGGACTATAGGCTACTCTGCCAAATTCCACTGAGAAAGAGGCCTAGATTTTCACACCCTAAGTATACCCAAAATCTTAGTTAAATAATTTAATATTTAACACGTTGAATAAATATTAATCCCAATTGGGTTTTAATAATTATTTATGTATTCCTGACCACATTTATTCCATCCCTTGTTATTAGGGATATCATATTTTTGGAAGATTAATTAATAAATATTGTGGAGGATCAGAAGACTGAGATTAATGGTCTATTGAGAAATAATTATAGTGAATATTATTTGATTTAATAATATTTAATTATAACTGACAAGTTAAGAGAATTTCATGAACTAATAATATGGCTATTATTATTTGACATAGGGTTTTTTTTCTGAGATTAATGAAATAATTAAAGGCACTTTTGATGATTATTTATTTTTAGCTTAGTGAAATGAAAGTTCGGTTGTATTATTCTCTTAATTATCAAGGGATGGCTAAGAGATGAATATTGGGTTGTGAACATAATTTTAGAGAAAACCTCTGGAGAATAGAGAGTTCTTCCATCTCTATGAATCCTCTCAAGAACGAGGGCTATCCTGTTGCACTGGATCATGGAGAACTCTTTAGAAGCAGTTTAAAATTAAATAGAAGGTAGACGATGCAAGTGCATGGATCTTCTATGCTAGAACCCAGAGACTCCTTCAACGACATTAAAATATTCGTTGAGCACACATGGTTCTCTACTAAAGGAGATCTACCGTTAATCTCAATAATTCAATGAAGTCACTCTACAGATCTATATTATGATGCATCAACGAAGAAAGAATACACCATGGAGGTAATTATTATTTAATTTCATTAATTATAAACAATATATTCTATGATACCACTTGTTGGTTTTTGGCATGGAGGAAGCATGAGTGGGACAATTCCCAACATTGATTTTCACTATATTCAATGAACAATCAATCATCTATGTGATGATGAACACCATGTCTAGTGGTGTGTAATTTTGATAGACGGTGATGGTAGTACACACCATGTAGATCAGATCTACACATTGTTTAATGTTACCGAAATACACAGAATTAAAACTTTTAATATCTGCGTAATGTTGGGGTCTACATATCATATATAATTTGTGTTAAAGTTATTATTCTACGTGCATTAAAGCATCATACGTTACAAAAATACATGTAATTCTTGTAATCATTTGTTAAGTACATGTCATGAAACTATGTGATAAGTCATGCAGACTATATATCAGAAAGAATTATGTTTATACAAGTTTAACAAATGTAGAGTAGATTTTAATGGGTATTCATCAGGTTACCTCCAAGGTACATTTATATACAAGGTTAATTATAAATGAATTATAATATGTTTAAAATTATAATGGAGGAGAATATCAAGAAAATTAAGAAAATAATTAAGATAAAAGGATTGTTTAATTAATGAGAATAATTAATCAATTGGAGCTTGATTTATCTTAAATAGGAATGATTAAAGAATAATATTATATTTTTATTTATTCGTTAATTCATTATATGCATGTGGATGATCATAAACTAGATTATACCTTGGTATGTGATTTGATTCATTTTAATTTATTATTAAATTAAATTGATGGCATGTGTGCCTTCTCTCTACATTAATATGTAGGTCCCGCATTCCCATGGTTTCATTTATGTAAATCCCCCTTTAGACCTCACTTAAGAGTGAGTAAAAGCATATATAATATATGGAGCTCCCAAGCTAGTGGAGGCGGTCTATGTTAGGAGATGAGGCGAAACCAATCCCAAGAGATACATAGGTGGATATGTAGAAACTGTAAACATAGACCTTAAATGCTTCACAGAATTTCTCCCATAGGTTAACAGTTAGTTTATCAATGACTATATAAGATATACATTAGAAAAATCTCATGATTATACCCTTTATTTTATTTCTGTATGTTTCATGGTTATTCATTATGGATTCTTTGTCACGATCACATAATTAATGAATTATGAAGCCTGCAAGATAAATCTAAAATAAACTCTATTATGTGTAAATATTACAAAAGACAAGTAATACCGCATAGTATTAACAATCCTGTGATATAGATAATAAATAAAAATTTATACAGAAATGATAAAATCCCACATTGAAATAATAATTATAGCCTTCAATCACATTAGTTATAATTAAACCATAGTTCAAAGTTCTTGACCAACCAAAGTTGGAGATTTTTAATTTATTAGGGAATTTTAATTTGATGTTTCAGGTTGACATAACTTAGATGACATCAAGGGTTGATTTCTAAATCATGAATTTTTGTAACTAGGAGGCAAATGTTGAGGAAATATAAATTAATGATTTCAAGATTTGGGAGTCCACTCAATAGATCAACAAACTATGAGTTAATGTAGTGATAATTCAGAATGTCCACATAAAACCATTCGATTTTTTTGACAGGCCAAAGAAGGGGAATAAGAATGAAATATGGATCCTTTCCACTGGAATGTCCAAGAAATAGGATATTCTGAAGCCAATGGTGAGGTATATTGGGATATGATAAAATAGTGGGAGACTAATAAATATAATTTCATTTATTTGTCTAAATTTAATCAGAGAAATACTAAATGTCAGCTTATATTATTTGTAAAAACAACATTAAAATTGAAATCAAATATATCAATGAAATACATACTTGAGAAGGAAAACCTTCTCACCATGAACTAATTTCTAGGATTGGAAAAGGAGCCTATGAGTCATCCTTCACCATAAAAGGAAACTTTATGTGTTGGAAGAACCTTTACCAGTTGCACCAAGAAATATGGAAAGAAATGAGGAGATCCCTCTATAAAAGAAACATCTGAATGATGCTAAGGATGTTTAATGATTCATGCTATCCTCAATGACCCATAATATCTTGAATAAAAATGAAGAAATTAATTCTTATAACATAGCCTCCCACCATCATGTTATCTATCAAGAGAAGTAAAGACAAGAGAGGTACGAGATCTCCAATAGTTTGTTCATGACTATGCATAGAGATTCTATGCCATTTGGGACTCATTTAGCCAAGATTATTAGCTACATCAAACACATGGAAATATTAGGGATTAAATTCTGGGATGATTAGTGTATCGATCATATACATTCATTAATGTCTAGGGCCTTATTTAGTTTTATTAAGAATTTTAATTTTATAAAAAATGAGAAGAGCCTATCAGAACATCTGAACCTAATTCAGCAAGTGGATAAAGATATTTTCATGAAAAACCTTCAGTACATATGGTTAATAGGAAGGGTAAGGACATGTAAAAGGTGGCTAATACCTATAAAAATCTAAACCCCCTAAGAACCATCTAACATGGAAGAAATGATCTAAAAGCTGGGTAAATAAAATGAGGCAGTATGTTTTTCATGTGTGAAGTCAAGCCACTGGAAGAGGAACTACACCCAAAGGAAGTGGGTAGCCAAATGTGAATTTTTCATCGAGTGAAATCTTTCCATTTATACACATTGGGTAATAGATACAACTTGTGGTGCTCATATCTATATTCATAAGTAGGAACCAAGTTGATTTTGGAAAATTTCCAAAGGAGTGGTGGATCTTTGAGCTGCCAACAGTGCGAGGATGGACGGTCTTTTCATTGGTGACTACCACGTTCCACTGCTGACGATAATGATTTTTTTACATGATTGTTATTATATACCTAAAGTAACTAAAAATACAATTTTTGTATCATGTTTTGATACTGATGTTTTTTTTCATGTTCTAAAACAAAAGTTGTTTCTTTTATAATGTGAACATATTTTATGGTATGGTAAATTAAAATAATGGACTCTAGGTATTAAATGATGAAAACAATGTTTGGGAAATCGATAACGAATCAGGTTCGCATGACTCATATAACACCTAGTTGTGGTATCACTGCCTTGGTTGTATAAACGTGAAGCATTGGAAAAAGATATATCAAGAATGAATTTTGACTATTATGAGCTAAAACTACTTGATATAAGTCATTCCTATTTACAGTGAAAAATGACCACACCACCACTTGGTGGATAGGATAAAATATCTATAGAGATTCTAAGATTGGTATAGAAAAATGTGTGTGGACCATTTCCAAAAGATGCTAGAGTTAAATATTATTACTTCATAACTTTACTGATGAATTGAGTTGATATTACTATATTTACATGATGGGGTATAAGCTTGAGACCTTCAGTAAATTCAATTATTTGAATAATTATTTTGAGAATCACTTTAGTAAGAATATAAAGAATCTCTGATCGGATCGAGGTGGAGAATATCTTAACCAAGAGTTCATCGACTTTTTATGAGAGTTAGAGACTCTATCTCAATTCACTCCACCTTATAAATCAAAGTGGAATGGTGTTAATGAAATGAGGTACCCTAACGTACTGAACATGGTATCTTCAAGGATGAGTAATATTTAACATTCGTTATCCTTATGGGGATATGCATTAAAAACTACGACATACACATTTAACCGAGTAAAAACTAAAAAGGAAAGAAATATACCCTTTGATAAATAAAGGGGAATAAAAACTATTTTTTCACACATATGTTTATCGAGATGTGAGGAATTTTTAAGGATTTCTCCTAAAAAACTTGATACTTGGACACAATGTGTACCTTTATAGGGTATCCTAAAGAAACAATGGGATACTACCTACACAACTACTAAGAAAAAAAGTGATAGTATCTAGACAATAAAACTTTTTTAGAGGAGTCACATCCTCAAAATTTATAGTGGGAGAAAGATTGACATCGATGAAGATGATTATCAAGATAGACATGAGTTAGAAAGAGAATAAGTTCCATAAGTCCCCATGGAAGAAGTTTTCCCTGAAACAGAAGTTCTGTGTGTGAGCTCAAGAGAGGTAAGGGAACCATAGAGATTTGGACATTTAGTAAATGAAGATAGTGACTCATTATTGTTGGAAAATGATAAAACACTATCATATAAGGAGGAAGTATAGAGATAAGTGGCTACAAGGTGGAAAGAAGATATGAATTATGAGATGGATTCTATGTATCAGAGACATGTTTGGGTTCTGGTCGACGCGCCGGTTGGTGTAAATACTATTTTTTGTAAATGGGAATTCAAGAGGAAACTGGACATTCAAGATAAAGTAAGTACCTTTAAATTTAGGAAAATGGATAAGGGGTTTAAACAATGTCATGTAATTGAATGTGGTGAATTTTTTTTTCTAATTTTACATGTTTCAATCTTACAAAATAATATTTTCTATAACATCTTACCACGACTATGATATTTGGCATATGGATGTCAAAACCACATTCATTAATATGAACCTTCAGAAATATGTCTATATGACCAGACCAGAAGACTTTATGACCCCAATTTCTTCCAAATAAATTGGAATGTTTCAAAGTTCCATTTATGGGTTGAATTAGACAACTTTTTCATAGAGCCTTTGATTTGATGAATCCATATATTAATTTTGTTTCATTAAAATTGAATGTGATTTTTGTGTTTATAAAATGATTAGTGGGAATGTTGTATTTTTCCTAGTAGTATATTTTGGCGAAATATTGCTTATTGGAAGTGACATACCAGTCTTATAATATATGAAGGACTTGTTGAACAAGTGATTCCCCATGATGGACTTAGGTGAACCATCCTATATTATATGGATCTAGATCATTCATGATAGATCAAGATAACATTGTATATGATAATGTCCAAGAGTAACTATCCCTCCGAAAGGTCATTGTGGATCCCTAAAATGATGAGAACTCAGAAGTTCTATGACACTATTCTGGAATATATGTTCACTATCTAGAAGATATAATTTGAGAGACCCAAATCATACAAGTTATCAAGGGTGGAGAATCATAGGACATAAAGCCACCTTTTCATGGTGTACTCCCTTGGCGATATCCAGTATGATATGATGAGAATGAGAAACAACAGTAGGAAATAAAAATTTATTAGTGTTATTAGAAGAACCTATATGTAGACATGTGTATCTGTATTTATATTTTAAGATTATTAATAATCGATTTTATGACCCACACACATCTCTATATTAACAAAAATCATGACGGGATATGTTCGTGGCATGGAATGAAATATTGGGTGCGTCACGAGTAATATTTCATTAATGAATAATGCGAGAAAGGATTTATCCCTTTTTTTTCTTTAACAGAAGATAATATTTCAGGCCCTTTGAGGGAATTATTATAGCCTAAATAAATACACAGTCATGGTGATCAATAAGCATGTTCTATTTCTGAGAACCTTGAGGAAGAGATATTGGCCATATAGGTTAATGACCTTGGCATAAAACCTAATTTATTAGAGTAATTATAATAAAGGGATTATATTACATGGTAAATTTTTGTATGAGGTGACATTTCATTTTGGAAATACCTTCTTTCTCTATGGGTACCTTGGCCAATTTATAGACACTAACCTTGGACTTTATGCTTCTCCGTCTAATGCCACTAAGAAAGAGGCCTCATGGGTCACACACTAAGGGTATCCAGATTCTACGTTAAACAATTTATTATTTAATAGGTTGAATATATATTAATCATGGTCATGGTTTAAAAAATTTTCACGTAAGCCTGATCACATTAATTTCGACATTAGTTCTTCAAAATAATATATTGTGGGAGGAATATTTAATAAATATTGAGGAGGATTGGAAAAACAATATTTATGGTCCAGTGAGAAATATTAATATTGAATATTATTTGATTAAGAAATATTTAATTATAACTCACAAGTTATGTGAATGTCCGAAAATCATAATACTGCTATTATTATTTCACATAAGAGTTTCTCTAGGATTAATGAAATAATTTAAAGAAAATTTGCAGATTATTTATTATTTCCCTTGTGAAATAAATTTCTTGTTATATAATACACTTAATTAGCCTAGGGTAATCTAAGAAAATCCGTTTGGGTTGTGAATAATATTTTGGATAAAACCTATAAAGACTATAGAGTTATTCCCTCTCCAAGAACACACTCAAGAACTAGAGCGATCCTCTTCCATTGGATCAAGGAAAATGGGTTGGAAGTAGTTATCAACGTGACCGAATGCATACAACACATGTGTAAGGATATTCTGTGCTAGCACACAAACACTCCTTTAGTGACATCCACTGATTCATGGAGCATGTGGGGATCATGACTAGAGGATACCAACCTTCAATCAATACAACTTAATGTATGTCCACTACAGATATGTTGTTCGATGCATCAACAAATAAATAATAATCCATTGAGGTAAGTATTATTTAATTACATTAATTGTAAAAAATAAATGTTGATCCTCTCTATTTATTTTGGGTTTCTATTCCCTTTTCATATTTCTTTAATTCAATTCCATTGATCACAATGTTTACCATCTTATAGCTCATAGATTTTTCATTGAATATGGTGAAAATCAAAGTTGAGCACTATCCTCATGTACTTATGTTGTGCCGAGAACCTACAATAATTATACATTAAAATAGTTAAATTTCTATAAATTTATCATAATCCAATGTTATAATCAGAATAAATTTTTTATTTTAATGATTTTATTCTAAATTAAAATAACCAAATATTCATAGAATGATTAACATATTTAATAATACTCTTAATATATTTTATGTGAAATTATTTAGGTTCATCTTGAAATATATTTAACATACATACAAAGAATATTAAATATTTTCTAGAATCAGTTAAATAAAAAGAAACTACAAATCAATACACTATATACATTAATATCATCATATTATCCATTAACATCAACACATAATTTACAAGAATTACTCATAGTGGTATTCATACATTTACATAAATGATTTCTAAATAATTTAAAAACATATCTAAAATATTTAGATTGATTATGAAAAATTCTATTATTCCATTGAAAAATTTCATGCCCTAAAAGAAAAGCTAATTCTAAAATTAGGTTCATGTTAAATTTATATTTTATTAAATTTTAAAATTTATTACAAATAATTCCACCATTTGACCCAAAAATAATATCATTAATATAAATCACGTATATAAAAATTTATTGAAATGATTTTTTTTTGAAAAAATAGCATGTTCAACCTTAAATTTGAAAAATTTATTTTCTTAAAGAAATGATACAAATATTTCATAAAAATATAGATGAGATTATTTATTTTTATGAATATTTTTTTTTCTGATTTATAATAGTATCACTATTATTTACATACTCAAAACAAGGAGGTTTTTTATCATAAGCACCTTATAAAGTTAACCCATTAGGAAAATATCTCAAAACAATTATTGGGAAAATTTAAAATCCATGGTGAGCTGTAAAGGATAATAAGATTGAAATAGATTCAAATTTAGAAACATGTGAAATGTATCATCAGAATTAAATCCCTTTTCATGAGAATATCCATATGTAACTAACCGGAATATATTTTTATTCGTCTATATAGTTTCATCAAGTTTGTTTCTAAATATCAATTTAGTTCCAATAATTGTGAATATTTAGGTAGAATAACCAATTCTAAAACATTATTTATAAAAAAATTGATAATGTTCATCCCGCATAGCTAAAACCAATATAGGGTATTTTAGTGCCTCTAAGAAATCATTTTCTAAAAAATTATAAATAATGGAAGAATTATAAAAAAAATATTCATATTTAATTTTTATTTTTACCGTATAACCATTTTCTTTAATAACTATATCAATTGGGTAATATTTAAGAATTTTTCAGTATTTTTCAAGGGTGAGATTCTCCCCCTTAATATGAGAATTTAGTTATGAATTTTATTCTTATGAAAAAAATCTAAAATATTATTAAATATTATTTTATTTAGATTATTTATCCCAAAAATAATTTTCATAAAATTTAACATGAATGCAATCTTTAACATCCATGGATTTTTTATTATAAGATCTATAATCTTTACTCAAAATAGAATATAGTAAAAATATTTTTTCATCCTAATTAGATACAAATTTATCATGATTTTATTTATTTTTATTGATAAAACATTACAAAAAAAATATATCCAACATTAGTTTATATATTATTCAACAATTTATAAGGAAATTTAATTGAACTTGTCATAAAAATAATTATATTATAAACATTAAAATATGTATTCATAGAATCTACCCAAAAACATTTTGTTAAATTATACGAATTTAATATATTTCTAGAAATTTCATAAAATATTTTCGTATTTCCTTTCAAGAAATATTTTTTTAGGAGTTATAAGAGTAGAAAAGTAATTATAATAACCATTTTTCCAAAAAAATATTCAAATCACTGGTACTATGAATACTTTCTCTAATACTATGAATAGATAAAATTATATAATATTTCAAAATATGGAATAATTTATAGTAAAAAAATATTTCTGATAATGAGTAAATTTTATGTGGAGGAAAATGAAAGCAAATAAATATAATAAAATCTTGAGAAACTAAAAAAACATATTTCATTCCACTAGGAATAGCAGTTTTAGTTTATCCAAACAAATAATGTTGGACCAACCATAGTGGGATATTAGTGGTCATTTTCGTGATTGGCCTACATGACTCCTTATGATGTTTTCATTTTATACAAGCATTATACAAATGATACTTTTCTTTCTTCACAACTGGTAGTTTAATTTTTCATAGTATTTCAAATACTAAACAAAAACATGATATTAACATGCTGAATCCATCTATATAGAATGATACTATCTATAAGAAATATATTTCCAAACATTACATGTAGTAATTTTTTTTAAAAAGTTTCTATAGAGTAGGCATTTTCTTTATAGATTGTATAAAATAATAAAGAATCCTCTTAAATATAGTCTATTTTCCATTTTAGGATATTAAATTCATTCCACCATAAAATAATTTATAAATAATAATAAAATAATTTTATAATTCATAGATATATATAACATTATTAATAATACATGGGTCAAGTAAACCAAAATTACCAAAAAATATGTAACCTTACTTTTGAAATTATCTCTAAAAGAGATAATGCTAATTCACATATTCTGTATGAAATTAATTTTAATGGTATTTTATTCATATTCCTAGATCATCCATTTTCCATGTACGATACACAATTCATGAAACCTCCAATGGAAATTTTAAGAATTTTCAATTAATTGAAAATGTTGATACCTATCCAGCATTATATTGAATAGGTTTAGTAAAAAAAATTAGGTTCACATATATTTTTTAAACAATTTTTAAAGGTATTTTAGAAGATAAAGATATTGAAATATGACCTTTAATGTTTCCCAATATTGTGGAAATATATGGGCGCAATCACTAGCCCATTGTCCCTTTACCATACATTAAAAAAATACCGTTGAGATACTAACTATTATGCTTTATACAAAGGATGTTTTTTATATATAAGGTATTTTCCTATGAAATATTGTACCATATTTAATTATGTTTTTTATTTATGGAAATATTTAAATTATATTACTTCTTCCACTAAATGTTATAGAATTTTTTTATTTAAATTTTCATTTTCATTATTTAGATTTTCATTTATCTTCGGAATAAAATTTATATCATGATAAAATATTAAATTCATTGTTGATATATTATTTCAAATAAAATATTATTTTTATAAAAGATCCTCTTATTATTCAATAAGTTCCTTATTATTCCTTTTTAATTAATTATAAAATTAATAAGTATATTTTATATATTATTATGATTCGAATATTTCAAGTATTATGAACAAAATTCAATGTATTTTATCGAATTGTTATATTTTTATATATGGGTTTTAGTTATGATAATATTCTAGAATGTATTAGTTTTTTTTGAAAATGATCCAACTTTGTTGTGACAATAATATTAAAGTGTGGTCTGGGGGATACAAATTTTATATATAATAATTTAGACCATCATTCCCTAACATTCACAATGATTAAAGTAAAATAATACTTGTGAGATGACCTTGTTCCATTTTATAATTTCCCCCCACCACATCCTTTAGTACATATAATAAAATTGGGTCCAACTCCCTTGGGTGGACCTTAACTAGGTTTTAAGGCACAAGGCTATCCTCTCGGTTGGCCATCTAAGCATCTAAGAGAGATTTACCATTGGAATATAATAAGAGGGTGTATATGTAATGGAAAGAATGTGCACATGAGTAGAGCTACACCAACACATTTTATGGGTGTCCGTATGATGGTGGGAGGACAGATTCACTTGTGTGGGATGGAACTCATCGATATTAGGGGTCCTCCCACCCCTGTCTGAGTTGATGCAATACCAAAGGAGTGGGATCACCTAAATAGCGGTGAATGTTTTTTTGAATGTATTTTGTGGTATAGAAACACTATGTCCACATTTTAGAATATTCTACAGTGCTTTAAAATTTGAAATATTTCTTATAGAAAATAACTAAGCTTGTTTATGATGCAAACTAGTTTCTTCCTTTCAGAAGTATATTTTCTATAATTGATTTATATTTTAAGGATTTTGATGTATACGAAACATAGGTTTTACCCCATTATAGGGAATTCATGACTCCTTAAGATTTGTTCTAAACACATTCATGTTTTTATGGATTTATTGGTCATAATCATCACAGACATAAAATTTTCAAAATTATTTTAAAATTCAATATAACTTGGTAATACACTATATCTATATTAAAGTTATTCTACCTTTAGTTTTAAAATGGTTGGTGTGATGTGTGATTTTTTTTGTTTTTAAATTATGATTCATATGATTTAGATAAGGGATTTTCAGAGATAACAAGCGGATTTAAGAAAAAAGAAATCCAGGAAGGAAGAAATGGAGCATTTTCCAGGGGATAATATTATTAATTTTTAATGAAAATATAAATTTATTTCATGTTAAATAATGATAAAAATACATATTTAATTGAATTTGTTTAAAATAATTCAACTCATTTATTATTATCTTTCCATAATGTATATTATTTCTATGAAATCCTCTATCCATATCATGAAAGAAAATCAATCTAATATGCGTGAATTTTCAATTTATGGGTTGTGGATCAAGAGTAAGGGGGATTGAATTTGAAATCATAAATGAACAATTGGATGGTGATTAAAATGTGATGTATTATTAATATTATGTGTTCAATTTTCCAATACCTTTACTCAATAATCTAATGAAAATGGTGATGATTGACTGAAAACACCCAGACATAGTACATGGGAATAAGAGAGCGAATGGTGATTCTATTACACCTTTTGATATGTGAATCCCCTTTAGTACATCTAAAATTATTATATCACATAGTAATAAGTAATATATATATTTTCATATTACTAGATATATTGTGAGATAAGACTAGTTTACCTTGCGAATTCATGCAATTAGTCCCTAAATTTTTTATCATTAAATGATGTAATTATAATTTTAAGAATTGTTCCTTAAAATTGATAAATCGTCTCTATTTTATCTAAAGTTTTATTCACCACATAAAATAAATTCATTCTTCATTCATTATTGACACTTATTAATACATTAACAAATTTTTTCTATAAAAATTTTTATGATTCACATCGAAATGAAAATAAATCACAATATGTTAGGGTAAGCTCCCCATGGATCCTTTGGTTTTGACCCTAAAAATCCATTATTCAAAACTAATTTTTGGAAATTTTTGTGATTGTGGGATTCTTGTTTTCATTTTGAAAATTCAAATGAATTTCATGTTAATTGAATAATCCAAGGAACATGGCATGTTTTTGGCTCCATTATTAGGGAAACAGTTAGTGAAATAATATCAAATGATTTATATTTACTGTTCATTTCATTGTATACTTTTTAATTTTCTATTATTTCTATTTATATTTTTACATTTACTAGTGTTATATTTTGTTCATATCATGTTCTATCATGAGACACACACCACATATAAGATCAAGGGGTGTGGATTTTGAGTAAATCCTATAGTTGTATTCAAAAACATAAAGGCACATAAATTATTATAAATCTAACAATTAAAACTAATAATTTGAAGCTGAATTTGAGAATTCTTCAGATGATACAGTTTTGTGGATCGTTTGGAGGGTAGTAACATGATTATACTCAATGTTTTATCTCCAAAATCATAGATATATATGACACATTTAAAATGCGGTTTTGATGATCAATTTAACAAATAGACTTTACATTTTCATTTATGGGGATTGCAATGGATTTTATGAAATCACAGCACCTGAGATATATCACGACATAAGATGTGATTGTCAAAAAAAATTCGAAGAAGTATTTTCCGCTACAAATATAGTAACAATAATTAGTAAAATTTAATATTTCTCACAACAATTTGGGGAGATGACATATTTAGCTTTGGGGAGATTCAAGGAGATGTTGCAACACTACCCACATCATTAAATGAAACTTTGGTTTGGTCCTCAATAATTATATTTTGTTATAAAAAATAATTTAGTAGTAGTTTTTGACTCAATATTAGGTTGCAAATTGATGCGAGATACACCAACTAAAGAAAAAAAAATTCTAGATTATATGGATGATGAAATTTCATAGTGGAAAGGGTAAAGAGGCCAGATTAGGGGAGGGGTTTATGAGGTTTAAGAGACTAAAAATTTGGATACTTATATAGAATATATTTCTAGAATAATGGAGTCAGTGTTAACAATCTATAATCTAGGATCATTTTCTATGGATCCCAATGTAATTTAATGTGAAAAGTGTGGTGGTATACACTCTTCCATGATTATCTAGATGTAATGGAGGAAACCATATTGAATGATGAATTTTTTGTAAACTGATCTCATCCTCAACCTTACAACAAATACCAATACGAAAAAGGAATGAGGAAAATCCAAAAGAATCTGGTATAGGGAAATACTTCTATGAATAACACCATTCGAAATTAAGGGCCTATAAATTTTCCTAATTAAAAAAAACATGTAAGACCTACTAGGAAATATTTCTATAACCATTTTCCCACAATTCCAATGAAAAATTTCGACAACAACCACCTCTTCGTAATCATTCCATGGGTTTCTCTCAACATTATTTATTTTTGATCCACTAAATGGATTCAATTACATTCCTTTGTGAGAGTCAGTATTTCTAAATACACTAAATCCTTTTCTCACTCGTCCAATGAAAGAATGAACTAGCTTTGGTTATCATTGGCTGTTTATAATATTTAGTGTGGGGTAATCCACCTATCATCCATTATTTGGAATTGGTTAAACATAACTTCTAATAGGTTACCCTTCATTTATTTATGAAATTTATGGTACCCTTGATATGTACGTGTTCTTCTTATGCCT
The DNA here is from genome assembly GCA_963277665.1 of Viscum album. NCBI lineage: Eukaryota > Viridiplantae > Streptophyta > Magnoliopsida > Santalales > Viscaceae > Viscum > Viscum album. Next base: position 280,969,786 of record OY728136.1, on the reverse strand, counting down.
CTTGAATAGTTGTTATGTAACAAATATAATTGCTACTCATTAGTGAAGGTATCATCAACATTTTCTAAATAGGGAGTGTTAAAATTAAATGGATTTCATTGTGATATAAATATATATGTATCTATGTGTTAAAAGGATTGATAGGTCTATGTTTTTATAGTATAAGTTGAATGTTCTTAATGATTAAATAGTAGAACCATTTTTTGGAAGGGTAACACTAGATAACCATTGGAATGTGTATACTAGTTTAAAATGTTTACTTCTTTTCCCCTTAATTATGTGTATTGGGTAATTATTTGTCCATTTCCCATGATGGAGGTTATATGATTACTTTATTACTTTCCCCAAATTTTATAGGTGAATTGATAACTTTATTTATTATTATAAATAATATATAAGATAGAACATTTTTGAATTATTAGATAGTTTTGGATTTATACTATCATGGATTCTAAAAGTGGCTCAAAGGAGGTGAGGTTATGTTTCTTAGATTCATATTCAACACCCTAAAACAAACAACTATAATTATTTATTTATTTAACTTAATTATCTATATTATAAAAAAATGCTATGTTGTGTGTTTTTTTCATAGTTTAATTTATACTTCTTCCCGCACATGGTTTTTTAAAGGATTATCTCGGGTCTGGTATTTGATTCTTATTGGGTATGATTTACTCACACTATTAATGTGTCTAATTAGGATACAAGCATATATTTTTGTAGTGATCTATATAAGGAATAATTATAGGAACTAATTGGTATATACAAATTGTATTTTGAAATTTTTTAGAAATTTTTCGGTTTTTATATAGGTATCATGCATATATGTTATGTGTTATCCATGGGGTTTTTTGGATATCTCATTCATGTACTTAATTTTTCTTTTTACTAGACTCTTTTGGTCACTTGATGAATTTATAAATAAATTATGTTACCTTTTATTATTATTGTGTGATAATTATGTATTGGATATTTCTTGTATGACATATTAATAAATTTATATTTTTATTTACATTATTATATATATATTAGGTACCAATGGTTATACATGTTATTCATTTTTATGTGTAGGTTTTCACGTTAAAATTTTAACTATATGAAGAGGTCATTCTAGTTTTACAGTAGAGACTATTTCAATTTAGATGTTTATTAACGAGGAAAACAACTTCCCATAACATCTCATTTTATCCATCATCATTTATAGTAGTATATATATACTGGGATGTGTACTAATGGTACTGTGGTGGTCCGGGTTGGATCAATTTGTGATCAATTTTGGTTTGTTAAAAAATGGTATTAGTGACTTGTCTAAGAATATGGAATTGAGATTACACAAGAGATATGATTTTTAGTAATTTTTAATTTATCAATAAATATTTAATTAAAACATAATTATGTTGGAATAATGTGTTCATAGGGGTAGGGTTATTTTATTCCATTGTTTTAGTTTAAATATTTTCACTTATGTCTTATGAATCAATATAAATTTGGTATAATTAGTCTCATATGGGACTACATGATGTATTTTATGCCCACTTATGATTTTTTACATTAGTTTTGGAATAAATTTGCGATTTATGTTAACTAAAACCTAAATAATAAATAAATAGTTTCTTCTATTATATTTATTAGTAACTATTAGGTTAATATAAATTTAAAATCAATTCATCCATTAATAAAATTTTATTTATTATTATAATTATTATTTCTAACATTACCTTTCATTTTTATATTCAATGAGTTTTTTATAATATTTTGATACTATGATCAAAATTAATAATTTATTTTATAAAAAGGTCATTTATTAGGGACAGGTAGGGGTTATTACTATATGTTTATTACATTGTTATCATATAAAAAATGTTATCATTATTCAAATTGGAATCATATATTATAACCTACATGAATGTAGAATATTATATCACATGAAACAATGGATTATTTATTGGAGGGAGTCAATAAGAATGATATGTATATTAGGCCTGTCGTAAAGACCGTAAACCTAGTAGCCCATAGTTTCTCGTTATATTATTATGTTGGTACTAGATATAAGGGTTCACATCCTAAAGGGAAGAATAATTTAGCTGTTTTGGTAAACTAGATACATACTAGATATTAACATTAAAATTTAAAACATAAAATAAATAAAGTGTTTTATTAGATCACGTCATTATTCTCCATTTTATATCCCTACATATCAATCACAAAGTACTTCATGGAATCACATGGAAGATATAATAAAAAAATGGGTGAACATAGAGGCTCAGTAATGGTCAGATTACTATAGAATATATCATTTGTAAATGAGGATAAGAAACATTGAAAGGTAAAAAACTTAAACACATGACATTTAAAAAATTTCTTGAGCATAATATGATATGAAAACATTGTGGTTAAATAAATCCATATTAACAATCACGTGATATTAAAACTTCTACATAGATATTGTAACTAATAAAATATTCATCTAGAAATCAATAACTAATCTCATATTTAAGTAATGAATAATTACATACATCATAAACATCAGTCAAGATATTTCACAAGATAGTTAAAATCTACAGGGTTTAACCGATTTAATTTGGCCAAATAAATTGTCTTATGAGACTTATCGATGCATCATGTGGCTATATTTAATATGGACACACCCATCAGATATAATTTATAATACATTCCACATATAAAAGATATGAAACATAATTAATATATACATTCATATTTAAAAACTAAAAAAAATGATAATAGTTATTAAAAATAAATAAATATATTCCAAAAATTTCCAGAGTTATTTGGTAAAAGGGAAAAAAAGTGTACATCATTTTCCAAATTGATCATAAAAAGTACTAATAATGAATAATGTTGATATTAATACAAAATTTCATAGTGGTTAAAATTTAAAATAATTAGTTCATTTGAAGGATGAAAAGAAATACCATAAGAGTTACATAAATTTTGGTTTGTGAAAAATTATGTCTTCACATTGAAAAACAATTATTTTTAAAAAGGTACACTATGTAATTTGAAAATACATTTCAATAAAGATAAACTTTTTAATATTTAATCACGATTTAAATATTTGAGTGGTAATTATGAAATGAAATTCCATTCATGCCATGCATATTAACGAAAATATTCCTTTCACATTTTTGATAAAAGGAAAACAAACCTTATTCTAAAAATGTTATGAATATTTTTTTCAAAAAATTATATAAAAAGTTAAAAATGTTAAAAATATATTTAAAAAATAATTTCATGACTGTTAAAAACATTTATAAAACAATTTCAAAAACAATAATTTTGATGAAAAATGATTTTGACCAAAGAGTGAAATAAAGTTAGATTTTATTAAAAACAAATTCTCACTCTTTTTAAGTAGTAAAGAGAAAAAAATTGTAATATTGATTGAAAATTTCATGAATGAACATAATATATGGATAAATATTGAGATTATGTTAAAAATAAAAAATAATTATCCTCAGTGGGACTTAAATAAAAAAAATCATGAATAATGATGAGATTGTGAAATAAACCGCTTCCACTTTGGTATGTTATGAATCATAAGATCCATGAGAGAAATAAATCAAACTAAAACATTAACTTATAGTAAGATAAATTTATTAATTATATATCATATGAAAAGTTAAATTATATATGCCACCCAATGGAATAAGTGGTGAATATGTCATATGGCTCATGAAAGTAAAATTTAGACGAGAAACCCTTACCTCTTGCCTTCTTTCTTCAATACAGTTTTGAATCTTCTATATAATAAATATAGATTTATTATTAATTTAATAAAGATAAACAATATTATATTTCATTTTATGTATGATTTATTTAAAGATAATTGTGACCTAATTATTAACAATTGTTTTTAAAAATCACTATTTTAGGTGATAATTGAATCATTTTCATTGTATGTTTTTATTCAGTAATTTAAATCATTTTACATTGATCATGGTTACATAATATCCATAATATTAAACATGATATAATTATTAAATATATATTATTTATATATGTATTTATATTAATTTTTAAAAGTTATAGATAAAAAATGGATTACCTCAATCATGGAGATAATTGGTCACATGTAGACTTGAATTTTTTTCCAATTTTATCGATGGATAGAATTAAATTAAAATAAATATTAATTAACCAGTAAAATATAATTATTATTTTCATTAATGAATTTATATTAATAAAATAAATTCTTATTAGAAACTATTTAATTATAAAATGGAAAACATTTTACATCCCAACGTCGAGGTGGTAGTCCACACATATGCACAAGTGTCATTATTATTTTCCAATAGATCAAATGATAGGATGTTACACGGGATATTATATTTCCAAAATTATGGTTTTTCTGCAAATATCAAACATATTAATTAAAATTATCCTTACTACCTTCCAAGTAAAGAAAAATCCAATAATAGATCACATCACTTCATACAGTGGTAGTTTGTTGTAAACACAAGAAAAGCTATTATGTCCCACAAAAATGGAAATTAAGAAGGTATACGAAATATAATATTTATATAATTATAATAGTTTAATAAATATAATATAAAAAAATTAAATCCATTATTATATCTAACCTTGAATGGTGGGGATGAAAAATGAATTACATCAGTTCATGAAGAGGAAGTCCATCATACACACTATTGTCAAATTCATTTCCCATTTGATGGTTGGGGAGATGGATATTGGTAATATCATTTAAAAAATAACAAATTTTTATATAAGGGATAATTATTTTATTACATTATCATAGTTTAATATAACTTTATTGATGGGGAAGAAAAAATAAAGTAAATATACATGTTTAATAATTTTAGCTCTTCTTCAAAGAGGCTATATAGGTTTTTAATTAATTCCATATTAGGATAGATTAATAATAAAAATAAGGCCTCTAGGTTTTTAAGAGTTAGTTAAAAAAGATATTTAGGAAGTAATTGGATAAAATAAATGGTTTTGGAAGTGTGAATTTGGGAGGTTAGTGGGTGGACTTTTATTTTTAAGGGAGATGACACACATGAATTTATTTAAAAAAATGTGATACCGAAATATTTATCTTAAAAAAAATTACTAAAAGTGGATAATTATAGATCTTTATTTGTTATAAGATAAAAATATGGCAAGAAAATGGGTGTTGGGAATGTTTTTTAGAGACTTTACCCTAGAAAGCCTAGAGCTAGTGTTGTACTACCTTTATATTCATAAAGATAAAAGTTTCAAATCCCAAATTAATGAATATTTTATTAGTTTTGGAAAACTAGAATACATACATAATACCCATATTAAATTTTTGAATTAAAATAAATAATTACAAAAATAAAATTTCATTATCCTTGAAATCCATTTCAAGAATTCATTTTCAGATCAAGGGGAAGGGCAAATATAAGGGTGATAGGAAATGATCAGTATGGGTTATGTACAGATCAAACTATCGTGAATAAAAAATGAATAATAAATATTTAAATTTAACTAACAAGACACACATGAATAAAAAATAATTGGATAATGAATAAATAATGTATCACTGTAAATTAATGAAATACATGCTATTTAATCAATTGAATGAAAATGAAATGAGTCTATTGAATTTTTCATATTGGAAATACCCTAGATAATAATAAATGAATAGTAATTTAAATAAAGTATTAATTATCTAAAACCATGTTTCTAAGGTACATGGAACCTTTACAATCAAGTTATATTCTCAAGAGTGCTTAAAACTACATTATTTTGGCCAACTAATTCTTCTCTCTAGACTAACAGTGCATATATGGGTTTGTATGAATCATTCCCCAAACCATGTAATTCATGTACAAATTATTCTTAATATATCAAATAATCAATTTAACTCATTAACAATGTGCCTTATAAAATAACTATATTGAGTAAAATATATAGACTTATCATCATTTTCCAAATTAATAAAATAACATTCAATGTAAAAACCGTTTGTAAAAATGGTATATGTTTTTGTAAATGAACATACCCATTACAAAAGAATATTTATATTTAATATTAATGTAATGTAAAAATAAATAATGGTGAAAATGAAGTGAAATTTTCATGTGAAATTTGAAAATCACAAAATAATATGAGATTTCAAAGATAACTTTTACCACCAATAAATTTTCAACTCCTACCCACTTAGATGGGATAAATCAAACCGAAACATTAAAATAAAATGAAGTAAAAGTTAATCAAGATATTAAATAATTTCTTTTAGTATATACACTGAATATAAGTGAATTGGTTAATAACAACATATAAGCTTCAAGGGAATGTATAATGAGACAAAATCCCTTACCTTGAGTACAACATGTCAAGTGTGGACCTATATTTGTAAATAGTTAACATATTTTAGTTATTTACTTTTTTGAGATCCTTTTTTAACTTTATTATTAATTTAATTTCACTTATTAACATGTTATATAAAACCACCAATCCAATTAAGTTTAAGTCGAATGTTTGGACCATATTCGGATTATGTGTCAAAAAAAATATTTGTAGATATAAGTTGGTCAAATGGGTCGTTATTTAAACATACATTGAATAATTATAATGAAATAAATAACATATTTATACAAAAAATATACATGTAAAAGAATCCATGCAATATTTTTATGAAAAATCAACAAACGTCGTGACCATGGATATGGTATATCGTACATACAAATGAGTAACATTTCCATTTTTAATTGATTATTAAGAAAAAAGGAATTTTTTTACCATTATATATTGATCATTATATATTAAATACCATATTATTTAATCATATAAACATTTATATTGAATTTGTTTATTTAAAAATAATAACAACACTTCGAGGATGCGGTAATTCCACACATTTATGAATAATGTTATCACTTTTTCAATGTGTGAAAGTGTACTAATAGAAATGATATATTGAATTAAAAAAAGGTAATTATGTTATTAATGTTAAAATGGTGCCATATATATCATATATATTAATTATATATGTATTTAGAGATATCCAAAATGATTGGATATATGAAATGAAATACACTTTCATGGAGACGGTAGACCATACTCACGAATAAACAATGCTTCTATTTTATTTTCATACTAAAATAATAAAATTAAAATTATATCTATGTATATTATAATTATAGTAAAATATTTATGTCATATATTTCACATACGTTTATTAAACCCATTTTTAACATATTCCATGTAATGTGTGAACATATAAAATCTCTTTTAGCAATAAGTAATCCACACATTCACAAATGATATTTAGGAAAATTTGAATGCATGATGGTATGTGTTATGAAATTGTTAAAAATAATATATCTTCTTTAAATATCAAATATTAAATATAAAAAACATAAAAAAATCATTATTTTCAACCTTTAAAGGTGGTAACAGAATAATGAAAAACATCAATTCGTGAGCCGGTATTATTCTGTTTACATGAATGATGGTTGTATATCCCATTTGATGGAAATGTTTGAAGGTGTAGATTATAAAATTAAAATTAAAACCGTATAATTATATTTATAATACCAAAGTTATTATATATTCATGTTATAAGAATAATTTAATGGGTGTATAAAGAAATAATATAATAGCGCTCATTGAAGAATGTGACCTCATTTTTGGGTAACTCTTTTTTGTTTAAACTTACAGACATCCTTGGTTGGATTTCAAATAAAAATAAGGCTTCTCAGATGAGGGTAGGGATTTAGGTAGATTATTTTGGAAGTTTATGGATGATAAAAAAGGCTTTATAGGAGGGAATAAATGGGGGGGTGGTCCTTTATATAGTGGACGAGGAGTTCCATTTTGTAAATAAAAAAGGTAAATAGTATTGGGAGGTATTCCTTACATCATGTGAATCCAATAATGTACTTCATCAAGTAAAATGTAGTTCATGGTCGAAATGTTTCATGAAACTTTGTTTTGGACACATATATAGGTCATTTTTCCCCTTATGCATAATGGTTAACCACAATGTAAAATCATTTTTTCATTAGTGACTGTAAGTCATTTTAATTTCCCTCAATAATATTTTTGGTAAAAAACTAACATGAAATTAATAGAAATAAAAATTTATTATGTTAAAAATTATGGTTTCTATTTTTCCAAATTCAACTCACCTTTGTGGAAGAAATTACTTCGAAATTAATCCTCAAGACATGATGAGAAAACCGATTTTTAATGTGAAACTGTTCAAAAGGATGTATTGTATTTATTCCTAAATATAATAAAAAATTGAAACCAATGACCTAAAATGGAATAATATATGTCAATTTATCTATTTATACCTAAAAAATAATTAATAAAATAATTTAATACTATAAAATAATTATATGAAATGTTATTTTTCAAATAAAAGTCGTTATTTTTTAATATTCATCCAAAAACAATTCTCAGAAAAGGAACAAAAAATCACGAAAATATAATTCTTATAGTAATATTTCAAAATTGAGGTTTGTTTTTTAAAAATAAAATTTATAAAAGGTTCAAAAAAGTTTTTTAAAACAAGTTATCCATTAAAAGTTTGAAAAACAATCTTTACACAATAGAGCTTTTTTATGGATAAAATTGAATTTATTCTTATATTATTACTATAAAATGTATTATATTAATTTAAGAAAATTTTCACAAATATATGAATTTTATTAATATAATTCATTTATATTATTTAAATTAATATCTTAATATAAAACTCCTTTTTCATGTAAAATATTACTTTTTATGAAAACATTTAGTCTATATTCAATTGGTTTTTTCATTTCTAAGGAATTGGTAACCAAATAATTCCAAAATTTATTTTACTAAGTTATTTAATCCTATTGATAACCTCAAATTTAATTTCATGGAGATAATTTTCATTTCAAATAATAAAATTAGTAGTGCTTTGTCAAATTTTTTCTTGTGTGTAACGTATGCCATTGAAGAATGTCATTGGTGCATGTAACACAAGCTAACTAAGTGTTTTGCGAATTTCAATAAATATCATTTATTGGATTTATTTAAAATATTAAATATATCATAATGTCTTAGGATATCATATTCCCTTTTATGTTTGGTGTCCTGTGTCATACATTCATTTGAATAAAAGGTTATTCTTTTTTAATTTTAGGGGTTTTACATTCTCCCCACCATAATTAAATTGCATTCTCATAATTTAAAAATGATCTCGATAATAAATATTTTGATATTTTAAGACAATATTTTCAAAAAATGAACATCATAGATAAGGTTAATAATGAATATTATTAATTAGAGGGAAATATTAATTTGACGGTCACCACACAACAAGGCTATTGAAAAATATTACATTTTTGAAAACATTGACATTGAAGAGAAAAATAATTATAAAGTTCTAATGGAAAGTTAAAAGGAACATTCATCTTAAGAAATTGGGAGATCCCGAGAAGGTTGATGACCACAAGGCTGTAAACCACTTGTCTATCAAAATGTCATTGATATAATAACAACTAATGATAATATGACAAATTTTTTAAGACCCCTTTTCATAGAGTTGAGGTTCATTATCAATGAATATAAGAAAATATATATTTTTCATTATAAATATAATCTTATACTTATATTATTTTTTGATATATTTATAATTCATCTCCCAAAATTTGTTTTATCATATGGTGAAGTAAAACATTAATTTGTAAAACCTTTTCTAATGATCAAATTTGACCATTTCCTAAACTATAAACCCTATGACCCTTCCAAATATTATTATCAAAAAATTTATAAGGTTAGTAAATTTCCATGACAAACTGATAATTAGTCTTCAATCTCCATTTAGTAGATCTTTAATCATCACATACCAAATATGTAATGACCTTCACCCCAAATTATATTTAAATATTGTAATAAGATGAATTATCATTAATGGTTATTGAAAACATATATTCTTCCTTATTCCTTATGTAAAACATAAGTTAGGGTATATATTACTTAATTACAAGAAATATTAACTCCATTAAACATAAACCAATTTTTCAAAAAAATATATCAGTTACAGGATAGTTATTAATATCTAATGTACTTTTTCAAAATTAATAATTTTATTATCTAACTATCATTATCTCAATATCATGAACATATTAAGGGTTTTATCTCCCTAAATCATATGTTTTCCATGATTCCAACATGTCACTGAATAATTTTTCTTAGTTCAATTCAATAAATTCTTTCAAATTCTTTAAGAAATAGTACTATAGAACAATTCTTATACATTTAGTAATTACCATTATTGGTACATCATTGGTAACATATTTCTTGGATCTAAATAAAAGGAAATTAATCATTTCTATTTGTTTGTGGAAATAAAATATTCTTAACCATGGTCCATTAGCTTATTTTGAGGTATATTTACTACATGATTTGAGAATTTAGTTTCACAGTGACCTATTTCAGTATAGTTGAAACACTGAATATTAGTTTTTCCATCATACCATTACATTATTTTTCTGGGTGTCCCATTTTTTTACATTTATGACAAAATCCCATCCACATCAAACAAGTACAAGGGTGTTTCTTTCATAATTATCACATGTGAGAATGTACTTATTTATACTATTCACTTTATTGATATTTTTACTAGATTTATTTTTTTTCTCGTGATTCCCTCCAAATCCATAATATGTAGAGATATATTTCTCTATTTTGTTATAACACAACACTATGCCCATTTTTGATGAGAATATTTGGGAGACCAATTCCATTCGAATGATTTGATTAAGACCATAAAAGATATTATTATTATTACTCTTTAGATCATGTTTATTAGTGAGGATCATATTATTTCTTCTAGGAACTATTTATGAAAGAATAAATACACTAGATTAGATCATATCATTATAAAAGACACTGAATAAAAAGTAAACTCGTGAAATACAATAATAAATTTTAATATTTATGCATAGGTAATCATATAATCATAAACATGGTTTCATTGGGATTTTATTTTGTATTTTTCATTAAATTATATCGTTGGGTTATGTTCTATAATCCCATATTTTCTTAATAGTTTTCCATTATTTCTATTAAACATGATTCGATACCAACTATACCGACCCACACCCAGAAATCTGAGATATGGTGTCGAATAACATTTATAGTGGTATAGATACAAGATTCAAATCCCAAAGGACCAAATAGATTAGCATTTTTGGAAAACCATGTTATATACATGGTACCCATATTACATTGGAAAAAAATAAGGCCTAATAAAATAATATACTAGCATCCCTGAAACTCATTCCAAGAATTCATCTTCATATCCCTGGTAAAGGAATCAAAATAATGGTGAGTTCAAAAGATCAATAATGGTTGACTAAAACAAAATATATAATGAATCGATAATTATTAATCAATAATAAAAGGTAAATAACTAATGACACTTTCCAATCAAGTTATTATATAAGGCATAATCAATATTGAATGGTAGTAATTGAAATCACATTCCATTGAATCGATAGACTGAAAGATTAATAAATTCATAGATTTTGTTAGTGTAAAAATATAATATATAATAATAAATAGATACTAAATGAAGGAAAGGATTAAATATTTTATTCCATATTTTTCTAGTATATAGGACATTTACCATCAAGATCTATTCCCAAGATTGGTTAAAACAACTCTAATTTTGAAAAATGATTCATCTCATGAGAATAAAATTACATTTAGGGGTTTTAATTAATTAGTTCCCATCCCATTTTATGAATGTAAAATAATTACCCATATATTGAATAATAGATTTAATTCAAAAAATGTGCCTATTAAAATATCCATATTGAGAAAATGATTCATTTTTTTTAAATTTTCCCTAGCTAATCCAATAGAATTCCCAACAGCCACCACATGTAAAGAAAGTATATAATTTAGGAAATAACCAAACCCAGTAATAAATAATAATTATATTTTATATAAATTTACTTTAAAAAGGAAAAATGATCAAAATGAAGTGATAGTTTCAAGAAAAAGCTAACAATAATGAAGGAATGTGAGATTTCAAAGACAAGTGTTAACACTAGGTAAATTTTAAGTCAAAACCACTTGGATGGGATAATTCAAATTGAATATTATAATTTTATGAATTATTAGTAAATCATGATATTAAATTAAAATTCATGAGTATATACACCACATTAAAGTGAATTGGTTCATAATAACAAATAATTATCAATGGAATAGAAATTGAAATGAAATCTCTTACCCTAAGTCTGAATTGTCACGTGTATCTCTATATACTAAAATAATAAATTTTATTAAATTAATTATTCTTTTTATTAATACTTTTATGTCACCCATTGAAATGTAATAAACAACTGATTATATAATTAATTTTAAGTCAGATATTTTGACCATATCTAGTTCCTGTGTCAAGAAAAAATTTGGTAGGTCAGCTATAGTCAAGGTGTGCCTTATTTAAACATCCCTAGAATAATAATAATGAAATAATTACCATATTTATATATCAATTATACGTTTAAATCTAAAAATGAAATATGGTTATGAAAAATTTAATAATATCATGATCATATAGATTGAATTCCATCAATATTCTTGAGTAATGTTTCCATTTATTAGTGATCATTATGGAAAGAAGACAAGTAAAATTTAACTTTCCATATTTATAATTATATATTTATTAAAATTTTATTTAATTAAATGTACTTTTTAATATATTTCATGTGATGCAAAAAGAATCACATCGCTATGAAGAGGCAGTAGTCCACATGTCCACGAACGATGTTATTTAGTGTAATTCATAACATTTATTGGAACCAAGGATGAAAATTGTTTTAAATGGAGTATGGTTTGTGTTTCTTATCAATCATCACATGGTTGATCATAGTGTTTTCAAGGAACTAGACCATACAGTTCAAGAGGAATACAATTTTGAAGGTGTTTTCATTTCTCAGTTATTTCCAAATTTTTTGGGTAAAAAATATGGAGGAAGAGATGAGCATTAGGAAAAGTAATTTTTCTGGAATCATATTTTCCTAAATATGGTAAAGGAAATGATTTTTCAGTGAATGGGATTATGATCATGATGATGTGGAGAACCACAAACAGAGACAATTATTCTTCACTATTACGAGTAGAAAATCATTGTGACTACGTGATGTTTTGATGGAAGGCTCCATGAATACGTCATGCATAAAAAACCATGAATTTCATTACAGAATCAATAATGGAGGCGAAACATGAATATGTGTGTGATCGATCAGGAAAACATGATGGAGGAGACATAGATTCACATTACCAGATCCTGAAAAGAAGAGGCTACCCCTCATCACTTAAGAAGAGAATGTTCAAGGAAAATCTATAATTTATTTGATTTTTTGATGCTAGGGGAGCTCTATGAAACTGACATTACATGCGAGATTTAGCATCAGAGAGAGACTATTGTAGTCTTGAATAATGTCAATTAATTTTATTAAAGGGTGATTCAAGATGATGGGGTATTTTTCATTGAGATAGTGATCTTCACGAGGTAAGTTTGTTTGGGAAAGACAGTTATCTTCACGAAGGAACGAGTTCCACGAAGGTAGAGGTGATTCATGAAGGAGTGATCTTCGAGAATGGTACTTTGTCTAACATCAGTTTTTTAGTGAAAATGGATATCAATGTGCATCAACTCAGGTTATTAGTGCAAGAATAATATCTTCCTATGTTATGGTCAATGTATTTATTTCCAATCCACTGAAGTGACCTTCATGTTAGTAAACTGAGATAGACTTCTCTCAAAGCAGTGAGTAAGGGGGAGTCAATAGAAGTGTTCCATGTGATGTAATGAGATATCCCAAAAACCATGTAAAGATTGTGTTTTTATAATAGAGTTATTGCTTTCAAAATTATTATACTTAACATCAAGTAAAATCTTTGTGTTTTCTCTTTGAATGTGATTGTTTAATTTATGATCTTTCACATCAGAGAGGTTTAACGGGTTCCTACCAATATGAGAAAGAGATCCCTAACTTTTGTAGAAACTTTTGACACCCTGATTCATGCATCCCTTGTCACTATGCTACGGGGTCCTTCAATTTGTAAATAATAAATCAAATACACCATTAATGGATATGGTAGGTCGTATGTACACAATAGAATTGTTTCCATTTTCTTGTTGTTTTAAAAGAATGAAAGGTAAATGATATATTTATATATTATAATATCAGTACCATATTCATGTCATATATTCCACATATGTTTACTAAAACCATCATAAACACATTCAATACAAATCGTGAACACATCACATCGCTCTGAGGTGACGGTAGTCCAAACATCAACAAACATTTTTATTATATTACCTAAAAAATGGAAAACAAATTTATTGGTTATAAAATAACTAATGAAGCATAAAGATATTATAAATATTATATATAACAAATTTTCTATGTGTTATAATATTTTTTGGGTGCTTTAAAATAACTAATGAACCACAATCTATCGTGCACACAAACTATGATTACATATCCCATTTGATGAAAGTGTGTGAAGGTGTTGATATTATCCTTAAGATAACATTATATAATTATTTTTAGGATAATTAATTTATTACATAATGAAGATATAATAATTATTTAAGGAGTGGATAATGAAATAAAAAAATTGATCATTGAAGAATGTGACCTATTTTTTGGGCAGGTTTTGGATAATCCAAAAGGCTTGAGAGGTGTGAAGAAGTGATTGGGTGGGGGAGTACACTTTTATAAGGTAGTAGGAGTGACATGTTTGTAAATATGAAAAAGTAAACATTATATGGATATATCCCTTAAATAATGTACCTCATATAATGAACTATTTTCATAAAAAGTGTGGGTATGGTTGATATATGGCTATAAAATAGGTTTTGGACAATTTTCTAGGTCATTTTTCCCTTAAGATTAATGTTTACCCACTAAGTAATCTAACTTTTCGCCTTAATAATTATAATTAATTTTAAATTATTTCATTAAAATTTTTCATTGAAAACTAAGTTAACCATACTAGAAATTATAAATTTTTTGGATTCAGAAATATGAATCCATTTCCTATATTAAAATAATATAAGTGGCACAGATTAATTTAAAACTAATCACTCTTATGGGATGTGAAAGCATGTTTAAAATTCAAAAATTTTAAAATATTGAAATGTTATTATATCAATATTAAATACACAATTGATCCCAATGAACTAAATTTGAATGAAATATTAAAAATTTATCATATTAAGCTATAAAACAAATTAAAACTATGATTTATCTTTATATTTTATTTATATGAAAACTAAATTTTCAATTAAAATTTATTATTTTTCAACATTCATCAATAATGATTCTTCTCATAAGAATTAAAAAATTAACTCTATGATAATTTTGAAATTATGTGTTAAAAATGATTACTTTTTGAAATAAAATTTCAAAATTTTCAAAATTAAATTTTAAAACAATAGCTGTATTAAACATTTAAAAACAAACATTAAAAAAATACTGCTTTCTAGGCGTAAAATTCGATTCAATATTTTCTTATGTATATCAAATATACTACATTAATATAAATAAATTTTATTGAATATACAAATATCAATAATATAATTCACTAATATTTATAAATTTAATATATTAATGAACAACATCGTTGGCATATAAAAATAGTTTTTAAATAAAAACATGTACATTATATTCAACTGGGTTTTGTGTTAATTTAAAATCAATTGTAACCAATGAAATCGACAATATATATTATTCATTTATTTAATATTATTAATAACCATCAATTTAATTTCTTAGATATAATTTTAAATTTAAATAAAAATATTAATAGTAGTCTGTAAAACATAGTCTTTCATGTAACAAAATGTATTAAAGAATTTCGATTTTGTATGTAACCCAAGATAACTAAGAGTTTAATTTATTGAATTCTATATGATATAATGGATTTATTTTAAATATTAAATCTATTTTAATGTGTCTGGATAGTTTATTCCCTTCCATGTTTGGTGTTGCGTTTCATACATGCTACTGGATAAAAGTTTTTTTTCCTTGAATTTTTGAGGTGTTTCCTTTTTTTGTACTTTTTAAACGTAATCTTTTTAGATTAACCCTAGATAAACCCATTTTAACTTATAATGGTAATATATTTTTAATGTTTTCATAATTCATAAAGGTAAAAAATTAATTTGAACATTTTAGATACTAAAATTTATGCATATTATGAATATGGAATCCATTTTTCCAAATTCAATCCACATTTGTGTTCGAATTCAACTTATCATTTAACCTATAGATGCATAAAATAATGGTATTTCCCAATAAAACGTTCAAAATATTGAAATCTTTTTATATTATAATTCAATATTAAATTGGATTAAATGATTTAAATTAGTTAAATTATAATATCATTCTACTAATTTTACTTTAAAAATAATTAAATATATAACTTAATAGCTTAAATAATTAAAATGAAATGATAGTTTTGAAAAAAATAAGTATTTTTCCACATAAATCAAAAAAATTTATCTTTTTAGAAAAGTATCTAAAATTCAGAAAAATATACTTTTGAAATTTTAATTTCAAAAATGATGTTTATTTTTTTTAAATAATTTTTCAAAATTTTATAAAAGTTTATTTTAATTTATGTGTTAAAATAATGGCTAATCATATTTTTAGAGAAATACAATATTTTAGAAAATGTTTCTTTTTAAATTTATAATAAAAATATACTTATCTATACATGGGTGAAACATATAATTTTCATAATTTAGTTACCTCTATTCACACACTCAAACATAGATTCTTGGTTATAATTATCATATATAAATGATAATATTTTCATTCAATATATTGTTTAATTTTAACCTTGTGTTTTTTACATCATAAGGTATCAAAGACATATAATTTATTTGAAAATAAATACATAAAAAATCCTTAGTGTGTTACATTTACTTATAATCGTGGTGTTGTGTGTCATATACACTATCAAATATGACATTAAACTATTATAATATTATGACATTACATTGTACCCACCTATAATGAATTATATCCTCACAATTTAAAATTGACCATTGTAATCAAGGGTTTGAAATTGGGAAATAATTATTTTGAAAAACCCATATCAGAAAATGGTTACTAAAACATCCTATTTATAAGATATAAATTTAAAAATAAAACTCATTAAATATATCACATAACTAGGATTCAAGATAAGAGAAAATTGATGGGAAGTGATGATACGAATATAGAAGAAAAGTTTTAATAATTATGAAATGTGATAGAGATAATTTACCATGAGAAACTAGTCGATCTAGACAACGTTACTAACTATAGAACCATTAATCTATAATGGAATAAAATTCATTTGGTTCATCAGAAATTATTGTATTAAGATAAATTTTTTCATTATGATCATTTTACTATAGTAGATGATTTCGTTTAATGTATATGAATACAAGGAAATAAAATTACATGATATATTTATCTTTCATAATAATAATTTCATTCTTTATTTTTTCTTTGATAAATTTACAGTTAATATCTTTCTATAAGAAATGAAATATAAAAAATTAATTTTTTTATTCCTAAATAATAAAAATTAAGTTTTAATGGATCGTAAGGTCCATAAAATGATGAAAAATACATCATCTAATGTTTTTCAAAACCAGATAGTTTAAAAAGATATGTACAAGAATACCCAATTTTCAAAATCATCAATTACAAAAATAGTTTATATTAATATTCATAAAAAAATATTTATCTCCAAATTCAAAGCCCTAAAATTTTTAAGAACAATAAATAAATATCCAAAATAAAAATAACATTAGATTGATTAAAAATCATATTAAATTTTTTAATTTAAAAAAAATGTAAATACGTTGAACACCTTATAAACATAATTAAAACATGCATGATTAAAAATATATATCATATTTTCATGTATATTACATAAATCCAATAAGACTGTAAACTCCCGAAAAGACAACATAAAACCTCAAATAATTAACCCATTTAAGGTTCACCAATACCATCCTATAAATATATATATTTTTATTATTATCTCGATATATATATCAAATATTATGGATTATATTCCCTGAATCATTTGTTTTAAAATAATTTCATCTTCCCATTGAATCAATTTACTTGGTCATTAGAACCATTTAGCATATGCTTTCAAATCCTTAGAGAAAAAGTATACCAATAACATAATTAATCATCTAATAATTATTCAAACAAAAATATCAATGATATAATACTTGTATAAAAAAATTATTGAATCCAATCACAGTCGAATTAACCACTCCACTTCTTCTATATTAATAAAATAATCCAAACCTAGTCCCCTTAGCTTCTTCATAGTTATATTCCCTAGATGTTTGGGGCATTCATTTTCATTATGACCAATCAAATTATCGTTGAAACACAGATCATTTTCATATTATTTCTTCCGTTTGAAATAAAAAGAGTGATATTATTTTTATGCACACTTATATAAAACTCCCATTTCCTTCAAGAAAGTACAAGGGTTCTTCTTTTAAAAATTATAACATGTGGGGATATTCTTCTTTCACTTCATACCTTTATCCATATTTTCCTCTACCATTATATTCATCTCTATCTTCCATTAACACCCATATTACATTTTTAATTCAATATTTATATTTATAGTACATGATAATAAGTCTTTGTATATTGGGAAACATAGGAGAAAAGTTCCCTTCGAAGGATTTCTTTAAGCCTATCAATGAAATGGTCAATATTTCTATATAGATAACATAAATAGTCCCAAAAATTCCTTGATAAGAGTTTTATGTCTTCTGCATATTTATAAAAGTTTTTATAATAATTTTTTCAAATACTTTGGAATTTTCTCTCCATATCCCATCATTTTTCATAAGGAAAATATCTTTCCAATAAGAGTACCTAAAAATCATTCAATTACATTTTTTCAATTTATTTGAAATATATAGTGAGTTTAATCAATTAAAATCATTAATATGAATCTCATGTGAGATTAAAAACAACCATGTAATATTTATCCCTTTCAATTACTCCCAAATATAAAAATTTCCTCTCTATGGAACTTATCATTTTCTCAGCTACAAATTGATTTATATTTCCATTAAATGATGTAAGTAACTAGTGCATAAATGTTATAACATTTTAACACTGAGTATTAGATTACTAGGATGCTTCATATGGCCGTGTTTATTTCTTTAACATTTTAATATTTTAAAAGAACTCTTTTTTTGATTGCTTATGTTCGCACAACATTAAGCCTAAATAAACCTGAAAATTTTATTATATAAATGTGGTTGTTATAACCTTATCGTTAATTTGGATTATATGAATTTGAATTATTGATTTATTTAATAAATATATTGGTTATACACCTTGAATATGAATTGGTCAATTATTTGAAAATAATAACATAACTTTTAGAAAGTCATTTTATTCTTCTGAAAAATATTTTTATCCAAAATGAGTTTTTCTACTTGTTATGAGTGAATATTATAAATAAGTTTTAAATATTTATAAAATTTAATTAAAAAACTGAATTTTATTTTTCAATATATAATATCAAAATTATATTAGGATTAATTTGTGAGATTTTTCTAAAGAGATTAACTTTTTGTTGAATATTAAAACATTACATATTTTATGAAATAATATATAATTTGTTTTATTGTAAATCATAAATATGATATAAATTATTTATAAAGATATTTAATGTCTCAAAAACTATATTATAATATAAATAACATATATAAATAATTCATAATATTCTAATTATTAATTATTTTATGATAAATATGAAAATCATTTTCAGGGCTCATATAGTTCTTGGGAAACATTAGAAAAGTAAGATTTTTTGTATTATAACTATTAATTGAGAGGTATATTGACTTTTAATAAACATTTAATTTACTATTATCTTTGAAATTTGGTTTTGGATTATATTTTTAATTTTTGATTTATATAACAAGAATCGTATCTGAATGATTGTGCAATGCCTGAGCAAGATTAGAAAAGTTGAATTAACAAATTAAATATGTGGTATTGATGTGGATATGAGTAAATATACATAAATATGAATTATTATATTAATACTATTAAATTTTTTAAGAGGTTATTTTTGTTAAATTTATATATTTGAATTAATAACATGAAATGCTTATGAGACACTAACGTGTTTCTTGTTCATGCAATATAAAACCAATAAAATTATTTAAAAGATCTAAAATTAAAATGATATAAACCATTAAATGATCTAACAAATTGAATAAATATTTGTGTATGAGTATATATTGATCATAATCATCCAAAGGGATAATTTATGAAAATACAGATCCACTTGAATAAATACATGTCCTTTATAATATTTCATTTAATGAAACATCAAACATGTCACAATATTATTTTTAATATGTGTAATATTTTAAGAATGGTGTCACAATGAATACTTTTTCAACTATAAATATTATTTATAAAAAAAATAATTATCTTCATCCTGGTAATTTATTTTTTATTTATATGGATGAAATAATTCCCTTAAATACTTTCACAATACTGATGTTGTAATTATTTAATTAAAGGAAAAATAAAATAAATGATACTAAAAATATTTTAAAAAATTTTACATTATTAATGTAATATAGTAATAATATATATTATATTTAATTCTATAGATATAATAAAATAGTTGGTTCAAATTTGAATTATTTTCATTATGTTTTTAATGTCAATGTAATGAATAATATCAAATTTTAAAATAAGGATATTTTATGGAATTAATATTTTATTAAATTATTTTAAAATTATAAAAATAAAAATGTAGAAATTTGGTAGAATATATTATCTAAATGTTTATATAATATGCATTTATAGGATATTTGGATGCATTTGGATCTAGAATAGTCATATTATATTTTAATATTTTGAGAAAATCTAAAAGTGCCCCTCACCTAAATTATAAAAGGGAACCCTTTCCATAACTTATTTACACCACATTTAACCTTCCATATTGATGAGGTACTACCCATAAACAATATAAAATTCTACATACAAGTTCTCTAGTTTCTATTATCCTCAAAAGAATAACCTGAAGTCCCTTAAAAAGATATCTAGATGAGGTTATCCGAAGAAGAGGTAGTCAAATTTAACAATTCATTCATTTTCATTTATTATTATACATTATTCATGTTTTTGTCACTCTAAATTAATAAATATAGTATATTAAATATATTTTGAATTTATTATGATTATGATATGACCATATTTCTCTTTTTAGCTATTCTATGAAAAATAAAAACACTACATGTATGTAAGGATTACACTATCCACGCAGTGGTGTAATTTTTTCCATCACCACATTTGCTGGATGGTCATAATGACAGAAATAATGGATATATAAGATACTAGTGAATTATATTTATTTTATAAAATTTATATATTATCCATTTTTTTAACTTTACCACCATTTAGAAGTGTTATTTTTTCTCATGTGTAAGTACGACTTATCATCTCCACGAAGAGATATGATTCATTTTCTATAGCCTACATGAAATTAAGATTAAAAAAATATATCTAATGAGTAAATATGAAATTTATAAAATTAATATCAATCAGGAGGATATTATGAAATATAATATGGTCATGTTTCATCAAATTTGTGAAAAAAAACATATGAGAAAGCATGGTAATTAAAACCATAAAAATTAAAATCTATTTATAATATAAATAAATGAGTGGTAAAATATTATATACATATTAGATATGGTATAATCAATATTGATGTGGTTATTTTATAAAAAAATAAAAATCTTTAAACCATTATACATTATTCTCAATTACATTCAACTAAAGGAAAGCACATGGTAAGTGATTTTCATCTCACTTTTATTTCTGTAGGGAACATGCTTTATTCAAAACATATTTATTTTGTGTAGTGTATATACTAATATATGATCTTGATATTTTTATAGATATATAAATATTATTTTTATGTTTTTCCCATGTTTTGAAAATTTATTGGTTGAGTTTTACTTTGGAGTTGTTTTGGATGATTTTTGTGAAATTTCATAGCCCACGGGGCTGTGCAAAGTTTGTTAATAGTTTTTGAAAACCATATGGTTTTTCTCAAGATACATTGTGCCCCTTTTTGAAGCCATAGGACGTGAATCATTGTTTCAAAAAAATGCGTGACCTCCCTCTCCAAACCATCTACCCTTATACATAAGAAGTTTTCACGATTGTTACTTGGGTTTTCAAACTATGTCCACAACAATGTGTAACCTTGTACCCCATATGTAAGGGAACAATATTAAAAATGATGGTTAAAAAAACAAATTTCCCTTCCTGGGAAACCATTCATGATGGAAATTTACCCTGAATTTCTATTCTATGATTCCAGAATCCCTTGCTATTAACACTAAAAACCCTATGTCGACCTAACTCAATTTCCATCGATTTTTTATGAATCTTGGAGGATTCAAAGTCCCCTATAAAACATTTCTAGGTGAATAAATGATCATGTTTATGTATCAATGCCTATTTTGTAAGTGATATATTCCTTGTTTGGTTTTATCTCTTTACAGTCTCTCTTTCCTGATAAAAAGTGTGGTTTGTTCCTCCCTTGGGAGTTGGTTTAGATTTAGGTTTTTATGGGCTTTTTTGGTAGGATCTTGGTAAAAGTTATTAATACTGGATATTCAATTCCATTTTCATTCTGATCATTACACATCAAATTGATGGTTATGATTTGGTTAGCATTCTTCAATGATCTGGAGGTAGGTGTTTTAATTTTAAATTCCTATAGTCTTGATTGTTACTGTGTGCATTTCATTACAAAATTTAAACTGAATCATTTATAAATTCCAATCTAAATTTAATTAATTAATTGATACCATGTGATTATGAAACCCCTCATCGAACCCATTATACCCATTGATGTATTGAGACTGGGCATGATGGAAACCCATGGGGTGTGCTAATATAATTGGAATTTTGAATTATGGATTAGTAGTGGTTCAATAAAAAGTTATGAAAATGGTTTCCAATTGGGTTTATAAATTTTTTTGAATGACTTGTAATGAATATCCTTGGAAAATGGGTTATGAATATGGAACCAAGGTATGTATTATTTGTGGATTAGATGAACAATGAGTTGTGGGTTAGGGACTGCTGATCCAAATATCCACAGAGTTCAATTATACTTCTCTATAACACCAAGATATAAATATTCATAAGCATGTGATCAATTTGTTCTGGGACAAGGAATGTTGCTCTAAATATCCATGGGTTTCCATACTAATTCTCCAGTCACTTGATGATTGAATGGGAAATTGGATTTAAATGGATAATGAAATCCTAAAAAACAATGACTAGCAATTTTACGTTGACATATGGTTCGGACTCCATCATGATATGAAGAAGATATGATTTGTTTGACTGTCACCCTGATCCTATGGTGCAATGTGGTTAAAAACTGAATAATTAAATGTGAATCTTACATACTTTGTTAGTTTTATTTATTCTTTATAAAAATGCATAAACAATTATAGATAAGATATTACTTTAGACATTGTTGGTGGTGGTGTACTACATTGTACTGTCGCCATACTCAGGATGCTTGAACGGTACCTGAATAGACATGATGATTGTAGGAGAGAACATGAGAATAATCCCAATGTTAGATGGTTCATCTGAATTCAAGATGAAGCATTGACGGGGAAACAAAAAATTTTATTGGTACCCTCTAGGAAGATGTTAGTTTGTCTTATTTTGGGTTTTTATTAGTCGGTTGACACTAATTATATAATGAAATATCTTATGCTATACGATGACCCCCGGTACTCCAGATCCCTTAGTTCACAATGTGTTCTATTATATTATAATTCTATTTCACCTTAGTTGATGAAATTATTTGTTAATTTCATTTTTTATCTCAGATTTTTCTCATGAACTAACATTGAATATGAGTTGATTTTAGAATGTATTATTCTAGGAACTCCAGACCTTATTATGGCATGCATAATTATTGTAAAACACTGAGAATAATGTCTTATGAGGATTTTTAAATAGAAAATATTTTCTTAAATTATAATATTTAAATTAAATGGTGCCAAATTATATATTAAAATTATTAAAATGTTTCTAAATGTGGTAATTTTGAAATAAAAAAATGGGTTCCTTATGAGAAGCATCAAGTATAGATGTGTTTACACTATTATAGCCATGAACCAAGTGAGGGATGATTGAGGTAAGAGATAGTTCTTCAATTACAAAAATGTGGTAGAGTATGTGAGGTCTAATTGTTATAGCCTTATATTAATCCCATTTATTTATATTTGATAATGATGTTTTATATTTCCAAAGTTATGTGTTTGGCATTGTAAAAACATGACTCCATGAAAACGTCTTTTGGTAGGAACATAAAAGAAAATGACATGAAATGTTCCTCCAATAGTGGAACTAGAGGCCTTGGTTGTTCTTGGTGAAGTGTCACGAGAAAAGATTCGAGAGAAATTTACTCGCATTATGTAGTTTATGGAAAGAGACCTAGTTTGGGCTGTAAGGAATATGTATTTCTTATCATTGCAGTTCCACATGTAACACCATATGAATATCACCAAATATGGTATACCTAATGTAGTTGATTTTTGGTTTGAGTCTATCTAGATGAGTCTTCACCATTTAGGGACTCCAGGAGAGAAGTGAGTTTATTTGGATGCTTATTTTTTGTTAGGGCCAGTAAAGCATTGGTTGGACATTCAAACTTAGCTTGAGTAGTTGGAGAACATATCATCGAATATGTTTCAAGAAATGGCCCTGGAACACATCTAACCTGATACATTGAGGCATGAGAGGGAATTAACATTTATGAATTCATGTTTGGGGAGTATGTTTACGATGCACTATGATGATCATTTCCCTAAATTGTTTCAGTTTTTCATTGGATTGGAAGGAGACAATTAAACTATAGAAATACAATTTCAAGACAATATAAAATATTTGAATAAGTCCTAGGATAATATCTTTCAGCTGAAGATCCTTTATGGGGAAGTGAAATCAGGGTTTCATTTCTAAGGGGAACCTGATTTAGGAATCTAGCGAAATATAGATAGTTCCTATTTGGAGACTAGGAGGTACATCTTCATATATTGGGAAGTTTCATTATGAGAACTTTAACCAACGATATACAAAATAGTGTATCCTAGGATGGGGATCAATTAACCAGAGTACAATCCGAGTATACTACAACTATTTTGGTAGGTTGAGTCACATTCATAGCTAGTGTTGAATTTCTACTCGTCATGGCGGTCGAGGTAGTAGATATAGTACTTTAGAGAATGAGAACCCATATCAGTATAGTTGTGAAATTAAAGGGACTCAAACTAATCCAAAAGGAATAGGGAAAATAGATTCATATATCCTGGATAGTACTTGTGGTTAGTGTGGTTGGGCCATCGATAGTCATATATAGTATTATTGTAGTGTCTACATATTCTGGTGAATTATTTGATACAATAGCCTCTCTTTATTTTATATCCCAAAACATGTGAATGGTTTACATCATCTAGTGGATTTTTGGGAGGGGTTCGGACAATATACACAACATTAGGATTGTGGTCGGGGACATTTATTTATATAAGGGGTTCCCTCTTGAGGATAGGGAGTACAATACTCATTGGGATATTTTTATAATCAAAATTTAATGTTAGGATTTCTTTGGGTATAGACTGGATGGTGTTATAATGAGCCCAAAATTATTGTTTCTAAATTCGAGTGACCTTTACATTACTGGAGGGTAAAAGTTATATTCATCAGTGTGAGTGGGATTTCCGGGAAGGTCATAAAATTCCATTTCATCATCAACTCGGGAGTTTACCTTCCAGGTGGAAAGTATTTTTCTAGATGATGGGGGTGAGAAACCTTATGCATTTCCACCTATATTCGGAAATTTTTTGGATGTGTTTTCAAAAGACATATCAAGGTTTCCATATGAGAGATATGTGGATATTACAGTTGAGCGGATAATTGGTGATGAACTAGTTTCTATTCCACCATACCTAAAACAAAGTTTCCACCAACTAAGCTTCAAGATCTCAAAACATAGTGGATAAAATTGATGGTTACAAGACGTATCAATTTGAATATGTCACATATGGGTTCCCTATTTGTTTTTATAATAAGTATGATGATATATATTTTTAGGTTATGATTATTGGAACTTCAACTAGATGACAATGAAGAGCCTATATCCACTTTTGTGTGTAGATGATATTTTTACTAGTTAAGAGGATATTATGTTTTGTACAAGATTTCATTGACGTCAAGGTATCATAATTAGTGTGTTGTAACTTCTAATATACCATAGAATACTTTTAAAATTAGGTACGAATTAGAAACGTTCATTATGATTCCATTCCAACTGAATAATGCTCCAACTGTGATTATGGTCTTGTGAACAGAATCTTTCACACATACCGATATTAGTTTGAGTTGTTTTTTGGATTAAAACGTGGTATAATACAAGACTCATGATACTTATTACCAATATCATGACATCATCTAGAGTATACTGGGAGGTTATTAAATATATTCCATATATCTAAGTGTCAATTCTGGACCGTTAGGTTAAATTTTTTGGGGTCACATCATCTCTGAGGATTGTGTGTTCATGGACCTATAGAAATTACGGAATTGGTTTTGTGGAAATTTTCCCAATTTTTTTTGATATTTTATAATTTTTTCAGATTAGATAGTTATTATCATAGGCTCATAATATAATTTTCTCATTTGGAAGAACCATTTTTATGCATGAAAAATAAGGGAGTCATGTTTTAATCATCAGAATAATGTGAGATTACTTTCTTGAAATTGAATAATAATTTTACTACCGCACAAATTTTGATTCTACCCGATCTGGGTAAGGAGTAACAAAATTTATATGAAGCATATGGTTACAAAATTGGGTTTCTATTAATGTAGGGAGATTGATTGATGGGATATAGATCACAAGAACTGAGGTAACACCAATAGAATAATCATATTCACTATCTTAATTTTTACAAACAGGTTTAAGACTTAATGTGTTGGTGGTATTTCCTACAAGGTGAAATTTTTTCCATGTATACCTATCATAGGATCTTATATTCCATATTTTCACCATGATAATTAAATCTCTAGTATTAGATATGGGTTGAGTATATATAGTTTTTGAAATTAGGCTTTCTAATATTCACAATAATGGAAACAATGTGGAAAACACATTGAGAAGGAATACATAGACATGGGATATTGACTAGTCTAGTTTAGAATATAATATAATGACCTTACATGCTAGGATAAAAATTTTGTTTCATGAGGGTAGAGGTAGATGACCATCAAAGACTTATATATTGAGTCCACACTTTTGTACTAGAACAGGGAGAAGAAGAATGAGTATCTAGATTGTTTGTCACCAAGGAACGTTTTTGAACATGGGTAGTCACCTTCCTATTGGAATATAGATGAGGATATCATCATGCATTTTTGGAACTAGGGTGTTGTTCCTACATGTACGCGTAAGGGGATTATTCATGATATTGAATCCATGATGTTTTTTATGCATCCTAGTTTGACCGAAATGTATTTTGAACTACAGAAAATGAGTTGGATGCTGAGAGTTAAGATGTATATTTATGGTTTTCAGACACGATGCTACACTGGTCGACATGAGAAGGTCGAAAAATAATTACCTGGTGGTTTACTTTAGAAATTTCCCATTCGAAAATGGATGTGGGATAGCATTCCCACAGGCATCGAGCTGGGTCTTCTGAGAGAACCTTGGCAGAATTATGTTATATTAGGGATTATGGACTGATTGATGAATGTATACCGTTTATTACATTTCAAATAGACATTTATATGAGATTAGTTGGGGGACATGTATATTGATGAGATATTTTGTTTCCAAAGGGTACAATAAAATATTATTTCTGATTGTGATTCATGATTTTGTTTATGTTTCTGGATTGGTGTACCAAATCCATTGAGTACCCACACATTTTTTAGTATGGATATCTACCCTTTGAAAGACGTGCAATCATAATGTACACTTCATGTGAAAGGGAACATACTGGGAGCACATATCCTACTATTTGGCGGGTCCTATAAGAATCACCTAGTGATCACTAAGTTTGCTTATACCAATATTAATCAGATGAATATTCCGATGGAACCATATCAGGAACATGATGCCAGTTTATATAGATCACCTCTATGATGGATGGAAGTAGGTGAGTCTGAGATTTTGGGACCATGTCTTGTGTTGGATACATTAGAGCATGTCATGTTGATTCATAAATTTATGGATATGGATCATAGAGAGAAGAAGTCTTATTATGATTGATGTGGATAACCCCTTGAGATTACAGTTGGTGATAATGTATTTCTTCGGGTGTTTCCTAGATTTGGTCACCATTGGATCCAAAGGCAGGGTATGTTGTGTTCAATGATTTTCAGACTATTTATGATGGTGGAGAGGATTCGACTGGTGGTGTAACGATTGGATTATCCATAGAGGTGTTGTATTATGATTTATTTTATTCATGTACATCTTCAGTAGTATTACCATGACCCCTATCATGTGATCAATATTACTGAAATTGAGCATTAGTCTGATGATTCATTTGAGGAATATCTAATTCATGTTATGGATAATAATGAGAACATGTTATGAGGAAAGTCCATGTCATTGGGTTGAGGGATAGGGAAGCATGGACATGTTGAGGAGGAAAAATGTGAGAGAAAAATGCTATGTGTGCTCAGTGACCCAATCTTTTTACCAAAGATTCTAATAGATTCATTGGATTAAATATTGAGGATGAGTGGTTATATAGTGAGACATTCTGAGATCCTGACCATTATGGATGTGCATTGTGTTCTTTCTTCAATATCTGTTTACCCTTATTTTGGTCATAACATGGTTTGGTTTTACTTTGGGGATGTTTGAATTTAATTTGTAAACACTTTGAAGCCCATAGGGCTATGCACCATTGATTCATTATTGGGGAAACCATTTAGTTTTATAAAAGGAATCATGAACCCCATTTTGGAGCTATATGAAGTGGTGCAAGGTTTTCCAAAACCGTGCAGTGTCTCTCCCCAAATTGTTCACCCATTGATAGTGGGTGTTTTCAGGGATGGAATGTGTTTTTAAAAGCTATTCACCCATATAGGAGTAACCATGAACCCCATTAGTAAGGGTGAACAAATAATGCACACTGTTCAAAAAACCCTGCACACTGTACAGAAAAACATGGACATGAGAAATTAAAGACCCAAATTTTCATTTTGAAAATACAAAACCCCAGTTATTCACCCTAAACACCCTCTTTTAGCCTAACCCATTTTCTTTAATTTTGGAGTCTTACAGGAGGATTCTATAGCCACTTGAAGCACATTCTTGGAAAATAAAATATCTTTTTAAAGTATCAACTCCACTTTGAAAAGTGATAAGCCCTCATTTTTTATTTCTCTCTCTCTCATATCTCTCATTACCGATGAAGTGATGCGATTTTTCAACCATTGGAAGTTGATTTATGTATAACTTCTCAAGGATTTGTTTCATCTAATATAGGTCCACGATATTTTTCTCTGATCGTCAATGCCATTGTGATTTTTTTCCTTCCACATAAAATTGAAGATTACAATTTAGTGAGAGTTATTAAATGATCTTGAGGATGGTGGAATAAATTCCAATTCCCATTGTATTGATTATATTTGTGTTTATGTAATCATAAAATTAAATTATCTTAATTGGGAAGTTGAATTCGAAATTGAATTATTTAATTGATTCACATGTGATTAGGAAACACCTCAGAGATCTTGTAGGACCCATTGATGATATGAGAGTAGACATTATGGAAACTCATACGGTGTGAGAATTTAATTGAAATGATGATTTATGTATTACACATGGTTGAATAATTTTTTATGAATATAGTTGAAAAAAGTGTTTATGAAAATGGTTGAATAACGAGTTTTGAGTGTGGTTTATAAATTGATTATGAATGTGGAACCACTGTTTGTCATATTTTTGAATGATGCGAACAATAAGTTTTGAAATAGTTGATACTGATCCATATACTTATGTCATTATAGAATACTAATCTATGTCCCATAGTTATATATTTATTTTTATATTCATACGATTACAGAGTTTTGGGATATGTACCACTACAAAAAATACCCACGGGATGTGAGACTACTACTCTATGAATACAGCCTATAAATATGAAATTGGATTTAAATGGATAATGGAAGACCATGGAAGAATAAATTGTTATATTACTCTGAAATAATGTTTAAAAAACGGAATGAGACAAAGTGGTAATTATTGGTTTGAGTGTCACCCTGAACACGGGTGCCCATGTGGTTATATAAAGCGTAATTAATTTGGAATTCTATTTACATTTTCACTGTTATTTATTATTTATAAAACTTTATATTTTGTTATAGACTGGATATTGATTGAGAAACAATTAGTGGTTGTCTATTGAGATATACTAACACCATACTTGGGTTGCCTGATTAGTACCTGAAAAAACATTGTTTGTAGGATAGGATAATGGCAAGATCCCTATGTAAGATAGGTATGTTCAGATTTGGATTGGATCTTGGAATAGGGAACTAGAATTTTTATCGATAACCATTCGTGAAATGTGTGTTTCTATTATATTTTATTATCATTATAAAAAAAAATCATTATTAAAACACTTATCTATTACATTGGTTTTTGGTCAATTATCCATGCTTTGAGAATATTTGGTGTTGTTGGCCTTTATTGTTTAAGGAATTTTCTTAGTTATTATTTATTATTGATTAGATATTTTATTATTGATTCCAGTATTTTAATACATTGATAAAGGGTGTCCAGTCTCCCCCTATTACATATTTTACCCTTGCTACTAGTTGGTAGCCTCTGGTGGACGAGGAGGCGTACCTGATGTCATGTAAGAAACCGACTCTTGGAACCGACATGTGGAACCCAATACAGGATGTTACAACTACCCCTTTGATATATTATACCATGAATTTAGATATTTTCATGATATTTAATGTTTCATTTAATTCTATTAGTTTCATAGGGATTACAATTAGAAGGATACTAAAGCTTTAATTGTTTATTTTACAATCTCATCATTATTAGGTATTTTCTATGATTATTCCCCCACTATGGAATGTTTCTCTTCCAAGTCCATACCTTATAAAAATGATTTAATTTTTTTCACTATTATCCTACTAACATTTAATTCCTTTTTACCCATGCATTAATATTTATTGTATTTTGTGAATTTTTTTTTTCACATTCCAAATGAAGTACTTTTTGACTATTCTGACCAAAAACATGGAAGGGATTTTGTTTACTTATAAGGCATGAGAATATTTTCACATTTTCATGAGGCCAAACTGTTTTCAATATTACATTTCATTTCTATAAGTTTTTTTTAAATAAAATTAATTCTTTTTATATATATGAATTTTTTTTAAATTAAGTGATTTTCAAATTAAAAAAGGGTATTATTACTCTACATTTTTTCAGTGATCTCATTTATCATATTTATATATATATCGACATCATTGTTTTATTCTTATTATATATTTATTTTGATCTATTATGATACCATATATTTTATTTTATTAAATTGTTTATGATCAATTTCACTGGGGATGTTCTATTTGGGTAAAATTTACCATATTACTCTAGATGGTTTAGGAATTCATTTATTTAAAGGGCAAATCATTAACATTTCATATACTGTTTTCAATAAGAAAATTTCTATTAACTATGTTTCTAACCTTTTATACGATGAATGCATTGGAGTTATTATATGATATGTGGGGTCCAATATTGACCCTTGATAAATCTTTGGGTCTCATGAGTCAAATGAGTTTGGGTATTGGTCGAGGACGTACCTCTTAATGTATGATATATTGGTTAAATACTTGACTGTAATTTTTTGATGTACCACATTATTAATTCCCCCATTATGAGACAAGATATTATTATTCCATGTGATTATTCAACTAATTAGGACATCCAGGGTAAATTTTCATGCTTATGTGGTTATATATATGTAATTATTTGATCATCATTTATTCCAACCATATTATGCTCATGTTATTGATTAAATATCCTTTTGTTTCAGTTAGTTACATTTCTATATTCAATATTCCTTATATATTCTTAGCTTCCACTATGTTCTTAGCATTAATAAGAATCTGAGATCACCCTTTCTTAGGTTTTGTTTTCCCTACGATACTAGGAAGTGTTTTATGACTGATATACATGGACAGAGGGATGGGAATAATGGAATTCTCAAAGATTACTCATTTTTTATTTATTGTTTTAATATTTAATGTGAATTTCAAGTATGTATCTACTTTACCAAGACTAAAAAACTATTAGGTTCATCAGGATTTGATTTATTATATATTATGACTATTTGATAATGTAACTAATGTTTTTGGTCTACTGGTGTCGTGGTCATTATAGTTGGTATACGAAGAGGTTTAGTAGAAATATTGGGAACATGATTTATGAAAACATATATTATGTAGTATAACACTATAATTAATATTGAGGATATGTCTATGTATAGGATAAAATACTATATATGTGGTAATTTTAAAGGATAACCTATGAACTCATAGGTTGGGGAAAAGGTCCTATGATTTAGGAATAATATAAAATATACTTCATTACTATGCGATATTATCACTATAATTAGTGTTTCTCACACTGTGCTTTTTGGTTTTAGTCACTGAATAAAACTAGATGGAACTGGGTTAATGTTGAATGGGGTAGAAAATGTTTGGATGAGAAATAAAACTGGTTGATGAAAAGAGTAATATATTTTGAGATTATGACTAATCACTAATCATGATATATGATTAACAATGTTCGCATTAACCAACTCTAAGACCCACCAAAGTAGATAAGGATAGAGTTCATTATGGGCTTGGGTAGAGGTGACAATGGAGGAAAGAATATCCAATTTACTATATTTAATGAATTTTAGAAAAAAAACCAATATGAATTTATTAGAGTCACTAGAAGATGTTTTGTGTGAGAAACAAATGACAAAAATAATGTAATTTTTGAAAAAAAAAATAAAAAAATTGGTTAATGAAATAGATTAGAATACTCGTCTGCATAGTGTATAATTGATGGATGAATGATTTAAATGTGTAAATTATGTGAATTATGAAAAGAAATGATGGAAAAATCATGAAACGAATCATCAAGGTTATATGAGTAATGGTTACAATACTAATGATGAAGAGACTACAATCGACATATTAATGAAAAGAGGTATTAAGGAATTAGATAATGAAGTTCCTTTAATGTTTTAAGAATGAAGTGGAATGATTAATGTGATAATGTATTTGGAATCAAGAATTATGTTCTAAAATCATTTTATTAATGATTTTCTATTTAAAAAACTCTTTTATATATATGGATTTTAGGAAAATACTTCTTCATTAAGGAATAAGAAGAATGTGATGAATAGTACATATAATTAAGATAAGTGATTCGTTTACAAAATTATATTTTGGAAACACAATATTTGTATAAGATAACCATAAATATATTAATGATGCTGAGATAATAATGATTAATAGATGTTTTTGGGGATAATATTTCTCACCATGAAAATTGATAGTTAATTAATGAAAAATTATTCCATGATGGATTGTAATGAATTTTTGGGATTTATGATACAAAGAAAGACTTAATTATTGAAATTATGCATTTTTTTAATTTTTTTGTATATTAAAGTTATTACTATGTTTCAAGAGAATATTAATCAATGTAAATTAATATTACAATAAGATCCTTTAAATGGTATACTAAGGATGGGTTGATTTTTTAATCTTAGTGACCTTAAATTTTTGGGTTTTTAAATTTGGATGAGTCTTATAGTTAACTACTTATTGAATGGATTATGTTTAACATTGTATATTTCTACATGAGTATAAAATATGACTTATCATAGTAGATTTTCTATGATATGAATTTTTGTTTTGATAAATATTTAGAGGATTATGGAATTACTTGTGGACTTTATGATTTATTAGAAGTTGCTTCAGGCATAAAAATTAAAATTGAACATCCATCACCAAGAATAAAAAATGATGTGAAGATAGATCAAAGCACAACCAAATGATGATATTATATTTATTACTTATAAATAAACCAAGTAATTATATAATATATAGTACATTTTCTATATAAAATAATAATTCATCGACATTATGGAAATGGCCCTGAAATTAAAATTTTATTCTATTTTTTTTTCTTATTAAGAAATCTATAGACTTTTAACACAAGAAAGATTTATTGTTTTATAATGGTTATAGATATCAATATCATATTTTAAATCACTATTTTCTAGACAATGATCATTGGATTTCTCTTACATGTCCATATTTCCTCCTCTAAATAATGATATACTATTCAAAAACCTATTTCTGTAGTGACCTTCACATTTCTCATTCCATCTTTTTAAAGGTTGTTTTATTAATCCTTTTATGATGAAGGATTTACCCAAAGGTATTTTCCAATGAAAACCACATTCCAATCACAAGTTAATATTCCAAGGATATAATTTATTGTAGTAGGTGATCAGTTCTTCACTATGATATTATAAAATAACATTATTTTTGATAGATTACGTTTAATTCAAAACAGAGCCTAAATGAACATGAAAATATTATAATTTAAATGTGAAAATTATAACCAAGCCATTAATTTAGCAAGTATGAATAAGAATAAATAATTTATGAAAATAAAATATAGTTCAAATTCCATATATATTTATTGTTAAATTATTATTAAATAATAATATATTTTTTAGTAACACTTTTTTATTCTATAGAAAAATATTTTCCTTAAATTTGACTTTTTCATATTTTCATGGGTGAATATTATAATTAATATCTTCAAAATTTAGGATTTTTTTAATAATTTAATTTAATTTTTGAATCCATAATGTTCAAATTATCTTATGATGAATATTTTAGATTTTTTAAAGAAGTTAAATTATTGGTTAATAATAAAAATTAAGATTTTATGAAATCAGGTATCGTTTGTGATTTCATCAAACATAGATGCAGTATAAAATTTATTTAAATTATGAATTGAATAAACTATGACATTAAAATATAAAAATCATTAAAATTTAGTTCATTACATGAAAATTAAAATTTAGCTCAGGATAAATATGGAAATAGTTTTCAGTGTAGAAAAAATAGTTTCCCAACACTAGATTTTTTTGGTGTCTTATAACAAAAAATTGAAAGGTAGAAAGTTATTTTAGTATAAGTTAGTTATTTATTATCTATATACTATTATTTAAACTAATAATTTTTTATTTCGGAGTAATATAACAAGAATTATATAGAAATGATTGTGCATTACTTGTGTAATGCAAGAAATGTGATGTATAAAAACAAAATATGTTATCTTGACATGGATATGAATAAATATACAAGATAAATAAATTTAAAAGATATTATTTATAATATTTTTCTTATTTTTTGGGAAATAATTTTATTTAAAAACATTTATATGAAATATGTACCTTAAATGATTATGTGAAAATTACGTAGTGAGTGAGAATGCAGAAGAAAAATCAATAAAAATGATTTTACAAACTCTAAAACTAAAATGATATAAACTCTTAAATGGTCAAAAAAAAGAATAAATATTATTACCATTTTGATAACATAAATATGATTATATCCACTATATTATTTTATTTAAAGAAAGGTCAAACATGTCATATACATGTTTCTAATAAGTATAATATTTTTAATATCATGTTATCTAGAAAGTATACTTAAATATAAATATTATTTTGAAGTATAAAATATGTTTCTTCATCGTGTTATTTTTTTGAAAATTCATAGTCTAAATGATTACCGAAAATGCTTCCACAGCCTAGATAGTGTAACTATTTAATTAATGGGAAAATAAAATAAATGATGTTAAAAACAGTAGGATAAATAATATGTTTTTATAACTAATGAAACACATGAATTTTATAGATTTTAATGAAATCAATAGAATATTATAAAATATTTTTTTGAATTTTAGTTGTTGTCCTGATTATTTTAAAGGAAAAGTTATGAATTGGGTCAAATTTGACTATAATTCAATTTTATTGAATTATTATTTTATTAAATAATGTTGTTTTAAAAAAAATTAAGGTTGACAGGTGGGAATAGATAATGTCCAAAATTTCACCCCATATGAATTTATAGTCCATTTTGATGCATTTGGATCTAGAATAGTCTTACTATATTTTAATATTTAGTGAAAGTACAAAAGGGACCCTCACCTCAATTATAAACTGGAACCCATTCCTTTTATTCTTTATTCCACATTGATCCTTATATACAAACAATACGTTCCATTACTATTATAAAACTATTTATCCATGTTTTAGGCGTTGATATCCTCAAAATAAAAATATTAAGTCCATTAATAAGATGTCAAACAAAAGTTCTTTAAAGATGAGGTGTTCGTTTTTACCAACTCAATCTGGTTAATTTCTTATTCTACTCTCTCTTCACGTGTTGTTTCCATCCAAAATTAATAAATCAAATATCACCGATATAATGAAATTTTATTGTGATTATTATAAAACCTTATTCCATATTTTATCCAACCTATAAAAAATGAATCCACCCCATTTACATATGACTTACTCTGTCTATAGAATTGTGTAATTTTTTATTTATCACCACTTTACTTACTTGGTGGGCGATCGTGACATACTCCTGGGGTGGCTCTGATAAAATCACTCGGGTGGTAATCTCTATCAACTTTTACATCACTTGTTGGTAAATCCATTTGAGCATAACATTTCAAAGATCAACATGGTCTTGGTCAAGAGTGAAGCCTAATGACACCACATCCTTTAACCTTTATACCATTTAGAATTTATATCATCGCACGTGTGTACTATGCCTTTCGATCTCCTCCACGCGATTCTATTCATTTTATATGTCCACATTTCAAGAATTCCTATAAAAATTTATCAAATAAGAAATTTTATAATTATAAAAATAAAATAATTCCTTAGATTATTTTAGTATATAATATGTTCAACTACATGAAATTTCGTGACAAAAGCATTTCAGAAAACTAGCCAATTAACACTCCAAACAGTGAAATCAATAACTATTTTTAATGAACAGTTGGTAAAAATTTATATAAGGATTATATATAAAATGAAAAAATAAAATATTTTTATTTATAAATTAATATCACTCATTTAACCATAATACCGGATATTAAAACATTTTAAACTAAATTAAATCAGAAGGTAAAAGTTTTTTGTCTCAATTTTATGTATATGGGTCACATGATTTATTCACCACTTATTTATCTTCTGTGGTGTATATAATTTACCTTTATTATATTATATCATGAATATATTTTTCTCTGTGGTATTTAATTATTTATTTGATGTTATTTATTTCATGTGGATTATAATATAAATGATAACAAATACGAAACAGTTTATTTCCTAACCTCATAATTATTGGAGATTGTTTATATTTAAGTATCGACTAGGGAATGTTGATATTATATGTCCATTTTTTATAAGAATATTTTGAAAAATATTTTTACTGTTATACAATTAATATTTAGCTAAATTTTTTACCCATTTTTGACTTTTTATAAAGTTATTTAAAAGTTATCTATTTTCTGTATTCGAAACAAGATATTTTATTACTTTTATGAAAAAACATACAGAAATAATATATTTTTAAATTACATAGAATGATAATAATTTCCAAATATAATAATAATGGAATGTTTCATTGATTTATTTACGTGTTTACATAGTTATTTTTAAAGAAAATTGTTTCTTTTATAATTTCACAGCCTTTCAAAAAATGTTGTTTTCAATGTAAAAAGGGTACTTTTATTCAAGAATTTTCCATGATCACATTTAAATTATTTTAATATATATCAATATCATTTGTTTTATCTTATCATTTATTTAGGTTGATCACTTATGATTACAAATACCATAGTTTATTGAATGGTTTATTATTATTTTGTTTTGGGACGTACTATTGTGGTACCATTCCCCACATTACTCTGGTTGGTTTATGATTATGCTTATTTACTAGTAGATTTATTAACAATTTTTATTCTAGATACAATTTAAATGATTATGTTTAACAGGTTTCACCCCTTAAATATGTGGAATTCCATAGACTTAATATGTTATGGATGAGGCCTCTATATCCCCTTGATGCATTAGTTGGTCTCAAAAGAGTGACTAGTTTGGGCATTAGAAGAGGCCTTACATATTTATGTATGCTGTGTTGGTAGAAGGCTTGACAGTACATTTGTGATGTAAAAAATATATAATTCCTTAATTAAGAAACTAGTTATTTACATTCCATGTAATTTTTTTTAAAAGTACGAATATATATTTCTAATTTTGATGCTCATATTATTATTTATACGAAATTATTTGACCATCTTTTATTCCTTCAATATTATGCACAAGTTATTGGATAATTTCCATGTATTCAGTCATTTTACATGGCATTTGAGTATTCCTTTTTTATTTGTAGATTATAAATTATGTTGACTTTAAATAACCATTCTATATCACCCTTTAATTCATTTTTCATTTTCCCAGGATACAAGGTTGTATTTCGATTTGCAGGGATAGAATAATGGGAATAATGGAAATTTTCAATGAATACACTTTCTATATTTTAATATTAAAAATTTAATAAGGATTTCAAGTTTGTATCTAGTCTACAAATATTTAAAAGATATTTAATACTTTAGGATGTTTTTTTATGTCTTATTTCAATGTAGTAATTTAACCATCACCTCTATGCCATTGATGTATGGGTCTATACAATTTCAAATAACCTAGATCAGTTTCCCTAATATGGTTATAATTGTATTAGTTCTAGATATGGATCAACATCTTGATTCATTTTATAAAAAATGGGGGAAATACCATTATGGAGTACGTGAATTGATATAGTTTCCATTACTATTACCTAGTGACATTTATAAAAAATTTAATACTCATTATTAAATCATAAAATTTTGAAAAATATTGCATAATCTCAAAACTGATGAAAGACAAAACATAAATTCACTAATAAATGCATATCTAATCTCATATTCTTGAAAATGGTTTTTTTGTGAATGTTTTCAAATAATTAATATATATTCAAATACATTATAGTGAATTGTAACAAAAATATTAATTAACTAGGGAATATACCATGCGAGTTTCAAAATCGGTGTGTAGTAGGGTCTATTGTAATATACCTGGTAACAATCAAGTCGAGACGAACACAACTTCTTTCAGAGTTATTACCCAATTGTTTATTTTTTCTAGATCCAAATTCTTATTTAGTATCCTGACAGGGATGCATTTCTTGGAAAAACCTTATAATCTGTATCTTACAAAAAATTTTCTATGTACCTATATAATTTTCTATAATGTATATGATAGGGTTATGTTCCACTATATATGTTGTCCTAAATATAGTTACCATGATTTATATTAAGTATTCTCTCTTACCAAATATATAACCATAACCGTAGTAGACTAGAGTCTGTGATTACTTTATTAAATTTGAAATAGATACAAGGTATCACATCCTGAAGGACTAAATAATTTCGTCACATTGGTAAACAAGATTCATACATGAAATTCACATTAAAATTTAATCTAAAAAATAAAAATGTGTTTTACTTTATTTGTCCCATTATACTTATTAGCATATCCCTAATTTTTAATTGTAAAACACTTCTTAGTATCTTGGGGATAAAACAACATATGAATGGGGTGAGCTCAGATACATTGTAAGGGTAAGTTAAAATCAAATCATATCCTGAATAAATAAGAGTAATCAATATAGAAATGTAAATGAAGTGCACTGTGTTGCATTTGTTGTCAATGAGGCATGAAGTTGTCTTGGAATGAATGGAAGTCAGGGAATGTCAAGATGTGAATGACAAAGGTTGTGATGGTGTTGGTAGTGAAGGAGAATGGCCATGGTACTAAGATGCATGTCACGTAGGAGATTCACTAAGTGGCATTGGAGAATATGGTTGAAACATTCTCCATGTATATCTGACGATTGTTGAGCTGCTCTTTAAGTTCAAAGAACTTGTATCCTGATGATACAATGTCACAACATTGTTTGAAGACCATGCATTGTATTGAAAATGCATGAGGAGATGAAAAGAGAGCCATCCAAAACTTCTAAGTGGATGAAGTGGATTAAAGAAGTCCATGTACTAACTCTTAGTGCATGTGAATCAGAAGAAGATCCAATTGAT
Organism: Viscum album; assembly: GCA_963277665.1. Taxonomy (NCBI): domain Eukaryota; kingdom Viridiplantae; phylum Streptophyta; class Magnoliopsida; order Santalales; family Viscaceae; genus Viscum; species Viscum album. The sequence continues at coordinate 280,929,391 of OY728136.1, read as the reverse complement.
CTCTGATTAGATCAATGAAGCACATTGAAGAATTTAAGTGATTCAGGAGTTCGGTTGAAGATGAACCTTCGGGAATTCGATATCCTAAGTGAAGATCATATGAGAGGAGGATTGATGAATTCCTAAGAAGAAGAGAGAAGAAATGGCTTAGAGGAGAATGGCTTGGAAGTAGTGGCATTTGGCATTTTCACTTGGATACTTTGTTTTTAAACAAAGTCCTAAGTGTTTCCTCAAGCAAAAAATTAGCCACCAAGGGCCAGCCTTAAGGGTTCAACCCCCAAGGCACATGTGGGCCTAAGGCGCCACGCCCAAGGGGGGATCCCATGTGGCCAGCCCGAGAGGCAGGGGGGCCGTGTATAATCCCCCGAGGAACGCGGTGGTGAAACCCGCGCGCCCGGAGGGTGCATAGTGGGCGCTAGGAGCGCGCCCGCCGGAGCAGAGAGTGGGCGCAGAGCGCGCCCGCAGGGAGAACACGGTGCGGGGCGGCACCGTGGAGGGAGAAGATTCAATTGCGGGGTTGAGGGAGCGGCATAGTGATAAACCGCGGAAAAACAGGAGCCCGTTTCTATGTGGGACACGGAATTTGTTCGCGGGAGCGATCCTGGCCGCATGATCGATCGCGCACCAGATCTCGGCCGCACAACTAATCTGCGGCGAGGCGATCTGATCCAGGCCGTCCGATGTATCTCAATCGCCTGATCCGAAGGCTCCCGGTCTATCTCGTTCCTCGAGCTCAGCCGAGGCACCCACGAAGCCGCCGATGAACCAGAGGCTACCCGAGGCCGGTTTTCGAGTTCCCGGCCACCTCTGAAGGATCTAAGACCTCAATTGTGCTCGTCTGGCCACACTGAACACAACCATGCATTAAAAAAATGCGTGCATGCAATGAGAGGAGAATTTGGAACAAAGCCGAGGCAAAACGAAGTTGCCGAGGCTTCGGTGAGTTCGTGTTGTGCATGGGATAGAAGAGACAAAGGGCCGTGCATGCGTTCTAAGTCGCATGCACGTGAATGAGAAAAATATGGAAAGAACCCGCGTGAAATAAAGAGAAATACAAGATTCACAGAATCTTGAAATACCCGAAAACTTCGGGGATTCAAAGATTGTATCCCGCGGATGTTTTGAGGATTCCTCTGCCTATAAAAGGAGCACCCGAGGCATGGTGATGCTTGCTGATCCTTGGTAGAAAATCCGAAGTCCCGTGAGAAGCCTCTGCCTCGCGAAGAAGAAGCCCCGTGCAAGTTTACTTGCACGGCTGGAGTCCCTTGCGCGCAACTTCTTTGCGCGACAAGAAGAAGAAGGAGGAGGAGATCCCTGTGCGCACCTCTTGCGCGACAGGAAGGAGCCGAGCCACATATTTGTGCGCTCCAGACTCTTTCCCTCTCTGCCCGCGGACTTGCGCGGCAGGAGGTGTTTGCGCGGCCCTTGCGGCATGGCACCTTGCGCGGTGAGGCAGTGGAGAAGATCCTTGCCGCTTGACCCTTGCGTGCCACCTGAATTGCACCTTGAGGACTTGCGCGCCTCCTTTTAGGCAGGAGAAGATCCGAGGTCGAGACTTGTGCATAAGGAGGAAGACCACACTTTGAGTGTGTTTAAGAATTGGAGAAGGCCCTACGGGCAGTAGCTTGTGTAAAGTGGGAGAACACCCTATGGGATGATTGAATTTGGGCAGTGTGTGTGCAAAGTGGATAACCCAAGCCGTAGCCTTGTGTGGGTGAAGTGAAGACCACACCTTAGTGTGTGTGTGAAAAATTGAAGAACCACCTATGGGTTAAGTGTGTGCAACAACAATAAGAACATTCCAAGTTTAAGTGTGTGCAAAACGTGGAACAAATTGTGTGTGCAAAACAAGTGAAGGCCGAACCTTAGTGTGTGCTAAGTGGTGTATACACACTAAGAAGGAGAAGAAGGAGAATACTCACACTAAACTAGAACACACATTTATGTGTGTAAACAAATTGAATTAATTGTGTGAAGATCAAAGAAGGTGTGTGCTTAAAGAGATTACACCCTTTGTGGGTTTACTGCACCAAGAAGAGAAAGAGGAAGTGCATGCATGCATGCATGCACATGCGCACGTAAACAAAGTTTAAATCAGTGGTGTGCATTTGAGTTGTCCAAGACCAGGAGGTTCTTGAAGAATTGAGAAGGCCATGCTATCAGTGCATGAGGATGAAGAGCTGCCATGCACTCAGTGCATGAAGTTGTTTTGAAGTGAGACTGGACCAGACTGAAGTTAAAGATATCATTTGTCTCAGTATTCAGTAGTTGGAGAGAAGCCAGGTCATCCTTAGAAGAAGGAGATAAATCCTGAGCAAGACGAGAAGACCTGATCATCACAAGTGATCAGAGGTACAGAGAAAGGCCAGCAGCCTTTATCCCAGGCTGCTGAGGATACTTGAAGAAGCTTAAAGTGAAGAAGAGCTACTCGTGTGACTCGAGGAGCCAGGAGAAGACCCTGTGGGACTCAGGGAGAAGAAGTCTTCAGTGGGATTCTGGAGCAGGCCAGTGGGACTCTGGTAACACTGTGTGAAGCAGTATAAAGACCCTCCTGTGGGACTCAGGAGAGATACAGTGGGACTCTGTATCGACCATTTTAATACTAACAGATTATAATGGGAGAATCCATGCTGGGAGAGCATGGCAAGGATGTAGGCCTTTGGTGCCGAACCTTGTAAATCCTTGTGTCCTGTGCCTTTTCATTACTGCATCATTCGGGAAAGGTTGAGAGATACAAGAAGAGTGGATCGAGGCTTTAACCAGCCATAGAGGTTTAATTGATTAAGAATCAATTAGTAAAAAGTTTTAAAGGATCACTGATTCACCCCCTCCCCCTCTCAGTGATTCACACTGATCTGGGCACTTCAGTAAATAACTAAAAGACATCCCATTTAAATAATAATGTAAGGATCATTTGACATATATAAATGGAGATCAAATAAATCAATATAAATAATCATTTGATCTTGAAACATATAAATGGATATTATAACTAATCTAAAAATCATATGGACATAAATAATTAATCTCAAAATGGGGGAATGAATAATACCAGAAATCATGGAAATATTATATTGTACATTGAAAATGTATTTTAATTATAAGGGTAAAACCTAATTTAATTTGGCCGACTTATTTTTTACATGAGACCTTCCCAAACATCAAAGGGATACATATAAAAACGACCCACCCACCACATACATTATCTAATGAATTCATCATATGAATGGGGTGAAACATACTCAACATACACATTATTAATGGAAAACTATCATACATAATGTTAATGCTTACCCTAAAAAAATAAACATAATCATAATTCTTCTAGTTTAATGTACTGAATAGTAATAAAATAAGAATGGAATTAAAAACAATTTTGAGGAAAATATATTTTTGACATTGAAAATATTTCTTTTAGAAAATAAAATTTCAAATTTTTTTTAAAAATAAATTTCAATAAAAATATTCTTAAACATTTCAATTAATTATAAAAACATTTAGGGTTCATAAAAACTTGAAATTTCATTGATTCGACAATGTTAAAACAAAATTCCATTCATATATTCAGTAAAAGACAAACATGCCTTATTTAAAAAAAATATATGATGTATTATTTCAAAAACTTTTGTAAAAGGTAAAAAATTTCTGAAAATTTATTCAATAAATAACATGTAAAACGAAAAAAAATATTTTCAAATTGATTAAAAAAATGATTTTTATGAATATAGATTTAAAACCGAAGAGATAAATAATGTCAAATTTTATTAAAAACAACTTCTCAATCATTTTAAGTACTGATGTTTTGAAAATAGTAATATTACATGAAAATTTAATAATTGGCCATAGTATAATAAGAGATATTTTTTTTATCTAAATAAAAAATAATTTTCCCAAGGGAGAAAAAAATAAAAAAAACATGAATAATGATGAGATTATGAAATAATCCTTGAGAGCTTTGGAAAAAATTGAATCCCAAGACCAATGAAATATATAATAAAAATGAAATTGTAAATACCATAAATATAAAAATATTCATGATATATCATACTAATAGGGTAATAATATACTCCGCACGATGGTATAAATAGTCAATTTGGTGTGTGTCTCAAGAAAGAAATATTTAGATGAGACTCTCTTACCTAAGGTTAGATTTCTATACTTCTCTATGAAACTCCTATATAATAAATATTAGTTTATTATAATTATTTTAAATAGACCCAATAATATATTTCAAACCATTTATGAATTATTTATAGACTTTTATGATTTATTTATTAACAATTATTTGGTAAAATTACTTTTTGTAGAGATATTTTCATTCTTTTGCATGTAGTTTTGATTATGTAATTTTGGTTATTTTTTATTTATCATATTAATATATTATTTAATTTTTTAAACATGATATAAATATAATATTTACTAAATTTATATATATATATATATACATATTTATATTAATAAATTAATGTTAGAGATTGAAGATGGATTACACCAATCACGGTGACGGTAGGTCATACATTTTCATGAATGTTATTTCCATTTTTCTCAATGGACGGAATGAGAATAAAATAAATAATAATTTAGAAGTGAAGAATAATTATTATTTCATATATAAAATAAATATTAATAAAATATTTCCTTATTAAAATCATTTAAAATCAACATGAAAAACATTTCATATCGCTACGTGGTGGCAGTTGTCCACATGTATGAATGAGTGACGATATCATATTCCAATAGAAGAGAATTTAAAATTTTATATGAGATATTTTATTTAAATAGGATTTTTTGGTCATAAATATACCATATATTCATTAACATTATACTTTATTCGTTCCATATAAATTTTATTTGAGTAATTAATCACATCGCTTCGTGAGGCGGTTTCCCACTATACACACGAGCAACATTATCCTATCACCCATAGAATTGATTGTAAGAAGTTTTATGTGATATAATAATTATATAAGTATAATAATTTTCATAAATATAATATAAAATGGATTAATACATCATTATATATAGCCTCAAATGTTGGTTATAGAAAACAAATTATACCGGTTTGTGAAACGGTTATCCACCGTACACATGGTCAGTAGTTTTGTTTCACATGAGATGGAAGTGGAGATGGATCCATTTTATAAATTAAAACAATAACATATAATTATATATGTTATTTTTTTATAATATTATATTTTTTTGAGATTATTTTATTGATGTATAAGAAGAAATAAAACAAATACTCACACCTGATAATTGTACCTCTTCTTAAGAGAGCCCCTTTAGGTTTATACTCAATGCCTTCAAAAGAGATGTTCATAATAAATATTACGCATGTAGGATATGGAGAGGAAGTTAATATATATATATATATACTGGCACATAATTTATGAATCAGATGATTTGTTAAGTGTATAGAGGAGAGGAGACAATGTGGTTTTTTATAAATGAGGGAGATGACACACTTTTTATTTCTTGGGGAAAGAATTGTTACCCAATTTTTTCTTCTACCATAAGCATGAAAATGGGTCATTTTAAAACAATAAAACATATATGTTAAAAATATTTCCATAAAATGGGTGTTGGAAAAATTGGTGGTAACTTTTAACCCTTTTATTCTTAGATAAACTCCCAATAATAAAATTTTTACCTTTACCATGGTAATTAAATAAACATTTTTTTCAGTTTTTTACGGTAAAATATTAATTTGACCTCAATTTATAACATAAATTTTTATGATTCAAAATATAGAATAAATTTTTTGAAATTCAATCCAAAATAGTGGGATAAGTTAAATTGAAATCAAACCCGAAGACACATTGAAAAATGTTTCTATGAAGAAAAATGATCAAAATGTTAAAAAAATATCATATTACGATTATATTTGAAATTTATTCAAATGAAATAAATCAGTTAATTTTCAATACAATTGAACTAATTTTACATTAAAATTTAATTTAACTATGTAAATAATTTGAACTAAAATTCTATTTTAACTAAAAATGAGTATTTTTCATTTTCAAACAAAAAATAAATCATTTCATAAAATTCTCACAAAGAATCCCAAAGAAAATTTTTATATTTATATTTCAAGATTCATGTTTATTTTTATTAATAAAATATTAATGGGTTAAAAAATTATTTTGAATTAACTGTGTAATGCATGACTTAACAACATTCTTGTAAATTTTTTTTTCTGAAATCCATATTTTTTCATACAAAAGTTCAATTATTATATTTCAAAACTATGGATAACCATTTATGAATTTTTAAAATATAAAATATTATAAATTTTGTTAGTCTTGTTCATACCCATAAATATTATATCTTTGTTATAATGATCATGTTTAAATAATAGAATGTTAATTGCGTGTCATGCTTCGTTTAAACCCAGGGTTTCATGCATAAAAAGCATTCAAAAGGATTGATTTATTTTAAAAATGTATCAAAATGTCTCAATATGGTAAATTCTCATAAAATATTGGTGTTCGGTTTCTAATATACTGTAATATAAGATGTTACTCTATTAAAATATTGGGGTGATACTCCAATAGTTAATATATATTTCTTATTGGGGATTTAATAAATAAATTAATCTACAGGGAATGAAGAAACTCCCTGGGTGAATATTTCCTTGGAGATCATGTAAGATTTTACAATTAATCACTCTGAAATTTTAAGATCATTTTCCAAAATCCAACTATATTGTTTAAATTTTATATTATATATATTGGTATACTTAATATATATTTTATGTATGAATAATGTAAAAAAATTAATTGTCATTTTTTATGAATAATGATATTATTAGATTTTTTTATAAAATTTGAATTTTTATTAGTTTTATTATAATTTTGTGTTTAATTTCATTAGTAAGGAAATATATAAATTTCATTTTGGGATTTTTATGGAATGTGTTCCTACAAGTTTAGATCATCTCACACAATTGATCCCATGGAGTAACTCTGGAGGCTTCAAAAATTTTAAGTTATTGCCACACAATGCCTCCAAGCTATGCCAGATCACTAACTAAATGTCACAGTGAACCCTCACGTGATGTCTAAAAATTATTATAAACTCAAGATTAATTATCAAATTTCATCTATTTCCAAAGTGTCATTCATAAATGACACAATATAATATTTTCTTGTAAAATAATCCATATTACAATGCCCTTTTGTGGGTAAAACCTTTCATTATAGTGATATAAACTTTAGTATATCCATTATATATGATGTCATTAAACTATCTGAAACCATTCCACGATGACAGATCAAGGTACGCCATGACATTATGTTCATTATTCAATAACACCTCAGGATCCATCTCCAATTTCCTTCTGACACACAATATAATATCAATCCTTGGTACATGATACCTTTCCCATGCGATGTGATATTAAGACCCTTCTTTACATTCAATCCTCCAAAACTCCCCCACATCCACTCATCCTCCCAAATTCCATATGGAAAAATCATTTTAGGTTATAAAAAATTATTTTCATATCCATTTATTTATGAGAATTAGGTAATAACTAATTGAGAATTCCACATTGAATTCATCCATGATTTATAAAAGAAATGGATCCATGGTAAATAAATACACGAAGGGTGAAAACACTCAGTTTCTCATATATGGAACCATCCTCTCTGTCAATTTTCTACATTTCAATCATATATGATCATCGAGGAACTATCAATTTGAAAATTAAATGTTGTTACCTATTTTTTTTAAAATAGTTCACACTCATGGTCTCTTGGTCCTGGATTTTATGTAGTGTATGTTTTAATAAAATTCCCTTTTAATAATATTAATATTACATTTGATTCATCACATTTTTTATTACTTTATTTCAACCCTCCATACCTCTTTTCAGTAATCATGATGCCAAGTTTCTAACAAGAGTATGTGATCCGTGAGAATGGATCATGGTATCCATAAATCCCCATTTTTAAATAATAAAATTTTTCATTAAAAATATATTGGTAAAGTTTGTGTAGTAGTCGGGTTTGGTTACTGTTAACCTTCCTTGAATTTCCCAATCATTCATTACATTTCTTTCTGAACAAATATCTATTAATTTTAGTTTTTCATATCATATAAAATTGAATAAGGGGAAAATATGCATGAGAAATATATGGTGGGATTTTATAGAGTCCATTGTCATAGAATTTCCAAGATGTTTTCATCATGTTGTGCCATAGAGGATGTGAGATTTGATGTGTGAGAGATATATCCTAGATTGAATTTGTCTCCCAATATAAGTGGGGTTCCAATTAAAGTATTATTTGATCTTTTATAAAAAAAAATTAAATAAAATATAAAATGATTATTAAGGATTCCATTAACCAATCCTAGGACTTACCCTTGTTTAGAAAACTAGTGTCTTATGTTTTTTTCCACTAATTTCCTTTAATTATTTTGTACCAAAATAACACCCATTTATATATTGTCAACAAATTTTGAATAAAAAAACCTAAATATCTAAATTCAAATAATGGAACATCCTAAAAATTCACCATGAGGAATAATCCTGGTGAAATTCATTAATATATTCTAGGATTTAAAATACTATGTAATTTAAGGCCCTTGATGTCCTGACATCACATTTGGAACAATTACTAGGGTTATAATATTGGTTGTAATACTTTATTTATCATTTTAAATACTAATTTCAATGTTTTATTTTAAATTTTAAAAACAATGAATGAGAGAGTGCATCATTAAACATTGAAATTAGTGAAATTTTAATGCTACTCACATGGAAGGTCTAAGGGTTGAGATTATCCAATAATGGAGAGGGTGAATTGAAGGTGTTAATTGAGGATCTTTGGGATAACTATAGACTAACATTTTTTGAATCTTTTTCCATGGATATTACTGATTTTTATCACTACATAGAAATTTTATATGAACATGAAGTAGAAGAATATAGATATCACATCCTTTGATATTAAAAAAATATACTATAGAGTTGTAATATAAAATTTATAATCCTTTTATACAGGGCATATTCGAATTCCTCCTAGTATCACTATCTAAGAATATGTGATCCCAACCAAAGAAATAAATGGACTATAATAGTAATTGTATTTTAATTTATTTAATAATTAATTACTTTAATAATAACCTAACCCCTTTAAAGGTTATAATATAGTAGTTTTCAAGAAATTTCATTCCTTTTATTGTGAATAACAAAAATAAATAGAGGAACAGACCTAGAAGGAGGTGGTGATAGAAGAATAAGTTCTATTAGGGAAAGTGGTAGAGTGGTTATTTGATCAATACTAACTATAATATCATATAGAGGAGGAAAAAACTATGGAAAACATTGATAACTCTTTTTCTCACCAATTCCCCTACATTCAATATATTTTTATTTCATTATGAGGGTTAATTTTTTTCACTCTTAATTGGGTAGCCCTCTATCTGTGTATACTAAAATGTACAAGGAGATAAAAAATGTAGTGGTTTAAATCATATAGAAAAAATACACTATTGGATTGTGGAATCTGGTATGGTACTCATTAACTAGGAGAAGAATAAATTCAAATCCCTATTCTAGGTAAAATATAGAAAACAATAATTTTTCACCCCATTATTTTTCAATTTTTCATTGAATTTTTTTCTTATAATTTAATTATTTTCCTTTATATGTTTTGGATAAATAGTGAGAGGGAGAATCAATCCATTCACTATATTATAATAGCATGGTTGTATATCTCTATCATTTATTTTTTTCCTACCCATATTATATATCATTAGCTATGAAAGTGGGTAGAAAAATATGTGTGTGGGGGATTTTGTTTATGTAAAATTGTTTTTGGGTATATTTCTTCTTCTCAATATTTTGTTCGAATTAATGGGGTCTTATTATTTAAATCATATTATACATCTGATTTAGTAATTTTGTAGGATACAAGGTTTATTTTAAAAAACATTATTTCCTTTTATGAATATTAGAAAATGAATTTCAATTGAAAAGGATGTATACGAATGGGGATTTAACCAATAAGAACTAAATAAATAAACTTGTACTTCGGTGAGTGATTTTCAAAAAATAGCCCTTATGGATCCATCTTAAACGAATAATCATTTGGACATTTGAACTAATGTAAAATTATAAATTTAGAGACACAGATAAAATATTCTAAATTTATAAAAGAAATTTTTCTGTCAGTAAATACAAATCAATTAATAGGAGTTTAAGAGTAACATAAACCTTGTGTGAAAGAATATTTCTTCAATTCCTCAGTTATTTAAAATACCGTAGGGGACCTAAATTTTGGAATGTTTTAGTTATAGAATTATTCTACTCATAACATAAATTCTATACAAAATACATGGAATTGAATAGTAAATATGAATATGATCTCATTTTTTTAATAGTAATAAAATATATGTAAATGGAAGGAAGGTGAAAATAGATTTTAATCAAATAATGGTAAAATGAAAAAAATAATTTTTATTTAAGATTTATCAAGATTTTGTGAAATTGGGAAGTAAATAGGGAACTTCTGTAAAGGGAAATTCAATACAGGATTGTAATCTTGCATTGGGATTTATATTTATACCTTAAAATTAATCATATGTTGGTAAAGTATTGAATATGGTATGAAATGGTTTTTATGTGAATATTTATCTCTAAAGACATGACATGAGAATTTATAATAATTCACATATAGGGGAGTTATTCACCAATATTTTGAAATATTATTTATATAGTTATTTTTTTATCAAAGAATTGTGTAGATAAATTAATTGTCATTTTATTTGTGGAATACTGATATTAATAGAAAAAATGAATAAATATAATTTTATATTGGTTTTATTATAATTATTTTGTGTTTAATATAATTAAAGGAGAGTATTATAAATCATATTATTAGTTTTTTAAGGAATTTGGAATAATTATAATAAATCCTGATAGAAAATTCATCCCATGATATGGACCAATGAGTGCAAAAAATGATAATGTAATGCTTTATAATTCCCCCGAATAATTCTATATTGATAATGGCATGTCGTAGTGAACCATCCAATGATATAAAAACCACAAACACGACCTCAATGTTCATTTCGATATTTAATTTTAATCCAATGTACCCCCATAACCCAATACCACATAAATTTTCATCAAAATATAATCATTGTCGTAGTGCAATGTTTTTGGGAAATTCTTCTCACCAAAATTATGTAACCTCGTTTTTTAACAATATTTCTAAATCAAATATAGTTGATGACTCTTACACTCAATATTGCCTTGAATTTCTCAATACAAATACAATTCTAGCTTAATTACACCTTATGATACCACCCATGTGTTTTTACATAAACAAATATAATTATGAGAATTGAAACATGATACATATCCCAAAAATGTAATCCCATGTCCCATCATCACATTCAATCTACCAAAAATAAATTACATATTGATCTAATCAAATTTAGGAATCATTTGTATGATTTCATAAAAAAATGAATATCTTAAGATCAATCACATCATCCAAATTTGGATATATCTATGTAGATGAAAGGCTATGTCGTGGGTTTATTCAAATGATGCTTGGTTTTTGGGTACTTAGAAGTAGTAGAGTGGCCGACCAAGGATTCCTCTCAACGTGGCAGTAATAAAAACATCATGTTAAATGTACTTTTAAAATATAATAATTTAATATAAATACACTAATTTGAAAAATGGAGGGTTTTTTCATTTATAAATTAATAATAAGAATACTAGAATAAGGCTACATTTTTTATTATATTTCTGAAATAAAATTCAATTAATAAGCCACATTAAGATAGTGTTTTTATGAAACTATTTTAGGTGAAATTCATCTTACTCTAACTATTGACATACATATTAATCAATATCATATAAATTAATATCCAATTAATAATTGTCCCCTAATTTTGTAACCATACTACCCTATCAAAAATAAATTTACCACAATGATAAAAAGAGTTAAACCTTTGGCCCACTTTAAAACATGAAATCACTACACCCTGCATTGTTTTCTGTTCAAAGAATTGATAATGTAATGTGTAAAATTGAGGCATAAATTAATTATATAAATAAATATTAAATGATTTTAGGGATTATATTTTAACTCTACAAATTTATCACATGTGTTTTTTGCCGATTATGTTTGTGCTCTAACAACTTAAACAAATATTGACCTCACATATTTTTGTGTTAATTTTTCAATTTATTTCTTAGTTTCATCTAATTTAAAATAAAAATTCATAAGTAAAATAATTTGAATTAATTTATCTCATTTATTGAAAATAAATTAATGAATAAGGCAAGAGATAGATTGATTATAAAAAAACATCTCTACCTTCTGTGGTGTTTTCATCGTAGAAACAAATTGCATTCATGACTGTTTAGAATGGGTATAACCCAATATCATTTATAATATTGATTTATAGATCAAATAGGATGATTAATTAATAATAAAAAAGAATAAAAAAACTATAAAATAGAAGAAATTGAGGAGGAGTTGTGAAATTTATTTCTAGAACAAAAACATTAACAAGTGATTAAGAAGAAGAAGGCTTCGATGAATGGTACCTAGATTTAAGAGATCTCCCTCTTGAATGGCTATATAAATGGAGTGAATCCAACTATAATATATCTTAAACCCACTAAATAACGTCCAAAAACATAAATATGTGAAAAATCCACATTGGTGGCTAGGTGCAAGCTGGTTTGAAGTGTGAATGGGGAAAATTGAACAAATATTTTATTCTACGTTTCACCGCATATTTGGCCTTTGAAAGGAAGGAACCAAATAACCATACAAAAGGTTGATTTGTTTTAAAATTTTCTATAGAGATTCTCTAAAAAATTGGGGCCCAATACAAGAATGGATGAAGATGTTATGTCCAAAATTAAAAACTGATGTCCAATATGGAGACTCCATCACATCTTTGATTTCATGGTCCTTTTAAGACAATCAAATTCAGTGGTTAGATCCATGCCTTGAAATAATGTGGTGGATTATTATTTCATCAACAGATTTAAAAACTTTTTCTTCAAATGATTCATATAAAAATATTTATGTTCAAAATACTATATTGAATTTTAAAGGGTAAAGCATGAATTTTTCTCAAATTTTTGAATGAATTATCTAATCCTAATTATTTTATAAATAAACATATTTAAAAAAATGTGAGTAAATTATGTCATTTATTATCAATAAAATATTAATAAAATTGTATTTTATCAAATCCCCACACATACCATTTTCACTCCTGGTAAAAACCTCATATCAGGTATTCCAAAAAATTGTGACAAGATGCGAATGTTTATATTTCTCAAACCACAGTTGAAATATAGGAAAAATAAGAATCCCATCAAGGGTTAATATTAAAAAATTTGAAATTCAATGTATCAAAAATTATGTCAGAATAAAATAAAGTGAGATTAATTATAGTAATTATAGAGTAACAAGTTATGGGTCCACCATGCCTTTAGTTCCTCACATGTTTGTGTACCAACCATTTCAAGCTCATATCTCCACCTATTATTCTGTATATTTAGATCAATTAAAACAATTATAATTAGATAGATTAATTCATCAAACCTATTACACATTCCATTGCATTCAAATGTAATGACCCACTCACTTAAGAATTCTCAAAAGTCATACATTAAGCTCCCATCCTAGATATCCCAACATATTGTACATTAATTCACTCCCCTCAATTATTAATATTTTTACTTCTTTTTTTAGGGTTTCAAATTATCAGATATCAAGTACACACACCTCAGTAAATTTTTTATAGTAATGAAATTGATCCAAAGAGAAATGAATGTATGGACCAACCATTGGTATAAGATGATGTTTTACCTAACTTGGTTATAACTTCATTTGAGTATGATTAATTTCACATGTCATGGATGCATGCATATTTTTGTGGAGAAATCAATGATATAATTTACCATGAAAAAATATAACAATGACTGGGGTCAATATCTTAATTTATTTTTAAAATGACACAACCAATCATATCATCAACATTATCCATTTTTATAAAAATTATCCCTAAAAAAATGAAATCTTTCTCATTATTATCATGACAATAATGAATTTTGAAAACATGAATTTTCCATATGTTCCACATTTAAATGATAATGTTTCATGATATGTATTTTAATGATTTTTTCTTTTTTTTTAGTTTTTTTGAAAATTTTAACAAAAAACAAAACAGAAATCATACCCAAAACACAAAAATAAAAATCCTAAATATATACCCCAAATTGTTTCCCCTCCCCAAAACTAAAAATATTTCATTTTCCTAAATATAAACCCATTATATGATATATGAACATGAAATTTATAATTTTAAATAAGAAAAATTATATAAAAGTGAAAGGGTTAGGAACAACATGATATTCTCAAGTACTGATGGGGTCACGTAGTGTGATGATATCAGCTGCATCGATAGGAAGTCCATACATGTATTTCTTCAAAAATATCCCATTGATTGTAAATCTGATTCTTCTATCCTCTTTTGTGATCTCCACTGTATAATAAGGTAAAATATTAGACACAAGATATGGACCTATCCACTTGGAACACAACATACTTGACATCACATTTAGGTATCCACTATTGAAAACGACTTTCTATCCAACATGAAATTCCCTTTTCTAGATCATTTTATCATGATATTCTTTTTTATCTTTCCTTTTAGAGCCTTTATTTATCATATGATAAAAATTTAATCTCCTCAGGCTCTTGCATTTGGAGCTTCATTTTAATTCTAACTTGGAACAATTCCATGTCGTGATTTATTAAATCTCAGTAAGACTGATGCTGGACTTCCAAAAGGACATGAAATGATTTACCAAAAATAATTTTTAATGGGGAAATAACGATAGGGGTATCTTATACCATTATATAATCCCACAATGCATCATCCAAGAACTTTCTCCAATCATTCCTATTCGGATGCATGATTTTCTCGCAAATCTGTTTCAATAACCGATTTTAAACATTACTTTGGCCATTTGTTTGGGGGTGGTTGTGTGTTGATATTTTGTGTCACCCAAAACTTCTAAAGGATGGAAGAAAAAGTTTTATTGAAGAAGTGTGTCCCATGGACACTAATGATTTCCTATGGTACTCTAAACAAACAAAAAAATCTGTGAGTTGACAAAGTTGACTATGAAAAGAGAATCATTAGTCTTGGTGGCCTTAGTCTCTACCCTTTTTTCACAAACAATCCACAATGAAAATAATTTATAATGAACAAAAGTAACTCAGAAAAGGACCCATAACATCAATTCTTAAAACATCAAAAATATCACGGAAAAATATCGATTGTTGGGGCATATCATGCCTCCTTAAATTGATTCCAATTTTTTGCTAACATGATCTTGACTTATAAAACACATGAGAATCATGGAAACATCTAGGTCACTGTAATCATGAGTTTGAGAATTTCTTCACTATCTGTTGGGGTCCAATGTGTCGTCCCCATGAAAGTGTATGGAAAAAATGTAGATATCATTCAAACTCATGATCCGGAACACACATTCTAATAACATGATCACTAAAAATCCTCCAGAGTTATGGGTCATCCCAAACATTAAATAAAACCCCCCTCTTTAACTTTGGGACTTTATTTTTCTTTTAAATTTTATTAATTTTTGGGGAAATCTGGTAGTTATGAAAATCATCATATGATGGATACGTACCTGAGTTGGAATAAAGATGATCCTCAGGGAATGTTTCTCAAAGTGGTGCCTAGTGAAAGCTGTAAGCCTATAATGTGTGAGTAATCCTACTCATTTGGATTTCCAACATGTTTACTAACCACTTATTATCCTTTACCATAATATAATATTCTTGAAGAATAAGAATCCTTCAGATAAGCCTGGGGTTTCCATCGGGTTTCTTTAAGAGGTACCTTAGTGCTGAATAGTCATAAAAAAACTAATCTAGATCCCAATATATATGAATGGAATTTAAATAAAGAAAATATGAAAGATATAAATTCCTTTTATATGGCTATGTAGTTTTATTGGGCAGTATCTAATGTACTCAATGCCTAAGAAATCACATGCGACCACCCCTCTATCCACTATTATAAGACAACTCTAACTGTGAAGTTGTATGTGTCACACATAAGATCAAATGGAAGGTCCCACTATATAGGATGTATGATCAGCAGAGATATCAAACTCTTCATTATCACATCAAAAGATTTCCTACAGGATTTAGAAAATACAAAATTATAATCATTTTCATATTATCGTGTCATAGGAAGAGAAATCTTAATGAAATCATTGATGAAACATCAGTAAAATAGTTTATACCCAAGGAAAGATCTAACATCATTCACACATGAAGGATAGGGTAAGGATGAGATAATTTCTATATTATATCTATCAAACTCTATCCCATTTTTTGAAAATACATTCCCTATGACAATCCCCTGCTCGACAATGAAAAGAAAATTTTCCAAGTTCAAGACTAGATTATTTTCAGCACAACAATTTCAGACCTTTACCATACTAAAAATTCATTTATTTAATGAGGATCCATATAATGTAAAATCATCCATACAGTCCTCTATTTAGGTCTCAAGGGAATTAGAAAAAATAATCATTGTACATCCCTGGAAGTTACTTGGGGCATTATAGAGTGAAAATGGGATCCTTTGTTAGAATAATGAACCAAATGGACATGTGAATGTTGTTATTTACTGATACTTCAAATATATAAATACCTGAAAATATGCAAAAAATAATTCCAAGAATAAAAATATTGTCTTCCCAACAAGAATCTCATGAATTTGATCAATAAATGGGAAGGGAAAACTGTCCTTGCTGGTGGACTGATTTAGTTTCCCAGATTGAATTCTGACAGACCAACTATTTTTTACTCTCATTAAAACAAAATCCTCTCCCTAATTTATAACAAATTAAAAAAACTTTTTGTAGGTACAACCTAAATAGGAGTAACCCAATAGGAATATGATGTGGAATAAATTATACCTACCTTGATCAAATTTTAAAATACATTTTCATCAACTTATAGAATAGTTGGATTCAGTCTCCTTTGTGAATGTGTAACCAATTTAGTTCCATCCTCCAGAATAATCCTATACAAGGAATTAGAGGGGTTAATACCTAATATGTCACAAAATTTCCACCCGATTTCCCTAATTTTCTCCCTCTAAATATTAAACTTTTTTTAGTCGTGTTCAATAGGAAGATTGTTACCAATGATAATAGGTAATCTCTAGCTTTGTAATAAGTATGAGTATTTGAGATTTGGTGGAAATGAATTTATTTTCAATTTTGGGGGTGATGTATGGATTGAGACATTAAAGGAACTAATATATGTTCGAAATTAACATTAGCACCAGAATAGAAAACATCAAAATTAGAGAATAATGCATCAAATCCATCAGCACACTCAATAGCCATGTCATAATTAGAATGATCCTGATAAAAATTAGAATATGAATCCATTTTAATATCAAATCAAAGAGAGTATTGTTCATTTGAAGTAGGTGTTGTAGCAATATTAGTCATCAGATTAGAACTAATTATCAAAATCACCCTAAGAATGGGACAATAATATTCCATGGGTTTTCTACTTGGTGGCTTAAAGTTGGAGATAAAAAAGTATAATGGTCCTCTAAGGATTATTTCATGGAGTCTATGTTATGACCCAAACATTCATAAATAAAATACCCATTCATTTATTAAATTCAATATCTTATGGATATATGAAACCTATTCAATTTTTATTATTATTTATTATTGGATTCAAATGACCGTTAAGTATCATTACAGTTGATAAAATAGCCGTCAAATAGTGATAACACGAGTGATATAAATTTAAGGTTTTAAAAAAGAATCTGTTTGATACAGACAAAGGAGTGGATGTCCCCATACAGTAGACTAATGTTGTATGAATCTCATTTGTTAGAGATCGTAAAGGAGTTAGCATTATTGGGATTCTCTCTTGACCAAGCCTAGGCTGAGCTTTAACACGTTAATCATGAACATAATCACCTACTTGAGAAGTGTAAGTTAATAGAGATTACAACCACAGTGATGTTATCTGAGCCGCACCAAGAGTCTGTCACCATCACACACCTTACCCTTAGGTCTCATGCAGGTGTTATAAGGGGTTACATAACAAGGATTTAGTTACTTTTTGTTTAATCCAATTTATAAATAAAACTCTCATTCCATCAATTCCTGTATGAGAATATTTTTTTCTTAAAAATATAATGAATTACATAAATTACTTCTTTGGAAAAAATGATACTTCTTCAAAACATCTAAATTATTATATTAAATTGAATTTTTATTAAAATTTTTATTATATAATTTTATAATAACAAACCATTTAATTATAAGTGGTGGTTATATTAATTATCATTTTTACTCTATAATTGATTAAGTAATCAGTTTGATAATAATTATATATTCATATGATAAAAATGAATTTTTTTAATTAATGAATTTATCTTAAGAAAATGATTAATTTTTAGAATAAATAATATTTTCATAAAATATTATTATTATATAATTTTTATTAAATATAAATGATCACATAATTTTTATGAAGTCAAATGTAATATTTATAATGGTTTGGAAACAATTTTTATCAAAAGAGGTCAATTTTCAATAAATGAAGATTTTTTTTAAAATTGAACATTCACATATTTAAAAAAATATTTAGATAAAAGGAATATTTTTTTTAGAAATAGGATGTTGAAATTATCCAATGTTGAATTTTTCATAAATTTTTGAGACTATCAAATATATGGGTAAAAATTAAATACCGTATAAATATATAATCTGTTTTATGAAATCATAATGATCAAATAGGGATGTAATAAAATACTATAAAAGGGATATTCAGACAATATACGTTTTAAAATTAAAATATGGTCATTTTAGATTTGTTGGATAACTTTATGATGCCTTAATAGACCCTCCAAGTAATATAAAATATTTTAAAATATTAATATGATTTCCTTCAGAGTGTGGCTCAGCTCTAAATGAGCATGCGTAATATTTTAATATGTTCAGCCACTATCCACATAAAATAATTTTTTGCACTCCCCTTTGGAAAAATACATGGTAAAAACCATGGAATGATTTTTGGTTTTTTATATTTATTTATATAGATTCCAAAACCTAAGTTTATGTAATATATAATAATTCCCCTCTCATTTTTATTTAAACCAACCTAGCTCCCACATCTCTTCACTAAAAACCATTGGAGAATGTCCCTACTCTACCCTCCTCTCTCTATTGTGCTCCCAAGTTTCCCTAATATTTCATGAAGCCCTTCCTCATGATCATGAAGTCACACACTCCAGTAAGAGATCTTGCACCCTCCTTTTTATCACGTATTCTTTTCTTGTTATATCTTTTAATTTATTTTAATCTTATTTTGAGATATGATACTAAATATCCTCATTAAATCCCATTTTATGTATAGATTATGAGATCCCCTTTCACTCTCATTTATCCCTCTTATGAACCCTTATGTACCCTCGTTACCTTGCTGAATTTCCAAAAGGGGATCATTCCGCCAAATCCATTTTTTTCATTTTCCAAATATCCACTTTAAGGAGATGTGTGAACCATCCATAAAGGATTCATTCCTTTTTCATTTTTATCAATGTTTCTCCATGTTTTTATTCCAATTTATTTTCTATTAAAAAAATTTGGGGTATGATTTCTCACCTCCCCCGTACATCGCTCCTTATTTTTTAATGACAATATTCCACTTTCTCTTTCATTAATGCCTTCTGTGTACACCAGTTTCCATGCCGAAATTCCATAATGAATTTCACTCTTCTTATTTCCATTAAAGTATTTTTCCCATATTATGCATCTTAATTCCATTTCATATGTTGGTATATTATATTCCACGACCCCTTACTCTATATTTCATGAATAAGTGATGAGATACCCATTTCTATGTAATAAAACCTACTTATGAATTTATATATGTTAACGTTATGCTTCTGAATTTGTTCCATGATTTTCCAAGAAAAAATCATCAGGTAGTTTGTGACATGCCCATTTATCTGTTAAGGGTATTCACCCTTATGCACATATACTTATTCAATGGTACATACATGAATGTATTACACATTTCTTAATTGTGGAATAACTTTTGATGTTGAATGATTCCATGTTATATGATCTATATGGAAAACTTATATATGAAATGTTTATGAAGGATTCATCTTAATAGCACTTCAATTCATTGGGTAATGTTTTGTATCATGATACACCTTTTCAAATGAGGGTTTACTCATTCTAATTCAAGTTAAATGAGGATTTACTCATTCTAATTCTTGTGTAATTACGGTTTACTCGTGCTAATACTTGAGAAATTAGACCTTCCTCATGCTAATATCATGTAGTATGTCATGCCCATATTTTCATGTTATGATTATCATGATATATCATGCCGTTGTGTTCATGTTTCTCTTATGATCCATTGATATTCCTATTTCCTAACATGTATTGTATTCTTTATGTTATTATTTGTTTAACCCCATACTGGGATTTATAGCACACCCCTTTCTTGTGTATGTCCTTAGGTTATCCCATGAAGTGTTATGTACGAAGGAATGAGGTGGTCATATAAATCAAGTTTTCAATAAAAATGTTGTATTTTATATCTTATGTTATCATGTAATGTTCCTAATTTCCCAATACACCAGTCTTTGTAATATTTAGGGTTGTCTTAAGTGAATTTTTATATAATAAATCATGTTTGAATATGTAATAAAGTGTAGGTTTGTAATAATTGGTATCAAAGGATAGGTTTAGTTGTTTTTGTTATTAGGATTAGAAAACCCTAGTGTAATCATTATGGATAAGACTAAGTATAATGAAAACATAAATTTTATTTGGTGATTATATATTTTGTTGTTCATCAATCCAATACATCTCTGTCTCGATATGAACAAATAAGGTTCCTCTGGCATTGATATAAATTGGAGTAAAACCAAAAAACACCTCTTTGATCTAGACTCGAAATGGAAATGGTGTAAGGAAATGGGTCTTTCATTACTCCTGGTTCGAAACTCCTAGGGAATTTTCTTTGGTAAATTCATAAGCTTAGTATGAAAAATTATTAAGGGAAAAAAATTCCCTTAAGAATTTATGTTTGGAAGTATATCATGTATAACGTCGATTGAAGCCTATATATTAATAAGATAAGAAAATAAATGTAATTTACAAGCTATCCATTTTGGTTATTGGATTCACCTTTGTGTGTTACCCTATCGTTCCTTTTATTGCTGAAAATTTTTCGTAATTGGAGGACTCAGGCTAACAAATGATGAATAGATCAATGTGGTTACTATTCTAATGAAATGACCGATATGATGGGAGCATGAATAAAAAACATTCACATGATACTCTATTAGTTAACTCACGTTTTAAATAGAAACATGGGTCAATAAAAATTTCCACCCCCCCCAAGAATGAACATGCTATAATCGAGAGATTGATGAGACAAAGGCCTCATACTTTTAATGGATCATCTGATTCCAAAATTTCCGAATAATGGATCAACTCCATTGAGAAGATGTTCTCCATACTTGAATATTCTGAACAAGAGAATGTTCTTCTGGCTGGATATTGTAGGGAGGGTGAAGCTAATCAATGGTGGAAACTGATAAAAAATACAAACTTGAGGAAGAGATCGAGACAATGGAATAAAAGGATTTCTTGAAACCATTTTTTGATAAATATTTACCTCTCACCCTCCCTATTAAGATGGAAATAAACTTCCTTACCCTCAATAAAAATAAGATGAATCTATCATAGCGTACGAGGAAAAATTCAAAAGGCTTGAAAAATATGTCTCCAGATTTTTCATTACCCCTGAACGTAAGGTTGACCTCTTCTTTGGTGGGCTAAAACATAGTCTACGAATATCTCTAGTGATCCATGTCTTCGATAGATTTGAGGAAAATGTCTGATGATCCCTCAATGTAAAAATGGAGATCAGTGAATATTAGGGGTATCGGGTGGATAAGATGCGGAAGGTGGGCTTTAATTCTGGCATTCTGATGGATAAATCCAATGGTTCTCTACAATTCGAGCACCCTACAATCCAAATGTGTGGAAAGAAGAACAATAGAAATTTCTTGAAGGGGACGAGAAATTATTTAGTTGTGGAAGAGAAGGGAACCCACCCATTAATTGCTGAAATGAAAAACCCGGTGCTGCGATAAAGGAGAGGAACACTCTATTCAACCCTCAATGCATTGTTCATTGCTACAACTGAAAAGTACCAGGGCACTTTGAAAACTAGTTCCCTAATCCATGGGTTTTTGGAGGAAACCAACAACCTCCAAGGTAGCTATGGAAACATTTTTCCATCACTACCAAAGATGCTAATCCCGAAAACAATGTGAGGATAGTTACACTTGATATTAATTCAGGAATAGTGATCAGAATTTTTTATTATATTGATATGAATTATTTTATATACCAAAATATTATTAGAATAATCCCAACACCACAAAAAATCATGGAAGTAGAGATGTTGGTGAGAATGTCAAATTAGGAAATTATTACATCCCAGGAATATAACTCTACCCCTTTCACATTTTGTGGATTGGTCTTTCTTAAAAACATCTTCATACTCCATATGGTGCAATTTGATGCAATTCATGGCATAGATATTCTTTCCCTATATAGAGCTAGAAAAAGTTTCTAGGAGAGGGAAATTAATCTCCATATTGTGAATCGACCCCTAATTCTATACATGTTCAAGGAGGAGGATGAATCTTCATTAGCACCGTCATCTCAAGAATGTATATTAATTTATTATGCACACACATATCTTTCATAGTCGATTGAGTCTATGAATGGAACCATCTTTGAATAAATTCTTACTATAAGGGAATTCACTAGGGTGTTCCTGAGGAATTTCACGGTATTCCTCCAAGAAGAAATTTTGAATTACCGATTGATCTAATACATTGGGATTTTCTAATATCCCTGATTCTGAATAGAATGGATATTGTGGAGCTTGAGGAGCTAAAGAAAAAACTATATTAGAATCTGGATAAAGGGTCTATATGCTCAAGTGCTTCCTTATGGGGTGCACCGGTCCTCTTTGTCAAGAAGAAGGATGGGTCAATGCACCTTTGCCGTGATTATGGTGAGCTCAACAAAATCATGATAAAGAATAAGTATCCTCTTCCATGAATTTATGACTTGTTCGATCAGCTATGTGGAGAAAAATACTTCTCCATGGTCGATTTGGGCTCATGAAATCATCACATAAGGGTGAAGTAGTTGGATATCACCTACACTGGTTTTTATACAAGGTACGAGAACTATGAATTCATAGTAATTCCTTGAGGACCCACTAATGTTCTATAAATATTCATGTAATTGATTAATAGAGTATTTAGATATTACCTTGAATTTTTTTGGTAGTATTCATAAACAATATTATAATATACTCTAAAATGAAGTTAGAGAAGGAGTTGTATCTAAGAACTTTACTAAAGACCTTGCAAAAAGAGAAGATCTATTAAAAGTACAAAAATTGTGAGTTATAGTTGAAGGATTTTTCATTCATGGATAATATCTTTTCATGAAATGGGATATCTGTGGATCCATCCAAGATAAATGCAATTGAGGGATGACTGAGGACAACATCAATGAAGGATATCCATAGCATCCTTGGGTTATTTGGATATTATTTCCAATTTGTGAGAGATTTCTCAGGATTATAAAAAACTCTTACTAAGAAAACATGGACGGGATTTATGTTTTCTTGGAGTGATGAATGTGAAGTGAGCTTCATGGAGTTGAAAAGGAGGCTTATCATTCTTCCTATGATCACACTACCCACAAGTGGAGAAATTTTCATGGTATTCTGCTCTGGTTCAAAGAAGGTCATGGGCCATGTGTTGATGCAAAATAAAAATGTCATTAACCATGCATTAAGGAAATTGATATTTCATTAGTAAAACTATGCAACAAATGATCTAGAGTTGGATGTAGAATTCTTTGATTAAAAAATTTGGACAAATTACCTCTTTGGATAAAAGTGTTAAATATATATGGATCTAAAAAGCCTCAAGTACATATTCACACAAAAAGAGTTGAATATACGCCGACAAAGATGAGTTGAGTTGATCAAATTCTATGAAATCTTAATCCATTACCACCTCAAGAAATTGAACAAGGTGGAGAATGATCTAAGTAGAAAGTACCCAATTATTTTATCATTTATAATAATTGAAAAGAATAAAATTCTCTTAGATTTGATGAAGATGAACATGGGAATCATAAAGAAGGGAACATAATCAATTATTTCACAAATAATTGATCAATCGCCTCTTTTAGAAAGGTTAAAGGATAATAAAAGGATGATGTGGGAATTTAGTAGAAAGAGTAAACTATCAACAAAGGTAAATCCTTAGAGTAAAATGTTAATGAAGAGGGAATTTTGAGATTTGGGACAAGACTACGTGTTCCATCATACCTGAAGTTAAAGAATGATCTTTTGGATGATGCCCATAGTTCGAATTGTTCTATTCACCTAGGAAACACAATGACGTATCGAGATCTCCGAGAGCATTATTGGTGGGATAATATGAAGAAGGAGATCGCTGAGTATACATCAATGTGTCTGGTATGTCATCAATTGAAGGCTAGGAGGTAGAATTCTAAGGGGATGATGCAACCATTAACCATACCAACATGGAAAGGGGAGAAAATCACTATGGACATTATCCCCAGATATCCAAGGACTTCCAAAAGAAACAATGCTATCTGGGTTATTGTGGATCATCGTACAAACACAACACACATCATTTCAATTCGAGAGGATTTCTTATTAGATCAACTGACATGGATATACATCAGAGAAGTGGTAAGGATTCATGGAGTACCACTATCTATTATATCCGATCAAGATCCATGATTCACCTATATGTTCTGGAAGATTCTCAAAAATGCTTTGAATTCTACGCTCAACTTCAGTATGGATTATCATCCTCAAAGTGATATCCAATTTGAGCGTACTATCCATACTCTTGAGTACATGTTTAGATAATGCTAAATGGACATCAAAGGAGGAAGATATCAATATCTTCCTCTGGTTGAGTTTTCATACAACAATAGTTTCGAATCAAGCATCAAAATGGATCTTTAAGATGCACTTTGGGGGAAGAGGATCAGAACACCAACATGTTGGGATTAAGTAGGGGAGAGGAAAATCGTAGGTCTAGAAATTGTCAAAGAAATGGTGGATAAGGTTAATACCATCTGGGAACTCATTAAATCAGTTCAGATTCAAAAAAAAGATATGCCGACAACCATCAACAAGAAATGGATTTTGAAATTGGAGACACGGTATTCCCCCCACATATCACCATGGAATAGAGTTATGTGATTTGGGAGGAAGAAAATTATTAGATCATGGTACATCAGCCCTTTTGAGATCCTTGGTCACTTTGGAGAAATGGCCTATCGACTAGAACTCCCACCTAATCAATCACAAGTACATGATGTTTTCCATGTTTCAATCTTGAGGAAGTATATAACTGACCCAACGCATATACTCTATCTGGAGGTGGTACCATTGGATAATGACATCTCCTATGAAGAGAATCCGTTGAAGATAATAGATCATAGGGAAAAAGTTCTACTAAATATGGAAATTCCCCTCATCAATGTGTTGGGGTGAAACCACAACTATGAAGTAGAAACATGGGAACTAGAAGAATTAATTAGATATATTTACCCTAAACTATTTTATTGTGGGAAAATAAAACTTTGGGTAAAAAATTTCTTAAGGGGGGGAGGTTGAAATGACTCGAACATTCATGAATAAAACCCCCTTTCATTTATTAAATTAAATTTATTATGGATATATAAAACACATGAACTTTTTTTAATTATTATTAGCTTTAAATGATCATTAAGTATTACATATGTTGATTATATAGTCGTTGAATAGTGATCACACGATTGATATAAATTTATGGTTTTAAAAAAATCATTTCGATATAGAAAAAGGAGAGGATGTACTCATTTAGTAGACTGGAGCTGTATGAAGCTCATTTCTCGGAGCTTGGAAACCAGGTAGCAATACTGGGATTCGTTCTTGACCATGCCCAAACCGAACTTCAATGCGTTAATCTTGAAAGGAGTCACCTATGGGAGATGTTGATGTTTATAGAGATTACCACTCAAGAAATGTTATTTGAGACGCCCCATTAGTGTTTCACCATCCCACATCTTACCCTTAGGTCTTTTGCAGGTCTTATAAGGGGTTATGTAATAAGTCATTAGTTCCTTTTTGTGTGATCCTTTTTATAATTAATTGTCTAATTCCATCAATTCTGTTATTTGAATTGTTTTTCTTAATAATATAACGAATAAGATAAGTTGTTTTTCGGGTAAATGATACTTTTTAGAAATATATATATCATTATATTAATCATTGGTTATATTAATAATGTTATTATAACAGTTTTATATGAAAAATGCTTTTATTTATAACTGGTGATTATATTATTCATTGTTTTTACTCTGTATATGATTATGTATTCAGTTTGACAAGATTTATATTTTCATAATATAAAACGAAAAGTGTATTTTTAATTAAAGAATTGATTTTAATTAATTAATGATTTTTTTGAATGAAAAATATTTTTAAAAACTATTTTTATTATATAATTGTTTTAAATATAAATAACCATATAATTTCTAGGAAGTGAAATGTAATTGTAATTATGGTTTGGAAACTGTTTTTTTCCAAACCAGTCAAATTTAAATAAATGATAATTTTTATTTTTATGTGAAAATTTACATATTTAAGAAAATTATTTAAATAAAATGAATATTATTTTTGGAATCAGGACATTGAAATTATCCAAAGGTGAATATTTAATAATTTTCTGATACAATGGA
Source organism: Viscum album (assembly GCA_963277665.1). Taxonomy (NCBI): domain Eukaryota; kingdom Viridiplantae; phylum Streptophyta; class Magnoliopsida; order Santalales; family Viscaceae; genus Viscum; species Viscum album. The sequence continues at coordinate 280,902,435 of OY728136.1, read as the reverse complement.
TTTTTTGGGTAAAAATTAAATATCGTATAAATATATGATGTGTTTTATGACATCATAATGACAAAATATCATTGTAATAAAATACTATAAAATTGGTATTCCAAAAATATATGATTTACCTTTAAAATAATGTGATAGTAGATTTATTTTATTAATTTTATGATTCCTTAATGGACCCTCCCAAACATATAAAACATTTTAGCATTTTAAAATGATTTCCTTGAATGTGTGACTCACCTCCCAATAAGTAATAATAATTTTTTAATAATTTATTCCATTGGACTTTTAAAATAATTTTTCCTCTCCTATTTTGAAAAACCTAGGGGAAAAATAGTGGGATGGTTTGTGGCCTTGAATATTTAATTATTTAGATTCCAAAACCTATGTTTGTGAAATATTAAAGAATTTCCTTCTCATTTCCTATATAAACCGACTAATGATCCCACTTATCATTACTCAATACCCTTTTAGCATGTAACTACTCTTCCCTCTTCTCTTTAGAATACTCCCAAGGTTTCAAAGCTCCCAAGAAGCCCCTCCTTAAGATCTTGAAGATGCACACTCATGTAAGGAATCTTCCTCCCTCCCATTTATTAAGCATTCTTTTCTTTATATATCTTTTAATTTATTTTGTTTTTATGTTGGGATATATTACCAAATATAATCCTTAATTCATATTTAATTTATAAATGATTATATCAACTTTCACTCTCATTTATCCCTCTTATGAACCCTTATGTACTCCCGTTACCATGTCAAATTTTTGTAATGGATTCCTTCATTTTTCTTTTTTATTCAAGTTTCTCCATGTTGTTATACCCTTTTATTTTCAATTAAAAATTTTGAGATATGATTTTGAAACAACCCCATACTTCTATATTTATGTTTTAATAATTAGATACCACTTTCTCTCTCATTAATGCCTTCTATGAACACCTGTTACCATGAAAAAAATCTGTAAGGGATTTCTCTATTCTTATTTCCATTAAATCATTTCTCCCATATTATGCGTCAAAATTCCATTTTATATGTTGGGGTATTATTTTCAATGACCACTTACGCTCTATTTAATGTATAATTTAAGATAGACCCATTCCTCTCTTATCAACCCAACATATGAATTTCGGTATGATGATGTTATGAAACTGAAATTACCCCATGTTTTTCCAAGCCAAAATCATCATGTTGTGAATACCATACCCATTTCCCTACAAGGATATTAAACATAATGCACATATATATATATATTTAATGGTACTTGCATTTATGTATTCGACAATCCTAAATTGTGGAATCTCTTATTATTTTTAATGATTCCATGTTATATGATCCTTGAGTCACAGTTTTGCATGAAATGAAATGTTTATGAAGGGTGTTCCCTAATAGCGCTTCAATACATTGCTTAATGTTTAGTATCATGACGTTCCATGTGCAATATGGGATTACACATGAAAATTAATGTTTATTGAGGGTTTACTCATGATAATTCAGGTGAACTGATGGTTTACTCAATCCATGTGCAATGAGTCTTGGTGCATGCTAATATCATGTGGTGTGTCATTTCCACATTTCCATGTTATAATAATCATGTTATATCTTGATTTCCTGTTCATTTTTCTCTTATGATTCATTTATATTCATATTTCATAAAATGTATTGTATTATTCATGTTATTCTTTATTTACTACCTTATTGATATTTAGAGCTCACCCATTTCTTATGTATGTCCTCAGGTAATCCAATACAATGTTAAGTACAAAGGCCTGAGTTGGTCATGAAAACAGAGTTTTCAAAAAAGATATTGTATTTTAAGTCTTAAGTTGTCATGTAATGTTCCAAATTTCTTATGACACTAGAATCATCAATCCTTAATGTTGCCTTAATTTATAGTTTATGTAATAAATCATGTTTAAATATGTAATAAAGAGTAGGGTTGTTATAGTCTATAACATTAAATATCACAATCCCATATCCAAACTCCATTTAAAGTGTACCATCTTGAACATTTATGAGAGTTTATAATTTTTTAGGAAGGGAATACCTATGTTAATTGGAGCATGGGAATTTACTTGATTGTCCTCTATGTTAATCATGTAAAATCTATTGGAAAGATCATGCTTCATACTCCACCAAGTACATCCTCAAGGACTCCCACATGGTATTCGATAGATCTATTTTCAAATTTCACCAATAATTTAATGATATTAAACTCACCATCCTATAATGAAGACAATATAGAGTGAGGTATAACATTTCTAGAATCACCTAAATCACATAATTCATCAAAAAAAATTTACTCCCATATGGTCTATGGTATGATGAATGCCCTGGATCCATGCACTTTTTATGAAATTTCATGATTTGGTGTAATGAGTACTGACACATTCCTTAAAATATTAATCCTCTCATTTACCTTGAGCCCTCTTCTATTAGAAAAAGTTATTTAAATAACTCAGAATACCTTGTGATTTTTTATATGGGTTCGATAAGGGGGATGTTTATCTCCACATGCTTCAATGTGTCCAAAAAATCTTTTTTTCATCACCTCTTCAACAATATTCTTGGTTTGAACAACTCTATTTTAAAACTGAATGGGTTTATGAGGAACAACATCATTCATTTTCTTAACATTGTATATATCCTTGAGATTCTCATCGGTCGTTCGTTATTGGGGCTTTACTAGTGTTGAGGTGAATCCTGGTGCATTGATAGGTGCAGATGTATTAGATGTTTGCTTTCCATATCTCAATGTGTTGGTACATACATTCCCCATTGGATTTAGATTATTTTTGGAAGGAATATTTCTGTATTTCATACTTACCAATTCATGGAGGGTGGTGGAAATATGTTTTTTATTCAATTTGCTCAACTATGAACCTTGACTATTCACCACATTCTGTTGATTAAGAAACATTTGTTTCAAAAGACCATCAGTATTAGAATCTACCTTGGGTTGAAAATATCCTTTTTGTATAATTATTAATGTATGGTCTTGAAATCTCTTTTGGGGTTGTTGGAAATCATGTTGGTATGGTAGAGGGTGTTGGATGTTTCGTTGAATGGGGGCCTTTGTTGTTTTCTGGATCAATACCTCAGGTCTGATTGATCATTCCACTATTGTATATATACTAGAGAAATGAAATGATAATTCTTATGGGGATGTGGATATTATTACTGCTGATATGGTCTACCAAAGAATACTAATGTTAAATCCTCTGTCTCTTCTAGTTCTGGGAAATAGTCTATTAGATTTTCTATCTCAATGATAATTCCACATGGTCTCATTGGAGTGGGTTGAGATGTATTTTGACGAAAAGTAATATTCCTCACCATAGTTGTCAAATATTATAACATGGTATCAATTAAATGACATTAAAGAGAATATGGGCATTCCTAACATACTCCTCAAACATGTGGTGTTCCTCAATCATAGAATTGTTGGAAATTTTGTGCCATATTATCAATCAATGCTCATGTAGATGATGGTGTTTCTCCCACCAATGATCCTCCAGTCGGGAAATCCTCTATACTTCTATCCATAAGTGTGAGGCCTTCACAATATTATTAGATGATGAATTTCACAGTGATTTTGTGATGTGGGATGCTTGAAAATAAAATCTTGAATAACTCACATTACTCATACACTGATTCCCCCTTGGGGTTGCATGATTATTTAGATCCCTTTTTGAATGGTAGTTGTCCCTGAAGATGGAAAAAATATATGCATGAACAGAATTTTAAAATCATTCCAACAATTAATATCTTCATGTTTTAAATAATACATCTAGTATTTTGCAGTTCCATAAAGTGAGAATGGGAATTCACTTAGTTTGATTTGATATCAAGATAAATTTATTGGTTTTAGTGTTTACAAGACCACATTAAATTCTTCTAAATGTTTTTTGGATCCTCAAGACATAATCAATGATATTTTATAACTAGTTGAAATTACCCTGATTTCAGTTCAAATTCCAACTAACAGTTTAAATATGATATTCAATTTTTTTGAATGTAAATGTTAGGTGAATCCAATTCAAGAATGAGTATATTAGGATCTTTTTTATTTTTTGAAGCCATTGGTTCTTGTTTTTTTTTTGAATTTGAATTTCATCCAAATATAGTGTTACCAGAATAGATGAATTCTCTGGTTGTGTAAATGTAAACACTCCACAATGACCATGATTTCCTGATTTTATCTTTAAGGATGGGTTCAATTATATCAATTTTAAATACATTGTCGTGAGAGCTTTAAAAATATGTGTGGTTTTTGGGTACTTAGGTGCAATAGAGTGGCTGACCAAGCTCACATCTTAAAGAAAATGTAATTAAAACAACGTGATAATAGTATTTTAAAAATACTATAATATAATATAATATAAATATTTTAATTAAAAGGATGGGGTTTCTTTATAATTTATAAAATTTGGATAAGTATGATGTATGAATATTGCATTTTTTTTATTTTATAAATAAAATTCTATTAATAACACACAATTGGAAGATGTTTTTTTAGAAAATATTTTCTAAGACATAGTAAATCTAAATTTACACATTCACTTACTTGTTTATTAATATCATTAAAATTAAAATTCATTTAATAATTATCCCCAAATATTTTAACGCCCAAACACCATGGGAATTAAATTTACAACAACAATGAATATAGAAAAACCCTATGCTATCTTTGAAACATGTAATCACATCACCCTTCATTGATTTCAATTATAAGGAGAGATTATTGTATGTTATAAATTACAAAATAAAGTCATATTTGAAATAAAGATGGATTGATTTTAGAGATATATTTTAACTCTAAAAATTTATCTTATGTGGTTTGTTTTTATTGATTCAGTTTCTGGTGTCACAATTTATATAAATCTCAACCTCACATATTTTTTTGTTAATTCTTCAATTACTGGATTATTTATTTTAATATAAAAACCCAATTCAAATATTAAAATCAGAAAATTATGTTATCTAATTTATTCAAACTAATTTAACGAGCATGGAAATAGGTAGATTTATTTCTAATAAACTATTCTTATATGGGCGGTGTAGTCAACATAGAAACGAATTACATTCACAAATGTTAAAATGGGTACAACTGAATGAATATTCTACTATTAACTTCCATCCCAAAAGGAAGATTAATGAAGAATAAAAGATAATAAAAAAATAATATAATAAATAGAAGATGAACTAAGATATTTATTACTAGAACAAAAACATTAAAAGATGTAAAAGAAGAATAAGGATTTGATGAAGGGATCCAAGCTTCAAGAGGACTCCCTATTGAAATGTCTAGAAAAATGGAGTCAAACCAATTGTATTCTACTTTAGTCATAATAATTCATGTCCCATTACCACTAAATACGATAAATATTCATTTATACAGTGTAGGGGAGGCTAGGTTACAAGTGGCTTCAAGTGTGGAAGGGGAGATTCAGCCAAATATTTTATTACATGTTTCACCACCTGTTTAACATTAAAAACACATAAACTATATGTCCTTATAGAAGTATTATCTATGATATATTTTTTTCTCATACTTCATCCAATTTTGGGCCCAATATAGGAATGGATGAAGAATTTATGGGACAAATATAGATATGGGGTCGAATCTTGCTAGTTCAACCCATATTTTACGTTAATTCCCTTTCAATCCTATTAAATGAATTGATTTAGCTCTCATGTCCAGAAATAATGTTCTAGAAATTTTTTTGATGAACACATTTACAAAATATTAATAGAAAATAAAAAATAGATAAATATTTTTGTCCTAAATAATTTGTGAATTTTAATGGTTAAAACTAGAATTTTCATTAAATTTTCAAATGAATGATTTAATCGCAAATATTTTGTAAATATACATGTTTAACACAATGTGATGAAATTATGTAACTTAGAATCAATAAAATATACACGGAAATTGTGTTTTATTTGTATCCATCCACCATATTTTAGGGTATAGAAGGATAATGATGAAATAAAAACCTGCTGGCATAAGACTCTTGAGAGCTCATTTGCGGAATTATCCTCTCAGAAAAATTTCATTGTTAAAAAAATACATGATCATCATGGAACCCACCATTACCTATTTATATGTCTTTACTTATCCATAATAATGGTTTCAAACTCCTATCCTCTTGGATGAAGCTATGATTTATTTTAGGATTTAATATAATTTATTATATTCATTTTTAATATAATAATTTCTTTTTATTCTCCATTATTTTTTATATTTACATCATCCATTCCCCTTTTAAATACCAACAATATTGAGTATCTAACTAGATGGTATGAAGCCTAGGGGAGGGATATGAAATTCCTGAATAAACACTTATAATTCTTATTTTATTTCAAACTAGATGTAGTGAATCCATGGTTGTGTAGTGTTTTCATGTGGTTATCATGCACCTTCCATTGAATTAACTATGGTTAAATCCATTACCTATAAGACCAATTCCCATTCGCTTTCTTGGTTTACCTCACTTATAATGAAATTATTGGGTACTAAAGAATAAACAATGTATGATTTGTATTGTTGGAGGTTGTTGTCATTGTATGACCATAGTGTTTTCATCATCTTTTCCCATGGAGGAGGTGAGATTGGGTGAGAGAAAGAGATCTTATATTTAAATTATCACAATGACATAAATGTTGCTGATAAATCATGTTTTATGGGTTGGTTTGTAAAATTTAATTGATAGAACACAATTAGATAATGAACGACCCCATTGTCCAAATCTAGTATTTATCCTCATTCTTATTAATATGTGTTTATATTTTCATAGCTTCATTTACAATAACGTAGTTCAACCAAAACACCACCCACAATTTCTCTATTTTAAATATAATTAAAGAAACATAAATATGGGATTTTGAATAGTGATATATCGATAAATCTTCTCAAAATTATTGAACATAGTTGGATCCCAAGTTATATTTAAGGATGAATGTTATATGAGATTTTAGGTCCATGCTATCTTTTCATCATTTAACCACTAAAATTTTAGGATTTAGTTGATAATATCTGTTAGATAAATGTAATTTTTGATTCTCTTTAGTATCATAGAGTTCAATTACACTCATTTATTCATAATTTTTATTATTATAAATAGTAGTATGTGATGTTAATTGGAAATAAAGACCATGGATTGATTTATATGGTATTTTCTTTTCATTTTATTGTAAACAATTACCCATAATATCTACATAGAGCCAACGATTGGTAATTTATTGCTCTCAATAATGGAATGAAATTAGTTATAAACTATACTTATTTTTTTAAGGATGATCTTTTATTTTCTCCCTACATATCTATAGAAGAATTATAAATGTCTAGAAACATTGATAGGGTTGTAAAAAAATCACTATATACTCAGGTATGATATTAAATTCTATCTATAACTATAAGGTTTTTTTATTGAAACATGTTCAAACTAATATTGGTTTAAATGAATGTAATGTGATAATTGGTTTATTTTTTGTTCAAATAGCTGATGGAGGATCTTCCAGAAGTAGAAGGAGGAGGCATTAATTCTATTTGACTTGGTGTCCATTTTTTAATGTTTATCAGATTGGTATTTATCCTCTTACAACATGTTTGGATAGAACTCATGATATGTATTATGAATATTGATTCCTTAGGACATGACTCATAACAAATTTTTTGATATAAATAAGTTCCAGATATGAATTTATTTGATTCATATTCAAAAAAACATTTCAAATAATATTTTATATATTATTGATCAATTTTCCATGAGACAGAGTTATCTCTTGCATATTAGGGTGGTTAGTCGATTGGAGGTAGTAAACCTCTGGCTAGAAGAAATATATTTGGATTCAAATGAGATAACTAAAATTAGTTGTCAGTAATACCTTTATCAGGATTGGTATTTCATTCTCAGGAGTAATTTATGGATACATTTGAATTATATAACATTAATAAATAACTTAGTGATTTCTATGAGGGATATTATATAGAGGGAAGTATTATAGTAATATCATTTATGATTAAAATTTATTTTTTATTTCAGTTCCTCTCATTATTGTATATCTTAAAACGGATAATATATCTGATAGTTGAATGTGGTAGTTTATTCTAAGATGATATATATATTCCCTAATTTGGGTAAGAGAGTAGAAATGATTACACGACAAGAAAATCTATACATTATAGTGATTTATTAGTTTTGGATTTGAAAAAATAGTACTAATTATAAATATTTTTATCACCCTACAAAATTTATTAGAAGTGGTTTAATATAAAAATAATGTAAATAAATATTAGTGGGATTTTTTTAAATAAACACCACTAATATGAATGATTATTATAGTTATTTAAAAATAAATTAATGTTAAACTGTATTTTTTACTACGGACCCCCCCTTTCCTATCTTATTATCCTTTCCAATATTCAATCATCATGCCTTACTCTTCCCAATATTATACTCTCACATGAAAAACATACCCTACATCTTCTAAAACTCATTCTTTTCTAATTATTTTATGATATTGTCATGTTCGTTTCTTTGGATTCCAATTCTTGTTCCTAAAATCATTACTCTTCCCTTACACATAGTTTTCTAAATTTAAATGACCTCCATGATATTTACATAGGGATTTTTTGGGTTGGGACATTTTGGTTTATCTTTTCATAATAAATATTCTTGGTATTACCATGTTAGTGGATTTTTTAATAAAAATCTATTATTGAGAGATTTTTAGAGACCTAAACTATGAAATCCACCCTCCAATTCCCCCTTTAACCCCTTCAATACAACTATTGTGGACCCTATAGTCCAACTACTTTGATCCAGAAAGGTGTTTAAATTTTTAATAATATTAATTATATAATATATCGATTTTTTTGATTAAAAAGTCATTTTTGGTTAGTTTCATTTTTTTGGAATAATTTTGTTTGGATGTGTTCATGAATTAAATTCTCACTGTTTTCTTATATATTTTCTTTATTAATAGATTATATAGAAATTAGGATTCAAAATACATTCACTCTTAGGTACAGAGCAAGAAATATGTAATTTCCAACTGGATTGGATATAATGTGAGATATTTATGTTTAAATAGATATTTATTTGAAAAATTTAATCATTACATCTCAAAATAATCACATTGTCCGAGGAATGAAATGTTCATTTAATTTAATGATTATAGCTACATAAAAATCCTATTGTAAATATTTTTTTGGTAATACCACTACAGTGGATCCAATTATATAAACATAATTGGTCATAATCATCTTTAAAACAAAGGGAAATGGAAATATCAAAATGGGATGATCACAACTTCTAAGTAAATAAAAATGTATCAATATATCCTTAATGGGTTGATCATGAAACTCATTATAAAATCCACCTATTACATTTAAAAAATATTGAAATATTTTTTTTAACAAATTCATGAGGTATAAAACTAATGTGGTAAATTAATTTAAAACATGGAAAGGAAAATTCGGGAAAAATAATTCTGATAATGGTTAAAGAATGTGGTCACATAAAAAATTATAAAGAGGATAAATTTTTTAAAACAAAACATGCAGTAAAAAAACCAATTAATATATTTTATAAAAAATAAATATAGTATCAAAATTCTTAAAAAATTATGAAATTGATATCCATAAAATCGTCCAATCAATATGGATAAAGATGATGAATGTTCCCAAAGGAAATGATTTTGGGTCTGTTTCTATCACAAATGTGAGATTGATTAAATTATCCACCATGGGCAATTAAATTGATATTAGAAATTTAAAATTTAATATTAAATAGAGTGTATGAATTTTATTGAGTCTTGGATATGAATCATACACAAATTTTCCCCAAATAGATATGAAATTCATAAAAATATCAACTGTAAAACTTGATTGGGAATAAACCCTTATAGATTGAGTAACTCTTCAATCCCAAAGTTATTGTAAGACATTACTTGTGATGGAAAAATAATCTATTATATTTTCATTAAAATTATGATAAAAAATAAATTCATGGATGTATATACACCACCAAAAAATAATAATTGGTGGATATGGAATATGTCTCGATAGAAAAAATTTGAGGTAATAAACCCATTACCATAGTTATCAGCTTCGAAGACATTTATTTAAACCTTATGTATAAAAAAATTACTATATTAATAACTTATTTGGAAAAATAATTCACATAAAAAACACTTTTATCTCATTTTTATAATCATTTATTATAAATTTATGATCTAGTTATCATTCATTTTCATTATAGGATTCTATGAATTGGATTGTTTCATTCCTGTTTTTTATTGATGATTTCAAACCCCATTATATGATATTGAGTTCATAATTATAATCTTATATAATTTGTTGAAATAGTTTTTTTGAATTATTTATATATCCCAATGTTTAATTTTTCGGAATTACTATCTTGGTTTAAGAGAATGAGATACATGATGACCATTTTTTGGGTAACCTACCGATATGATTGAATCACTTCACATTGATTATAAACATTATACTAAAATGTTATTACTATAACAATGATATATACGAATAATTTGTTTCATATGTATTTATAAAAAATGTTTCATAACCATCCAACCAGGGATGTGATGAAAAAAATAATATGTTGTTGCTTGGAGACGGTAGTCCACACATGCACATATTTTTCTCATTTTCTATAGGAGGATATTAGGATATAAAATGGTTTATCTTTTCAGAATATTAAAAATTATATATATTGTATGAATTTATTTAATTCCACCATTTAATATTACATGTATAGTGGTCATGATAAACATATCATATCTCTAATGGAAGAGGTAGTTCTCTTGTATGCATGAATGACGTTTTCATTTTTCTAATGGATTATATGGGAATAATTATTTTTTCTACCATTATTATAATAATAATTACATCTAAAACTGATACATATTTTTTTATATTCGTATGGTTAGAATATTTTTTGGGTAGGGTTGGGGATATATATATAAAATAATTTTATATAGTGTATGAATCTCACATTGATGGTTTAAGGATTCTCCTGAAAGATACTTTAGAAAAAGAAGACATAAAATGAAATTGTAAGGATAGATTCATTGATTCAATATGAGGATGATTTAATTTTTAAAAGTGGTCGTATTTAAGTAGGAATTTTAAGGTATAGAGTGGTTTGAGGTGGGTGGAAGTGGGTGCCTTTTAGAAGTGAGGGTGTAGTATTTCCACAATATCCCATTGCATACTATGCAAGGAATGATAATCTTTTTCAGGGAATATGAATCTAAAAGTGGTAAATAAAGGAGAGGGTAGGAATGTTGGTTTAAGATACATCTCATGAACTCATTTTTGAGACCCGGTTGAGTGATTTCACGTGTTATCCCCTTAGTTTTATCTTTTTAACAAAATATTCTTTTACCACTATAACTCTTTTTTTCCCTCAGTAATATTTTTTACAACTAAATAAAAGATTAATATTATTAGGTATCTTGGGTATTACTATTACAAATATGAAAACAATTTTCATAATTTTATTGTTTTAAAATTCAATATAATAAATTTCAAAATAATATATGTATAATTTTTAAAAATTAGTTTATAGAAATATATTATTTTAGTTCTAAAATGTTAATCATGAGTTTATAAATCCAAAATAATATTATAGAGGTTTAAATTTACTTATTAAATACATATTTTTTTAAATTTTTTTCATCAATTTTTGGGTCATTCTTATATTCCATTGGTTTTATAAAAATCACAACATTTTATAATATACATGTAAAAAATCAATATATTCAAAAAAATAAAAAAAGACCTTAAGATAATATAAATATTTTGAACACAAAAAATATGTTCAATTTTTCAAAATATAATTCTAAAATATTCTAATTTATCTTATTAATGAAAATACAAAACATAAAGAGAAACTGCTTTTATAGATATAAAGAAGTTTAGACTATTGTAATCTTAATATTATTTCAAATCAATTAACAATAAAAGTTAATATATTTATTTTTATAAAAAAATATTATGTCTGGCCCCCTCCCCATAAGGCGTACCCCTAATAGTCCTGAAATAGAAGAATAAGGATAGTGACACATGAGTCCCACCTTTAGTAGGCCATGGGTTGGTGACTAGCACCGATGGTATAGTAAACACAAAGATTGGATTCATTAACCTGTAAATGAACAAAAGTGAAAGAGAGAGATAAGATATAAACCGTCCAACACATACTGAGAATACTACACAAAATAAAACATATCTTCACATATGTAATGACATGCAATAACTAATCTTATTGAAGGGAAAACTGCATGTACCAAAATAAATTAAGGACAACAATAACACTGAAACCGAAACAACTCCTACTATACCCCATGCTAGTAGTGACCATCATAATCTACAACCTTATCCAATTGACATAAAAAATAGTTTTTATATGTGTAGGGTGAGTAGAATAATATACGAAGTAGGATCCTTTATTGAGCCTCTCATTCAAAAGATACAGAAATCAAGCTAAAGGATAGTGAACAAAAAGGGTATCTAACTCATCACCAACATAGATATACTAAGTTCCCATCATCACCATGAATAATCTCACTATATATTGAATACAAGAGTTCATAATACAATAAAAATATCAAGGGTACCCTACTACGGCTTTCCCACTAGTTTCCCACTATTCCCCAACATCACACTTCATGAGAATCTCTCTCTAAAATGTCTATCATCTAGACACTTGGGAGAAGAACCAAAATATGAAAATCATGAAAGACACCACCACATCCAGAAAAAAAGAAACCATGTTGTTTTGGGGTGCCATAAAATCTTGTATAACATGTATCATACAGTGGGTATTATACCACAAGCAATCAAAGCCCATACCTAAAGGTAAAAACCTTAAGCCATGACAGCCTTCACACGTTATACCTATAATAGTCATTAGGAAAATATATCTACAACACAAGTGTGTGAAAATAACAACTATCCATTATAGTCCTCTGCACACATATATGGATAAAATAAGCTCACTTCACAATGAGACAAGTAACTACCATGAGAATAGATAGGGGTAAAAGGGGGTAGTCAATCATCTATCCTCTCACCGAGATGATTAGGAAAAGACCCCCCATGTCTCAGAATCCCCCAGGTGTCATTTACCTATTTGACAGAGTTAAGTAGAGTATAATGAAGAAGAATTTACATGATACAATATAGCTCACATCCACACTATGGGCATAACATAGTCTCGAACTCTAATATAGTTAACGTCTCTCGAACTCCGATTTTCCAATTCTAAGACAAGATATCCTATAAGCACACAACCATTGAAAGAGTAAAATTAATTTATTTAATTCAAATTTGTCAGTTTGAATTTATGTTAATTAATTAACAAACCACTAATTAACCATTTTAATTTCCCACATTACAATACATCATCATCACAAAAACGTTCCATGCCTTCCATGCATAAGAAAAATGGGTGGAAGACTTATTAAAATTCTAACCTCCTTATTGCATTCCAGTAATATCCAACAGCACGAATTAAACATTTATTTAAATATTTAAATCATTACATTCTATATTACCAGTTCCTATAGAAAAAATTCCTAGGCTACCAAAAAAATTATACAACCAATCAGATCCATATTCATCAAGTAGTGGGGTAAGGATAGAGGATAAACAATAACCTGGATATTCGCCAAAGAAAAGATTCAAACAAGCATCCAACTTTCATATCGATGGGTAAACCTAGATTCAATCCATTCCATCATCCATAGTGTCGTCCCTGACACCCACCAACATATCATTATTCATATATCTATCAAATGTGTCAACTGATGCCATGGAAATCCGGCCTCCTCACCCTACAAACCACAACAACCATATTGGGTTAACAAACCTAGGCTCATTTCACATCAGGGCCTCCACACATTATAAACCAGAACAACCCTCATGGATCACATATTACCACAATAATATATATAAAAACATAGTAACTATTCTCTTGGACCTGAAATATCTATTCGGACTTTACAAACAATGATCCTTCACAGCTCCAAGCACAAGGCACTAAAACATTACAATCACGCAGTAAACTAATTCCCTAAAAGTTCATTGTATTTTATCACACAATGGATTATTATCCCATAATTAATTAAAGGATTCATTATTTAAAGTTTCCAAATGTAGGTAACCAAAGAATCAATATATTACATGATTTCATAAATTAATTAAAAAACTAAATTTTCATGCCCTTAATTATATTATCGATAAGAACCATCATGATTTAGATTCATTAACTATTTCAATTAAACATGCATACTTCCATCATTTGATTATCATCATGTTACAATGAAAATAATATACATTAAACGCGACCCATTAATATTTTATCCAATTAATTATAAATTAATTTTTCATTAGGTTCTTTTCCAATTTCACATGAAAAACTATGAATAACAAGAACAACAAAGATACAACACTATCTAGAAAATCAAGAGGAACCCCATTATCAAGGTACAAAAAACAACTTTTCCATATGATTAGTACAAATTATTTAATATTTTCTAAGTAATAATTAGGTTAATTTCATTATGCTCCAATGGTTGAAATCATGTTATCTCAATGATTTCATGTAAATGAAATGAATCCCCTACCTCAAATTTTATTTCAAATGCTATTTCCAAATAACATAGCCGTAGTGCAATTCCTGATCACCTATAATATAAGAAATGCATCCACATGTGGAATCCACACCAAAATCGTGCCAACAAACAACCAAAAAATATCTTTTAAGAACATGGAGATTAAGAACCATCATATGGAAAAGATTAATAAGAGGTAATATTTTGAATAAAATTCAATAATTGAGGTTGAATGTACCTTGGATGGAAGATAGATTGTTATTTATGAAAGGATAGAATATGAATATCAATACTTGGGAAATGAGTCCCCAAAACATTAAAGATGGGGGTTTCATGGTCTACTAGAATCAAGAGATAATAACTATAGCTGTATGGTTTGAAAAACCTAGCTCGATAAAAACATATAAAAGATACAATATCGGGGATTTATATGATGTGTAATCCCTATTCACATTGTGTAATCCTTAGGGTTTATTTTCAACAATAAAAGTATTTCCATTTTATTTATTTATCCCTAAAAGTTTTCATGTTGTGAACATTAATTACATGACATATAATTTTTACATGATATGCAATTCTTTATGTTTCCAGCAATTCATAGCCAAAATCCTCCAGTCTTCTTTCAAGAACCTTAGTCTTAGAACCACACAAAGGGTCATTCCACATGGCTCCAAGACCTCACATTAGGTACCATTCAAAACATTCTTGTCCCTGAGAATACAAAACTAACACAAAGAAGAATAAAAAAAGGGTCCATCTGAATAGCCACACCTCGAGATACCTCTCAAGGATATCACCAGCATAAGAACTCAAACACCTCATCTTAGCCCAAAGGGATAAAATCAGTGAGTAGATGAACTACTTGTCGAGTCTTCTCCACCCATAGCAGGAGAGTAGACTCATCCTACCAAAGGAAGCTAATAAAAAAAAGATCATGGAACACCCCGTGCATCTTCTCCTCTCAAGGAAAGTGAGTAGACCATACTATGACAAGAGAGAAATCCAACTCATAAACCAAAAAAGGTTTATAACCACAAAACGAGCAATGTTAGAAGAGAAGATCTAAACATCAAACAACTAGGGGAACATATCACGTATATATGAATCGTATGACTAATTACTCTCTAATATGGAAACGTTACACCACAATATATGAACCAAGGGGATATGATTCCCATGAATAACCTTCTCCTGGTGGTCCTGGATATCTACATGATTCCTCCCAAATGTTACATCATTGTAAACATCGATCTCACCTTAATAGATGACGTAAGATTCCTCATGAAGATAATGATGGAGTTGTATGACATGAAAAACATCTTGTTTTCTACTTATCTATGTGGTAAGAACTATTATTTAGTCTTTGACCCCAACACGAGACAACACCTGAAATGGCACAAAAAACCGGGGACAAATCTTACTCTAATAAAAAATCCCTTTCTCCCCACAATGGGGAGTGGCCATCAGTAATATAAGATCCCCAATATGGAACCTCATAGGTCTCCTCCTAGGATAGGAATAATATTTATGATGTTCTTGTGATACCTTCATACTCATTAGAATAATACAACCATATTTTTCCTATTTTGTACCTATTCAATGTAGATAATTTTTGACTCTATGACACTAGTCCTTCACAATGGAGAATGGAAGGGTTTTCTATAAAGGGCCTCAAATGACGCCATACTGATGTGGGAGTGGAAAATATTTTTATACATGAAATATAACAAATTCATATGGGAGAACACCCCAAACCCTAGAGGTAAAATGAGTTTCTTGACCAGAAATGATGATCATCAGTACCCCGAGGATTCTCACCACCTCCTCAAGATACTTCCTAGACAAAAACTCGACAGATATTGACTCATTGATTGATATAAACTGGCCCTATTTTGTCAGACTAACCACTACCACCCACATATATTCATAGATCCTTGGCATTGAGGAAAAATAATAATGATGTTTAACAATATATCCTCCCACATCCACTGAGTAAGACATAACATTTAGAGAAAATCTCAGGGAACATGATTCTCAACCTTCACCTTATAGACGACTAAACATTAAGACACAAACCCTATAACTACATGCTTCATCCTATGCAAACAAAAATGAATCCTCAAATCATGATTCATATTTATCAAACTAAAATATACTACCAATGGTTTATTATGGAAATATCTGAGAACCATCTCACACATCACCAATGGAATGAAAATTATTCCTTAAAAAACACTTCATGTGGTTTATATCTGACCAAACATTAGGGGCCTCACCACAATCAACTTAGTCTCCCAAAACCTCAAACTCATGTTCCCTCAAATTGGATTCCTCCACCTTATATACCAAATATTATTGATCTATAAATTTGACCCACTCGAGGGCCTCGCTCAACAAAAAACATTGATTCTTATCCATTATCATTTAAGAACACAACCATCCTCCTAAAGCAATACATGATAGCCTACACCAAAAACATATAATCCATTCCAAGGATGATTTCATAATTATGTATCCATAAATATATAAAATATGACCAAGAGTGGTTCTTCCGCGACACTAGCTCATAGTATCTACACACATAAAAAATGTAAGGTCGCCTCTAAGTGGTGTAGTCCATTCCAAGGGCACTGGATGTCTCTCTACCTCATGTCCCAAAGAAAGGACAACGGCAGGATATATGAAGGAGTTTGGATATTTCAGATCAACAAAGGGTCATACTTAAGTAGAAAACTATCAGAGGGTACCGTGAATGATGTCTGGACCACCTAGAACAGGAAATGCTAAAGCGTAGTGCTATCAACGACCTGCTCAACATCCCCTATGACCATGATGATGACCACCTCCATATTCGGGCTCTACTCTCTAAGGATTCGGAGAAACCCAAGAAAATCCTCTGCCTACCCCCACCCACAATATAATGATCCCAAACAAGAGAAATAAGCTACCACTATCTTTTATTTAACTGCATCAGTGGAGGAACATTAAGAAGAAGAACTAGCACATACTGACTAATCAATAAAGTCTAGAAACTCTCACCAGTGAGGACCTATGCCTCCTGAAAAAAATTTTGTTTGATACTTTATAATAGGCTTGAGAGCCACTAACCATATATAAACAAAACTTTGAAGGATAAAAACATCCCTCGACTGATCAGAAACTCTTCAATCATGACAACTACAAACCACAAACAATATCTCTTCTTTAGGATGAATCAGGAAAAATCCCATTTTGTGATGATCTAATTTTGGATAGCATCCACTAATGACATGATATCTTTCTATCACATCAAAATAAGTCTTCATCATAAACACTAGGTCCTAGTGTTCGATATGTAGATGAAAATAATTCTCAAAATACTTCACCCTAACGTCCTCTTCTATAAAATGGACTAAATAATATCTCAGAAGGTTCATTAAATGGATCCAAAACTCTTGGACAATAGAGCACCCCTGGAGAATGGTATGAAGCTCCCATAGACTAGCCACCTTCATGGTCATAAAAGGAAATTCAGCTATGAACTAGTATTGTAAATCCTTCCATGAGATTTCAAACTCCTCATGATATTTATGGAACAAGTACCACATAATCCTCAATACCACACATAGTATTGTCAAAACCATTATTACCCAATGCTCCTTCTGAGAATGCATTGAACTAAAGGATATCTCAACATGCTGAATCCATTATTCTATGACTGTATCTAAAATAGATCCCTCGTACCTCTTCAGACTTGGGAACATAAAATCTCTGAGTTTCGTCCTCCATGTGTCTTCATTGTTGACCACTATCTCATGGTGATATACAAGTGTAAATTTATGAGCACATTCTACAGAAACCTAACCAAGACATCGACCTAGAGGAATTTCTGAAAAATAACAAACATTTAGAGCTCCTAATCCTAGAATGTTGGACTCATTAACATTAATTAATTTTTTTCTTTTATTTATATCTGTTTAACCTATTAAATATTACTATAATTCCAAAAATTTAAAAAACAATAATTATGCATGTTCATTCCCTAGGTATCTACCCTAAAACTAGTACCACCTAGTTTAGTAGCAACTACAACCTTAAATGTAGGTGCATCAGATCACATGTGGCCCAATATACTCATGTCTATGACGTTATCCAATGTTTATAGTGTTTTCTAAACATAACTAATTCCATTAACCCACTATCCCCAAAAACCTCACCCATTCCTAACTCAAAATCCATCTTATCCCTCAAACAAACCATTGATACCTCTCTGTCACAACCCCCCACTGATAAGGTGTACCCTTCCTGGGGTAGTAATGGGAGAAGAGGGATAATGACACCCAATTCTAACATCTAGTAGGACCTCAGATGGTGACTAACACAAAGGTTATAGTAAACACACAGATGGGAGACTTTACCTTCAAAGAGGACACATGAAAAAGTGAGTGATAAGACATACACCAAAAAACTCATACTGAGAATACAATATAAAAGAAAACCAAATTTCACATATTTAATGTTATATATTAAATACTACTACAAATGGAAAAACTTATAGGACCACTGATTTATGGTATGAAGCCTGTATTAACACCTTTTTATGTGGTTATAGTGCATGGAATGAGTTTTGAAGTGGTTGGGAGAGTTTGGAATGGTTTTAAATAAGTTTGGAGGATTTTATAAGGGTGCAAGGTTTGAGCACGACTATAGGAAACAATGTGGATTCTCTATGAAACTGTGCATGGAAAGATTGTAGCCTCTTCACAGCCTACGAACGATTTTCGAAACAATGCTAGGAAACCATGTGAACCCCCACCTCTTGAGGCAGTGGCTGGCACATGTTTAGCGCATGGTGTTCCAAACTGTGCGCCCACTTAAAAGAAGGGTTTTTTAGTCTAGGATCCCTCAGACATGACGTATTTCACTCCCAATATTCTCCCACTAGAGCCTCACTCAGGATTTTGGGTTCTCAGTGGATTGAGGTTATTTACCACACGTTTGGATGGGATTTTAAGAGGTGTCTTAGTTGATTGAGTGTGGTTTCTTCCGGGTAAGTCTCTCCTCATGGATTCTTTTGGTTTCTCTCTCGATCAATGCTTCCATATTTCTCATTTTTATAGATCTCTGTATTTTTTCTATAGATATTGGTTTGGGGAGTCCTTTAGTGTTGATTTTAAGTCTTGTGGATTCTAGGGAAGGGGATCTAGAGCAGTTTTGGTGGTGCGTTCGTCAGATTTGAGGTTTCGTTGCTTGTGGTTCAAATTTACAGGAACCCTAAAGGTAGGTGGCTTCTCTCTAGACTCCACTGTTTATAAATAATGGTTTTGGATACAACTAATTTTTTTGGCTTGAAATTAATTTTTATTTTGATGTGAGAAATTGGTTAGTAATCCCTTTGGTCTTGTGTTTGTGGATGTTTCTGGAAAAGGGGTTTTATGGTTGAATGTTCTTATTGTTATACTTTAAAATATAGATTTTAAAATTGGTTGCATGGATTAGGTAAAAGAAATGGTTTATGAAAATGGTTATCAATAAATTTGTTAATTTTTTTTGAATTACGGTTTTGGCAAGGAAAATGGTATAAGGGTGTTTTCAATAAGTGGGTAATTTATTGATGTGGGTTTTCATGTAATGGAAATGGTTGATTGCATGTTGTTGTGGCCTTGGAGGGTCATATTCTAGGCTATGGATTGTTTAAAATGTTGTGTGGAAGTGGGTGGGATGTACCAGTACAAAAAGGGGATGGATAGTGGATGGAAGGACTACAATCAAAGGATAAGTGGGTGGGAAGTACCACTAGAAGGAATGGGTGAACGGGTTGGACCAGAGCTCCATCATTACGGTTTCCTTGTTGTGCATCGCTTTCCAAGATGGGAATTTTTGTATTAGTGTGTAAATGATTAAATAGACTATGGCAAGTTTTTTTGGTTTTCCCATGATTTATTGGTTTGGGTGAGGTGTCTTGGTAAGGGTGTATTTGGATTATGGTAATGGTTGCACTTGTGATTATATAATATAATTTGATTTATAGAAATGGGTTAATGGTTTTATACTAGTGGCGTGGGTTGGGAAGACATTTTGGTAAAACCTATTGAGTATTATCACTCACCCCCTACTTTTTCACTTTGGTGCTTTTACAGATGTCGTATTAATCGAATCAGGTAAAGGTAAGGCATCTCATTTCTAGTGGTTCATGGGGGCGATTGGGATATGTGGTGGTGCTTTGAGATTGGAGCTTGGTGTGGAGCCGTGGAGTGTTTCTTGGTTTATTTTGGTTATATTTTTTAGTCTTATGCATAGTACTATAATATTTTATTGGTTGTATTGGTGTGTCAGTTGTATTTTGGAATAGTGGGGTTCCTTTTTGGTAATGTATGATTTGGTAGTTTTTTTTACATGCATCATGTTGTTTGTTGACAGTAGATCGTTTTCTTTGTTGGTTTTCTCTCAAGTGAAATTCGTTCCCCAATTGTTTCTCAAAGCCCTTGGCATTTATTTTCAGACTTTAGAGCATTGGGAAAATTTCTTAAGGCCACGTAGCCTTCCTCTGCCCTCTCAATACAATTGTATGGGGTGGGATGTTAATAGCAGTATCAGATTGTCGAGTCCTTAAATTTCAACTGAGAGTAGTTGTTCGATCCTTGTTGTTGATCATTAGTGTTGGTGTTGACATTCTTTCTTGGTCTATTCCTTGAGTTAGGCTGTTAGTAAGGCATAAGATTGTTGGAACATGTAATGTATAGTATAAAATGATAGCAAACACTTTTAAGATGAACTTCAAGTTAACATGGAGTTGGGTTCATAAGTGGTTGGAGACACTTATATGCATGCTATATCTCAATGTTGTGGGTGTAGCCAATGATATGAGAATGTAATGAATGGTATAAATGACATATCATTATGATGAATATTTCATTGGGGTATAATGAATTATGGTGAGATATGAATGTGTTTATTTTGAAAATATGTATTAGGTTTCAAAACAGAATCATTTGAGACATGGAAACGAGTGGAATTTAAAAAATGGGTTGATTTTTTAAACATGGTGGTATTTTCAAAATTGTGTAATAAGGGAAAGGTGAACTTGTGGAAAGCCTAATTGTGATTGTTGTACTATAATTGAATGATAATTTATGAATCATGTGTTGATAAAATAGATGGACTTATGGTTGTTTTTTTATAGATAGAATTGACATTGGGTAGGTGTCATAGAGACCAACTGGAGGAGGCTACTGAAAATGTGGTTGCACCTGAGCCCTAAGTGAATGAGCAGCTAGTGCAGAGTATAGTGAAAGCTTTCCAAGCAGTATGAAGTGAGAATAATGTAGAAGAACCAAGGCTTGTGGATCATGCAGTTTAGTTTCAAAGGAAGAATCCACCCTTCATTATGAGTGATTCAAAGCCAGAGAGGGAAGACGCATGGTTGAATAGAATGAACAAGATCTTCAAATTCTTGGGAACATTGGTAGATTTGAATGTGAATTTGTCCACGTATATGTTGGATAATCTTTCTTTTTAGTGGTGGGATTTGGCAGTCCATGCTAGTACAAACAAAGGCAAGACATAAGAAGGATTCATGGAATTGTTTAACAAACAATTCTACCCTCATACAATCATAATTCAGCGCACAACAGATTTATTCTGTTTAAAATAGGAGAACCTTTTAGGAACAAAGTATGCAGCTATGTTTATAAACATAGTGAGGTTTTCACCCAAAGTGGTAGGTAGTACATCATTGAATGATCGTATATTTGAATATGGTTTGAGGATGGATATTCAGTCTAAGATCGCAGTGCTATGTATATATGATTATACGGAGATGGTGAACAGATCCTCGGTGGCTGAAAGCATTCTATTTGGGGCTCTGAGTGGAGGAAGTGTATTAATACTTGTGGGGAATAGTGGGAACTCGAATGATGGGTTCAAGAGGAATATAGAAACTTATTTCTAGGGTGGGAGTAGGACTTGGAATCCTAGTACAGGATCTGTGAATCTTCCTATGAATCCTCAGGGTAAGCCATGATGTTTTTAGTGTGGTTATATGAGCCACATTAAATGGGATTGTTCAGTATAGCCTCAATCATGTCTTAATTGTTAGCATATTTGGCACCTTTAGAGGTACTGTTAGAATACTCCGAGGTTGGGTATCCATGACACTCCACAGGGGTCGCAGGGGTCTTATACCTCGACAGGATGGGGTCAGCACTATACCCCTTGGCAGTACAGTAAAGTGAGTCATGGTGATTCTCGAATTACCACGACACCTCAGCAAGGAAATAAATAGTAGAGAGTGTCAATAAAATAGTTGTTTGGTTCTATATAGGTTCTGTTGGATGATCAGTTGGGACCATCCATGGTTCGAGGTGTGGTTTTTATAAATTCTACATTGATGAAGGTGTTGTTTGATACAGGTGCTTCACCTTATTTTATTTGTTCTCACACCATTGAGTTGTTTTGCATAATAGTGGAAATGGTGTCTGTTATTTTGAAACTAGAAACTCCTTTGGGTGAAAGATTGTCTCGATCTTTTCTCTTCAAATCATGATGCATAGTTATGGATGACTTTGAATTGACGCGGTACTTCTTAGTGATTGAGATGGATGTGTACGATATAATCCTAGTAATGGATTGGTTGATAATGTTTAAGGCCCACATAGACTATTATGCATGAAAAATTAGTCATGTGATGGAGAATGTTGTTAGACATCACATTAGAGGGGAGAAGAATGAGAATCATGGTACAACAGGCTTGTTGGCACCAGTGCTTGGAACTATATCTTACCACATAGTAGATTTTTCATTGTCCACAGTGGAAGTTATTGATAAGAGTGTTCATCCTGTAGTTGTGGATTAGTTTATGGTTGTTTTTCCTAAAGAATTATAAGGGTTACCACCTGTGAGATAAGTGGAGTTTATGATTGATCTCCTTCCAGGGACCAGCCCTATCTCACTTTTGTCTTATCGGATGGAACCAGTAGAATTATGAGAACTAAACGATTCAATTGGAAGAGATAAAAACAAATGGTTCATCAGGACAAGTATGTCTCCATGGTAAGCACTGATGATGTTTGTTAAGAAGGCAGATGAAATGTTGCGGTTATGCATCGATTATTGTAGAAATAATTTGGTTACGATAAATAACTGATATACACTTCCACAAATTGATTATTTGATTCAATTGTTGAGGGGATCTCAGTGGTTCTCCAAGATTGAAATATGATAAGGTCATCATTAGTTATGGGAGCGGAAGGGGAGACTCCAAAAATAACTATCCGAAGTAGATATGGCCATTACCAGTATATGGTTATGCCATTTGGTCTAACTTATGTACTAGCGGTGTTCATGGAATTGATGAATCAGATATTTCATAGATATCTGGATGCTTTTGTGTTGGTATTTGTTGATGACATACTGGAGTATTCGAGGAAAACGGTAGAGCATGACCAATACTTGGCAATCATATTTGGGACCTTGAGGTATCATTGGTTGTATGCCAAATTTTCAAAGTGTGACATTTGGATATAGGAGGATTATTTCCTTGGCCATGTTATTTCTGAAAGGGTTGTTTGAGTTGATCCGAAAAAGATAGAGGCTATTATCTCATGGAAACCTCCAAATAATTGTTTCAAAATATGGAGCTTCCATAGTCTAGATGGTTATTATCAACGTTTAGTTTGAGATTTATCACAACTGGCTCGGCTGATGACAGCTTTGAAAAGAAAGAATGTTCCATTTCAATGGGATGATCAGTGTAGGAATTGTTTTGAAGAGATAAATGGTCTCCTTAAATAATCCCCAATTGTGGTTTTTTGAGAACCAGGGAAAGGGTATATGCTGTATTATGACGCATCGAGATTAGGGTCAGGGAGAGTTCCTATGTAGGGGCATCATGTAGGTTCATATGTCTCACAGTAGTTGAGGTTTCATGAGAAGTACTACACAACCCATGATTTGGCATTGGCAATAGTGGTTTATGCTTTAAAAATGTGGCATCATTATCTCTTCATTGAGAAATTTATAGTGTTTATTGAACATAAGAGATTAAAGAAAATATTCTCACAAATGGGAATTGAACAAGAGGAAAAAGAGATGGATGGATTATCTTCAAATGTTTTATTTCAACATAATGTACACACCGGGTAAGGGAAATTTGATGGAGGATGGATCAATTAAGAAATCATATTCCCATGTGGTGATTCAAGTATCAGATTA
Organism: Viscum album; assembly: GCA_963277665.1. Taxonomy (NCBI): domain Eukaryota; kingdom Viridiplantae; phylum Streptophyta; class Magnoliopsida; order Santalales; family Viscaceae; genus Viscum; species Viscum album. Next base: position 280,877,607 of record OY728136.1, on the reverse strand, counting down.
GTGGCAGCTAATGTTGGTCATAGATGACATTCTGTTGGAATTTGAGGACCGGGGGGATAGAGTGGTCTTCTTTCCAGTTTCGTTAGTCCCTAACTTGGATTGTTTGGTTAAGGATGAACATAAATCTGATTCTGAGTGTATGGAGATGAGGTTGAAACTCAATGATGGGCAGGCTACTGAGTACTAGAAACTTAATGGGAATTCAGTCTTGTGTTTCCAGAATCGTATTATGGTACCAGTGGCTTATTGGAAAGAACTTCTTAGGGCTTATCATCATTCTAGGTGGGTTTGACATCCTATAATTCTAAATATGTATAATGTGTTAATTTCCAGGAGGTTTATTTCCAAATACACATAACGGGAAAAAACTGAGCAAAAAATTACAACTAAACGGTGGGTACTTATATTCAAGCCATGTACTATCAAGATCAGACACGGGTTGACCTTTTCAATTACATTCCCATGTAACGAGAATCTAGGACAAGATGTGTTCCATGTTTACACGCTGTCTATACCGTTTTAGAAGCTATTGGTGGCTGAGAATAGTCTACACGCCCATGTGGTCGGCTGAAGGAGACACACCATATGCCATTTCTACACACCATGTATGCTTTTCTAAAAGTGGTTGGTGGCCAAATATTGAGACTACACGCTGTGTACATTCACCAACTAGGAGGTGCCATTTTCTAAGTCAAAGACGACGTCTTAGGTAACCTACCAGTAGAGAAAACGAAGGCGAAAACGCATTGAAAAAAGTACATGGTGTGTAGTTTTTACACACGTCATGTACATATGTTTTCTATAAAAGGAGGTCATGGCCTGTAGACATCAGGGGGTGGTGTGGAGAGAAAATATAAGGAAAGGATAATGGATCGAAGGATTGACGCTCTTCCATCATGCTAACACCATTCTTCCATCTACCGAAGAATCATTCCTTTTTCAAAGTTCAAAGCATGATTTCATCGGGTATCAATAGTTTTGCGTTTATAATTTTCTTTATGTGTAACTAAAAACTCAGTGTGTTGTTTTTGTGGAAGTTGATGAGTTGTAATTTGAATTAAGTTGCTATGAATTTGTTGTTTTAATAATCTCTTCTTATTCTTCTTAAATTACTTCTTCGTATCACAGGAAATTGTGTACTGGGCCAAGGGCAGAATTTTCAAGGATTCAAAAGAAGAATAATGACAAATAACTCCATGACCCTTGGATTTATCCGTCGACTCAAAATAAAATAATCTAAATAAAGATCTTCCAAACAATAACTACCAGACCAAGGAGTTAGTTTCTTCATCTCTAACTATAATGATTACCTGAACAAGGAATCTTTATTACAAATCAAACCTAGATAGTTGGTTTATTGTGAGCAACACAACCTCATAAGCAATTTGATTTAATAATAAACTTATCACAAATTCGTAACTCCAAAGCATTTATATCTTTATTTGCATCAAATTTAGATTTTCCCTTATTCACTTTCATTCCAGAAATTAATTTGTCAAAAGAAGCTAAAAAACCAATTGTTCATTCTGTACCGAAACAACCAAAAAAATCGACTCTAAATTCAGAAAACTTTACATCAAACAAAAATACAAACTATGTTAAGAAAGGTAAAATAACATCTTAGTTCCCTATTGATCGACCCCTTACTGGTGCTATACTTGTTAGGGTAAATATAATTTGGGACACCAAAAATATACCTTCAGTGAAACGAATCGCCAAATTTTGGATCCGTTTCTAGGGATCCATCATGTTAATTTTATTCTTGTTTTAATTGAATTTGTATTACATTTTAGAGAATATAAAAATCATAAATTCACAAAAATGTCTTTTCTAATCATATTTCATTTTATCTTTCTTTTTCCTCATTTACACTTGGTGTTTTGTTTTGTTTTATTCAGGTATTTAGGTGTATGAGTGGCCAACTCACGCATTCCAAGAACACTGAGTCATAAGGGTTTTTCCCAACTGACCTGGAGATCAAATGGATGTTTTTAAGGCACCAAAGAGCACTCATGGATGAACAAAACCAAACCCATCCACTAGAGTAGAACGAGGATGACAATACAGCTGTTGTCTAAGGAGCTGGATAGCAGTTAGAACCCGATGACAACTAGAACTAGCAAGTTCCACTAGCTCCAGGATATGGCTCGCAGGAGCTCTAACAATTCCAACGAGAGCAGATGCCATTTTTCATCCAAGGTCATGGGTCATACTACACCCCTCAGGACAAACAATTCATGCCAGTTCCCCTTCCTCAGCAGCCACCTCTAGGCCATACTCTCATAGAGTATGGTTTCCCATAAATCCACATAGCTGATATAGGTATCATCTGACCACCGTTGAAAGCCCAATGTTTCGAGATTAAGCCTGATATCATGAAAAAAATCCAAAACAATGTTCAATTCAATGGCCTACCCAATGATGATCAGAATGCTCATCTCTCCAATTTTTTGGAGGTCTGCAACAAGTTCTGTTACCACAGAGTGTCCACATACGCCATTTATCTTCGACTCTTACCCTTCTCTCTAAGTGATAAGGTGAAATATTTTATTAAAGGCTTGACGCAATGATCCATCCTCATCTGGGAGGAGCTAACCCATGCATTCCGGTCCAAATACTTCCCACCCTCAAAGATGGTTACAATACATAATGAGATCCACAATATCCAGGTGCATAATGCTGAATCATTGTACGAATTCTGGGAGCGCTTCAAGGAGATGTTGCTCTAGTGCCCACACCATGGACTTCCACATTGGATGAAAGTCCAAAACCTCTATGGAGGGTTGACAACTAATACCACGTCTGTGGTGGATGCTGCTGCTGGAGGTATGGTAATGAGGAAGTCCCCTGAAGAACTATTCGAACTACTGGAATATATATCTTCCAACAGCTTCCAGTGGCATTCCGAATGGGGAACAGAGAAACGAGGTATGCATAACATAGATGCAACTACCATGATAGCTGCCCAGTTGGACGCTGTGTCTAAGAAGATCGACACGCTCAACCTGAAGGGCACGTCGGACGTACAAGCGGCAAACCATACGACATGCAGTGAATGTGGTGATAAACACATAATGAGAGAATGCACGAGTTCTACTGGAGGCCCATTGGAAAGAGAGGTAAGTTATGTTTCACAAAACCGAGGGCCCAACTAGTACCAACAAGATCAGAATCTGGCATGGCGTGAGAAACAAAATACAGGTTGGGGCCAACAACAACAAAACTCTTCACCCCAGTGACCGTCCGACTAAAACCGGCCTACTTATCAAAACTAGTACCAGAGGTAGAAACAACCCCAACATGGATCTTATCAGTAACAACAGTATCTGAACCCTCACCCATAACTGCCACGACAGCCACCACCTCCACCAGCTTGACACCCTCTTTAGCAGGAGAACACCTCAAGGTTAGAGGATCTCATGAAAAAATTCATATCTACTACTGAGACCAGGTTCCAAAATCCAGAGGAATCAATTCGAGGCCTGGAGAACCAAATTGGCCAGTTGACGAACCAACTCTCCGGAAGGCAACCTCGTACTCTACTGGGAAATACAAAGAAGAACCCGAGGGAGGAAGCCCATAGTGTCATACTCCAGAGTGGAAAATAGCTCCAACAGAACCAACCAGCACAACCAGTTGTATCCATACCCACTGATGATGGAGGAGGTACCAATACCAGCCCCTCCTCATCCAAAAGACCACAAAAGGAGGCTTCACAGAATAAAGGGAAGGAGGTTGTCAAACCATTTTTAACTGCCTTACCCTTCCCAGAGAGATTGAAATAGAGAAATCTAGACCACCAGTTTGGAAAATTCATGGACGTGTTCACGAAGCATCACATAAATATCTCATTTGTAGAGGCACTGATGCAGATGCCTACTTATGCCAAATTCATGAAGGAAATACTCTCAAATAGAATAAAGATAGAGGATCTGGTCCCCATTTACCTAACCAAGGAGTGTTATGTAGTCGTCCAACACTCAATTCCTCCCAAACTCTAGGATCTTTGTAGTTTCACTATTTCCTGTACCATTGGACATTGCGAGTTTGGGAAGGCTCTCTGCAACTTAGGGGACAGCGTAAACCTAATGCTCCTCTGAGTTTTCAAGATGCTAGGGATCAATGACTTGAAGCCTACCCGAGTATCCATTCAACATGTTGATCGATCCGTAAAATATTCAAAGGGAATACTGGAGGACGTTCTCGTCAAAGTGGGTAGACTGATCCTTCCTGCAGATTTCATCATCCTTGACATGGAAGATGACCATGCGGCACCTATCATTTTCGGAAGGTCTTTCTTGTCCACTGGGAAGGCACTCATCGACGTACACCAAGGGTAGTTGATTTTTCTTGTAGGAGACGAGAGAGTATCCTACCATGTCCTCAAGGATCTCAAACATGCATCATCACATGAACATGAGGATTATCACACTATAACTATCATGGATGATCTCTTAGTGGATGATCTGGAATGTTATTTTATTTCTAATAACTTTATCATTCCAAACATTCCAGTTGAAGAAGATCCAGAGAACCTACAATTCCAAGAAAGCCTGGGTAGCCACTATTATGACCATTATCCACCATAACACTAAGGTAAATAAGGTAAGTAGGTCGAGCCAACAATCAAAAACAAAGGCGCTTCGTGGGAGGAAACCCATAGAACACACGCCGTGTCCCCTATATATACATAGTCTGTACTTTTTTTATAACTATTATAAATATGTAGTTTAAATAATAAATTAACAGGGATGATTCCGGTGCTGATAGTAAGGTCACTGGAGTTTATCTGTGCTGACCCCGGTTCGAATCCTCTCAACCTACCTTCGGCACGGGTTTACTCCTTTTTATATTTTCTTACACAACATGTGTATTAAATTATATATATATATATATATATATATATATATTAGCTCATTAGAAAACTCATGATGGGGATGGGACGGTTGGCCCAGATCAAAACCCGGCTGCAAAAGACCCTTGTTCAAATCCTGACAACCACCCCATTTCCATCATTTACCCTTTTAATAAAACCACAGGACGTGTCTTTCGATATACATCATGCGTGCCATATTTTTAAATACTAAATTTAAAACTTTTATGCTAGAATGTATTTCATGTGAATGAAGTTGGAAGATTGACAAAGTCTCAGCCCTGGTTCCAAAAGACCCGAGTTCGAACTCGGTTAATATCCCTACTTCATCCTCTGCTTGTATAATTAAAAACTACACACAGTGCATTTTCTTTCTTCCCGTGTGTGTAGTATGTATAGATTAATTGTATATAAATAATAAATATGGGCATCAGTAAAACCTTTACTCAAGTGGTTGAGGGATTCAATTCGGAACTACTGATCTCCGGTTCGAACCTCACCCCAAGCACCAGACCAAAGGTTGTACTTCTTTTTTTACAATTTTTAAACACACTCCATGTTTTTTCCCACTACATTACATGTTTATTTTTGTTTTTAAGTTATATATATATATACACTTTTATATTATTTTCAATTATTAATATTAATTATTATATAGTTTACAATAATATTTATATATATATATGCCATATAATATTAACAAAAATTGAGATACACGACATGTAGTCTAGATGTACATGCCGTGTACCTCGGCTATATAAGCTGTGGCCACCCGGATTCATGCCGTGACGCGTGGTGCTTCCCCTATTCCTGTCTCTTCTCCCGAATGACACCCAATCTCCCCACTTCTAGATCCATCGATTTGGTTCGTTTCAGGTTCTAGTTTATCTTGTATTGAGATCATCGGTCCAGGTACACCCTTCTACACTAACAATTTTAATTTATTAGAAGTATTTAGGGTGTTTTTGGATCTACTGACTGTTCAGATTCTGTGATACATGACCACGAAATGAAGAACACATGCCATGTACTTATGTACATGGCCCCACTTGGAATGCTTCGAGATTTGAATCTACAAGGTGTGTATGTTCGGTAGACACCATGTACCAGCCACAATCGTGCCGGTGTTCCTTTTCACACGGCCTCACACACCATTTTAACGTACACGGCGTGTTTTTTTGTCACACACCGTGTATGCCATTAATTTTGGCCCCTCCTTGTGATCATTTGACAAAACCTCACACCCCATATTCCTATACATGGATTGTGTGCTCGGTACACATCATGTTGACCATTTCCTTCGGCCGACCCATGTCAAGCCCTCCACACGGCCATGTTCCTCTACTCATATACATGCAGTGTCGGAACCGTACACGGTGTGTCCATTATGATTAGAACTGTTAGTAAATGTGGCTGTTTCCTTACTCCTACAAGACCATGGCTGCTTTTCATGAACACATCATGTATACTCGGTACACGCCGTGTACCCTTACATGGTCTATCTTCTACTCCCTCGGCGTGTTTATCCAGAGAACAGAAAATGATACCCAGCTTCCACTGCACGTCGTGTACTCTGGATGTTCATGCTATGTACAATTTTATTTTCATGTTTTTTAACATTTTTTTTGTTTTGTTTTATTTTATTTTTCTTTTTTTTTGGTTTTTATCTCTCTTTCAGGTTATGGAAGACCGCAATCCTTCCCGTAAAAAGAGGCCTGCCTCTGCCACTGAGGGAGAGAGGACCGTTTATCGTCGGAATCGACTCTGGAATGTGATGCAGCCAGACCCAGCCTCTTCGGTATTTGAGCTTCCTCTGTTGGCTATCCTTCCACCACCCACTGCCTCAACAGAGGCTAGTTCTAGTAGAGATATGACTCCACCACCCCATACCGAGCTTCCAAACACTAGCGTTTCTTCTGAACCAGCTACCTAACTTCATGTGCCCCCTTTGATAGCTGCTAGCACCACATCGACTGCTTTATCTAGTGGGCCTCATTCTACTTCAGTAGATCCACCCCCAGAGCCAGCTCCTACTACTACACCTCTACCCGGGCGGGGACCTGCATGTGTTCCCTACCCCTACATGGTGTTTCTGGTCATCGATCTGGCACATGACATTGTCCAGTGCTTCTATTAGCATCTGATTCCGTTGAGTGGCCGCTACCTCAACATCAGCGTTACTCATCAGCTAGGCATCTGGGGAGAGTTAGAGGATCTCCTTGGACACACTCCACTTCCCGCTATTTTCTAGGTCAGCCCTCCTATATTCCGCGATTTATTTTTGCAGTTCGCTGCCTCGTTCGAGTTCAACAGAGCAGAGTACCGAGAGACACCTGGTGATATGGTATCTTTGGTTCGGTTTCGGATGGGTGGTCAATGATTTTCCCTCACCATGACTTAGTTTGGCCGAGGGTGCAGTTTCAAACCCCATCCTAACACCCCACCACCTGTTTATACCCTGACCAGGCCCGAGCACTCTGAGATCATGGCTATCTGGCGGGAGATTACTGGGACGGACCACCGCTACACCCCTACCTCACATAAGGGTACGCTCATCACTGAATCTATCTTTCATTTCATCCACCGATTCTTTAGCGCTAATATTTTCCCCTGAAATGAAGATATAGGGGTCATGACTGGTTGTGACAGGGATCTCTGTACCTGTGGCATCCGGCAGGACTCCCCGGACCTCCCTTACCTTGCCACCTCCTACTTCCATGCTATGTTTACTGGCCGTCAGTGAAACCTCAACGGCGTGAAATATGCCACTCGCCTTGCCCACCATCTCGGAGTCTTTGAGCCTTCACTACCACATGAATTGTTAGGTTCCCCCCAACGGATGGACTATCTCATGCATATTCACATGGGATTGGTCCGGAAGCTGGGGGTGCCTACGTACTTGCCCTGGCAACAGCCCACCCACCTACTGACCCTCTTACACCACCCGTTGATGCACCACCTCCTCCTTCCCCACCCCCACTAGCTTCCCCACCACACCCCCTTCTACTGAACCCACCTCTTCAAGCCTTCTGTCTTCTATACCACCACCTACGCCATTCCCCCACACCCTCGGTCAATCTCGCCCTTTCCCGCCACCTTGCTGTTATAGAGCATCATTTGGTTAATATCGACAGCCGCCTGGACCACTTGGAGGAGATGTTGGGGATTATACTTAAGCATCTTGGTATTCCACTTCCCCCACCACCTACCTCTGCCTCGGTTCCTGGGCATTCTTCGAAAGTTCCACTGGCCACAGATTCAGTTCTATTATCTATTGTGGGCCCAGCTGCTACTATTACTGCCGCCACCAATGTTTCCAGTCCAGGGAGTGCTCCATAGACTCATATTCCGAGTCCTACACCCACAACTCCTACTTCTTCGTCTTTCCTTCCACATGAAGAGTCTGAGCCTCCCACTTCCACGGCTCCTGATCCGTCTCTACCAGCTGGTTCTGTAATGGATGATGCCTCTTTTGAGGTGACCCCCTGACTGGTTTTGGGACACATGATTTTCATTGTATATATATTTTTGTGATATCTGGTGCCTGTATATTTTATGCTTGCTTGCAGTGTTCTCTTTCTTCCCCCCTCACAGGTACTATGACACGTTGTGGGCTTCACTTTTACATCACATTCCATTTTCCTATGTCTAGACATGAGGGGAGTATTCTTTTTTATGTTGGTTATTTTTCTTTCTTAAGTTCACTTATTTCCTTACTTCCCCTCGGTTTTCTCCACTATTGTGTCCCCACCTTCCCTTCTTCTTCTTTTTGGGCACTTGGTAGACCACATGTAGTTTTTAGTATGTGGGGGGGGGGCATCTCTCGACCTCTTTAGTCATTTCACTTTTCAGATTCTAAGAGATCATTATTAGAATATATATTTTAATAAGTGGGGATAATTTTAGTAAATCATATTTTAAAATATTAAGTTGAAAGTGATAATTTTTTTAAAAAACTTATGTTCATTTTGGTTCATAGGTATTTTAAAATGATTGCTGATATAATTTATAATTACAATTTTTAATCCTTATTTAATTGCATCAATTATATTAATCAATTATTTTCAAATAATTACCTGATTGTCTCTTTATTTTTCCAAATCCCTGAGAGGTATTATAAACCCTTGGGAATATTCTTTATAATACCCTATTTATTGATAGATTCTTAGAATTTACATAACTACCAGAATTTTAAAGTTTTATTTTCAAAACATGAGGAATGTTTGTGTTACAATAAAATCATTGAGGCATTAGATTTTTTAAAAATTTTATCTTGAGACCTACCATTCATTTTATCTTCTTGAATCCCTTAGTGATCATGAATAGATATTATAGGAAGCCATAATACATGACTATTTCCATTCCTACCCTAACACATTTATAAATTTTCATGATTATTCATTTGAGATCAAATGAAGGGATTGACAGCACATGGCATAATTTCATTAATTGTCATGAAATTATGTATGGGAGAAAGCCACATGATTATTAGGGGGAAAAATGGATCCAAACCTCTATTCATAGAAATTATAGTGGTCCTCATTGTTTAAAAAACAAAAAAAAAATAACCAAAAAAGGGACCTTGAAATCACTTATTGGATTGTGAACCCTACCTACCCATCTAAAAAAGATTGTGAGATCATTTAATGCATATGGAAGACATTTTTACAATGACCTTGATTTTTGAATATCATGCATTATTATTTACAGAATTTATCCTCATCTTTTAATCCTCAGAGTTATTTTCACATCTTTTCCTACAAACCATTTTCCACAAAAACATTTAATCCTTTTTGAAAAGCCCTCATGATTTTTGTAAATCTAATTTTCTAAAGTGGAGAACTATATTTCTTGCAAACCTATGGATAAAGTGTATATATCTTTGAATGAGCATAACATTGATTAAAATTATCTTGAGTTTTGAGTATTTTATTAGTGAGGTAAACCATCAAGTGGTTTGCTTATTTTTGAATGGTTGAAACATGTGTTACAAGAGGATGAAAGTAGTTAACAGAATTATATACAAGGCATGATTAGAATATTTTATGAATTAAATCAGTTTTTTAATATTATTAAATTTTTTCTCCTATAACTTATTATTTACATTTATGATTAACATAATTCATTTCTTATAATATACATTATTTTAATTTGATGTTGATATTTAATTGAGGGAATGAAAATGACTATTTGTGATGGATTTTTATGCACCTGATTTGTGTATACATTTTCATATTCTCTTTTGAAAAATAAGAAGAAGTTTTCAGCAATTACCGACTGATTGGGGAAAAAATGCTTTGATTTTGCTGATATTGTTCATTTTCAGGAGGATTATGGCCTAATACACAAAACTAGGAAGAACTGACCAACAATTTACCACTACACGGTGGGTACTTATATACACACTGTGTACTGTCAAGCTCACACATGGGTTGACCAGGACAAGTACATGCCCAAGTAACCAGAAGCCAGGACATGTAGTGTTCCATGTTTACACGCCGTTTATACCGTTCTAGAAGATGTTGGTGGCTACGAAGAGTCTACACGCCCATGTGGTTGGCTGAAGGGGATACACTGTGTGCCATTTCTACCCTTCATATATGCATTTCTAGAAGCATTTGGTGGCCGAATTGTGAGACTACACACCATGTATGGTGGTACTACACATTGTGTACATTCTCCTACCAGAAGATTCCTTATTCCAAGTCAAAGACGGTATGTTAGGCCGCCTACCACCAGAGAAAATGGAGGCAAAATTGCGTTGAAAAAAGTACACGGTGTGTACTTTTTCCAGACACCCTGTATTTATTTTTTATTTAAAAGGAGGACTTGGCCTCCGAACTTCAGGGGGTGGTGCAGAGAGAAAATATATAGGAAAGGTTGAAGTCCCAAAGGATTGATGCTCTACCATCATACTACCACCATTCTTCCGTATACCGAAGAATCATTCTTTTTTAAAAGTTCCAAGAATGATTTCATTATGTATCAATAGTTTTGTGTTTATCATTTTCAATATGTGTAACTAGTCACCCAGTGTGTTGGGGTTGTGGAAGCTGATGTGTTGTAATTTAATTTATGTTGCTCTGAATGTGTTTTTTAAATAATCTATTCCTATTCTTCTTAAATAACTTCATATTATTACTGTAAATTCTATACTAGACCGTGGGAATAATTTTAAGGGATTAAAAAGAAGAATAACGATGAATAACTCCATGACCATTAGAAGTTTCTGTCAGCTCAAAATGGACTAAGCTAAATAAATATATGTTAAACAATAACTATCGGACCAAGGAGTTAGTTTCTTCAGCTCTAAATATAATGTTTACTGGACCAAGAAACACAACTACAAATTAAACCTAGAGAATTGGGTTATTGTGAACAACACAACCTCATAATAAATTTGATTTAATAATAAACTTATCAAAAATACAAAACCCCAATGCATTTTTATCTTTATTTTCATCAAAATCATATTTTCCCATATTCACTTTAATTCGAGATATTAATTTTCTAAAAGAATCTTAAAGACCAATTGTTCATTATGTACCCAAACAACCAACAAAAGTCAACTCTAAATTCAGTAAACTTCACATAAATAAAAAATACAAACTATGTTAAGAATGATAAAATAATATCTTAATTACTTATTGATCGACTCCTTATTGGTGCTATACATGTCCGGGTAAATATACTTTGCAACACCAAAAATATACCTTCGACCAAACGAGTCACCACATAGTAATTTTGGGATGGTATGAAAATGGGTGTGGCCGGGTTTGACTCGAGATGCCAGACTTTTCATCAAGTCAAGGTAGAGAATCAGTTCCTAACATGCATGTTTTAGTCTTTACCTATCCTAGTGTGGAAATGTGGGCAGATAGAAAGGGATTTTGTGATGGGTCTCCCTAGAACGGTCATGAAGCACGATTCCATATGGTTGATAGTGGATTGGATAACAAATTCGGCCCATTTCATCCAGATTTGTGAATCTCATACGGTGGGGGATCTATCCAAAATCTATATCTGGAATGTGTTGAAGTGGCTTGGTGTTTCAGTTTTAATTATATCAGATAGAGATCTAAGGATCACGAATTGTTTTTTGAATTCATTACTGTAATCCCTTAGAACACAATTGACTATGAGAATGACGTATCATCCTTAGACGGATGACCAATCCGAGAGGATGATACAAAACATGGAGGATATGTTAGGGGCTTGGGTAATGGATTTTTCTAGTTCAGGGGAGGAACACCTACTGTTGGTTTAGTTGCCCAATAATAACAATTATCAAGATTCAATACATATGGATCAGTTTGAGGCTTTGTATGGGCATCCTTTCCATTCTCCACAATGTTGGGTGGAAATAAGAGAGACTTCGATGATCGGAGAAAGCCTTGTCCAAGAAACTATGGAAAAGATCAAGTTGATCAGGAAGAGGATGGAGGAAGCTCAAAGTTGTTATAAATAATACGTATAACATTGTTGATGATCATGGTCATACGAAGTGTGTGATCACGTGTTTTTGAGATTTTCTCCTAGGTTGGGATATCGTCAGTTTGGGAATTAGGGTAAGTTATCTCTAAGGTATATTGTGATTTTTGATATACATGAGAGGATTGGTGACCTAGATTATCATATAGATTTTCCACCATGGTTTAGTGTGGTGCACAATGTGATTCATGGGTCTCATTCGAAAATGTATCAGTCAGATTGTGACCATGTGATTCGTTGGGATAATGTTGAGCTAGAACGAAATGCTTCCTTTTTGTACATGTCTGTGTGGATTGTGGATAGGCAAGAGAAAGTCTTGAATGATAAAAGAATCAGTTTAGTTCATGTTTTGTGAATGCACGGTCAGATTCAAGTGGAGACTTCAGAGCAGGAGAAAGAGATGGCTGAGCAATGGCCTGAGCTCTTTCAGCAAAGCAATGGTTCCGTACATTCTGAGGACAGCAACTCTAATGGTGGGGAGAATTTAGCACCCCTTCTCTGAGTTATTTAACCTATATTTATGACTTTTATATGTGTTTAAAGTTCATGGAATGAGTAGGGAATTGGTTGGGAGAGTTTGGAATGGTTTTGAAAAAGTTTTGTGGTTTTTCTAAGGGTGGACGGTTTTAGCACGACTAGGGGAAACAATGAAGATTCTCAAGGAAACCATGCAGGGGGAGATAGTAGCATTTCACACTACCTGCGCATGGTTTTCCAAACCATTTGAGGTATCTATGCGGACTCCCCTCTCTCAAGGAAGTGGCTTGCGCACGGTTAGCACACGATTTCCCAAAATCGTGTAGGCTAACCGTGCTGGCACTTAAAAAAAGGTTTTTATATATGGGATATCTTTGACTTGACCTATTTCACTCTTGACATTATTTTAATCGAGCCTCACTCATGATTTTGGGTTCTCAGTGGCTGGAGGTGATCTCCCACATGTTTTGGAAGCGTTTTGATGAGTTTTCTTGGTGAATTGAAGGTGGGTTCTTCCAATTAAGTCTCTCATCTAGTCTTATTTTGGTTTGTATCTAAGTCTACACTTTCCACTTTCTTGGTTTAATAGTTCTACAATCCTTTCATGTAGATCTAGTTTTTGGTGAGCCTTGAGTTTTAATTTTAGGGATTTTGGATTTTAGGGAAGGGGATCTTGACTGGTTTGAGTGGTGCGTTCTTCAGATTTGTGGTGCAGTTAATTGTGGGTTGAATTTTCTGGAACCCTAAAGGTAGGTGGATTCTCTCTCAACTCCACCCGGTTAGAATTAATGGTTTTGGTAAAAATTATTTTGTGTTTCATGAAATTAAATGTGATTTTGATGTGTGAAATTGATTAGAAACCCCTTTGGTCATGTTTTGTGGATGTCGAGGAAAAGGGGTTTTATGGTTGAATTTTATTATTGTTAAATTTTAAAATGTAGAATTTAAAATTTGTTGCTTTTATTGGGTCAAGGAAATGGTTTATGAAAATGGTTATCAATAAAGATGTAGTTTTATTGAACCGGGGTTCTGGCATGGAAAATGGTTTAACGATGGTTACAATAAATGGGTGATTTATTGAAGTGGTTTTTCATGTAATGGAAATGGTTCATTACATGTTATTGTGGCCTTGGTGGGCCATATGCTTGGATATGTCTTGTTTGAAATGTTGTGTGGAAGTGGGTGAGAAGTACCACTATAAAAAGTGAATGGATAGTGGATAGAAGGTCCACCATTAGAGAATAAGTGGGTGGGAAGTACCACTGGTAGGAATGGGTGAACGGGTTGCATGGAGGATCCACCGTTTTGGTTTCCTTGTTCTGAATTTCCTTTTAAGATGGAAATTGTTGTGCTAATGCGTAAATGATGAAATGGAATATGGGAAGTTTTTTCGGTTTTCCCTCATTTGCTCAGTCTGGGAGAGTTGGCTTGGTAAGGGTGTGTTTGGTTTTTGGTAATGGTTTCACTTCCGATTATTTTAAATAAATTGCTTTACATAAATGTGCTAATAGTTTTATCCTAGTGACATGTGTAGGGATGTAATTATGGGGAAACCTACTGAGTGTCAGTACTGACCCCCTTCTTTGGCACTCTGGTGCTTTTGAAAATATCGTATTTCAGGACATAAGTAATGGTAAGGCATCTCATTGCTAGTGGTTCGTGGTGATTTGTGGGAGATGTGGTTTTTCTTGGAGCATGGAGCTTGGTGTGCAGCCGTGGAGTGTGTCTTTGTTTATTTTTGGTCTCTTTTTTAGTATTTCGCACAGTACTCTGACATTGTGTTGGTTTAATTGGGTTGTGTGTTGTATTTTGGAATAGTGTGGTTCCTTTTTGGTAATGTATTATTTGGTTGTTTTGTTGACATGCATCATGTAGTATGTTGACAGTGGATCATTTAGTTGGTAGGTTTTTCCTCAAGGGAAAACCATTCACCAATTGTTTGTCGAAGACCTTAACATTTATTTCCATCCTTTAGAACCTTGGAAACTTCTCTTAAGTCCAAGTAGAATCCACCACCCTCTAAATCCATTGGGATAGGGCGGGATGTTACAAAATTAATTGCACCAAAAAATAATAAGGATGAAAGAGACCATGAATCCCGAGCAGCTACTACTAAACCCCATGATTATAGTAACAAACATGATCTCAAAGCTTCTCCAACTAACATGAAAAATAGTTTATATATATAGGGTGTGTATGATAGTATACTCATTCCTGCATCCAGTAGGTCATGATTTGGAGACTATCACCGATGGTATATTAAACACACAGATGGGAGAAATTACACTCTAAGAGAACACATCTGAAATAGAGTGACAAGACAAACACCATCCAACTAGTACATAGAATAAAATATAAAATAAATCCCAAGTGCACATATTTAATGTTATGCACTAACTACTACAACTGAAGGGAAAACTGAATGTACCAAACTAAATAAAGGACCAAAGTGACCACGAAGCCCAAAAATAGCATGCTAAACCCCATGATTGTTGTAACCAACATGATCTTTAACCTTCTCTAACTAACCTGGAAAATAGTTCATATCCATAGGGTGAGTATAAAAGTATACATAGTAGGATCCTCCCCAGATCCTCTCATGAAAATGATAAAGAAATCAAGGTAATGCACAGTGAAAAACAAGTGAATGTTACTCACCACCTAAATATGTATACGATGTTCCCAAACTAACCAAGGATACTCTAACCATGTGTCATATACAAGAGTATATAAAATAATACAATGTATCTAGTTTACACTGATACCACTATTCCACTAGTTTTCTACTCTACCCCATCATCATAAGTCTTGAGCATCTCTCCCCAAATGGATAACCCACATTCACATGGGCGGAGAAGCACAAAAAACACCTCGTGAAACACACCCTGACATAAAAATTTCTGAAATTAATGAGGAAGTTCATAGGATGTACATCGTTCCATATAACATCTATCTTACATCAGGTATTATACATAAATCCATCAGAGCCCATAAACCTAGTAAGGAAACAAAATCCATCATAGCCTCCACATGTTATACCTGTAGTAGACCTTAGGAAAATATATCTAGAATACTTGTGTCTGAAAATAATCATAGGAAAATAAAAACCTCTACAAATAGATATGGGGAAAACTAAATGTTTTGAATACTAGCCCAAGTAACTATCAAGAGAATAATGTGAAATCAAAGTGTGTTTTCAAACATCCGTCCTCAAACTGGGATGTTGGAGAAAACACCCAATGGACTCAGAATCCTTGGGGTGTGAGTTTCCCACATCGAAAGGGCGGAGTATCTTATAAAAAACAAAATATTTACATGATATAATATATACCACAACCATGGAATGCGAATGGTACAGATTCCAACTAACCAATAACTAATGTCTCTCAGACTCTCGACTTCCACTCTTAAGAACAAACATCCTATAAGAACATAACCATTTGAAGAGAAAAATTAAATTAATTCATTCATTTTCATCAATTGTAATTTAAATTAATTTATTCAATAACAATTAATAATCCATTTCCATTTCCCACATTTCATTATATTTTCATTACAATAATGTTCCATTCCCTCTAGAAGTAAGAAAACTGAGTCCATAACTTCTTAGAATTATTACCACAGTATTGCATCCAAGACAGCTCCATCCCTATGGGTTAAACATTTATTCAATGATTAAAATTATTAATTTCCACACTATAATGTAATTTACGAAAACATCCTAAGCTACGAAAAAATGTATACAACCAATCAAAACCATATTCCTAAAAATGTGGGGAAAGGAAAAAATATAAACCAAAACCATGACATTGGGAAAATAACACATTAAAACTAGAATAAGGCATTCATATTAATGAGTAGGTTGAGATTTAACCCATTATATCATCCCTGGTTCCCTCCATAATACCTACATGCCTATCCAAATGAATCTCAACATCTCAAACATCAGCTTCTACCACAATAACTGGGCCTCTTTGACCCACATAAAACAATATCCCTCCAAGATCAACCATCCTTACCATGCATCATATCTGGGACTTCCTACCCTATAAACCATAACAAATATGAAGGAACACATAATATCACAAGCAGTAGGAAAGAAACATAGCAACCATTCTCTTGACCCTAAAACAAGGCATTCAACCTTCACACATAATGAGAATTTACAACACCAAGAACAAATCACTCAACCATGATAAGAATGATGGAGACTTGGTCCCTAAAAAGGTGTTATCTTTTATCGCACAACCGATTATTATTCCATCTTGAATTAACTGATTCATTATTTACATGTTACAGAAATGGGAAACCATAGATGAAATCTATCAAAATATTTCACTAATTAATTAATAAAATTTATTTAACTCAAGTTTAATTATTTAATCAACAATAATCATCCTGATCCAGGCTCATCAACCAATTCTATTAAACATTCATACTTGAAAAACCTGATTATCATCAAATTAAATAGAAAACCAGACACATTAAACATCAATTTTAGAATATTTTATCCAGTTTATTATCAATTAATTCCATATTTTAATTATTTTTCATTTTCTATTTTGAAGCCCGGAATAATCAGAGCGACATAAGTAACACAGTATCATGAAATTTAAGAGAGAAACTGTTATCAAAACACAAAATAGCAACATCGCTATGAAATTGATAAAAATTATTTAATCCAGTTGAATAATTATTTGGATACTTTCATTGTGATCCAAAGGGATAAATCATGCTAGCTCTATGATTGAACTTATATAAAATTGATGCAATGAATCCCCTACCTCAAAAATGGGGTCAACATTATTTACATAGGAATGGTCCAGTGTTGTGGATCCTAATCCCCTCTCCTGTAGGAACTACAACCACTCAAGGATGTCATCGCAAAACCACCCCAACAAAAAACAAACATAACTCCTTTAGAAAAATGGAGATCAAACAACTTAACATAGAAAATGGAGAATGAGAGGTAACCTATCAAAGAAACCTCATGAATGGAGGTATATTTAACCTATGATCAAATATGGATTGCTACAGATTGAATAAGGGAAGATAAAGATCAATACCTAGAAATGAAATCCCTAAAATGATGATGAGGGGGTTGTTGGGGTGCCTAAAATCAGCATATTCTTCCATTATTTGAGTTTATTATTTGATTAATTTCATGTGTTGCGAAGAAACTTTTTATTGTAATTAAATAAAATAAATAGTTTCTTGAACATGAAATTCAATTGTGAGATCATTGGAACTTGTTTTCATGTACTATTTATTATTTAAATATGCATTATCCGCACAGGTTGATATGATATTTATATTGCCCGACAAGATGTTGTGTTGTACTGTAAAATTTATGCCTTTTAATGCCTGGGGGTATCTGGTTAGTCTTCAAGATGCGACTTTATATGCTGATTATGTCATATCTGCTACTGTGAAAACATTAATTAAATTCAGGGTGGTGAATAGAGGCGGGTCCCGTATTTGGTTCCACACATAGATCCTCCATTCCTAATGGGTAACCTCTATGTGTTGGGGGTGATGTGGTTGGCTTTTCCAGACTAAGACTTCCCCATATATTATAATAATTTTGAGTGATACCGGTTCCAAAAGGGCCCATCGGGACAAATCCATTGGCAATGTGGCTGAGCCAGCCTCGTATGAAACTCAACCCCATTTTGTGAGATCAGGACAGACTTAGGGTAAATCCATGCTTTGGGTGATTATTGGTCTTTCAAAATATTTCCTTGTACGGGCATGGTGACATTGTATAAATTGACAGAGGTTCCATAGCGAAACCTTCGGGAAGGGCTCAGTCTCCAATTCACAACTTGAACCTTAAATAATGATGTAGATAAGGTTTATGATATTGCTAATTGAGTCTATTGAGAATTGAGATATTTCCCCTGATATGTGGAAGTGTGCCTGGTTGCCACTGGACTTGAACCCCAATTTAAATCCCAAGTTTGGGGTATAATTTTTCCTATTTTTAAGTTTCTTTCTAGGTTATATATATATATATGCGTTTTCGTGCATTTATACTGAAAAGTACCCTTTCAGACTACCCGGTTAGGCTGAAGCAGGTACCAAACATAGGTGTCGTTTGGGACCCGAGCCGACTTATTTATTTTATTACACTGCCATTAGATTATTTAAAATGGTTATGTAATTGAACAATGCATTTTTATTTTTTCACATAATGGAATGGTTTAGACATAATGGGTTCCAGACTACTGAGATTTTACCTCACACCCTGGTCGGGCGTCTTCGACACCCGAGTATATTACATGCTTGCAGGTATTGATATGGGGAAGCATGCTGCTTCTGATGCTTGACTGTTCATTACGGCCTAGCATGGAGACTAGGGTAGAGTACCTAGCCTTGCTCTCGATACTGTTACTGCTTGTGTCTTCTTTTATTTGATTGTGTGTTTGAGTTCGGTTATCTATACATTCAGTTTTGACTCATATCATGGCATGACACTCTTATGAGATTCCATTATTATTTAGTTGGATTATTTAAATTTCAGCTACTACAGTTTTATTATTCGCATGATTCTACTACTTATTATTTGTTTTTGTTTACGTCCATTGTGATATTATCAGTTACCTATGATGGCATAGTCTCCCCATGGACATAAAAAGGGCCCTTGCTGGTAGTCGGAATCCTTTGGCTTTCGGGGAGATGTGCTTGAGGTTATGTGATGCACAGGTCCATCCACCGTCTTAGAGGTGAGCTGGGTCGAGACGTTACAAAGTGGTATTTGAGGTGGTTTTTCCTTTTTTCTTACTGTTAAGGTTAGGCTGGAGACTAGGATATAAGGATTGGGGATGTACTCTATAATTGGACTTTGCTAACCCATGCATAGGGGAAAACAAAAATTTCTAGGTGGGGAATGAAGTTATTGATTATGCAAGTTACTGTTGATATGATTTCACCTTGGGTGACTCACTTGTATTGCATTGTTATTATGATGGTATATTATTGAAATAATGGGTTAACCATTTCAGCCCGATTATACGAGGGAAAAACATCCCTTGCATCATGATAGGTACTATAGGATTTAAATGCCATGCATATTTCCATGCCATATCTACTTTCATTGTGCATTTTCCTACTGCTTGTGTGTGCTGTTTTACCTAGTGGTGGAATATCGAATTGTTGGTTTATTAAATATAAGGTTGTGTTAGTCAGTTATATGTTAGCCTAACTCAACCTTGGAGTGGTCTATAGAACTATTAAGTAATCCTTTTTAGTTGTACCTTCTATTTCGAAACCCTGCTCTTGAGGTGGGTCGTATGTTGTTTAGTGCCTAGAGGAAGGCTATGTACCTAACCTCTTTTTCTCCCTACTTGTTTTCACACCATCTTTACTCCTTGTCTAAGGGTGTGTTTGGCTATCGTTGACAAATGCTACTGTGAAGTATTCGTTTTGTGTCTCAAGAGAGTGGTAATGAGCGCATTCTAGGGATGGTGGCACCTGATCCACCAGTAGTTCCTCTCGTAGATCCTCCTATGAAACTACCTCTTGTTGATCTTTTGAGGGACCTAGACCCTCAGTTGAGGGATAGTCTCCTCAGGTTTATGTAGTCGGTTTAGAATTTTCCCAGGCCTACCCCATCTATGGCAGACCAAGCTTAGCATAAATACACAGGGATGGAAAGTCTGATAACTCAGTTGGCATGTCTCTTAATGAGTTATCAAGGAACACAACTATTCGAATTCCCTCTAGTGGTGGATATTTTTAGGGACGCCTTCTTTGATGATTTCTCTGGCTTACCTCTTATAAGAGACGTGGAGTTCACTATTGAGCTCATTCCATGTGCGACACCAGTGTTTATTCCTCCTTATACGATGACACCAAGATAGAAACAATAACTCAAAAAGTAGCTTAAAGGCCTTTTGGATAAGGGTTTCATCAGACCAAGCGCATCGCAATGGGGTTCTCCTATCCTTTTTTTTCAAGAAGGCAGATGGTACACTAAGTTTATGCGTGGATTATCGTCAACTCAACTAGCTTACGGCAAAGAATCGATATCTATTTCCTCCTATAGACGATCTCTTTTACCATCTCCTTGGAGAAAATATTTTCACCATGATTGATCTGAGGACGAGATATCATCAGGTGCTTGTGCGACCTTCTAACATAACACGTAAAACATTCCTAAGTAGGTATGGCTTGTATGAGTACTTAGTTATGCCATTCGGCCTCATGAATGCACCAGTAGTATCCATGTCACTAATAAACCAGGTTTTTCATATGTATCTTGATTCCTTTGTGGTAGTCTTGGTCGATGATATATCAGTGTATTCACATTCCAGACATGACCATGCGACCAATCTTGAGATTGTTCTGAGTACACTGTGAGAGAACCAGCTATAGGCTAAGCTCAGTAAATGCCACTTCTGGATTGATAAGGTATACATCTTGGGTTATATTATATCTGAAGAATGGGTATCATTTGACCCAGAAATGGTGGCCATTGTGGTTTCATGGGGGCATCCCAAGAGTGTCTTTGAAATCCGCAGTTTCTTGGGGCTTGCTGGAAATTATAGGCGATTCATCTAGGATTCTCTCAATTAGCCGAACCTCTCACAACCTTGGCTAACAATGGTGTATAGTTTATCTGGTCAGAAGCTTGTGAAAAGTCTTTTCTGGAGTTGAAAGGAAGACTGACCTTAGCCCTGATCCAAATTCTTCCTAAACCTCGTAAGAGCTATAAAGTTTATTGTGATGCTTCAAGAATTGGATTGGGTGTAGTTTTGAGGCTGGGTGATGGAGTCGTGGCCTATGGATCCCGCCAGTTGAGACCTCACGAGAAGAACTATCCTACAAATGACCTTTAGTTAGAAGCTGTGGTTCATGCTCTACGTTGTTGGAGAAACTATTTATTGGGTGATATATTCATTTATTACACGGATCATAAAATCTTGAAATATATCTCCAATCAGTGAGAATTGAACATAATGAAATGCAGGTTGGTTGAATACTTGCAGTCATTCGATTTTGAGCTTTCTTATACCCCTGGTAAGGGTAATTTTGTGGCGGAATCTTTAAGACACAAGACACATACTCAAGCCGTGTAGGTAGCCAGCTATGAGTGGGAGATGATGACCTTGGGAAACCGGTTCTAGCACCACTTATAGTGACATCCTCCCTTCTAGAACAAGTCAAATGACAATAGTTGATTGACCCTGAGGGTATCGTTTTGAGGGAATGTGCTACAGCAGAGGCCGCACCTCCTGGATGGGTTATTGATGAAAGTGAAACTCTCCTTTACCAGGGCCGTGTATGGGTACAATCAGGTGTACGAGAATAGCTGATGAAGAAATCTCACACCTTTATTTGGGAGGTTCATCTTGGGCTGACCAAGATGTATAGAGACATGTGTCAACAATATTGGTGACCTGGTATGAAAAAATAGATAGCAGGTGTCATCACTCGGCGCTCCACCTGCTAATAGGTGAAGGCAGAGCACCAGTGACCTGTTGGACTCCTACAGCCTCTATCCATTCCTAAATGGAAATGGAATGAAATCACCATGGATTTCATAATAGGCTTTCCAAGATCTCCTCATGGTAGCGATCTAGTATGGGTGGTTGTCGATAGGTTGAGCACGGTTGCACACTTCTTGCCTATCCGAGAGACCTTTACGATTGATGAGTTGGGAAGGCTATATATCCGGGAAATTGTGCATCTTCATGGTGTGCCTCATTCTATTTTCTCATATAGGGATTCCATTTTTACTTCATGGTTTAGGAAATTGTTTCAAAAGGCATTGGGCTCACAGGTAATTCTGAGTACTGCATATCACCCCCAGACTGATGGGAAATCCAAGAGAGTTATATGAGGGTTAGAGGATATGTTACGGGCTTGAATACTTGATTTGGGGGGTTCCTGGGAGAATCATTTACCACTTGTCGAGTTTACCTATAATAACATCTTCCAGGAGGAAATATAAACGGAACCATATGAGGCTCTCTATGGTAGACTGTGCCATTCTCCTTTATGCTGGCTCGAAGCAGGTGAAGCAGCTCTATTGGGTCCTTATCTTGCTCGAGATAATTTTGTGCAAGTTCAGCTAATTTAGAAGTGTATTCCTATAGCTCAGTGCAGGAAAAAGTCTAATACTGATCGTCACCGCAGATCACTGGAGTTCGAGGTGGGACATCAAGTCTTTTTGGGTGTTTCTCCAAGGATGGGTCAAAGGCGGAACATGAGATAAGGGAAGTTATCATCGAGATATGTTGGGTCGTTCGAGATATTGGAGAGAGCTAGGCTTGTAGCCTATTGGTTACTGCTACCTAAGAGGTATCGTGCCATGCATGATGTTTTCCATGTATCTCAGTTTCAATAATATCATCTAGACCCGACTCATTCTTTTGGCACCAACGACCCAAGCTTGATGCTAATGCATATTTTGTGGAGCATCCGATATTTATCATTGACCATAGCATGAAATTCCTCTAAGGAAAGTCAGCCCCACTAGTCCTGGGGTTATGGCAACATAGACGCATTCAGTACGAGACCTAGGACTGAGAGACAGATGTACGTGCACAGTGGCCAGAACTCTTCTTTGGCGCTGTTCCACTACCCTCAGTAGGGAAACATGGAGACGAGTTATCTTAAAGAAAGGAGGTTGTAACGTCCCGACCATAATCAGGTACGAACCATTTTTATTAGTTACCTTTCCATTATTTTGTTTTATTTTATCATTTTTTTATTTCCTTTTTTCCTTATCTTTTATTTTTCTCTTATTTTTCTTTTGTTTAATTTTTCTTTGTTTTATCCCTTTTCTTTTTTCCACTCCCCTCTCCCTCTCCCACTCATCAAGTCGCACCCCTCAATCTTATCACACCAACCAACAACCCCTTTGTAAGGCTGATACTCCTCCATTCAGCATCTAATTCCTTCTCCGCTAGGTGAGAATTAAACCTTAGGAAAAAACTAATGTTGCGCAAGTTGAATCATTCGATTCCGCTGAGTATTCTGTGCGTAGTTTGTCATCGAAAATTCGTACCCTATTTTGGGGTTTTTCAAAAATCCTTCATTTTCATCTGTTTTAGGTCAAATAAAAGTCTACCGCGGATCATAGAGTCATATAATACTACAAGGTAGGGTTACTACTCACTTTCCATCTATTTCATTGCAATTTATAAAAACAAACCATTGTGTCATTAGTCGGTGCCTACCAGATTTGTGAAATTTTACCCATTTTAATTACTTTAATGGTTTTGTTTAATTTTTACTGCCTTAATCATCTTAAATTAATTTGATTGAATGGTTGAAACAATATCGGACACCCCTTTGGGAGTTCCAACATAGTCGACATATTTTTTCGATAGCTGGGTTATTAATTTAATTAGTTGTGGGTATTGTGTGGCACCTTTTAATTATTTTTAAATTAAATGAATAGTTGTTTCAATTATTGAAATAAAGTTGGACACCCCTTTGGGCATGCTAAAATGATGGGTGTATTCTTCAATTAGCCGAGTTTATTTTTTGATTAATTGCATGTGTTGCGAATAAACATTTTATTATATTTTAATTAAATAAAGAGAGGCTAGAACATGAACTTCAATTGTCTGATCATTAGAACTTGTTTTTCTGAACTGTTTATTATATAAATATGCATTATCTACTGAGGTAGATATGATATGTATATTTCCTTGCAATTTGATGTGTTGTACTGTTAAATTTATGCCTTGTGATGCACGGGTGTATCTGGTTAGTTTTCAAGTTTCGAATTTATATACTGATTATGTCATCTCTATTGCTGTGAAAAGATTAATTAAATTTTAAGCGGGGAAAGGAGGCGGGTCCCATATTAAGGGCCACACATAGATCCTCCACTCTTGACGGGTTACCTCTATGTACTAGTGGGGGGTGTCATTGGATTTTCCGGATTGAGACTTCCCTGTACTTTTAAATATGTTTGTGTGATACTGATTCCTAAAGGGCCCATCAGGATGGATCTATTGGCAATGTGGCTAAGCTAGCCTCAGATGACACTCGACCCCTTTTTACGAGATCAGGACAGACTCAGGGTAATTCCATGCCTTGGGCGATACTTGGTCTCTCGAAAGATTGAGTTGGACGGGCTCTGTGGCATTAAATAAATTGATGGATGTTCTGTAGTGATACCCTCAGGATAGGCTCAAAGTCCAAATCTCCACTTGTACCTTAAATAATAATGCACAAAAGGTTTATGTTATTGCTAATTTTGTCTATTGAGAAATGAGATATTTCCCCTAATATGTGGAAGTGTTCCTGGTTGACAGTGGACTTGAACCCCTTGTTAAAGCACACGTTGGGGGTATACTTATTCAAGGTTTTACCTTCCTTTCTGGGTTATATATATATACGCGTGTTCATGCATTTCTACTAACAGGTACCTCTAATACTACCAACTTAGGCTGAAGCAGGTGACTAGGCACATGTGTTGTTTGGTACCCATGCTGACTTATTTATTTCATTTCTCTGCAATTAATTTATTTGAAATGGTTATGTAATGGAACACTACATATGTTTTCCCACTAAATGGAATTGTTTAGACACCGTGGGTGCCGGACTACTAGGAGTTTATCTCTCACTCTGCTCGGGCCTCGTTGACACCTGAGTAGATTACATGATCACAGGTATTGACAAGGGGAAGCATGCTGCTTCTGATGCTTGACTGTTCATTACTGAATAGGATGGAGACTGGGGTGGAGGACTAGGAATTGCTCACGATTTAGTTGCAGCTTGTGTCTTTTCTTTTAGTTGACTATGTGTTTGAGTTCTGTTTTCCGTAATTTCAGTTTAGCCTCATATCATGGCATATCACCCTTTTTTGAGTTTCTACACTTGGTTTGAATTATTCAGCTGGATTATTAATGTTTCTTATAATTTAGTTTTTTTATTCACCTACTTCTTCTACATATTATTTGTTTTTTTACATCCATTGTGATATTATCTATTACCTATGAGGGCATAGTCTCCCCCACTGACACAAAAAGGGCTCTTGCTGGTAGTCAACAATCTCTAGTGGTGGAGATATGCTCTTGAGGTTATATGACGCATGGGTATGACCACCATCTTAGAGGTGATCCGGGATATGATGTTACTATATTCATCAATATAAATTAATTTAATCAAATAAAATAAAAAAAATTCACAAATAAAAACATTTTCTTGAAAATAACGCTATTTACCCATATATGTTTTGATCTTCATTACTAACCATTATATTACTAATGATTAAATTATTATTAATGTATTCATATGAAATATCTATATAATTTAATAAATTACTAATCATCATTTTTTATTTAGATCAAACTTCAAAAAATGTAAATAAATACAATTCAATGAAAAATAAGTCTTTTATTCATTAAATATTTGTGAAAATTTAGTGATGTGAATAAATAAATATAGTTATATTTGATAATTTTCCATTTTTATATTTCATAATTTAATCGATCATATTCACACCCATAAATCAAACATCTATTTTTTAATATAAGAAGATTTATTTTTGACTTGTGTTTTCATGAATTGAAGGATTTTGAATTATTCAAATTTCTATTAAATGGAAAAATATATTCCAGAATCCTTGATTCTGAAAAAATAAACCACTTTTTATACCAATTAGGATACCAAAAACATTATTTTATTTTACAATCATCAATTCTTATATTGTCAACAATTAATCATATTTTTATTCATGGAAAATCATATAGTTGTAACAATAATTCCTTGATTTGTAATTTCCTTGGTAAAACGCATCATTTTCTTCTCATGGGTTATAAATGATTATATGAAAAGAAAAAGTCCTTAAACACTTATGTCTTCAATGATTATATATAAAACATGTTTTTTATTCATGATTTATTGATGAAATGCATATTTATGATATGTGATCTTTATGGAACACATTATATAAGAAATACTAAGGCTGCACTCTGATAGTGCATGAATGCATTGGGTAAATAATTACTCTCTACAAATGACGTTCATTATGATACCTTGGTGAATAAACTAATTACTATGTTTTACCTGATACAGAGATTTATATTCAAAATTTTCTATTAATGTATTTCTCTATGAAATCAGTTGTATTGAATTTAATGAGGATAGAATAATAATAGATTTTATCAAGAGGTAGAAATAAATTTTGTGATTATGATTTTATCATGTACATCATATATTTTGTTCATTGTTTCCAAAATACAAATATTTAAAATATCATTTGATGAAATTAATGTAATATTTTTAAATGTATTATGTTAAAAATCATGTATGAGAATATGGGTCACCATAGTTGGTATTAGTGGAATGGTTTTGTTATTTTTGTAAATTTCGAACAAGAACACATTTATAAGAACCCTATGGATATGTCTATATATAGTAAATCCTTATGAAATTTTGGTAATTTAGAGAGTGAGTGGTTTCCAACTAATGAAATCCCTCTTTGTGCACTACATGTAGATATGGATATGATACATATGTACCCAAAGGTAATTATAGAAACCATTTTTTTCTTATAAGAATTTGAAATATTTCAATATATATTTTCAGATATAGGAACTAAGATGAAGTGTGATTGTGAGGCCAAGTGTACAGAAAATTAATTTTATAAAAATATTAAATATATTTAATATTATCCCTGTATAGTTTGTTAAATAAAATTTGTTAACTATAAAATGGATTAATGGATTAGAAATCCAAAACCAAAGTTATATATGGACCAATATTTTTACCCTAGGCGTGGCTTGAAATAGGTTAGTGAGGGATGTTTAGATTAATGTGGCCCTTGGTGGTTGTGTTTATTTAATCAAATAAATAACATAATTTATCTAATCGAATTAAAAAATCATTATTATACCTTTATAAATTCAATTATGGTGATTCTCAATGTTTAGACTCTTAAAATCTAAGAGAATTGATATGTGTTCTTCTTCTTTTAATTGATGAATCTGAATCAAATGATGATGAACATCTGGATCAGGGTAGGTCGATGTGAAGTGGATGAAATGACAAATCTCATTTATTATCGAGCACGTAATTTAAAATAATGATATAAAATCATGTAGTATAGTTCAATTCGTGGTTTATGCCCTTATTAATTAATTTTATTTACAAGGACTGGATATTTTATTTGATCTATGTTAAAATTGATCCACTGTATCATCTCGTGTACATGTTTAATTTTTTATTCAGTTTACTCACCCTAAAACCCAAAATATATATCGGTTCCCAATGATTTCTTCACTTCAGTACCATGTTCCTTTCTCCATTTTTTTTTCACAGTTGTCATATTTTGACCATGAGGTCATGATTTTACATTTCGAGGTGGGATTGTGTGTGATCAGACCCAAAGAATCGAAGGATGATTCGTGCACTATGAATGGAATGTTGAATTGGGGATGTGATATAATGATTTGAAGGTTGGGCGTGGTCATTTTATTGATTCAGGGTCCAAAATGGAGATATAGGTGGTTGGATTCACATTAGGGATGATGCTGATATTTATGGGTTCTTGTGGAAAGAGCTTGAGGTTCGATCTCTTGCCACCGGAGTGACGAAATCATCATCCCTAGCAAGATCCATAGTCATTGAGCGGAATGAAGGAAATATTCCTTGAAAAGACCCCAAATCTAGGATATGTAGAATTGATATGAGAGTCTTTTAAAAACCCAAATACACATAGAGTATCTAAGAACACACCTCATCTTGCCTTGGGCTGTGGAAGATAGGGTTTCATGAGGTTATATGTATCACACACTATGTTCGAAACCCATACACTATCTGACCCATTACTGGTGGTCTAGAGTATACTTTTAGTGTACACATGAATAGGCACACCCATGAACCTGACGTATGATGTGATAAATGTATACAACTTGGGTCATGAGAAAAACCCCATGTCGAGAGATACACCATGTACCAAAGTAGACATAAAAGGTAAGAGTTATAAGGACATGGCCAAAAGCATGAGAAGAACCTTCTGTGACTAGGGACATCATTTAGTCCACCTACAAACTGTGTAGTTCTATAATGTTAGTGATTTTTTTACTATCAAGGACATGGCCAGGCAGAGAAGTGAGGCCATATTCTGTGTCTTTCCCTTACATGCAGTGTACCCCTTCATCATTTTGTGAAACCTTCTACCTATCATATATCCTTTGATGGAATATGAATTTGGTCTGCATGTAGTCTATATTGAGTGGTTTTCCCTATAGAATGTGAGAGTGGCCCCCACATTTTTTTGGGGATATGATGTGAGATGTACTGGTTGTGATTATTATTTAGGTGACACTCGATGATGACAATGATCAGCCAGAATCATTAGTGGTAGCACCGAAATGGACTCGGGCTAGGGTACTCTATATATTTATGGATTATTACCCCCGTCTTGGGTTGGGTGTGGGCCATATTTATATTGAGGGGTACCCCATATGGAATTATGGTGTAGGTCCTCAATCTACTAAGTGGTACCACATATGACAATAGGTTGATGGTCCACTATCCACTGAGTGGTACCCCCTAATGGATCAAAGCACATGTCTTCAATTTATAGAGTAGTACCCAATATTGGGTAGAGTGAAGGTCCACCTTATAATGAGTGGTAACCCCTAAAAATTAGGGTGATGTTGTTCTATCTACTGAATGGTACCCCTTTGAGAATTAAGGTGTGAGTTATCTATCTACTAAGTTTTACCCCCTATGGCATTAGTGTGCGGACCAAAAATATTTTTGATGGGTATTTTTATTTAATTAATGGGGTCAAGAGATTTTATATTTTTTTAATGGGGTACTAAATCACTATTTCAACTGTTGTTTTTGGTATAAAATCCCAAATATCTAGTTGAACTTTCACTTTGTGGAAATATTCCCATAACACCATGTGGGGTGGCGCTAATGGGAATTTTTTTGTTTGAATTAAATCTTAAACTACAACAAGAGCCACTAGTGCTCCCTATAAAAGAGTGGCACCTCTCCCCACCCTTCATTCTAACCCACTCTGTCACCACATTTTTTATTCTCTACAGCGATACCTCCTCTCCTCAACAGACATGTAGCAACGATCCTCCACTCTGAGGCACCTCCATACCCACATTTAAAAGACAAGGTAATTCTATTTATATTTCAATTTGTTTTGATTTTTTATATTTTAATTTATATAATTAATTGTCCTATAATTATTTTTTAATTAGTAATTAATTAATATATTATTATTAAATACTAATAATTATGTTACTTCAATTAGTAGTTAATTTATATTAAATAAATTATAATTATGAATTAGGTAACTCTAGTTAGTAAATTAGTATATCTAATTATAGATTTAATTAATTATAATTAGAGCTTAATTAATATTAATTATTAATTAATTAATTATAATTAGTAATTAATATAATATAAATAGTGATTTTATAATTGAAATTTGTAATTAAGTTGTCATTACTTAATTGAAATTAGAGATTAGTTAATTATTAATATTAAATAAATTTATACAATTTTGAATTGATTAATATTATTTAGTATTTAGTTAATTGTCATTTGGGATTAATTAATTAAATAAATAACTTTAATTAGTAATTAATAAACATTAATTAGTAATTATATAACTTTAATTAGTTGTTAATTTATTATCAATTAATTTTAATTATGTATTATTTAATTTTTAAAATCAAATAAATTAGTTTAGATAACAATTAATAATTTTTAATTACTACATAGTTATTTTTAATTAGTAATTAATATATAATTAATTGTAATTTGTAATTATTTAACCGAAATGAGTTATTACATAAATTTAAGTACTAATTAATTTATTATTATGTAATTTTATTTAGTTCGCAGTGAATTATAATTACTATTTGAATTTCCTCATAGCCTTCTTTTTTTTATTATTTTTGGATAATCCACCTTTCAAGGGGTGAGGTGGAAGCCTTATAAGCCCCGAATTCTTAGAGACAATTTCATGAACTATAGGCCATAGAGGAAATCATCCTGACAAGACAACTTGAAACCGCTCCCCCCAGTATATATCATGATATCAACACTCCACGTTTAGAAGGATGGTCGGCTAGTTGTCCTATGATGAGCTGCACATGCCCGATATCAATGACAATGCCATACCCTCTCATTCATCCAAATTCATTTAGATCATCTCTGGTGAATGTGCCTACCCTAAATTGTCATATGGAGCCTTATCCTTTGTATTCATACTAGTATATCTCAATATTTAGGAGGTCCTAAGGCCTTAGGGTGGCCTGAAGCCCTTGAGGTGGCCCAAATGCCCTGAGAAACAACTTGTTTGAAGGCCTCGGGTGGCCCAAAAGCCTTAAAAGACCAGAGGACCAAACCGGTGGCCAAAACACCTAGATGGATGAATAGTTCCACCTACTACACTACCAAATAGTACCTGATACAGTACTACTATAGTATCCCTAGATTATGTCTCCACCTGAATTTGATCTTGGGTCTCTTGGATTCCCTTGTGGAGTCCTCACCAACCAGGCTGAGGCTTATGTGTAGTGAATTATAATTACTCATTAAATAATTATTTTTGTAATAAATGATTAATTAATTAAGTAATTAATGATAATCAATGATTAATTAACTATAATTATTATGTAAATATTTATAATTAGTAGTTAATTTATTAATAATTAATTCCATTTCATCATTAGTTAAATTAATTTTTTAATTAATTAGTAAATTTTATTTAGTGCGTAGTTAACTATAATTAGGGATTAATAAATTACATATATAATTTTAATTAGATAATAATTTAGTATAATTAGTAATTAAATAATTGGTTTTAGTAAATAATTTCATTTAAATTAATTTTAATTAGGAATAACATAATAGTAATATGTGATTCAATTAATGTAACTTGAAATTAATTAGTCGTAATTCACACTTAAATAACTGTAATTAGTTATTAATTAATTATTTATTTAGTTCTTAGTGGTAATTAATTAATTATAATTATTAATCTCTTAATTTTTTTACTAATTAATTTTTTATTAATTAATTTTAAATAGGCACAAGTTTATTGTAATTAGTAACTAAATTAAAGTAATTTTAATTAATTAATTATAATTACAATATAGTTGAATATAATTTGTAACTAATTAATTATGTAATTAATTTAAATTATTAATTAATTAACTATAATTAATGATTACATAATTCTATAGAGTAATTAATTTTTTATTGATTATTAAATGTAGAAATTTATTTATTTTTAATTCGTTAAAAATTAATGAAATTAATTTTTAGATAATTTTAATTAAAACTTAGTAAATTCTGTTTAGAATTTTAATAATTATGTAATTAATTATAATTATTAAATAATTAAATATAATTTTTAATTATATAATTTTAATTAGTAATGAGTTTTTTAATAATTAACTATAATTTGACATTAGTTAATCGATTAATTTGAATTAAAAGAAAATTATCACTGAAAAAAAACTAATTAATAATTAAATAAAATTACTAAACTAAATAATTAATATTTTCTATTCATATCTTTATATTATTTATATTATAAAATATAATATTTTAGAGTATATTTTGTAAATTGATTCTAGAAAAGATCCTGGCATAACATTCGATGTATAATAAGAATCATAGTTCTTCATCTACCATGACCTCCAGTTGTAACTGATGTTATGAACGTTTTTTATTTGTTGAGTATATTTTGTGCATATTATGTGTAAGAGTTTTCCTAAATTGAATTATCTTAAGAAAAATGTATCCCCGAGTAGAGGTACTTTCGGCCAGAACACCTACATTCTTGGAGGCATTTGTTGTCTAGGAATGTGAATGGGGTTGGCTAACCGTCACTCCTAGATAACTCATTTAGAGTTTGAAAATCTCATATAACACTATGATTTTACATGAATTATTTGTTTATTTCACAAATATGATGCATGCGGATATGTATGAATATTTTTGACTTATATTTTTTGATAAGTAACACAAACTAGTGGGTTTTTTAAAGAGTTAAATATTTATATTATTTGAACATATATATTTGGTGGAGGGAATATTATTCCAACCTAAATTAATCGAAAAATTAATATATAAAAATCTATAACGTGAAATAATATGGTGATCTTAATAATCATAAAATATTCATCAAATCAATAATTCGTAACACATAAAATGGTTACAGGTTTCAAAAGAAATTAAAAATAAAATCGTAAATCAGGTAGATAAAGAAAAAATACAGTAACATTAGATCTGTCCTATATAAAATCATATATAATATCAAATGATATTATTATATATGAAAATTAATTTAAATGATGTGTGAAAATTTTCACGAGGGAAATACCCTTTTTAGGTTGAAATCACATAAATGAAGTAATTTTTTTTCTAAAATACGTAATTTTTTATTTTATTTGAAAATAAAAAAATAAATTTTATAATTTATTCTACAATGAAAATATTATTCATGATGATGGTAAATATATGTTCATGTAGAGTTTGTTAAAAGAAATATGCCTTTCAAATTTTTTGAAAAAATTAAATGGTAACGAGTTTAGAAAATGATAAGAAAAGTCTATTTCATCCTTGTTAAATAAAGTAAAATAAAAATATTTTAAATAATCATTGGTAAATATTTACAAAATTATCAAATACATTATAAAAAAATATAGAACAGAAATAAATGATTCCCCATGAATGATAGAAATGAATTTAGTTGTCCTAAAAGAAATTTTTATATATTTTGAGTAATCAAATAGAGAAATATAGATGGAAAATCACTAATCTAGAGAAATAACCTTATTAGGACAATATAAATATTATTTAAATAATATAGGTCATACAATTTCATCATCAAAAATTTATGCACAAAAAAATCTTGGTATAGAATGAAATTGTGACATAAAATTCTTAACTTAATTCCATATTAATTTGAATGAAATAAAACCTAATTTCTAAAAAATCTAAAATTTATAATTTTATAATATAACCATTATCATACGTATAATAATATATTTCATATGTATATAATTGGTTACCAAATCCTCATTAACAATCATTCTTTATCATCAATAATTCTGGTGTTGATTGCATTATATTAATGTATGATTTGGTTTAATGGTTATAGAACATACGATTTGATCATGGATCACTCATATTGATAAATATAATCATGATATAAATAATTTATAAATTCAAACTACACATATTTATTACCATTTATATAAATTAGTGATGAAAAATGAATTACATCAATATGTAGAGGGGTTCATCCGTATTTATACACAATTGATGTTTCAATTTTTTTGATAGACTAATCTAAAGAAAGTTAAGTATTAATATACCCCTAAAAATCATTATTATAACATTAATATCATATTTAAGCACTAAATCTATCATGATAAAAAATAATGAATGATGGGGATGGAAGATTAGTTGCACTGGGTCTTGGATTAGGTAGTCCAAAACTACACACGAGTGATACTTTATCTCCCATTTTATTAATCATATGACATAAAAGGATATTACATCACCATAATAACATTTTTGTATATTAATGATACAAGAATCATTAGGTTTTTATATTTAAAATGAAAACACTGGTATTTTGAATTAATACAATTAAATTTTAAAACACAAAGAAAACATAACACTGAGCTTATATTAGAATATAACACCACAAAACCTTAAAATATATTTATTTTTAAATAAATCTCCCCAATATATTCCGGTACACAGAACCATGATATTTTTATATTTGAATTCATATTCAACCCGCACCACCGATCTCAAATGAGGAATGATATATATAACCATCACAACCTAGCAGTTAAATTGGTGGGAATGGATATTATTGACTTATTTTTGTAATATATATAAATTTCCTACTAAATATAAATTTTTTATAAATGTTTAGTAAATAATCAATCCATTTTTAGTAATGTGTTGTTATATACAAAAATATGTTTTCTTCCGAAATGATTTTTATTTATTTTCCTGAAAAAATATAATAATTTAATTTTTGAAGATATTGTAAATTAATTTTATAAAAATAATTTCTTTTTTGAAATTATAATAGTCAAAAAAATCAGTGAAATTTTGGGATCTATCGAAAATATCAACTTTTAGTATGTCCTGAAGAGTGTTGATTTTCTTTAAAATTTCTTTTATTTTCATTAAATTATTTATAATTAAAGTCACTCTATGTGTTTAATATTATTTAAAGTTACATATATCTTCTCTATTTATATTTATATCAATTAATTACTTTTAATACTCATTATTATTGAATTTTTGTATAAGTTTTCGTTTTGGGTTTAAAAAAAATATTTTTTTAAAAACTATTTTAAAGTAAATAATGCTTCTCCATTTTCATTAATTAAAATTATCCATAATTTGTAATTTATTAATTGAAATAAAAATATTATTTATCTATAAATATTAATTTTTTTATAGAATGATTATTATATGACACAAATTTCATACAAGACCATCTTGTTCTAGAAAAATACACATCTTGAAAACCCACTTTTTCATCGTTTTTGTGGATTATGTTTTTAATTAATTTATTTTCTACTATTATAAAATTTATTTTCAAAAATAAATATCATTTTTCCAAAAATCACTTCAAAAGTATATTACTTTTAATTTTGGATAATTTACTAAAAATATGATTTTTTAGGAATTGTTATAAATACAAACTATTAATTAAAAATTATATTTTTATTTAATTTATACAGAAAATTAAATATATATTTTAATTTGTTATAAAAGTAATATTAGTTTAATTATACATATTTTAATTCAATTAAGGTCATTTTAATCAATTTTATATTGATATTATTAATAAAAACATTGTAAACTTCGAACATTATCTCTTTAAAAATTTGTTTTCTTATCATGTATTTTGGATTTATATTAAATTAAATATTTTCCACGTATTTTATTTCAATTTGAAAAAATGGATTCCATATTTGGAATCAAAATAATTTATATTATGTGATAATTTTAAAAAAAAACTTTTTACCAAATGAATAGTGAATGGAGTAAAAATTAATTACAGCGTTCGAGGTAAAAATTGATCTACCCGGGGTTAAACTAAAAGGACAAGGGTACAAATGACATATAAAATTGTGTAAAAACTCATTTATTGACATATTTTACCATGGATCCTCTACGGTTAAAAAATTAACATTCTCTGGACCCTTGTGACATATGGAAAATGTGGGATCACTCATCTATTTTTAAACATACCATGTGTATCCTCTCCCCCACTTATAAAAGGCCATCCACTCTCCATTATTATTTACACTGTCAATCCTCTCTGGATCAACCATTACATAAAAAATATCTTCCCAAAATCCTTACCACCTTCCTTGAATCCTTAGTTTTGGAATACATCGAACCAAAGATTTCAATATAGAATACCTAAGGAGGATACCCAAAGATGAGGCAATGTTATTGAGAGAATGTTAAATTTATTTCCTTCTCCAAATCCTTAAATTATTTATATACCATGAGGATATAATAATATCCATATATTAAATATATATATATTTTTTATCATAAGGTAATAAACATAAAACATCTCCAATTCCATTTAATGGGTTTTTAAATAATCATTTGTGTGCATGGTGGACTGCCACCGCATGAACTGACGTCCTTTGTTCTTCCATTACCACCCTTCATAGTTTGGTATGATGATAAAGATAATGTTTATATATGATATTTATATCATATACATACATATGGATAAATTTAATCATATATATATATATATATCTAGTTTTTTTTCATTCTAGTTATGATATAATATCATCGTTTCTTTGTATGTTGGACTACAGCGTCGTGATGTGATGTAATTCATTTTCTCACTAACACATTACATGGATGATAATAAGGATAATATTAATGAATATATATCATATTTATATAATAAATATTATATTAATCCAATATTTTTCATTCTAAAAAGGTAATATATCATTTTATATTTTTACACTAAAAGATGATAACATCAATCATGTACATGTGGACTACCACCTTCATGAAGCAATATGACCATCTTTTCATTAAAACTCAACAAACAAGATATATATAATTATTTTTAATGATATATTATTTTATATATGATAATATTATAATTATTTAATATTAATATATAACATACCTCTTTTTCATAATGATAATTGGAAAATAGATATGTTACTCATGTGTGTGTATGACCCATTGTCTTCATAATCACGAGAAACATCGTTTTTCATAAAAATATATCATGATTAGTTTTAAAAGTATAATTTATGTATAAATATGATAATTATTTCATTATTATTATTCTATAGATGATATAACTATATTATATAAAAAATAACTAGGACATTCATAAAAAATCATGAATGAGAAAACAAGGCAACTAACAACCAATGCAACGAAAATAATGAAATATTATAAATGAATGAGTGAAAATATGTTATTAAAGGGTAATATATTATGTTATAAATAGTAATTTGTTTCAACAATAATTTAATATCATGTAATAATACAATATAATTGAATAAATCATGTTCAACCAAAAGGTTGAACGAGGTAACATATTTAATTTTAATTTCATTTCCTTAAGGCATATTGTGATTATATGAAACAAATTTAATTTTTATGGGGTATATATTTCCCATTTGGAATTTTATATCACTAAAATCCTTAATTTTAATACCATTATTGTTTCACTCGTTCTTATGATTCAAAATATTATGGAAAAGGTAATGGATTTTTGTAACAGTTTTTCTTTTTTCAGACTTATGTCGTGTTATGAAACTACATATTTTTATGATGTGTATATACAGCCGCTGTAACATTTAACATCATTAATTTATTCATTATAATGGTATTTTTCATTTCACTTAATTTAATTCTCTCATGGGGCTTTGGAATCAATGTTATCGAAGTCGTAATAATTTTATATTAAATTTCATCGTTTATTGGGATTGTTTATCAATATGTCTCAAATGTTTAAATACCATGATCCAACTCTAAGTAATTATCATGTATTTTATTCTCCTCTTGTTATGTCATGATTATTCTTTTTTTAAATTCTTTTTCATCACTTTTTTTATTCAATAGTTGAAATGATTTTTTATGAAAAAACTTCTTTAGGTTTCTCTTCAGTCAGAATTCTTTTTTCTTCAAAAAAATCGTTTTCAAAGAATCTTTTGATTTTTTTTATAATTATTCTAAATCATATTAAAAGAAACTATGACCCTTATTTGAATTTTTTACATTTTCTTGAAAGGAACCTTCATGCAGTTTCCAACTAATTCACGTTTTGGTTTTATCAAAAATGTGAAAGGATTGTTTTTTTAATGTGTAAAACATGTATGAAAATTTCCCACATAATAAAAAATATTATATTTAAATATTAAATTATATGTTTTCATGGTTATTCAAGAATAAATGATTTTTAAATGTTTTAGTTTTATTTCAAAATAAAAAACATATTTTTCGCTATAAATGTTTTAAATAATTTTTAAATCTTCTTTCATATGTTTACAAGGTTGTTTTCAAATAAAATATGTAACAAAACAAGACTTCAAAGGTTGTTATCTCTGTAAAATAATTCAATATCTTGCGCTACATGAAACACCGAGTTTATGTCCATCAAGTACTATCAAACTAGCTGTTTAAAAAATGGTTATGAATAATATTAACAAAATATGGAAATTTATATATATCCTATAAAATTTTAAAATTATTATTTAGTATTTCTTTGATTTAATATGAGGAAAAATTCAATTTTTCATATTAAATATATATTTTTCAAGAAATTCCATTTTTTCACCTTTTAATAGAGAACCATTTTTGAATCCCATAGTGGAAAATTTTATATATTCAATTTACTGTAATTAAAATCATCTTTAATATGTGGAAATCAAAATTTTGTTTGGATGATTTTTTTCTGTTTTTCTGATAACTTTCTTATTTGGATGAATAGTGAAAAATACTAACTTTTAAGTGAAATTTTTTGAAAATAAATATAATTTTAGTGTTAAATCATACATTTGAAGGGTTTAAAGTATAATTATATTAAATTTTTATAATATAATAAAATTTTGGTAATTGGAAATATTTTACATTTAAATTGGAATAAACACATATCAATCTTTTGATAGTTTTTTTCTAAAAAACCCGCTTTCTGGTATTAACTACGAGAATGGATTTTAATTTAATTAACGAAAATTATATGTGTTCAATTTGGTAATATATAAATCATTTTTGAATAAGGAATATCAAAATTTTCTTTGGGTGAATTTTTGGATTTTTCATGAAAACTTTCAATTTCTAATGAATAGCTAAAAACTATTTATTATTGTTTAAAACTAACTTTTTTATTTAAATATTAAATTTTAATGTAAATTTATTTTATTTTAAAAATATATACATAATACCCAAATTAGTCCAATGTAATTCATAGGTATTATTTTATAATAAGATTAAATGTATAAATTTTTATTAAACATTTTACGGTCTTTTACCCACCTTCTAGGCACATTTGCAAATTTTTATAAAACATAATTTTACCAATTCTGTGAATTGGATTTTAAAAATCAAAGACACATGGTTTAAATCATTATGTAAAATGTGGTTCTATAAGATGAAAGTAATTTTTTGTGAATAGTTTTTTTCGAATTTTATTTACTATGGTTAAAAGTAAATATGGTAATTAAAGGTAAAAAAGATATTACAATTTCCATAACACATGT
Source organism: Viscum album (assembly GCA_963277665.1). NCBI lineage: Eukaryota > Viridiplantae > Streptophyta > Magnoliopsida > Santalales > Viscaceae > Viscum > Viscum album. The sequence goes on along the minus strand of OY728136.1, from coordinate 280,838,025 downwards.
CCTAATTCGATTTGATATGTGTATTTCGAGAAAAATAATCCTTATCACAAAAATATAATCTTTTTTGATCCACTTGGATTAGATTAGGAGATTCATTAGATTTTATTTAAAGAGGTGTTAAAAGTGTTAAATTCAAATTTGATTAACTAATCCATTTTTAATATAGAGTTATAAATAAGATAAAGTAGACTATAAATATTAAATATAAAGATAAAAATATTTCCTAAATCATTGTATTGTGTTTATAAAATTTAGATATTTAATATTTACGTTTATTTTTGACACAATGATGATGCAGTAATTCCATTATTACAGAATGATTAAAATAACTGATTTTATAAATATCAAAATAAATGTTAATTCAGAATTTTGATGCCATCCACGTATTTCATAGGAGGTTATGACATTTTAGGGTAGAATAAATCTATTTTTTCCAAGTCATTAAGTTGTGATGACTTTAACAAAAAAAAAATACTAAATCATGTCAAAATTGACATAAATGAGTATTTAAAAGAAATATTATTTAATTAAAAGATATAATATTTCAAAAAATCATAGATTCATCCAAAAAACATTAATAATGATATATAAGTCATTAATAAACAACTTGATATTCTATTTACATTTTATAGAATGTTTATTAACCCAATAGTGTAAGAATAAAAGAAAACGTGATAAAAGATAAACTATTTAACTAAGAGTTAAATCTCAATGATAAGGTTCATATGGTGACCTAAAATTGTTTAAAGCCTATTTCATGAGAGTATTATGACCCATCACTACCTTTTCCTCTAAATAAATTCATTTATAGCCACTGTAAACCGAAAAGTATTTTATATTAAAATAATATTTCAAGATTTCCCTACAGTGACCATCATCTCACTTATAAAAGGGTAACCCACCATCTCTCAAAATCACACCTCCAAATTCATTTGGGTCATCCAGAACCTTCTAAAATATCATCTAAACTAACCTCACATCATCTTAGAGGCCTTACTTTGATCATAATGCCATCATATGGAGCCCTTTTGATCAAATCAAAAGGAAGCACCCGAAGAAGAGGTAATAATTTCATCACCTCCTTCAAAGTTCTTTTCTTCTTCCACATTATATATAATTGTTGTATCCATAACAAATTAATAAGTCTATTACCTTATAAAAAATTTGATGTTATTTTTAATATGGTATAACCCTATTAATTATTCTATTTATCCTATGAACGACAAAGTTACCATACGTGCATACGTTCGACATACCGTCTCCACGCCTAGGTGCAGTTTGTTATTCAACACTTTGTTATTTATATGGGTATAATAATGAAACTAATTTATTAGAATTTTAAATATAACATGGTAATTACTCTTTATATATGATATACCATCGAATAACATAATATTTCAACATCATGTGGTCTAACTCTGCCACTATGGAATGATTCGAAGCAAGACATTACTCGAGGTTCCAACCAATGTTGTCAGAGTTTTGATTTCACTCGAAGGAAAAAATGTTTTCACCATCAAAGAGACACAACATACTTTTCCTAATATAGTCAATCTGTGAATGAACAGTTTCAGATGATACCAAGAATAATTCTATAAGGCCTCGACACCATGACTAAGAGATCCCAACCACAACTCCCTCATCTATTTGTTAGGTCACGCTATCATCACCACTATGAGATCAATGGGTCTCCTCCAGTAGGATTCTCTATGATTGAGGTTCATGTACATGGTCCAATTGAAACATTAAAGTCTCAAACAGAACTTATGGAAAAAGGATAAAGGATAATGTGTTGGTATGTTAAAATGATATCAAAAAGAAAATACACAGATCATAACTCAAATATCTCTTGGAGCTTCTTAGTCATTAGCCATGAAAACATGTAGATGTCTTCTCCCATTCCCCCAAGCTCCCTGATCCCAGTGTGGACCACCAACTTCTTCTCATCCATCTCCTCTACCTTGATTGGTATTTTGTGGAACTCCTTGGTCCAAGCATTGTCTCTTATAATGAATGTCGTCATTCGAATCCCAATTAGCATCACAACGGGTTGGACAATCACTCCAGATATGCCCTGGGCCTTTTAAGCATAACCGAACCTCTCCTATGGATGATCTGATCCTTGACACTACTCCTGTGCCACATTTCCACGTATCTATGTTTTTTCATGTGTATGCCTCCTACACCACAATCATGTTGCCTACTATATGCTAGCACCATCAGATTCCCATAAATAATGACCTTTGTTTTAGGTCACATCCACTTGATCCTTTTCTAAGAAACATTCCACCAATAGGGCTCTCTCTAGCACCCTAGAATACATCAGAATTATAAGAGGTATCACCAATGCCCTGATCTCCCGGCGTAGTCCCTGCTCGATGGTCTAGGCCCTGAAGTAAGGGTCTTGCCCCATATCTGTTGATTAGAATGAAAATCCAAGAATCTTGATGAGTAATGTGATACCATCATGCTACCATTCCATAGGTGCAGCAGATTCGGTATACACATAGTTTATAATGTCACCAGAAAGAACTCCTCCCAGAAGAGGCACTCAAAATAAAACCAAGTGAGTGTCAGCTCATCGTGCATCTAGATAGTCAACCTCCACCATCTCCCCATATAACCCTAAAGAGGGATCTTAGATAAGATCACCATCATATCGGGAGGCATCACCACTAATCAGAAGCCTCATGTAACTACCTCAAGCTAACCATCGACCACTGGGAGGTCAAAATAACCCCTAAACCTATGAGGTCTATGCCTTTGGAACTTGTCCATCATATTCATTATCTGTGCATCCAATATTGGTATAACTGGTAGCAACTGCTGATTGACGGGTGGTGGTATCACCGGTGGACCACCTGGTAGGGATATCTCTAGTACTGTTCCCCATCCAGACGCCACATCACTCGACAAACTATCCTCGTGGTCTCATCCTGGAAGCCTGATTTGAAATATGTGTGCCATCATCCTAAAATATATCAATATGAACCATGGATAATATATTATATCTGGAGAGCGGAGTAATAAAGTACATGGGAGATAAAAACCATTCTAATAGGATGCATGTTCCATTTATTTCCCAGGAACCTATGTCTTAATGTAACAAGTCAAAAAGAATGTTATCAAAGTTCTAGTGAATGGGTATGTCCGCCACCACACCAACACCTGACCCTCTAGCCTAATATTTTTACTTGAAACATCTTAACATTATCGTAACGCAACCCAACCCAACCTCATAAAATCTCAGTCCAAAGGTGGAACTGAAACCTGACTCATACCAATTTTTTAGGAACCGTCACCTAGGACCCATGACATGACTAACCCAGTCCCACCTCCAAATGGTCATGGGCTGGTGACTAGTGATGAAGGCATTATTTCATGAGTGGGAGGTATTTTCTTTAGTACTTATACACATTGACACTCACAACCCCAGTCCACAAGTTGAATAGTAAAACACTACATTCTACCACTAATAAAAGTACTACTAGAGTGTAATAGAATGTAATGTACAAGGTGGAGAACTGGTCCAGTATGCAAGCCCACCAATGAAAAATCAAAACAGAAGTACAACCCAAGGTTTCTGAAACTCCTCTTCAGAGAACCCTTCCTGAAGGGTAGTTGGAGGGATGCTTCCTGAAGTCGTAGGAGTACCCCTCGTCTGTCCTCCCTCACTGAACACTACCTGGTCTTGGTCCTCCATGGTCTTTGTGAATGCTTTGATCATCTGTATAAGACAAGAAAAATTTGGGAAATTCTCATGGATGTATGAGTCAATCAATACTCTGTAGGTGACCTCGAATCCACAATGGTATGTCACAAGAGAAAAACCAAAATGAAATGTATTATCTACTCTACAATGGTATATGCCCATACATATTCCAATTTCATCCAAATATAACCATATCATCCACTAAAATACATAGGTCACCATCTATATAGCTAGAATTAGGATTCTGACATAAGTCTCAACGTGTAACAAAAGAACTAGGTGTACAAGCTCTATGATATTTCCTTCCTTGATGGAATCCATCTGATAGATAAACTCCATCTGGTAAAATCCTACCATTCATTATTGTATGTTCAAGAGAATGCGCTACATCGGGAACATTATTATAGATCAAAATCTCGTTCCCGACACTAGAGGTCTCATCATCACAGTCTTGCTCCCCATGCAACACTATGGAAATTAATATGAAGAGGTCGACCCCTCACCACTACACAAGGGTGATAGAGTACTACTCCAGACCAACCAGTGATACCACATTCACTCTTGTGAGGTGTGTCCCACACCATAATCGGTCGAGGGAGTAATAGATCATATATATATATCATTAAATCATGTGGAGGAGCCTTCTCCTCATTGTTGTGTCCTAATGTTGAGGGAGATGAAACTCTTTATAAGGACTCTCTCCCTATCGCTACTCGAAGATGGGGCAATACAACTTCAAAAGTGAGGACTCACACCCTAGTTCCAATAGGGGATTACTAATCATGATGGACCTGCACCCTAAATCAATAGGGGAGTACAACTGCCTATATGGATGAACCGAACCCTCCCCGATAGGGGAGCACTACTCAGTGACTAGAGGACCTACACCCTAGTAATATAGGAGAGTATAGAGTCTATCGATTTATTATCTATGGGGAACCCACACCCTAGTATGTTAGGGGAGTTCCAACCCTAGGATAGACGAACTGCTACCAGGCTTTGGCAGGGGAGTACCGACTCTACCGTAGCACTGCGTAAGGATGACCCACTCCCTGAAACGGCAGGGGAGTATTGACTCAAACCATAGGAGAACCACACTCTACCTTGTAGTGGATTACCAACCAAATGTGAGTTTGTATTGGAGGATTGGTGTACTAGTCTAATAGGATATTACTGACTCCAAGGATAGATGAAATTCTACCTGGTCCCACAAGGAGGTACCCACTATTCTTTCACAAATTATCATAGTACCCGTGCCCTAGTCTATCAGGGGAGTAAAAACCCAGGAGGAAACAACACAAATGAATAAAAACATTACCCATGATGTGGGGAGTCTGGTATCTAGATAAGAAAATGCATAAGGAGTTCCCACACCATGAGTCATCAAGGGGGTAATTTTCCTAACTTTTCAGTATAAGAACCACCCCCGGTACTGTCCAAAGTCTCCTTGCACCGAAATAACCTTCGGTTCCAACCAATCAGCTATCCTCCAAATTTCTAAATTATGCATTTGGAGTATCTCAGATGGACCGTTTCATCCCAGGGGTACCAACTTTGTAGAAGGATCAACAATTAGGTTCCAAATTTAGATTCTATGGCCGTTCTTACAATATGAGGGTCTGGTTGGGTCTGTGTCCAGTCGGACCTGGTTGGACCGACCCGACTCAAGACACCGACCCGACCTGTCCTAGGTCTTGCCTATCCTAATGGGAAAATAAAGTACTAGAATACTAGGACATTGGTCCCATCCATTAGGACCGGGATCCGGCCCGACATGCAAGCGGTGTGCGGCCAGCCCGTACATGACCTGGCCACCTTTGCGTGTCAGCTTTACCATCACGGATGTGGTACAACCACATCCGTTATTTCCCTAAGTAGTGCTAACTGTCGTTGAATCTTCAATCAAGTAGATTGTGTAGTAGACTGTGTCTTCTGGCGTAAACCCTGAAGAATCCTTGGGTCATGGTGGTGTCGCGGCCAAAGGCCACAGCTTCCTTCACCTAGCGGCCGAGGGGCTATGACCGCTACAGTACGCCACTAATTTTCATAGTGTACATTTGATCTAAATAATTAATTATATCTTGAAAAAATTCACCTATTTTTTTGTTTTGTAAACTCTAAAAAACATACAATATTCCAAAAATAACTAGATCCTGGAGTGATACTTTTCCATGTTGTTTCATGGACCTAAACTCCGTCTATTATATATTGTGATATCTTCTACTAAACAAAGGTTCTCAATAAAATACAAAATCTGTAAAATCAATACAATTTCACTTATTTAGCTCCTCTGAATATCTTGGTGTTAAAATCCAAACTGTCTCAACCCCCCAACATGTTTCAACATGACATTCCTTCATAATGAAATTCACAGGGTTATTTTTCAATATATATATTCTTTAATTATTCTTAATTTTCACCACACAGTGAAGAACCCATATGTAATAAAAAATAAATCCCAAACTAATTACATGTGCTGGTGTAAAAATATATTTATTACTGTCCTCCATTCATAGCACACAAAATACACATTATAAAGTACACAATATTTTGGCTTATTTGTATGGATTGGTGATGTAGTGAAATAAAAATCCGTAGTCATACTTGACTACATATTTTAATGTTTTGAATAAACCAAAACACTGTGTTCTTTATAATTACATTACATCACTTTTCAAATTTTTTGCAGTTTAATTTCATATAATTTTTATCATTAACAAAATATTGATAATTGGAATACCTTTAATTTTTAGGCTTTTTTCTCCATGATTCAACACAATTATACCTCTATTAAGTTCACATGCCAACTGATTAAATTGTGTTATGTGAGGACCCCTGAGTAAGTCGACATAACTAAAATAAACATTCAATCGATAATAATTTCTACATCTATATTACATAGTTACACATCATGTCATGATTGTTATCATTATGGTGTATTTTTTTCTCAATCATATAAATATTATATTGGTTTTTAAACCACCCAAAATCATCATCTAGTACCTCACATGAAAATAATAATATATATTAATCACATCATAACTTATAAAGTAAATATTTTAAAACACACTCAAATTATCTCCTTATTTCATGAAATTTCTTTATAAAACTATTAGTTTGACTCCATTTAAAATATCTTCCATATGACCTCTATAGTGGTTTTAGATCTCCATCACTTGAAATAACATGATGAACCAAATACCCCCCATACCATGTTTTTCATTTCTACACTTCCTCAACAAACAGAATGGGGTTCCCTTTTGTTTGGCTTCTTATTCAATTATTCACCAATTCCACCATTTCTCGTCAATTATTTCATATCCTTCTATCATTAAAATTAATTTAAAACACCTCCAATAGTAATTGACAAAAAATATAATTCACATCCTATGGTTCAAATATTTTCGCCAACTATATTTTTTATCAATTCAATATTAAATTAACCTATAACATGTAACATTATTTATTAGAAATAAATATATGGATTTATAGTGAATTTTATTCCTCCATTTAGAATGAAAATCAAGGGATAATTTTATCTATACATTTCTTTATGATTTGTATCTCTTAGACACATAAATTCATGTGGATATTGTAAATTATTTCATTTTTTCAGAATATATTAAGAAAAATTTCTATCATTTTAATTATGCTTTGGGATGATTCATGATTAATTTATTTGTTTGAGGATTTTTTTATAATAAAAAATGGGTATTAGATGTTTTTGGGGGAAAATAAACCATAATTCCCTTGGTGTAGGTTGTGGTGATCCCTTGTAAGAAAATATGAAATTGAGAAGTGGACGGACAAGGTGTGGCCATCGATGTGGTGCTTAGGGAATGAAAATATATTCCATGGGAAGAGTGACGTCACCATGACTATAGTTGAGACCATGATGAATGAAAATACTGAATAACATAGAAACCAGACTTAGGGGCTCCCTATTTGACTTGGTATGTTATGACCACCCTAACCCTAGTGTAGGAAATATTAGAGGGAATGTTGATTTTGATTTAGTTTTGAAATGGGTGAAACCATCAAGCTTCTTTTAGGATATTTTTTTTAAAACTAGAATCATTAAATTTTAAAATATGGGATTCCAAATTAATTTTCAATAAAATAATCTTTATATATTAATTAATTTGTCCCTCTGTTGATTTTTCCGGTTAATTTATAGATGACTTCCTGTAGAACATATGGTGAGTTGGTCATCCCTCGTTTCTTAGAGTTTCTGATGTTAATAAATATTATTTTTCGTTACCTCCTATCTAAGCATTGCTGTTAGAATTGATCCATGGAATATGTAGGATCTCCTTTTTGAATATTAACTATAGAAACCTCATCTCTTCTTCATTGTATTTCATTTTCTGAGGGAGTAATTTCTCATTCCATCAACCAGAATTAAATACTACTATTGAATGTAGTGGTTAAAATTAGTTAAGTGTTATTTATTACACAATTATTGATTCTTTAATGATCTAAAATATATATAACACCTAGATATTTTAAAATAATAACATTTTTTTCAATATCTTTTATTACATGAAACACAAAATTTTTATTACGTCATATGCAAAAATGAGATTAATCGAAATGTAAAATATTATTCAAATATTATAATTTTAGTTATAAAAATTTCAGTAAAATCTAGGGTATTAATAGTTTTAACGAAATTATAAAATTTCTTATTATAAATCTATTAAAAAAATATTTATTATTTATAATAATAATAAATGATATCTTAAACATATTTAAAAAAAATAATGTTTAGTAACGGCTTGTGAAAATAATTTAAAATTAGTTTTTACCAATTTTTGAAAATTTATACGAATGAATTAAATTTATTTTTGAAATATTAATATCATCATTATTTTAGGATGAATTGTTGATATTTATTTGAAATGATTTATTTTATGAAGAATAGTGAAGAATACTGAATAGTAGATGAAAAACACATTTTCATTTAAATAAATTTTAATGTAACATTATTTTTTTATTTTGTTTAAAAATAAAAATTGTTATATTGTATATATAATCAAATAATTAAGTTATTATATTAATTTTAATATTGAATATCGATAAAAAAACATTTTAGGCTTTTGAACATTTTCACCTTAAACCCTTGTTTCTTATCATGTATGTAAGAATAATTTTAAATTAAGTATATAGAGTTTAAAGAATTAAATTTACAAAATCGGATTCTATATTTGCAATAAATAGAGTTTAGAATTTATAAAAAGCGCATCAAAAGTATTGACCAAAATGAATTGTGAATGCAGTAAAAATTAATTACTGCAGTTTTGGAAAACATGGGTTTAATGGGGGATAAACAAAAAGATAATAGTACAGAAGAACCATCCATATAATAGCCTAGAACTAGAAATACTAGGTCCTAGAAAAAAGTTATTAACATTGCATTTTTGTATCTGCATAAAATAATTTTGAACCAATTTTTTTCATCAAAAGCATACAACCTTAAAAGAGAAACATAGATCACATACATTATCAGGAAAATTTTATGTTTATAGATTGATAGGATTAGAGAAAATTCATAAATTAACAATTCAAATGACATTAAATGATCATTTATCCCACCTAACCCATATTTTATTTTTCACACAGATATATCGTCACCATCCATATGATCCCTTCTTAACATAACTCATTCAACATCATTTCTATAAAATTGTGGAAAAGGTAACATAAGGCGGGTGAGTACAGATGCTTCATAATGGTAAAAGAAATCCTTTAAAATATTATTTTATCAATTAGATTTTTAAGATAACAATTGTATGTTGACATAATCATAGTACAAGATAGAATAATTAAACAACTCAACAACATAAATACCCGAATAATCAATATGAAAACATGGGAAAGGAAAGAGTAATCTAAAACAACAATAAAAGGTCAAGTGATATCAATCTAAATTATTAGAAATATTAAAAACTCATTAAAATATATTAAATTTTTTTTGGTAATTTGTAGCATCACTTTCATTAAACCAGTTGATAACCCTTTTAATATGAATAACCATACGGCTGATTTCCAATATTATCATTACCCAATTAATTAGAAATATATACAGGGATCACATTGTTCTATATAGATCACCTCATGTTAATATATAATTGTAATTCCCAGTGATCTCTGAACCACCCCATGTTTTTCTATAATGTTATTACACAACACTGTCTCGGCCACCCTTTGTTATGAATTAACTAACTTACCTGATACTATTTGGGATTCCCCAAAGTTTATAATTTCCAAGAACAAAAAACCTAGATAAGTCTCATACAAAAAATCATTATTAAATTTCCAACTTTCTTAACCTAATGAAAATAAGTGTTTACCACGTCAATCTCTTTGATGAATTATTAGACCATGGAAATGAAACATGTTTCCTAGGAATCTCATTGAATCATTTATATCTTGTGCAAAAGAATTGGGTTCCATAACCATATATATATAAAATTATTAACCCATGTGAAATAAATTAGATCAATGAAAATCCCTTTGAATCATGATTAACCAATGGAAAAGATACGAGTTCAATAACAATAACTTTGAAAAATTATGAGCCCATGGAAAAAAGGTGTGTTCTATAACAATCTCTTTGAAACATGATTTACCAATGGAAATGAAATGGGATCCTTAAGAATATTTTTGATACATGATCAAAACATGGAAAATTAAAGGTTTCCATAATAGTATCATTGATACATGAATAACGCTATAAAATAAATGGGTTTCAAAAAATTCTATTTGAAACATGGTTAAGCTGTGGAAAAAAGTTACTTCCATAACCAGAACTATGAATCAATCTTAATCCATCCATAAAACAATGAGGTTTGTATCAAGTAAAAATATAACTGGTGTTGAATATGTAAAAATAATGAATTTTGGTCTTTATGAGTGTAAATACAATTAAAAACATTAAAATAATTACCGAGGAAAATAATCTCTAAACATTTCAAAGGATACCATACAACTTTGAAACATTTTAATCATAACCCCCAAAAAGAAATAACGTCAAATGAATCATAATATATTATAAGATTAAGGATATTCGTGATATATCATGTTAATGGAAGATTATAAATACCTCATAAAAGAAGATAGATATATAACATAACAAACATCACAATGAAGAAAAATTTTGGCAGCAATCCATTACCGATTTGGTAACTCTGTAACTATAAACCCCATGAAATACAGATCATAAAAACAATATATAAAACCCCAAAAATTTAAGGACAAGAATAATAAAATACATTCAAGGTCATTAAATACACACCAAAAAATATAAGTGGTGAATTATGAATATATCTCACAAATATAATATTTAGATGAGGAACAACCTTAAAAATATTGATCGATTTTAGTGAGAATAAATGTATTAAATAAATCACATATCATTGAGGAGGTGGTAGTCCACATGTCAAAAAATGAAGTTATTATATTCTAAAAAATTAAAATCATGAATATATGTGTTATATAATAATTATATAAATATAAATACATAAAAAATATTAAATATGTCATATAAAAATAATAATTACATCATTATTTCTAACCTCAGGAGGTTATAACAGAAGAATGAATGACATCGGCTCCTGAGGATGTACTAAGTCATACACACGAATGAGGATTAAATATCCTAATTTATAGATGTGTGTGAAGGTATGGGTAAAAACATAAAAAACTATTTATATTTTAGATAATGATGTTTTTATATAATAATTTAATAAGAACACTTTAAGTAGTATGAGAAAGAAATAAATCCAAATTGATCATTATGTAATGGTATCTCTTTTTCAGGTAACTCCTTTTGGTTTACAAAAAAGGACTTACCTAGAACTATTTCTAAATATGTGAGGATTCTATGATTAGAGGAGGTATTTTTGGAGCTTATTGTGATAATTTTTGGGTAATTTAAATGGATTGATATCTATGAAGAAGTGGGGAGGGTGAGTTGCTTTTTTGAGTAAGTGGGGAGTGAAATGCTTATAAATATAAAAAGGAAAAAATTAATGGTATGTCCCCATTATATAATATGAATCCAATATTGATCCAAAATAATTAATGTGTATATATGGTTGAATTATTTCCATAACATTGGGGTTTTATATGTTTCTAGGTCAATTTTTTTTCAGATTAATGTTTAACCGATAAGTCGACACATTTTTACCTTAATCATAGTAATAAATTTTACTAAATTTATTGGTCAAAAACAAGGCTCACCTTAAAATACCTTGTATGTTATTATAATTACAATTATGGAATCCAGTTCTCCAAATTTAAAAAACAAAATTAGAAGAATTTAATTTAAAATTTAATCCCTCAGACAATATGTGATAGAATGATTTCAAGAGAAAAGTTTATAAGTTTGAAATATTTTTATATCTAATTTCAATGTAATAATAGTTCAAATAACCTAAATTGGTTTAAATTATAAAAATTTGGTCTAATTTTCCTTTTAAACAAATTAAAAATAAAATTTAACACTAAAAATTATTTAGACAAAAATTAATTTTTCAATTAAAATTATGAGTTATTAACAAATCATCAAAATACGAAAGTTCTCATAAAAATAAAAAAACACACCTAAAGTAATTTTTTATATTATGATCTTAAATTTTTTCCAATAAAAACTATAATTTTTTCAACTAATTTTTTTTAAAAAAATGACTCTACAATTAAAATGAGGTAAAAATGACTTTAAAAAATATTAATATTTTCAAGATCCTTTTCATAGGTTTACAAAATTATATTACCAAACAGGACCATAAGAAATGAAAATGTAAATATATATAATTTTTGATTATAATTTAATCCTTTAATCAATTTCCACAAAAATATAATCATTTCTTTAAATGATGAGTATTCAAGATGAATTTTTAATTTCTGAAGCACTTAAATAAACTTTTAAGCACCACATGACCATAAGAAGGGTAGTCCAGCTATTCCACCTATGTTTATGAATTAAAAAATAAAATGGTTATCATAGGGTAAGATAATTCAACGAAAAACATTTATCCTTCAAATGATAAAATAATATTAAAAATTTCACCGTATAACCCATAGTTCATACTAAATTATTCAATAAATAACTATCCTTAACATCATTTTATCATTTCTTAATAATGTTTCAAACCCAATGAAAACAAGGATTTGGCTGTATAATCTTAAAATATAAATCAACCATTATTCTTCATATAAAAGTCCATATGTTTCCAAAATAAACATAATCATAACCTATAATATTTTGTATAATGACCAGGACATCATGTACGCCAGTGGTAGGTGCTACTTCCATGTCGCCCTTTAGTTGTGGGTTTATGTCCCATGGCCTTTCCATATATGATAGGTTTTCACCCAAACTTTGATGTTTCCTTTTTTCATTAATCATGAAAAACAAATCCTTCCTAAAAATACTTCACAGTTTTCATAGGGGTTACAGATACCTCAACCAAAAAATGTCTTTAAAATGTATATGATAACCCCAAATTTTGTAGTACTTCACAACCAAAAGTAGGGTGTCCCATGACTTTGTAAATATAATCAAACTCAATTTTATTATCCTTTGAAGATATCCATAAATCTTAAAATAACATCATATAATAAATCATAATCTCTAATGTTATCTAAACTGACCTCTTATACCAAATTTTACATCCCAAAACCAAAAATTTCAGATCATTTGTTTAAATCTACATCTTTATGTTTATGGATATGATGCCTATAATTATTATCCCATTATTTTCATAAAAATAATTAAAACCAAAAATGAAAACATGGATTACTTCTATTATATATGACCATGTAGGTTTATAGTTGTAGATAACTAGTAAAAACTCATACATAAAAAATTTCCAAGACATTAAATGAGAATGACTTCCACTTGACCAAACTTTTATTTATCACAATTATATATCATCATCGTATATATAAAATACCTTCCATACATAACTAGTTCAATAAATTTTTATTAGAAAAATATAAAATCAAATATAAGATGGGTGATCTCAATTACCAGGTATGGTTAATCGTAATCATTAACAATAAAATGTCATCATTGAGCATCAAAAGATTATAATGGTATGGGAACATAATAAAAGTACAACAGAAAATACTAAATGATCTCAACTGTATAAATAACTAAATAATCATATGATAAATCATATAAAAAACAAGATTTATCAAAATAAATAATCAAAATCTATGTGATGTCATTATTGATCATTTAAAATATTATACCCTCACAATGAGAAATTAAAACTGTGGTTCTAAAATGGAGAATCACATTTATTATTCTTTTTAAAAACCATTTAAAGAATGTTTTAATTGGAATAAACATACAATCAACTATCAAAATTATAATTATCCAATTCATTGTAGAGCTATAATGGGATCACCTAGATTTATCTATTCCACCCCATGTTAAGATATAATGAGATTTCCTAGAGCTATCCTACCCATCCCATGTGAATCTACAAAGGGAATAACTGACAATATGTAGGCCACCACAAGCTCAACTGTATTGGTATTACTTGATGATATATGGGCCATCCCATCTTGTAAGATTTTCATGAAGAAAAACATGAATAAAAACCATGAAAACCCAATTATTCATTTTTCAACTGGATTAAACCATGGAAAATAAATTAGAATAATGTAAATAAATTTGAAACAATGTTTAAATTAGTGAAAAGAACTAGGTTTCCTGTAAATCACATTGAAACATGGTTATCCTATGGAAATTAAATAGGTTACCCACCAATAACATTATACACAAATCACTTTTATAGATTATTAACCCATGGAAATGAAATGGGTTAAATTAAAATCTCACAAATAATGATTAACCCATCTAAAAGGAATGAGTTCTATAAAAATCTATTTGAAACATTATTAACTCTCATAAATTAAATAGGTTAATTAACAATATCTTTAAAATATCATTGAATCATTGGAGACAAATAGGTTCTATAATAATATCTTTGATAAACTATTTACCAATATTAAATAAATTGGTTCCAAAATAATCTATTGGAAACAAGGCTAACTGTGGAAAAGAAAGAAATTTTATAGCAATCTGTTGGAATCAACAGCCATCCCTAAATAATGAGGGTGGAATCGATTCAAAATATCCCTAGCAGAGGATATGTAATTAAACGTTTTTTGATGTTTATGAATGGATTTATCATTAAATATAATTAAAAACATTCTTGAGGAAAATAACCACTAAATATTCCAAAGTGTCCCATACCACATTAAAACATTTGAACTATAATATAAATGAAGAAAAAATGGTACTAAAAAATTATAATATCATGTTAATAAGTATATTAATGATGCATCATTTCAGAGGATAATTATACACATCTCATAAAATAAGATAGGTGTATAACATTACTAATATCTCAAAGAAGGGAAATTGTGGGAAAAATAAAATATAACTTTGGTATCATCAAAAACATAAACCCTATGAAAGAGAGATCTTAAAAATGATTTTTCCAAAAAAAAATTAAGGTTACAAATTATGAGATACATTATTTGGCTCTATATAGACCACAAAACAAATCTAAGTGGTTAATATGGAATATATTTTACTAAAATAAATGTGAAGTGTGAATAACCTTTTCAATGATCATATCATTATATTGACTATAAATTTATGAAATAACTATGTCTGATATATTTATCCACAATATATATTTTTAAATATATTATAAAACAATTATAGGTAATTGAATACATATTATTTTTATAATATAACCAATGGAATATATGTTTAACCCAAAACATATAAATTGAGTTTAAAAACCCCTTACCTCAAGTCTGATTTGTCATTATTTCTAATATATATTCCTGAATAAAAAATTTAGGTTATTTTTTTACAATATTAATAATTTTCAACATTATGTTTAATTTTAGTTCACTTATTATAATTTTTTATACAAGTACTTAAACAATTATTATTACTTCAATTTTTTTACTATATTCTGTTTAAGTATCAGAAACTATTAAGGTTGGTTGTCTATGGTAAAAGTGGCCATTATATATAAATTTAAAGAATAATAATCATGAATTAATTATCATATTTATAAATAAATAATAGTTTTAAAATCAATCATGAATGATGGTTAGTGAAAATGAACCAATGTTACAATAATGAAGACTATAATCCCTATAGACACCTTAGAAACATTCTCATTTTTCAATGATCATTAGTCGATGAAGCTAAGTAACATTCATATTTCAATAATGATAATTATATCATAATTTACATATTATTAAATAATATTTACTTATATATAGAATTATTGTGATTTAAAAGTAATCACATCACTTCGAGGAGGTGGTAATCCACATGTCCCAGAATGATGTTTTCACTTTTTTACTGTGTGAAAAGATAATAATGAAAATGATATATTATATTTAAATAAATATAATTATATAATTAATATAATATATGTTTCATTTTTATAACATATTTTTATTAAAAAAATCCATAATACATTCCATGTAATGCATGAAAAAATAACGTCGCCATGAGGAGGTGGTAGTCTGTACGTCCAAAAATAATGTTATTATACTCCCACAAAGTGTATGTCATGAATTTATGTGTTATCTAATAATTAAATAAGAATAAATAATTCATATATATTACATATATCATATAAAACATTAATTACGTCATTATTCTGATCCTTGAGTGGTGATAAGGGATTAATGAATATTATCTATTTATGTGAAGCTACTCCACTGTATACAAGAATTATGATTGTTTATCCCATATAATGGAAATGTGTGAATTTTATTGTAAAAACCCTTAATTAAAAATTTATTAATATATTTATAATAAATATTTTTTTATATAATCTCTTAATAATACTGATTGAAGTGGATGATGAATGAAATAAAAAAAGTTATAATTGAAGTATATTACCGTTTTTTCGAGTAACTCCTTTTGTTAAAAAAACATCCTTGTATTTATTTATTCCCAATTTTAGATTTCTTGGATGATATTTTGGATGTGGTAAGATTATTTTGTTAGGGTTTGGATGTTCCAAACGTATTTTTGTGTTTGATGAAGTCGGAAGGGTTATAACTTTTTAATTATAGAGGGGGAGTGACAATATTTTAAATATAAAAATTTAAACACTATTTCGTGGTCTCACCTAAATCATGTGACTCAAATAATGAAATAATTTGTGAAAATTGAAGATATGGTTGAATGATTTCCTGAAAATTGGTTTTATACAGGTTTCCAGGTCATTTTTACAATTAATAATAATGTTTTACGAATATGTATAAACATTTTTATCATTATTGGTATAATTAATATTAATTACATTCACTTGTATTTTTGGTCAAAATTAATTTTATATCACTAGAAATTATATATTATAATTATTCCAAATATGTAATCCATTTTTATAAATTCCAATCACATGTGGATGAATTTAATTTAAAAATTAATCTTGTACATGGGAAATGGCAATGTGGTTTTTAATTGAAAAGTACAAATCATTAAAATGTATTTATGTACTAATTTCTATGTGAAATTGATAAAAATGTACAAAAATTATTTAAATGATATAAAATTTATCTAATTATACTTTTATTTCAATTTAAAATATAATTAAACACTTTAAAATTTATGATTAAAAAATAGTTTTTAATTAAAAATCGGTGTCATTCAATATTCCTTAAAATATGAATGTCCATAGAAAGGAACAAATAATTAACCCCATGTAAATTATGATATTAATTTTTTAAAAACTATGTTTATTTTTTCAAATAATAAAATTGGAGTGTCCACATTTAGTTTTAAAATAGGTCTTTCTTTAAAATGTGGTAAAGCTTCCTTTTAAAAATATAAATTTTGTTATGCTTAAAATTAGATTTATTCTAATCAAAAGACAATAAAACATATTGGATGAATTTAAAAACATTTGATTAAATATAAAAATTATAAATTTCATTAATATGTTTCACATGCAGTTATTAATATTTTTAATTAAGATAAAACTCTATTCTAGTTATAAAGATTGTTTTTTCAAAAAAACACAACCTTTATGTACAATTTGACTTTTTTCCATTTTTGATTAATTATTAACCAATTAGATAATTTTAAAAAGTTTTGTAAACTATAATTTTAATAATTTAATTTATCATATTCAATCACTTCATTATAATGGATAGGTGATGACAATATTATTACATATTATTATTATATTGTTGTTTTGTAAAACATAGTTTTGTGTACAATAAAATCAAAACCATTCATTGTGTGTAACAAAAGATGTAAAATAATTCAAATTAACTACAAATAATATACTTCATAAAATCGTGGGATATAAAAATACAATTTTAATAAAACTATTGGATAGAAATATTTATTCCATTGACACTCTATGGTTCTATAATGTCCCATTTTGGACCCTTTAAATATTTTAAAAATGTTGTAGCACAAAATTATTTTTAAAAAAACCTAAATTTCCCTCCCCATATTATAAAATTCCACATATCATATCTCTTTTTCACACCATAAAAACTCTTTAGATTATCTGATACCTACCTGAATAAAATCCCAACATCTCTACCCTCAACCTAGAATCCTCATATTGGGAATAAATCTACAATAGGAACGTTTAGTGAGAACCCTTTAAGGATACCTGAAAGAGATGCCATTTTCTTCGACGAGTGTGTTTATATTTATTCTTTCTCCAGTCCCTTAAATTATTTTTATACCATGCTAATATAAAAACTTCCTTATCTTCTATATACATGAATTTTGTGATAATAAGGTAATTTCATACATCCATCTCCACTTACATCAAATACATTATAAAATATTCATTCGTGTGTACAAATGACAGCTGCCTCATGAACTGATGTAATCTATAGTTCCATTACAACTTTTAATGGTTGGTTAATATAATGGATATAATGGATATATATATATATATATATAACTTTAACCATTATTATACCTCTATAGTAAAAACTTCATAAACCAAGTCGGGATGCCTTGTAACATAACACCCACCATGAACTGAGATATGGACTGAAGGTAATTCTCGATCCCAATAGGCAATATACTAGTATTGGTCCTCAATGTAATCCCATGGGAATTAATAATCAAATTAAAAATAGGATCAAGATACAAAAAACTGAGGACACAAGAAAAATACAGCTATTGAATATTGATAAATATACAAACTCATACAAATAAAAAAGTAGGTGAACATAAAAAATTTATAAAAAAATGAGACTGAACCACATTGACCTAATCTCCACATGACCACTAGGTCATCACCAACCACAAGAACAAAATCATCTAAAGGAAAAAATGAACCAGAAACATAAAACTACAAAATATCCCAGGTTTAATAATGCTGAGTGGATGACGTTGGGTGTGATCATAAACCGATTAGTAGGTAATCCCTACTGATTCTAGTGATTTCAATTCCATAAACATTCATCAATAATTTTTTTTTAAATATATGAAAAAAAGTTTTAATCATTTTAAAAATCTATTTAAATATTTCCCAGACATTATTTTTTGAAATTGCACACACAACCTTCATTAATTTTTTTTAACAGTTGACAACCTAGTTCAAAAATCAAATCAAATTAAAAACCCACACTAGATCTCGCAAAGAAAAAGTTAGTGATAAAAAAAATGAAAAACAAAGAAGCCATAAACTATAAGGGATATTATATAAATGTAGTATAAATAAAAAACATATTTATTGTAAATACTATGAACTTCATAAACATATATAGAGAAATCACTGTACTTTCTCTATTCAGACTCAACTATCTGCATATGGTGAAATTCCATAGTCAGCTCCATGTATGACTTAAATCAAAAAATGATCTTTTATATCAATTGTTTACCAATACCTTATCTCAAAATTACAAATGGTACAACATCTAAAAAAACAATTGAATCCACTTTTAAAGTCATATGAACCAAAAACAAACCATTTATAAATCAAGGATCTGTTTTAGAAAAAGAATAAGGGTAGGGAGGAGAATCCTTGGAAACAATATTTCAATGAAGAACCAAATTTATCAAGGATACAAATGGGCCTCATGAAACTATGAATAACATAAAATTTTAAATATAATAAAAACAATATTTTTATAATCCTAAAACACTAAAATATTTTTTAAGAAAACCCAAACCAACATTCAATGACACTCTTCATGTTTCAATGAAATCACCAAAAACCCTTTTTAAAGGAATAAAACTTCAATTTAAAACTATAAATTAATCCATAAAAAATTCTCACACAATGAAAGTCACCAATATCCACATACAACATCCAATTCACAACCCAACCACATTACCAAAACATAAATAAGGGAAAACTACCGACAAATCACTTATTTTCATTTTAAAAGATCAACATTCATTTAATTAAACAACTTGTCCACATTTAAATATTGTAAAATTTAAATAAAGCCTTTATAAAACAATTAAAACCAATTTTTCCGTGAAAAAAATCTAAAAAATTTATAAATACAGACCACAAGAAATATAATAACATTTTTAAATCATTAAAGGGATGGTCAAGAATTAAGGGAATGTGACAGAAAGGAAATGGATGGAAATGCCTACCTCAACAACATGCTAATCCAAAGAGACATCATGAAAAAGTAATAATACACCCAAATAGATATTCTACACACTATATCATCAAATAAATCAATCTTTTTGATATAAACCTTATCCTAGCGTTTGGAAAAGAGATAACCCACCATGAAAACACCATGGAACAAATAAAATAGGAGGAGGAGTAGAGGTAGTATATTAACAACTCAAAGAAAAATACCCAGAATCCATATATGAGATTCAATGGTGGAATGGTAGTATGGTCGGAGGGTCTCCTAGGGAGACCCTCTTTCAACAAGTTTGAAAAAGGTCATAGAAAACTAAAAGGGGGTTAAAATAATGGAGGGGAAAAAGTGTAATTTCAAAATTTCAATTTCCTGGGATCTCTGATGGTTTGGCTGTATAGTTTAAAAAATTGTGATAATACCACGAGTACCCAAATGGAGAGAAGGGGAAACCTGTTATGGTAGACCACATAGTATCCCAAACTATGTGCCAACCGTGATAAATTAAACTGTTAAAATTCAAATCCTTAATGCAGAGTTTCCACACGATTTTATCTAATTGTGCGAATGACATGCACCTGTGAACGAACAGCTGCATCACGCTATATTGTTCACCCATGAAATCAAAAAGTTTATCCAAATCCCTGTTAAAATAATTAAAGTCAAACTATGTAAGAAGAAATTGAGTTGGGAATATTGTCTACCTTAACACGTTTCTTAGTTACCCCACAAATCATGCACCTAAATCATGAAAAATCCAAAAGGCCAAATGAAACCATAAAATCTAAAAAATTCAAAACGAGAAATCAACCAAAACCCCAGTAAAAATATCGTAAATTAAGAAAATAATAAAATAAAATAAATTCCATGATCGGGGAGTGAAAGTTATCCACAAAACAAACAATTTATTCCCCCATAAAGTCACCTAGACACATGAGGGACGAGTTCAATCCAAAAAACGAATGAAACCGAATAGATCAATGAACCCCCGGGTGATATTCAACTCTATAAATCACTCCCAATATACTCTATGAGAAACCAAAACAGGAAAAATAACTGGAGAACATGTGGGGGTTATCTCTAACACAATAACCTTACTAACTCCACCAACACTAAATCTCCTATCATGGAATCACCATCATAGGATCTCCTGTAACGCCCCGACCCAAGCTACCCAGAGTCGGTGCATTACTTCGTAACATTGGCATGATCACAATAGATCAATTCTCGAAAGACTGATTAGTTTAGTAGACTTGGAAACACTAGATACATTCATAAATGTTACATTACATCATAAGGTGAAAAACTACAATAACAAAGTCTCCATAGTCCACACTCATATCCTCTTCTGACTATCCCTGCAGGTCATTCATAAAATACTTCTTCACATCCAGGAAAATATTAAAACATTGAAAGGGGTGAGCTTAGATGCTCAGTAAGGATAAAAATATTGCGAAAGCTTTCATAAATAAACATAAACATTTAAGGCAATGTATAACTAAAACAAAAGCCTTTTAAACTTGAACATCAACATAATATGGCAAAAGTAAAATGAGATAATGCCATTTACTTCTTCACATGGAAATTCTACTAGTCGAATAATCACAAGAAATATCAATAACCACTTTCATAATGATGGAATGGATAATTCCAGACTATCATAACCACGTATCCAAGGCCTCGTGCCAAGACCACAAATAAGATTTTGTCAAGGCCTCGTGCCAAGACACTTGTTTGTCTCATGAGACCTGCAGATGCAATATTTTTAGAAGATACTTACGTATAAAATTGCTCAAATATACTCCAGTGTTTTTCTGAAAACATTATGCAAGCTTATGAAAACAAAATAACTAATTTTGAGACTTCTCGACTAATTACAGGCCATGATGGGTCCACGCCCAATCTCTTCCTCTCTACCACACTCGAGAGTCGGGTTTTCTGAAAACATTTTTAAGCTTGCGTTAAATACATATACATTTGCACTAGATTTTCATATATTGGATAGAAATATCTCTTTTTTGAAATCATTTAAAAATCACATAATTATAAAAGAAACCCTTTTGAATAAACGTAAAAGTCAAAGGGGTTTATACACCGTATAAAAGAAAGTTGTGTATAAAACGAAATATGCCTCAATGAAAAGAGATTTGAGACGAATTCCATACGAAGATCATTTTTTTGAATAAAATCGATCTATTATGTGTATTTAGTATAAGTAAACATAAGGAAAGTAAAAATACAAGATAGGGCATAATAATATCATGACATAATTTGAAAGTAGGAGATTAACCCAAAGAATGGAAATTGGGTTAAGAAGTTCCCTTACCTTGTGTACGACTTGATTCGACCGTTCTTTAACCTCTTGAAAACTAAACTAGAGTTAATATATACTTTATTAAGAACCTTTTTCAAGTTCATTATCCCTTTTATATCACTTATTACAATGTTATGAACATTATGTAATTATTTAAGTAAATAACGGTCGTTTTGTCGATCTTTGGTACTTGAGTCAAAAATAGACTTCTTATAATTACGAGTTGTTCATGTGGTGAAATATCCATTACATCCAGAATTATATTCATGATATAGATATCATATATCTCATATATATCCAGTATATACATTCATTCATAATATTACATGACATTTAGAGGTAAGAAATGAAATGCACCATTCATGGAGACGGTAAGCCGTACGTACGCATGAACGCTACTTTCATTTCTATTTAATATTTAATGGAATGAAGTTATAATTTTATAAAGTTATAATATAATTCCAGTATAATATAATGTATAATACCATTTACTCCATCCTTTATACATCCCACATATGGCATTAACGATTCAAATCACTTTGAGGGGGCGGTAGTCCGCACTTCCTAAAATGAAATTATCGCGTTTACCCATAATGGAAATCATAAAGTATGCCATAAATGAGAAATACAGAAGTATAAGGAAAACATAAACATAATATATATATCATATATGAAAATAGTGTCATCAAAATGGCCACCATTATAGGTGTTAAAAGAATTTGAACAATCATCGTTTTGTGAGGCAGAAATTCGCCATCCACAGAAAAAGTATGTTCTTTAACCATTAGATGTAGGTGTGTGTAAGTGTAGCTCGAATCCTTATTATAAAAACATGCTAGTAGATTGAGGATACTGGTGTTGTTACAGAAGAAAATAATAAAAAGAGTTTAGGGGGTTTGAGAAGCAAAATAAAACAAAATAACATAAGAGAAATCACTACCTTTAAAATGGGTAACACTTTTTGATTTGAGGAAAAGGCTTCCTTGGGAAGAGTTCTGCCCAAAGTGAGGCTTCTAGGAGTAAGAGGGGGAAGTTGGGAGAGTATTTGGGTAGAGGTTGGCCGAGCCAAATGGCTTGAAAGTGTGAATGAGGTGGTATAGGTGGGAGCCTTTTATAAGAGGAGAGGAGGGGCACTCTTGGAATGTAAAGAAAAGTCACTTTATTATAAAATGAGTTTCGGATTTTAGAGGTCCCACACTTATATAATTTGAGGATAAGGTGATAAGGGTTCTAAATCCACCCATCCAATAGGTTTTGGACATGTTTAGGTCTTAGATATTACATTATCTTTCCATTTTATTTAAATCGTTAAATAATGAGGTCATCGTTGCATCATCATGATGTCATAAATAATTTAATTTATTTAATGTCTAAAAATTATAAAAAAGAACTATGATGTAGGAAATATTTTTAGATTTCCAATGAATATTTATAGTCAAAAATATGACTTGTATAACCTCATGTAAAAATTGTTTTAGTAAAACATTTCATGTTTGTGTCATTTTTTTAACTTTAACAGTAAATAAAAGGTATTTATGTCATTTTCCAACTAAAGTGGCTCCATGGGGTCCCCAAGTTGACCCATGGATTGTCTTGGTGGGCCATGGAATATCCAATTAGGGTTGGACATGTTTCAAGCTCATCTCATATTATTTAAACATTATTTTTACCTTAAACTACACTAATTACCTCTAATCGTGATTAAGAACTTAAAAGTTACTATTCACCAAAAATTATTTTAATCCCATTAAACCACATTTTAAATCCTAATGACAACCATGTATGTCGGATTTTTGAAATATAAAACACAGAAGTGGTAATATTTCATTTAAACGAAAAATCAGTTATTTAACTACCACTTAGTGGTTTCACTATTCATAAAAAATTGAAGTTTTTCAGAACAATGCCAAAATTTCACCCTAAGCTATAATTGATATTCCGAATCCAAAAATGATGTCTATTTTACAAAATTCAAAACATATAAGTTGCATTAATTAAATTTATAATTAATTCCTGCTGTCACAACAAATAGAGTGTTTTTAAGAAACAATATATATCAAAAGATTGACAATTGTTTATGTCCAATTTCAAAGTGAAATTAATTCTAATGACCACCATTGGATAAAATGGTAAAAATATATTCTAATTATACTCTAAAACCACTCAATAGTATCATTTATCACTATAAATTATTTTGATTAAAAAAGTTGTTTTTAAGTATTTTTCACTATTCATAAAAAAATGGAAGTTCTCAGAAAATTACAAAAAATTTATCTTAGGATAATTTCGATATTACGAATACAAAAATGAAGTCCATTTTGAAATATAACATTTCCATAATTTTAAAAAGTTGGTATTATTATTCATAATGGCTACTTTGATTAGTTGCGGTGTGTTAGAACTCGAAGTTGCGTACAATGCAAGCTATTGCATCATTGAATGAGAAGCGTATCATGGAAGCTCGGGGTGTTACATTCTCCCCTCCTTCAATAAATTGCGTCATCGCAATTTGAAATTTTTCTTTGAATATAAAAGGTTAAAAATAGAAAATACCTTTGTGGAAAACCAACATCGGAAATAAGGTTAATAAAATTTAGCCTTAATAAGAGGGAAAGGGAAATGAAAAAGTCACCACCCAATTATGATCTCAATAAGGAGAACATTGGTGGAAATTAGAGACATATAATTGGAGGAAAAACGTAAATATTTGTAGGGAGTGATTGAGGTCATCAATCACAAACAATTGAAAAATTGAGGGCCTCAAAGCCTTCAATCATTGATGATTTAAAATATTATCAGCTCAACAAGACGTAAGGTATTAGGATAACACATTTTTTGTTTTAATATCCCTTTACTAAAGTTTAAGAATTAATTTATTCATAGAATAATAGATAGATATATATATTTATTCTTGACAAGTAGAGTTTCAACCTTAAACTAACTTCTACCACAAACTCATTTTTCACTCAAAAAGATAATAGAACTCAAAAATATTCTATTTATCCAAATTGTATAAGGTTCAAAATATTACCACATACCATTTAGATTAGGAAAAATATTTTCTAATAACCAGGGACTTCCTGTAGGCTAGTGGTAGGAAATAAAGGCCTGTCGCACTATGGTTGTGGGTTCGATTCCTGCAGCTTTGTCCGACGCGACGGGTTATGCCCCACCCTGCAGGTTGTCCTTTTCCTAAAACTATAGTATTATAATATTCCAAAAATAATCTTCAGAAATGCTTTAGCCTTAAACAATACTATCCAAAGATCAACTTAATCCATTCCAACCTTTATAGTTATCCAAAATACCTCAGTCCAGACTTTCTCTAAAAGGTCTCAAAATTCCAAAATCAATTGTAACATCAGATTCCCCAAACAAAGTAAAGTTTTTCTTATTGTCACATACTAAAAATATGATTACCTCCATCATATTAAATCCTTAATTAAAACAACATGTACTGCAGTACATTCCTTATATATATATCACATTATTCTAATAACCAGAATATAGTCCATGAGTCCAAAAGAACCAATACATTAATTATTCCGCTTCAACTGTAGTAATAGCAGAAGATTGTCCTTGATCCCTTGGCCTTTTCTGAGGTAAGTTTCCCTGACGCTTAGGAAATTCATTTGCATAATTCCCCATTTCTCTACAATTGAAGCATTCAACATTGATAGCCTCTTTCTTTCCCTTACAATCACGCACCTGGTGACCTTTTTCTCCACATTTATTACAATCTCCCATTTCTTTTAGGCAAGTACCAGGGTGATTCTTCCCACAATTATCACATAATGGGAAATCCTTCTTTCCCTTTTTCCCTTTATCTGTCTCTTGTTCGACCGTTCTCTTCTTCTCTTGCTTTACTTTATTGTAATTAGATTTAGAGAATTTCTTTTCTGTCTTGATACCAAATGAGACAATGTCTTCATACAATGAGAAGGATTGTGATACTAAAGCTCGATGGAGAAATGATTTTAACCCATCAAAGAAACGATCAATTTTACTTCTTGGGATATGTATATAATCTGCAGCATGCCTCGCTAACCTTGTAAAGTTAGCCTCATACTTTGCGACATTATCATCCTCCTTCTGCCTCAGACTCAGAAATTGTCTTTCCATATCTGCTCGATGGTCATGAGGAAAGTATTTTTCTAAGAAAAGATCTTTGAACTCCCTCCATTCCATATTCGATATGTCATCATCTTCCTTTGTGTTTTGAATCAGCGACCACCATTGATCAGCATCTCCAGTGAGACGGTAAACTGCCATGATAACATTTTCCCTTTCACTACTCCCCAAGGGGTGGAATATTTTCTCTAATGAGTTTATCCATTTCTCAACTACTAATGGATTTGTACCCCCATTAAATGTTAGCGGTTGTTGCCTCATGAAGCAGTCTAACATTAATCCTCCACGTTGCGGATCAGGGTGCTCCATACGAGTAAGGTTATTATTCATAACCTGAGTGAGTTGTCCCAGTATAGTAATAAGTTGATCAGCACCAGTTGTATCTCCAGATCCACAATAATTATCTTGAGAAGGAGGGAAATCCCTACACGGAGTGCGTGTATTGATACGGTTTCCATTCCTTCTACTAGGCTCCATTTCTAAACAATGTCATAAACTAGATTAGTTTATGAATCAAAATACACAATTCCATACTTGTAAAATACTTAATATAAATTGAACTATTTATGGATATAATCCATAATCATTAAAATGTTTTCTTTGAGGAAGTAGGTACTCATAACCCTTCATAGTGGTTTGTAAAGAAAACCAGAATTATCCTAAGCATATCCCCCGGGAGTGTCGTAACCAAGAGTGCAGCAAGGCCCGTTTTCGTGCACCAGTTCCCGTTCGAGTCTAGCTCAAAGCGGTGTTTTCGGGTTTTACCCCTAGGTACATCTGTGCCAGACTTGCCTCTACCTGCTCGTATCCAGACAGGGATGTATTTCTCGGAATACTCACAAAATCTCTATAATACCAAAATTCTAGGATGTTCTTCTATACTAATCCTCAAAGTCTATCTTTGGGCTATGTGCTCTAATCAGAGTTTATCTAAATCTAGTTTCCAAGGTTAGTACTAAACTGCCTCTGATACCAACTGTAACGCCCCGACCCCAGCTACCCAGAGTCGGTGCATTACTTCGTACCACTGGCATGATCACAATAGATCAAGTCTCGAAAGACCGATTAGTTTAGTAGCCTTGGAAACAGTAGATACATTCATAAATGTTACATTACATCATAAGGTGAAAAACTACAATAACAAAGTCTCCATAGTCCACACTCATATCCTCTTCTGACTATCCCTGCAGGTCATTCATAAAATACTTCTTCACATCCTGGAAAATATTAAAACATTGAAAGGGGTGAGCTCAGATGCTCCGTAAGGATAAAAATATTGTAGAAGATTTCATAAATAAACATAAACCTTTAAGGAAATGTATAACTAAAACAAAAGCCTTTTAAACTTGAACATCAACATAATATGGCAAAAGGAAAATGAGATAATGCCATTTACTTCATCACATGGATATTCTACTGGTCGAATAATCACATGGAATATCAATAACCACTTTCATAATGATGGAATGCATAATGCCAGACTATCATAACCACGTAGCCAAGGCCTCGTTCCATGACCACAAATAAGATTTTGTCAAGGCCTCGTGCCAAGACACTAGTTTGTCTCATGAGACATGCTGATGCAATTTTTTTAGAAGATACTTACGTATAAAATTGCTCAAATATACTCCAGTGTTTTCCTGAAAACATTATGCAAGCTTATGAAAAAAAATAACTAATTCTGAGACTGCTCGACTAATTACAGGCCATGATGGGTCTACGCCCAATCCCTTCCTGTCTACCACACTCGAGAGTCGGGTTTTCTAAAAACATTTTTAAGCTTGTGTTAAATACGTATACATTTGCACTGGATTTTCATATATTGGAGAGAAATATATCTTTTTTGAAATCATTTAAAAATCACATAATTATAAAAGAAACCCTTTTGAATAAACGTAAAAGTCAAAGGGGTTTATACACTGTATAAAAGAATGTTGTTTATAAAACGAAATATGCCTCAATGAAAAGATATTTGAGACGAATTCCTTACGAAGATCATTTATTTAAATAAAATCAATCTATTATGTGTTTTAGTATAAGTAAACATAATGAAAGTAAAAATACAAGATAGGGCATAATAATATCATGACATAATTTGAAAGTAGGAGATTAACCCAAAGAATGGAAATTGGGTTAAGAAGTTCCCTTACCTTGTGTACGACTTGATTCGACCGTTCTTTAACCTCTTGAAAACTAAACTAGAGTTAATATATACTTTATTAAGAACCTTTTTCAAGTTCATTATCCCTTTTATATCACTTATTACAATGTTATGAACATTATGTAATTATTTAAGTAAATAACGGTCGTTTTGTCGATCTTTGGTACTTGAGTCAAAAATAGACTTCTTATAATTACGAGTTGTTCATGTGGTGAAATATCCATTACATCCAGAATTATATTCATGATATAGATATCATATATCTCATATATATCCAGTATATACATTCATTCATAATATTACATGACATTTAGAGGTAAGAAATGAAATGCACCATTCATGGAGACGGTAAGCCGTACGTACGCATGAACGCTACTTTCATTTCTATTTCATATTTGATAGAATGAAGTAATAATTATATAAAGGTATAATATAATTCCAGTATAATATAATTTATAATACCATTTACTCCATCCTTTATACATCCCACATATGGCATTAACGATTCAAATCACTTTGAGAGGGCGGTAGTCCGCACTTCCTAAAATGAAATTATCGTGTTTACCCATAATGGAAATCATAAAGTATGCCATAAATGAGAAATATAGAAGGATAAGGAAAACATAAACATAATATATATATCATATATGAAAATAGTGTCATCAAAATGGCCACCATTATAGGTGTTAAAAGAATTTGAACAATGATCGTTTCGTGAGGCAGAAATTCGCCATCCACAGAAAAAGTATGTTCTTTAACCATTAGATGTACGTGTGTGTAAGTGTAGCTCGAATACTTCTTATAACAACATCCTAGTATATTGAGGATACTGGTGTTGTTACAAAAGAAAATAATAATAAGAGTTTAGGGGGTTTGAGAAGCAAAATAAAACAAAAGAACATAAGAGAAAACACTACATTTAAAACAGGCAACACTTTTTGATTTGAGGAAAAGGCTTCCTTGGGAAGAGTTCTGCCCAATGTGAGGCTTCTAGGAGTAAGAGGGGGTAGTTGGGAGAGTATTTGGGCAGATTTTGGACGAGCCAAATGGCTTGAAAGTGTGAATGAGGTGGTAGAGGTGGGGGCCTTTTATAAGGGGAGAGGAGGGGCACTCTTGGAAAGTAAATAAAAGTCAATTTATTATAAAATGAGTTTCGGATTTTAGAGGTCCCACACTTTTATAATTCGAGTATAAGGTGATAAGGGTTCAAAATCCACCCATACAATAGGTTTTGGACATGTGTAGGTCTTAGATATTACATTATCATTCCATTTTATTTAAATCGTTAAATAATCAGGTCATCGCTGCATCATCATGATGTCATAAATAATTTAATTTATTTAATGTATAAAAATTATAAAAAAATACTATGATGTTGGAAATCTTTTTAGCTTTCCAATGACTATTTATAGTCAAAAATATTACTTGTATAACCCCATGTAAAAATTGTTTTAGTAAAACATTTCATGTTTGTGTCATTTTTTTTACTTTAACATTAAATAAAAGGTATTTATGTCATTTTCCAACTAACGTGGCTCCATGGGGTCCCCAAGATGACCCATGGATTTTCTTGGTCAGCCATGGAAAATAAAATGAGGGTAGGACATGTGTCAAGCTCATCTCATATTATTAAAACATTATTTTTACATTAAACTACACTAATTACCTCTAATCGTGATTAAGAACTTAAAAGTTACTATTCACCAAAAATTATTTTAATCCCATTGAACCACATTTTACATCCTAATGACAACCATGTATTTCGGATTTTTGAAATTCAAAACACAGATGTGGTAATATTTCATTTAAACGAAAAATCAGTTATTTAACTACCACTTAGTGGTTTCACTATTCATCAAAAATTGACGTTTTTCAGAACAATTCCAAAATTTCACCCTAAGCTATAATTGATATTCCGAATCCAAAAATGATGTCTATTTTACAAAATTCCAAACATATAAGTTGCATTAATTAATTTTATAATTAATTCCCGCTGTCACAACAAATAGCGTGTTTTGAAGAAACAATATATATCAAAAGATTGACAATTGTTTATGTCCAATTTCAAAGTGAAATTAATTTTAATGACCACCATTGGATAAAACGGTAAAAATATATTCTAATTATACTCTAAAACCACTCAATAGTATAATTTATCACTATAAATTATTTTGATTAAAAAAGTTGTTTTTAAGTATTATTCACTATTCATAAAAAAATGGAAGTTCTCAGAAAATTACAAAAAATTTAACTTAGGATAATTTCGATATTACGAATACAAAAATGAAGTCCATTTTGAAATATAACATTTCTATAATTTTAAAAAGTTGGTATTAATATTCATAATGGCTACTTTGATTAGTTGCGGTGTTTTAGAACTCGAAGTTGCGTACAATACAAGCTATTGAATCATTGAATTAGAAGCGTATCATGGAAGCTCGGGGTGTTACATCTCCTATCCCAGACATAAAATTTATTTCAAAAGATGAAAAAACCTCCATTTTAAATGATAATTATAAAAAATTCAACCATGAGTCAACCAAAATTGGATATATCCACATGAATCAAAAAAGGACTACAAAAAATGGAAATATCAAGTATGTTATTGAGACAAAACAATGAACATAACCACAATTCTTCATTTGGACAAGATTTAATCATATCTAAAATGAACATGACTAGAAATAATAAAAAATCTACAAAAGGATTATATTACACAATATGGATCAGTTAATCAAATAATAACACCCAAAATACACAACAACTATAATTTGAAATTGAAAAAACCATTAATATTTTAAAATTTAAGAAAAAACATACAATGACAGTAAAAAAGATAATAGGTATCTTTAAGTATCTCAACTCCAACATTGGGAAAAAATAGGACAAGGTTCCCCACACACCCAACCACTCTTGAATGTGTGAAAATATTATATCGATGGAATATGGTTGGGGCCTTGATGTTATTAAGAATTTTCTTCCCCATAGTCAAGCGATGACACCCTCTAATAAAGATTCCTTCTATAGGAAACACCTCTTACAGAACATCTCAAAATGACCCATACGACCACCACAATTTCACATATTTGGGTTATTATGACAATATGCCTTGAAATTCTCCAACATCACACACATAAAGAACAGATGATAATAATCTAATGAGTGAGAAACTAGAGTTTATGATAGCGGATTCTTATAAACATGTTTCTTTGGAACAAACCTCTCACAAGATGGGGAACCTTCATGAACACCGAGAAAGGATGGTCCTTCTACCATCACTGAATACAAGTAGAAATAAAACTCCAATTAACACTCCTCATCCACTAGCTTCATGAAATGATGATCTTTTTACCAAAAAACCCTCTCCTTGAACTCCGAACGAATGACCCAAACACAAAGATGATGTTTCAACAAATCCTATAATGCTTCATCTTTGAAAAAGGAAACCATCTCTTTGAGGGATCAACATAATCCTTCAATATTTTCTGGCCAAACTAAATACCTATGATCTCTTGAAAATTATTCCCCTTCACCTGCTCAAGTAAAAAATAGGGTGAAAGTGGTTATAATCACCATCCATGCCATCCTAACTTGTAGTGATTGTGGGGAAATCACATTCCATTTATCTATAGTGGGACCCTAAAAACATTAAAAAACATGTACTCTCATGAATTTGGGAGTCCCAAATGATTTGATGAAACATTATAGTTACTTATTCCATTACACTATCTCAAACTAACCCCACTCACAATATACGATAAGAAACAATCGAGAGAAACTAGAAATTGGGAAAGACCCGCTAGAAGCTTT
This sequence comes from Viscum album, assembly GCA_963277665.1. Classification (NCBI taxonomy): domain Eukaryota; kingdom Viridiplantae; phylum Streptophyta; class Magnoliopsida; order Santalales; family Viscaceae; genus Viscum; species Viscum album. Next base: position 280,805,256 of record OY728136.1, on the reverse strand, counting down.
ATCGACCTTTCTAGGAGGAACATTCTGATTAATACAAGGTGCACAAGACTAGAATAAAAATAAACCAAAAAATAAACCAAATAGAACATCTCAAGGAAAAAATAACTGGATCAAAATCCAAACACTACAAACACAAAAAAATAATACTCTCAAAAACCACCCTTTCTTTTCAATTTTCAAACCCACTTTCTTCCATGGTCACCACCAAAACAACAAAACCCATTTTCTGACATAACTCAAACCTTAAATACATATTGTATAACATAAATACTTCTTAAAAATCATTTTCCATTTTAAATCATCTTTTCCCAATACAATTTCCATTTTTCAATCCCACTCACACAAAACAAAACCAAACCAATTGAAAAATGAAACTAAACTCCGAAAATGAGGAACTAGTGGTCTCACATAACAAGGAGACATGGTTAGTGGGCCATATCCCATGAACGTATCAACAAATAAGATGAACTTGAACTACGAACACAGACTCCACATGGCTCACTATGACATGTGTCATCACAACATGATAGAAACATTCCTCCAATGTGATCCCCATTGCACATATACCAAAACCAGAACAATGTAATCAAATACCAAACTACCCATGAATATCATGGATTAGAGTGAGAAAGGTTCATAAATACTATCCCATACCTATATATTATGTTTCGATAGTCCTAATATTCAATCTACCTGACACCCTTAGAAACAATGGACTTCTCATATACTATTTTTTTCATAAACCATTCTATGTTCATATCGAACCTTACACCCGATCTGTCCCAAGACATGTACCAAAGGGCATTCCAGATCCCCAAAAGCCAGAAACTAGTGTCGGTCATGAAAATAATCTAATGGGAATGATTTATCCAAATAATAAAATAGGATCAAAATACTAAAATCTAAACACATAGCAAAATAAAATGAGTAAATAAAAGTAAATATAGAAATTTATCTAAATACAACCGCATTTGAAAATAATAAAACAGAATACTAAAATGATATTGAACCCTAATAACACAAATGTGAGATTAAAATTCACCCACAAGATAGTCTTTTAATAATTTTAATGAACATAAAATAGATTCCCACGAGTCCCCCTTTTAAAATAAGACAGACACCATTCCTTAAAAATCAATTCCACAATCCAAAATCCCATTCAAAACACAAATAAATTTACAAATCCATACTAGATCACAGAAAGTTAAATCTGGTGATAAAAAAACAAATCAATTGGAATAATCTAGAATAGACAATATCCATATGAAGTAGAATTAAAAAAACCACACAGATTGTAAATCATTACCATTTCCTAAAAAACCATCTGGAATCCTATGATGTACTTATTTTGGACTCACTTACTAGAATATTGTGAAGCTCCATAGTCAATAACCAACTGCCCACTCTAAACCATCCAGTCCAGTGGGTCACCCATCCCGCCTCTCATCCAATCATGGTGGTACAACCCATATAATCGGGGTAAAAAAGAACTGCTACTAAACCTAGTTCATGATACCTAGGTATCCCACGATAATATGACTTTTTGAAACAATGTATAATAACCAAAACCAATAGAATCCTCGTGAATGAGATATTATAGAAGAAGTCATCCCATGGTCTATGGGTTACCAAACATAAGCCAAATCTAACAGTATTCTTGTGACAGATCCATTATAGGGGATCCCATCCGAAGGAAAAGTGGTTCCCAAACATTAGAGAAGTCATCACAAACACACATGAAAATCCATTTCTTCAATAATAAAATTCATCAAAAAATGAAAGCTCATATGGAAACCACTATTTTATATAATCTATAACAAATTCCCAAGGAAATACAATGCATCAATCACTTATTTGTAATACACATGATTTTAATCCTATTTTCCAAAACATATTATGATGAAAACATGTATTTCACATAAAATCACATCAAAATAGATTTTTCAAAGGAAAGACAAGGTTCCATTAGAAACATAAACATTTTCAACCAAAATATATTAACAAATCCATTTATACAACATTTCCAAATCCAATTTAAAACGACAATATCATTTGTAAAATTTCTTATAGGAATTTACATTTTTAGATCAAAAACAATTCACAAGATAAATTGAAAACATTCAATAACACAAAAAGCTCCAATAGGGCCTCTTGTACCACTTAGTAACCATGTTTTTTATAATGTTCCATATGGTCCATAATGCAAGTCCATCACTAATCCTATATCTGAAAATGAATAAAAATCCAATCTTTCAAAAATAAATTTGAAACAACTATTAATGTCATATAAAGAGTAAAGAACCTGTTTAGAAATAAAGGAACCATTTTTGAAAACGAAGGTGTCTAATGAGTAGAATCCTTTAAAAACCATGGTTCTAGGAAGACATAATTTTATAATGGAACAAAACGGGCCTCAAGAAACCATTATGAACCAAAAAATTTACAAATGAATCGAACACATCAATTATAATTCAAAAACCACATAGAAATCCATACAAGAAAACCCAAACCAAAATTCAATGACCATCTTTATGTGTCCATGAAATCACAAAAAATGGCATTAATGGAATAAAACTTACTTTTAAACCAAAAAATAATCCACATAAATGATTCACACCATGAAATTCCTCAATTTGCTCATACAACATCAAATGCACAACCCAAACACATTTACAAAACATTACCAATAGAAAACTCTACCAAGAGCACCCAATTTCACATTAAAATATAAATTAACATTAAATCAAACACCTTGTGTGAATTTAAATATATGAAAAATTATGGAATTTTTTTTGAAACCATCTCAAACCCATTTTACATCATGAAAACACTAAAAAAAATTATAATACTGCACCATAAGAATGATCATAACATGTTTAATGCATCAAATAAATGCTCAAGTATCAAAAAATATTCCAAAAAAAGATGGAAACACCTACCTCAATGACATGAAAATGAAATTATACTTAGAGAGAAGAATTAATATACCCTTGGAGAAACTACACACATAATAAAATCAATGAAATTGAAATACATGAGCTGACCCTCATCAATGGGTTCTTCCTAGAGATAACGGACCATGAAATCACCATAAAAGCAAGAGATATAGAAGAAGAGAATAAGAAATTGACTAAAAAGTCAAAGAGACTTTCCTAGGAACCTTTAAGGACCTTCAATAGAGGAAGTGGAGAAAGGGAGGAGGGATTCCTGGAGCCCTTGGTTTTCCCAGGACAAATAAGGGTAATAAAATTAGAAATGGTGTTAAAACAGGAAAGGGGAAAGGGGGAGTTTCACACTTTCAATGACCTAGGAATCTCAATAGGTTTGGCGTCATATATTGACAAAAAATGTTCATTTTATTGGAGACATGGGGTGACCCACATGGTCTAGCTGCTCAGTATCCAAAAAAATGAACTAACCATGTTAAACCCCACTATAGAAATAGAGAACCTCATCATCGGATTTCTACACAGTTTTGTTGAACTGTATTAAAGTTGTGCTCCACGACACATGTACATGAAGCACGCTACATGGTTTAATGATGACAAGACATGGGTTGGCTTAATCAATTCTATAACAATTAATGTCAAACTGTGGAAGAATAAAATGAATCTGAAACATAATCTGATTTAATAGGAGGCATGTTTAACCCCCAAACCATGATCACAAACGATGTAGAAGAAAAAAATCCACCTAAATCATCAAAATCAAAAAATAAAAACTGATAACTCATCTTGATCCACATAAAAAATATATAGTGGAAATAAAATAATAATATAAAAGGAATTTTGAGATCGTGGTGTGAAATAGTATATCATATATATTTTTACCTTACATTCCATCAGTGATATGATGACACCACTCACGTGTACGAAGGAGTACCACCTCGTTAAGCAATGTGATATTTCCTTCAATAATGACTCTCATTGAAGGTGATAAAGATATTATTAAGGATCAAATTTGATAGTAATTACATAATTATGATATTGATGATATACTTATCATTATGGGATGATAATAAACCATTTTATTCTTATATTTCTCTCACATAAACATAATAAAATCGTTCATGTACGTGTGGACTACCACGTTTAAAATAGCGGTTACTCTCTTTTTATAACCAGACCACATGTATTATATATATAAGTATATAATATGGTATATATGATTTTGTTAACATTATTTAAATACTATATGGTACTTTCTATCTTTTCACGATGATCAAGGGAATACAAAGACATTTCTAATGCATGCAAATTACCTACAATCTCTGTGATCAGAATATACTTCATTTTTTCAGAATCATCATTAATGATTATTATTAACGGTATAATTTAGGTATAAATATGATAATATGGCTATTAATATTTTTTTGGACGTTATATAACTATTTAATATATGCATGAAATTGAAAATTCCTTAAAATAATGATTAAAAAACAAGGTAACTAACATTAAAAACAATGAAAATAATGAATGATTATTAATGAATGAGTGATAATATGTTATGAAAGGAACATATATTATAATAAATATAATAATATGTTATTGATGTAATTTAATTACATGTACGAAGAAACTATAACATGATTAATCACATTAAACTAGATCTATACATGACGAAAGTGAATTCATCTCAATTTTCATTCCTTTGAGACTCATTTGTTATTATGAACCAATTCACTTTTATGAGGTGTTTATAATGAACCTATGAAATTTAATATCATGATTAAATCATTTTTATCTTATTTTACATTATATTTTGATATATTTAATCCAAACGGACTTAAAATTAAAATTAGAAATTGGAAATATTGTTTAACATTCTCACTTATTTTCTAATTAGAAACTTTTTCAAGAAACAATTAGTTTCATGAAATATTCTTTCACTTGAAATTTAATTTCAATTAAATATCCATATTATTTCATGATGGATATTATTATTAGATAATACATATAATTTTTTTTAACATATGGTGTTTAAATTTAATGTTATTTGATTAAATATAGAAATGTTATAAAATATATATCCTTTACTCCATACATATATTTGTTGATAAAAAAATATTGATTCTTGAATTAAATACATTAATCTATATATGAGTAATTATTTGGTCATATATTTACTCATGGGTCCCTGAATTATATATCCTATTAATGAATCAATAGGTTTAATGAGACAAATCAATTGGCCTAATTAAATGTGTTTTTACCTGTAGTTTAAAATGTCTTGAGAATGTTTGTGAACGTAGAGGTATCATGTTTCAAAGAAATTATCACTGAAAATTAATTATTTTGTCATTTAGAATTTATTTATTATGATATATTAGACATTACCAATGATATTGTCATGACCCATCTACTAGGGCTCTTTCCTTGACTACCCAAAGCATGCCGCCCTAATGCATGAGGCTGGTGACTAGTTCTGAAGGAATTATTCCTTGAATGGGTGGAATTTTCCTGAGTACCTATAAACCAGAACATTGAAAAATCAAGCCCAAAAACTGAAGTGTAAAACATTACATGAAACCACATGGTCATTGTCCTCCCTAAATTCTTTCAAAGCATCAATCATCTTCACAAGACACAACATGTGCTGGAAAATCCCGTATATGGGATAGTAAAACAATACTCAGTAGGGGACCTTGAAACAACAATGGTAAATCACATGAGAAAAACACAAAAGAAATGAATATTCTTCTCTATCTAGGTATATTTCCATAATTTTACCATGTTCACCCATATACACTCATCTCAGCCACTAAGAAACATAAGCACCCTGCTTTATAACTAGCATTAGGATTCTCACAAAAGCCTCAATGTGTAACACATAAACCAGAAGTACCCACTCAATGAGATTGACATCGATGATTACAGTCGTTCGAGAGATACACTTCATTAGGTAAGATCCTACCATTCCCCATGCTATGTCTTAGAGAACATTATCCATCAAGAACATTCTACTAGGTCAAACTATTGTGCCCAACACTAGAGGTATAGTGATCACAATCATTCACACCATGAAGGACTATGAAAATCCAAGTGAAGAGTCCCTCCCCTCACCACTGTGAAAGGTTGAGGGAGAAACACTCTAATCTAACATGTGATAACATAGTCTATCCTGTAAAGAGTGGCCCTCACCTCAATCCATTGAGTGAGTAGTAGCTCCTATCTAGGTATCATTCACATCAAGTGTAGGGGCCCACTCCTTGCAGATTTGTCCTATAGTTGAGGGAGCTCCAAATAATAAGGAGGACCCTCTCCCCATCACCACTAAAATATATGGGATTACAAATCCGTAAGTGAGGACCCTTGGCCGGGTTCCAACAAGGGAGTACTACTCATGATGTACATGCCCCTAAATCGACAAGGGAGTACAACTTCGTATATCGAGGACCCCCACCCAACCCGATAGTGGTGTACCAATCAGTGACTATCGGACTGGCACCCTAGTAATATAGGGGTGAACTGAATCTGTTAATTTATTCACTTTGGGGGACCCACACCCTAGTACGTCATGGGAGTACTTACACCGTGCTAGAGGACCCACTCTCTAGTTTGGAAGGGGAGTACCAAATCTATCATAGATCTACGTAAGGAGGACCTGCAACACAAAATGGTTGGGGATTATCAAATCCTTCCATAGTAGACATGAACCATAGAGGGTAGGTGACTACTGATCCTATATGAGTTAGGTATGGAGGACCCATGCCCTAGTACTATAGGGGAGTACCGACTCCATGGAAAGAGGACCCGCTCCATGGTCCAATAGGGGAGTACCCACTCTTCCTTCAAAAAAATCTATGGGAACATGTGCCCTAGTCCTTCAGGAGAGTAACTCCCCCAGTGGATACTATGCAATGGAAATGAACCTGCACACATGATGTGGGGAGTCCCATCTCTACACAAGAATATTGATAAGGAGTACTCATTCCTTGAGTCGTTAAGGGAGTAACCATACTAATATTCCATCATATTAACCACCCAGTTCTTCCCAACATTAGAATACAGTAGAAGATAATACGCTTCATAACAATTGGATATCCTACAACATTTTGAAAAATTCATTTCAAGTATATCAAATGGACCGACTCGTCCAAACTGTCTCAATGCCGTAGACAGATCGTCAAATGAATGCATTGTTTAGAAGTTATGGATTTTTTGGTGGAATAGGGGACTGATGGGTCCTGGTTTGGTAGGACCACCTGAAACGGATGGGGCCACAAGCGCATGCTCGGACCACCATTTCGGGCCGGATTTCCAATCGTGAACTCAGGATTTCCAAATCCCTTATTTTCCTAGGTGGCGCGAGATGCTGCCACCAGTTCAATCAGCCAGTTTGGATAAATGACCATGTTTTCTAGCATGACCCTAGGAAAACCTAATGGTCCAAGTGGTGTCGAAACTGGAGGTTATGTCTTCCTTCACACAGTATCCAATAAGCTACCACCGTAAGCTTCACCATGGCGGTCCACACTGCTTTCCGGGACATGGATTCCTCCATAGTGTGTCGTCGCTGCCGCATGCCGCCAGCATTGACGTGTGCAATCGCCATCATCTATGCACCTGCAATGTCTTCTACAGACCACCAGAAATGCTCTGGTATTCTGTTAATAAATATAGAGGCTATTTCGGAGCCCTCGGGTCACCCTCTTCAATGACTGGGGTTCAAATCCTCCTTTTGATCCATTCTGACATAGAGACATTCGAGAAGGGATGTTTTTTTTTCATAGCTCCTCCTCGCCACCACCACAATCATCACACCTTCTTCACGATATATTCATCTCGATGCCACGATATCAAATCGTTGTGCTGAGGATTGATTTCGTAATGAACAATCAATTACCAAGCATTACGTCATGGCCCATGGGATGTCTTCCCACGATGAACGAAGAATGGAGGGCTGAAAATGAACAAATCAATAAAGATAGAATGAACCATGATCGATATTCACATCAATCACATTTGGGTCTATTAGAAGGTTCAACAAACAAATTGTCAAGATGATCACCCATTAAAACACTTAAATGATGATGAAACGGCGGGTCAACCTGTTTGTGGGTTGATCCGCATTCATCATATAAAACCAATAACATGAAAGATAAATTCAAATAACAACCCTACCTTGATTCAACTCTTTCACAAATAAAGAACGTCTCTACATTTTCATCGTTCATCTAAATTTGATCTGAATCATTTATCCACCATCATTGGAATTCATCAATCTTCAATGCCATATTCGATCTCCAAAGGTGTCATTGAAACTTCTTGATTTACCTACATATTTTGTTGGAGAGAAAACATCAACTGTCTGTCAGAGAAATATTGAATCCAATTCATTTCTCCAACCCAAACACCTAATTAAAGGAGAAATGCAACACAACATTTTAGTTACGTTGTGTCGTTACAACGTTACCCTATTTCAAAAACTAGAGTACATATTAATTATGCTCAGGTAGAAATTTTTTTCTTTGAAACGATTTCAAATTTTCAAATTAAATTAAAAAATATTGATTATTTTATTTTTCTTTTTATTTAAATAGTCCGAAAAATAAATTTTCGGATTGACCTGCTTTGGTTTATGTTAAGTCGTTTCTAGGAGAATCCCTCCATTATGGGTTCAATGTTTCAGTTAGATTATGTATCTGAGAACCAATTCAAAAGATAAAAAAACACGATCCACATTTAATTAATTAACATAAAAAGTTCAAAATTCCATTTCGGACACTCCCGGAATCGGAATTATATGCCGTATTAGAGCCTAATATAAATAATAATCACATTGAATTTTAAAAAAATCCATTGAATTATGGACCTTTAGATTCTCCCCATGTTAATACTTTTAGTCCCTAACAAGAAAAATCCTATTCTCAATGGAAGAAAACTGAGTTCATCAAGGGTTCCTACACTGCATATAAGCACACGCAATGAGGAACCACCGAGATCGACCACCCTCATGTCCACCTCTTACTAGGAAAACATCATGAAATGATAGGAAAATGTTTATTTAGTTTCAAAAAGTGGTAAAAAGCACCAATCACTATGATGGATCTACATTCAAGGTGTATAGAGGCTCACCTCTACACTAACCTATCACAGGTATAGAATGAAACCCATAGTTCACATCAACCCTCAGATGAACTGTGCTAAAGACTCCATAAGCGTTACAAATTTATGGTTGACTCCATTCATTCATGGGTATTTTTGAACAAAATAGTGCTACACAGAAGTGAACGTTGGGTCCAACTGGGCCCTCTATCTACAACAACTAGAGGCCACACATCATTCCAAAACAAGGACACTTACACACCCACTGTTGCTATCCCATTTTAGTATAGAAGGTATGTATCCATTCCATACTACATAAACATCATGTGGTCTAAATCTGCCATTATGGAATGATTCCAAGCGAGTCACTACTTGAGGTTCCACCCAATGTTGTTAGAGTTTTTCTTTCACTAGAAGGAAAACATGTTTTCACCATCAAAGGGACACAACATCCTTTTCCTAATATAGTCAATCTGTGTATGAACGGTTGCAGACCATACCAAGAATAATGCTATAAGGCATCGAAACCATGACTAAGAGATCCCAAACACAACTCCCACATCTATTTGTTAGATCACGCTATCATCACAACTGTGTGATCAATGGGTCTCCTCCAGTTGGATTCTTTAAGATTGAGGTTCAAGTACAAGGTACAACCGAAACATTGAAGTCTCAAATAGAACATATGGAAAAAGGATAAAGGCTAATGTTTTGGTATGTTAAAATGATATCCAAAAGAAAATATACAGATCATACCTCAAATATCTCTTACAGCTTCTTAGTCATATGCAATAAAAACATGTAGATGCCTACGCCCATTCCCCCAAGCTCCCTAATCCCAATGTGGACCACCTACTTCATCTCATCCATCTCTTATACCATGATTGGTATTTTTCGGAACTCCTTGCTCCAAGAATCACCTCTTCCAATGAAGCTCATCATTCGAATCCCTATTATCATCACAAAGGGTTAGACAATCTCTCAAGATATTCCTTGGGCCTTTTTAAGCATAACCTCGCCACTCCTATGGATGATATGATCCTTGACACCGCTCTTGTACCACAGTGCCACGTATCTATGTTTTGGAATGGGTATGCCTCCTACACCACAATAATGTTTCCTACTGTCTACTAGCACCATAAAATGCCCCTACTTCATGACATTTGTTGCAGGTCACATCCACTTGATCCTTTTCCAAGAAACATTCAACCAATAGGGCTCTCTCTAGCACCCTAGAATACATCAGATTTATAAGAGGTATCACCAACACCATGATCTACAAGCGTAGTCCCTGCTCGATGGTCTAGGACCTGAATGAAGGGTATTTAACCATATCTGTTGAGTATAATGAATGATGCATGAATATTGATGAGTAATGTGATACCATCATGCTACCATTCCATAGGTGCAACAACTTCGGTATACGCATAGAGTATAATGTCACCAGAAAGAACTCATTCCAGAAGAGGCACTCAAAATAAAAGCAGGTGAGTGTCAGATCATCATGCATCTAGATAGTCAGCCTCCACCATCTCCCTATAGAACCCTAAATAGGGATCGTAGATAAGATCACCATTAGATCGGGAGGCATCCCCACTAAGCAGAAGACTCGTGTAACTACCTCAAGCTAATCCTCGAACACCTGGAGGTCAGAATCACCCCTGAACCTATGAGGTATATGCCTTTGGAACTTGACCATCCTTTTCATTTTGTGTGCATCCACTACTGGTAGAACTGGTAGCAACTACTGATCAACATATGGTGGTATCACCGTTGGACCACCTGGTAGGGATATCTCTGGTACTGTTCCCCATCCATATGCCTTATCACTCGACAAACTATCCTCCTGGTCTCATCCTTGAATCCTGATTTGAAATCTGTGTGGCAGCATCCCAATATAGATCAAGATGAACCATGTATAATAGATTATATCTGGAGAGCTGAGTAATAAAGTACATGGAAAATTGAAACCATTCCAATATGATTCATGTACCATTTATTTCCCAGAAACCTATGTCCTAATGTAACAAGTCAATAAGAAGGTTATTAGAGGCATAGTGAATGGGTATGACAGCCACCACACCAACACCTGACCCTCTATAATAATAGTTGTACATGAAACATCTTAACACTACCGTAATGCAACCCAACCAAACCTCATAAAATCTCAGTCCAAAGGTGGAACCGAAACCTGTCTCATACCAAATATTAACGAACCGTCCCCTGGGACCCATGACATGACTAACCCAGGCCTACCTCCAAATGGTCATGGGATGGTGACTAGTGTTGATGGAATTATTTAGAGTGGGAGGCATTTTCCTTAGTACCTATAAACATTCACACTCACAACCCCAGTCCACAAGCTAAATAGTAAAACACGACATTATACTACTAAGAAAACTACTACTAGAGTGAAATAGAAAGTAATGTATGAGGTGGAGAATTGGTCTAGTATGCATGCCCACCAACGAAAAAACAAAACAGAAGTACAACCCAAGGATTCTGAAACTCCTCTTCAGAGAACCCTTCCTCAAGGATAGTTGGAGGGATGCTTCCTGACGTCGTAGGAGTACACCTCGTCTGTCCTCCCTCACTGAACACTACCTGGTCTTGGTCCTCCCTGGACTTTTTCAAATCTTCGATCACCTGAATAAGACATGAAACATGTGGGAAATTCACATTCATGTGTGAGTAAATCATTACTTAGTAGGCGACCTCGAATCCACAATGGTATGTTACAATAGAAAAACCACAATGAAACGTATTATCTACTCTACCCTGGTATATGCCCATACATATTATAATATCATCAAGAAACAACCATATCATCCACTAAAATACATAGGTCACCATCTATATAGCTCGCATTAGGATTATAACATAAGGATCAAAGCGTAACACAAAAACCAGGTGTACATGATCCATGAGCTTTCCTTCCTTGATGGAATCCGTCTGAGAGATAAAATCCATCTGGTAAAATCATACCATTCCTAATAGTATGTTCAAGAGAATGAACTACATCAGGAACATTATACTAGATCAGACTCTATTTCCTGACACTAGAGGTCTAATCATCACAGTCTTGCACCCCATGCAAGACTTTGGAAACTAATATGAAGAGGTCGACCCCTCACCACTACACAAGGATGATAGATCACTACTCCAGACCAACCAGTGATACCACAATCACCCTTGTGAGGAGTTTCCCACACCATAATATGTCAAGGGAGTACTAGATCATATAATGATATAATTAAAATCATGTGGAGGGGCCTTCTCTTCATAGTTGTGTCCTAATGTTGAAGGAGCTCCAACTCCTTAGCAGGACCCACTCCCCGTCGCTACTCGAAGATGGGGAAATATGACTTCAAAAGTGAGGACTCGTACCCTAGTTCTAATAAGGGATTACTAATCATGAAGGACCTTCACCCTAAATCGGCATGGGAGTAAAACTTCATATATGGATGAACCGAACCTTCCCCGATAGGGGAGCACCACTTAGTGACTAGAGGACCTGCACCCTGGTAATATAGGGGAGTAAATATTCTATCTATTTATTCTCTATGGGGAACCCACACCCTAGTATGTTAGGGGAGTACCAACCCCAGGCTAGAAGAACTGCTACTAGGATTTGGTAGGGGAGTACCAACAATACCGTAGCACTTCATAAGGAGGACCCACACCCCGAAATTCCAGGGGAGTACCGACTCAAACCATAATGGAACCGCACTCTACCATGTAAGGGATTACCAACCAAACATGAGTTTGGATTGGAGGAATGGTGAACTAGTCTAATAGGAGATTACTGACTTCAAGGATTGATAAAATGCTACCTGGTCCCACAAGTACGTACCCACTCTTCTTTCACAAATATATCCTAGTACCCGTGCCCTAGTCTATCAGGGGAGTAACACCCCAGGAGGAAACTACACAAATGAATAAAAACATTACCCATGATGTGGGGAGTCCGGTATCTAGATAAGAAAATAGATAAGGAGTACCCCCACCGTGAGTCATCAAGGGAGTAATTGTCCTAAAATTCCGGCATAAGAACCACCCTGGTACTTCCCAAAGTCTCCTTGCACCGGAAGAATATTCGCTACCAACCAATCAGCTGTCCTCTAAATTTTTCAATTATGCATTTGGAGTATCTCAGATGGACCTTTTCATCCCAAGGGTACCAACTTTGTAGAAGGATCAACAATCAGGTTCCCAGTTTAGATATTATGACCGTTTTTGCAATATGGGGGACTGGTTGGGTCTGTGTCCAGTCTGACCCAGTTGGACCGACCCGACTCAAGCCACCGACTCGACCGGACCTAGGTCTGACCTATTCGAATGGTCCAAGAACGAACTAGAATACTGGGCCATTGGTCCCATCCATTAGGCCCGGGGTCCGGCCCGGCATGCAAGCGGGGTGCGGCCGACCCGCACATGACTAGACCACCTTTGCATGTCAGCTTTACCATCACGGATGTGGCACAACCACATCCATTATTTCCCTAAGTACCTCTAAATATCGTCGAATCTTCAATAAAGTAGTCTGTGTAGTAGACTGGGTCTTCAGGCGTAATCCCCAATGAATCCGAGGGTCATGGTGGTGTCGTGGCCGAAGGCTGCAGCTTCCTTCTCTCAGTGGCCGAGGGTCTACGGCCGCTGCAGTACGCCACCCCACTGTCCATCATGCCACCCCACTATCAACACATGGCGTCCGCCAATAGAATAAGAACATTGGTAGAGTCTTCTACGGACCACCAAATGCACTCTAGTGGACTGTTCCTCGATCCAGTGGCTGTTACGGAGCCCTCAGGTATCCCTTTTCACTACCTAGGGATCAAATCCTTGTTGTGATCAATCCCGACACAAAGTAATTCTAGAAGTGATATTTACAGCACCTTCTCATTCTAGTCACCACCACTGTCATTGCACCTTTGTCGTTCCATTTCCATCCTGAATCAACAATATGAAATCATTACACTATGGATAGATTGCAGAATGATTGATCAATTTCAAAGCATTGAGTCATGGGACAAGTGATGGCTACCCATGACGAATGAATAATGGAGATAGGAAAAATGAAAAATGAAAATATTCAAGGAACATTGATCATTGTTTGTGTTGATTTGGTTCATTTCCATCAGAATGGTTAACCAAAAATTCATAACAAGATCTACTTTTAAAACCCCGAAAAATGAGACCTCATGCAATAACGATTGACCGACGGGTCAACCTGTTTTTGGGTTGATCCACACTCATCATTTAAAACTAGTAATGGGGAAAAATTATTCTAATAACAACCCCTACCTCGATTCAGTTCTTTCACTGATGATGAACCTCTCTATGTTGTGGTCATTCATCTATGTTTGATCTGATTTTTTGATCATTTGTCATTGGTTTTTGTCGATCTTTGGTCTCGGATTCGATCACCAAAGGCATTTCCACTGTATCTCGATTTACAATCCTTCATCATTGGAGAAAATACCTCTACCGTCCGTTAGAGAAATTTTATATCCAACTATGTTTATCCAACCCTGACACCTGATTAAAAGATAATCAAGTCACAATATTTATGTTACACTGAATTGTCGCATTGTTAAGATGTTTCATAAATGAAAGAGCATATCAATTACCCTCAGGTGGAAAATAGTTTCATTGCATATATTTCGATTTTGCAAACAAAAATATAAAATATTGGGTATTTTATTCAATATTTTCTAAATTATTTACGTCAAATATGTTCTTTGGTTTGACCCACGCCGATCAAAGTTATGTACTTTCTAGGATAATCCTTCAATTCTGAGTTCAACGGTACCCTCAATTTTTTGATCTGGTCACTAGATAAAAATATAGAAAACCCCACAGGCACGTTTAATTAATTAACATAATAATAGTTCAAAACTCCATTCCAGCCACTCCTGGCCTCAAAATTATATGCCACCTCTGGGTATAGTTTAAAAAAAATCCCATTTAATTTAAAAAAATTCCCATTGATTTCTAGTTAATTAAAGATATTATGTTTGGATTCATTTAATTATCAGCCTATTTTCTAAAAGGCACGAGTTTTTAATCATTTACCTATCCATATTGATTATGCCATATCTGTTCATCCAGTCATGTTATTTAAATTTCATATGTGTTTTGTTATTTAACTTTTAATATTGATTATTCATTATTGATTCATGTTACGTTTTGCTATACTTAAGCCATATTGAGAATTGGATCTCGCCCATATTTTTACCTTCCCCAACTTATGATGATGGATCCTTTGAATACATTTTCAAAGATACTATGTATTTTACTGTTTTATGAAATATGATTTATTTTATATTCCCAATATAAAATGGGTATCATGAATGTATGTAGTTCTCCTAAACTGATAAAATAATATGTCGCTCAGTATTTGAATATATATATATATATATATATATATGCATATTTAATATATAAATACACCTACATTGGGTTATTAGGGTCAGCAATGTTATTGTTTTTATCAGATGAAGTTTAGTATAATACCTGGGGACATGAGTTAAGAAAAAATATAATAGGTAAAATGATGACATGATAGATTTTTGGGATATATATAACAACATCATACAGTTTTGGTAAGGTTGAGATTATGTGGCTTTTATAAGAAATACATCCTTTTCTAGAAACTACAAGAAGACATGGTTCTAGAACCAAGCTTTCTAGGGGTAATAACTCCAAAAATTGCACATTGGGATGGACCTAATCATCACATGGTTTACAAAAATGGGATTTACTATACACCAAAACTGACACTTCGATGTGTGATTCTTAGGATAATGATCATTTTATTTCGAATCCATTATTATAGATTTGAAAATAAAATATCCCCAAGAGAACCATGTTTATTATTATGAGATTAGCTATGCATAATTTCTTTAAAGTGATGTATTTCACTAGTTTTGGGATTATATATTATATTTCATGATGATATGATCTAATAAATTATATTATATCATTTAGAAATGGAACCAAGAATGATGAAGGGTATCGATACTAATGACCACTAATAATATCTCCCTCCCATGGAATCCAGTATAATCAATATTGGAACTTGGAACATTATATTTATATTAAGTTAGATTGAATTTTTTTTTGATAAATAACCATTCCTAGATAGAGAAACCTATTCATGAATGAGGTTCCCAATGTTGTATTGCTTTATTTGATGGTGGCCACCATCATTTTATGTGACTAATGATCCAATAACAAAAAAATTGGATTTATTATCTTGAGAATACATTCATGGAATTGGAATTAGGGAAAATGAAAATGTTACGCTTTTAACAATTTGTCTCAAATGTGTTTAAGATCATTTCTGGTTATTGATCAAAAATACTTAGATGAAATATGAAATAGAAGTCATGTAATAAGAATCTTTTAATGAGAAATTATTCGAAAACTCTTTCACTCATGAGAAATAAATTGAAATGAAGATAATGTTCATTTATTTAAATAAAAAGTTGGAATAATTTTTTGTGGAGTTTGAAATTACATTTACACAGTTAGAAAAGTATTCCATGGATTACATAAACAAAATGATGTACAATATTGACCATTTATTTTATGGGATCAAGCCATGTCTCTAAAGGGTGTCAGGATGATGATCCTTTTAATCATATTATGAAATAATTTTATGTGATATCAAGATGGAGAAAAGATTATATAATTAAAATATCTTCTATTGGTGGAAAAAGATAAATAGCATTGAATAGAAAATACTAATAACAAGAAGAAGAGAAATACATATTTTCTCATATTTGATAATTTTGGAAAGAAACACCCTTGTACATGGTTGCAGAGAATGAGAGTGTTCAATATGTATGGAGATAAAAAAATAGTGATTCCAATTTCATGGGTAAAAAATAACATTCTAAGTCTAAAAGTTTCAATTGTATGGATATTGGGTATTACACAAATGAATATCCCAAGCATCAATGGAATATACCTTTGAATAAGCTAAGTGATCATGGTCAAAATTAATCTCTTGATGAATCTAAAGAAAAATGATTAATGTTATTGAGAATTTGGATCCAGAGAATATGATGTTGGTGTTTATTGATGATCATATTATATTTATATGAATTATTACATGTATATGTATCGTACTATAATTTAGTTTCATAATGTATTTTAATTCATGTATTGAATGGTACCATGAAATGCGATTTAGTGGAAAGTTGATTTTCTTTGACAACACATGATTGTGGGAATGATATCCATTAGAATGTTCTTGATACTAATAGAAATTTGATGGAATTAAGAGATTATTGATATATATTAAAATGTATTAACACATTGTAACTAATAAATGAATCATAGAAAATGTGTCTTATTCTGTCACTGAAGGAGTTAACATCAATTCTAGATCTAAGGAATATATATGAAAATCTCTATTTTATTTTAGAAACAATGAATCACATATTTATTCAATATTATTATGTTAATTTATATAATTTTCATTTTTAAATATAGTACAAGATGAATTTTTTCACAAGTTTGGTATGAGACGATTAATATCTACTTCATATTTCTTGAGAGAATAATGATATGTTCATTTTAGAAATTCATTTACATGATTTCTATAGTCTTGGATATTTTTATTTTTTAATGAAAATAATATTTACCATTTATAAAAAAATTTCATTCAAATATTCTTGTGGTTTTAGTGGTTAATTTTTTACATAATCATAGAGATATTTATGCATATTCGATTACATGTCCTAGAAATTTTACATTATGATAAATAGAGATCAATGGAATTATTTTTAATTATATTATTGATATTAAGATCTATTAAATGTAAATTTTATTGCATTAGGAATAAGAGAAACTCATTTGTGGATATTAATTTCTTGGGGAATGAGATGTAATGAAAAATGGTTGAGGCACAACCAGTGGGTGGAATCAAGCCTATAAAATTAAAATATATCAAGTAACTATATCATATTATATTTATAGAGGGTAAAATAATTCTCATACTCTGGGAAAAGGATATTTAAACAAAAATTATTTCCTATTATCAAGATTTGATGATTTCAATGACCCTTTTCACACTACTTTGGTTTATGGATTTGAGGTTGTTATCCTTCTCAAGATTTCACAATTTATTTTGATCTATGTTCCATATCACTCTCCATATGTATTTAAGTGTTATTATTTTATAGGATATACATTTTTTTACCTTCCACCTATTTTTATCCTACTTGGAACCGTAGTCATGTGTTTATTATAGATTACCTTCATACATACCATTGTCTCCAATTAAAAAGATGTTTTATTATCCTTTTAATGATGTGGGATTTTTAAACAGTGGTATTTTAAAATATCAAACAATTTATTACCAATATAACGTTTAAAATTTAAGGATGAAATTTATTTATGTTTAGGAGAATTTGACACCATGATATTTTAAAATAATAACATTGTATTCAATAGCTTTCATTACAAGCAACTCTATGTTTATCCTGCATCACATAAAACACTATTTTAAATGAAATTTTAATATTATTAAAATATTATTGTTATATTTTTATCCTTTATATTAAATAATTATTTATGACTAATAATATCTAAATTATAAAAAAAATTATCTATTTATTTTTACTAAAATAAGAATAATTTAAAAGATGATGAAATGTTTTTGGAATAAGTATATTGTTTAAAAAGTTTGTTTAGTCACACATTTCATACATAATTTTATATTAATTATTAAAACTTTTAGAAAATATATAGAAAGGAATAAAATAAATTTTTTATGATTGAATTTATAAATTATATTAGGGTGAAATTTTAAAATATTTCGGAAAAGTTTCATTTTCTGATGAATTGCAAAAAAATAATGAATTCAAATTGAAAACTGATTTTTATTTTAGTAAATTACATTTTTAAATTATTTTTTTATTTAGATTTAAAATAAAAATATGTAAAATTTGTAATAAATAATCAAATATAATTCATTTTAATAATTTAGATATTGAATTTGACATAAAAACATTGTGAATTTTTTAATATTTTCAAATTTAAAACCCCACATTCTCGTCACATTTATAGAAATGATTTTAAAATAAAATTTCCAATTTTTTTGAATTTAATTTGTAAAAATGGATTCCATATTTGGAATTATAATTATTTATAATGTCTAAATTGGTAAACACAATTTTATAAAAATATGAATAGTGAATGCAGTAAAAAGAAATAACCCATGTTAAGGTAAAAATGGGTTTATCGTGTGTTAAACTAAAACGTTAAGGGTAAAAATGACCTATAAACATGTCTCAAAACTATTTTCTACACATATTTCATCACATAGAATTATTATGTTTGATAACTGACCATTTTGGACCCCATTGACATCTGTAAAATATTGGAGCACTCAATTACATAAAAAAATATCAAGTTTTTCTAATAAGAAACTTATAAAAGGCCACCACTATAATCTATTATTTACACTCTGAAACATATTTCTTTCATGAAATACCTGCCAAAATAAAATCCCAACATCTGTACCCTCATCTTGGATGGAATATTTTGTTCATAAAACCAACATATTAAGTTTTTATTTTAATCCCAAGGAAGATACCTAATTAAGTAGTAATGTTTGTCAATGAGCATCAACATTTTCTTTATTTCTACACCTCCATAAATTATTGCTAAAAATTGATTAAATAATGATGTAATTATCTTAAAAATAATTTGTTTTTATTATTATAAGGTAATTTTTATATGAAAATATTCACTTCTATTAAATAGGTTATAAAATCATCATTCACATGTACGACACACTACTACATCACAACCGATGTCATTCATTCTTCCATTATATCCTTTTATGGTTTGTTATGATTATTTATCAAAATCAAATATATAATATATATGAAATGGGTATATTTTTTGAGTCCTTATATAATATATATCTTTTTATATTTCATTCCATTGGAGATACGATATCAATGCTACTGTGTACGGTAGACTACCTCCCTATAAAGCGATGGGATTCATCTCTCACAAATTCTACACATGGAATATTGTGAAGATAAATTTAATAATTATATGTGATTTACATGAAATAATTATGAAATTCATGACATATTTTTCATTATATAAATATATTACATAATTTTATTACTGGCATATTCTCTCATATAAAGATGATAACGTCGTTTGAGTATGTGTGGACTGGCAGCATCACCAAACCATGTGGATCAATTTTAATCAACACACCAGATAGATGATATATATAAATATTTAATATGTTTTATTTGATATTAATATATATCTTGAAATATTATTTATTAATTATCTTTTTTCTAAAATGATCATTAGATAAAGGATTATTTACTCATGCCTACGTAGGACCTACCATCTCCATGATCATAACACACTTCATTATTCAAAACCACAATTCATGATTCATATAAAAAAGATAAATGTTGTATAAATATTATAATTGTTTCATGAAAATTATTATATTGGTGATTATGATGTATAATATATTCTTAAACATAAACATTCATGATAATGAACAGATGCGAATACAAGGTAATTTACACCCAAAACAATGAAAATAATGAATGATTATAATCTAATGAGAGATAAGATACCATAAACGTGTATCATATGATATTATAAATATGAATATGGTTATTTTTTATGATAATTTCATTTTTTAAACCACAATACATTAGTTTACATCATTTTCAACCAAAAGGAATCATATAGTATGGGATTTCATATCAATTAACTTTCAATTGAAGATTATTTGTTTTTATGAACATATTAAATATTATGAGGTACATACACTGCCAATTTGAAATGTATAATCTTGATTAATTCATAATTCATGGTATTTTATTTTTCAGAATGAGTTATTTCTTCCAATTGTATTTTAGTTGAAAATTAACTAGTGGTAAACTATACTGAACAATCTCATTTTTTTGATTGTTATCATTCGATTGAAAAAGTCACATTAATTCGACAGTTTTTTATTAGAAATTAAATTTATGTTAAATATATAAAATATCTCATGATGGAATGATGATTTAATATATCATATACCTATTTTTACATATCTATTTTATTTTTATTTTTCTTTGAATAGATGAGGTATATTGATAAATCACATCCTTGAGTCGACATAAATATTTGATTATATGGAATATTGAATCATGATTTAAATAAGTTATTCAAAACATGAGGAATTATTTAAAACTATAGTGATGGTTTGGCCCAACATTATATATCCCCTTTATCCATCAGTAGGTCTCATGAGTTAAATCAGTCAACCAAATTAAACAGGATATTAACTAATGTTTAAACTGTCATGTGAATGGTAATGACAGTAGAGGTATCATGTTCCTAGTACATGATATCCAATAATTTGGAATTTCATTCATTATGAATCTAATTATTATCACTGATGATATTTCTACATTGATATTATATCTCAATTCATTTAATTATATTATTATTTACTATATGGAATGAGTATTCAGTTATTTTCTTTACCATATTGATTACGCATGATCGTTTCATGTACTCAAGTGATTTGAAATGAATTGGCATTATGATTCGTACCTTTATATATTGATTTTTAATTATTAATTCATGATATCTTCCACTAAACTTACACCTTATTGAGAATTTTAGATCACCTATCTTTTGTTTCCCTTCCCCTGGTTATGATGATGAATTATTTGAATGAGTTTTCAAGGATGATGGTCATTTTATTCAATTATGTAATATGTATTTTTTAAATCCTCAATTGTAATATGGGTAATATGTATGAATCTAGTACTAAAAGACCTTAAAAGTGATCTATCATTCTATATTTTATTCATTATGCCTATGAAAATGTAATAATGCAATACACTGGATTTGAGATACTTGGTTCATGGTCATTACATTATAGTACCACTTTAATGCCTTATCAAAGCATGTTCTTATAACTCATGTAATTCCAAATGTTATCATTTCTGTGAGATAATCATTTTAGTGACGATTCCATTAATGTACATTGGTAGTGATGATGATTGACATGAGGTATGAAGTTACATACCATATAGAGGTAGTGAATATAACTGTTAGCATGACATAAAATTTTATACTTATATGATTTATGTTTTGTTGTACATGGAATTTCTATGCATCTCCTGAGCCCTTTTCATGATGTTTGATCAGATGTGGCATGTTTTTGTTTCCTGTGAGACCAAAGATTATTATTTTATCACATGTGGTGGCATGTGAAGCCCTGTGAGACCTAGGCTCAACGTTTCATCACATTTGGATTTATGATGGTTCAAAATATAGCTAAACACATTTTTATGTTTGAAATGTCACCCTATAACTGTGTAATTTGTGTATTGTTCCTTTTTCTAATACAATTGACTGTAAAGACTGATATATATGGAAAACCCATCTTGAGGAGGATTTATTGGATGTTTTGTGTCCATGAGTATGGGCTATCCCTTAAATTGGGAAGTGTTAGAAATTTTTTTGGATTATAGGATCATGTTGGATGCGTTATGAGGCATGATGACATTCCTTCCTACATGGAGTAGAGACAAGTTGAACTGATATTTACAGACTCAATATTCATATTATGACTATGTGATGTACCTGTTTCTCACTAGATAAATATTTATTTTTCGTAGCATGAAATCTTATATATGCACACTTTAGATAAATACACATCAGTGGTGTGGAACCAAGATTATAATAGGATTGTGAACTTACTTCTTGAACCATATGAATATTTCAGGGTAAGGGACACCTAAAAGGGGAAGAACATAGAGTCATACACCTATGATATAGATCATGGTGAATATTGGTGGTACATGGATAGAATCCAAAGTGATGTTGTACTATTTAGTAACTTACATGTCCTTCTCATTCTCTTGTTATCCAATACATTATGGGTCCTTGGATTATTATATTGTATGACTTTAAATACTTGCCTTTCATGTTTTTTTCATAATTGATATATTATATTATCTTATTAAATATATATCTCATTATTGATATTAAGGGTAAAAGAACCCCACTGATCATGTTTGGACCCCTACTTATTTTCCTAAACTTATTACATACGGGATAGAATGTGAGCAGCAATGTGGAACTCCATCTCAAAACAAGTGATTTGTAATAGAGAATTTAAATGTTGTATCAATGGTGGATTTACCTCTTTATTTCTACAATACAATCGTTTAGGTTTAGATAAAGTAGATTTATTCTATATGGGACTCAAGAGGTGATGTTTCATGCGTACATAGGAAACAATTGTGTAGTGAAATTGTTTACTACCATTGTTGGGACAATATTATAGTTATTGTTTTATATTTTCATCTTGATCCTGATTATTTTATGATGTTACTATTTTATGGGATTTTGGTTCCTTCATACATCATGACTAGGTGGTTAGGGTTTCAGGTGACACATGTATATATATATATATTCCTTTTGACCATTTAATGGTAGTTCATTAATTAAATTACATGATACAAACTTCTGTTGAGTGATATATTTATGTTATATTTTATTGAGAAATATCATTGTAGAAATTTTTATTTTAACATGAACATACTTGTTGTTATATATATTACTATGAAAAACATTCATGTAAATTGATCCTTGATTACCAATGGTAGGGTAGGGTTTTTATGTTTTCATAGCCTCGTAGGATAGATTTTACATATTAATCCATTTTGTTTTCATAGGAACTACATATGTTGTTTTCAAAGTCGGTGAGTATAGGTGTTCTAAGCATATGTTATTGCTAGATTTGAATTTATGGTCATCTTTTACTCTGAGGTACTATCTCTTGATAAAAACATGGGGAAAAGTGGATACTCTTCAGAGATTACTAGGGTGTCCTGTAGTTGTTTTTGGATACAAGCATCTAAGTGATTCCCCAATATGTCAGATGACTAGATTATATGTGATCATCATCGTGGTCTATTTTACTAGTTATTAGATACACATTGACTACTACAAGAGATGTATATTGTTCTTATTCCCAATGGGTTGAATTTTTTTTTTGATATGTGAGTGGGATATTTGAGAAAAGAAAAAATGGGAACATACATGAACTATATTGAAGCTAATAAAGTGGTTGTGAGTTGAATGGTTCTTTTTGTGGATCCAATAGTATCTCTCTATTTTCATCCATTTGTGGATCCTCCTTGAATATTTTTATGAACCCCCTATTAAGAGGGGAATTAAACTTGAGATCAAACTCATGCCAATGGTGAAACCCATATAATTTTACATATATTATATGTCACCAGTTATGTTAATGGAAATCAAGGCACATTTTGTTGATCTGAAGTCAAATAAATTTATTTGGACAACAACATCAACATAGGGTTGTATGATATTGTCGAAAAAGAAGGTGGATGATAGTCTTGAATTGTTTATAGACTATAGTAAGTTTCACAAGATGATCATGAAGAATTTATACACACTTAAAATGATAACGACATGCTTGACCTATTTTGGGGAGCTTAGTGGTTCCCCGAGATTATCTTATGGTCAAGGTACAACCATATTCTTGTAGAGAATATGATATTCCAAAATCAATATTTAGTAGCATATACAGATTTTATGAGTACCATTACATGCCTTTCAGGTAGAGAAATGCACCATCTATGTTCATGGATCTCATGAATATGATCTACAATCCATATATCAACCCCTTAATTGTGGTATTTGTTGTCAATGTCGTCATATAATCGTGGAAATATCTTACGAATTCAATGCACCATTATATTTTATTTGGTACACATTGCGTGCGTGTAATATTTTCCTAGATATTTCGGTGTCAATTTTCAACTCGTGAGGTACATTTACTCATGCATGAAATACTAGGGGATGGAATTTTTTTGGTCTCAAACATTGTAGAGGAATTTTTTTCCTGGGATTGAAAACAGATTCTATTTGAGATAAAGAACTTACATGGTTTAGCTATATACTACAAATGGTTCATAAATGAACTCTTCTTTTTTCACATAACCTATGAGAGATATCAAAAATATGAGAATGATGTTTGAGTGGATTGATAAAATTAAAGAAGATTTCCTAGATTTTATGAGATGATTGATGAAAAACATAGTTTTGACAATTCATGGAAATCAAATTGGATATGAATATTAACACAATTCTATAGTACTTGGTATGGGAGCTGTGAGAATGCAAAGACCTTAGGTAGATTTATATGGGTCACATCTACTATGATCACAAGAATAAAAAAACTAACACAAGACTTGGATTTTGTGGATTTGGTTCATGATAATATGTGTTGGAGGCACCATATCATTACTGAGATATTTTCCTGTTACCTGGACCATAAGTTCCTTCAATTTATTTTCCCTCATCAGGTTCCAAACACTTGGAAGAATCATTGGCTGATGTTTCTATGGAAATTCATATTTAATTTGGCCTATGATGTAGGGAATGGTAATGTCATTGTAGATTCTATTAGGAGGGAAACACAATATATTTAAGAGAGTTTCAAATGGACTTCAGAGAATGAATGTTTCCAGATGAGATTAATGGATGAGTGGATAGTAGATTCATTGAAGGATTAATGTTTTCTAACATGTTCTCCTTTAGTTATCATATATTTTTATCCATACTGCATGAAAGAAATCCCAATGCCATAGCCCACATTTTTGGTGTAGTAGGGATAGTTGGGAGGGAATGATTCCATTCAAGGCAATATTTTGATTATTATTACATTATCAGGTTCATTGGAGGCTTATTGTTCCAGATTTCAAAAGGGAGGGTCCAATTAGAGACTGCTATACATTATAATTGAAATTTATCCTTGTTCGATAAATATGTTCCTGACATTAAACATTAGTTTTTGTGGATATATATGAATAGGGATATACATGATTCTATTTCACAATGCCTTAACTTATAAAGGTTAAACATAGAACACCCTTATAATTTTAGGACTCTATAGCCACATCTAGAACTGATTTTAAGTGATATGATATGATTATAGACTTCATTATGGGGTTTCCTTGGACCAAGATGTGTCATGATTCCATTTGGGTGATATTGGACTAGTTAAATAATGTAGTTCACCTGTGACTGATATGACAGACTTACTCTATAGGAGAGTTGAGAAATTTGTATATTCGAGAGATTATACAACTTCATGGAGTTACATACATTATCATTTTAGAAAAGGAAATATTTTTGGTTTTTTTAGTTTTTGGAATAGTTTGTACAATGCCTTGGGTAATCAGATAAAGTTAAGTACAATATTTAAAATATAGACCGATGGACATTTAGAGAGGATGACTAAGATCCTTAAAATATTCTCTAGGAATCCATTATAGACTTTAATAAAACATGTTATGAGAAACTATCATTCATTTAAATTGTTAAAATAAATAGATTCCAGGATTATAGTTAGATGGTACGTTTTGATGCTCTATATGGATGGTCATGCCACTAACCTCCTTCTTGACATGTGGTAGGCAAGGAAACTATTTTTATTCTTATTATAGTATTTTATTCTTTTAAAATAGTACATTTTATAAGAATAAAATTAGTTAAAAATCAATTTAGATATCAATTATTTGGTATCCTAAAGAGAGTCATTTGTATTTAAACTATTGGTGGCCATATTTTGATGCAGGTGTCACCTCAGGGCGGCAATTATCCCCTGCATAAGAATGGGAAGATGGTTCCATAGTTAATGGGAGAACATGAGATTATTGAAGACATTTTATAATTGTATTACATAATAATATTTCCTCTATGTTATCGAGGCATGTATGATGTGTTTGAAATTCCACATCTTCAGTGACACAAAACCAATTCTATAATTGTAATTAATTTTGGTATATTGAGTAGGAAAAAGATGTATTGATTATAAAATATTGTGTGGAATATTGGATGGAGTGAGATAGTGCTTTCGGGGAAGACTATTAAACTTTTAGGGTCTTATGATATTTTGGATATATCTAGGAGAAAATGTGGGAGTTTAATTCTAATGTGCATGCTCAGTTGAATATGTTTTTAGAGAAGTATTTCTATAGATGGTACTTGATGTTCGGAATCCCTAGGGATGGGGGGAGGGTTAGGGGGTTAGGGGTTTAATGTAATTTATTTTTTATCCGAATTTTTTAATATCATTTTAAATCCTTTTCATTATGTTTCTGGAAGATCCATGCTTAATTGATGCTTGTGATACTTCAGTGTATCTTATATTTTGGTTTTGAAGGGTTTTGTGACAAAACGGGAAACTCCATGACTTTTGGGCATGCCATGGTGGTCCATTGTGAGAAAAAGGAAATTAGTAATAAACTAGACATAGTTTTACCAATTTCATGTTTCCTTGGAAAGGTCAGTTTTTTCCATGGAAAAAAGTGACCTCACCGACTATATGGTTAAAGAAAATTTCTAGTTTCATTATAACATACTATAATGGATCCACATTTCATTGTATGTGTTAATAAACACATGCCTATTCTATTTTCCATGTTTTATGGATTGGAAACATCAGGCAGGTATTAAAAAAATAAACCGTCAACCATCTTCTCAGATCAATTCTATTTCACAGGGGAACCATGTGTTTATTATATCTTTGTAATTACATAGGTTTAAAATTATTTCTTCTCTATATATTGATTTACTTCCCATATCATGATCTTTCCATCAAATTTAATGATGACTTTCTTATGAAACCATTATGGGTTAGACTTTTTGGAGAATTTATAATCTTCTTGACCTCTATTAACAACATTTCAAGAGGAATAGATCGATTAAAGATGGTGGATATTTTAATTAAGACAGAATCTTTTGAGCCTCATCTCTAATACTTTATTGCTTATCCCTTGAGCGATAGATTTATCCTTCATTAAAATAGGATTGAATATTTATTTTTATGGTGGGGGTTTATTATAGAAAAGTTTTATTTATTACCCTTGTATTGATTCCTTCTCGAGCCTCATTTTATACTCATTGTTATAATATATTAGAATTGGTTCTATGAACACTTTGCAGGAATTTTTTTCAGATTAGTGTTTGATTGCTTTTTCGGTGATGGAAACCTTGATGAACCATGATGTTGATGAATACACTTTTTAGGTAGGAAGTTACATACCATTTATTGTTCATTATATGTTTATTTTTAGGATTTTGAATTGTCTTCTTATATTCATGATAGTTTATGGCATGTGGTGTGTGTGTTTCCCATGAGACCTATGTTTTCTTGTTTGATATCATGTATCTAGCTTGTGTAGCATGTGATACCTGTGGTTGATGTTTCATCCCATGTGGTTAGAATGTATAGCCACATGAGATCTATGGTCATTGTTTTATCACATGAATATTTTGCATGGTTGTAACTCCTCCATGACTTGATTGGTTGTTTGATTTTTCTTCTTCTACTGATGTGTTACATGTGTTGTACCTATATCTTTTTCAATTGACCATGCCCGTTGATCTATTTGGACTATCCCTCCTGAGGGATATGTGTCAGATGTTTTTTCAGTAAGTGTAGTGGCTATCATAAAAATAGGTATGTGTTGTAGGTGTTATAATAATATCCCATAAAAAGATATATGTCTTGAAGTAGGTTGAAATTCCTTTTAGAATAGAGATGATGTTGGTAGTGCAGATCTATGAGGATTCGTGATGTTTTTTACAATTTTTTGATATTCATGTTTTATAGTAGATCCTTGTTTATTCTTCATTTCTTATAATCATTTTCTTTAGATTTTATTTTGATAATGCATTGGGGGTTTCAAACTAGGATTATACTCACACTCTACAAGGGAACACTGATGTGTATGAAATTTTCTGTTCAGGGATGTAGGAAAGGGAAGGGTTCTAGTAGCAGAGGGTTATGAGATAGATCATTGTTGTTAGATGTGGTACCAAGATCAATACTGGACTGATACCGTAATTTTTATTTTTCTAACCAATCGTGCTCACACTATTGTGTACTTTCCACATTCGGGGTCCTAGGTTTTTAATTAATTATGACCTAAGAGTATTTTGATGATATTATTTTAACAACATTTATTTATTACATAATGATATTATTTATATTCGACTATATTGATAATGAGGGTATTATCCTCCCACTAATGGAATTATGAACCTAGTTTCCTATTGAAAAACCCGTGAGTATGTAGAGGCATGCTTGAGGTAATGTGGCCCTTTGGTTTGAACTTGGTTATTTAGGTCGGGGTGTTACAAAATTTTGATGAACGAAACTCCAAATTCATCAATTGAAATATTACACGAGATATAGAGAGTTTTTTCACCTCATTATCATTAAAATCCATCATATTATATTCTATATAGTTTTTAATTCACTTCCAAAAATATCATCCACTATTTAAACATTAAGTATAATTTTCCACAACAAATCCATTAAAAATTTCATTATATTAAAACTTATTTTCTGTAATTTTTTCCACCTGAGACGAAATAAAATTTGTTAAAAAAATTCGCAATTTATCATTCATTATATATACCGCATATACTCTCAACAGTATTTTCACCATGCTGTCTAAATTCACAACATTCCAATGAGTAACGAAAAAATTATCTAAGTCCTCCATTTCATAATTCAATGTTGGAAACATGAGTTGATGTAAATAGTTTTAATGTTATCCAAATTACTCACTTATATCCATAAATACATACAACATGAAATTTTTATTTCATTTGAAATTATATCTTTGGTATCATACAAACATATTGAAGGTCAAACTTAAATAAAAAATAATGAACCATGTTTATGATCCATTCCACATCATAATCCAATTGACATAAAATTTTCATATCAAACATGTTATATAACTTAATATCCAATATATTTCTTTCATCAAGGTACAATAGTTTTTTGGACAAGAATAATCAACCACTGAACTATCATCAATAACTCCATATTAAATCCCTCATCTTATGACACCACAAATTTAGGTAATATACAATATTAAAAAATGAGTTTGTACTTATAAAACATTCTAACCAATAAATTTTAGTTTCCAAAAACAAAAAATATGATGACACACCAATGAAAAAATATAGACCATGTATTCCAATATGAATTTTTCTTCTTCTCCATCAAGATGTTCATATTCATTTATAGGTTCTACCAACTTATGGTAATTTTCTAACAAAACATCTTGATTGTCAATGATTTATTGAAGGAAGTAGAGTTTTTTATTAGGCTTGATACCTATTTGGCGTTTTAATCATAGTTACCTCACATATTGAGTGTATCTATTTGGGAGGGTACATATATTCTTATAGTACATATACCAATTTATCTATTTTCTGCATTTATATATATTATTTAAATAGGAATACACATTTATAAACATTTACAAAATATATATTACTTGTATCATATATCTCCCTTAATATGACACCACATAATCAATAGTAATAAACTTTCAAGAAGATGAAGAGAGGGCTACATCTAGAAATCCTCAAGAGAAGGAATGTGATTTGTCTTTGGTAACCCATACCTTTCTTTATACACAATCCCATGAACTTATAGTGGTTATAGACACTACACCACCTATAAAATATTCACTTTGGATATTATCATTTTGATATTTGAACTTCATTGGCTTATGATTTACTCATTTTTGAGGCCAATCCCACTTGTGGACATTCCTCCTACGATAATATTTTTCTATTTACTTTATCATGCTTCAACTTCAATAGAAGGGATATTATATTTGTATAAATCTATTACTTAATGGAAATTTATCAAGACCACTTAGCCATGTTTCATGCTTCAGCCCCTTCAATTTAAATTGGAATCACAAAAGACCTATTTTACATTAGAGAAATATTGTCAACATCTTCAAACAAATTTTCCCAACTAGAGAAGATTTATTTTTTTATAATATATTAATTAATTAATTATTTAAAGGATTAGTTGATTAAAATATTATATTTTCTTGGTTCAACCATCACTACGATACATAAATATTCTCCTATAATTTAGTAAATCATTTTTCCAGCATAATAATTTTTTTTCAACATCTCTTTCAGTTTGATATAAGAATTGAGGATTTAGTTATGAAATATTTTTTCTACTATGTTTTTGACATTTAAAGAAATATAGCGATTATTATCAAAAGTAAAACATCTACCATATAATCCACAAATAATGTAATCATTGTTTGGTTGAGATTTCCTTTTAATAAATTTTCTTTTAAAGTTGTGCACTTTGGTATGAAAATTTAAATACATGGAATTTATCTCTAATTAAAAATAATAGAACTTTGGATCAATATTAGTTTGAGAACCATAGAATTTATATTTAAAAAATATATTACATCAAATAGATTCTCTGATCATTTTTATACAAACTCCACTTTTAGTTATTACATTGGAAGAGATATCCATTATCTTATTTGAGTATTTGAACTATATTTTATTTTCATTAATCATCATATTCTACTCCGTAAATTCAAAAAGCATTCCAAGAATATTTCCTCTACTATAATTTCATATTTTTCTATAATTTTCAAATTTATTTTGAGATTGATAACATTTTGTTTTATTTCCTATTGTATCTATGAATAAATTTATTAAATACTTGAATACCTATTTCAAAAGATCACTTTGATTATTCAATTATCATTGAATTTTTAAAAAATGATTCATTAAAGGATATATATATCATTTTCAACAACTTATTTTACAAAAATAGTTATTTTATGATTTTTTTCCAACACCATGAGTGATTTTCAGATCATACACATACTCTTGTAAGGAATATATATTCCATTGAATACTACACAAACACTCTCCATATTGATGAATTAACAACATTTCCAATTTTTATAATAAATCACAACCCTCTACAACATCTAGTAGAATATGAATTTCATGATTTATATACATCATAATTAAAATGGTTAAAAATACAGCTATTTGTAGAATAAAAATTAGTTACCTTTATTATGGTGTCAATCTTCATTAAAGTATTAATTTTCTTCTACCATATGTTCTTTAATTTTTAAATAAGTCCATTTTTATCATCAAGTGAGGATGATAAATACATATCATTTACATTAAATATTTTATATAAATAATTTATAGATACATATAAATATTGAATGTAGTGTCACAATGAGATGTTTTCTTGACTCCCTAATAATAAAATGATTTAGTCAACATATTCCCATTCCTTGCACCCTATATTCTTCAATATGTATAATCAAATAAATATCTCATCATATTTATTCCATTATATCCTTACCATAGGAAAATAAGAATAAAATAAATTCTTTTCACCTGCTAGTTTTTTTTGTATCCCTAAAAAATACAGTCTTTATAATTTTGTACTTGTTTTAAAAATTCAGGAAAATATATTATTTGGAAGAAAAAAAATTTAGAACCTTTAGTATAAGGCCCCAGCCTTAAACCTTACTTAATCTTGAGTTATTACAAGATTACACGTTGAGGATCTTTTCGGGTTTAGAGTTTTAGAGAATTAGATCATAAAACTTGCATTACATTCCACATATAAACAAAGTGGTTACATAAAGATAGTATTCCTCATTCCCATCAATGGAAACACATTTGAATTAAAACATGGATTCTTTTTGACACATCCTTGACCCTATCATCTTTTCATGTACCTTTCCCTTGACCTGTGAAAAACATTTCAAAAACTTGGGATGAGCATAAAAACTCAGTATGGGTTATAAAAAAAAACATGGAAAGGAAACATGAGTTCATATGTACATAAGAATGAAATCATACTTTACCCATAAAACATAGGCACTTTAACACGCCTCATAAAATCATGAATAAATCATAGAAATCACAAGACATAAAGGTAACTTGAGGCATTCATAACATTCTTACGTAGGGAGTAACCCTCTTGGTTACGTTTGGAATACCCATCACAGTATATTCCCTAAAAATCTCTTCGGAGAAACCTTAATGTTTCACTCCTTCGCGTTACCCAATGCATTGGAGAGCTATAACGGGCTCACCAGCCCTTAGTTTATCACGGAACCACCCGTCTTCATAATAATGCCCAAGAACCATAACATAATCATATCACATAAAACATGCATAAAGGAAACATAAAATTTCCACATTTCAATCACGAGATATCAATACAACACATTGATATAATAAAAACAATATGAAAACCATTTTCAATACTAAAGTAAAACATGGTATTTATTTTTCTTTTAAAAAAAAAGAAGGTATGGCTTGTAGAGGAAGCCGAAACTCAAATAACGGTTACGACGGCGGAGAAGTCGTTGTCGCCGCATACGTACGACAAAAACATTCCCTTTTGTCGTTTAGTAAACGCCTCATATAAAAAAGATTCCTTTTGAATAAATGTAAAAGTCAAAGGGGTTTATACACCGTATAAAAGAAAGTTGTGTATAAAATAAAATATGCCTCAACGAAAGGAGATTGAGACGAAGTCCCATACAAAGATAATTTTTAAAATAAAATAGATATATTATGTGCATTCTCTATAAGTACACATAAATAAAGTACAAATACAAGATATGACATAATAATATAATGACATACTTTGAAAGTACGAGATTAACCCAAAGAATGGAAATTGGGTTAAGAAGTTCCCATACCTCGTATCCGACTTGACCCGACCGTTCTTTAAACTCCTGAATAATAAACTTGAGTTAATCTCTACTTGCTTATGAATCTTTTTCAAGTTCATTATTCCTTTTATACCATGTTATGAACATCATGTAATCATTTAAGTTAATAATGTTCATTTTGTCGGTATTTGGTTCTTAAGTCAAAAATAGGCTTCTTACACTTACATGTTGTTAATTTGGTCAAAGGTTCATTATATCCAGAATGTTATTCATGATGTAGATATCATATATGTCATATATTTCCAGTACATTCATGCCTTTATAGTATTACATAATCATTTAGAGGTAAGAAATGAAATGCACCGTTCATGGAGACGGTAAGCCGTACGTACGCATGAACGCTACTTCCATTACTATTTCATATTTCATGGAATGGATTCATAATGGTATAAGAGTATGTTATAACTCCAGTATAATAACATATATAATATCATTAACTTTATCCTTTACACATCCCACATATGGTATTAACGAATCAAATCACTTTTAGGGGGCGGTAGTCCGCACTTCCTAAAATGAAGATATCGTGTTTACCCATAATGGAAACCATAAAGTATGACCAAAATGAAGAAAAACAGAAGCTTAAGGAAAACATATACATAATATATATCATATATAAAAATAGTGACATCATAATGGCCACCTTTGAAGGTGTTAAATGAGTATTGAACAATCATCGTTTCGGGAGGCATAATTTCGCCATCCACGGAAAACGTATGTTCTTTAACCATTTGATGTAGTTGTGTGAGAGTGTAGTTCAAATAACTCTTATAACAACATCCTAGTATATTGAAGATACTGGTGTTGTTACAAAAGAAGTAAATAAAAAGAGTTTAGGGGGTTGGAGAAGCAAAATAAAACAAATGAGCATGAGAGGATGAATTACCTTAAAAAGTGTAACTTCTTTTGGTTTGAGCCTAAAGGCTTCCTTTGAAAGGATTCTGCCCAAGGGTAATCCTCTAGGATGAGGAGAGGGATGTGGAGAGAGCAAATGGGCAGGGGTTGGCCGAGCCAATGGCTTGAAGAGTGTGTGAAATGAGGTAGAGGTGGGGGCCTTTTATAAGGGGAGAGGAAGGGCACTTTTGGAAAGTAAAGAAACATTACATTATTTGAAAATGTGTTTCGGTTTTAAAAGGTCCCACATTGATGGAATTCGTGGATAAGGTGATAAGGCATCGAAATCCATTCATCCAATTGGTTTTGGACATGTGTAGTTCATAGATTTTATTTTATCTTTCCATTTTATTTAAATCGTCAAATAATGATGTCATCACTGCATCATTATTATGTCATAAATAATTAAATTTATTTAATGTCTAAAAATTATAAACAAAACACTATGATATAGGAAATCTTTTTAGCTTTCCAATTACTATTTATAATCAAAATTTGGGCTTGTATAACCCCACTTAAAAATTGTTTTCGCAAAACATATTATGTTTGTGTCATTTTCACTTTAACATTTAATAAAAAGTAATTTATGTCATTTCCCAACAAAAGTGGATCCATGGGGTCCCCAAGTTGACCCATGGCTTGTCTTGGTCGGCCATGACACAACCAATAAGGTTGGGACATGTGTCTAGGTCATTTTATATTATTAAAGCATTATTTATACCTTAAACTACACTAATTACCACTAATCGCGATTAAAAACTTAATAAGTTACTATTCACCAAAAAATTATTTTAATCTCATTGAACCACATTTTACTTCTTAATGAAAACCATGTATGTCGGATTTTCAAAATTCAATACACATTAGTGGTAAACTTTCATTTAACTGAAAAATCAGTTTGCTTGATTACCACTTAGTGGTTTCACTATTCATCAAAAATTGAAGTTTTTCAGAAAATTACCAAAAATTCACTCTAAGCTATATTTGATATTCCGAATTCAAAAATGAAGTCTATTTTACAAAATTCAAATCATATAAGTCACATTAATTAATTTAATAATTAATTCCCGCTGCCAGAGCAAATAGCGTGTTTTTACAAAACAATAAGTATCAAAAGATTGACACCAGTTTAAGTCTAATTTCAAAGTGAAATTGATTCCAATGACCACAATTGGATAAAATGGTAAAAATATATTCTAATTTTACTTCAAAACCAATTCAAAACATAATTTAATCATATAAATAAATTAGATTAAAAAGCAGTTTTGATGTAAAATACAACATTTTACACTATTCATAAAAAAAAAGAACTTTATCAGAAAGGTACCAAAAATTACACAAAGTAAAATTTGATGTCCCGATTCTTAATAAAAGTTTTATTTGGTCCAAAAGAATGTATAAGAGTGATCAAAACTATATTTAATTACGGTTCACCATTAAAAGGTGATAAGTGAACCTTTAGTGAAAATTAGAGTATAAAAGCCTAAAATTGAACTCTTTCCATATTTTAAGCCTTTATCTTTTATTGGGTAAATGTAAAAACATCTAAAAACATATCTATTCATATTTTAGTTATTTCTATTCATTCCCTCCAGTACAACGGCTACTTGTTAACTAACATTTAAAATAATATTATTATATTACTAGTGTGCTACGTAAGTTTCAAAGAAACTCATCGTTGCGTATCAGGTACGCTATCGAACATAGCAACCCCTTTTAATTAAAATTCATATTTAATTCTCAAATATTAATAAATATGAAAATTATCTATTCTTTAATTACCTGGGATGTTACATCCTTCCCCCCTTTTGGGAATTGCGTCCTCGCAATTTTATTCACTTATCAAAATAAGTGGGGGTATTTATCCCTCATAGCATTTTCAGATTCCCATGTTGCCTCTTCAATCATGTGGTTTTTCCACAAAACCTTTACCTGCTTAATCACCTTATTCCGTAACACTTGCTCCCTGTGGTCAAGAATCTGGACCGGTTGTTCCTCATAAGATAGGTTCTCTTCCAGCTGAACTACCTCTGGACTCAAAACATGAGATGGATCTGGCATATACTTTCTCAACATCGAAACGTGAAAAACATTGTGTACCTGAGATAAAGTCGGAGGTAAAGCCACTCGGTATGCAACTGATCCAACTCTCTCTAGAACTTCGTATGGTCCAATGAACCTTGGACTCAACTTTCCTTTCTTACCAAATCTCATCACACTTTTCCAAGGAGAAACCTTGAGAAAAACATGATCACCTACCTCGAAAGATAGATCCTTCCTCCGGTTATCCGCATAACTCTTCTGCCTGCTCTGAGCTGTTCTCATGTGTTTCTGAATCAGCTGAACTTTTTCTGCCATCTCTTCTACCAATTCTGGTCCCATCAACTTTCTTTCACCCACTTCATCCCAGAAAGCTGGAGTTCGACACCGCCTCCCATATAATGCCTGAAATGGTGCCATCTGTATACTGGAATGAAAACTGTTATTATATGAAAACTCAACCAAAGAAAGATGCTGGTCCCAACTTCCCTGATAATCCATAGAACAAGCTCGTAGCATATCCTCCAATGTCTGAATTGTTCGTTCTGACTGCCCATCTGATTGAGGATGAAAAGCTGTACTAAAATTTAACTCAGTACCCAAAGACTTCTGAAGGCCTTTCCAAAAGTTAGAAGTAATCCTGGGATCACGATCCGATACAATGGAGAGAGGAACTCCATGTAACCTGACTATCTCTTTAAGATACAAACGGGAAAGATGATCAAGAAAGAAAGTATCTCGTATAGAAAGGAAATGAGCAGATTTGGTCAAGCGATCAACAATAACCCAGATTGCATTATTACCTCGAGATGTCTTTGGTAATCCAACAACAAAGTCCATGGATATATTCTCCCATTTCCACTCTGGCACTGGTAAAGGCTGAAGCATCCCTTTCGGTAACTGCCGCTCTGCTTTAACCTGCTGACAAGTCAAACACTTCACAGTAAAATCAGCAATATCTCTTTTCATTCCATCCCACCAGTAATACTCTCGCAGATCTCTATACATCTTAGTACTGCCAGGATGAACTGAAAACGGAGAACTATGAGCTTTACATAACAACTCTCTCTTCAACTGTGAATCACAAACCTCAAAACACAAACACAAACTTATCCAAGAACTCATGGAAAATTTTATTCATTAAGTCCATGAATACAGCAGGTGCATTGGTTAGCCCAAAAGGCATTACTACAAATTCATAGTGGACATATCTAGTACGGAACACAATCTTCGGAACATCTGCTTCTTTTACTATCAACTGATGGTACCCCGACCTCAAGTCAATCTTCGAAAAATACTGAGCTCCCTGGAGCTGACACCACTTCATTCGATGGCCCAACATCTGCTGAAGTGGTTGCAAAGGATTTCACCACCCCTTTCTGCTTGTAGTCTAACTGCTTCCCATCACTCAAGCTCCTTGTCGGACACTCGTTTGCATAGTGACCCATCTCATTGCACTTAAAACATTTCACTAACTGTAAATCAAATTTGTTTTTACCTTCACCTTGATCCTTTTCAGTGCAATCACGAGCCTTATGTCCCATCTTACCACATCGGTAGCACTTCCCAGAATTCAGAAGACATTCCCCAGCATGACTTTTTCCACATTTATCACAAACTGGAAACTTAGTTTTCTTACCATCAGACTTTTTTGAAGAATTCTTACCTTTCTCCTGCCACCTCGGTCTCTTCTTCTGCTGGTTGTTATAGAAAACTTGGTCATCGGCAAACTCCATTTCCACCTTCTCAGCACATCGAACAAGCTTTTCATAACTTTTAAACTCACGAGAAGCTAATGCCCTTCGATACTTTGGCTTTAATCCTGAGTAAAAACGATTGATTTTACTATCAAGGTCCCGGATAAAATTGGGAGCATACCTTGCCAATCGAGTAAACCTTTCTTCATAGGCAGCCACTGAGTCTTCCTCTTGCCTCAATTCCAAGAATTGCTTTTCCATCCTAAGTCGAACAGCCTTAGGAAAATACTTCTCAAGAAACATACCTTTGAAATCATCCCAGTCAAGAGCATCAATCTCATCGGCATCCCTGATATTTTTAACCATAGACCACCACTGATCTGCTTCACCCTCCAAACGGTAAATAGCAAGACTAACCTTTTGATTGTCTGAACACCCCATGACATCAAAAATCTTCTCTAGTGCTTTAATCCACCCTTCAGCTTGCACAGGGTCAGATGATCCTCTGAATGATGGTGGATGTTGCCTCATGAAATGTTCCACCACTGACATGTTCCTCTGCGGTTGTTCTGGCTGATCTCGTGCATGGATACCACCACCATTTATCGCCTGAGTCAACTGCGCCATTACTGCAACAAACTGTTCAGTTCCGATTCCGACCATCTCAGGTTGCTGATTTGGAAGGTTGTCTTCCTCCTGATGTCGTCCCAACATAGATGCTTTGTTTCCTCTGCGGAAAACCATTCTGAACACCGAAATATCTTAGGCGAAGCAACATGGTAATCTGTAAATGCT
Organism: Viscum album; assembly: GCA_963277665.1. NCBI lineage: Eukaryota > Viridiplantae > Streptophyta > Magnoliopsida > Santalales > Viscaceae > Viscum > Viscum album. Next base: position 280,766,115 of record OY728136.1, on the reverse strand, counting down.
ATATCATTTAAATCATATTATAATTTAACACTTTTCTAACTCCTAAAGTTGTCTAAACCGACCTCTGATACCAACTATAAGGCCCCAGCCTTAAACCTTACTTAATCTTGAGTTATTACAAGATTACACGTTGAGGATCTTTTCGGGTTTAGAGTTTTAGAGAATTAGATCATAAAACTTGCATTACATTCCACATATAAACAAAGTGGTTACATAAAGATAGTATTCCTCATTCCCATCAATGGAAACACATTTGAATTAATACATGGATTCTTTTTGACACATCCTTGACCCTATCATCTTATCATGTACCTTTCCCTTGACCTGTGAAAAACATTTCAAAAACTTGGGATGAGCATAAAAACTCAGTATGGGTTATAAAAATAACATGGAAAGGAAACATGAGTTCATATGTACATAAGAATGAAATCATACTTTACCCATAAAACATAGGCACTTTAACACGCCTCATAAAATCATGAATAAATCATAGAAATCACAAGACATAAAGGTAACTTGAGGCATTCATAACATTCTTACGTAGGGAGTAACCCTCTTGGTTACGTTTGGAATACCCATCACAGTATATTCCCTAAAAATCTCTTCAGAGAAACCTTAATGTTTCACTCCTTCGCGTTACCCAATGCATTGGAGAGCTATAACGGGCTCACCCGCCCTTAGTTTATCACGGAACCACCCGTCTTCATAATAATGCCCAAGAACCATAACATAATCATATCACATAAAACATGCATAAAGGAAACATAAAATTTCCACATTTCAATCACGAGATATCAATACAACACATTGATATAATAAAAACAATATGAAAACCATTTTCAATACTAAAGTAAAACATGGTATTTATTTTTCTTTTAAAAAAAAAGAAGGTATGGCTTGTAGAGGAAGCCGAAACTCAAATAACGGTTACGACGGCGGAGAAGTCGTTGTCGCCGCATACGTACGACAAAAACATTCCCTTTTGTCGTTTAGTAAACGCCTCGTATAAAAAAGATTCCTTTTGAATAAATGTAAAAGTCAAAGGGGTTTATACACCGTATAAAAGAAAGTTGTGTATAAAATAAAATATGCCTCAACGAAAGGAGATTGAGACGAAGTCCCATACAAAGATAATTTTTAAAATAAAATAGATATATTATGTGCATTCTCTATAAGTACACATAAATAAAGTACAAATACAAGATATGACATAATAATATAATGACATACTTTGAAAGTACGAGATTAACCCAAAGAATGGAAATTGGGTTAAGAAGTTCCCATACCTCATATCCGACTTGACCCGACCGTTCTTTAAACTCCTGAATAATAAACTTGAGTTAATCTCTACTTGCTTATGAATCTTTTTCAAGTTCATTATTCCTTTTATACCATGTTATGAACATCATGTAATCATTTAAGTTAATAATGTTAATTTTGTCGGTATTTGGTTCTTAAGTCAAAAATAGGCTTCTTACACTTACATGTTGTTAATTTGGTCAAAGGTTCATTATATCCAGAATGTTATTCATGATGTAGATATCATATATGTCATATATTTCCAGTACATTCATGCCTTTATAGTATTACATAATCATTTAGAGGTAAGAAATGAAATGCACCGTTCATGGAGACGGTAAGCCGTACGTACGCATGAACGCTACTTCCATTTCTATTTCATATTTCATGGAATGGATTCATAATGGTATAAGAGTATGTTATAACTCCAGTATAATAACATATATAATATCATTAACTTTATCCTTTACACATCCCACATATGGTATTAACGAATCAAATCACTTTTAGGGGGCGGTAGTCCGCACTTCCTAAAATGAAGATATCGTGTTTACCCATAATGGAAACCATAAAGTATGACCAAAATGAAGAAAAACAGAAGCTTAAGGAAAACATATACATAATATATATCATATATAAAAATAGTGACATCATAATGGCCACCTTTGAAGGTGTTAAATGAGTATTGAACAATCATCGTTTCGGGAGGCATAATTTCGCCATCCACGGAAAACGTATGTTCTTTAACCATTTGATGTAGTTGTGTGAGAGTGTAGTTCAAATAACTCTTATAAAAACATCCTAGTATATTGAAGATACTGGTGTTGTTACAAAAGAAGTAAATAAAATGAGTTTAGGGGGTTGGAGAAGCAAAATAAAACAAATGAGCATGAGAGGATGAATTACCTTAAAAAGTGTAACTTCTTTTGGTTTGAGCCTAAAGGCTTCCTTTGAAAGGATTCTGCCCAAGGGGAATCCTCTAGGATGAGGAGAGGGATGTGGAGAGAGCAAATGGGCAGGGGTTGGCCGAGCCAATGGCTTGAAGAGTGTGTGAAATGAGGTAGAGGTGGGGGCCTTTTATAAGGGGAGAGGAGGGGCACTTTTGGAAAGTAAAGAAACATTACATTATTTGAAAATGTGTTTCGGTTTTAAAAGGTCCCACATTGATGGAATTCGTGGATAAGGTGATAAGGCATCGAAATACATTCATCCAATTGGTTTTGGACATGTGTAGTTCATAGATTTTATTTTATCTTTCCATTTTATTTAAATCGTCAAATAATGATGTCATCGCTGCATCATTATTATGTCATAAATAATTAAATTTATTTAATGTCTAAAAATTATAAACAAAACACTATGATATAGGAAATCTTTTTAGCTTTCCAATTACTATTTATAATCAAAATTTGGGCTTGTATAACCCCACTTAAAAATTGTTTTCGCAAAACATATTATGTTTGTGTCATTTTCACTTTAACATTTAATAAAAAGTAATTTATGTCATTTCCCAACAAAAGTGGATCCATGGGGTCCCCAAGTTGACCCATGGCTTGTCTTGGTCGGCCATGACACAACCAATAAGGTTGGGACATGTGTCTAGGTCATTTTATATTATTAAAGCATTATTTATACCTTAAACTACACTAATTACCACTAATCGCGATTAAAAACTTAATAAGTTACTATTCACCAAAAAATTATTTTAATCTCATTGAACCACATTTTACTTCTTAATGACAACCATGTATGTCGGATTTTCAAAATTCAATACACATTAGTGGTAAACTTTCATTTAACTGAAAAATCAGTTTGCTTGATTACGACTTAGTGGTTTCACTATTCATCAAAAATTGAAGTTTTTCAGAAAATTACCAAAAATTCACTCTAAGCTATATTTGATATTCCGAATTCAAAAATGAAGTCTATTTTACAAAATTCAAATCATATAAGTCACATTAATTAATTTAATAATTAATTCCCGCTGCCAGAGCAAATAGCGTGTTTTTACAAAACAATAAGTATCAAAAGATTGACACCAGTTTAAGTCTAATTTCAAAGTGAAATTGATTCCAATGACCACCATTGGATAAAATGGTAAAAATATATTCTAATTTTACTTCAAAACCAATTCAAAACATAATCTAATCATATAAATAAATTAGATTAAAAAGGAGTTTTGATGTAAAATACAACATTTTACACTATTCATAAAAAAAAGAACTTTATCAGAAAGGTACCAAAAATTACACAAAGTAAAATTTGATGTCCCGATTCTTAATAAAAGTTTTATTTGGTCCAAAAGAATGTATAAGAGTGATCAAAACTATATTTAATGACGGTTCACCATTAAAAGGTGATAAGTGAACCTTTAGTGAAAATTAGAGTATAAAAGCCTAAAATTGAACTCTTTCCATATTTTAAGCCTTTATCTTTTATTGGGTAAATGTAAAAACATCTAAAAACATATCTATTCATATTTTAGTTATTTCTATTCATTCCCTCCAGTACAACGGCTACTTGTTAACTAACATTTAAAATAATATTATTATATTACTAGTGTGCTACGTAAGTTTCAAAGAAACTCATCGTTGCGTATCAGGTACGCTATCGAACATAGCAACCCCTTTTAATTAAAATTCATATTTAATTCTCAAATATTAATAAATATGAAAATTATCTATTCTTTAATTACCTGGGATGTTACATTTAGGATATGATAAAACATATTTTGACCAACCTAAATGCATGAAACCTTTGGAGGGATGGTGAATCAGGTTTCACCAAAAATTAAAAAATTTATAATTTTAATTTCCCATTGTATTTTGGATCTTTTGACCTCATTGGAATGAACTTGATTAATATCACATTTTTACCACCAACCACAAAAAAAGTAAATACGGATATTTATGAAATTATAGAACATAATAAATAAATTTTTTTACTCCATCAACTATTAAGGGAAAATGAAACTATTATATACAAAATTATGTTTTATTGTTATAAATATATTATTACACAATTTTAATGTATTGATATTTTATTTCATGGTCACATTTCTTCCAATTCACAATTCCCTTAATTTTCAGAAAGATTCAATCTCGATCTAGACCGCCCTCTTCTTATAATAAATTTTTAAATTCATTAAATGGAATGTTATTTTGATGGATTTAATGGTATATTCTAAGAATTATTGACAAATTATAATATTCTATATTAGAAAAGAAAAATATTCCCCTTATATCTTCATGTACTAAAATGATACGAATTCGATCATCACATTTATTTTCTTCAGCTTATACAAACCGTATGAGATAAAATCCATTATACTAGTGTTGAGTCTTATGTTATAAAAAATTGGAAAGTGGATGTATTTATAACTTGGGGATTAACTACTTTTGTTATACAAAAAACTATAATAAATAATGCCTTTTTCACATAATGATCATACCTATTTTAATATTATAATTATTCTTATTTTTCTTTATTAGATTTTTATGGAAATAAAACCACATATTTGCCTTTATGCATTATCTCTAAATATCTATTTATATATAAAAATAAATATAAAAATAGATCTCCTAACGTGATTCTATTAAAAACCATATGTATATGAGTGAATCCCCCCTATCCAGATAAATAGTTTTTATTAGCACAATCAAGATTACAACTGTTGATATGATGGATTTGATTCATTATATTATCATATAATTCTCTAAGACCATGCCATTTTTCCCAAAAATTTAAATGTGTTTAAATTCATTCTAATATTTCTTTTATACATCATAAAACATCATCCATACCATCCTAAATTTAAATTGAGACCATATTGTCCAGATATTCATTAAATAAATTGATCACATATATGTAGACACAAATGTTTTATAACATACCATGACTCTATCTACCGTAGGATGTGACATTTTTCACTATGGAATGGTTTCCAATTGAATAATAAATCGAAAATATTTAAAAAATATATCATATTTAACACTTTTAAATATTTTGTTATAATTCTTCAAATCAGGTCAATCCTCAAACTTATTGTAGCATAACACATTTTCCGAGGATAAAAATACATAGATCCATTATTAATTCACATATTCAGTTATAATTCTATATTTTCAATGAAAAAAATATAACCAAGATGTTTCGTCTCAATTATTCTCATCACATGAGAAGATTAAATGTGCACATCCTTATTTATGTCCATAATTTATTATTTATTATTATAGGACATTAAAATAATTTCATCTAATTCCATAGTGTACTAAAATAATAAACTTGAAAAACATAATACCATCCATTAATAAATATTTTTACATCACCATCTAATGATGACCACATTCCAGGAACTTGATGAATAAAAAATCAAAGGATTATTTATTGAAAATTTACTCTGTATAACGAATGTTGAGGATTTAATGAACCCTTTATAGATATAACATAAGTTCCCTCAATGTCCAATACTACTTATGTCATTTAAATAATTCAATAATAACTAAAATGTGGTTCTCATACATATAGTATTAGTTGTTAATTATTCACCCATGTATTCATATCTCCAAAAATATTTTTTATCATTCTCCAACTGTTATAAATTCTAAAAAATCCAGAAAAAATTGAAAAATTATTCAATTCACAAGCATTGGGTTTAAAATGGTTTTTAGGTTGTTTCAAGGACCTTAGTTTGGAAAATTTTGGATCTCTAAATTAGCCTTATACATTATTGGCTCTCACATTAGGGTGAAAAAATATATTTTTAGAGAAATTTTTATTTGTATAATCATTTGTGTGGTAGAATCCAATTCCTCAGTAACATGGATCTTTAGTTCAACATGTATTATTATAGGAAAGGCCTCTATTTATCATTGAATATTATTATTTATGGGACAATGCTGATAAGAGGTGGAGGTTGGTAAAATATAAATTAATTTTATACAAAATTAATAGTCTTCATTTACCTAATTTTATCATGGTTTTTATATTGACATTTACGGTTTCTAAGAAGTTAAATTTATCTGCCTATTTCTCATACCATTAATTATATTATGCTGGGTAATTAGATATTTGTAACCAAATTGGGAATATATTTTTACTTATGTATATTAGGTTATCTATTGGATGTATATGTGCTGCCAGGTCAGGTTCAGTAATTGTTATACAATAAGTATAATGTTATATTATTTGTTCTAGTGGCTTGAACAATGTATTAGTGGTTTATGTGAAATTAATTTTTTATAATATATTTATATGAGGAAATATGTGTTCAAAAATGGATGGGTGTGTAAATGTAGTTATAAAATGGAATTCTCGGTTCAAATGATTTAATAGGTAAACAATGATTGGGTTTGGGTACACCATCTACCAATGAACATATACACAGCTACAAAATAGGGTTACTACTCTGAACATTATGGTGATACATTGGGAACTTGGAAGTTTATATCTTATGACAGATGTTCTATAGTAAATATCAATATATATGGTGTTTCATGGTCACAAAATTTATTTTTTTTGGAATTCCTCTAGTTAATAGATTATTTGATTAGTAGATATATTTTTATTTCCACTTATCTAGAGCATGGATAAAAGCGTTTTTGTTTGAATTTATTATTGACTTTCTTAGAAATGCGATACTAAACCCTATTGTAAATTTTTTGGTTTAATATTTTCATTAATCTTATAAGCTGAGGATTTGTTGCATAAAATGTTCAGATCTTAAATTTTGTTTGTTCTTCATGCCCTTATTTTCATGAATGATTATTAGTTTTCATTTGGTGAACTATACTAGGTAAAAAATATTCGCACCATACACATTTTAGCTTGGGAAGCATGTAAATGTTTAGTTTATGATTTATTATCAGAATAACACCAGATCAAATTGTTCATATGGCTTGGATATTTGATTTATAATAAAAGATTTTGGGTTTTTCATAGGGATCTAAAACATATATTTTTTCATTTCATTTCAAAACCCCATGTATTTAATAGTATTAATTTGACTTAAATTATCTCTAATTGTAATTTCATTTATTCCATTTTGGTTGATGGGGGTGTGGTAATAGTCTCAAGGTTCAGTTTTGGGGAGTTGGACTTCGTGTGGGATATTTTTTCTTGATGAAAATTTATAAAGGGTACCTAGTGGACAAATAGAAGGTTCATGGTGGCCTTAGGATTAGTCATTATCTTCTCACCATGATGGATCCAAAACTAGTTCTTTATATCCTGGTCTTCGTTGACCACATTCATGGTTAATGTGTTGCATAATTAGAAATAAGGGCCCACAATGGGTATCCTTAGTTTTGATTTCACATGAAGGAATACAATACATACATAGAATCCTCCAAGGACATAGGAATTATTTCTAGAATAGATAATATTAGGGGATCCGAAGATGATATTTAGATAAATAAAAAGGTGTTGGGTATAAGTAAATAGTACTAAGATAATTTTCAATGTACTATTTGGTAGTTTCCAACCCCTGTTCAAATTAATAAAATTTTATTTATTTATTTGGAATTTCATATTATCCTTGTTGAATCAAAAATGGGAGAAATCATCATATGGGTTTTTTTTCAACTAAAATTTTCATTGTTTTTATATGGATGTATTTAATTCCAAAAAAAGATAATTGTTTCAATTTAATTAAATTTAATGATAATCACAAAAAATGATTGATATTATGTGGGGTGTAATAAAATACTAAATCATGGACTATGATATAAATTAGGGTTAATTCCAACATAGGGTATCGATTTCTACAAAACAGGGTGAAGTTCTAGACATAGGGTATATTATTTAATTTTTTTATGTTATTCTATCATTTTATAGTTTTAGAGTTTATATGTGTGGTTAGGTGTAATTTAAACATTGGGGTGAAGTTCAATAAAAAGATATGTGCAAGAATAAACTTGATATAAAATCTTATAATTAATTAAGAATATTAGTTGCCTAATTAACATATATTATTCTTTATAATTTTTGAAAATAAGATTAGAAGATAAAATAAGAAATTGAAGTAAAAAAATAACAACACAATATTCTCTCATACTGGAGAATTATTACCAAAGTACTTCAAATATTGTATTAAATAAAATTTATTTTAATATCCCATAGATTGTTACATCCATTAAATGTGTATAATATAATATGAATCAAAAAATAAATAAAGTATATATTTAGAACTGCTTAATCTCCTTGATAATATCTAGCATTGAGGATAACTGTTTGTATAATTAACCCTACAATGTCAAAAAATGGACATTTTTTTGTTTAATACCAAATGATAACTATCAAAATGAAATGATTTATTTGTGAATTTACAATTTAATGGTTTTATAGAATTTAATGGGTGTAATATAGCAATTGTTTGAGTCTTCTATAGGGGAATGTGGAAGGTGATAATAATACCACTAAAAAGAGGGTGGGATAAAAAATACTACTATATAGAAGATATAAATACAATTTATTTAGATTTTAAATATATATATATATATATTCATTATATGTTTTTTTGAAATAAGATATTCATTTGGGAGTATAAGTAAATGGAAGTATATTTTTTGTAAAAGTAAGTTTAATTTAAATGAAATTACTTTTATGAATTATAAATATTTTTTAAATTATCACTTTTAAGGAATAATATAAATAAAATTAACTAATAAAATTTTGTGAAGTATAATTAAAATAAATTAATAAGTGTGGTAAAATAATTGAGAAACAATAAGGAATACTAATATAGTTATTCAGAGATATATAAATTTATATTAATTTTTAATAAATTTTTTATTATATATTATTATTTAAAAAGATATATTTATCATGTAGATGTATGTAATATAATAAATTTTTTAAATATTCTTTTCAAAATATATTACATTTATGTAATGATAATTAATTTGTTATAAATAAGAATAAAATATTTTAATTTTAAGATTATATTTATTTCTAAGAACCATTTTTTGCTGTTTTAGGTATTTTTATATCAATGAATTAAATTTATCAGCATTGGTTAATATTTTTAATGAAATTTATTATTGAAATATTTAATCAATTTTTATGAAAATACATTTAATGACCATTACAAGGGAATAAATAAGAATAAATCCATCTATTGCTTAAAAATTGATTCTTCTAAATTTTTTATGTGTTATGAATTCTTAAACTGAAATTAATTTTCATCAATTTTTGAAATTTAATCCAACAATATGTATTTTATATTATCAATATTCATGTCCAAATTAAGTGATATTTCCAATTTCATTAGTAGGCATAAAAAATGTTACCAATGTAAAAAATTATTTATGACAATAAAGGAAAATGAAGAAAGTTATTTACATTATGTTTTTAAAGTAAATAAAAATAATTAAGGGTTGGGGAAAATAAATTAAAAATCACATTTTGGTTATAGAGTTGTGGATGAGTGTTGTGAGAATTTTTATGAGATTTATGAGATTTTTTGGGAGTGGTACTAGGTCAAAATAAAACATAGAGCATTTTATATTGTGTGGGTGAATGATTTTTGTTATATGTAGGGTGTCGGGACAGGATGAATGATAGTTATGTTATAAAAATAATCACTATTTCATGTATACTAGGTTCGTGTAGTTTGATATGGCATCTTAGTGAGGTACCACATGTATTGAAGGGGGATTAAATTGATGACTCTCATACATAAGGGATAACGCTTATGTATGGTCAAAATGTAGGGGAATGTACCAATGCCATGGTGGTATAGATAAAGAGAGTAAAATTGAGTATAGATTGGGATTTTTTCCATAAATCATTTGTAGGATGGGTTTTCCCATTGTATCCACCATTTTCACACTAATATGGTGTTCAACTAGGTGGTCATGCCCACTTCCTGGGGACAGTCACATTATGGAACAGAGGGGCCATGTTATGGTGACGAGTTTCCCAACATAAATCTATTTTTAGGGACAGTCGCATCATGAAATTGATGGTCTAATCCTCAATAATGGTCTGCATAGAAGGGTCCTCTTCCTTGGCTGAGAGTTCATGCAGTGACACATAAGGGCCATGATGTGATGATGACAGGAAAATAAGGAATCATAAAATGACTTCTACAGTGAAAATATATCTCAAGTGTTTAATATTTTTTAAAAGGTACAAGATTTTATTTTTAGGAAATCATGATGGAAAAACACTTCATAATTTCCTAGTTTTGGATGTGTGAGAGGGGGGGGGCTAGGTATACTCCCCTGTTATTCTCCCATTGGTGTTCATATAATTCAGATCATTTAGAGGTGTTCAATCATGATGATTTCTGATAATATCTTTTTTCTTTATACCCCATTATCTATACACTCTTTCCCACTGATCAAGTGAACCAATATAGGGGATGGGAGGATATTTTGCCTGAGATTTTTTTAAAACTCCTTCTTCATGGAGATTTAGTAAGAAATTTCTAGAGTCGATCCCAGGAAGATTTATTGAAAAATAAATTGTAATTTTATATAAGTTATGTTTTTCTAGGATTTATTTTTGTGGTTTTGTAAAATTTACATTTAATTCACCAATGATTTTGGAAAATAATTTATTTTTTTGTGAGTTCGGTCACAGAGAATTTAAAGAATAGAACACAACCCATTTTTTATGATATTGGTGCTATGATGTCAAATAAGGAGTTTGATATTAGTAATTAGAAAATGGGAATTTTGATTTACATTTTTATTTTCAATTTAATGGTGTCTATTGATGAGATTTATTTTTATGGGCATAGAGGGGTTATCAATGAGCATGTGATATATTTTCAGATTAGATTTATTGGTAGCTAGCCTTCCTTTTATTGAGTATATTATTCCCATTGAAATTTTATTCCCATATTGTAACAATTAAATTATTATTAGTTAATTCATTCCATGTGTGATATTTCTCAACCTATTGGGACTATCGAGTATCAACTTAATTTTATACATGAATTACATTATTTAAAAAATGGTTCATTGATGACACATTTTTTAAATGAGCGCTAATCGAACACTTTACAAAATATTTGGTGGTGTGTGTTGGATATAAAAAAATAGTGGATTTTTTTATTTTTAAAATAAGAGCATAAATATGTCTTTGATTCGAATGTAATTGTTTATAAAAAACTAGTGATTTTATGAGTGGTTCTGAAATGCCAAACTAGTGTGGAGTTTTTTAATTGATGTTTTGTGGGGTCTTTTTTCAAGGTCATATCATGATTAAGATAATAGTTGATACATGCTCAAATTTTTTAAAAGGTAATTGAATAATATTTTAATGAAAATCACATTGGGATGAGTTCATTCTTTTTATTTATAATTTTGTGGGAAATTCGTAGTTTTATAATTTATAGTTTCCTTGATGTTCCCACAAATTTAGATTTCCATGTGGATTGTGGGATTTCTTGATTTTACATAACTGGGAGTATTGGTCAATCAATTTTTTGGTATCAATGTTTTTGGGTGGGTTCAGATGATTTACATGACAACTTATAGGGTGTAGATGGGTAGAATGAGATGGATTTAATAGAACCATGCATGATTGTGTAAATAGATGTAGGGAATTCCAATTGGTTAATGTGGGCCTAGAGTGATCTATGGGTATCGATCATGGATTGGGTGACCTAGTGGTATGGTATATTATATGGTGGGATAATTTCTTTCATATGATAGTGTGTTTTCTTTATTAAAACATTCTATTTGATCAAACATAAGTGATTAATAAGGAGGTGTTCAAGGTTTTCCTTGGATTGAATTAGGATTAAAGTGGGCTATATGGATTAGGAATGAATATGTTTTTATGAAAAAAATGTATCATTTATGTCTTCCATCTATTGAGTGGGAGTGGGGGTCTGTGGTTTGATGTTTGGCCTTCCATCTGTGAGAGGGGATTATATAGGAATTGAAATAAATACTCCCTTGAGTGATAGTGGATGATTTTTTGTCTTGATGTTTAGCCACCCATAAGAGAGAGGTAATTTTATGTGTATTTATGTGTGGAATTCCTTGAGTTTTAATATGTGGGAATGAATGGTTTGGGTCATAATTTGTGTCCTCCTTTGAATGATAGGGGATTGTATGGGTTCCAATTTTCAACCACCCCTTACTATGAGGGAATGGTATGAGTTCTGAAAAAGAAATATTTTTGAGACCATCCATGTGTTACTGCGGTTGGTTTTGTAAAATGATGCAATAATTATGTGAGAAATACAAATATAAAGTGTTGATAGTTTAATATTTTACGATGAGTCCAGACCCAATGGAATATTGAAGACAATTAGGCTTCTAAAGAAAACCCACCCTACATCTTATGGAATGGTCTGGTTTTGGTATAACAACTTTTAAAGAGTATTCATGTATGATTTGATAATTATGGTAGGAAATTATTCTATTTCTTATATTATTATCCAATATATGTGTGGAATGTTTTTATGGTGTCCCATTTAACATACAATATATAATTTTTTTTTCATATAGGGGAATTATATGTGTATTTTTTGATGGGTATGTGACAAAATAATTAATTTTACACCTTAAAATTTTTAATTTCACATCCTTTTGATCATTATATGACACAGTGTTTTCAAGGAATTTGTGAATCATATTGGGTCAGTTAACTATTCGCTAAATCATGTACACAACAGGTGTTTCTATTTACCCGGATAATCTAATATGTTTTCCTTAAAGGAATAGGTATAACATTAAGATGGGCATGGGGTTTGTGTTTAATAGATTGTATTGGTTATAGATTCATCAAGTTGGATTCTGTGATTCAATCCATTAGCATATTTATTTCTTTATTATTTGTATGTTTATATACTGGCTATTGTTCTTCATTTTTATTTATTTTGATGTAACCTTCCACGTTTATCTGATGACACTTTTCAATTAGTGATTCAATATATTTATTGTTTTACAACTTTTTATTTTTCACCATGTCACACCTCTTGTCTCCCTATTTATTTGTCGATATGTTTTTGGGATAAATTTTATACATATGGGTTAGGATAAATTTTTAGTAGAATAAAACACTACCCTATGTATTTGAATATGATGAAAACGTCTTCCCAATAATTTTTTGGTCCCTCTCCACTTGTTGTTAGCACATTATGTTGGTCAGAGTAGAGTACTCAACAGGGGTGGGGGTGAATTGAGTATCTATAAAATTTATATTTGAAAAGATTTAGTAGATTGGTTCTCTAATAAATTTAAATACAGCCTACATAATCAAAGTAATACGGTTATGAATGTTTGACTATTTAAATAACTTCCTAGAATATTGATTAATTCTCAGTAATCTTAATAACAATTATAAACATTACTTTTAAAGCTATTCTAATAAGAAAAAACAATTATAACTTCCATTATGGATTAACTATGAATGTAAATTTAGTGATTTCTTAATTATATAGTAAAACAGAGTAAAATAAAATAAACAACATAGCGGATATAAAACAAGTGGTTCATTCTCAAGCCGAGACCTAATCCACTCCACTTGTTGATCAATTTCCACCAAGAAGTTGATATAAATAAACTTTATCCACACCCTCGATCGGGGTTAACAATAGTACATAGGACTATCCTGGTCACGTGACCACTTCCACAGTTCTTAGTGCAGATGAACTGTTAAGACACACAGGGGCACCTTACACACTTATCCGTGGGAATACAGAAGTGTAAAAAGATGTTTGAGAAAGTATATCTTGTATCATTCAGTTTAATGAAGGATAATGTGCGTGTTTTTATATAGAAACACACACACACTACTCAATAGATAAAAAAAATAAACAATAGATAAAAGAATATGAGATAAGGTTTGAAGTTCTCTGAGTGTTATTCAGATGTTTTGAGTTTCATGGGTCAGTTATTCTTTCAATAATTCTTGTGATCCTTCGTTATCACACACACACTTGTTTCTATATTATCTCCTTTTGCTTCTTGACACGATGTTCTTTTATTATGGAATGCATGTGCTGGATCCGACATGATTCATGTATTCTACACCTTATACATCGTATAGTTAGGTGACATGTCTACAAAGAAACATTAATTAGGTCATTGCATTTAAAAGAATTAAATATGACAATTAGTGATTAAATTGAAAAACGAAAAAATAGATTAAGAAATGGTGTTACAGTCTGGAAATGTTGTCTCCTTGAAATAGTGTCTCCTTGAAATAGTGTGTCCTTGTTTTCCATTGAGTGGTGAGACTGTTGTGATGGTGTAGTTGTACAGAGATCATGAACTGGTAGAACAGATGCTGTGTTTGTTCATAGTGTCTGGTCACGGTGTCTGGATGGTCACAATGTCTGGATGGTCATGGTGTCTAGATGGTCACGGTTTTTGGATGGTCACGGTGTCTAGATGGTCATAGTGTCTAGTCATGGTGTCAGGTCCTTTTCCAGAAAAACATAACCTGTGGCAGACTCATGGTTTCTCAGACTTAGCCCAATATCTGTAGATAGAAAAAAATAGTGATATTCATAGAATGGATTAGACTTAATCGTTTATCAAGTTAATCCATTATAACACAAACTCATAATAGTTTACAATAATTAAACATAGCACCTTAGATCGTTGATAGGTTTATTTAAAGCATAATGATACTAATCATTTGTTCCCATGATTTTAGATAGATTAAACATGATTAAAAGTTTACAGAATGTATAGGATTTGTGATCATTAAAACAAACTTAACACACTAGGAGCCTAACGATCTCCCCCTTTTTGATGATCACAAATCATTTGAGTGGGAAATTAATTCTTAGGAATTGTGTCTCTTCCCTCATGTGCATTTAGAGAACATATTTCTCCCCCTTTTGGGATTATAAAAAAGAGTATAAAAGTATATAAAAAGATAGATATGTTGTGTTCAGAATGCATTAGGTAAATTTTTTTCAATTCAAACAGTAAAAACAAAGAATACAAAAATGATACCTATCAAAAGATAGTAGTCAGTTTTCTTCAGAAATGGCTTGTATTATTTTTTTCTATTGACAATAGCATCAGAAGAGGAAGCCATGGGAGAATAGGTGGATGTGGAAGAAGGAGGTGAACCGGTGGACAGAGAAAGTAAAAGGAGTCCTTCAATAAACCATAAGGGGCCAAGGTAGGTGTAGTGGATGTCCATGGAAATTGTGGATCAAGGATAATATGTCTGATCTGACTCAGAGCCCGAGAGATAGATATTGATGTAGAGGCAAATGAAGAGGATGTGAAGGTAGCCAAACCAGATCTCAGGGGTGCAGCTGTAGGAGCCACAATAGCAGTACTCTGTTCATGAAGATAAGGCCTCAAAAGCTTGGTGAGGTTGGGAATAATCACTCCACTATACTCAATTGTGTTCTCAAATTCATTCGTGTTACCCATAAACTTATCTAACAAAGGAGTGTAATAATTGAGCTATTTGACTTGAGTTTTGAAATCTTGAGTGACAAGAGTGATTCTCAGATTCTCTACAAGGTACTTGATTTAGATGGTCAAGTCATGATTCTAGAAGATCCTATTGAAGTAGAAGTACACCTTCTTTATAATTTCTTTTTGAGAATCATTTTCAATTTTGGAATTAATTCTCACCATATCAAGAACTTTTTTGCTTTTCATGAAAACATCAAATAGAGATTCCTTGTCAAAACTACTTAGCATAGTCTGATGTTCTTCATAAAAAACAGTTCTGAGTATATCACTATCCAAAGAGTGTTGAAATGATTCTCTAGAAGTACAGGAAGTAGTAACAGCCAATGTAAGGGAATCTAGTTGACTCAGAACTTTTTAGAGGAAAATGTTATAATTTTCAGTCAATTTTTTATGACCAATAACAAGCAGGCACATCTCATGATTTTTTTTGTTTATTTTAGCTACCTTATTAGCCTAGGAGGATAGATTAGGTCGTACCGAGGAGGATACTTCCTATACAATCTGAGTAACAACATCATCAATAGTATAAGAAATATGTTCTGGTCTTGGGTTCATCACTCTCTGCATTTCATCAACCATACACTTGAGAGCCATTACTTCATCACTGAGCTGTTTGTTCTCAACTCTGACTTCTTATATCTCATGAAGCATCTTTGGATGAATCACCCATATAATCTTTTCCAACAATATGGCAACATCTCTTTCACTTAAATTGATTATTGGGGTTGGTTAGGTATTCATGAGTATTTCAACCCCATCAAATATTGTAGCTTGAAATGATTTCAAATCATCCTTACATACCAATTTCAAAGGATCTTGTGATTGTTTAGAAATACGAGCTGGAACAGACTCAGGTTCCATTGCATCTATAACTTCAGGAGCAGATACTTGTTTCAATTGAAACATATTTGAGTAGTCTATACCTATCACCAAGGCTTAGTGGGAGTCATTTAGATAAAAATAACTAGGGAATTTATACCATGTATCCAATGAGATTGGATCATCTAGATTTGGGACTTCAACAGGTTCAAAATTCAGGTGCTTCTCCCCCTCAAGTGGTGCATCTTTCTCAGGACTAAGAGATTTTGATCATTAATCAAATTCCAAGATCTCATCCCTCATAACCTCACCAATTTCTTTTCTATCCAACTGAAAGGAATCCTCTATTCGCTCTTCATCATATGGGATAAATTAAGGAACATCTCATTCTTTTGGGTGTTCCTCCAGAGTATCTTTATGCACAATACAAAGATATCATTCTATATGATATTCTACAATATCCTTTTTCATTTATCTTATCAATTTATTCTTTTTCCACAGCATGTTGTTCTTAAAAATTAGCAACCTCTTTAGGAACATGCATTTCTTTCTTTATTAAGTCTTGAAGAACATGTTCATTTTCTTTCTCATCCATAACAGTTTCCCTGGTATGTACAACAACCTCTTCCTCTTCTTCCTCATTAGAATAATCCACAATATCATCAAGTTCCAAAGTAGGATCAGAAATGTCCTAATGTATTGATGTGAGCTCCACCAGATTGAGCTTTTCAGAAACCTTGTCATTATCATCCACCCATGATTTTCTCCAAGGATTCTAACTGATTTTCATTCTCTTTTCTGTAAATTTTGAAAGACAAAACTCATAATCCTTAATATCTTCTTTATTTATTCTACCCAACCCTTTGGTGTGATGAATAGCTGAGATAAGCCTTGAATAGAACATGGAGGTTTACTAAGAGGTTTTCTTGATCAACTCACACATATGGAGTATATCATACTTTCATATGTTGATATTATGGCCATTATTCATAAGGTGTATTAAAAATACATCCAGATACTTGAGTGTAGAAAAGTAACCTTTTATGGGGCGAATCAGATTCAGAAAAAAAAAATTAAATAGAAGTCTTATTTTACCATCTAGCTTAACATCGATGGCTCTTTGCTTTTTTTTATTCATAGTTAAGCTTCATAATGATTCTTCAAAAAAAAATGATCTCACTTGGTGGTGGATGAACTATCTGGTTGTCCTAAAAAATACCCTCATGAGGTATCCTAAGTCATGCATCCCATAACCTCGGAGAAAATGTACATCTCTGGCCACTTATCAAAATTTTCACAACATAGCCATCTTTTGTATCATAAGTGAATTGTACATACTAGTAAAACTATGTAACTAGTTTTGGGTAAATTAGATTATCCTCCTTTGTATACCAATCATGCCATCCTTGATCTTTTTTTAGTTTTAATACCAACATCTTACTTAACAGAAGCCACTTAGGGAATATCTTCTTTTCGGGTACCATTATTCTACCTACCAGATTCGGATTCAATGGAACTTTGGGTGATAAATTCGGTGCTATTTTTAGCTTCTTCATTGAACTGTGATTCTCAGGAGTTGATGATGACTGGAGTTTCATTTTGGGCATTCAAAAAAGGTTCGAGAGAGATGGAGAGAAGACAGAAGGGTTAAGAGAGGGATTACGGTTTGATAGAAGAGATGCCGAGTGAATAAGGAGTGAAACATATTTAGTTTTATCATTTAAGGATATTAAGCCTCAGGGGATCAAAAGCACAAGAATGATAAAGGGTATAAAAAGTAATTACCACAAGGCGAGTTATAATATGTAAAAATAATAATACATCATTACGGTGAGACCTTAACCGATTTTCACAGTGAGACCAGAACTGACTTTCATGGTGAGACCGTAACATATTTACATAGTGAGACTGTAATAGTGTGACGTCTAAACTATGCCGCTATATTTTTTGACACAGTAAGTGCCATAATGTAACAAAGGGAGAGATAAATATAGTAAATGTGAGACCGTAAACATGAAAGAGTATAATTACTACATAAGATTTATTGCTCCTAAATCATGAATGATGTAATATATTCTTTCAGAATTTAAGGGTTTGGTGAATATATCATACAGATGATATTCAGTTCCAATGAATTCCAAAGTGATGTCAACTTTTTGATATTGATATCTCAAAAAGTGATGTCTTACATCAATATGTTTTGTCCTAGAGTGTGAAACATGAATTTTTGAGATGATAATAGCACTTCTATTTTCACAATATATAGGTATATGCCTGAATTGATATCCATTATATAGTAAAGTGTGTTTTATCTACAAAATTTGGTCATAAAATCTACCTGAAGCTTTGTATTTAGCTTCTCCAGTAGATAATGCAATAAAATTTTGTTTCTTACTACATGTAGCTATGATACTACTGACTTTCCTAAAAATTGACTTGATCTAGAGGAGCTTTTTCTATCTAACAGACAACCACTAAAGTCTACATCAGAATAACTCACTAACTCAAATGATTGTACTCTAGGATAGAATTGTTCTAAATTGAGTGAATGAATGAGGTATTTGAAGATTATTTTACCAAAATTTAAATTAGATTACATAAGATTTTCTTGAAAACGAGCACACATACATACACTAAACAAAATATCAGGTCAGCTAGTAGTTAGGTAGAGTAAACATCCATTCATTCAATTATAAGAGGTTTGATCAATAGTTTTTCCATCTTCATCATGATCCAACATACAAGTAGTACTCATTGGATTATCACTACATTTATTGCTATCTAAAACAAAAATTTTATAAGATATCTAGTATATTTTCATTGATTTAAAATAATACCATCATTACTTTTAATGATTTGAAATCCTAGAATGAATTTGAGTTCACCCATTAATTTCATTTAAAATTTATTTACCATCATTTTAGAAAATTAAATACATATTAAATTATTTGAAGATCCAAATATAATGTCATCTACATAAATTTGAACTACTAAACCATCATTATAAATTCATTTTATAAAGAGGGTAGGATCATCTATTCCTTTTGTAAAATATTTAGAAATAAGAAAAGTACTCAGTGTATCATACGTGGCTCATGGAGCTAGTTTTAAACTTTATAATGCTTCTGATAATTTAAAAATATGATTTGGAAAATGAGGATTTGTAAAACAAGGGGGTTTATAAACAAAGACATCATTAGTTATATATCGATTTAGAAATACTCTTTTGACATTAATTTTATATAGTTTGAAATTTAGATGTGCAGCATAAGAAATTTTTTTGATGGTTTGAAATCTATATACTGGTGCAAAGGTGTCTCCATAGTCATTTCCTTCTTCTTGAATATAAAATTTTTCAACTAATCTGGCCATGTTTTTAACTATATTACCAGATTCATCTACTATATTTCTAAACACCCATTTAGTGCCTATTGTGAATATGTATTTGGGTCTATCAACAAGTTTCCAAACACTATCCCTTTCAAACTAATTAATCCCTTATTTCATAGCCATTACCAAAAATTCCTCATTGATAGAATCATTTAGGTTTTAAGTTCATGTTGTGCCAAGAAAATTGGCTCAACCAAATTTCTAAGAGAAACTCTTTTTTGAGTTCCTTTATCTATGTCTCCTACAATAGCATCGAATGGATGGTTATTAAGATTTCTAACAACTCTAGAAAAAGAAGGAATAGTTTCTTCAGGTTCATCAATAGGTTTGGGTTCATTGTGACATGAATCAAAAGAGTTTCCAGAACATAATGTTTTCAATCATTCCTTTACAAAATGGTTAGCAGATTTTGAATTAATTTCCAGATTTATTACATTATCCTCTATGTTCTCTAGAGTGGGTTTAGCTTTATGTGGATCTGTTTCATCAATTTGAATTGAACAGATTCTTCCACACATTTCATTATTTCACTAAACACTATATATGATTTATAAGAGATTGAATACCATAAAAATATTCCATCATCGTTCTGGAATGAAAATTTATCAAGTTTGAATTTAGTACTAGGGATATAGATTTTAAATAAAATCATTTAAGTA
Source organism: Viscum album (assembly GCA_963277665.1). Lineage (NCBI taxonomy): Eukaryota > Viridiplantae > Streptophyta > Magnoliopsida > Santalales > Viscaceae > Viscum > Viscum album. The sequence goes on along the minus strand of OY728136.1, from coordinate 280,745,540 downwards.
GCTATCTTTTGGTTTTTTATTTTTCCAAAACACTTATGGTATCTTTAATGAATAATTATATTAAATAATCCTTTGTTAATGTAGCTTGCTATATTTACAACTTCATCTCAGAAATAAATAGGTATGTAATATTTAGTTATCACGGTTCTATAAATAACTTGAAAGGTTCTATTTCTTCTTTCTTAATCTCTATTTTTGTTGAGGTGTTATAAGGGCGCAGAAATTATGACTATATACATTTTGTGACCAATAGATTCAAACTCTTGATTTTCAAACTCACGTCCATGATCACATCGTAAGGATTTAATTTTATGTCGACTAATATTTTCAACAGTTTTTTAATATTTGGTAAAATGATAGCATGCTTCACTTTTGTCATCCAAAATGAAAGTCCAAGTATATATAGAAAATTCATCTACAAGAACCTAAACATAGTTCTTCCCATTTATGATAGAAACTCTAGATGGTCCAAAAAAATCCATGTGAACTAATTCAAGAGGCTGAGAAGTTGACACATATTTCATTGGTTCGAAGGAATTTTTTTTTTATTTCCATTTTGATAAGGATTAAACTCTTTATCATTTAGAAACCCTAGTTTGGGTAGGTCTTTGGCTAACCTTTTTCTAGTTAACTTTATCAGATAATGAATATTATAGTGTCCTAGTCTCCTTTTCCAATGCCATGATTCATTTTAAAAAACACATAAACATGAATCATTTTGAGTGACTAAAGAATCTATGTTAACAGAATATAAATGTTAATTTTTTAATGGAAAAAATACTAATTCATTTTTATAATTGAAGAAATTGAAAGTATAATTTTCAAATTTAACATGAAATCCATCATAACATAGTTTTGAAATACTAAGCATATTATATTTTATTCCATCAACAAAAATTATTTTTGAAAATTAAACTCAGTTAGAGTTACGGATTTGGATAAGGAAAATAGTCATTACTTTGGAATTTTCACCAATGGTGACATGTCCACTATAAATTTTTATTAAATTATTTAAGAATTAATATTCCCCTATCATGTGTCTTCAACACCCCCTTTCCATGTACCATAAGCTTTTAGAGGAGCTCATTAAGTAGCTTTCCTACCAAATAGTCAGTCAAAAATTGATGTTGGTACCCATACCTGTTTGGGTCTAGTAATATTAGTGACTAGTGATTTTGGAACCCATATATGAAACATAGGATTCCTATTGGCATTATGTAATGTACCTGACAAATAAACTCTATTGGTCCCGAAAAGCATGAAACATTAGAGAGTGTATCATAACATGAACTAGCGGAATGTTTTCCCAAACAATGAGTAATGTTATATATTATAGATTTAGAAAAAAATTAGGTCTTCAAAAATTCCTTTTACCAAGTTGGTTGTAAATTCCAGTAGATAATTTTGGAGCAACCTGTTTACCTAGAATTTATACCAAGGTATCATTACCATAAGTAAATATTTAAAGATACCTTTTCAATTTCTCATTAGATAGTTTTAATTTATTGTTTTCATTGAGTAATTGAGCAATTTAATCCCTTTCTATAGTGAGTTCAGTTTTAATTATTTAGGTAAGAGTATTATTATTTTTTAATGACTTTTATTTATCTTTTAGTTCATTGAATGTATCATAAAGCATATTATAGTACTCAAACATTTCTTCAGTAGACATATTTTCAAATTCACTGTCCTTAGAAGCCCTCCCAGTTTCTTTCATTTCCATTTTATACTTTCTGTCTTTTTCATCATAATTCTTTTTTTACATGAGCTTTGGATATCCAGACTTTATTTTTCCATTTCACTTACAGTCATATTAGACTATATCATCAGACATGTCACTTCTTTTCCAATAATTCTTTCATCTTCCATTTTGATCATATCTTCCATTATTGTTAGGATTTCTGTAATAATTTTTTTTTTTGTAAAATCTTTTAAACCCTCTTCATAATTAAGCCATCTCTTCATCACTTCCATGTGATGATAGTTCACTACTGTTTCATTTTATAGAGGCTTCCAACTTTACTTTCTCTTTGTGTTTAGAAGTGGTGGCCTTAAATGCAACATATTTCATTTTGGATTCATCCTCCTCTTCCTTGTTGACTTTCAACACCTCTTCATGCATAATTAGTTTCCCAATGTGTTCTTTTATAGGTAACTTGTTTATGTCACATGATTATCTAATAGAGACAGAGGTTAGTCTCTATCTGTCAGGTAGGCATATGAGAATCTTCATGATCTATACTTTAGCTGTGACTTCTCTTCGAAGAGAAATAATTGTGTTGAATTTTTCATTGAACATGAGATACATGTCAAAAATAGGATCATCAAGTTTCATTTTAAAGATTTCATATTTAATAGTATAAGTACTAAGTATCATTTCTTTCACACTTGAAGTTCTTTTATGTGAAATAGAATAGTTATACAAAATTTTAGTTGTAGTTTTAAGTACAGAAATTCTATTTAATTCCTCATTTCTTAAATAGAAATATAATGAATTCATGGATTTGAAATTGTTATTATTGGAAGTCATGGTAGGTTCATCCCATGTGATTATATCATTATAAATAATCTTATATTCATCTGTAATAGAAGAGAAAATTTCAAAACTCATACATTCTAAATGTATTTTATTTTTAATTTTCCATTGAGCATAATTCATTCCATTAAAGAATAGTGGTTTGTTTATTATAGAACCATCAGTTCTGTTATTCATAATAATGAAATACATTGAAAGACCAAGAAAATTAGAATTAACAGAAATTTATAGATCTTTAAATTACGACTAAAATCACAGTTGAATTGGGTAAAAAATAGAGTCTCAATAGGAACAACAAACTCATTTGATACCAAATGTTGGTCAGAGTAGAGTAATCAAGAGGGGGTGAATTGAGCATCTATAAAAACATCAATTTGAAAAATATTCATAGAAAGGTTCTCGCATAAATTTAAATATAGCCTAGTTAATTAGTATAATATGGTTATGAAAGTTTGACTGTATAAATAACTTCTTAAAATATTGATTAATTCTTATTAATTTTAATATTAGTTATTAACATTAATTTTGAAGCTACTCAAATAAGAAAAAACATTTTTAACTTATTTCTAATATGAACTATCAATGTTAATTTAGTGATTCATGAATTATACAGAAAAACAGAGTAAAATAATTTATACAACACAACAGATAGAAAACAACTGTATCACTCTAAATTAAAGACCTAATCCACTCAACATGGTGATAACCTTCCACCAAGCAGTTTATATAAATAAAGTTGATCTAATCCCTAGATTGGGGTTAACAACAATACATGTGACATTCTAGGTCATACGACCACTTCCACAGTTCTTCAGGGGTATGAACTGTCAGGTCACACAGGAACCTCATGCACACTTATCCATGGAAATACGTACTTGTAAAAAGATGTATGATAAAAGATATCTTGTATCCTTTAGTTTAATGCTAGAGAATGTTCATTTTTTATACAGACACACACACACACACTACTCGAATGATAAAAACAATAAAAAATAGAGAAAAGATGATGAGAAAGGGTTCGAAGTGGTCAGATTTTTAGTCGATGCAGCTTTGGACATCCAGAATGAAGAAATGTAGGAATTGAGTCCTCCTGTGGAAAATAGAGTATCACAACTAAGCTAGATCTGGATTGTCTTATTTTTGGAGTTGATAGTTTTAAAATGTTCTCGAATCAAGGATTCAAGTATACGTCGTGTATTCTTCAGACGTGTCGAGTTTCTTGTGTCAGTTAATCTTTCAAAAAATCTTTTGCTTCTTCGTTATGGTGCACATACTTGTTTCTCAATCTTCAATTGTTTTCTTCTTGACATGTTGTTCTTGTATTCATCGAATTCATGTGTTGGAGCTAGCATGATGCATGTATTATTCACCTCATACCTCATGCTGTCAAGTTACATGTCTACATTGAAACATTAATTATGTCAGTGCATTTAAAGCCTTAAAATATGATCAATATAGATTAAATTTAATAACCATAAAACAAATTAAGAATTGGTGTCACATTATGGAAACAAATTCTCCGTGAAATGGTATCTCCTTGTTTTCCTTTGAGTGGTGTGACAGTAATGATAGCATAGTTGTATATAGATTAGGAACCGGTAGCACAAATGTGATGTTTGATCATAGTGTCTGGTCACTGTGTCAGGATGGTCGCAGTGTTTGGATGGTCACAGTGTTTGGATGGTCATGGTGTCTGGATGGTCACGTTTTCCGGATGGTCATGGTGTTTGGTCATGGTTTCTGGGTGACGGTGTGTCAGTCACAGTGTCTGGTCACTGTGTCTGGTCCTTTTCAAAAAAAAAAACATAACTGGTTGCAGACTCACAGTTTCTCGGACATAGTCAAATATCTGTACATAGAATTAAATATTTATATTAATAGAATGGATTAGACATAATAATTTATCAAGAAAATCCATTATATCAGAATCCAAAAATTGTTTACAATCATTAAACATAGCACATAATATCTAGTATGGGTTTATCTAAATCATAATGAAACTAATCTTCTTTACACAATATTTTAGATAGATTAAACAGGATTAACAATATTTATATAATGTATATGATTTGTGATCATTAAAACATGATTAACACATGGGGATTCCAACAAATTCCATACTAGGATGCATGCCTATAGTTATGTTTCATCCCCACATGGGTGTTGACAGGATGATTAGGGAGAAGTTTTCATAGTGGAGTCCTATAATATTAGTAATAATATCAATATATTGGGTGGATGTGGTTATACATGACCCATATTCATAATTTTTATAAATTGGAACGAATTTATATTTTAATATATATTCCTTATTCATTTTGGATTTTATATTCTTGAATATACCTGTTAATCTCACGTATAGAAGGACTTATCTTCTACCCACTTTAACAAAAACATTTCATTAGTTTTATCTTGAATCCCATCCAAAATTCTACCCCTTATTATCATATACCATGTTAGGTTGCTTACGGTATTAATAGAATTCACATCTCTTTTAAAACCGTGAAGGATCATTAAAGAGTATATATATATTAAAATTAATGTATTCTTTATATTCAATTTTAGTCATCTTCTTTATCCACCTATTCCATTTTTAGATTTATCACATTATCATCATATAAAAGGATTATTAAACAAATAAAACAATAAAAATAAAATAAAATAAATTCATACTCATACTCATTCATTAGTTATAATGTTTTTTGATTGGGTTTGTTCAAACACCTATGTAAATTGAGAAGTAGAACTAGGACATTCAATAGTGATGTTGGAGAGAGAATGACATTATTCCACATCATTATCATGAATGATGATAATGTTCAAACTATTTAGTGATATATCAAATCAATGAATAGACAAAAATAGAGATATTCATTTAATATTCTAAGGGATATGGAGCAGGAGGTTAATGAAAATGTATTCCATTAAATATCTCAGAAAATAGGGGCATGAGATTTAAAATTTAGAAAAATATGATCCAATGACACATTGGTCCCTTTATGATTCATAATGATTTTGATACAATATATTTTCACTTAACACTTCCACCAAATCACTCTAATGTGTATTATATATTCCATGTATAATATTGAATAGTAATTTACTACAACAATCACCTAAACTAAACCAAGAGGTTATAAAACTAGATAATGTTCCCTCTTATGAGGTGAAACCGATCAAGATCATATATAATAGAGAGAGGGTACTATAATATAATAAAAAACACATAGTCAATGGTTTTTGGGGAATCTTAATATTTTATGAATCCATGTCGGAAATAGTGGTTATAATGAGGCCAAAGTACCCTATTTCTATTCATTTTAGTAATGTAATTTTGAGGGAGAAATTCATTAAGGGTGTCAGAGAAGGGGGATAATGTTACAATTCAATTATTGTGTGTGAAATTATCCTATTATAAAATCCATATTTTTAATACATGTATCATATGAAACAATGAACACAAATAGACAATTACATAGACCGTTATTCTAAAACGTTTCAATATAAAATTCAACACAAAATAATATAACTTTGTGATAAAAATTTATAAAAACAAGAAAATGAATACAAAAATAAGTAAATAAAAATTTAACAAGATTTAATTACTAAATATCCCCATCTTCATTGAGGACCATGGTATCATCCTATAAAATGGTACATTATTTTTAATCAATTATGGGGATTTTTTTTCAGGTTTGGAGGAAATTTGAGATTATCTTCGTTTATTCTGAAGCATTTGTGTTGTGAACTGCCAATAAAACATGAAGATTCCATGAACTAATATCTTGAAATGTGTTCTTTAGGGAAGAAGGAGTGGAATCCCTTTATATCCCTGAAAGTGGTTCATGAGGATAAATGAATTCATATCCTGAATTAATCATCCATATTTTTTTAAATAAGATGATTCCTTTTTAGTATAAGCAAAAAATTGGAAATTCACATCATCAAACATTTATTAACCATGATAATTATATCTACCTAATGAGTTTTAATAACCTTTTTTTCCTAATTTCTTAATTTGGATGAAATCCCCTCCCTCAATCCTTAGATCTGCACAAAGAATTTTTGATGATTCTATCCCTTCCATAATTTTCCATTTCTAATTTGATCTATAGTTAGGTTGATTAATTTTCCTTTAGTAAGTTTGTTTATTCTCATTTAGTATGATTAATTTATCTAGTTTTTTATATTAGTGTTGTTTTATAGTTGATATAATTATGATGATGTTTGGATTCTTCTTCCATCCCTTCTAGATTTTCTATGTGGACATTTTTCAGAGGCTGACCCTATTGTAAGATGTGGTGCAGTGTATTGGTTTTTCAAGGTATGCAATAATCTAATTTCCCTTCCTACCATTTTTTCGGTGGAGTTAAATTATAACATGTTAATATAATTTTTTGTTCCTCTATTCATTTTTTGGTTGTATTGGTTGTATCCCTTCATGGTTAGTGTGTGACAGAAGTTTGAGTTATGTGGTTCTATCTCTTGCCTATGTTTGATGAACCATGAATAGATCTTGGTTTTTTAAAATCGTTCAAAAATGATTTACTCCGATTGATTTATTTTTATTTGTAAATATGTTTTCTATAAAATATGACTATCCCATGTTTTGGTAAAATAAATATATTCATAATATAATAATAAAAGTGATTGTGAATGGTGGATTGAAAACATGTTTGATGAAATGGGTATTTTAAAAATGTAATGTGAATTGTGATAAACCTGTTGAAATGATTCGATAACTACAGCTAAAGGGTAGCCTTTGGTAATTATTTAGATGTTTTAGTATTGGTCCTCATTCATCGGTGTGGTCAGGGGGTGGGGGGAAGGGGTCACTCATTTGGTTTTCTACTACTCCCTAGGCTACCAATTCTAGGGAATTTATCTAGACATTATTATGGGTTCATTCATGGGGTGTTACTCTATTCCTTAGGCCCCATGTTATAGGTACATGAGTGAAAACTGGTCTTTTTTATGGTACGTGTTGTGTATATATGATTAAACCATTTTTATCCTAAGAAATATTACCATTTAATATTGGATTATAATTTTTCGGCAACTATAAACTTGATTTTATAATATTTAAATGTTATAAAAATTATGATTTGTAATAATTTTAATATGTATTTTTTGAACTATGTAAATAGGGGAAATTCTGACCAAGATTTTATAAAAAAACTATGTAATTAACTACCATTATGTGTCTTAATTTAAAATAGATCACATTGAGATTATTGTTTAGAGAGTTGATCTAGAACACAATGGTGGGACACTACAAATCCAATCATGATCACACACTACACACCCCTTTGTTCGTGTGTATAACTTGTATTGTATTTTAATGATGTAAGAGGAATAAAATCACCATGGGGTGGTGAGGCTTATGTAAACAAGGCATGAGTAGCTATTCAAGATACAGTGGGGTTTCTCCATCATTTAATATAGTGTATTTGTTTTATATTTGAGTTCTCATATGGGTTTATATCCATATTCCTTGATTTATGTCACTTAAATTGGTACTCCTTTGTTAATGGAATATTTATTTAACCTTCATGATTACAATATATCAACATATTCCATGTATCTTGTATCAAGTTTATATAAATTATTCACTCTATTTTTTTTGTTTTCTGAGTGCTTTCACCAACAAGTGTGGATCAGGATCACACTTTGGGATTTTATATCAATATTTCTTGGATAATTGTTTAAAATCAATCTCAGTTAGTTCATGATTATTAGGTATCAGAGAGGGAAAATATTTAGAAGTGTGGTGGCCTTTCTCGAGCTATGATGTATGATGAAAAATGAGGATGTTATTATCTAGGGTTGGGGGTTAATAGAACACCCCGAGATTCTAATGGCTTGAAAGGAAAAATATCACTACCCATGTAAACATGGTCTTACTCTATTTTCAGGATCTATAAAGTTAGAGATACATAGTAAAATAAGTTTTTCTTGTATTATAGATCACAATGTGTAACCTGCTAAAAATATTTCCTGGGTGTGTGTGAGTGAGGAATAAAGAACAATGAAAGGACATGTGTTCCATTTCAGAGATAGTAATTATCTAAATGACCTATTAGGGCACCTGGGTAGGGCCAAGTGAGGGGACCTAATGTGTTTATTCGGAAACTATGGTTCCTTCAGGGCTCAGTTATTACTTTTCTATATGATATGGTTTTTCTCCTAGTGTAATTTACATAGAACATCTAGTAGAAATGAAATAGAATTTCTAGGAATTAGTATATAGGTCTTACTGAGTTAATGGAAAACTATTTATATGGAGAGCCTCAGGTTACCCTAGGATACTAGTATGTGCATCACATATGTTGGGGGAATCCCTAAAAGTTAGTTTTTTTGTTTTCTTCTTTAAACTATGATTAGTCTATTGTGTGATAAAATTAATCTATTTCTAAGTGTAGTAACATTCATTTGATACATCAACCATAGATTAAATAGAAGGTTGAAATGAGATATTCTCCCTAAGGGAACCCTCTTCATGATTATAAACTTATAGAGGCAATGGTAATCGGTGTTCGTGCAGTGTATAATAATTTACCATGAGTTTAGAATTCTCTCATTGAGGTTAAACTAGGAGTTGAGGGAGACACCAATCCTGATCAATGGTTCATACATGGGAATTTCCCTTACATTATGGTAATGGGTGATCCCCAAGAGTATGAATAATTTATACATATGGTCAATTAGGTATTAAACTCCCTGGAGACATCTGGGGATATCAAGGTAATGATCAATATTTTTATACTTGAGGTTCTAAACTTGTAGTTGTGGGATTCTATAGTATATGAAGAACAATATATGGGAATTTATTCTTGAGGATTAAAGATCCCCTCTTATAAAAAAATCTTCCTAGAGTATATATTAATGATAAAATATCTAGAGTTAATCTATTTTCAATAGGTATAGATATCTTTGTCAGATAACACTAATTGGTATACAGAGCATGTTTGTTTGGCTTTAATTTTAATGATAATTGATTAGGTGAAAGAATTGAAGTATCTTCATGGTTTTTAACATGGGGTTTGATCATAGGTATTTTTTGGAATCATTCCACCTATTTAGAGACAACACGTTGGGATATAACTATAAAGATGGACATGGGAAGAAATATTAGTAATTTATCTCCTGATCTTCCACCTGATGATAGTTTCAGTGGAGTACTTGGGAAGAAGATGGAGTGACAGAATAATCGTAAGATTGGTGGTGGTGTTTATCTAGAGTGGGCATACTCTACCTGAGCATCAGAGGAATGGACTATTCTCTTACATTCTATGCATGTAGACTGTTAGGGCACACTCAATGTTATAATGCCACTCCCATAAATATATGAAATTTTTATGGACTCCACAATGATATACATAGGTGTTATAGGATATCTCTATGCTAATTTTGGGAAAAGTACATCTAGTTCTAAAGGACACTATGACATATTCATATTCTTTAAATTCCACAAGGATCTAGCCATATTCCTCTTGAGTGAAGCACTATCACACATTTTACTGGTTTCTGATATAGGTTGACATTGAAATGAAAATAGTATGGGGTACCATCATTATTCAATATTCTAGATATAAGTCATTGTTTGATATATGTAATTTTGACTTAGTTATATATTCCATTTTTTCATTATGATGAAACACCAAATAGATATCATTTACATTTTTATTGAGTTCATAATTTCACTTGGAATGATGGTAAATTATGGATTTTTTCCATCGTGTTCTCTATTGATAGCAGATGCAGATTCTGTATAAGATATCAGGGTTCAAGACCTAGATAAGTCTAATGTCAATATAGATATGAATTTGGAAGTTCCATTCATGATGATATTTACTACTATCATTTTGGTGTTTCATTATCTTTTGATGATTAGATAACTTAGGTGTTCCGAGGATACTGGGATCCAAGTTCCAATTGTTCATGAACTTCTTACCCAGAGATCAGTAGTTTTCCTTTTGACATTGTAGTTGATACAAATGATGTTGATTATCATAGAGGCCCTCTTTTTTGATAGGTAATTCCCATATGTTTTTTTGAAAAAATCATATATGGTCATCCACTATTGAAGAAGGTAGATTTTATGATTTATTTTGTGTTGGGTATGCAGCTGATCTCAATGACCTCTTATCATATAGAACTTGTGGAGCAGATAGAGACTAAGATCTAGTTCGATGATATAATAGAGAAATTTCTTTCTATGCCCAGTGATTCTTGATGGGAAACCCATATTCTATTTTACATGAAAACAAATAGTTCACATTATTTTTCTATGAACTATTTATAGTTGTTCCATGTTTCTGTTAATAATAATTATCATTTTCCCAAAGACGATGAATTTATTGAGCAATTAAGGGGGCATAGAGGTTTTTAAAAATCGAACGACTTCTTTATAATCATCATCATCATAATGTTTGAGAAGTTTTTATACCAAAGATTGATTTTAGGAGAAGGTTTGTCTTTGTAATTATTTGGTGATGTCCTTGGGTCTGATTAATACCCTAAATTTTTTATTGTTTGGTTACCAGATATTTCAGTAGTATCTTGAAACATTTTTTGTGCTCTCTATACGAACCATATTATATTACTTGATATCTAAGGATGAAAATTATTTCCATATTAATCTAGTATATGATATCTTATGGTGTCATCATCATTATGGAAATATTTCCACATGAATTTTTTCAATCCTTGAGGTAATTTTTTTGGCCATTTGAATTTTGAAGATTGAATATAAATCATTCCAAATAATGTGGTTGCTATTTTTTCATGGGAAGAGTGATGGGACATTGTGAATATGTCAACCTTTCATGGTCATGATAGATACTATCAGTTGCTCATCAAATAATTCTTATTGGTATTGTCAGCATGGACTCCTATAAACAATAACGAGGTGAAGTTATATTGGATTTTAAATGTTAGAACTCTTTATATTAGTTGAAAATAATTCTGAAATTATCTCTAATTTTTGTCTTATAGGAGCCCGATATTGGGTATATAGTGTTTGGAAAAAAAATATAGTGATGGTCTAGACTTTTTTCACTTATAGGACGATCATGTTGTGGATTGAGGTTTTTTTAACTTTGAACACCATAAAAATTACCCCAATCATGTTTAGAGTTTTTCACGTTTATCTATGCACATTAGTTTTGGTGTAACCATATTTTCTGAGAGAGAATCAAAGTCTGTTCTGATTATAAGGGCTTAAACTATATCTTTTCTCAGAGGGACATGAAAATTAAGAAATAATTCGGGGTGGAGAACCTGTAGTTTTTTGAATTCGATGGCACCTATAACCCAAGGATTGTGAATGTCATAGAAAATGAACTCATTCATAATTTCCGGCATAAGAAATTTTCCAATCTATGAAAGAGTGGTGATATATGGGAATATTTTCTCAATTTTATCTTGTTGATTAGGAAGATGATTCACATATGGTTTTTTTGTTTTTGGATATCAGTTTCAACTATTGATTCCATTATATAGGGATAACATCCTAATGATAAATTAATATGAATTGGGGAAAACTTTTATGGTGGAGAGAACACTTCTGGTTTATCTCTCCCTCCAGATTATGTTATCTAATTCATGGATAGGTTTTTCACCCCATCAGCTATGAACTATTATAGAGTTTTAGTATTTCTAGAGTTTATAATGGTCTATTTAGCATAGAACTATGTAGATATATTATGACATGAGAATATATTTCATGTAGAGGCATATGAAGTGCGACATATCGAATTATGTGTCTGACAATTACACTTGGTCATAGAAAAAGAAAAAGTAAACAAAATCTCCAAGTACAATCCATCGATGTTTGATATTAGTATCATAAAGGGATGAGGTGTTTATGAGATTCATTGTTGTGTTTTAGATAGACCTCCTGAGGAATGAATTATGTCATGTTAGTGATTTATTGGGTGAAAAATTAATCTCAATTTATTGCAATTAATTAAACCACAATTGTTAAAGAATTCGGTAAGATGTTTTTGCAGGAGGTCATTATTATGCATGGGGTTCCCCCAACTGTTTCTTGTATATGGATACCATTTTTATATTAATATTCTACTGTTGTTTCTAAGAGGACATGTGGACTCATGTCAGGTAGAGTAAAACATGACATCCACAGATTCAGTGGAAAACATAGAATGCTATTTTGATCCTAGAGAATATGGTCCATTCATATTTCATGGAAATATGTTGATTATGGAATATACATAAAGTACTAGATTAGTTTTCCTATAATAAAAGATACCTTTTATCAAATATAATGGACCCTATAAATGTTTTGTTGGTAACTTCTGTACATGACCTATTTATTAGGCATAAATGGGAAATGAAACTCTCACATGAATACGTATTTTGATAGAGATATTGGTGATGATTAAATATATATTCCACCTCCTGGACACCTTTTATAGTTTGTATAAATTGTCTTTTAATCAATGACATCATCCTTTCCCTTGGTGACCATGTTTTCCGAGAACTATGTCCTTGGTTTGGACACAATCATTTTGGGAAACAAGTAATGATGTATCTTAGATATTTTAAAATGTTTGATGTCACTATGTCCCTTGGTATGATATCCTAATGGTTGGAATTTCCATATATATTGATAAAAATGTGTGAAATATTACAGAAATCTCATTATATAGCATCCTGATCCCTCCAACGTTCTGAGTTGGGAGGTGATTGAGTTTGAGTTTGATGTTACTGTTATCAAGAAACCAGTGGAGATCATAGATTCCAAGATGAAATTACAACATGAGAAGTATATTTTATTGGTAAAATATTTGTATATTTATGAATAGGATTCTCAATATACATGTGAGGTTGAATAATTAGTTATGGATTGTTTTCTTAACCTATTTACAAAGAACCCTTAAAACATATAAAATATTGAGGTTAGAAATTTCTATAGTGTTGTAAATTTTAATACCCCGGTAAAAGATAAAAACTCCTATAAAATATAAAAGTCTATTTCTGGGATTTCGATGGAATTTGAGAATAAGTATGACTTTTTGTAGGGGATATACTTCGCACTTTCCCCAAAACCAATTTACACCATTAAATGGATTAATGAATTTATTTGTTTAGGAGAGAAGACATGATCACTATTATTTGCAATGGATAATATTCTGGAAATTAAAGGAATCCACATCTTTAATTCATTGTCTATGATTTTAAAATGCAATAGATACCTTTTTCGATTTATATATAACATGAGAGATTCAATTCATAAATCACCTATCCATTATGTTAATTATTTTTTTTTGATCAAGTTTATATATTCTACACTCCTATACCTTCCCTAATTTCATAGTTACTCCCTCCATAGAACCCTTGAATTGCAGCATAAATATTATGTGATTCCATAACTTCTAGGAATTCTTTAATTTTATCATGGATATGGTTTCTTTCTCTTCTAATAATTTGTATGTTCCATCACAACTAGTTTTCATCATTATTAATTATTTTGATAGTGGTCGCAGGTTTTGGTTTAGGGATTTTTATCATGTGATGATGCTTATTTTTTCCATTCAATATCCATTGTTTGATCATATTCTAGAGGTTGTCCATAGTGTTTTTTGGAGTGATGAGTGAGTTTATCATGTTTTTTGTTGACATAAACTCAATGATAACCCTTTTATATATTGAATTTGATGCTCTTATGTGAGAATTTCTATTATACCCTTGATTCAGTGTTTTATTCCATTTAGAGGGTAGATCCCATCATGATTTGTTTTTCGCAAAAGTTTGAGGGTTCTGGTTTTATATATAAACTATATTGGATAAACCTTTAGTTTATCTTGGATTTATAAATTGTATTATAATTATATTTTCATGATATATTTATTTGAACATGAAAATGTGTTTTTATAAAATATGGTTTCCCCTAATTTTGGGTTAAGAATGAATTTTTTCAAATCATCATGAAATGGATTCTGAAAGGTGATTTATTAAAATCTTTGATGAAAAGGGTTGTTTGGAATTGTAACATGGAATCTGATAAACACTTTAAAGTGATTTGATAAATGTATCACAAAATAATCTCTGGGTACATAGGTAGAAGGTATTATATCATGTATTGTATGATGGACTTTTTTGGGGGCTTACTCATGGGGTGTTCCATTAATCCCAAGGGAATGTGTTCAAGGGACAAGATCTTAATATTTTTGGGGGATCACTCAGGGTGTATTCCTCTATAAAAATATCCCCGTATTATAGGGACTTGAGTGAGCACTAGATATTTTAATGGGTGTAATTTCCTATCTTTTCTAACTTATAATGATACCAGTCATGTTTTACTTTGCTCCTTGGATTCTACTTTTTTGGCTTTGTTATACATGATTTGATGAAATTTAAGTGTTTTCTTGAAATTATGATTTGAAAAAAATTTAATATGGCTTTTTTTAGAACTATTTCTAAAGGGGATTTATTTAACATGAGATTATATAAAAAACTATTTTACTTATTATCCTAACATGTTTTCATTATAATTGAGTATATTGAAATTACTTTACATAAAATTTATATGTAACACGAATGTGGGATTCTACTGAGCCTATTTAACTGACATGCGACACAATCCTTCGGTGGTGTGTAGACCTTATATTGTCTTTTGATGATAACAAATAAAAGGATATTCAACGAGGTGATGATTTTTTATGTCAGTTGTGTATGGTAATCTAGTGGTGAGATGATGGGGTTTCTCCCTCCTATCACATGCAATATTTTTTCCATTATATATATACATTGGTTTTATGAGATGTAGCTTGGGGTTTTTGTATATTTTAATTGAGCTGTATCTCCTTTTTCGGTACTCTTTTCACTATGGAATGTTTCTTTCCAAGTTGTTCATTATGTTATATCTATATATTTGATGTATATTATTTCAGGTTAGGTGATATAATTCTATTGGGTTTTTTGACACATGATTAGTACTCACCATCCCATGGGGACCAAGAACTCCCTTCTGGACTATCTGTGGTCCAGTTTAGGGACTAGTTGATGGGTTTTTAGGTTAATTAACTATTATTAAACCATTGAAGATTATTGAAAATATAATACAACATGATATAAAGTGATAAAAATTGTAATAAATGAAATTCAGGAATGAGATGAGTGATTTGATGGTGTGTGAATTGTTACATTTAAAAATGTAATATGAATTTTTATATTATCATTAGGATTATATGGCTATTCGTATTATATGAAAATAAATATAATCATTAAATGAAATAATGAGATAATTTATAAGTTTAGTTTTATTATTATTATTTGAATAAAATGTGAACATTATAACATATTCATTGTATTGGAAGGTTTAAATATATTTCACCACAATAAAACTATGTGTATAAAGGAGAGTATTTGGAATGATGTTATTAAGGTCTTCCTTATGATGGACATTTCCCGTGTCATGGAAAGGAGGTATCATCACTAGGGTTATTCCAATACCAATCCCACGATGAACATCAATTAGTACCATATTAGTGACATCATATGCAAGAGATGTTCAAGATAGTGGAAATCAATTTTTGATCTATTCTACATGAATCACCACATGCTACTGAAACTATTGGCCATCTCTCCCTTTCGACTTCTATAGAGGACATAATAGGTTTTTTATGTAGAATTTTGGATGATATAAACATGTTACTGTTAATATAGTAAATTATATTGCATATATATATATTAAAAAAAACAAAATTTTCCCAATTTGGTATTTTTATAAAATTTACATTCATTGAATGATGGTATTTAAATGAAAATTATTTTTTTAATAATTTTTTTTATAAATTTCAACTAATAGTAAATAAATAATAAATAAATTTAGAAATGAATTATATAATTTTAAAGGAAATTTTTATATAATGATATATTATTCTTGTGTAATGTTAGTCAAGAATTAATTATTCACTAATGAAGAATTTTTTTTTTCAATAATAATATTCATTATATTTATAATATAATAACATGTGATATTTAAAATTATTATTTATTCGTATAGAAGAAGATTGAATACATTTTTTTTCATAATAAGTATTTATCTAAAAAATATATCTTATGAATTTTTCCATTATGAATTAAAATTAAAATTTAATACTTTTATGCATTGAAACAAATAAATTTGATTTCATATTTGGAATCAAAACAAAAAAATTATGTAAAAAAATATTTTTAATTTCTATAAAATAATATTTCTTACCAAGGTAAAAAGTAAGTTTCTTTTTAAATATAAATTTTGGTAAAATAGATTAATTAAGAGTTAAATACCTAAAATATCTTTAATAATTTTTAAAAAATGTTTGTATGGTTTGTTAAACTACTTATCATCATTATTGTACCACATTAGAACCACATTCCATGAAAAATGAGATTCCATTAACATTAAGGAATATTATTTAAAAAAAATCCCTCTCATATGTAAAAGGACACCTCCTCATCATAATTCAACCCACACAATTTCATTAAATTTTACTCTAATATCTTACCAAATTCCCTCCCAAATTTTTAGATACCATGACACGGTACTTTTTTTCACAAAATAGTCTTCGATACTTTATTATGAAGAAGTTCGATAAGAGAAAATTTAATCATTCAACAAAAGTGACAACTTATCTAAATAATTTTTCTTTATATTCTCATCCAACCCATATTTAATAAACATATCACATTAATAACAAGTTTTTTTATTTATTATTATTCTATATAGGTGGTATCATAATCTTATAATAACTTGTTCAAATTCATAAATTTGTAATTTTTAGATCCTTTTTGGGCTTGATCTTTCCACCTAGATAGATGAACCTGTAAAATTTATTACATTAGACATTTAGAAAATATAAATAATGGTAATAAATTATAATAATTAGTAATTATATATGTCTAAATAAATTTTAATAGAAAATAAATAAATATATTTTGAAATAAAGTATATTAATTTGACTGAATTGAAACTCACAAAATAGTTATTTTAACTGATCTTTATGAACCATCACCATAACATCCATAAAATAAAAATTGTACATCAAAACAAAACAAAACATACCCTAAATTTTACAATTTAATAATTGATGGATGAATATTGGATATTATGTCAATTTACATTGTAGAATAATGTCAATGGATAATGATGAATAAAAATAAGAATGTTTTTTTTAATGTTACTTGGTATGATGTAGAAGGTATATTTTATGATTGGTCATTAATTAATATTAATGTAAATTGTTAATGAATTCGACCCCATTATCAAATTTTTTTCATATGATTTTGTAGTGAAAATAAAGAGTATACGAATGCGAAGATATTTTATATGAAGTAGGATTTTGAGATGAAATATAAAGGGTTTAGGAATTATAGTATCTTTAGGAAATATATGGTATCTTTGAATTTTGGAAAATTTATTTAGGAGATTAATTTTCCAAGATGGAATATCCATTAGATCTAATTCAACCACAATAAGTAGAGGTAGACACATTATCCTTCTCATTCGGACATAGCCTTCCCAAGAGGCTTTGGAGGGAGCACTGGAACGTAAGATAATTCATAGGGGTCAAGTGTTCAGGCATAGAGAATAATGGGTCATAATATGTGTCATTTAAGGGGAATAACCTCTCATATGTTTGGTGTCATGAGAGGAATTTGATTATAAATGACACTCAAATGGTTTTAATGACACATAACCCTTTGAAATAATTGAAACATTATAGAGTTTTAATGGCACCGTACACATTGAACTGACACACACTATTAACATTTTAATATGTCAGACCCTTTGAAATAATAAAAACATTATATAGGTATAATGACTCAGAATTACTTACCTCATTATTCATTCAAGAAGAAAATTTTTTCCATATCAGATGGGTGATCTTGAAAACCTTTTCATTGTATGTTTTTAGGATGTGAAGGATTATTTATGGAGAACTACCATGAATTTATTGATTAACAATGTGTGACAATATGATCTCAATTATGTGAGGAATTTATTATTAAAAAACAAAGAGGACCATGTGGTATAATAGAAATTCCACAAGGCATGTTCATAGACATTATTAGACTGAATAGTTATCACATAGAAATAAGGTGGATGATTTTTAGTTTCTTATTATGTTGGTATATGATTTAGAAAGTACACGACACACACAAAATGTAACGCCCCCACCCCAGTTTCCCAGAGTCAGTGCATTATTAAATAACATTGGCATGATCACAAGAAAGATCAAATCTCGAAAGACCGATTAGTTTAGTAGCATTGGAAACACTAGATATATTCATAAGCCTTACATTACATCATAAAAATGAAAACTACAACAACATAGTCTCCATATTCCACACTCATATCCCAACATAAGTTCTCTGCAGGTCATTCATAAATTACTTCTTCACATCCTGTGAAAAATAAATCACTGAAAGGGGTGAGCACAAATGCTCAGTAAGGATAACAATATAGCAGAAACATTAATAAATAAACATAAACATTTAAGGAAATGTAAAACTAAAACCAAATCCTTTTAAACATCAACTTCAGCATAATATGGCATAGATAAAAATCAAAAAATTAAATTTACTTACTCGCATGGATATTATACTAGTCGAATAATCATATGCAATATCAATAACCACTTTCATAATGACGGAATGCATAATTCCAGAATATCATCACCATGTAGCCGAGGCCTCGTGACAAGACTACAAATAATATTTTGTCAAGGCCTCGTGCCAAGACACTAGTTTGTCTCATGAGACCTACCGAAGCATCGAGGAGCTATAGTGGGCTCCACCCATCACTTATTAAGTCCAATGCATTCCTCATATGAAAAGGTTTAACATAACATAACCATTCGTATCAAAACTATCATACGAAATGTCAATACTTTCTCCATAAACCATAAATGGTATAAAAATAATTAATCCACAGTAAAACATATCACAAAACCTTAAATACAATATGGAAGTGTTGTATAATAATAAATCAACTTCAAATAAGATTAAAATCTATCAAAGGATGTTGACATAGATGAAATCAAAACTATTTGAGAGAGATATTTTTTTTTGAAATAATTTAAAAGTCACATAATTATAAAAGAAATCATTTACATTAAAAATATTCTTATAAGCTTGTATGTGAAACTTTGAAGATTTTATAACTGCAGAAAATGGCCGCACCCGCCGTATAAGTTAAAAAAACATTCATACATTAATTCTGTTTAAAAGGTTAAAAAGGACCTTATTTGGAAAATGAGGGAAATATTCCTTTCAAAACACATAAGTGTATAAATGATTTTAACACTTTTTTTTGTAAATAGTAAAAAATGTTTTCAAATATATTTTTAAGAAACATGGATGTGGATGATAAAGAGGTCCCAGTAGATAATTACGTATAAACAATCTCAAATAAAGAAGATATTGTGAAATAAACCCTTACCAATTTGGTAACATACGAAAAATAAACCCCATGAAAGAGTTATCATACAATGAATATGTAAATACACATAAATTAAAGTGTATTACACAAGGAATACAATTATGGGCAGTACATACACCACAGAAAAGGTAATAGTGGAAATATGGCATCAATCTCACGGGAATAAGAAGTGAGATAAAAACCCCTTACCTTGTACTTTTCCTTGGTTGAGGGTATGGTAACCTCCAGTATAACGGTGAAATAATTTTTATTAAATTATATAAGAATCATATTCATTAATATGATATCATATATGATCTTTTAACATTGATTTGTTAATAACACTTTCGTATTATCGTCGTTTCGGGTGTTAATGGATTCGTTTTCCTTTGTCTGTTTTGTTACGTAAGCCATGTTTGTTATGGATAGGTTGTATCTTATTCATATCCAGAATGATATAAAGACCTTAAACATTATTTTTAATATTTAAATTAGAATTGGACTCAAATGGATATGATGGGGAATGAATCTCATTGCGTTCGTGGAGACGGTAGTCCGTACGTATGCACGGGCGACAATATCATTATTTTGATATTAAAATAATATATAATTGGTTGGCATATCAAATATAATGAATAATTATCAGTATATATTTATTATTTACATGAATTATACATCATTATTATACCCATCTAAATAATAATAAATTGAATAACAATTACACCACAATGTGGAGACGGTAGGTCGTACGTACGCACGTATGGTGACATGTCATTCAAGAGATGGATAGAATAATGAATTTTTTTATTCTATAATTATAATAACATCACATTATATAGAATATACTGAAGTTATTATTTTATAATAGAATCAACAATGAAAGAAGAAGTTGAATAAGAAAGGAACTTTAAAGAGGGTGGTGAAGACGTTACCTCTTCTTCGAGTTATTCCTTTTGATTTGATCAAAAGGGATCCATAAGTTGGCTTTCTGATCAAACTAAGGCCTCTAGTATGAATTTATAAAAGTTTAGAGAGTATTTGGGTAGTGTTTGGCCGATCCAAAAGGCTTTTATGTTGTGAATAATTTTTTATAAGTGGTGTCCTTTTATAAGGGGGAGGAGGGGAACCTTTGGAAAATCTAGAAATATTATTTTATAAGAAATTCATATTAGATTTCTAAAGTCTCCAAAGTGTATTATTTAAAGTTAAAGGTGGGTATGGGTCTAAAAACACTCAACCAATAGATTTGAGATAGGTTTGGGTCATTATATTAACCTTATATTTTAGAATTAACTCTTAGTTAATTAGTTTGACACTTACCATGTCACTTTCTATTTTTATATTATATAGTTAATACACAAACTATATATCTCCAAGCTACCCCCAAGTGGTACATTAATTATACATATATCATTATATAAGTCTCTTGGCCGAACGTTAGATTTTTAAGAATTTAATATCAATTAATAATATAATTTTTGTTTCAAAAACTCTTTAATGTCAATTTTGACACTATTGGGTATTTTGTTTTTGATAAATTCATAACAACATTATTACTTTGAAAAAATTTTATATAAATAATACTAATATGTCATATTAACCTAGAAAATTATTTTAATTTATAAAAATTCTCAAAGTACCATTATTTTGGTGTTTATAATATCAATTATCTTAGTCATTCATTAAGACGGTAATTACTGCATCATCATTGTGTCATACATAAATTAAATTATTTAAGGTATAAAAATTATAAATTAAATAAAATTATGTAGGAAATATTTTTATATTTCTAATGAATATTTATAGTAAAAAATACAACATATATGACCCTATGAAAAAATTGTTTTTCTAAATGATATATGCTTATGTCATTTTTGTATTTATTTTAACATAATTAAAATAAAGTGTCCTTATCACCAACAAGTGGCTCTATGGGGTCCCACAATCGACCATCAAATATGCCTATGGTCGAACATGTATCAACCAATAAGGTGAGGACATGTTTATATTGTAATTTATTATTATTCTAATATTATTTTTTAACCCTTATTTACCGGATTTACCCTTTAACCATGGTAAATAAAATATTTACCGAAGATATTATTCAAAATGTCTAAAAATAAAAGATACATATTTACACAATTTAGACAACTTGATTCCAAATATGGAATCCATTTTTCCAAATTCAAAATACAGAAGTGGTAGAAATTAATTTAAAATTAATTCCCACTGTCAAAAAAAGTGTGTTTTTAAGATATAATAACTATCAAAATATTGACACTTGTTTATGTACGGTTTAATTGTGAAATTATGTTCAATGACCAAAATTATATGAAATGTTAAAAACATATTCTAAATATACTTTAAACCCACTCAATTTCATAATTTACCACTATTACTTATTTCGATTAAAAAAGTTGTTTTTAATTAAAATTTAGTAATTTTCACTATTCACTAAAATATAAAAGTTATCCGAAAAGTACCAAAATTTCACCCTAGGCTAATTTCGATATATCAAAATCCAAAAATGAAGTCCATTTTCAAAAATAAAATGTATAAAATTTCAAATAGTGGGTATTACTTTTCATAACTGCTACTTTGATTGGTCGCGGCCTGTTAGAATCTCGATGTTGCGTACAACACATGCTACTCTATTATTCAAAGAGAAGCGTATTGTGGAAGATTGGGGTGTTAAATTCTCCCCTCCTT
Organism: Viscum album; assembly: GCA_963277665.1. Classification (NCBI taxonomy): domain Eukaryota; kingdom Viridiplantae; phylum Streptophyta; class Magnoliopsida; order Santalales; family Viscaceae; genus Viscum; species Viscum album. Next base: position 280,722,864 of record OY728136.1, on the reverse strand, counting down.
CAATAAATTTCATCCTTGAAATTTAATCTTGGTATTGGAAACTTGAGGTTTACATTTCAAAATATCTTAGTTGAAATCCCACATCAAAAAATGGATTAATGAGGCCTCTATTTAAAATAAAGAGTGGTTAGTATGAAGGTTACCGAAAATAACACATACTAGGGTTCCATGTAGGAAAATATGGATATGGAAGAGAAATATAACCATCATTATCTGATGGATAGTGGTATAAGACGTGGCTAGGAAATGGCCAATAATCACAATGCCATAATTTTGTGATGATTTATGGTACCATCTAGGACAACATTCTTGTTCTAAGTTCCTTTTCTTAATGTTGAAGAATTTATTTTTGATATTGGCTAGGATCATAAGGAGATATACATACTTTATAATTAGAGTTTTATCCATTAATAAATTTCTACGACAAACTCATCGTTCACCCTAAAACATAATTCAACTCAAAAATAATCTATTTATCCTAATCGTATAGGGTTCCAAATTTAATGAATTTATAATTCACATATCAGACTATATTAAAAATATAAAATACATTATACCATCTGGGAACATCACGTAGTCCAGTGGTAGGCGATAAATTCCAATTTCACTATGGTTGTGGGTTCAATTCTCGCAGCTTTGTCCGATGCGACGGGTCGTCACACGATCTGAGTGTTGTCCTTTTATAAAAATACAAAAATAACATTTCAAACTTAATCCTTTTCAACAGTTATACATATCCAAAAGACTTCTGTAAACTCTCAGTCAAAAATTTATATGAAAGGTAAATATAATTTAGATCCTTTTTACCCCGTAATAGCATGTGAATACCTTCATCATGTATTCTTTTAAAACACTAAAACATCCTGAATTACCATAAAACCTTATTGATTACATTCATTCTCCCTTATTCCTTATAGAATGTGGATATACTTCATCCATCCAAAAATGTTGTAAATTCCAATAATTATGGAATATACAAATCTTTAATGATTTTTGAGGCAGTCAAGAATATCCAATATAATTTACCCAAATCAACCATATCTTATTCTAAAATCAGTACCTCAATATTAGGAACATATTAAGGTTTATCTTTCCTTCAACTATGTAATTTCGAAAAAGGTTAACTCGATGTAGAGTCACTTTTCATAGTACTATAAAATCTCAAATCCTCAATGAAATAGTATTGCAGTACAATCCTTATTTATTTCCATAACATCATTGATACAACACTTAAATGAAATAATTCCAAAATAACAACATAAGAACACTAGTAATTCTTCTTCATTTGTGGTAGTATCATAACTTGAGTATTATCCAATAGCATCATTTGCAGTATAATCTGATGACTGGGACATTGGTTCACATAGTGTCCAAACTCCTTGCAGATGAATCATTGTACATTTGAAACATTTTTCATACACTTGAAGTCACGTACATAGTGTTCTTTTTCTCCGCACTTATAACATAATCCCATTCCCTTCAATCATTTTACAAGGTGATTATTTCCACAGTTATAACATATGGTAAAATACTTCTTTACCTTCTTCCCTTAATTTGTCCTTCTCTCTACCATCCTTTTCTTCTCTGGCTTCCCTTCAAAGCCATAGGACTTAGATAATTATTTACTAATCTTATTAACACATGATACTATTTCTTCATATGAAGATAATATATGGGCGACTGTTTCCTTTCTAAATTCTGGATTAATACAATGAATGATCTGATCTTTCTTACTCTTTGGAACATGCGTATTGTTGGAGTTCTCATTCCTTCTTCTAGGCGCCAATTCCGAACAATGGCAAACACTAGATTAGTTTATGAATAGCAATACCTAATCCCAAACATGTAAAACAATTAACATACATTAAACAGCTTATGGATATAATCCATAATCGCACAAATTTTTTCTTGAGGAGGTATATACTCATAAACCCTTCATAGTGGTTTGTAACGAAAATGAGAATTATCTTAAGCATATCCCCTTGGAGTGTCGTAACCAAAGGTGCAGCAAGACCCGTTGTCCTGCACCAGTTCCCATTTGAGTCTAACTCAAAGCAGTATTTTTGGGTTTTACCCCTAGGTACATCTGTGCCAGAGCCGCCACTACGTGCTCGTATCTAGACAAGGATGTATTGCTAAGAAAACTCGCAAAATCTCTACAATACCAAAATTCTAGGAAGTTCTTATATACTGATCCTCAATGTCTATCTTATGGATATGTGCTCTAATCAAAGTTTATCTAAATATAGCATCCATGGTTTGTACTAATATTCCCCTGATACCAACTGTAACGCCCCGACCCCAGTTTCCTAGAGTCGGTGCATTATTACTTAACATTGGCATGATCACAAGAAATATCAAATCTCGAAAGACTGATTAGTTTAGTATCCTTGGAAACACTAGATATATTCATAAGTCTTACATTACATCATAAAAATGAAAACTACAAAAACATTGTCTCCATAGTACACACTCATATCCCAACATACTTTCCCTACATGCCATTCATAAATTACTTCTTCACATCCTGGGAAAAATAAAACATTGAAAGGGGTGAGCTCAGATGCTCAGTAAGGATAACAATATGGAGGAAACATTCATAAATAAACATAAACATTAAAGGTAGTGTATAACTAAAACAAAATACTTTTAAACTTCAACTTCATCATAATATGTAATAGATAAAAATAAAATAATTCTGTTTACTTACTCGCCTAGATATTCTACTAGTCGAATAATCACAAGCAATATCAATAACCACTTTCATAATGACGGAATGCATAATGCCAGACTATCATCACCATGTAGCCAAGGCCTCATGCCAGGACAACAAATAATAATTTTTCAAGGCCTCGTGCCAAGAAACTAGTTTCTCTCAGGTGACCTACCGATGCATCGAGGAGCTATAGCGGGTTCCACCCATCACTTATTAAGTCCAATGCATTCCTCATATGAACAGGTTTAAACATAACATAAACATTTGTATTAAAACTAGCATATGAAATGTCAATACTTTCTCCATAAACCATGAATGGTATAAAAATAACACATCCACAGTAAATCATATCACTAAACCTTCAATACAATATGGATGTTTTGTATCATAATAAAACAACTTCAAATAAGCTTAAAATATATCAAAGGATGTTGACATAGATCAAATCAAAACTATTTGAGAGAAATATCTTTTTTTTGAAATCATTTAAAAGTCACATAATTATAATAGAAAGCGTTTAATTTGAAAATATTCATATAATCTTGTAAGGGAAACTTTGAAGATTTAATAACGGTGGAAAATAGCTGCACCCGTTGTATAAGTTAATAAAACATTCTTACCTTAATTTTGTTGAAAAGGTTAACAAGGACCTTGTTTGGAAAATGAGGGAAATATTTCTTTGAAAACACATAAGGGTTTAAATGACTTTAACCCATTTTTTAGGAAATAGAAAAAAAATGTTTTGAAATATATTTTTAATAAACATGGATGTGGATGATAAAGAGGTCCCATTAGATAATTACGTATAAACAACCTCGGATAATGAAGAGATTGTGAAATAAACCCTTTCCAATTTGGTAACTTACGAAACATAAAACCCAGGAAAGAGGTATCATACAATGAATATGTAAATACACATAAATTAAGGTGTATTACACAAAGAATACAATTATGGGCAGTACATACACTACACAAAATGTAATAGTGGAAATATGGCATTAATCTCACGGGAATAAGGAGTGCGATGAAAACCCCTTACCTTGTACTTTTCCATGGTTGAGGGTAGGTTAAACTCCTGTATAATGGTAAAATAATTGTAATTAAATTATACAAGAATCATATACATTAATATGATATCATATATGATCTTTTAACATTGATTTTTAATAACATCTTAGTATTATCGTCGTTTCGGGTGTTAATGGATTCATTTTCCTTTGTCTGTTTTGTTACGTATGCCATGTTTTTTATGGATATTTTGTACCTTATTCAAATATATAATGATATGAAGTCCTTAAACATTATTTTTAATCATTAAATGCGAATTATACTCAAATGGATAAGATGGGGAATGAATCTCATCACGTTCGTGGAGACGGTAGTCCGTACGTATGCACAAGCGACAATATAATTATTTTGATATTAAAATAATATATAATTGGATTGTATATCATATAGAAAGAATAATTATCATGTTATATTTAATATTTACATGAATTATACAACATTATTATACCCATCTAAATAATAATATATTGAATAACAATTATACCACAATGTGGAGACGGTTGGTCGTACGTATGCACATATAGTGACATGTCATTCAAGGGATGGATAGAATAATGAATTTTTTTTTTCCATAATTATAATAACATCAAATTATACTGAGGATACTAGATTTATTATTTTATAATGGATACAACAAGGAAATAAGAAGTTGAAGAAGAACGGAACTTTAAAGAGGGTGGTGAAGACGTTACCTCTTTTCATGTTCTTCCTTTTGATTTGATCATAAGGGCTCCTTAGGATGGCTTTATGATCAAAATAAGTCCTCTAGGGTAAATTGAGGGAAGTTTGGATAGTATTTGGGTAGGGTTTGGCCGAACCAAAAGGCTTTGAAGGTGTGAATAATTTGATAGAAGTGGTGTCCTTTTATAATGGGGAGGAGGGGCACCTTAAGGAAATCTAGAAATTTTATTTTATAAGAAATTAATATTCGGTTTCAAAAAGCTAAAAAGTGGATTATTTAAAGGTTAAGGTGTGATGGGTCGAAAAAAACTCAACCAATAGAATTGAGACAGGTTTGGGTAATTATATTAACCTTATCTTTTAGTTTTAACTATTAGTTAATTAGTTTGACACTTACCATGTCACTTTGTATTTTTATATTATATAGTTAATAAACTTACTATATATCTCCAAGAGACCCCCAAGTGGTCCATTAATTATACTTCTATCATGATATAAGTCTCTTTGATGAACCATAGATTTTTAAGAATTTAATATCCATTAAAAATATAATTTTTGTTTCAAAAACTCTTTTATGTCAATTTTGACACTATTGGGTATTTTGTTTTTGATAAACTCATAACTACATTATTACTTCGAAATAAATTTATATAAATAATACTAATATGTCATATTAACCTAGAAAATTATTGGAATTTATAAAAATTCTCAAATTACCTTTATTTTGATGTTTATAATATCAATTATCTCAATCATTCATTAATAAGGTAATTACTGCATCATCATTGTGTCATAAATAAATTGAATTATTTAATGTCTAAAAATTATAAATAAAATACCATTATGTAGGAAATATTTTTTATATTTCTAATAAATATTTATAGTCAGAAATTCAACATATATAACCCTATGTAAAATTTTTTTTTCTAAATGATATATGCTTATGTAATTTTTGTATATATTTTAACTTAATTAATATAAAGTGCCTTTATCACCAACAAGTGGCACCATGGGGTCCCAAAATCGACCCAAATATGTCCATGGTCGGACTTGTATCACCCAATAAGGTTAGAACACGTTTTAGGATAATTTATTATTATTATAATATTATTTGTTAACCCTTAATTACCGGATTTACCTTTTAACCATGGTAAATAAAATATTTACCGAAGTAATTATTCAAAATGTCTAAAAATAAAAGTTATCTATTTACACAATTTGGAAATCCTGATTCTAAATATGGATTCCATTTTTCCAAATTCAAAACACTGAAGTGGCAGAAATTATTTTAAAATTAATTCGCGCTGTCAAAAGAAAGTGTGTTTTTAAGATATAATAACTATCAAAAGATTGACACATGTTTATGTTCGGTTTAATTGTGAAATTATGTTCAATGACCAAAATTGTATTAAATGGTAAAAATATATTATAAATATACTTTTAAAACACTCAAATTCATAATTTACCACTGTTAGTTATCTTGATTAAAAAAGTTGTTTTTAATTAAAATTTAGTAATTTTCACTATTCATCAAAATATAAAAGATATCCGAAAAGTTCCAAAATTTCACCCTAGGCTAATTTCGATATTCCGAATCTAAAAATGAAGTCCATATTGAATGATAAAATGTATAAAATTTCAAATAGTGGGTATTACTATTCATAACGACTACTTTGATTGGTCGCGACGTGTTAGAATCTCGAAGTTGCGTACAACACACGCTACTCTATTATTAAAAGAGAAGCGTACAGTGGATGCTTGGGGTATTACACAAAAGTTAGTTATAAATGTGATATGAATATGCAATGCCGGTTTTATTGTGAGAAATGTGTGAAATAAAGGCCATATAACAATCAATTATTTATGATTTATTTTCCATGAATACCTATTCCACATGTGAGTATGTGATAAAGGATGGTCTATGAGAAGCCCATGCAATTCATTTTTAGTTACCACATTTGAAGGATTGATGTAATGATCGATTTAATAAATTTATATATTATTATTATTATATAGTTTTAATATTACATTTACGTTATTACATACCATTTTTCTAAAATATGATAACATTTCCAGTGTACATGGTAAACTACCACAAAACAAAGTAATGCGATTCATTTTTAACATATGCTTCACATGGAATGTAGTAAGTACAAATTTAATTAATATATGTCATATATATATATATATTTGAAATTATATATATATTTTTAAAATTAATATATCACATAATTTCATACCCTTTCACCAATTATGGAAATAATAATGTCACTCATGCATATGTAAGACCCACCATCTCCATAAATCGATGTGATCCATTCTCCATATTAAATTGTAAATAATTATTATGAAAATAAATCTAATTAAAAAAATTGATATTTATAAAAGTATAATAATTCGGGTGATGATGTGACTATATAATGTTATCATGATCACAAAATTACATGTTAAAACTGACATGAGAAAACATGTCAATTAACACTGAAAATAATGAAAACAATGAATTATTATTAGAAAAATGTGGTAAAATATTATAATGACATCACATATGAAAATATAAATATGAATTTTGTTATTTTATAAATCAATAACATTATAAAAATCATTATAAATGATCATAATGAATTGGAAACCAAAAGGAAACTTGAGGTAAGGGAATTCATCTCAATTTCCATTCCCTGAGGCATATTGTTTTGTTTTGCACTGAATTTCATTTACATGGTGTATATACTGAATAATTTTCTTATTATATATGGAATAATTCATAATAAATACTATTTTATGTATCATTTTTATTATAATTTCTATGAATAATTGAATTTAAATTTACCATGTGGTATAAATTACATAACTCAATTTCATTTCATTGTGTTATTTTATTTTTTCATATCTTTTACATTATTTTATAATTTTTGTAAATTAACTTGATTATATTATGTTTTATTTCCACTTGTTATTTGATTTTTTATATTTTATTCACATAATAAATTAATAGATTAATTATCACTGATATTTTATGATCATTGTAAGGGATTATTTCACACTATTATTTTAATTGTAATTATATTTGCATTAATTTAGAACAAAGTAAATTATTTTATCATTGACTTATAAACACAATTAGTTTTCTTATCGACTATTTAATAACCAAATTTTCATGTTGTTGTAAAATATTACACTCTTAGGTTATCAATATTTCTAAGAAAATTTATTTAATAAAATCACACTTTATTTATCTCTTCATCTGATAATCCTTTTTCGTCCAAAAACATACTTATTAAAAATGTATTCAAATATTTTTATAATATTATCCAAAATATTAATTATATATTTTTTACCCATGTCCTAATTTTTTATAAAACGTTTTTAAAGAAATATTCATGTCAATTTCCAGAATGGTTCATTATGTTTTTCTTGAAAATATGAAATGAATAATTGATTAAATGTGTACCAAATGTGTAGATTTTCCTACCAACATGACCAATAAATGATTTAATGATTAATTTAAAAGTATTAAAAGTTATTTTATGTGAAAATTATTTTCTAAATATTTTTGGAACATTCCCTTTTAATGAAATATAACCTTCATTGATAAAATGTTAATTTCTTTCATAATGCTTTTATAAAAATTTTATGGTATTTATGTTCATCAATGCAATCAACCCATTATTTACATTTGATAAAAGTGGGATATTTTTTTGTTGATATTGTCCTTATTATTTCTATGGATAGTTTACAAATATTTTGGACAAGAAAAGTATTGAAATGATATTTATTGAATATTTTCTGTAATCATTAACAGTCCCTTGAAATATTCACAACTGTTTCATTATTTAAATATCTAAATTATATATCATAGATATATTTATTAATAAAACCATATATCATTTCTCTGTAATGGTTTTTTTAAAAACGTATATGAGTGATATGGATTATTATTGTTAATCCCTATTGCACAATCGACAGAGATATTTTTGGTAAGACACATCAATCAGTCATTTGATATATTATGAATTCTTTGGACACCATGATATGGGTGGTTCCCTATTTCAGATATCAGCTTGATGAATTTTTTTCTCATATAATGATTGAGTTGGAGAGCCTTAGTTAAACATGTTTCTAGTGTATACTTACCTATCAGTTTTAAATATTATGTATAGGGTATTAACATCATATTCATCATGATTCTTAAGGTCATGACATCCCCTAAAAATGAATATACATCTTTAATAATTTAGTTATTACTTTTCATGTAACACCCTTAAATTCTAAAATAAGGACATTATATTTGATGGCGTGCCAGATATGCAACACCAAGAAAATAATGGAATATTATATCCAAATATATTACAATAAATTTAATATGTTAAATAAATTCAATCTACAATATATATTATAGTCCCAGCAATACTGAGTTGTCTTGCACTATACACAACAACGACATTCTTTCATAACAACTATTACCGAGACAGATGAGTTTTATAGAAAAATATTAATATTAATATTAAAAATGAAAAATATATACTATATGTTAAAATCAAGGTAATGAATAGTATGAAATTTCTTATGAAAATATATGGTTTACACAACTACTCAATCAATATATTGGTTAAAAATTAAATAGAAATCAAAATAAAAACCAACTGAATATAAAGAACTTATTTTTATATACATTATTTTTGTGAACCCAAAAACATTTTTCCTAATAAATTAAATTAACTAATATCTTTGAATAATATTTATATAAAATATAAAATGTGTTTAAATTTTTTCAATAGATATTATAATCATAAGATATGAATAAATCCAAATTTACAAAAAAAGAAATTATTTTTCAAAATACAGTTTTGTAACATTTTAATAGAGGATGTATCTTAAAACTAAAATTCGAAAAATATTTAAATTTTATTTGAAAAAACATTATTTTTAAAATTTGAATTCACTAATTATATTAGTACATATTTTTGGTATTTTTCAGAGAAGTGTTACTTTTTGATTTATAGTAAATCAGACCCAATTTTAATTGATAAATGAATTTTAATATAATAAATTTATAAAATTAAACTAAATTTTATATTTATTTTTATAAAAAATTAGATCATTCATAAACCTATAAATCAGATTTATGTCATTGGAATCATTTTTATATCAAATGTAGATATAAAAAACAAGTAATATTTTGTTGACTATGTCTTTAAAAACTCGTTTTCTCATCACATCTATGAGATTAATTTTAAATAAATATTTGATGCTTCTATCAGTGGAAATAAAAAAAGAGATTCCAAATTTGGAATTTGTGTAATTTTTATTTTCTAATATGGTCAACACAAATTTTTTACCATGTTGATTAGTGAAATTTTTTAAAACTTTTACAATAATTACAGTAAAAGTGAGTTTTGTTAACAGTTAAACATAGAATATAAGGTGTAATATGATCATTCAGATTTTCCAAAAGACAATATATGGAGAAAAATTTGGTAAATTAGACCTCCCTGTAGTGAATAATTAATTGTATTTAAAATAATTCCACTCTTTGATGAATATAACGGGCATTCACTGTCACAAATTATTCACACATCTAAACCAATTTGGATTAACAAAACCATTCAAAAATCACTTACCAAATTCTCAAAAAAAAAATCCTATATTCCATAATTTGGTTTGAAGTTAATCCGATGATTTCCATTAGTACAAACCAAAAGGAGACACCCGAAGATGATGTAACATTCATCAATAAACATTTTGGTTTTTATTTCTTCCTCAAACTCATTAGATAATTAATATATCATGCTTATATAATAACAATGGTATCATCATTATACTAAGATGTTTTATTTTAAAGGTACTACCTATAACCATAAAATATTCCATAAAATCTATTATTAAATCATCATCCGTGTGTACAAAAGACTTATGGCTTGTGAACTGATTTACTTCGTTTCAAATTACCACTTTTCAAGGTTGTGTATATTGTTAAAACAAATTATATATTATATATATTATATTTAAGACTAGTTTTATCTTATTTAAATGTTATATAACTCATAAATTAATTCTTCTTATTTTTTGGGAGTATGATAACTTCATCTGTGTGTATGGCAGGAGAACGCCTCACGAAGTGATGTGATTCATTCACTCTTTATTTGGTATTTTATTAAGGATATGCATAAAAAAAATATTTGATATATTTTAAAAAAAATATATGTAAATGATAATATATATAAATATATATATATTAGTTTACATTCATTTAATACAACATGAAAATGGAACAAATGTTTATTTGTACTTACTGTCTATCGTCTCTAGGTACAATATATTTCATCTCATACCATGAAATTTTATGTATTAATATATATAAATATATAATTAATGTATAAGGTATTTTAGTTGTGGATTACATTATGAATATTATAATATAAATATATATGTAAGATGTACATAAAATAATATGTCAGTACATACTTGAAAAACAAAAGGAATTAATAATCTAAACAATGTAAATAATTAATGATTATTATGAAAAGGATGATAAGATGTAATAAAAGGGCCGCATATTAAATTTTATATATTAATATAGATATTATATAAGTTAATAACATCAATAAAATAAATATAAAGGATGATAATGGGATTTCAACCAAATGGGATAGTATGGAAACAGATTTTATCTCAAATTACATTCAATTGAGACTAATTTTCTTTTAGGAACTAATTATCTTTTAAATGTTGAATATACAGACAATTTAGATAGTAAATATCATTAATGAATAATTATTCAAGGTATTTGAAGTCTTAATTTGAAATATGTCTTCCATGGGGATGTGAATTGAAATTACATAGTGGTAAAAGTTATCATAAAACCACTATTCCAACTACGATTATTTATTTTTTATGAAACATTCCCTTTCCTATAATCATTTTCCATTGGAATGTATTTTTAATTTTAATATATATATATATATATATATATATATATAATTTTATGATTTATATTATTATTTCATTAACCATATATTTTCTTTACATATGGTGATTGCTTTTAATTTTTTACAATTTACTGTGGAAATATTGATAAAAATGTATACTTTTATCAATATGTATATTTGATAAAGCACATATTTATGATTTAAATAGATTATTAGATATATGTGGAATGTTTTGGACATGTTTTTTAGAGGGTTCGAACTGGTTATGTTAATAACCTAAATGCATTAATAGTCTAATGATATGAATAAGTTGTACAAATCATATGGGTTTCTTCACAGAGATCAAAATTGAATTGATGATAGATCTTTTCAGTAACTATATTGTGTATAGATATGGATAGTTCAAATGTCGAAAATTATTTAGTACATTATTATTTAAATTTTATGTTTTTATTTAATTATTTAGAATATATGTGGCCAATTTTCAATCAAAATTGATTATTTATACGGAATTATTTCATCATCTTTTGTTATGTCGATATAGATTTCATGTTGTTTGTTAATTGGCATGTGTTTAAGTCATTTACCATGCCATTATGACTATTCATTATTTGAATCATGGTATATTACGCTGTAATTAATAATTAGTGATCATTTGATCTCACCCTTAGTTGGTTTTCATTTCCCTAGATTTGAAAATGAAATCTTTGAATTAGTGGAAAGGATACAATGTTTTTGATATTTTTTTTATTTTTTATATTTTTTTTCAATGTAAAATGGGTTCCATTTATGTGATCTAGTTTTCAAACAAATCAAAATTATTTAGTCCTTTTGGTATCTTAATCTCGTATCTATGCTAATGTAATAAAATAATTTACTGACATTGGGCACATAGAGTCGGGGTCATTATTGGAGGTATTAGAGAAAGTTTATTAAAAACATTTTTTACTAGATTTAGGGTAACATAGAGTAGGTTATATAAACATTTGATGTAATTAAAATATAATTATATAATAACATCCTAAATAAAAAATGTCTATGATTCTCATATTAACTATGCATAAATATTTTAATTTATGTTTAGTATTTCACTAGTTTTGTGATTATAAATTGTGTTTCATATTAATATGATGTAATATAGGGTATTTCATTCCATAGAAATGGAACCTAGCTGATGTAATGTGAATGTCCTCAATGCATGTGATCTAATGAGTAACAATGATCTTTTATTTTATGGTCCAATGATGATATTTCTAAGTGAAATAATATTCCAATCATTTGCATCTTATAAGGAAGTAATATCAGGTCCCAAAAAGACAAAGAAAGAGTTAAATATGTGCTGTGGATTTTGAGTTAGGAACATTAATAAGAGGAAATCTTCGAATATGGATAGATATAAGGAATAATATAAATAAATATTTTCAAACATGTGTTAATTTTTGAAAGAGACACCTTGGTATATTCTTAATATAATTGTATGTATTCTACAAATATAGAGAGAATGTACACCATGCTTTTTGTTGTGGGGGATGGATATTTTTTTAATGTATAATTATTCAACTATAGATATATGAGACAATAAACAAATGAATATAGTAAGTGTCGATAGTATATACCTCAGAAGAAGATTTTGGATTATATTCAAGCTTGTGGTATTACTATAGATGAAGTGGAGTGATTAATGATCTTGTGTTTGAATTCAATAAATATTTAATTTGATTGTTTTATCAATGATATAATGGTATAATTTTTTTTGAAATATATAATTATTGTACTGTAGTATTTTTTATTAATAATTTTAAACTAGTTGTAGAACAGTAAAAATAACCATGAGAAATGATTTACTGGAAAATTGATCTTCATGGAAAATACTTCATTTATGTCCCTAAATATGGGTCTCAGGTCATGAAATTGATTTTAGGTTAAAAAGATGATTAATATGGATGAGGTAAATTGTATATGTCTCAATAACTCTTAACTAATAAATAATTGGTTGAAAATGTTTTTGATTCTGTCATTAATGGGGTATACAAAATTTTCAGATTAAAATAACATTTCTAATAACTTTTGTTTTATTTAAGGAATGATGAAGCATGAATGTTTCCTATAAGGTTTTACAATGTTTTAAAATAATAAATGATGAAGTTATTAACAAGTTTTACATGTAATGTCTAAAAATATACTTCATGTTGATTGATTATTAAAGATTATTTGATTTCAAAAAATTTAGTCATGTTTTTTCTAAGGTGTTGGATAATAACATTTCTAAAAAGATAACCATTTATGAAATGGGTTATGTTTATTTAGAATTTCTATTTTAGAGATTTATGTATTAAATAACCATATGATTCAACATGTGAAAAGAGATGAAGAAGAAATAGTTCAATTCAAAAAAGGAGGAAATTATTCTTATGAAATAGAAATGTATCTAGAATGAGCATTTCCTTATATTATGAGAGAGTAATAAAATTCCCCATCTTTACGAAAATGACATTGAAATGGAAATTTTATCCTATTATATTCTTGTGTGATGAATCAAATGATTCTTTAGATCATAATATATTTATGGTATTGATGCACTCAACATTACATTTTTCATTCATTTTATTATAATAAATGACTTCAATATCTACATATAATTATTTATGATTTTCCTCTATGTATATATATTCATTATTTATAATTTTATATTATTTAGGAACCTAGTTTTATATTATTAAATTTGAATTTTGTATATATGATTCTCTCTTATGAAGAATTTAATTTATTAACCCTTTTATGATTTGGGTTTATAAATAATGGTATCTAAAAATCTCAAATACTTTATTATCAATATGTAGTTTAAATTATGTGGATTCAATTTGTTTATGGAAGAGACAATGTTACACCCCAAAATTCAAAAATAATTACATTGTATTTTATAGCATGTATGACATGCAACCCCTTGTGTAAAAGTGAATATAAAATCCCATTCACTTAAAATATATATAATATTTTAAATAAATAAATTCTATGATATAGCTTAAAATTCATGTAACACTGATTCAGCTTGTGTTACACACAGTAAAAACATTCATTGATAGCTTTTATACTCGCTAGACTGAGTTTTAATGAATATTATTAATATTATTATATAAAATTATAATTATATCATATCCATCAAAATTTTATTTCTTAATTTGATTAAAATACATATGAAGATATATTTTTTAAAAAATTAAATTTTAATTCATTGGTAAATAATTTATTATAAATGAAAATAAAATCAAATTTAATATAAACGATATGTTTTTATAACAAACAGTTCTATTTAACCAAATGAATTTGTCCAAATAATTTAAATTAATTACTAATAGATAATTATTTTGATGAAATTAATATACTACATATTTTTGTTAAATTCTTCCATTATATTTGATAATCATAAAACATGAATAAATCAAATTTTATTTATAAAAAGTATCAATTATTAAGGTAATATTTTCATATTTTAGTGATATAGAAATTTTAATTTTGTTCCAAATTTTTATAAATTATATTTGAATAAATAAAATTAATTTTTTAATTTATAATTGTAAAATTATCTTTGAGTTATTTTTTGTTATTATTATGAGATGTTTCATTTTTTATGAATAGTGAAAATAAATAATTTTAATTGAAAATAGATTTTTAATATTAATAATTTGTATTGGTTAATTACTTATAATGTTATTATTAAAGTAAAATTAGATATGTCATATATATATTAATTCTTTTTAGTTTATTACAATCATTTTTATATTGAATTTTGTTTTGAAACAAGCTCTCTCATCGCATATGTGTGATTAATTTTAAAATAAAATATTCCAAATATGTGAATGGAATTTCTGAAAATGGAAACCATATTTTTAATTATAATAATTTATATTATATAATGTGGCCAGCTTATTTGTGTCAAAAATTGCTTGTTAATGCTGTTAAAATTATGGCAAAAAAAGTTTTCTTAGCAGTTAAACATAGAATGTAAGGTGTAAAATGACCATGAATCATGTCCAAAACCCATTATATGTACATAAGAAGACTCTTTAACACATATGATATACTATTTTGTGTTATTGGGATTCTATTACAAGAAATACACCCATAAAATATGTTACGTAATGAATAAGACAAAAAGATTATTTTACTACTTTTATTTTATATATAGATTTGGGGGTGAGAAAAGTTTACATATTTTCATTTATATATATATAATTTTGAGGGATAACTGATGTTTTATAAATATATAAATCATTATATTTTTTTATAGATTATTTAATTACATTAAATTCTACCGAAAAAATATAATAATTATTCAATTAAAAATTAATTAAAACAAATGATACAAAAAAAATTATTAACTGATGTGAATTTATTATTTTGTTATATTAAATTAATATTTTAGATAAATACATTAGTTTAAACATTTTTTAAGTTCATATATTTAAATTTCAACATTTTATTGACAATTTTAAATTTAAATTAAATAAATAATGACAAAATTTACTCTGGTGTTATTTTATAATAAATGATATTTTACTAAATGATTTAAAATTACTAAAACTACTATGTTATTCCAAGTTATATATAACTTTAAATAAATATAAAATATGTTTCATTAATGGAAGAACTGATATTTTAATGAACTTATTGAACCCTAAATAGTCAAAACATTCTTAGAATGATTAGGATTAATGGGGTGTTTTTTGTGTTCCACGCGCTTCTATTAAAATTAATTTCCAACACATGTGAGATTTTGAATTTAAAAATTAAAAATTATATTTATCATACATGGGTATAAATTATTGTATAATTCTCACTTTAATTTATTATGAAAATTAATGAAGTTATAAAAATAGTTACCTTAATAAAATCCAAAATTGTAAAATTAGAGAAAACATTGAATTTAATGAAAAAAATGATAAAAAAATGTTTATTTCGATGTGGTGGATGTGTGTGTAGAAATTTATTCCGAAAAATAATGTTTCTTTCAATCATGGAGACACATGAGGTAAGGTAGTACTCCCAATGGTGAATAGTTATGTGTATTAACAATAATGCCACTCCTCCTGCATTATAAATGATCATTCACTCAACCTAATTATTCTCACATCCCAAGAGATTTATCTCGACCAAAACCTAAAGAATCACTTACCAAATTCCATCCCATTATACTATAATCATTACATTCTGATTACATCCAAGGAATTAGTTTTTTTAAATCCATTTGGAGATACCTGAAGAAGATGTAACATTTATCAATGGATGTTTTTTATTTATTTCTACCTAAAAACCATTAAATTTTTATTCTATAATTTTTATATAAAACCCTAAGTATAATAAATAAAATTATTTTTTATTATGTTAATTTTAATACCAATAATCTTACACACTTACACTAAATGGGACATAAAGTCATCGTTTGTGTGTAGAGCAGACTACCTCCTTGGGAACCAATGTCATTCGCTTTCTTATTACCTCCCTTAACATTTATTCATAACAATGAAAAAAATATTAATATATGATACATATGATATTTACGATGTATTTATGAATTTTTAATAACTATATAATTCATACCTTCTTGACATCTATTTTTTGAGAATAATATAACATCGTTTGTTTGTACGACAAACTACCTCCTCACGTAGCGATGAGATTCATTCAGGATTTACATGGAGTCTATTAAAGAGGGGTTTAATAAAAATAGGTGATATATATGACATAAAATCTATATTAAAATTATATTATATATGTTTAATTTAATTTAATTTCATTCAATGTGATAATAAAATTGAATCATCATTCATGAGTATGTACAACCAACCATCACCATGGACGGTGTATTTCATTTCATATCACCATATTTTATGGATTACTATAACTACATATATACATAATATATATGATATATAAATAATTTTTTATATTATAGAAATTATAAAATCATTATATAATTAATAAGAAAACAATAACGAGTCAAAACATACTAGGAAAAGAATATAATTAACAGCCAAAGCCACAAAAATAGTGAAAAAATATTAACAAACTGGTGGTATGTTTTTATAAGAGGATAAAATATGAAATTATAATTTTTAATATGGTTAAATTTAAATATAATAAAATTATTAAATCCTTTATATATATGGATAATGGTCATTAAACTAAAAATAAGAGTAGGCTATGGGATTTCATCTCCAATTACATTCCATTGAGGATTATTTGTTTTTATGATCCAATTCAGATTTATGTTGTGTATATAATTCCACTTTTTACCTATAAAATCATGAATATTTCATTATTAAATTTATTTTAATTCTAATTTTTTTACCTCATATAAGGAGATTTTAATTGAAAATTACCAAGTGTTAAAAGTTATTATACAACATCAATTCATTTTGAGGTTGTTGACTTTCCTTTGAAATAATCTCTTTTTTATAATCATTTTTCATTATAGATTATATCTATTTTAAATATAATAATTATTTTATTATTTATATGATTATTTAATAGAAGTTATTCATTTTTTACATATAGTTCCTACTTTGAATGTTCTATGATTTATTAGGGATATATTGTTAAATATGTATCCCTTACATGTTAAGTATATTTGAAATGTAAAATTATTTATTGTTGAAATTGGTTATTAGATATATGGGGATATTTTTAAATTTGTTAAACTGGTTGGGGACTGATTACTATAATCCATATGATGCATTGGCAGTCTCATGACACAAATAATTTTTCCAAATCAGATTGGTTTGTGCCCACAAACATAAACATTCTTGAGGATAGATCATGAAAACAACTATCTTTGGGAAAGAGCATGATATTTCAACTTACAAAATTATGTATTCCATCATTATTTATATCCCAAGTGATTATTAAATTAGTTATAATATAAATTGTCATGTTTCAAGCTCATGTGATTATTTATATGGAATTATTTCTTTACCATTTTTCCCTACCATATTAAGATCGTCTTATTGATTAATTGGAATTTTTTGAAGTCATTTACTTTTACATGATGAATATTATTTATTTTTTTAGGATATATTTTTTTTAATTTTTCTTTAGTGAGTATTTCATCATACATTTATTTTTCATCCACTCCCATGGATATAAGGTCGATTTTTTGGATAGTGTTTCATGATTTTTGAGATTTTACTTTGGGTATGACTTATATTATTTTTACGATGTAAAATGGATATCAACTATTTAATCTAGTTTTCCAGATTTTTTAAATTTTTTGGTTCTTTGGGGTTTTAATCATGGGTTTATGCCAATGTAATAAAGTAACTTACTCTAGGCTACTAGGGTTGGGGTCATTACAATTCATGGGATATTCAAAATGATATTATATATAGTAGGATCTCATTAATAGTTTATTGATTAAATGGAATGTGATTCCTCTCATTTACATTTATATACTTATTTTTCTTTATCTAATAATGAATGTGAAATAATTTGAATCGAATTTGTTTCTAGTTACTTACATTTAAATTTTGGTTTAGCTTATTAATTCATAGAAGAGTCCACTTTATGTTTCACTTATTATCAATTTGTTCTCACCATTATATCTTTTCCATTACTAGTATTAGAATAAGATTATAAGAAAATTATAAAAAACGTTTCGATGAAGGTATTACTTATATTTTAGAAGAAAATATTTTGTGATTTTTATTTTTTAATTTTGATATGGAAATCATGTAAGCATCTTGTTTAAAAAGAGTACATAACTATTCAATACATCTGAATGTAATTCCTTATATATTGTGCCAATCTAATAAACTAGAAAAAATCACTAGGTATATTGGATCAAGGTCAATATAAATATATATTCTTCCTATTCAATTATAAAATTTATTATTAACTTATATATTGAAATTAAATTTTGACAACAAAATATTCTCAATTGATATATCTATTTAGTAATAGGTATATAATAATTTTTAGAATTATTCTCATCCAAATATTAAGACTTCCTCGTCCAGGTTCATATTGATTATTAATAATTTGGTTTTATTTTCTTACATTTAAAGTGATATATTTTTTAACTTCTACATATTTCATAAAAGGAAATTACTATAATTCCTTTATCGATCCATGGTTTTCCTAGAATTGATAAAAATAAAACTAAACAATGATTATCATTCCAATTTTTAATATTTTATATCATAAAATCTATAATTATTATATATCATTAATATTTTCTTTCATTATTCCATTACTAGAAAAATTAATTTCAAAATAATGTTTTAAACTATTTTGATCGACCCATTTAAATTTATTCTGAAAGTGAATTGTAACATCACAATGATGCTAATATCAAAAAATTTCTATGAAAATAATTTTTATTATTTATAATTAATTTTTCTCCTTATCCCCATAATATGTATATCCTATACAGTTATATTTCTAGAATTATAGTCTAAAATATCTTACTATATACCTCTTTTGGGTGATTGAATTTTTTTATTCAAACCAGTCTTGTTATTAATTTCATCTTCAATGCTATCATTTGATAATATGACGTCAAAATTAATATTTTTATTATTTTCTTAGGATATGTTGTATGGTTGATTAATGTGTCCCACATATGTGTGAATTATTTTTTTATTGGTTTGTATGATATATCCTCCAATGAATTATGAGTAAATTTTTATATCATTATATAATAATGTTATGTATAGATATGATTGTGATTATATATTCTAGAAAATTATGTGTGGAGATGATCTTGGTTAGAAATAATCATAACATTATTCATGTGAATTACTAGAATTAGAAAAGGTCATAACATTATGCATTAATAAGGTTTTAGTTATCTATTTTCACAGTGTTCTGACATCAACTTTTTTATTTTTTCTATATACCTATGTAATCTATCATGGATCATGATTGTTATATACAAGTCAATATTTTCTTATTAAATGGAATATGTATGCCTTTTGATGATATTTTTTAATATTATAATATTATAATTTTATATCCTATGTTATTCTATCCGTCCATATGTTCAAATATTATTATCCTACATTGTAATCAATTGTTTCTAACATGATTATCTTCCCCAAAATGTTTATGATAAGCTCTATTACAACTCATTGGTATGATTTTCCATTATTGATCATTTTAGATTACACATTCGTATGTTTTCCATTTCCAACTGAAACTAAATATAATAATATATATATTGTCATGTTTGGAGTATATTGTGGGATATTATGAAGTGATTATGTGAAATAAAATATTTATATAGCTAACACACAAGGAAAAAAACTATGTTAAAGGAATATGTGGTTTATTTTTTTTGATGTAATTTTTAAATTATAAAAGGAATGTATAATATTATAAGGAAATTGTTATTATGAATTATACATTTTGCATAAATTTAATAATTTCAATGAATGTTATCAATTTAATTTACAAAACAAATCATCTTTTGATTAGTGAAATAAATTAATAACATTCATTAAAAAATTAATAATCAACAATGAATTCTAATTTAATTGTTAATGGATAAAAAAGTTTATTTGAATAAAATGTTTTTATAATATATTTTTATTTAAGATGATAAATTTCACATATTGGATTATAAAAGTCAATGAAATTTATTATATTTATATTAAAATATATATGACTTAACAGTATTTTAATATTTATTAATTGGTTACTAATAGGTGTATATTGATTTGATGTTAGAAATATATATTATTAAATTATTTTTTTCTTAATTTTGATTAATTATTTAATTAATAATTAAAGTGATATTTATTGGTGATTTAATTTAATTAATTATATGTTATATAAATAAAAAATTAAATAATCCTTTATATAATTATTATTACACTGTATGCAATAATGATGTTACAATTTTTATTCTTAAAAACTCATTAGTGTGTTAATTGTTTTTAAATTTTTAAGCCTTATAATATTAAAAATAATTTCATAAAATTAATCAAATAGATCATGAAAAATGGATTTCATATTTCTAATAATCATGAAATAATTATTTAATAAAACCATTTACATTTTGACACATAAATAAGTCATAAATTAAACAGTTCTGTTACCATGGTAATGGTAATATGAGGAAAAGGGGTTAAATTAAATGATGAAGGCTTAGATGTCTTTAAATGGTTCTATAAATTGTTAAAAAAATGTATTGTTCATTATGGAGTTTGTGATGGATAAATTTTTATACAGATTAATTTGGTTTTTTCTTTACATAGAGTAACATATTTGGTTTTTAGTAAATGAACCGAAATAAATGGAATAAATAGTAATAAAAACCTTCATATAATGAATGAAACTACACTTTAGATGATCTCAATAGAAAGTAATAATTTTCTCATCTTAAAAAAATTCATTATTTTCAATAACAATAATGATTATGAAGTGACTATTGGTGGACTTAGATTTAAATAAAAAAACAAAGGGTAGAATTAAAGTTATGGAATTATTAAAAATAATTTAAGTATATTTTATCATAATCTCCATATTTATATAAAAATAAATTCAAAAAATATATAAAAATAAATGATTGTTTCCCAGTCCTAACCCTAAAATTAGTTTTTTTAAAAATATTATTGTATTTTGTATTTATTATGTCACGATACTATAATATTGGGGAGAAAAATTAATAATTAAGTGACACAACTTTTTAAGGTGGATAATGTGATAACCTATGTAATTATCAAAATACATCACATTTAAGGTTTATTAATATTTATTATTATTATTTTATTTCCTTACATAAAAAATTTATGAATATTTATGTAAAAAAATATAATATATTATCACATTATGGACTCATTAAACATTTGAAATTATTTAGTCCACATTATGATCTAAAATTTATTTTATTTATTTTTTAAATATGTTTCATACATAAGAATATTTATTTTTAGATACATTAATCATTTTTATCTATTTAATATTTAAAAAATATAAATTTTGTGATAATCTATGAAAAAAATAATATATTTCATTTGAGAAAAGAAAATAATTTATTCTAAATAATAATTTTTTTCTACAAGTTAATTTAAAAGTAAAATCTATGAAATTTTAATTTAAATTTTCAAAATATTGAGAGAAAATGTATTTAAAAATATTAAAAGTGTCTTATGGTGAATTTTTTGGTTTCTTCATTTTTTTTGAAAAGGAAAAATATTATTATTATAATAATTGTCACTTTGATGAGATCATCATGATATATTAATGAAATAAAAACTCATGAAAACTATAAACCAAGTATTAATTGATAATATAAAAAAATAACATTGAATTATTTTCCAATTATTTTAAATATTTTTTCATTTCATGGAAAATATTAAATCATTTACTAGTGGAGACACAATGTTTGTGTAACACAGAAAAGGGGAAAATTATTGTCTTTCAACTAGCATCTAATAAGGGACAAAGTAATTATCACTATAAGAGTTAAAAAATATTAATAAAATATTATTTTGGTATATATATATGATTTTTAAAATTATATATCATGTAAATAATCCAAATTCATTCAAAATTCTTATATAAATAAATAAATGTAATAATTTTTATCTTCAAAATACTGTTGTGACATAAATGAAAATAAAACTATATTTTGAATGATCATAGATTAGAATAATTATTTGCCTTAAGATAAATTTATAATTTATAATTTTCATCATATTTAAAAAAATTTATGAATATGTAATATTTATACACAATGTGGAAACAACCCTTTTGTATGATGGGAAAAATCAATGAATATGCCTTTAAAATTAAAGGTGATATGGATTAAGTGAATTAATGGTTTGAAAAAAATCGATATTTTTTATGTTTTTTAAAATTAATAATATTAGGCCCTAAAATTTATAATTATTTACAATGTTTTATCCTTATATTAAAAGATTAACTTTAAAAAGAAAATAATATAATATTTAATGTTAAAATTTTCATTTAGAAAAAAAATTATTAATATAATATTTTCTCACGACCCGTCCCCTGGGGCCCATGTCGTGACTACCCCAAACATGCCTTCCATAGGCAAGGGGTTGGTGGCTTGCACCAAAGGCCTAATTCCCTAAAACTGGGAAGGTATTACCTTTATAAACTGTAAACGCACACACAAGCAAGCACATAGCTGGACGAAACACCACGTAAACTGTATAACATAAGAGTGTTGAAAGTAAAAGGGGCCAGAATATAAGACCAACTGGTATGTAATAGTATAAAAGTGATAAAATAAAACTAAAATATAAGGGAAGACAGCTTCTGTATTGTCCTTCGGGGTTCCTACCTAAAGGGTAGGTACAAATCGCCTTCTCAACACACCACGTCTGACCGTCTCCTCTGTGTACCGACTCGCTGTATGGTCCACCTACTAGTACAATCCAGTCCTGGTACTCTCAGCGTCAATCAGTGATGTCCATCGTCTACATCTAACAAAATAAGGTTCAAGCATAGCCCGTGTAGGGGTGAGTATAACGATACTCAGTAGGGACCCCGAGAACCTCAAGATCTCACAAAATCCACCATGGATAAATCACAAAGAATTAAATTAACAGATAACCCTACTTAGGTATATGCCCATACATATACCTAAGTTATCGGGTGATCAATCTCAATCATATGGAAAACACAGAAAAACTGACACACCTCAAACCATGATTTTTTTATAGGGGGTAGTATAAAGTAACATCTCCAGTCACATTGTCAAATACCTTGCCTGTTGGAGAACTCATCCTCTATCGAGTACAGTTGGCATGCCGCGACACCATGCATCCTTCCCAATATCCTTGGGCTGCTGAGGTACTTCTCCAATCGAGTAACATTAATCTGCCGCGTCACCAAGTGCGCTCCCCATCCTGGGTCTGCCTCGACACCAAGGCTCTCCCCACTGTGGGTCTGCCGCGACACCAAGGTGCTCCCCACTGGACTAGTCGAGTCACTCCGAGTCGAAACAGTCCGCATGCGTCATGTCTCATCTAGAAACTAGGTCTCTTTACTATGCTCTCTTGTCACTCAGAAGTTCTGCTCAATGAGCTACTAGTCAATACTTCAACTGTCACGATTCCACATGAAGAAGTATCTCAAAATTCCACCACGTCATAGGGGTCCAACGGAAGAAACGGCACGTCAAACGGATGTCTGGTCTGCGTGTTATTAGCCTTTTAGTCTCGAGGGCCCGGTTGGATTCTTGCTCAATCCAACCTGACTATTTCCCATCTCCATCCCAAACTCTAGGGGAGTATACTCAAAGGGGCCATCTCAATCCGTGATTTCCAATACCGTTGATGGTTCGTCAAACGGATGTTCGATGCCAAAGTTGTGGCCAAAAGAGCATAAAGGGTCGTAGTGGGCCTAAGTTCGGTCCGACTCGGTCGGACCGACCCAGCCTAACCAGGCATGGGTCGACCATGTTCAGGTCGAACAAGCCCATCCATCTAGGTTAGGCCTGACCTGTGATGCAGTCCAGTCTATTGGGAGGTCCTGCAGGCCGTAAGGGCCGCGTGGGGCCGTGGAACCCACGGGGGCCACGTGGCAGCTCGGCTGCAGGGGTGCGCAATTACGCAGGGCCAGTTCAGCTGAAGCGCCGTAAGGGGCACTTTTTTGTACGGAAGGGGCATTGTGTGGGGGCGCGAGCTTGTTCAGACGGGGCGTCGCGGTGGCGCAGTCCGGTTCGGTCGGGGCACTGCAGGGGTGTGGGCCTGTTCGGCTAGGGCACCGTAGGGGCGCGGGCTAGTTCAGACGGGGCGCCATGTGGGGCGCGAGCCTGTTCTACAAGGGCCCCGCGAGGGGCATGGGTTAGTTTGGCTAGGAAGGCGGAGCGTCGTGGGGGCGGCACTGGTCGATCCAGATGGGGCACCGTGTGCGGTGCGGGCCGGTTCGGTCGGGAAGGCGGAGTGTCGTGGGGGCTTCATGGGTCACAGTGGCCACGGGTGGCGGCGCTGTTACATTCGTCTCCTTCGTCATCTCTGTTACCTTCTTCCATTTTTAATGGTACACCAAAGAATAAAGACGGAGGGGTCGGGCCATGTTGGTTTGGACCGCACCCTCCGTGTTTAGGGTGGTAGAATTTGGCTCAACAAGAAAGAAGAACGATGAACTTCAAATTTTACAACCTTTTCTACGATTATTTCCCAAAATGAGAAAGATAAAAGGAAAGTATTATCACGCAATTAAACCCCATACCTTGGGTTGATATGTCGACGAATTCTCTGGGAAGAAGACGAATCATTAAGAAAAGATGGACATCAGTTCGTCATAGTGGAAGACATCCTACATCAGAGGAAGTCTCAAGGAAGAAGGACGAAGTCATGGTCGATTTTCTTCATTAGCGTTCTTCATTGTAATAACGTGTTCTTCATTTAGATAAGTTGTTTTTCATTGGAGAGCTTTTCTCTCAAGGCCCCACCAAAATGAAAAGTGTGCCAAAATAATATATTATGAAATCTATTATTTTATTGGAAGAATTTGAAAAGTTTCATTAATTATGGTGGGTGGAATAATTAAAGCATGTGGGTTGGCACAATTAAATGTATGGGTATTGGAACAATTAATGTGGTAGATGTCAAGAGGCTCATCCACATTAGTGAGGGGGGTTGAGAGTTTCTCTCAATTAAAGGGGTGTTTAGTCACGGGTGGTCCCCACGACCATAACCTCTCATTGAAGGTTATGGTTCAAGTGGTCCCAACCACCATAACCTCCCATGAAATTTTATGGTCTGTTGGTCCCCACACCTCAACTTCGACATGGAGGATTAGTTCTGGTGGACCCCACCTCCCAACACCTACATGGGTGTTGCAAATCAAAATAAAAATGTCAGACACTTTTATTTTTATTTTATTTTTACATGAAAACCCCAAAAACTAACTTTCACCCTCGACCAACTACCATCGAGGTGAAAGTATTCTTAAGTGAATACCGACACTGTGAGTTCAACGGCACCCTCATATTTCAATTTTGAGCACCGGTTCAAAATTTACAAAAACCCGCTCAGACATTTAATGAACGTACCCGGAAAAAAGTTCAGAAACTCATTTCGGTCACTCCAGGACTCGGAATCACCCGTCATCAATTTTCACAGACTATTAAAATTTACATATATTAAAAAAAATTACATGGAAATTCTGGGTCTTTAAATTCTCCCCACCTCAGGTATTACGTCCCCGTAAGCCACAACTCAATCTAAGGGAAAAATTGTGGGTACTGAGCCTGCATTTTAGTCTCCCACTTCCATTTGCACTCCTGGATGTTCCTGTACATCTAGCGAACGCGCACCAAAGGTATCGAACGTACACAAAGGACCCTCTCCTGTCAATCCTCAATCTCTACTGGAACCTCCTTAAAATTCTCCCCATCATCAACATCCAGATCTCCATGGTGGATGAAGGGAGAAGGGCCGTGCACATATCTCCACAGCTGGGATACGTTGATGAAGTTGTGCACCGAGTGAAACTGAGGTGGAAGAGCTAAGCGGTATGCCACCTCGCTGACTCTACTGAGGTCCTGAAAAGGTCTGATGAAACTCAGAGATAACTTTCCACCTAGGCTAAATATACACAAACCTCATCGAGGTGAGACACATAGACAGATGTTGTGTCCATCCTCGAACTCTAGAGGTCTCCGTCTCGTTTCAGCATATGACTTATGCCTACTTTGTGTAGTCTTTATCTGCTCTTGGATGACCGGAACATTCCCT
Source organism: Viscum album (assembly GCA_963277665.1). Taxonomy (NCBI): domain Eukaryota; kingdom Viridiplantae; phylum Streptophyta; class Magnoliopsida; order Santalales; family Viscaceae; genus Viscum; species Viscum album. The sequence goes on along the minus strand of OY728136.1, from coordinate 280,695,757 downwards.
ATGGTAGCCCGTACCATCTCTTGTCCAACTAGTGCTGACTCCCATGGGCCAGTGATACACAAGGGTGATCTGCAAGGGTGCCCTTATAACACCTCAAAAGGGGTCATCCCAATGGTGGAGTAATATCTATTTTAAAAAAAAAACTCCAAGAAAGGTAAGTGATCCTCCCAGCTGTGATCGATGTCGAGGACACAAGAATGCAGCATGTACTCGAGGGTCTGAATGGTATTCTCACTCTAACCATGTAACGACCCGAAATTTTAAATAAATATTGTTTCCTAATTTTCTGTGTTATTTTATTTTATTTTTATACTCAACAAAAATGTTTCAATTGATAACATGAGTATAATTAAAATGAGACTGTTGGGTTTTGACTGTTATTTGACCATTGGTCAATATGATCACTGGAAACTAAACGATTTGAATATTGTCTCTAAATACAAGCAATCTTGTTTAATTAATATAGAAAGAAGATTTGATGGCCTCAACTAGTAGTCTTGGACCGATCGAAGCCTATCTAACTGAACTTGGGAAGGAAGTAGAACCACTGGGCTTTTCCTTGGACCAAACCCAAGCTTAACTTCATCGTATAAATCTAGAACGGGATCGCCTTCGCGAGAAGTTCAAACTGATAGAAATTACTACTCGTGCGATGTTGGCCGAGCCTCCCTCGGATTCTTTCATCTTGGCACACCTTATACTTAGGTCATATGCTGGTGTGATAAGGGGCTATGTAAGGAGACCGTAACTGTCTTGTGTAATCCTTTGTTTTAAATAAAAATTTCGATTTCTTTTTTGAATATTCAATGATAAATATAGTATGCATATTTTTGATGAATTTTAGAAAAAGGATATTTTAAAAATGTTTATGTAAACCTTAAATAATTAAAAATGTGTAATGATTTTCCAAAAATGGTCTTCTACAATTATGTTCAGTACAAAATTTAGAGTCTAATAAGATCAACTTGATTTTTTATGAATAGTAAATTATGAATAGTTGTTTTATGATTAGGTTTAATAATGTGTCCAAATGGATTAGTAATCTCATTTAAAGAAAGTATTAAAATAAGCTAGGCACTTTGATTAAGTAATGTGATTCAATAAAATCGTTAAATAACGGTTTCATAAATTATTATTCAAGTATAAGTTTTTTCGGATGAATATTGTTTTTTAATTAAAATTTTAATTAAAAATATTTATAAAAATATTTTTATAAAATGGACTTCATTTTTGAACTCAGAGCATCAATATTATGTTAAGGTAATTTTTGGGGATTTTTCTCAAAAAAATAAATTTTCGATGAATACTGTTTTTAATTAAAAATTTAATTAAAAATATTTAAAAAATTATTTTTATAAAATGGATTTAATTTTTGAAATCAGAGCATTGATATTTTGTTAAGGTGAAATTTTGGGATTATTCAGAGAAAGTTGAATTTTCGATGAATAATGAAAATGCAGTTTTAGGGTTTCAGTATGTTTAATGACATCATAACTATGTCATGATGATGTCATGAGATATTTTAAGGGTTGGCCGGCCACGGGTGATGAATTATTGTTTTGGGGGCTTCATGTGGCCTAACTCCATGGTAAATGCCAGGGGAGAGCACATGGTTTTGAGAAAAGAACTTATGAGGTGTCCCTTGGCCATTAATGCCTTGTCCCCTCACTGTCCCTATAAATACCCACCCTTTCCTCCTTTATTTTTCACTCCCAACTCTCCTCCAACGAATTTCTGGTGTCATTACCTCCCAAGGAGTCCTCCCAAGGTGCCCCCAAGCCCTCAAGGTCCAAACCTTTGAGTTTTAAGAGTTACATTTTAAGGTAAGGGATCCGATCTGTCTCTTTCTTTTCAAAAAATCTCTTTTATGTAATTTCTTTTATGCTCCATGTTCTTATGTTAAAGGGTGTTCTTTTATACTCCTCTTACTGCCCTTTTCATGTTCACATAATGATATATCCTCTCTTACTCTCATTATTTCGTTTTATGAAGTTTTAAGTGGCGTCGTTAGGCTGCCGAAATTTTTGTAACAGATTCTTTCTCCTTTCTCATTTTTCAAGATCTATTATCATGTAAATTATTTCAAGTTCCTTTTTATTATGTTGGGGTATGATCTCTAAATTTATCATACTGATCTTTTATGATCATATGATGAGAGACCCCATTTTATCTCTTCAATTCAATATTATGATGTTTTAAGTGGCGTCGTTAGGCTGCCGAATTATTGAGTGGTTCTTCACCCTTCCCGTTTTGAAGATCTGCTTTCATGTCAATTCTTTCAAGTTCCTTTTTTTTATGTTGGGGTATGATCTCTGTATCTATCATACTTGACTCTTATGTTCATATGATGAGAGACCCCATTTTATCTCTTCAAATCAGTATTTTGATGTTTTATGTGGTGTTGTTAGGCTGCCGAATTTTTAAGGGATTCTTTCACCCTTCTCCTTTTCAAAGTTCTAATTACATGTCAAGTATTGCAAGTTACTTTTTATTATGTCGGGGTATGATATCTATATCTATCATACTGATCTTTTATGTTCATATGATGAGAGACCCTATTTGACATCATCAATTCATTTTTGGTTGATGTTTATGTAACGCTATTAGGCTGCCGAATTTTAATAAGAGAAATCTTATTTTTGTCTTCCTTTCATGTTCTTCATTTCATATGGTATATTTTCAAATTTCATTACCATGTTCTTAAATCCCTTACATTATGTCCCTCTACTATTTTATGGGTCATTTATGATTGTTTGACCCATGTCCCCTCACTTTTCAACGTTTTCTAAAACCCTGTAACGTAGCCGTTGTGCTGCAGAATTTTCATCTCAAAATGTCTCTCTCATTTTCTCAAAATTACTTCATGTTATTAAGTGAATACTCAAATCTCTTATTTCTACAGGGTTATTCACATATATAAAAAAAATTTCTATTTTAAATTCTGGGATTTACATACATAAAACCTGCTCTCCCTTTCCGTGGGTTTAAAGTGACGTAAAGATCATGTCTTTAAAGCAGTTTTTAAAACGTTATGATTATGAAATGAAACCCATTTATTTTATGCTATATGGGTTATTTATGAAATGTTTGATGATGATATATGTGGCTCACATGATAATAAAGGAAAATTTAAGGGTGCGCCCTGATAGCGCTCCAATGCATTGGGTGAAGACTTAATCTCTAGAGATGACCATTTTTAACGACGCCTTGGTGAATAACCTTGGTAATATTTAACGACACCTTGGGGATGGACCATGGTGAAACAAAACGATTTTCAATATTAAATGTTGCAGCCACATCGTCAAGTTATGAAAAAGTTTTATTTTTATTATGATATGCTTCATGATTTCATTTTCTGGCCTTAATGTTCTTTTCATGACTTTATTGATGTATCTCAAGTTCATATGTAAAATGTTTCACTTGTTTTCCTTGCTGGGCCTTCTTCTCACCCTTTCTTTTGATGTATGTCCCCAGGTTATGAGATGTAGTAATGAGCCTAGGGTGAACATGAGGAGAAGCCTTTCATGTGTTTAAATAGAATGTTTTTTCGTTTCATGTTTTATGTTCCTTGTTTCCAAGACACTAAACCTTAAAGATCCTCAGCTCCGTGTAATGGAATGAAAGTTATGTTATAAAAAGATGGGATGCTATAATTGGTATCAAAGGATGGTTTAGTTATTTGTGGAAACTAGGATATGAAAACTCTAGGAAGAACCCTATAGAAAAGTTTAAATATAGTAAATCTTCCTAGTATTTTGATGAGTATTGAGTAAGGGGTTTCCAAGAAAATACATCCTTGTCTAGATACGAGCAGGTAGAGGTGGCTCTGGCACAGATGTACATAGGGGTAAAACCCGAAAACACCGCTTTGAGCAAGACTCGAACGGGAACTGGTACACGACAATGGGCCTTGCTGCACTCTTGGTTACGACACTCCCGGGGGATATGCTTTGGTAAATTCATAAGCTTGGTATGAACCATTGTTAAAGGAACAAAGATAAAATAAAATAAAGATTCACATAAGAATATATGATCATGGATAACCTAGATGGGAACCTAGGGGATCACAAGTTAGGGTATACTTTTCTTCTACAAGTTATCCTTATATGCTTTAAGTTCCTTTTCATGATTATTGGTTATGTATTTAAGCCTCTATTTATACTTTCTCTTCTTAGTTAATGGTGGGAAATGGAATAACGCGTCCAAACAACCAATGTGATAGGAATTGCGATGATTTCCATATTAATATGACAGAGATTATTAGGGGATTAAAAGATGATTATTATTTTGGAAGACGTTCACTATTTTGGAAACCCTATATGATTGAGGTAAATAGATTACTACGATATTTTCATTGAGGTGTAAGGTTGACTTATATTTTGAAGAATCGATGAATTTAAGGCGGACTTATAGTAATTTAGGTTACTTATGGAAATGATTAACTTATCTTGGGGTAAATATGTTTAGGTTTGTTACTTTTGTTATAAGATGTTAGGAGTGGTTGATGTTGGTTGGAGATGAATGATAAAGTTTACCTTGGAAGACTATGTTATCAAATCCATCTTGTATTTGGGTTTCAATCTTAGTTTGGTTTATTTTGAGGATTTTTAAGGACAGTTATTTACAGAATGGTCTATGATGAACTCTGGGTAGTACCATGGAACTTTGAAGATTTAAAAGTAGTTTCTATTCCTATGAGATTATTTCTTTTTGAAGAGTTTTTTTACCTTACCCTTTCTGTTTTTGGGATAATGTTTAAAGATAGATGAAATAGATGGTTAATCTTTTGTGGATTATGTGATTCTCTAGAAGATGATTCTTGTGTTTTGATGAGACCACGTGTTTTTGAAAGCTCATCGTTTGGAGAAAAGATTATTTTGGGGTAGAAACATATTAAAGGATGAAACTCTACATGAAGGTAGGTTTATTTTCTTATTTTTCTGTTATATGTAGTAAATGAATTCCTAAAAATTATGAAATGGAACGTAAAACAAAAACATCGTTGGTTTACGTTTCCTACTAGGTAATCAAAGACCGTTTACACACATCATAAGTTTGGGATTTTCTTATGGTTAACTTTCTCCTAATAATGTTCTCTATCACTCTCCCTCAGAACTTGACCCTTTGTTTTCTCCTCCATGTCCATGTTTTCCTACAAGGAATCCTAGTGTGGGTTAACTCGGGTGACCTTTATACTTCCCTTTATTTCTTTTAAAGTAATAGTTTTACTGACTCCTTTTCTGATGTGGGACTTTCAATGAAATTTCAAAACCCATTTTTAAAAATAGCGAGGACGCCATTTCTTAAGAGGGGAAGATTATAACAACCCGAAATTTAAATAAATATTGTTTTCTAATTTTTTGTGTTATTTTATTTTATTTTTATACTCAAAAAAATGTTTCATTTGATAACATGAGTATAATTAAAATGAGAATGTTGGGTTTTGACTGTTATTTGACCATTGGTCAATATGACTGCTGGAAACTAAACATTTTGACTATTGTCTCTAAATACAAGCAATCTTGGTTAATTAATATAGAAAGAAGATTCGATGGCCTCACCCTGTAGTCATGGACCGATCGAAGCCCATATAACAGAACTTGGGAAGGAGGTAGCACCACTGGGCTTTGCTCTGGACCAAACCCAAGCTGAACTTCATCGTATAAAGCTAAAATGGGATCGCCTTCGAGAGAAGTTCAAACTGATAGAAATTACTACTCGTGTGATGTTGGTCGAGCCTCCCTCGCATTCTCTCACCTTAGCACGACTTACACATAGGTCCTATGCTGGTGAGATAATGGGTTATGTAAGGAGACCGTAACTGTCTTGTGTAATCCTTTGTTTTAAATAAAATTTTCGATTTCTTTTATGAATTTTCAAATGACCGGATAAATATAGTATGCATATTTTTGATGAATTTTAGAAAAAGGATATTTTAAAAATGTATATGTAAACCCTAAATAATTAAAAATGAGTAATGATTTTCAAAAAATGGTCTTCTGCAATTATGTTCAGTACAAAATTTAGAGTCTAATAAGATCAACTTGATTTTTGATGAATAGTAAATTATGAATAGTGATTTTATGATTAGGATTAATAATGTGTCCAAATGGATTAGTAATCTCACTTAAAGAAAGTATTAAAATAAGCTAGGCACTTTGATTAAGTAATGTGATTCAATAAAATGGTTAAATAACGGTTTCATAAATTATTATTCAAGTATTAGTTTTTTCAGATAAATAGTGTTTTTTAATTAAAATTTTAATTAAAAATATTTAAAAAATTATTTTTATAAAATGGACTTCATTTTTGAACTCAGAGCATCGATATTATGTTAAGGTAATTTTTGGGGATTTTTCTGAAAAAAAATAAATTTTCGATGAATAGTATTTTTAATTAAAAATTTAATTAAAAATATTTAAAAAATTATTTTTATAAAATGGATTTAATTTTTGAAATCAGAGCATTGATATTTGGTTAAGGTGAAATTGTGGGATTATTAAGAGAAAGTTGAATTTTTGATGAATAGTGAAAATGCAGTTTTAGGGTTTCGGTATGTTTAATGACATCATAACTGTGTCATGATGATGTCAGGAGATATTTTAAGAGTTGTCCGGCCAAGGGTGATGAATTATTGTTTTGGGGGCCCCATGTGGCCTAACTCCATGGTAAATGCCAAGGGAGAGCACATGGTTTTGAGAAAAGCACTTGTGAGGTGTCCCTTGGCCATTAATGCCATGTCCCCTCAATTTCCCAATAAATACCCACCCTTTCATCCTTTAGTTTTAACTCCCAACACCCACCCAACGATGTTCTGGTCTCCTTACCTCCCAATGAGTCCTCCCAAGGTGCCCCCAAGCCCTCAAGGTCCAAACCTTTGAGTTTTAAGAGTTACGTTTTAAGGTAAGGGATCCGATCTCTCTCTTTCTTTTCAAGAAATCTCTTTTATGTAATTTCTTTAATGCTCCATTTTCTTATGTTAAAGGGTGTTCTTTAATACTCCTATTACTTCCCTTTTCATGTTCACATAATGAGAGATCCCCTCTTACTCTCATTATTTCGTTTTATGAAGTTTTAAGTGGCGCCGTTAGGCTGCCGGAATTTTTTGTAACGGATTCTTTCTCCCTTCTCTTTTTTCAAGATCTATTATCATGTAAAGTATTTCAAGTTACTTATTATTATGTTGGGGGTATGATCTATAAATTTATCATACTGATATTTTATGATCATATGATGAGAGACCCCAATTGATCTCTTCAATTCAGTATTTTAAAGTTTTATGTGGCGCCGTTAGACTGCCGAATTTTTGAGTGGTTCTTCACCCTTCTCATTTTGAAGTTCTACTTTAATGTCAATTATTTCAAGTTCCTTTTTGTTATTTTGGGGTATGATCTCTATATCTATCATAATGGACTCCTATATTCATATGATGAGAGTCCCCATTTTATCTCTTCAAATCAGTATTTTGAAGTTTTAAGTGGCGCCGTTAGGCTGCCAAATTTGTAAGGGATTCTTTCACCCTTCTCCTTTTCAAAGTTCTAATTCCATGTCAAGTCTTGAAAGTTACTTTTTATTATGTTGGGGTATGATATCAATATCTATCATACTGATCTTGTATGTTAATATGATGAGATACCCTATTTGACATCATCAATTCATTTTTTGTTGAAGTTTATGTAACACTATTAGGCTGCCGAATTTTCATAAGAGAAATCTTATTTTTGTCTTCATTTCATGTTCTTCATTTCATATGGTATATTTTCAAATTTCATTACCATGTTCTTAAATACCTTATATTCTGTCCCTCTACTATTTTATGGGTCATTTATGATTGTTTGACCCATGTCCCCTCACATTTCAACGTTTTCTAAAACCCTGTAACGTAGCCGTTGTGCTGCAGAATTTTCATCTCAAAATGTCTCTATCTTTATCTCAAAATTACTTCATGTTATTAAGTGAATACTCAATGCTCTTATTTCTACTGGGTTATTCACATATACACAAAAATTTTCTATTTTAAATTATGGGATTTACATACATAAATCCCGCTCTCCCCTTCCGTGGGTTTAAAGTGACGTAAAGATCATGTCTTTAAAGCAGTTTTTAAAACGTTATGATTATGAAATGAAACCCATTTATTTTATGCTATATGGGTTATTTATGAAATGTTTGATGATGATATATGTGGCTCACATGATAATAAAGGAATATTTAAGGGTGCGCCCTGATAGCGCTCCAATGCATTGGGTAAAGATTTAATCTCTAGAGATGACCATTTTTAACGACGCCTTGATGAATAACCTTTGTAATTTTTAACGACGACTTGGTGAATAACATTGGTAATTTTTAACGAAACCTTGGGGATGGACCTTGGTGAAACAAAACAATTGTCAATATTAAATGTTGCAGCCACACCTTCAAGTTATGAAAAAGTTTTATTTTTATTATGATATGACTCATGATTTCATTTTCATGCCTTAAAGTTCTTTTCATGACTTTATTTATGTATATCAAGTTCATATGTAAAATGTTTCACTTGTGTCCCTTTCTGGGCCTTTTTCTCACCCTTTCTTTTGATGTATGTCCCCAGGTTATGAGATGCAGTAATGAGCCTAGGGTGAACATGAGGAGAATCCTTTCAAGTGTTTATGAAGAATGTTTTTTTTGTTTCATGTTTTATGTTCCTTGTTTCCAAGACACTAAACCTTAAAGATCCTCAGTTCCGTGTAATGGAATGAAAGTTATGTTATAAAAATACGGGATGCTATAAACCATCCATTTAAGGATGGAAGGCAGTGCTCAAATGAAGCTGCATCCCGAAATCCTTCTACAACCCCTTCCATAGCTGGGAAGTAAAACATGTATCATGATCGTAGACAATCGTCATGGGTACTCCATGTAGCCGCACAATATCTTGCACATAGAGGAGTCCCAAGCTCTCTACTGAACCCTGCCCTCTGAACGGTTGGAAGTGGGCTGACTTTTTGAGTCAGTCGACTATCACCCAAATCGAGTCATGTCCCCTATATTCACATGGAAGACCTGTCACAAAGTCCATGGATATCTCATTCCACTCCCACTCTGGGACCTCTAAAGGACAAACCAAACCTGCTGGTACCTGATTGTCCGCCTTCACTTGCTGACAAGTGAGGCATCGAGAGACAATCTTTTCAACAACTTTCTTCATTCCCAGCCACCAATGCTGTCGTCGGAGGTCCTGGGACATCATAGCCATTCATGGATGTACCGATAGAGGGGATGTGTGGAACTCAATCAACACTTTCTTTGGAAGTGACACGGGTACCATGGTACATCCTCTAAAGAGGATGACATTCTCCCCACCATCAGAAAATGCATTGGCTAACTCTCCTGTGGATATCTGCGCACATCTTGTCTCGCGGTCAGCGTCCCCACGCTGCGCCTCCAAGACTCGGTGAAGAAGTGGTGGAGTGACTGTAAGAGACTGTAGAAAAGATACTCCGTCTCTATCCACAAAGGATATCAGCAATGCAGCCAGCTGCCTCGTCACCTCACCTAGGACCTGTATACCAGATCTCCTACTGAGTGCATCTGCAACAACCATTCCCTTCCTAGGAGTAAATACTATCTTGAATTTGTAGTTCTGGAGGAACTCAATCCAACGTCACTGTCTTAGGTTCAAGACCTTCTGGTAGAAGATATACCTGAGACTTTTGTGATCAAAATATACAGTAAAACGCTCGCCCATCAGATAGTGTCGCCACATCATCAAGGAAAATACCACTACTTCTAACTCCAGGTCATGGGTTATGTAGTTCTACTCGTGATGTCTCAGCTATTGAGAACCATATAATATAACTGCTCGCTCTATCATTAAGACACATCTGAGTCCAGTCCGTGATGCATCACAGCAGACTATGTACCCTACGCCTTCCTCTAGAAGCCTCAAGATGGGGGAACTAGTCATCCTCGGCCTGAAATCTTTGCTAGCATCTATCTGACCACAAAAATGGTCACCCCTTCTTCATCAAGGCTGATAGTGGTGCTGCAACTCTAGAGAAATTGGCCACAAATCTTCAGTAGTATCCAACCAATGACAGGAAACTCCGTACTTCTGTCACACTACATGGTGGCTCACAAGAAATCACTAACTCAATCTTTGCTGGATCCACTTCAAATCAAGCCTCTGATATTACATGTTCAAAAAAGTGAACCTCTCGGATCCAGAACTGGCAGTTCGAGAGAATACTATAAAGCTGGTGCTCTCGGAGTGTGTCCAGTACTACCCACAAATAGTAGAAATTCTCCTCTTTAGTAGTCAAGTAAATCAGAATGTCATCAGTAATGACTAGACAACGAGACCAAGGTACGGTAGAAAGATACTGCTCATGAGTCCCATGAACACTGCAGGAGTGTTGGTTACACCGAAAGACTTAAGAATCAATTTGTATTGGTTGTACTAACATCTGACAGACATATTCTGCACATCCTCGCCTCGAACACTGTGTTGGTGATATCCTGATCTGAGGTCTATCTTCGAGAACCATTATGCTCTCTTTAGCTGATGAAAGAGGTTGTAAATCCTCAAGAGTGGGAACTTGTTCTTCACATTCACCTTGTTCAGGTTCCGATAGTCAACTCAAATCCTCAAGCCCCCTTCCGCCTTGTTGGCGAATAGATTTGGGGCTGCCCTATGAGAAACACTAGGCCGATTGAATCCCTTCCCCTGAAAGTCCTCCAGTTGTACCCTTTAGCTCACGAAGCTCAGTGGGATACATCTAATATGCTGGTGTAGATATCATTGTCTTCTTGCGGTACAAGTCAATGTAAAAGTCCAACTCTTTGTGAGGTGGTCGACCTGTGACATCATCAGGGAAAACATCAGTGTATTGGTCCACCACTATAGGATTACTCGGAATCATCACATCAACAACTCTGAGGGTAATGCTAGATAACTAATGATTGATCAGCTGCACTCTCCTCTGACATTGTCTATCATGTTCTGAAAAGCCTCCCTTCTCGTAGATGAAGGTAAACCTGGTCCCATCTATGAGGAAACACTGCACTTTGTGCCTAATACAGTCAATCTGAGCATGAACTGTAGATAATCAGTCAATACCCAAGATGATGTTGTAAGGCCTCGACGCCGCTACTAGGAAATCCTAGCTGAAGCTCTCACCTCATATGGTAATCTCACACTATTGGAACTCGTGTGTAATTGACATATCTTCTCCCATAAGAGTCTCTAACTGTATGGATTGAGCCAATGGCTCCGTTGGAATCTTCGAGAACTCAACGAGGGAAGTGGAAATAAAATAATGAATGGCACCTGTGTCTATATGTACTATAGCTAAGGTGGAGTAGACACAGATCGTATCTCGTATCATATCCATAGCACTGTGGTTAGAGGCCTCAGCTACCTAGAGCTGAGCTCTCCCCTGTCCACCTGCTCCCTACGGTCACGGTGGACCTCCTAGTGGTGGTAACGGTAACATCTCGAATCGTCTCCCACCACCAGCTGCATGACCAGCTCCTCTGCCATGTTTTCCTGCTCCTTGCAGACCACCTCGATCGAATCTCTATATCTTCCTCAGTGGTCCTTCGACTATCTCATTTGCATCTGAACGGAGGGTCAGAAAATCACGAGCCATGTGACCCTGCCCGCCAAATGTGAAACACTACCCACTCCTGACATGACTCTATCTGATTCGGGTTCCCCACACAAACGATTCTGATTCATGCGGTCATCCACCTATAGTTCTGGTCTTCATGGACCTCTGTGATGTCTATCTACTTCTAGCTTCCAAAGAATCTGCTACGTGATTTATGGTAGTGGGTCTCGCAGCTGGTGTGTGCTCAGCAAGGAAACTCTCATCCAAGAGGGCTCTCTCTAACACCCTCACCTGCGTCGGGATGCTATGTGAGATCACAGAAGCCCTGATCTCCCGCCTGAGTCCATGCTCGACGGTCCGGGCCCTGAAGAATGAATCCTGCACCATATTTGTGGAGTAGAGAGAGGTTAGTGAACCTCACTGAGTATTGAGGTTCAATCATGTTGCACTACTGCAGATGCATTAGCTTCTGTATGCACACTGCGCGAAGAGTTGTTGGGAAAAAATCTGCCCGAAAGAGGCTCTCGAAGTCTTCTCAGAGAAGCGTCACCTCGTCATGGACTGGGAGAATGATGCTCCACAATCTGCCTGCTGCTCCTTGTAGAAGGATGGATGAAGGAACACAATGAGATCGGCTGGTGTCCCTACGAGTTGGAAGACTCTCACCACAACATCCAGCCAATCCCCATCCGCATGTGGGTCTGACTCTCCCTTGAACCTAGGAGGCCTATGGTGTTGGAACTCATGCAACGTGCTCAAGCGGTGTGCACCGTCTGCTATTGGGACTAGTGGCATCAGTGGCCCAATGAGGAAAGGTACCACTCGTGCCTCTGTCGATGCCCTTATTGGTAGAGGGCCCTGCACCGAGGCCTCGTCGCTCAGTGTGTTATCAGTGCATACAACTATCATAACACTAGCCATCTGTCTGCATGGACACATCTTGAAAAGAAACAGGTGAGATACAGTTAAAAGTTATACATGGTGAGCTTACTTAGTGAGCTGACTTAACGAAAACTTCTGAAAACAAACTCGCAATCTGTGTTTTCATACACTGGGTCAGGAATCAGTAGATATGGTCTTGGTGTATGGATACATCGGCCTCCGCACCAACACTGGACTCCCTAGACTGGAAACCACACTCACTACAAGTAACAATATCACTTCACAGAAAATATCAAATACCTATGTTCTGCGGTAGAATCGACATCTCGGATAATAATTTGTCATGACCCGTCACCCAGGGCCAGTTCCATGACTACCACCAGCCCGCATTCCAAAGGATAGGGGTTGGAGACTAGCACCAAATGAGTAATTCCCTAAAACTGGGAAGGCATTGCCTTTATAACCTATAAACAGACACACAAGAAAGCACAATGATGGACGAAACACCAAGTATGTTGTATAAAAAAAGAGTGATGAAAGTAAAAGGGGTTATAATACAAACCCAACTAGAAATTACAAGTACAACAATGATACAATACAACTGAAAGATAAGTGAATAAAACTACTGGATCGTCCTCCAGATTTCATACATGAAGGGTAAGTAAAAATCGCCTCCTCAGCACTCCATGTCTGACTGTCTCCTTCGTGCATTGACTCGTCGTATGGTCCACCTCCATGTACCGTCCAGTCCTGGTACTCTAAGCCTTAGTCAACAATATCTATCATCTGCATCCAACACAATATGGTTCGGGCATATCCCGTGCAGTGGTGTGTATATCAATACTCAGTAGGGACACTGAGACACTTATGGTCTCAAAAAATCCACCAAAGATAAACCACAAATAATGATAACAACAGATAACCCTTCTTAGGTATATACCCATAAGTATACCTAAGTTATCAAGTAATCCATCTCAATCATGAGGAAAACATAGAAAAACTGACTCAGCTCAAAACAAGATTTTATTCAAGGGGGTTGTATCAAGTAACATCCTTAGTCAAATTGTCGAAACCTTAGCTGCTAGAGAACTCCCCCTCTATCGAGTAAAGTGGGCGCAACAAGACACCAATCGTGCTTCCCACTAACCCTAGACTGCTGAGGTACTCCTCTTGTCATGTACCATGGATATGGAGCGTCACCAAGCATGCTCCCCAACGCGGGTATGCCGCGTCACCAAGCACACTCCCCCTCCTAGCCTGTTGAGGTACTCCTAGTGGGTGTTCCGTGACACCATGGAGCTCCCCACTATGGGTCTTCCATGACACCAAGGCACTCCTCACAGGACTAGTTGAGTCACTCCAAGTCGAAACGGTCTGCAGTCGTCAGGTCTCAGCCAACTACTTGGTCTCCGCACTACGCCCGCTCATCTCTATGAGGATCCGCTCCACAAGCTACTGGTCGATACTCAAACTATCACGAAGTCCCATGAATAGTATCTCAAAGGACCACCACGTCATAGGGGTCTCAACGCAACAGATGACACGTCAAACAGATGCCCGGTCTGTGTGTTATAAGCCTTTTAGTCCTGGGGGCCCGGTTGGATTTGTGCTCGATTCAACCTTACCATTTCCCATCTCAACCAGTGGAGTATAAAAAAATGGAACATCTTGATCCATGATTTTTAGTGCCTTTGATGGATCTTCAAACGGACATGTGGTGCCAAAGTTATGGCCAACATAGGGTAAAGGGTTGTAGTGGGCCCAGGTCCGATCTAACCCGGTCGGACCAACCCAGCCCTACCTGTCATGGGTCGACCTGGTTCTGGTGGACTCGGCCCGTGATGTGGCCCAATATGCTGGGAAGTCCGGAAGGCTGTGAGGGCCGTGAGGGGATGCAGAGTGCATGAGGCCGTGTGACCACGGGGGTGCCGCCAGGGCGCGGGGCCGGTTCGGCCGCGGTGTTACTAGGGAAGCAGGATGGTTCGGCCGAGGTGCCATGGGGGATCAGGCGGGTTCGACCGGGGCACCGTGGGGGTGCGGGCCGTTGCTACCGAGGCCCCGCGAGGGAGCAGGCCAGTTCAGTCGGGGCACCGTGAGGGGCGCGCGCCAGTTCAGTCGGGAAGGAGGAGCACTGTGGGGCAATGTGGGTCGGTTCGACCAGGGCACTGCAGGGGGGCAAGGGCTGGTTTGGATGAGAAGGTGCACTGTGGGGGTGGTACGGGTCATGGTTGCTGTGGGTGGTAGTGAATATTCCTTCGTCACCTTTGTCATCTTCATCGCCTTCGTCTCCTTCCTCTATTTCGAAGAGTACACCAAAGAAAAATCGTATAGGGGTCCACCCATGTTGGTTTTTCCCTCACCCTTCGCGTTTAGGGTTGTAGCATTAGGATCAACAACAAAGAAGAACGATGAACTTCAAATCTTACAACCTCCACAATGATTCTTTCCCAAACCGCAAAAGAAAATATGGATATTATTATCACACAAATAAACCCCCTACCTTGGGTTGATATTTCAATGGAGTCGTGGGGAAGAAGACGAACCATTGGGAAAATATGGACATCATTTCGTCATAGTCGAAGACGTCCTACGTCAGAATAAGTCTTGAGGAAGGAGGTCGAAATCGGGGTCGACGTTCTTCATTGGCTTTCTTCGTTGGAAGAACACATTATTCGTTTGGAGAAGTAGTTCTTAGATTGAGATATTTTCTCCCAAGGCTCCAAAAAAATATATAGTGTGCCAAAATAATAGATTATGCAATCTATTATTTTTTTGGATGAATTCAAAAAGATTCATTAATTATGGTGTGGGCATAATTAATGAATGAGGGATGGCACAATAAAAGGTATGTGCGTTGGCCTAATTAATGGGGAGGAAGTCAATAGGCTCCTCCACATTAATGAGGGGGGTTGAGAGTTTCTCTCAATTAAAGGGGGTTTTGTCCCAGGTGGTCCCCACCACCATAACCTCTAATGGGAGGTTATGGTTTTGGTGGTCCCCACCACCACAACCTCTCATAAGAGGTTATGTTCTGGTTGTCCACACACCTCAACTTCCACATGGAGGTTTTGTTTCAGTGGACCTGACCTCCCAACACCCACACGGGTGTTGAAAATACAAATAAAAATGTCTTACACTTTTATTTTTATTTTATTCTTACACGAAAAACCAAAAAACTAACTTTCACCCTCAACCGACTACCATTGAGGTGAAAGTCTTCTTAAGAGAATACTGGCGCTGTGAGTTCAATGGTGCCCTCAGATTTCAATTCTGAGCACTAGTTAAAAACATATAAAAACCTGATCGCACATTTATAGAATGTACCAGAAATATTGTTCATAAACTCATTCTGGGAACTTCGTGCCTCAGAATCACAGGCCCTAAATTTTTGCAGACTCGTAAAAGTCCCATATATTTAAAAACAATTTTCATGGAAATTCTGGTTCATTACATATTTTTATTAATTTGTTTAATAATTATGTCCTATAATAACATATATTTTGCAAGTATTATTCTCCTATAATATAAAATTAAATTCTTGATAATTAAATATTCTTTTTTTCAAAAATAGTATAAAAGTTTGCTTATAAGAGGTGAATCATTATATCATTTACAAGACGTTAATATAGTTTTGTTTCATTCAGTATTAATTAAAAATAACTCTATAATTATCCATTACAATGTGTTTATGCCCTTTTTTTACAAAATACACTTTTTAAAAGGCTTTCAACTCAATACAATAGAGGTGACTTAAAGGGAATGGTTTGTAATTTCAATCAATTTTATCTTCCTTTATTTGTGAGCCTTTATCAAAAAATATTCATATATACACTTATTTTTATTAAATGGTTTAATTATAAAGTAATTTTAATCGTTTTTATGTATAAATTTTGAGATATCACTCATTGCATTTCACTGAACCCTTTTTCATCAATTTTTAATATGTTAAAATAATGGTTTTTCCAACACTGTAAATTTTAATTTCTACTATTCACTATCCTAGTTCAAAAAAAAATAATATTTAAATTAAAGCAGGTTTTTTATGTATAATAAATTTTTTATATAAAGAAATATTTATTATTTTTATACCCTTTTAAAAAGTCTAGAAAATATTTCATGTTTTGATCATTTTATAAAACATATGTAAAAAATCATGTTATTATATACTTAAATCATTCATGGTAAATATTAAATATATATTTAATGATATAACAAATCATAATTGTTAAAATCACTTAATACTATTTTTTTTAAATTTTGAAATAAACATAATTATAATGAAAATAAAAATAAAAAAGGGTATTCATTTTAGTCAGTTCAAAACTGGCTTATTAGGGAAGACATTCAAGAATTCTAGATATATAATGGCCTATTTAAATTTCATGATTCTATAATAAAAATCATATAATACCATGAAAATTATAGATCTTATTAAATAATTGTATATGAACTATTGACCATTAAAAATAATAAATTTATTTTCGAAACTATTAAATAAATGACATCAAAACTAATTACATGACCTTTCCAAATATTATAAATTAATGGAAAATTATTATATATGAATTAAAAATAAGAATAAAAAATGGAGTTGCATGAATTGTTTGAATAAAATAATTAGTTATTATGATTTTCTTATTTAGGAGGTTATAAATCATATAGTAAAAGTTAAGATAAAATGTAAGTGTTTATTTTAAAATATTTAATGTATTTAATAATTATTAGTTATTTATATATAAATTAGAGGAGTTATTAAATGTAATTATTGAGATCTAGATAGTTATTTTATACTTTATAGTGATTAGACATGTTGATGGGTTTACACAATGACATCACGCTCGAGAATCTTATCAGTGAGGAATTCTAGGTTACATCCACAATGATGTATAATCAAAAGATAAAAACATTCTTGATCATTATTATTTTGGAAGAAAACCGATTGTTGATGGTTTGAGTCATGAAAATTTATCGTATCTGAAATATTGAGTTCTTAATCATATTATCATGACCGATTTTACTTCTCATGTACCATATAATTGATAAGATAATTTTTAATGGTAAACAACTTTTGAGTATTCATAAATTTCTTGTATTGTGAAACCTATGAGGAATAAACCATGGAATGTTTAAGAAAAATAAATATAAATCATGTCCTAATATAATTTCATTAATTTGAATTGTCTTTTTAAAGGGTATGTTTTCTATTTATTTTATATTCTTATTAGATGGATGGAATGGAAAATCATGTGGTCTTGGATCTAATGTTCTTAAATAAGGCTCATGTATATTCAGGAACGAGCTCTATATTTTTATCCCTCTATTCTTATGAACACCCTGATTCATGTTTGTGCTCGACTTTATGGACTTAATTGGATTTTATAGAATTTAATTTTTCTCATAGACATTGATTCCATAATTTTCATCCCTATTATGACTGATAAAGATAAATAATTATACATGTAGTGACATTTTTCATGATAAATTCTTGATGTTATTCTAATTTCTAATATTATTGATGATGTAATGACACATACTAATGTTTGAGATCTTATTATTGAGATTTCTTATTAGTTTTCCCCCCCTTTTACTAAATATTTATTAATCAAATATCCAATTTATAAGTTTATATTTGATAAATATTTTTTGAATTTATATTATAAAGGAAATAATTTAGCTAAATTTAAAAGAATACAAGATTCTTGGATTGATGTTTTTAATTCAGTATAAGTAGAAAATTTTACCCAGGTGAATGAATTATAGGGTACTCACCATGATTCCAGAATCACATAGTCTGAACCAAAGAAATTTAGGATATAATATAGGACATATTGTTATAAGAAGAGGCATAGGGGTCCCGTAGATCAGGGGTAGGTTTTTATCATTAATATAGCATATCAATATATTATTAGTCTTCTTAATTATAATATAATATGTTTACTAAGGGGTACCAGTTTTCTGGATGATGTGGTGGTTACATTGGAGATTTTTGAAACATATCTAATAATTTTGGGTTTACTGGTAATATTTAACATCTATATTTTTTCTATTCATCCTGAGAATTTAGGTGGATCCATCATTGTTTTAGTTGGAAATTACCATTGGACCTGAGCAGGCCATGATGATGATGAAATTTATTCCCATATATGGGTAACTTTAGGATAAGTTCATAAAAATTAAATTATTCTCAATGATTGTAGGGATATATTTATTTTTATCAATATATTTTTAATTTCTCTATATAGGGTCTCGTTTTCTATCACATGTATGAATAGAAAGAGGCATATAGATATTGAAAATAGATGTTTATGTGGAATATTTATTTTATAATGTGATTGAATCCTTTTAATATTTCTCATATCCTACATTTGTCACAATTTGAGGACTTTTTTCCCTAGGATTTATTATTTCATTGGGATTTTTACTATAATATTTCTTATATAACTAATTAAAAAATTAATTCTTTTTATGAGAATTCAGAGAAAAAACTGGTAGGTGAAACTCTAATCAAGTGGGTTCTAGGTGATGTTTCACAGGGGTGTGTTGGCTAAAATTAAAAGGTTATTACCTATTTTAAAGATATTAATTGGGAAAATTCTTTTATTATGTTTCGACCTCTATATCAGTTTCAATTATTAATGTTTTATATATGTTATATTTTTAGGTATATGTACATTTAGTGAAGAAATTTTGCTAAGGGAAGGCATCCATGGTGAAGGTCCCACTTCTTATCACATACAACAATGAGGATCAATATCAAAATGCCTAATCCATGGTGGATGATCCCTAAATGTAGAAAAAATTATATAAATATAGAATAAGGTGATTTACATTTGGTGTCACGACCCGTCCTCGGGGCCCGTGCCGTGACTACCCCAAGCTTGCCTTCTATAGGCCAGGGGCTGGCGACTAGCACCAAGGCGTAAATTCCCGATAAAAAGGGAAGACATTGCCTTTGTAAAGTAAACAAACACCACAGAGCAAGCAAGCAGAAGAAGTAAACTCTAACTAAAAGGTGATACAACAGTAAGTGAGGAAAAGTAAGTGGGCCAGTATACAAACCCAAATTGAAAGTAATGTTCAACTGGAAAGGGAAAACAACAACTGAAAAGTAAAGCCGCAACGTCGAGCTGCCCAATGGAGATCCCACCTGAAGGGTGGGTACAGAGAGTCTCCACTGCTCCTTGGGTCCAACCGACCGCTCCGAGTACGTCCCGCCCAGTGGTCCACCTCCAGGTACCGTCCTGCTCCGCAAGCCTCCACCACGATCAGCGCTGTCTGTCATCTAAAACCAACACAACATAGTGCGGGCATAGCCCATGTAGGGGTGAGTATAAGATACTCATTAGGGTCCCCGATACCCCCGAAGGTCTCCCAGAATCCACAAAGGATAATCCACAAAGGAAAGATACAATCACGAAGTAACATCCGACACTGCTTAGGTATATGACCATACATATACCTAAGTCATGTCAGATGTTACTTCGTGATTGTATATTTCCTTTGTGGATTATCCTTTGTGGATTTTGGGAGACCTTCGGGGGTCTCAGGGTCCCAACTGAGTAGCTTATACTCACCCCTTCACGGGCTATGTCCGCACTACGTTGTGTTGGTTGCAGACGAAGGACAGTGCTGATCGTGGTGGAGGCTTGTGGAGTAGGACGGTACCTGGAGGTGGACCATTGGGCGGGACGTACTCGGAGCGGTCGGCTGGACCCGAGGAGCAGTGGAGGCTTTATGTACCCACCCTTCAGGTGGGATTTTCAGTGGGCAGCTCGATGTTGCAACTTTACTTTTCAGTTGTTGTTTTCCCTTTCTAGTTGTACTTTACTTTCAGTTTGGGTTTGTATACTGGACCACTTAGTTTTCTGCACTTATTGTTGTATCAGCTTTTACTTATTGTTTACTTCTTCTGTTTTCTTGCTCTGTGGTGTTTGTTTACTTTACAAAGGCAATGCCTTCCATTTTTATCAGGAATTTATGCCTTGGGGCTAGTCGCCAACCCCTGGCCTATGGAAGGCGCGCTTGGGGTAGTCACAACATGGGCCCCGAGGACGGGTCGTGAAAAATTGGTATCAGAGGAGTTCAGTTCTACAGCAGAACTTTGGACTCTGATTTTTTTTCTATGTGAAGAAATAGTGTTTACCGTATTGGGTGTGGTTATCAGTTTAGGGAATCTAGTGTTGGTGTGGCGGCCGACGTATCCGTACACCAGGACCCTGACTTCTGATTTCCGACTTAATGCATGAAAACATTGATTGCGTGTGAGTTTCAAGTTTTATTTGTGATTACTTTGTGTCAGCTCACTAGGTATACTGTTCTGACCATGGTATATCTGTTTCCTTTTTTAGGATGGCCCCACGACGGTATCCAGCTAGGGTTCCGAGAATTGATCGTGACGACAACCCACTGAGCGACGAGGCCTCGGTGCAGGGCCCTTCGACAGCTCAAGGACCAGCGGTACCTCTACCTGCCGAGCCACCTATGCTTCCAACCCCAGCGGCTGACGATGCACAACGCCTTAGTGCACTGCATGAGTTCCAGCGCCAGCGACTGCCCAGGTTCCGCGAGGAGACGAACCCCTAGGCAGCCGAGGACTGGCTGGAGGCAGTGGTACAAGTTTTCCGGTTAGTGAGGACACCAGCAGACCTCATGGAGATCCTCGCGGCGAGCCTACTACACGCGGCAGCGGGCCGATGGTGGAGCTTGATGCTCCAGGTGCACGATGAGGCATCTCTTATCTGGACGGACTTTGAGAGCCTCTTCCGCTCAAAGTTCGTCCCAGCCACACTCCGTGCGGTGCACATCCAGGAGCTTCTTCAGCTGTGGCAGGGCAGCTTGATGGTCACCCAGTACTCAGTGAGATTTACTGATCTCTCGTGTTACTCAACAGACATGGTACGAGACCCATTCTTCTGGGCCTGGACCTTTGAGCAGGGTTTGAGACATGAGATCAGGGCATCGCTGATCTCCCTCAGCATTCTGACTCAGGCAGGAGTACTGGATCGAGCCCTTTTGATCGATAGCTTTCTTACTGAGCCTTCATCTGCAGCAAGACCTACCGCGGGGCGGCACGTAGCAGAGTCTTCTGCGGCAGACAGTCGACGGATGACTCAAGGGTCCAGGCAGACCAGACCATCACGCAGATGACCTCAGGACATGAGCTCAGCAGTGCAGGGCACACAGCGTGGAGCCAGTCTTTTGAGAGGCAGACAGTGCTACACATGCGGCGGGCAGGGTCACATGGCTCGTGACTGCCCGACCCACCGTGCCGACGACCAGTAGATGGTTGAGGGGCCACCCAGGCAGAGGCAGAGGGTCGACCGTGGCGGTCCGTAGGGAGGAGGCGGACGAGGCAGGGGAGCTGGCCGAGCATCAGGTGGTGGGCGATGCTTTGAGGCTCTACCACCACCACCACCACCAGGAGGTCCACCCCGACCACATGGAGTTGGCGGGCAGAGACAGGCACAGCTCCAGGCAGCGGAGACCTATGACCACGGTGCGCCCGAGATGATTCGAGGTACTATCTGTGTCTACTCCACCCTTTCTACAGTTCTTATAGACACAAGAGCGAGTCACTCTTTCATAGCCACTCCCCTTGTTCGTAGCTCGGAGATTCTGACAGAGCCGTTGGCTCGATCCTTACGGCTAGAGAGTCCTACGGGAGCAGAATCGATGATTATCCACTGGTTCCTGCAGTGTGAGCTTACTCTAAGAGGCGAGAGCTTCAGCTAGGATCTTCTTGTAGTGGCGTCGAGGCCTTACGACATCATCTTGGGAATGGATTGGTTATCTATAGTCCATGCACAGATTGACTGTTTTAGGCGCAAGGTGCGATGTGTACGCACCGACGAGAGCAGGTTCACCTTCACCGGCGAGAAGAGAGCCTTCGCAGCACATGATGGACTTCCGCAGAGGAGAGGACAACCCATCACTCATCAGTTGGCTAGCCTCATCCTAGGATCAGTTGACGTTCGCAGTCATAGTTTTCCTGTAATGGTGGATCAGTATGCGGACGTCTTTCCCGATGACGTTCTAGGACTACCTCCTCACAGAGAGGTATACGTTTATATTGACATGTACCCCTGGACTACCCCAATATCGACTCCAGCGTATCGGATGGCCCCTGCTGAGCTTCGAGAGCTACGGGTACAGTTGGAGGACTTGTAGGTCAATGGATTCATCCGACCCAATGTTTCACCCTGGGCTTCCCCGATTTTGTTCGCCAAGAAGGCGGATGGGAGGTTTCAACTTTGTGTCAACTAGCGTCGCCTGAACCTGGTGACGGTGAGGAACAAGTATCCGCTATCGAGGATTGATGACCTCTTCGATCATCTCAAGGGAGCACGGTGGTTCTCGAAGATAGACCTCAGGTCAGGCTATCATCAGCTCAGAGTTTGGGACGAGGACGTGGAGAATACGACCTTCAGATATCGGTATGGCCACTATGATTTCTTGGTTATGCCTTTCGGTGTAACCAATGCTCCGGAAGTGTTCATGGGCCTCATGAATAGGAACTTTCAGCCATTCCTCGATCGACTTGTCGTGGTCTTCATCGACGACATTTTGATATACTCGACGATTGGGGAGGAGCACTCCTATCACTTGTGAGTTGTACTGGACACACTCCGAGAGTACTAGCTTTATGGCAAGCTCTCGAAGTGTCATTTTTGGATAAGTGAGGTCCACTTCTTGGGACACATCATCTCTAAGGTGGGAGTTGCAGTGGATGCAATGAAGATCGAGGCAGTGCTAGCTTTGGAGCCACCTAGGAGCGTGATAGAGGTGCGGAGTTTCTTGGGACTAGCTGGATACTATCGGAGATTTGTGCCAGACTTCTCCAGAGTTGCGGCACCACTCTCAGCTCTTACAAAGAAGGGGAAACCCTTTGTGTGGTCAGACAGATGTCAGCAGAGCTTTCAGGAGCTGAGACAGAGATTGACCAGTGCCCCTATCTTGTGGTTGTCTGAGGAGGGAGTAGGGTTCATAGTCTACTGCGATGCATCAGGGACCGGACTCGGATGTGTCCTGATACAGGAGTGGGCTGTGATCGCCTATGGATCACGTCAGTAGAGGCCGCATGAGCATAACTACACTACCCATGACCTGGAGTTAGCAGCAGTAGTCTTCGCTCTGAAGACATGGCGACACTACCTGATGGGCGAGTGCTTTACAGTCTTTTCTAACCATCAGAGTCTCAGGTACATCTTTTCTCAAAAGGACTTGAACCTGAGATAGCGGCGATGGATCGAGTTCCTCCAGGACTATGCCTTTGAGATAGTCTATACTCCTAGGAAGGGGAACTTGGTAGATGATTCTCTCAGCAGGAGGACGGGCATTCAACTACTTGAGGAGGCGATAGAGCAGCTAGCCGCCTTGCAGATAACCTTCATGGATAGAGATGGCGCAGCCTTCCTTCAGTCTCTCACAGTCTCTCCTCCACTACTACAGTAGGTCAGAGAGGCACAACGTGGGGATGCTGAATGTGAGACGTGGCGTGCACAGATATCCGCAGGACATGCACCTGATGGTTTCTCCTTTGGAGCAGAGCACACCATCCTTTTCAAAGGACGTACCTTAGTACCGGTCACTTTACGAGATGAGGTACTGAGAGAGTTTCAAACTTTTCCTTTGGCGGTACATCCTGGAGTGCCGAAGATGTACCAGGACCTCAGACGACAACAATGGGGGCCGGGTATGAAGAAGGTTGTGGTAGAGTTCATTTTTCGATGCCTCACCTACCAGCAGGTGAAGGCAGAGCATCAGGTACCAGCAGGCTTGGTACAACCCTTGGAGGTCCCGGAGTGGAAGTTGGACGGGATATCTATGGACTTCGTGACTGGACTTCCACACACTTCCAGAGGTCACGACTCCATTTGGGTGATTGTCGACTGACTCACCAAGTCGGCTCACTTCATACCCATCAGAGAGCTGGGATCAGTTGAGAGCTTGGGATGTCTCTACGTTCAGGAGATTGTACGGATTCACGGTGTTCCATCATCTATCGTCTCCAATTGAGATGCTCGCTTTACATCCAAGATTTGGAAGGGGTTGCAGGAGGAGTTCGGGACGCAGATACGTCTGAGAACCGCCTTTCACCCTCAAACGAATGGTCAGACGAAGAGGACCATTCAGACTCTCGAGGACATGCTCCGTGCATGTGTCCTCGACATTGGTCGCAGCTGGGAGGATCACCCACCCTTGGTAGAGTTCACGTACAACAACAGCTACCACTCCACCATCGAGATGGCACCATACGAGGAATTGTATGGCTGACCGTGCAGATCTCATTTGTGTTGGAAAGACCCTGGGGAGTCAGACTTGTGGGGCTGGAGATGGTCCAGGCCACGACAGAGAAGGTCCAGGTCATCCAGAAGCGGATGAGGACAGATCAGAGCCGACAGATGTCCTATGCTGATAGGAGGCGGAGGCCACTAGAGTTTCAGGATGGCGACTACGTCTTCTTTCGTGTCTCATCTCGACGTGGATTACGGAGATTTCGCCGAGGCGACAAGTTGTCTCGACGCTTCATCGGACCCTTCCAGGTCCTCAGTAGGATTGACGAGGTGGCTTATCGCCTGGCTCTACCACCTCAGTTGCACCGGGTGGACGACGTCTTCCACGTATCTCAGCTGAGGAGATACGTGCATGACCCGATGCACATCATTGAACATGGGGAGTTGGACGTTGTTGATGGGGTGAATTTTGCGGAGGTCCCGGTGGAGACCGGGGATTGACAGGAGCTGGTCCTACGTGGATGGTCGATTCCTCTAATGCGCATCAGATGACAGCACGGGAACCGCCAGGATAGAACTTGGGAGAGGGAAGCTCAGATGCGTGCTTAGTACCCGCATTTGTTTCCCTAGTTTGTGATGTATCTTTACTGGGACGTAAAGCCCTGAGTTAGGAGTGATGAAAAGACCCGTAAATTTCAAGGGTATTTTTTTTTCTTAATTTTCTTTATAATTTTACAAAAACGCAGTTTCTGACGGCATGTGATTCCGAGGCCCGGTGTGCCCGGAATCATTTTCTGAAGATTGGCTCGGGTAGTTTTAGTGAAAGAACGAGTGGGTTTTTCTAACTTTTGAACTGGTGATCGGAATCGAATTCTGAGGGCACCGATGGAATCGCAGTGCCAGTTTTTTCTTAGAAACGCCTCTTCCGGAGTTGCGTTTGCTCGGGTGTGGTTTTTAATTTTTGGGGTTAAGTGAAGAAAATAAAATAAAGTGGTGCGACAACATTATTTTATTTCACTTAAAGCCACTTAATGCCACTTTAAGCTGCTTAAGATGAGTTGAAATGGATAGGGTGGAACCCAAAATATACTACCCTCTTGGTTGGATATTTGTGAGGTAGGGCCCCCACGAGCCCCACCGTTTCTTTTCCTCTAAGTAATGCACCCGCGAAAACTCATCTTTAATGAAAGTCAACTAGTGCGTTTTCTAAAACCCTTAACGCCCCTATTAAATGGACAGTTAAGTCATTACCATTAATTCACCAAATTAATGGTTCGTTTTTTAACCTGTTTTTCAAACTGTTGGCATACTAATAAAATAAGACCAACACACTTTCTTCTTGGATGCGGTTTGTTGAGAGGATTTGGAGAATTTGTATCTTCATCCTACTTCACAAAGAATGCGAAGAACGTGAAGAACGTCGACCTTCGACGAAAGGCAACGAAGAACGTCGAACCCTCGGAGATCGACGACGCGACGCCATGTACCGCGATGCCGACGATTCTTCTCCCGCGATGTTCTTCTGCGACGTTCCTTCTTCCGCGACAAATCTTCGATCATCCGTTTGAGGTAGGAGAATATGGATCTTTTTAAATTCCTTTGTGGATTTTATCCTTAATAGGGATTTAATTCGTGAAATTAAATCTGTGTGTTTTCTTTAACCCTCGGAGATCGTTGACGCGACACCGTACATCACGACGACGCGACGCCCTTCCGCGACGCGACGATCCTCTTCTTCTGCGATGGTCGATTCCGCGAAGAACTCTCGTTCGACGACAACGACGTGGTAGGGGTTTGTTTTATTTAATCCTTGTGATTTATACCCGTGAAGTTTCATTATTAAAATTGTTGTGAGACTATTAAAGCGCTAACGCGGTGGGTGTGGACTAACGAACAAGTCCGAACCCACCACCCCTTTCGTTCTTGGTGTGCGAAATGGTGGACGTCGACCAAGAAGGCCGCACAGGTGATGCGGGGTCCTAGCAGTGAAGGACGGACCCCGGGATGACTTTGGGCGAAGACGAAAAGGATTTCTGACCACCGGAACTCATCCGGTGGTCCGCGGAGCAAACCGCCGGCGCGCCACGCCGGCACGGTGGTGCCGGCAGCGGAAGGTGGTGGCGCCCGACACACCGCCGAGGAGAACCGTCGCGGCATCAGCCACGTTGTTCTCCGGAAGACCCACGACCGCACGGGTCTGGCGAGAGACGGGACGCGGCCGGCTGCCGCGTCCGCTGGCAAGGGCGGCCCCATGCGGGGCCGCGGTACTCTCACGCGGGGGCATCACGCCCCCCGGGCCGCTCGGCCGTAACCGGCCGAGCCGTCCCCTGACCGGGCCGGGTCGCACCCAGCCGGGTCGGACCCAGACCCGGGTTGGGTCGACCCGGTTCGGGCCGACCAAGGGGGTGTTGGGCCGGGTCGGTCCGGGCCCAGACCCCATGTTTTCAGACCGTTTCGGTCTATGGCCCGTATCTTGAGCTACATGCCTCCGATCGACGCGCCGTCAGTGGCGATGCGATCCTTGGATCGAGGCGGTTGTTTCGGTATATTTCACTCAAGGTTTTGGAGTAGTATGGGTTCGACCGGGATGGTTTGTACACGAAACCAACCGGGCCCTCGGAGCGGAAACACTCATATCTTGAGCTGTGGACGTCTGATTGACCTACCGTCGACTTTGATGGATTCCTATAAGTGAGATAGATCTTTTGGCATACTCCACCAGAGGTTTGGATGCAGGTGGAGTACAGTCGGATTGGTTTTGTCTTAAAAACCAACCGGGCGCCTGGGACGAAAAGGCCAATAAATCTCAGACCGGGCGTCCGATTGACACGTCGTCTACGACGTTGAGTTCCTGTTGACGATACGGAACTTTTGGATACATCAACTCTGGACTTTGTGTCAGTTGATGTATCAGCCCCCCAGCTCGTAGAGTGAACCCTCCCGAGCGAACTTGCTATGTGCGGGAACCCTAGAGCTGGCTGCGACTGCTACTGTGATGACGACAACTGTGCAGAGATCCTCAGTGGATTCCACGGCGACGACTACAGCACTCAGCGATCCATTGTGGGTCAGTGCTACCGATCCTGTGTGGGTTCGATCTTGTGTGGGTCAGCGCTCAGCGGTCCTGTGTGGGCCAGCGCCTGTAGATCCTGTGTGGGTCTGATCTTGTGTGGGTCTTTGCGGGGGTTAGTTACCTATCGATCCTTTGTAAGTCAGATGTATTGTGGGTCATTGTGGGGGTTAGTACCTATCGATCCTTTGTAGGTTCGATAGCTTAGATGAATCAGTGGCAATATCTGATCATCTCTATCATCTTAAAAAGAAGTATACCTGTGTGAGCTGAATCCTGTTTTACTTTCCTATGTGGATTGTCTTGTGCTATCCTGTGTGGATTTACGTTTTTCTTTCCTGTGTGGACTAGGTTGTACATGGGTTCAGATATTGGAGTCGAACGAGAATTGATGACTTAGGTATATCTATGGGTATATACCTAAGAAGTGTCGGATGTTACTTCGTGATTGTATCTTTCCTTTGTGGATTATCCATTCTGGATTCTGGGAGACCTTCGGGGGTCTCGGGGTCCCTACTGAGTAGCTTATACTCACCCCTGCACGGGCTATGCCCGCACTACATTGTGTTGGTTGCAGACGACGGACAACGCTGATCGTGGTGGAGGCTTGCGGAGTAGGACAGTACCTGGAGGCGGACCACTGGGCGGGACGTACTCGGAGTGGTCGGCTAGACCCTAGGAGCAGTGGAGGCTTTCTGTATCCACCCTTCATGTGGGAGTTTCAGTGGGCGGCTCGACGTTGCGGCTTTACTTTTCAGTTGTTGTTTTCCCTTTCCAGTTGTACTTTACTTTCAGTTTGGGTTTGTATACTGGCCCACTTACTTTTCTGCACTTACTGTTGTATCACCTTTTACTTAGTGTTTACTTTTCTGCTTCCTTGCTCTGTCGTGTTTGTTTACTTTACAAAGGCAATGCCTTCCCTTTTTATCGGGAATTTACGCCTTGGTGCAAGTCGCCAGCCCCTGGCCTGTGGAAGGTGGGCTTGGGGTAGTCACGGCATGGGCCTCGAGGACTGGTCGTGACATTTGGATGGATTGTTTAGGTGGTCTATCAAAACATGATCATCCATTCATCAGTTCAGTTTTATGAATGATTTGACATACATTAAA
This sequence comes from Viscum album, assembly GCA_963277665.1. NCBI lineage: Eukaryota > Viridiplantae > Streptophyta > Magnoliopsida > Santalales > Viscaceae > Viscum > Viscum album. Next base: position 280,666,872 of record OY728136.1, on the reverse strand, counting down.
TTATGTGTATAAATATTATTCCATGGGAAGTTTTTGTGTCACTTTTATTCTTGTATTTTTAGAATTCTTTTATATAGAAGGACGACATTATTTTTCCACCCACTTCTATTTATGATTTTTATATAATGGTTCCTTTCTAACCTCTTTCAACGTATTTATCCCATTCCCATTATTCATTTTAATGTGTCATAGCCATGGACTTTAATTTATTCTATTCCAACCGTCCATTAATTCTAATGAATTGATGTTATCACTTCACAATATGGTATATATGTTATATATCATGTTTTCATCATATGGGATTTAATACCTCCCATTTTTCTTCTAAAGATTCTGTTCTGTATCACTATGTGTATCTCTCATGAATATATATTTCTATTTCATTTCCATGATAATTAATATCATATATGTATTCTATATCATATTAATTTTTTCAAAATTATATTTGTTAATATTCTTATAGTTATGATACCATTACTCTTTAGATTTTAATACCCTAAATTATATAAAATTGATTTATGGGTGTTTATAAAGAAATTTATACCATTTACTGATAAGTAAAATACTGAAAAAAATTCACATGTTATTATAATGTTAATAATTAATGGTAAAAATATCCCACTATATTTGAATTTCATTATTTATTAATTTATTTCATTTTATGGATGAATTTTAGTTATTTACTTATAAGAGGTGCATGATATTATATATCCCTTTAATTAATTCATAATAAACTTAATGCCAAATAGTTATCATATATTGGGTATGATGACCCAATTATATATAATTTAATTTCAAATGAATTTAATTTTTTATTTATATATATGAAATTATGCATTAAATCACTATGAATTCCTTATATTTATCAATAAAATATTGTTCTTGGTCTTAAATGATGAATTGGATCATTATCAATATGAATTTTATCAAAACTAGATAATTTATTATTATACATGTTATAATTTATTACCATTGTTATATCATCCAAGGATATATTATATGAAAGTATTATTTGTTATATTGAATTAATTGATTATTAATTCTTCGTGATATAAATATAATTATTTTTTTATTCTAAGATAGATTTTTTTATATGCTTCACCTTACTTAGATTTTGGGCACACCACATTATTTTTTTCCATTTCATCTGGGAACCGAGAGGTGTAATATGAATGATTTCAGGGAAATATTATTAATAGTGCCATTTTATCCACATATAAACATGGTGTATAATTTTGATATTTTTATATAGTGGTTAAATGTCCATTTGGTAGAAGGCATGGGTTTTTATATGGGGTAATCCCAAATTCATAAATATTGCAAAGATAAAATTTGTTGGGAATGGAATTGATGAAACAATTTCTATAAATATATATATATTGTGGTTATGTTAGCAAATCAAAGTATGTATCGTTGTAGGGAATAGATAAATAAAGGGTCTTTTTTATTTTATCAACTGAAGATAAATTAGGACTTATCAATACCATAAGAGGATAATATGTGTAAGGGTTCTCATTAAATCAATGACATATGTGGCATTTTAAGGTCATATGAGATGGGATTTTGAAGTGATTAATGATATTATATAATGTTTTTGTATTGATTTTAGAATAATACATTATTATGGTGTAGTTAATCCTTAGGATGTCTATGATATTTGATGTTCAGGTAATTATGGTTATTTATTCTAGATGTTGAATGGGGTTTCTAATCATAATTTCTGTTATATATATATATAAATGTGAGCATTAAAACATTATTAATTTTTGATAAATTTATTATGATTTTTTGGAATATGATTATTTTATTTTTAATGTATATATAAATAATATTTTGATAATATGAGATTTCATAAAAAAATTGATGATATAATTTGATGCATAAGATGGTTAATATTTCAAAGTCATATATAATGTTTTATTCATTGTAAAGAATGGTGATTGTATTTATTTTTGTAAATAATAAATATATTTTCTTGTCATAAAATAAGTAGAACTATTTTCGATGATATTCAAGGTAAATAATTAATTGGATAAAAAGATATTATATTGATGGAAAAAATATGACAACTAAATTTCAATGAAATTTTTTCACTATATTTTGTAATGATAATTTTAGAATGTTTTTTTGTAGTGTTCAGTAATTTTTATAATTAGATAATGTGAAATTAGTCGTTAAAATATTTCATAATCTATTATGAACAATTTATATTTTCTAAAATGATAGGTTTTAGGGTAAATGTGTTATATAATTTATTTTGGTATTGTTTTTACCTAGACTAACAATATCGTTGTTCAGAAAATAAAAAAAAGAATAAGGAATTAATTTCCAAAAATCCCTCATACAATGAATTAAAATATCCTTCAGTATATTTCATGACCTATTAATTTTATATTTTTCTACTTCATTCATGAGATATTAAGCTTTGTATAGAGAATTTTGAATATTACGTGAACCTATAGTGGGCACTATAATAAATAAAAACCAATATGATGAAATTATTCTCATAAAATCGATAGAATTTTGGAATGTATGTTTCACATAGACCCTATTTGTAACGTAAAAAAATACATCAAATCAAGATTAAAATTATATTAAGGCTTATATGGAATCCATCCATAGATTTATTTGATATGACTTTAGAAACATAATCAATGGTATGAAACCTATTAGGGGATATATAATTTTATCAAATACTTCTTTTATAAATTCCATGATTTATAGTATTAACTTATAAATTAAATTTATTTAATAATGACTATATCTTTTATTATGAATACAGTGAAAGACATAGATTTAGGTGGGAAAAATCGAAAATGAAAGGACATAATTTCTTTAAGGGTAGACAATGTGACAACAATGATATTTTAAATAGTAAATAAGAATTTAGTTTTATTAATGTACATTGTTACGAATTTATAAATTTATTTTAACTATATATATTTATTTCATTTCATAGATGGTTTTATATAATATGATTTCTCATTCATAAAATTTTTCCTAATATTAGTCTTACATTATGAAATATTTTTTTATATATCGGTAGGATAAAATTTCATGATATTATTTATTATAATAATATATTAAAATAATATGTAATTGTTATAAATTTTCAACATATATTTATTTTATCTAGGTGTGATACATGAGTGTAGGTTTTATTTAAAGAAAAAATTATTAAAATTAAATTTTTTATCTATATATCTATATATATGTTAATGTTAAAAATATTATAATTTAAATTTTTTAGTACGGGATTAATTTTCTATATTATAATTCCAAAAAAATCTTAAGGTAAAGGTTTTTTCTTTTTCTAAGAATGTTTATTTTATTATGAGTAGTAAAAAATACATTTTCCACAAAAAAATTTTACTTTTGTGAGAACATCATTATATAATTATTAAAAATAAAATTATAAATAAAATGAAACATTTATTATGTGATTACATAAAAATTACATAAATTCAGTTTGAAAATAATATAAATTAATCTTTAGGGCATGACAAACTAGAAATTTTTTTTAGTGTTGTTGTAGTGCCTATGCCACATTAGAAAAGTCAAAATTATTTACTAAGATGCAATATTTAAAATTGCAATAAGCTATTTTAGACCTAAATTATAAAAATTAAGAATAATAAATAATATTGATAGATATTTATGATTTTATAATTTAAATAAATGATCATAATTAAATTTTAACCCAACTCTTGTGTAATATAAAAAAATAGAACATTATTCATAATAATATTATCATCATAAAAATGGGGAATAAAAGATTATTTAAATCCATTTATGAAAATAATGATTGATAATAAATTATAATTTTTATTAAATTTTTAACCCATTAAATAATGTTTTAATTGTTCTAAACTATTATCCTATGTTGATGAAATACCTATGATAGAAGGGGAAAATCAATGAAAATGTTTTTAAAATATTTAATTTAATAATGTATATATAGATTAACATTTTTATATTATTTTATTTATATTTATTAAGTATAAGAAATTATATAATTATAAACTAATAAGGATTAAAATTATTTAGATATTTTTAATATCAATTTATAAGAATAAAAAAAAATAACATCAAAATTTATTTTATATTAAAATGATTTTTCAATTAAACATTAATCATATCATCATATAGTGAGTTAATAAAAAATGTTTAAATGTTTATAATTCCAGATATTATCAATTTATGAAAAAAAAATTATTGTAAAATTTAATTGTTCACACTAATTAATAAATATTTAAAAAATGGCATCAAATATTTTCTATAAAGGGGGGTTGTTTGAACGTTTCCTAGAAACATATAATATTAATATTCATTCCATTATTTTCCAAAAACCTCAAAATATTCCCTTATTACATAACAATGACCTTGGTGTGATCAGAATTAGTTATTCTGAAGTATTTCTGCTAAATATATATGAGGAAACATGAAGAGAACTGTAAGGGCATCGATGTTAGTTTTTTATTATCATAATTTTTAATGTCTCTTCCAAAAAAGAATTTGGAAGACAATTATTTTAATTTTATATTTTTTCATTAGAGTAGTATTTCTAACATTTAAAATCTATACAGAAAAATATATAACTCATTAACACTCTTTAAAATACTTTTCATATGCCATTAATATATGGATATACGGGTTATTTCCAAACAAAATATTTTTATTGGTACTCAAATATTTCTCATAAAAAAATTAATTATTAATGGAAATAGTATATAATTATTTTAAATATTATATTTTTTTATTAAATTAAAAAATATATAAGGTTTTATAAATTCTTTGTGTCATTTTAAAAATATCATTCACTATATTGGATTTACACTCCATAAGTGAATTATGATATTTTCAGCAACAAATATCTCATAGGGGTTATATTAAAATTTAATATTATTATTGAATATAACATTTATATTAAATTAATATAATTTCGATTTTTAAAATGGAATAGTATGAGCCATAATAATTAAACTAAATGTAAAAAAACGTAGTTATTTTTTAACATTCCAAATTAGGCTTATCGAGGAAATTTTTTTCAATTGTAACTATCAAATGACATATTTAACTTCCTTGTGTTATGAATTTAATATATACATTACCATTAGAAATTGAGGTATTATATAAACATTATAAAAATTACTTTTACAATAATAAATATACGAAGCCTATTTTTGGAATCAAGAACTTGACAACCTCAAAATAAGCAACGTGAACTATAAAAATATATTAAATGAATGAAACATGAATATAAACAAATTAAATGGAATAATAAAAATAATGTGTATGTAAAAAGATTTAAAATTCATGTAAACATATAATATAATATTATTATTAATGTGGTTGGCGAATATTCAATGTAATTGAGGACCAAATGTATGGTTTTATTTCCAAATCACCACTATAGTAGAATATTAAAAATTTATTCCCTATATCAAATTTTATTTATATTATTCATGAATTTGAATGAACTCCTTCCTGAAATTTTATTATTTAATATCAATTAAAGTGCACCATTCATCCCTTATTTATTTATATTTGTATCATTTTTTGTTTATATAAGGTTTTACCCCTCCCATTTGGAATATTGATATTATTTTTTCTATACCACTCTATATATCTATCAAGAGTTTTTCTATATTTCATGTCCACATTCCATATTAAAATTGATTTTTTTTATATAATTTCACTATTTTCTATAATTTTATCTATAATATTTACCTAAATTTAATTTCATTACTCTATACAGTGTGAATACCATGTATTAAATACTATAAATTGTATAATGTTAATAGAAAAAGTAATTCAATTTTTTGATTAGGAAAAAATTTAGAATCCATAAATTTGTTATCATATAAAAGGTATTTACTTATTAATATGGGATGTTTATTATTTGTTATATTTTCCCTAAATTATTCATCCATTGAATAAAATTAACCTATTTAGTGATGAGTGGGGATTGGTATTATATACTACCTTGAAGAAATATTAGTTTTTCTTATACAAAATATTTTTTGTATTTAATATGTTAATAACCATTAATTTATATTTTATTTTTTAAGGTCTTGGTAGTTTTATTGTTCTCTTTGAAAATTTTCATTTCATTACCATGAAAATATTCAATTTATTTAAAATTTATTTTCTAAAGACTTGATGGATGAATTTGTTGACTACCATTAACCATTTCAGCTATATGATATTATTAATTATTTTGAATAAGATAATGTATTCCTATTTTTAAGTCATCAAAAGATACCTTTAAAATTTTTGTTCTTATTCATACAAAATTATTTTATTATTAGTTATACCATGTATATTAATGTTTCCTTATTTATTCAATGATATATTTTACTAAATTCTACCCAATAATGAGCCTTTGGGAACAACCCCTTATTTTTTTCAATAATAAATAAAGATATTTAAAATTAATGATTTCATGGATATACTAGGAGAAATGATATTTAATCATTTCATTAAATTAGTTTATCATTTATTGTTTTTGTTCGTTGAAAATTCGTACATTTGAAAAAATGATTAGGGTAAATTTTGTGGGGAATATTTTCCTAATAATTTCATACTAAAAATATAGTAGGTCTTAGGTATAATATTTATAATAAATTTTTTGTAAATTATTTACCTATGGGGTTTTTTTGGTTTTGTTATTTTTCCATTGTGATTTTATGTATAAGTGGATTTCTAAATACATTTTTAAACCCAAAACTCTACATGAATTAGTTTTAATTAATCTTATGAATGATGAATTGAATTTATTTTTAACTCTAGTGAGGTAATATTTATCCTTAATTTGTTTTCCTAGCATTTTCATATATATGATATTATTAATCTATAATTTACATAGCATAATTTAATATATATCTCTTTATTTTTATAGTATTCTCAGCATTATATGGACTTGATTCTATTTTACATAACTTATATTCCTTTATTATTAGATTTTCATCAATATGGTTCACCATTTTGTATCATTTCAATAACCATAATCATGTGGATATTAATTTCTTAAACATAACCATATTCATTAATGGTATTTTTTAGCTATTTAAAACTTATTTTGGTCCTCTCTCTTCAACTGTCTAATTTTATTCTTGAGTGTTTTTTTCAAGAAACATTTCATGTTGATCATTTTAAAAATACTTCTTTTAAGTATGATCACTATTTTCTTGTTCATTTCATGAATTTTCATCATGTTTTTAAAGATGATACCTATGGTTATTAAATTCTTCATGAACCCAGTATTCAAAAGTAATACATTTAGTAGAGTATCATTCCTTATCATTACTCAATATAATCATAATTTTTTGATTTTAAAACCTTTTAAGTCACTCAACACAATTTTGAACTTATTTTAAACATTTCCCTATTATATTTATTTTCCCCCTTTATTCTTACTAGTCATTTCAATACTCAATACCATTTTTCCTTTAAATTTTAATAATTTTTCCTATTCCACCACACATGATGAATATTATTGTTAGATTACATTTGTACATATATTTTTCATTTTTATGGTCATTGAGATAGGATCCAAAACTATCTTATACTCTTCAGTGTTTTAATCATCATATTTATATTAATTAGAAGGCTCATACACAATATTCATGATTTCAATATTTCTCATAGCATCAAATGAAATCTCTTCCTTGATCATGATCCTAATGGCCAGATCTTTCGTAATGTAATTATAAACATGTATGTTTTTTACAACATCATGACACATAAAATCTCTATATTCTAATGTAGATACTATATTATCAAAACCATCTTGAATAATTATCATAATATACATGAACATAAAATAATATTCATTTATTTCCATTGATACCATTATTTTTATTGATGATCTCATTCCCTCCTATGATGTGGTTATTTTTAGTTTAATTATCTGCCATCCATAAATTATTTTCCATACTTCTTTATATCAATATAATTTCTTCTTTAACATTTGTGTTCCCTATAAATTTGACTTACTCTTTCCCTGAAATCATTATAGTAGTTTTTTGTCCCATTACGATTTTATAAACGTTTTACAATAAATACATTTTACTATAATTCCATTTCGTCCCATCACAATGTACATTTATTTCATCATCAATTTTCTTTGAAGTATCATTTTGAATTAGTGGAAATATAATTTTAGTATAATCAAAACGTCAAGGATAAGTGATTGTATAAAAATATTCATCATATTCATCAAACCATGACAATGTGATCCATATAATGTAAGAAAACACCCTATTATTTTGAAAAATAAAAATATAAAATTTGAATAAATTGGGGATCCTACACAGGGAACATATGGTTACATCAACACAAATTTATATTCATTGGTGTATGATGTAACACACATAATGGAGGTTTAATACTTATCACAATGTTACAATTTATTTTATGATTAAACCATTATAACGTGTTAGATTAACAAGGCTGTCAACCATTTCATCTCACCCATTCTTATATAGTTTAGAAAAATGAAAAATTAAATGGAATAAAATATTTTAACATGGTTAGGTACAATTGTTGACACATACTATTTTTTTCTATTTTTTGATAAATACACAACTTTTTTCTATAATATGAAACTAAATAAAAAGAGGTTATCTTCTTAAAATCTACCTCACTCTCCTAACCAGTTCAATATCTCAAGACTAGTTTATTTTTATGGGAACATTCAAATTTTCAATGTTTCATCCAAAAAACTAAAAAAAAATCTTTAATTTGATCTATATTTCATTACATTGGAATAAAATATCCACTTCCTGTATAGGAATCCTAAAAATATATTTTAATAAAAAACTTCTAGTCCATGATGAATGGTCTCTAAAATTAAAAAATATATATATACCTTATTTAGGATCATGATTGATGGTCAAAAAAACATACATGACATATGGAACTTTATAATAAAAAATAATATTTTTTGGAAAATTGGAATATATCATCTACTCCATACGAATCATGAAATACATAAAATTTCCTAAAATAAATTTTTATAGATTGGTCAAATTTTATATGATCACTACTCAACATCTAGAGAAATACTATTTGGAATACAAAATATAAGAAATTATCCTTCCAGTATCTCAAATCAACATTTTTGTGCACACAAATATATTTTAATATAATTAAACACCCTGATATTTAATGTTCAATATGTTTTATCACACCATTTATTATCATGCGAATTGTTTTGCATAAAAATATTTTAGATAATACTTATACATAAATAAAGAATTTATACCTCCTAAAATACTTCACAACACAAATAATCTGGTGATTGTACAATATTTATAGTCAATGAAAATATTTCTAATTTTTTGTAATTTTTTAGAAAACATTCCATCTCTCATTTGTGAACATTATGGAGTTTATAAAACAAAATCTTCTAGGATAACTCCATGTGTGACTATATCTTGGATAAAAAAATGATAACAAACATGACATCATGAATTATGAATGACTCCACCTCACTTATACATTACCATATCTCACTTTTCCCCATTCATCCATTGCACTATTTTTTTTACTTCTAGCTTTTGTTTCTCACATATAATATAAATCTGTCAAAAAAAGTCATATATTAAACATATGGTAATCCATACTTATGAAAATTATAATATTAAATTTTTTTAGCTAACTATTAATTTCCATAGGAACATGAATCATATTGTTTACTTAAATTATAATATTCAAAACATTACTAATATATCATCTTAAAATAGATTCCTTGCATAATATCTTATCTTCTATCAATTATGAGCATTTTTTGAATAAATAATCATAGATATTATGATGGTATTCATATTTTGAACTTCTATTCTATATATAATATAATCATCTCAGCTTATAAACATGTGCATTAAATAATATTTCATAAAAAATGTATTGAGTTTGTGTCATCGACTATTTACTTTGAGTTATCGTGATGAATATCATATCTAATGATCTCTATTCAATAAAATTGTTCATAATTCATGATTTAATATCTGAAAAAACATTCAATTAATTAAAATTCATTTTTATTTTACTTTTTAAATAAACATTTCAAAACTCTAATACCTTATATATAACTATTGATTTATATTCTACAAAAATCTAGAAAATATCTTTTGAGTCCAGAACATTGTAAACTTCCAAATACTACATATATTCAATTATAATGCATTTATGTAACTTTTATATCAATCCCATTCCATAGAATTTAAATTTGAATTACATCCTACCAAAATGATTTGTAAGGTCCCGAAAATATCATTCCATAATATTCACAAATATATTTATTACAAATAACCAATTATTTAAAAAAATTATAACATAAATTCAACAATAGCATTGGGTTCTTCACTATATCTGAAATATTATGACTTATATATGATAAATATTATAGGTTCACTATACCAATAACATATATTAAATATTCATATAGATCACTGTGGAAATTAGAAAAGATATTGAATACAAGTTTCTATAATCCAAATCCAATTACCATACTAATCTACCCAAAAAATATTAATATATATATAATCTCTTATATGATTATAGAAGATCCATAATGATTGTCTCCCAATGATCTATAATTAAGTCATGAGGTGGTCAAGGGGAATTTTTATATGTAATATCAATCCCCTATTACAATCCATTTACCAAAAATGAAAAAAGAGATAAACATCCCACTAATTCACTTATAAGAGATGGTTTACAATTTATTTTAGTATATATATATATTAACTTATGAATATAATATTCATGATGAATTACTTTTCTTTTATATATGTTCAATATAATGATTTACAACATAGAAAGTGTAAAATATATTGACGTATAACATGAGATATATTTTATAGAATAATTAATAGAGGAGGACTAATGGATGTTAGATGAAGACATAATGGGAGGTTATAAATTTTTGAATAATGTATTTTAAATTATAAACTAGTTTATTTAAATCAAATTATACGTCATTTAAAACTATAAATTATTTATTTACATTTGGGCCTCTTAATGTGGATAGTGATGTTATAATTCAACAAAAAGTGGTATTTAATGATGAATTTTTGAGGATATATTTACTTCTTCTATAAAAATAATCATTCTCCAGGTATTTCTAACTGAAAATGGAAACTTAATATGAATTATGATTGAGATAAAATTAATTTTAATTCATTATCATTTGTTTTTCCTAAGACTAACTAATTTTGTATTTTTTTTATATTAAAATTTAAAATATTTCATTTATTTTTAATTCTATGTAGAGAGAAAAATCTTTTTTGGGCTTATATTGAAAAACATTTAGTATCTTCCCATAAACCAAAATGTTCCAAAATATAGGGAGGAATTTTTAAAGACCAGGAATTTAAGAGGAATATTTTTAAATACTTGGTAATTTTACAAGTCCACAGTTTCGGATGGCGTGCGATTCCGAGGCCCGGAGTGCCCGGAATGATCCGTCGATGTTTTGGTAAGATTTAATTATCGCGCGTATGCATTTTTCCATAAAATGTGGAATAACTCATAAACGGTTACCCGGATCAGATATTTGAGGCCACCATTGCACTTAGGATGTCGAATTTACCATAGGCGTGACTTATGTTTAGTCGGCACAGGCCTCTAATGAGAAAACCCGAAAATGGCATTGCCGTAAATACAATAATTAAATAAAGTTATTTTATTTTTCAAATGTTTATAACTCACAAAAAGTAACTCGGATAAAAAATATGAGACCACCGCTGAACTCGTGAGGGTATGCTTTCTTTAAGAAGATACTAACTTGGGTCGGCGAGGGCCACTAGAGAAATTTAGTTTTTGGCCGCAAATAAAATAATTCAGTGTCAATTATTTTATTGTAAAATTCATAACTTTTATATGGTAACTCAGATTTGTAATCCAAGGGTCCCATTGGGTTAGTTGGGGCGTCTTTCACTATGGAACAGCCTAACCTCGACCGTAGTAGGTCGAGGGTGGCTGTTAATAATTTTCCGATTTTTTTTTCAAGTACATTCAGTAAATGTACATTCGGAATTTTATATCGTTTGAACCTGTGCTCGAAACTGAAATCTGAGGGCACCATTGAACTCGTTGTGATGGTATTCACATAAGGGGACCTCTACCATAGTTTCATTCTATCGAGGTTTGAAGTTAATTTTTGGGGGTTTTCTAAATAAATTAAATAAAAATATGTTTCACATATTTTTATTTGTGGCAGTTAATCCTCTAATTAAAGGTTGTAGGTGGGTCCAACCTACACATAACCTCCGTTGGGAGGATAATATTAGGTGGGACCCACATGAGATTAAACCCCCATGGAACACTCTTTAAGTGGGGGAAGGATCTGGGGCTTCCCTCATTAAAGTTCCAACTCCCCTCTATTAATTAATTTTTCTACTACAATTAATTAATTTAAATCATTTTGAATTATTTATAATTCATTATGCCAAAACTCTAATAATATGTGTATATTATTTTTGTAGGGGTTGGCATAAACTTGGGTTGGGGAGAATTAAAGGAGGATATTTTGGAGAACTCTCCAGTGAAGAACGCAAAGAACGTGAAAAACACCGTCTTCTCCTTCTCCAACAGAGGCAAGAAAGGGGAGACGCCGCCTGCGAAGAATGTTGCCAACGACGACGTCATCTTCTTCCGACATCAACAGAATGACTCTGCCTTCCCGTGACTCCGTCATGTGATCACCGAATATGAGGTAGGGGGATTTGAATATTTTAATGTATGAATTATACCCTCTTCCCTCATTTTCTATTTTAGGTTCGATGACGGATTTTTTTAACACCAAATGCGGAGGGCACGAGCCAAACAAATGTGGCATGAGAACCCTTCGTTGGATTGTTATGTGGTTGACGATGGAGGCAGAGCCGGAAGGGCGCGATGCCGTCGCACCGCCCCGGAGAAAGGGGGTCGTGGCCATGCAGACTACGGTGAATGGAAGAGGCGCGACGTCGTCGCGCCTTGCCCGAGGAAGGGGTCCGCGACGAACGAAGACGGCATAGCGCCGTCACGCCCCACTAAGGAGGCCCTTCGGTCGGGCCGCCACGGATGGGCGGCCCCACGGCCGGGCCTCCCCTCTGTCGGGCCGCCACGGGCCGGGTCGTGCATTTGGGGCGGGCCGCACCTATGCGTTGGGCCGACCACTCAGGTCGGGCCGCACCCACGGACTAGGTCAGACCCTGTTTCGGACCAGGCCAGGCCGCACCTGTGGACCGGGTCGGGCCTGGTCAGTCCGACTGGGTCGGACTAGACCCAGACATGCAAAGTCCATTTACACCTTTCTGCCCCCATCTAGGGCTATGGGTGTCCGATTGACGTAACGCCTGCAGCGATGGAATTATTGAAGTGAGAATATTATTTTGGAATACTCCACATGAGGTTTGGACGCAGTTGGGGTAGGGCCGGGTTGGTTTGAGCCTAAAAAAACTAACCGGGCCCCTGGAATGAAAATGCCAATAACTCTCATACCGGGCTTCCTATTGAAGCTCCGTCTATCGAGTTGTATTCCTTAGGATGAGACGGAACTACGGGATACATCAACTCAAGACTTTGTGATAGTTGGTGTATCGACACATGGCTAAAGGAGCAAACACACCCAGAATCGAGGATGCTGTGTGTGGGAACCCTAGTTCCAGCTGCGCCTACGATGACTTCTTTACCAAAATCCTCCGTGGGTTCGACAACAATGACTAATGTACCGGAATCCTCCATGGGTTCGACAACGATGACTACTGTTCCGGAATCCTACGTGGGTTCGACAGTTCTGACTTCTTTTCCTATATCATGTGTGGGTCCGACAGAATAGCTGGTCCTGTATCATGTGGGGGTCTGAGAGCTTAGCTGGTCCTATATCTTGTGTGGGTCCGACAACTTAGATGAATCAGTGACTACATCTGATCACCTATATCACTCTATAAAAGATATATGTACCTATGTGAGTTGAGTCTTTTCTTTCAACCATTATAATCGATGCGATTGACTTTACATCCTTCGTGGACTGGGTTGTGCTTGGGCTCAAGAGATGGAGTCGAACTGTTATTGGTAACTTAGGTATATGTATGGGCATATACCTAAGTAGGGTTGGATGATACTTCATGATTGTATCATTTATTGTGGTTTATCCTTGTTGGAATTTGTGAGACCTTGAGGGCATCTGGGTTCCTACCGAGTATCTTTATACTCACCCATGCATGGGCGTTGCCCGCACCTCATTGTGTTGGATGCATACGACAGACAACGCTGACCGAGGAAGAGAGTACGAGGACTGGATAGTACCTAGAGAAAGACCTCACGACAAGTCAGTACCCGGAGGAGACATATGGATGTGAAGGTCTGAGGAGGATATCTGTACCAAAGCATCAGGTAGGATCCATGTTGGATGATCTAAGAGCTGGTAGACACCCTCCATCTGTTTTGTCCCTTTTTATTTGTACATGTACTTTACTGTTGGGCTGGTATTTCTGGACCCTTTACATTCCAGCACTTTTTTGTATATAGTATTGCTTAGTGTTTTTCTTTCAAATATTTAATCTGATTTTGTGTGTTTACTTTTATAAAATAAATTCCTTCACAATTTAGGGATTTACGCCTTTGGTGCTAGTCTCCAGCCCCTGGCCTATGGATGGCGGGCTTGGAGTAGTCACGTCACAGGCCCTGAGGATGGGTCGTGAAAAGTTTGTATCAGAGGAGTCGGTTCTACCGCAGAACATATGACTCTGATTTATCTTACTACGATGCAATAGTGTTAAGTGTATTGTGTGTAGTTTTCAGTCCAGGGATTCCAGTGTTGGTGCGGCAGCCAACATATCCATACACCAGTACCCTGACATCGGATTTCCGACTCAGTTTACGAAAACAATGATTGCGAGTGTGTTTTCAAGAGTCTTCTTTGTGTACTCTTTGAGTCTTCTCACCAGGTATAACATATTGACTGAGGCGCATCTGTTACTTATTCGGATGCCACTGCATTGACAGCCATTTAGGGTTTTTGAGAGAGTACACGATGACTACCCACCAAGCGACGAGGCTCTAGTTTAGGGCCCTCTTACTATGTTGGCACCTTTGGGTGGTGTACCAGAAGAACAACCACCCATTGGACAGCAGATGCCACCAGCCTCATTGGAGGACGGTGCACGCTCACTGAGCGTGTGGCACGAGTTCCAGTAGTATAGGCCTCCCAGGATATGAGGCGAGACAAGTTCCAAGGAGGCAGAGGACTGAATGGAGGCGATTTCTAGCGTTTCCGCATAGTTGATACACTAGTAGAGAAGATGTTGATCTTAGCTACTAATCTTTTTTAGTGAGTGACCATGAGGATGGTCTACATAGTGATGAGGTTTCAGAACATGGACTATTTTCTGAGATGGTACCTTTGGGTAGTGTGCCAACTATATCTCTTCCTGTTGGTCAGCAGACACTACTGGTGGTATCGGTCGAGGACACTTTTAGGCTTAGTGCCTTACACATGTTTCAACGTCAAATACCCCTCAGGTTATGAGGCGAGTCCGACTCACTGGCGGCTGAGGACTATCTTGAAGAGGTGTCAGAGACTTTACTAGAGCTTTTATAGCTTCAACAGGACGACGTGTCGGTAGCTGAGTTTTCATCGAGGCATATAGATCTTTCATGGTACTCGATGAATATGATACGATCTGTTCTTTAGTTATCGGAACTCTGATCAATGTGTGTTTAAGGATATCTGATCCAAAACATATTCCTCTATGCATTCCTACTTATGTTAGGGTACTAGAGAGAACCATTGTGGTTGAATGTTTATTGGCGGAGCGGATAAAACCAGTGAATGTTATCAGTTGGGAAGCATGAAATTGGCTCCAGTATCAGAGAAATGGCATGTGAGATGTTTCTGGAAGAGGAAGTGTATAGGATAGATGAATATACAGGTCATCAGATGTGGAATCAAAGCTAGGAGAGAAGCATGAGGTGGTGAACATTTCGACATGTTACAACCACCCACATTTGTAGTCCCCGTTATGCTCAGGGAACTAGAGGGAAAGGGAAGAGAATTGCTGCATACAGTCAAGGAGTGTGACCCAAGGGCTCTAGTAATGGTTTGAGGTAAGGTCTGTGTCTACTACAAGATGCCTATCAATAGACATAGGTACCAATCGTTTCTTCCTTCCACGAATCTCCTCCCAGACCTAGAGTTTCTGGTTATACTGTTTCCTTGACCCTAAGGTCTAGAGATAAATTTGGGAGGATACTCGATAATCACACATATGTCGATGGTGTGATATGACCCTTGAAGCAAGTTTTTCGGTTAGAACCTCTTGGTGGCAGCGTCGAGGTCTTACGATGTTAGTTTTGGTGTGGACTGTGCAACCATAGTTCATACACAGATTTACTGTATTAGGAAAAAAGGTTATGATATATCTACAATGTTGGGATGAGGTTTTCCTTAGTCAGCGAAAAAGGAAACCCATGCAGCACTTGTTATACTCATGTATAGGAGGGTGAAACCGATCAATCTTGAATCAACCAGCCTTACACTTGTAGCATCAGGAGTATTGAGTTTTCAATTCCAAATAGGAGTGTCAGAACATGGGGACATCTATTCAAAAGATGTTCCCATGATAACCCCCCCCCCCCCAAGGATGAGGCACGTCTACATTAGCTTGAGTTACAGTAGATCTAGTGAATATTGAAGCGATACTTGCTTGGGAGCTACTCATGAGTGTGACTATGGTACGAAGTTTCCTGGGTTTGTCTAGATACTATCGGTGATTCGTTCCAGACTTATCCAGAGATAGAGAAACCTATCTATAGTCTCATACAATCACACCTACACTTATTCATCTTGTCAGGGAGGCGCAGTATGGGGATGCAGACAGTGAGACACGACGTGCCCATATATCCAAAGGGCAGGCACTTGATGGATTTTATGAAGGTGGGGAGCATGCCATTTTTTTCACAGGACATAACATTGAACCATTTGCAATTCAGAGGGATGTCTTGAGGAAGTCCCACATGTATTCTTTTGCGGTACATCCTGGAGTGGCGAAGATGTATCAGTACCTCCAACTATAGCACGGGTGGCTAGGTATGAAGAAGGCAGTAGAAGAGTTTGTCTCATGATGCCTCACTTGTCAGCAAGTGAAGGCAGAGCACTAGGTATTAGCAGGATTGGTTCAGCCTTTGGAAGTCCCATAGTGGATGTAGGATCAGATATCCATGGACTTCATGATGGGTCTTTCACATACATCCAGGAGACGGAGACCTCTGGAGTTCAAGGATGGAAACCACTTCTTTCTACATGTCTCACCACGACGAGGTTTACAAATATTTGGCCGAGGAGGCAAGGGATCTTCGAGATTCATCAAAACATTCTAGGTTCTCAACAGGGTAGGCGAGGTGGCGTACCGCTTGGCCCTTCAAC
Source organism: Viscum album (assembly GCA_963277665.1). Lineage (NCBI taxonomy): Eukaryota > Viridiplantae > Streptophyta > Magnoliopsida > Santalales > Viscaceae > Viscum > Viscum album. Next base: position 280,649,453 of record OY728136.1, on the reverse strand, counting down.
CTCATTTTCACCTGGTTCACGACGTCTTCCACATATCTCAGCAGAGGAGATATGTGAATGACCCATCCCAAATCATCGACCATGGGGAGCAAGATATCGATGATGGAGCGTCATTTACGGAGGTTCCATTGGAGATTGAGGATCAATAAGAGCATGTCCTGAGTGGACGGTCAATTCCTCTTGTGCACTTTCACTGGTAGTACGGGAACCTCTAGGAGAGAACATGGGAGTGGGAGGCCCATATGCGTGCTCAATACCCCAATTCGATTCCTTAGTTCGAGTTATCTCTTACGGGGACGCAAATCCTTGGGGTGGGAAAAATGTAAAGACCCGTTATTTCTGAGGAAATTTTTTTCATAAATACATGTGAATTTCATGATTCCGCAGTTTCTGGCGCCATATGATTATGAGGCTCGGAGTTCATGGAATGATTCGTCAAAGATTTGATATGCTGGAATTAATGCGCGTATGCAGTTTTCCGGAAATAGTTGAATAACTATAAAACGGTTACTCGGATCAAGAATCTGAGGCACTTCTTGCACTCAGGATGGCGGGTTTACCCTAGGTGTGACTTTATTTTAGTCGGTGCATGCCTCCTGTGAGAAAACACGAAAATGACATAACCGTAAATAAAATAATTAAATAAATTTAGTTTATTTTTCAAATGCTTATAACTCCCAAACGGTAACTCGGATTAAAAATCCGAGACCACCGCTGAACTCGTGAGGGTATGATTTCTTTATGAAGATACTAACTTGGGTTGGTGAGGGCCACCATAGAAAGTTAGTTTTTGGCCACAAATTAAATAATTAAGTGTCAATTATTTTATTTTAAAACTCATAACATTTAAATTATAACTCGGATTGGAAATCAAAGGGTAACATTGGGTTCGTTAGGGTTTTTTTCACCCAGGAAGATCCAAACCTCGACCACAGTGGGTCGGGGGTGGTGGTTAAAAATTTTCCAAACTTTTTTTGGGGTACGTTCAGTAAATGTACATTCAGAATTTTATATCATTTGAACCGGTGCTCGAAACTGAAATACGAGGACACTGTTGAACTCGTAGCACCGGTATTCTCTTAAGGGGACATTTACCGCAGTTTCATTTTATCGAGGTTTGATGTTATTTTTTGGGGTTTTGTAATTAAATTAAAGAAGAATATGTTCAACATATTTTTATTTGTGGCATTTTAATCCTCCATGTGGAGGTTGGAGGTGGGGCCCACCCGCACATAACCTCCATTTGGAGGATATTATTATGTGAGACCCACACCAGCATAAACCCCCATATAATTATCTTTATGTGGGGGAAGGCTCTTGGAATTCCCTCATTAAAGGGACAACTCCCCTTTATTAATTAATTTAGCTCCTAAAATTTATTAATTAAAACCATTTTGAATTGTTTTTAATTCATTATTCCATCACTATAATAAGATGTGTATATTATTATTGTGGGGGTTGGTATAAACTTGGGTTGGGGAGAATTAAGGAAGGAGGAGCTTTTGGAGAACTCTCCAGCGAAGAACGTGAGGAACGCGAAGAACGCGAAGAACGCCATCTTCTCCCTGTCCAACCAGGGAAAGAAAGGGAAGAAGTCACCCACGAAGAACATCGCCAACGGCGACATCATCTTCATTCGACGTCAACGGAATGAAGCTGCCTGCCCGTGACTCCGCCAAGCGATCACCGAATATGAGGTGGGGGGATTTGAATATTTTTCAGTATGAATTATACCCTCGTTCCTCGTCGTCTATTTTTGGTTCAATGATGGTCTTTAGTTATCACATAATACGGAGGGCATGGGACAAACAAATGCGGCCTGAAAACGATCAGTTGGATTGTTATTTGGTTGATGATGGAAGGTGAGACAAAAGGGCGTGGGGCCGTCGCACCACGCTGGAGAAAGGGGGTCATGGCCATGCGGACCGCGGCGAATGGAAGATGAGAGGCACCATCATGCCGTGCCGAAGGAAGGGGGTCTTGTCGAATGAAGATGGTACGTCGCCATCGTGCCGCGCCAAGGAGGCTCTTCGGCCGGGACGCCGTTAGGACGGGCTGCGCCTTCGGGTCGGCCCGCGCCTTCAGTCTGGGCTGCAGCTATGGGCCAGGCCGACCACCGGGTCGAGCCGCACCCACGGACAGAGTCAGACCCCAGTTCGGACTGGGTCGGGTCGGGTCGGTCTGACTGGGTCTGATCAGACTCGGACCCGCTATGGACGTTTACACCTTTCAGCCCGCATCTAGGGATACACATGTCCGATTGACATATCACCTATGGAGATGGAATTATTGAAGCGAGCTGATTCTTTTGGAACACTCCACTTGATGTTTGAACATAGTTGGGGTATGGCCAGGTCGGTTTGAGCCTAAAAAAATGAACCAGACCCCTGGAACAAAAATTCCAATAACTCTCATATCGGGCATCCGATTGACGCGTTGTCTGTCATGTTAGATTCCTTTTGATGAGAAGAAACTAAAGGATTCATCAACTCAGGAAATTGTGATAATTGATGTATCGACACTTTAATCGGGGAGCAGACCCTCCTGGAATCGAGCATGTTGTGTGTGGGAACCCTAGGGCTGGTTGCGATTACGATGACATCTGTACCGGAATCCTCTGTGGGTTTGACAGCGATGACTTCAATATCGGAATCCTCCATGGGTTCGATAGCAATGACAACTATACCTGAATCCTACGTGAGTTCTAAAGTTCTGACTTATGTTCTTATATCCTGTGTGGGTCCGACAGAATAGCAGGTCCTATATCCTGTGTGGGCTCGACAACATAGCTGGTCCTGTATCATGTGTGGGTCCGACATCTTAGATGAATCATTGACTACATCTAATCATCTCTATCACTCTATAAAAGATATAAATACATTTGTGGGCTAATTCATGTCTTTAAATCATTATCATCGATGTGATTGACATTATTTCCTTTGTGTACTGGGATGTGCTTGGGCTCAAGAGTTGGAGTCGGACTGTGATTGGTAACATAGGTATATTTATGGGCATATACATGAGAAGGATTGGATGAAACTTCGTGATTGTGTCTTTAATTGTGGTTTATCCTTGTTGGAATTTATGAGACCCTGAGGCACTCGGGTTCCCTACTGTGTATCTTTATACTCACCCTTGCACGGGCTTTTCCCGCAACACATTGTGTTGGATGCAGACGATGGACAGCGCTGACCGAGGCGGAGAGTACGAGGAATGAACAGTACCTAGTGTAAGACCTCACGTCGAGTCGGTACCCAGAGGAGACGGGCAGATGTGAAGCGATGAGGAGGCTATCTGAACATATCATTCATGTAGGTTCCGTGTTGGATGATCCAAGAGCTGCCAAACACCCTCCATCTATTTTTTCCCTTTGGATTTGTACTTGTACTTTACTACTGGGTTTGTATTTCCGGCCCCTTTACTTTCCATCAAATCTTCATTATAAAGTATTACTTAGTGTTTTTCATTCAATTGTGTACTTTGATTTTATGTGTTTTCTTTTGTAAAGGAAATTCCTTCCCAGCTTAGGGATTTATGCCTTTTGTGCTAGTTGCCAGCCCCTGGCCTATGGAAGGCGGGCTTGGGGTAGTCATGGCATGGGCCCTGAGGATGGGCCCTGACAGAATTTTCTTCTATTCTATATAAAAAATGTAATATTCTAAAATCAATGGGAAATTCTCAATGGACGAAACATATAATAAATTTATTGAAATTATAGTGGACCCCATAATTCCTTTCTCACTACCACTACACTAGGATACAAGAAAATTGGAGGTGTATATTTAACACTATCAACATGGATACTTCATTGGAATTTTTTTTAGAAGAGTAATGAGTTAAATTAAGTGTTGGTATTCCTATCGAAATTTTAAATCCATACTTTAAATTTTCATAAATTCATGGTTATGTAACTATATATTGTCTAAACACAACACTTTAGGTATGTTTTACCTAAATGGTTCACTTTAAATAATATATTTTTGAAATTGTATAAATTATATTCGTATTGTTTCCAATAAAGGTAATATAATTTACTATTTTACATTTTTTGGAAATAAGTTCGGCTACATCTTCAAAACCATAAATATTATATTTACATACAATAGAAAGGGGCCATCATGATCCCTCATTTCAATCCATATACATATATATCATTAATGAAGTATATTTTCTAAACATGTATTTTGTTACTATTTTATTATTTTTCTGTATGGAATATACAAGTTTTTAGATTTTTTTTATTGAAACTGTAGTGAGTGAAATAAAAGTCTTGGCCAATATAGACTAGTCTATTTTTTATAATTCACTAATTATTAGAAATTGAAGATAACTCTGGTTGAAACACATTATAAAATTTTCTTCTCAGAGGAAAATGATTTTTTATTTTTTTCTTGATATTAATTTTAGGAAATCTATTTTTTCAATATCTTAGTTTTTGATGAATAATGTACATTAATTTTTTTAGATGAAATCTATGGATCATGGAGCGTTAATTAGTTGTTTTTTTCTTGTATCTATCACAAAAGAATAAATTTAAAGGAATGGATATAAAAAACTATAATATTTCATGAATACGTGAACAATATTCTATCATGAATAAATTCATAGACTGTTTTACCATCTTTAAGTATAAAAGATGCTAAAATAATGTTTTTTTGTTGGAATAAATACTTTTATTAGCCCTGGGGAATGTTGATTTTATTATTCCTAAAATCAATAATCTGTGATATATAATCAAATAAGAAAAATTTATTTTTACATATTTTTAATTTTTATTCATTATGATGATAAATTTTTGATATGTATTTAAAATATTTTGGAGAATATAATCTTATTCCTATTATTATTATTATTATTTTTAAGTTATTTTTGATATGTTTTTTAATAGCATTGTGTATTCTTAGTAATTTTATTTATCAATAAAATTATACGTTTTTATTACATGAAATTAATGAGTGACATATTACTTTTCACTATTATGATGGGATTATAATCTATATTTATAATAGTTTTTGCACCCTCTTTCCAATTAGAATCCATAATGTGCATAAATAGGAGAATACTTTTTTTTGTTATAAAATAGATATATTGAATAACATTATTGTGATGGAATATATGAATTTATAATATATTAAACCATTTTTTTGTTCCTTCCATACATATAACATTTCATAAATCCCTTATAGAATAATGTATTCATGTATTGGATGACACTTTACACTTCAATTTTCTACATATTTATTCTTTTGTTTTTTGTGTGATTATTTATTGAGATATGAAGTGTGTGTTTTGTGTTTCAAGGTGTCGATTGGAGAGAGTGTTTCAGTAGATCATTGGAGAAGAATATATTATTTTATATATGATAATGGTATAAAATTATTTATCCATTTTTATTTAGTGGTTCATTAATTATTTGAATAAATATAACAAGGATATAGTATATAAAAAGAACAAATATTGTGAATAATTATGAATGGAAGAGAAAAATATTTCATTTTATTTTTATTTATAATTAGAACCTATGTGATATTATTGATGGAGATGATATGTAATCATTTGTGTGTAATTAATGGATGTAGTTTTTTTATTTAGAATTATAATAAATAGCATTACTTATATTAAATGAATTTATACACCAATTTAAAGACCATTGGTTTATTTTTTTTTAAATTTTACCCATATAACCATAGCCCCAATTTAATATGAACTTGAATAAAAGTCCTCATGATTTTATGTAGATTTATTAATAATTGTTTATGTTGATAAAATAAAATCCAAATGATAAAGTGAATATAAATGATATTGGGAACAACTCTAATATAATGATCTTAGGTATGAGTGAAGTGTATTTTGAGAAAATTAAATGATAAGTTTCATGATTATTAACAAATACATAAATTAAGAGTTGTATGAGGAAAATGATATGAAATAATAATTTTTTATTATGAATGATTTGAAACCATATATTGGTTACAATTTTTTGTATTAATAAATTTCATTTATAAATTCATATTTATGAGAATTTGAAATTAAAACTTTATATTGATTATATATGGATCATTTGGGATTAGATGTTGAGTTTTTTTCATGAATATGACCAATAATTTTAGTCAATGTAGAGTTTTATATCTCAATTTTTTTCATATTTATCATGGATTATATTTATATTCATCAATTTTTATTTGTAAATAAAATATTCATGTCGAATTTTATTGATTAATTTTATCAAATGGAACAAGATACATATATAAAAAATTTATTTCAATTGAAGAAAATGTGAATAAAACTAGAAGTAGAATATTTTTCAAGAGGAGAAAAAATAGAATCATCATTAAGCTTGACACGATTTGGTATTAATAGTAAAGTTGTACTGTGGTTTTGGTGTGGGGGGACACTTTGATAATAAATGTGTAGTGAATTTCCATGCCCTATTTTATTGATTGAGAATCATATACAGAATAAATATAATTTTGAAATTGTGAATATTAATTAATCTATTTATATTAAATTATTTGATAATATATTTGAAGAAATTATATCACTCAATATCACCATGATCATTTCATTCATATTTATAGGGTTTCATAGCATATATTAAGTGCTGCTAGAATTAGATGTGAAATAAAATGAGATACCTATAAGGAGTTCTTTGATTGATTGATATACTTGCATGATGATCAATACTAACCAATTAAGGTTATAATTTATGAAGTGAAATTTATATTTAATAAAAAATTCTAGCATTCCTATTATGTTCACAGAGTGATGTCATCGAGTCAATGAAATTTTAGGAATTCCTATTCAATGTTAAAGGGATTCACAACATGATTCGTGAATACATATTTATATTACATCCATGGAAAATTATTGTGAAAATTACTGTATTTTTTAACATACTAAAGAATATGATATTACATGATAATATTTTTATTTCCATGAAATGGATTTCATTTTTGTGTAATTATTGAAGTTTTATACAGTGATCATGAAACAACTGATCTATTTTCCCAATTAAATGATTTTAAATAACTGTAATTAGGTGGGGGTGTAGAGATTATTATTTATCTTTCCTTTATGAATCATAGAAAAGAAGTTCATATTCCATTTCTAAAAGGGATGGGTATTAGTGTCACCTTCATGAAATGATTTGTGTATGTTCATAGAGATACTATATCACAAGGTTTATTTTTTTCGTGAGGATAAATAAGGGGTTGAAATAAAATGAGACATAATTCTTATTGAGGAGATTCAATCCGGTATAGACTTTCGTGGCTTCTATTTGATTTTTCATGTAGTAAATATTATAGTGGCCCTATATTGGGAAGCAATCATATTTTATAATAGAAATAATGTTTTATGATAATCTAGTGGGATCTTGTTTTGATCAGATACATTGGTTTTCACCAGGAAATATATATATATATATATCATGATATGGTAAATATATATACATATATATATATATATATATTCGATAATTCATTTTTAATGAGATTTCTGGTTCCTGATTAAAAGGATATACATGAAAAGATCTACTAGGGTCTCAAACTAAGAATGTATCTATATTTTTGATTCACCAATATTTTAAATAGATTTTTTATTGTCCAACTATGGATCTTGTACATTCAATTATTTTTTAATAAATACTGGTAACCAATCAATAATTATTCAATTTGTTCATTGATTCCATTTTTATATTATATGTTATATGGAATGGACATTTATTACTGTCAATGATATTTAATTAATGAGTGGATACAAGAAAATTATATAATGGGAATTGATAAATGAGTATTTTTACAATAATTTATTATTATTCATGGATTATAGTAAAATCATAATTTGTTTTTATGTGTTGTGACATGAGTAGTTTATAATATTCCTTATTAAATAAATGATATAAATAGTTTAATAATGTGAAGAACCCATGGTGGTAGATGCTTGTACATCAGGAAAAATTAATGTATTAATCATTGATTTTTCTTTATTTTAATGTAATTATCATTGTTTTTTCTATTCTCGTATCTTGATAGTTGAGATTCTATGTTTATATTGGAAGATATATTTAAAATTAATATATATTTTATATATAATTATAAATAAATTGATTTTATTTATTTTTTGAGTTAAATACAATTTTTAATTAAATAAACAACATAATTGGACTTTAATTCCCCTCTCTATATCCTTTTATCTTTCATTTTTCTTTCTAGAGTCAGTAAAATTATAATTTAGCTCAGTTCAGTTTTCTGTTCATTTTCCCTAAAATTTGGTGGGGTTCTAACATTTGGTTTTCAATTTTCACTACTATTCAGTATTTCTTACAAGATTAACCCCAAAAATTCAATATTCAACCTTATAGTTACTATATTTCATTTTATTAAATAATAACTTACAAATCTAATATTCCATCAAATATTACAACACTGGATGGACTTGTGGCCACTTGAGAACAGAGGCTAATGAAAAAAAATTATATTTAATAGGAGACTATCTAACCCTAATAACACCCCAAGACCTTATAATATTTCCCATTTATAATAAATTTTATTTTTTAATATATCATTAAATTGAAACAACGATGAGTTAGTTTGCGTTGTATACAATAATGGATTTGTTTGATAGCATGCATTACACATAAGTTAGAGTTTTAAGATATTATATTTAGAATGAAAAATATAACATATCCATTAAATTGTCTTCTACGAATAGGATTAATTAACTTTTGAAAATATATTGAATAAATTTGTTATGATCTAATTATTAATGATAATAAATACCAAATAATTAGAAAGGAAATGTTTTTATAGGTAACTATTTTAATTCAACAATGGTTATTTATCTAATTAATTTAAATTAAATACTATTAGTGAATTATATTAACGGAATTTATATATTATATTTTCATTACTATTTTTATTCTTTAATAAATTATATTTTATAAGAATATGAAAATAAAAAAATCAAAATTTACACATAATATGATGTATTTTTCTAAAACAAATATTTCCCAAGTTTTAATGGAGAACTTCACCTGTAAATAAAATTTTAAATTCTGTTCATTTTTATTTCAAAAAATGAACTTAATTTGTGGAATATTAATGAAAAAAATATCATAGGGTGATATTTTGGTATTGTTATGAGATGTTTTTTTGATGATTAGTAAAAATATTGAATTTCATTGAAACCCAACATTTAATATAAATAATTAATAATCATAAAATACATATTAAATTACTTATAATGTTAAATTATATAATTAATAAATACATTAATCCCAATAAGGTCATTTTAATCAATTTTTAGTGAATTTAGATACGAAATATTTCAAAATTGTGAACATTTTCACTTTAAAAACCCTCTTTGTCATCATGTCTGTAGGATATATTTGAAATTAAATTCTATCTTATTTTTGTGATGAACATGGAAAATTTTCATTATTAATTTGAATTATCTTAATTTATATTATATAATATTTTAACATAATTTTAACCAAAGTGAATAATTAAAATAATACATGTTAATCACAAGGGTTAAGGTAAAAATGAGTTTATTGAGTTGTTAATCTTAACACATAATGTGTGGGAATGACCCAAAAAAATTATGAAACCCATTATATGAATTTATATTTTCCACATACCCTATTTATTGGATATTAGTTCATTATTATTGTCACATTAGGTAAATTATACCTCCTAATATTGTTCAATTTTTGTATTTATAATAATGATAGTCCTCCACCACATTAAAATTCCACTCACTCTCATAACTGATTTACACATAAAATCAATTTGGATAATAAAAAATCTACTAATTAACATTCTAAAATTCCACCCATTACCATATAAGCCTTAATTTGTGAATGAATCCAACAAAGGAGGGCATTTTGTGTTAACCATTAGGATTTTCCCAAAGAAGAGGCAACAAACAGGAATGTTCATGTTTGATTTATTTCTTTCTCCACTAGCTTAAATTAATATTATAAAAAAATATATTTAAAAACCAAATTATCCTAAGTATTTTGATAATTATTTATGTTACGAGAATAATCTACACCCACAAACTCAACCATAAAATGTATTAGGAAATCATTGTTTAGGTGTACAATAGACTACAGCCTTGTGAACCGATGTATTTCATTTTTCCATTACAACATTTCAATGAACCGAATGTGATGGAAATACTCTTTATATATTATATCATTAAATTTTATGATGTATTTATGCTTATATAAATATTACATAATAGTTACCTTCAAGATTTTCATTTTTTGGAAATATGATATAGTCATGCATGTGTACGATGGGCTCCCGCATCGTGAAGTGATAAAATTTGTTAGATATTTTAATGGAATTTATTAAAGATATTTTTATTAATAAAATGTGGATTATATGACATAATTATATTAATTTAATGATAATATACATATATATTATATACATTTTTTTAATTTATCATGAAAATGACACATGCGTTCATTCTTATATATGAAGTACCATCTCCAGGAACAATACATTTCATTTTTATGAATAAATTTTTTAAATTACTCTAAATACATATATGATGAATATATATGATATTTAAATCATGATTTACATTCTAATGATGATAAAATTATGATCTATTTATGTTAAACAAAAAATTACTTGTCAATACAATAAAAAAATAAGGCAATTAAAACACAAAACATTATAAATAGTAAAATATTATTAACAAAAAGGGAATAATATATTATAAAATAATTATATATTATATTATAAATGTTAATATGGATATTTTTTGAGTTAATAAAATCAATAAAATCAATATATATGATGTTAAAGGGTGTTCAAGAAAAAATAATTGTAAGGTAATACATTTCATCCCAATTTACATTATATTGAAATTTATTTGTTAGTATGCAGCAACATATTTTTATGGTGTGTATATACATACCATTTGAAATGTAAAATTATTATACATACTTAATGGTATTATGTAATCCTATTTGAATTATTTTATGTAGTGTGTTTTTTATTTGATAATTACCACATTGTAATTGTCATTATATAATCTCATTTTCATTTGGGATTGTTAACATTATCTTAAATACTAAATTTATTGAAATTATATTTCACTGGAAATTAAATATACCATGACCACATATATATTCCAGATTGGTGGATATTATTATTTCTTAAACCATATACCATGTTTAAAAACACTGTTTACATTTAATGAATTGGATTAATTGGGGAACTGTTGATAAATATGTGTCCTTACTAAACAAGGATATTTGATAAGGAATATTATTTAGGAATAAAAAATATTATGAAATTCATGAGTACTTCTTTGGAATAGTTTGATATGGGCTAGAGTCCATTAAAATTAACTCCCTCAATGCTTTAGTAGAATCATGAGATGAATTAGTTAGACAAATCAGATGGGTTTTTACATGTTATGTTTTAAACTATATTGTGAATGGACTTGATAGTGAGGGTTCACATGCCTAATAAACATGATATACTTTAGTTTAGAATTTCCTTCACTGAAAATTTATTTATAATTATTATAAATGGTTTTTTACATTATTTATATATGTACTTCATACTCGTATTATTGATTAATTGTAATGTGATTCAGTTATTTACCATTCTGTATTGACTATTCAACATCCAGAAATCTATGTGTTATGTGTGTTTAGTTATCTACCCTTCCATTTTAATTATGACCATTGATTCGTGATATATTCAATTTTACATTGCTCAAAATTATAATTTTATATCAACCTCATTTTTATCATTTCCCTAGGATATGACGAGGAATCCGATGAATGAGTTTTCAGGGATGCTGAGATTTTTATTTTTTTACGTATTATAAATCATTTTCTATTCCCAATATAAAATGAGCACCATATATGTAATCTAGTTTTCTAAAATTATTAAATGGTATAGTCCTTTTGGATTTTTATATTGTATATATCCCAATGTAATAATGTATGGAACTGGCATCATCTTACTATGGTTAGGTTCATTATAGTCGGAATCACATTAGATTTAGTAGAAAACATAGAAACTAAATTTACAAAAAATTATATTAGGGAACGTAAACCTATGATGATATTTGTGGATATGTGTAGAATAGAATCCTATAATTTTATTAAGGTAGACATTATATGGTTCTTCATAGTAACAGATCATTGTATCTATACTACAAGTTAACATGGTTTCAGTAAAAATGTATGAAGGGGTAAAAAATCTACAAACGGTGCATTGCGATTGACTAGAGCATAACCTAGTAAAGTCACCGGGCCTTACTGTGCACCTAGTTTGACACTCCTAAGTGATACTAACAATATAATTCAAATTTTCAATACCAACTAATATAAATTATTTGAAAGTATTGATATCCACAACGAAACAAATGTGCATGATTATGATTTTGATAATGGAAAAAAATTTACTTTCTGTTTAGCCCTATATTTGGAACTATACATTATGATTTAAAATTAATAATTTGATGATATAATCTAGTATATTTATTTTTTTATAAATGGAACCTAGAATGAATAATGGAATCAATAATCATAGAAAATGTTGATATTTCCCTACTTAGAGAACAAATACACCTTGTGTTGGAACATAAAAAATTGTGGCATACAATAGGACATCATAATCTGGATATTAAAAATTACATTTCCTAGATAGTGAACCATGTTCCAAAAAAAAGTATCATATGTTGGATCACTTTATATGACACAATTCCCCATAATTTTAGTTGGAATAATAATTCAATTATAGATTATAATCATATCATTTATTTTGATATGATATTTTTGTAATTGGGATGTAGTGATATCAAAAAGGTTACACTTACAGTGTATTGTCTCCAAAAAAAATTCTAATAAATTTTGGTAATTTATCATGAATAAAATATATAAATAATAAATATAAATCATGTAGTAGAAAGCTATAAAAATATTATATTCTATAAATATTTCTCTCCTCATAAAAAAATGAGATGAATGGAAAGTTACATAGAAAAAATAAAAATGAAGAAGAAAGTGTCATGGATTATGAATCTACCATTACAAGGCAATCTTGGTATGCTTCATATTACATAGATATAACAGAGTTCATGACTAAACACATCTTTGATGGACTTAATTCATGTATATAAATGGTGATGTACTTTCACTTTCATTAATTTTCATCATATGAAAATAATATTTAATGTTACATAAAAATAATGAATAAATACTATAGATCATATATATTAAGGAGAAACAAAGAGAAGGTGAGGTCATCTAAAAACCATAAAAAATAAATTCATCTAACTAGAAGACGAAGAGGATTAAATTCCCACTATGTGAGAACTCTAGAAAGAAACTTCTTCTGAAATACAGAAAGGGTCTGCAAAAATTTAAAAAAGTTGGTAAAAAAGACAATATGTTAAATAATGAAATTGGATGAATGAAAAATTTGATATTTAGTGTTAAAACTGCAAGGATATGGGGAACTATGTAAACAAATTCTCCATGTGTCAGGGGAATCTATGATCAAGGTATCCAAGGGGACATGTTGAAGATAATGTGATCACTACAACTAATGTATAAGTACCAAATGATGTGGTAGAAGGTATATTAACCCTACGTCGAAATTTATCCAATGATTTACATTATTTTTTATCATCGCACACTTATATATAAAGAAATATTTTTCTAAAAAAATTATTCATTATAAATTTTATTTAATAATTTAGTTTTTAGTGAAAACTCTTAAGGGAAGTAACATTTCATGAAGGATGAGTGGGGAAGTCCATATTATGAAAAATTAACGTGCTTTATTTGGTGACCTTATTATCATTCTTGTTTAATAATTTATATAATTATCAGTAAGTACATTCTCTCAAAATATTATTAGAAAATCTAATATAAGAAGAATGAAATTATGAATTGTGAGGAAGATGTAGAAATCATTATATTTAGATAAGAGACTTTATCATCTGGATCTTATCATTGTCAAACCATAGTGCCCATAATGAATGAAAATAATGTGGAATATGAGTAAAAAAACTCAATGGATGAAGAAGTTAATAATCCCATTGATGATGTACCTATTGTACAATAATACATTAATGTATTTCTTTTGAAATTTCCTCGACATCCTCGAAGTCATGTATTTGAATTTTCCGTTGATGTAATCACTAATTTAAGACCAATATCAATAACTTGATATATATAATTTCATCAAAGGAATTAATGTAGTTGAAGAAACAACTGGAAGACTTATGTAATGATAGATTCATTTTATCTACTATTTTAAAATGGGGTTCCACTATTCTCATCATTTCATATAAAGATAGATCCCTAGGGTTTTCACTAATTATAGGGATATCAATTCTTTTACAATAATGAACAATTATCCTCTACCTCACAATGATGACCTATTTGATCATCTTTACCATGAACTATATTTTTCAATGACTATTCATCATTCTAGGTATCCTAAATTGAGAGTAAATAATGAATAAATTCTAAAAACTACTTTTCAAATGAGTAATGGAAGTTACGAGTTTACAGTAATTCCATTTGGATTGACTTATGAACCCACTTTTTATATGGATCTAATGTATAGAGTATTTAAGGAATATCTTAATTATTTTGTAGTTATATTCATTGATGAAATTGTATTATATAATAATGGCTTACTAGATCATGAGTGCCACTTATATACTTGTCTAAAGATAAATAAAATAATAGATCTATATGGGAAAATTAGTATGTGTGATTCCTAGCATTTGGATATTACATTTCTTTTTCGTATTATGTGGCAAATGGAATCTTAGTTGATCTTCAAGGGACAATGGAATTAATAGAATATAAAACACTAAGGAAAATAACTACGGTATATAGATTTATTAGTTTATAAGGTTATTAATTATTATTTTTTAATGTTTTTTATACTGGCTAGCCTTTTATCCAAGATTACATGAAAATGGGTAATGTTTGTTTGGATGATGTAATGTGAATATTGTTTTTATATACTAAAGTGTATATTGGTCGATGCTTAATTTCGACTCTACCATCTTGAGGTGATGTGTTTGTGAAATATAGGGACGAATCATAAAAGGTATTGGTAATATCCAGAGGAAAAATGATAAACTTATTTCATATGGAATAAGCCATATAATGAATCAGGAATAAAACTACCCAACCAATGATCTTTATTTTGTAGTGGTGATATTTTTTTTAATATATGGTGACATTATCACTTTGGTGAAAGAGTTGATATATACACATAAAATAAAATCTTGGGGAAGTTTTTATATACAATGATATAAATATGGGGAAACAGAACTGGCTTGTACTACCCAAGGATTATGATTTCTCAATACACTACAACCTAGGAAATTAAAAAATGTTATAAAATTCCCTAAGTAGGAAGCATCAGGGATGAATCCGCAAAAATAATGATTAATAGGGATCCTATGTTCATGGATCTGATAAGGATGAATATGGGAGTTACTATAGAAGGGGAGATATCAATAATTTATCTAACTATTTCTAAACCATATTTATTATTGAAGATAAAATATTTTCAATTTTATGATGAGAACATTTAGATGAAATTCAAATTGGTGAATAATTGGAAATTAAAGGACATCATTGACAATGATGTTTTTCTAATATCTGGATATTGATTATGTGTTCTGTCTATACGTAATCTAAAAATTTAACTATTGGATGACACTCATAGCTCAAATTTCTCTATATACCTTGGTAGAATAATTATGTATATAGATTTGATGGAACATTTTTGTGGTAATAAATGATGTTGAAAATTTATAAATATATTTCTTGATGTTGGTTTTTTCAATACGATAAAGTATTGAGGTAACATTCTTGATGACTCATGAATCCTATTCAATTACTCTATGTAAATCGGATGATATTACTATGTAATTGTTCAATGAACTATATAAGAAACCAAGAAATAATGATTCAATATGGGTTATCATTAATCACCTAACCAAATCATCACATTTTCATTACATAAGAGAAGCTTCAACTATTGCGCCCCTAGTAATGCTCTATATTAATGATGTCATGGGACATCATGGTGCCCAGTGTCATTTTTTCTTATCAAGACCCCTACTTTACAATAAAATTATGAAGGTGTCTTTATAATACTGTTGATTCTCATCATCATTTGACAAATTCCTACCATTCTCATATTGATGAACAATTATAAAGTTATTCTATAGGAAACACAATATGTAGATTGAAATATAAAAATTATAGGATATTTTTAATATGAATTACCCTCTTATATTTAGAAGGTAATATGCATGAAATTTCAGGGATGAATTTTAAATAAGAGTGAAGATTGTAACACCCCAAGAATATAAAATATTTTATATTTAGAATAATATTAATTTTGATGATAGATCTTGAAATTCACACAACACAGAGTCAGTTTTCATTGCTTGAAATAACTAATTTCATGGATAGTTTTCATTTTACAAGATACCATGTTTAAGAAAATACTATTTAAATTTAAAATTACCCCATATACATTACAATTTATTGTTATTAATAGAATTTACGAAATTATTAAAATATAATTTAATTCATTAGTTGACAATTAATAAGAAATGAAATTAAAAACCAATTTATTATAACAAATTTTTATAAAGATCAATTTTTATGTGCCTAATAGAAATTTATCATAATAAATTAAATTAGCTACTATTAGTTAGTGATAATAATAAAATCAATATATTATATATTTGATCAACTGGTTTTACATTAATCTAATAGATTTTATATGAATTAGATAAGAATAATGTAATCTTTATTTATAAAAGGTGTATTTTTATAAATATAAATTTTTCAGACTTCAAATGGATAAAATATTTTAAAAATAAATTTAAAATATTTATTAATTTATCTTGAACAAATAAAATAAAATTTTAAAGTGGAATATTACATTTTTATTTAGTTTATGTTATGGTATTTTTTAAGATTCATCAATTTTTGATGAATAGTTCAAAATTTTGAATTTAATTGAAAACTAACATTTCACCTAAATATTTTATATTTTCAAAATATGTTTTAAATTGGTATTAAAGATAAATTACCAGATTTATAAACCCATTATGTTAATTTAGGTCATTTCAATAAATATCATAATTAATTTTGATATAAAAACATTTCATTATTTTGATCTTTTTTACATTAAAAACCTGCATTGTCATCCCATATATGGGATAATTTTTAAATTAAATTATTTGACTTATGTGAGTATAATTAAGAAAAAATATTTCTCAATTTATAATCATAATAATTTATAATTTTTAATATGGTGAACATAATCTTGGACACATGTTATTTGATAAATTAGTTAACGGTGATCACATCGATGAAGGTAAAAATTATTTTTCTTAGTGGTTAATATTAAACGTTAAGGTGTGAAAATGAACGTAAACCTATCAAAAACCCATTGTAAGGCCATATTTTGACCTTATATAAATTTTATAAAAATTGGGTCATTATTGGAGTCTAATTAGCTAAGGGAGACCTTGAATTAGTGTTTACTTTTGGTATTAACATGAATGCCACTCTTCCACTATAAAAGGGAACACACCCCCCTCACATATTAACACATCCGAAGAAATATAACTCATCCTTACCATGCACAATTCACTTAAAAACGATCCTAGCCTCTATTTAGATGCATTAATTTGGGAAGAATGTAATCTAAGGATGGTCTTTCGTGAAAACCAATAGGATTAACTGAATGAAGATAAAACATTCAACAAAATGCATCTTTTTTTATTTCTCCAACCCTAAAATGTTTTCATAAATGATTATATAAGATACCCAAAAAAATAATTATGGAATTTTTTTATTTTATGTGTACTACCAACACAAACACTTTATTCTATAAAATCCATTATGATATCATCATTCATGTGTATAAAAAAATTCCTCACAAACTAAAGTCATTTCTTCAATTACTATCTTTCAAGGTTGTGGATAATGAGAGAAATGGTTTTTATAAATAATTTTTACAATATGAAGGATTTATTTATTATTTTATATTTATTATATATCACCTAACTTCATGAATTCCATTTTCTGGGAATACGATACTGTCGTTTATTTACCGAGGACTATAGCCTCACAATGTTTTGTGAATCATGCACACATTACATAGACACATATAATGAAGGTTTTATGAAAGATATGTGATATATATGACCTAAATAGGACAATATAATGACAATATAAAAATATATCATTTAATTTGTTTAAATTTTACACAACTAGAAAATGGAAGTAGCATTAATGTGGATATACCACATTCAGTCACCAGGAACAATGTATCTTAGTTCGTATCACTAAATTTTATAGATTTTCATAAATAAATATATACTTATTATATATAATATTTTCATAATTATTTACATTATATTGGGAAAACAATGAAATATTAGAAAAAAACAAGTCATAATATCTTTTAAAAGAATAATATATGATATTTAAACTATTAATATGTTTCTGGTTTAATTTATTGACAAGATTAAAACCAATATATTGGAGGTTAAATACAATTCAACAAAAAGAGTGTGTAAAGTAAGGGATTTCATATCAATTTACATTCCACAGAGGCTTATTAGTTAGTATGAACTAATTTATTTTTATGTGTTGTATGTACTTCTTATTTTACATTTAAAATCATGATTAATATTTCTGTGTATTTTGGGTTCTAATTTATATTATTTCATACAAGGTAATTTTTCATGAAAATTTGAAAAGTGTTAATAGTTTTTATATTAGCCATTCTTTATTGTTAACTTTATTTTAAAATAATGACATTATAATAATTAATTTTCTCTGTACATTACATTTCAACTAAATATCAATATTATTTTATAGTGTATATTATTATTTCCTAAGATATATATGATTTTTATATATGATGTTAATGTCAAAAAATATTGATTAAACAGAGAAATGACTATAAATATGCATCCTTTAGTCAGTACACATATTTTACAGGGCACATTTTTTAATTAAAAAAAATTATTTAATAAATGAGGAATTCATCAGACTATTATGACAAGCATTGTGACCATTTAATATAATCCCATATATTCCCCAGTAGTCTCATAATTGAATTAATTTTCCAAATCAGTTGGGGTTATGCCCGATATGTTTTAAATAGAATTTTGAAGGGTTTTGATGGTAAAGGTTCCATGTGAATGGGATAAAAGATTTCCAATATTTAATAATTTGTTTCATTGAATATTCAGTTATTATTATTATTATCTATGAGATTTTTTCAATGAAATTATACGTGGATGCATTTCATTCTTGACTGAAAATTAACTTTTTTATTGTCAAACCACTTTTATGTGAAATGTGATAAACCCTAAGGTCTAGTAATATATCTTTAATAAACCAAGACAAAAAATAAACCATGATATGACTCTCTCCAGATACTACTTTGTGGAAAAAACCTTCTCCAATGGATGACCACTAGGCTAACTGTCCCACACGTGTGCGAGAACAAAACTGAGGGAAAATACATTCCCTCTCAGATATACAAATCCAAAATGGAATGAAATATTCAAGGCTTAATGCTCAGAACCCCATCTGAGGAAGATCCACAAAAGGAAGGATACATCACACCAGGATCACTTTAATAGACACACAAATTACTAGACTACATGATGATTGAAAGGGAATTAGATTTTATAAAATAATTATATATGTTATTATAAATATTAATATAGTTCTGTTTAGAGATATCAAATATAATAAAATCAATATACATGTGGTTAAATTGTGTTCAACTAAAATGGATTTTAAGGTCATATATTTCATCTCAATTTAAAATATATTGAGAGTTATTTTTTATTACAAACCAATTGATTTTATGTGGTGTATATACTTACCCCTAGAAATTTTAAATAATTATTCATACTTAATGGTATTAAGGATTCATATATGAATTATATCATGTAGTATGTTTTTGATTTGATTATTACTAAGTATTAATTATTATTATATAATCTCATTTTCTTTTTTTATTGTTTACTTTATCTTATATATTCAATTTGTTGTAATTATATTTCATTGAAAATTAAATTTTGCAATAAATATATATATTTATGATTAATATATATTATTATTCCCTAAACCATATACCATGATTACATACACTTTTTACATTTAATGAATTTGTTTAATTGGGGAACTGTTGTTAAATATGTTTCCTTACTGAAAAAGGATATTGGATAAGGAATATTGTTTATGAATTAAAATTATTATTAAATATAGGAGGATTTCTATGGAATAATATGATATTGGTTAGAGGACATTTAAATTAATACCCTTAATGATTAGGAAGACTCATGAGATGAATTAGTTAGAAAAAACAGATGGGTTTCTACATGAAATGTTTTAAACTATATTGTTAAAGGTCTTGATAATAATGAAAAGTATATATTACATATTGGTTCAAAAGTTTTTACATTAAACTAATGGATTTGATATGCATTGTATACGATGAATTAAATCTTGATATATAACAACATGTATTTTTATAAATGAAAACTTTTCATACTTTTAATGGAAAAAATATTTTAAAAATAAACTTAAAAAATTTATAAATTTTTTTCGAAAAAATAAAATTCATTTTTAATGCGGGATTTCATAATTATTATTGGGATAACTTTTGGTATTTTTCTAATAGGATTCATTTTTTAGGAATAGTTTAAAATTATGAATTTAATTGAAAAGTGACATTTCACCTAAATATTTTATATTGTCAAATTATATATTAAATTGATATTAAGGATAAATTACAATAATTATAAACCCATTAAGTAAATGCAGGTCATTTCAATAAATTTCATATTATATTTTGATATAAAAAAATTTCATGATTTTGAGCTTTTTTTACATTAAAAACCGGCATTTTCATCCTGTATTTGGGATAATTTTTAAATTAAATTAATCCACTAATGTGAGATGAATTTAGAAAACTATATTCTAGATTTAAAATCATAATAATTTTTAATTTTTGACATGGTAATCATAATTTTGGACACATGTTATTTGATAATATAGTTAACCGTGATAACATTAATGAAGGTAAAAATGAGTTTACTTAGTGGTTAATATTATATGATAAGGTGTAGAAATGACCGTAAACCTATGAAAAAACCAATGTATGGCCATCTTTCAACCTTCTATAATTTTTATAGAAAAAGGGTCTTTATTGGTGTCATATTAGTTAATGGAGACCTCGAATTAGTGTTTACTTTGGGTATTTACAAGAATGACACTATAACGCCCCCGAATGATAAAGTGTTAAATGACTAGATGAAATGACTCATGTCAACAAGGTGGACCTTCTTTTTCAGGATACCACATGATTAAAACTCCACAGTTAAGCGTGCTTAGTTTGGAGTAGTGATCATGATGGTGACCTTCTGGGAAGATTCCCAGGTTGTGTGTGAGGGACGGCAATACCCACTAGAAAGGACATGTGTTGGCCTATGGGGACTACCAATAGTTAGATGACCCATTCATGACCCATGGTGCGCCCTAGGGTGTGCACCACGTGTCTGCGGGGAAACTGGTGGTACCTGGTAGGCTAGGACTCGACGACCATGTTATGGTGAGGTGTCTATGCTCTCACCAGCACCCATTTGTCACATTTGCTATCAGAGGTGGTACATAGCCTTATGTGTGGTGCACTACCTGGGTTGAGATATAGGGTCCACAATGCGGAAGTTGTTCTCTAAATGGGGAGGGGGTGATTTTTACACCCCCGAATTATAAAGGGTTTAATAACAAGATGATATGACTCATTTCAACAAGTTTCACATTCCATTTTGGGAGCCTTCATTATTAGAACTCCACATTTAACCGTAATTGTCTTGGATTAGTGATTGAGATGGGTGAGATTATGGAAAGATGCCCAAGGTGTGTGTGAGTGAGAACAAAGAACCCTAGAAGGGACATGTTTTGGCCTATGGGGACTATCAATAGTCAGATGACTCATTAAGGCACATGGGTGGGTCCCAGGGTTGGGACCACATGTCTACGGGGCAACTGGTTGTACCTGGCGGGCCAGGACTCGACGAACATGTTAAGGCAGGGTGTCTATGCTATCACTGGGACGTAGTTGTCACTGCCACTCTGCCACTCTAGAAAGGAACTCACCCCGTCACATATTCACACATCTCAAGAAATTTCACTCATCCTTTCCATGCCCAATTTACTTACAAACTATCCTACACTCATTCAGATGCATTAAATTTGATAGAAAGTAATCTAAGGATGTACTTTGGTGTAGACCAATAAGAGTTACCCAAAGAAGATGTAACATTCAACAACGTGATTCTTTTTCTTTATTTATCCTCCCCTAAATTCTTTTCATAAATGATTACATAATAATAAAAATAAACTAATAATTTTGATATTTTTTTATTTTATGTGTACTACCAACTCCCAAACATTCTTCAATCAAATGGGTTATGAGATCATCATTCTTGTGTATAGAGGACCATATCCTCACAAACTAATGTTATTTTTCTCCATTACATCCTTGAAAGGGTGGTAATAATGATGAAATTACTTTTTATAAATTATATTTACAATATAACGAATTTATTTATTCTTTTATTTTGATTAGGTATCACCCACCTTCATGTATTACATTTCGTGGGAATACGATAATGTTTCTTATGTATGGAGGACTATCACCTCACAAAGTGATGTGGATCATGAAAACATTACACGGATTCCATTAATGATGGTTTTATGAAAACTATGTTATATATATGACCTAAATTGGATTCAATGATTAAAATATAAAATATATAATTTTTTACTTTAACACAACTAGATAATTGAAGTAGCATTCATGTGAATGTACCACATTCAATCAGTAGGAAAGATCGATCTCATTTCATATCACTAAATTTTATATATTGTTATAAATAAATATATACTTAATATATATAATAATTTCATAATTATTTATAATATATAGGGAAAATAATGAAAGATTAGAAAATAACAATTCATAATATTTTTAAAAGAATAATATATGATATTATAAATATTAATATGTTTCTTGTTTAATCTAATAACAAATATTAAAACCGATATATAGGAGTTCAAGTAGAATTCAACCAAAAGGGAGTGTAAAGTAAGGTATACCATATCAATATAAATTCCACTTATATTTATTAGTTAATATGAACCAATTTATTTTTATGTGATGTATTTACTTCCTCTTTTACATTTAAAATCATGACTAATATTTTCTGGTATTTTGGGTTCTAATTTATATTATTTCATACAAGATATTTTTACATGAAAATTAAAAGGTTTTTATAGTTTTGATGCAATCCCATTTTATTTTTTTATTGATATATTTATATTAAAATAATAACATTATTGTAATTAATTTTTATTTGACATTACATTTCTATTGAATATCCATATTATTTTGTAATGTAAATTATTATTTCATAAACGATATATCATTTTTACATATGGTGTTATGTTTAAAAATATCGATAAACCAGAGAAATGAATATAAATATGAATCCTTTACTCAATAAAAATATTTAAGAGGGCATAGTTTTTACTTAAAAAAATTATTAAATAAATGAGGAATTAAATGGGCTATTATGACATGCATTAGGACCATCTAATTTAATCCCATATATGCATCGTTAATCTCATGATTGAAATTAACTGTCCAAATCAGTTGGGTTTCTGCCCGGTATGTTTTAAAATGCCTTTTGATGTTTTTTGACGGTAAAGGATTTATGTGAATCGGATAAAAGATTTCCAATATTTAAGAATTTATTTCATTGAAAATCTAGTTATTATTATTATTATCCATGAGATTTTTTCAATGAAATTATTTGGAGATGCATTTCATTATTGACTGAGAATTATCTTTTTTTATCAAAACACTTTGAAGGGAAAAGTGAAAAACTGTAAGGTGAAACAATACAACGTAAATAAACCAAACCAAAATAAATAAAAAAAAACAGGATCTAACTCTCCCAAGAAACCACCTTGTGTCAACAAACCCTCACTAATGCATGACTACTAGGCTAACTGTCCCACACGAGTGCAGGCACAGTATTGATGGAAAAGCTATTCCCTCTCTGAAATCCAAATCCAAAGGGCATGAAAAGGTGAAGGCTTCATGCTCCGAACCCCATCTGTGGAAGATCCATGAAAGGGGAGGTTTCATCACACCAAAATCAATTCAATAGACTCACAAATAACAAGACCAGAACCTGACTAAAACCATACCATCAAACATCCCAAAAAAAAACAACCACCAGTAAATTAACTATAGTGATTGAAGGGAAATGTAGTATTACCAGATTTATTTTACCTAAATAGTTTCCATGAAATAGATATTACCTATATTCTAGGTGTCTCCATCAACTTACTTTCAAAATCAATGGAAATTAGGTCCCTTAACTATATATATTATTCAATGATAATTGTCCATTTTTTGAAACTTCCAACAAGAAATAGTTCATGGTCATCCACCCAAGCCTATTGTTCCTCATTAGGGGTCTCCCTCAAAGGCCACCTCATCATTTTGGCTACCACTTCTTCAGAAGAATTAACAAGAAAGTCCTACTCTACAAAATCTTCCTCAGGGTATAAAAGTAGTTCTAGGGATTTCACTCCATAGACCGCTGATAACTGATGACTCACCGCCTCAGTATCATGTATTTTTGAGTTAACATTCCTAGTAGATCTGGTGTCTAGTGGAGGTGGTAAGGATGAGTAGTCCTTCCCACCCTTCCTCCATCTATGAGTCCTATTACTCTTCAGGTTTGACACTTCGTCTTCCGAATGTCTGTGTTCATCCCCAATGCACTCCTTCCCACATTCCCTGACTTCCTCCAATGAGTTAGTAGGGTAAGTAATCGAGTCTTACTCAACAAGCCCTTTATATTTTTTGATCAAAGGGGCTGATATCTGGTACTTGGAAGCACGACCCCATGTATTCCAATCACAAGAATGGTAATCCACATTTGAAGAAGGACCCTAAAACTACTTCACCAATACACGACTAACCAATCCATCTACTATCTACACTACTACATTAGGATTTTCTGTCTCTTATATTCCCACATGAACCCTATCCAACTTAACTAGACAATCCTTCCTCACACGAAATTATGATAGAGGTTTGTCTAGGTCTAGCCTCAATCTACAGAAAACAAGAGAAACCGTCAGATTGGGTTAAGGTGCAAAGGCCTTCTTCAGGCTATACCCTGCCTCAATTTCTGTCTCGCGAGTCACTGGACTACCAACAGACATCTCCTTCATTTGAAATCTACCAAAGGGACCCCACCACTTTTTCTTCCACCATAGTATTTTTTTTCTCCAGTATCGCTACCTCCCCCTTCATCTCGTGCTCCTTCCCTCGATCATTGGCCCTTCTCAAATTAAACTGAACACTACGATAGAAGTCCAGCGAGAGACCTAAGCGCTTCCATCCAGAACAGATATCCATCCAATTTTCATATACCACAAATTTCTTGTAGTGGTATTTGTCACCCACCGTGATCCAGACATACTCGAACGTAACCATTGACACATCCAATTCAACACAGACAAATAGATTGATAGGGTGGAAAAGATCTTCTATTCGACTATCTGAAGACATGTACATACAGATCAATTTCCCTATCTTACGCATTACTGAAGGATTTTGAAATGGCCTGGGAAGATTTGGAATTCTTAGCCTATTCCTCATAGTTGGAGGATCATTCATTAGATTCCAATCAAAGGACCACTAAAATTGGAATAATCTAAAACCGTTTATGTCGTGAGATGAACATGACCAGGCCTTGATTACATCAGCCTCTAAGGAGAAAGGTATAAATATTTTTCAATTATCAAACATCCCCACCATTTCGGTGCCTTGTAAATCCCAAGAGTTGAAGTCGTGCCTATCGAACGAGTCCACTGGAGGTTTTCATTGATAAAACCTAGAAAATAATGTATTCTTCAGAAGATATTAATATTAAATGAACTCTACCTATGATAACTGAAGGATAGGAAACCCATCAAGCAGATTCGACATATTTGGTACAAGAAAAACATGAGGGAATGAATGAAGTAAATTCGACTTCATAAAGGGGGTGAATGAAGATTCCTCCCATTTTTTGGACAATGATCCCCCCCTCACATTAGTGGGTGAGGAGACGATGCAGAGGCTGCTGCCATCCTAGAGAGGAGAGACCATGCATAGGGTTCCTCACAAATCCTACATAGGTACACTTTAAAAGGTGAATTTATGTGTCTTGTTAATATATTGATGTGTATTTTCCGTTATTTATATTTCCATATTTATTATTCCTTATCAATATATTTATGTTCCTTTTGAATTATTTACCTAACTTACCCTATTGATCATGATTATTGAATCGTGATAACATCCTCTATACCTATCATCTCAGTGAAATTGAGCACACACTTACATTATTTCATTTCCCCAAGATATGCAGAGGAATATTTTGAATGAGTTTTAAATTATGATGAGGATTTTTATTTTCAAGAATTACTTTTCATTTTTTATTCCTAATTTAAAATGGGTATTTTGATGTATTTTTAAAAAAAATAAAAACATCTCAATTCTTTTGGATTTGAATCATGTATTCATGCCAAATTAATAATGTATGGGACCAACACCATATTACTAGGACTGGGGTCATTAAAACTATAATTTTGATCATTATCTGATTGAAATAGTAAATACTATTCTTTTTACCCTCACTATTCTTATGAAAAATGGCGTTCTAATTTTTAAATCGAGGTTGAAATATAATTGATATATTGTGTTCCCTTGTATAATTACCGTCAAAAGTAGTAGATGAAGAAAATAGTTAATGATTTTAGTTAATGCACTTTGTAATTATTAATCGCTCTAGTAGGTGGACCAATTCACCCTTATATTAAATATTGAGTAATATGTTCCCACTATATATCCATGAAAATATCATATATAGTCCTGGAATCATTTTAAACAACACATCCTTTAATAAATTATCAATCATATAATTTCAATGATGGTGTTAATATTCTCCTAGTAAAATTTTATACACCTATGTATTTTACAGTGATCCGAAGAATGATTACCTTGGTAACACTGAAGACATGGTTTTCGGGATCATCATCATATAATCAGTCTAAAAGATTAAAAAATTCTAATAATAACCAAATAGTTTTATATAATAGGTGGTATATAACAAATAAATCATCCAAAATCCCCACTTGTATCC
Organism: Viscum album; assembly: GCA_963277665.1. Classification (NCBI taxonomy): domain Eukaryota; kingdom Viridiplantae; phylum Streptophyta; class Magnoliopsida; order Santalales; family Viscaceae; genus Viscum; species Viscum album. The sequence goes on along the minus strand of OY728136.1, from coordinate 280,622,117 downwards.
TCTCAATAACTGGATGGAAGATGTGATGCATTTCTTTGGGGTTGGATGCTCCAATGAACTTCCATCCAAAGGTATTCACTATGTGGTATTTTATTCATGTAGTTTACCTGAATATAATGAAATTATCATCTTGATTGTCTATCCAGTTTTTTTATATCATTAGAACCATTCTATGATTTTGAGGGTCTAAAAGATATCATTTTCATTTATCAATTAGTATATGACATATAACGGGAATTCCTCAGCTGGGGTGTGGAGAAAAGGTCATTTAATCTGATATAAATTTTAATAAACCCATTATTCTCCCACACTGGTACGATTTTGGTTTTACACATAGGGTATTGGACCATCTTGACGTGTATTTATTATAATAGTTTGTTAACTTTAGCCTCAGTATTGAAAAGTGTAAAGTGTGAAATCATTTTGGTTCCAAAATATTTTTATGGTGATAAATTGGAAAACCAAAATTATAGATATATAGAAGAGAAATATTCCGTAAAATCTACTTATATTTCTACATGAATACATCAAAATGTTTTATTATGAATTCCACCTACTAATCTTGTTCAAAAATGGGATGCTGGCACTCATGAATTCAAGTGTTGGGTATTCCATGGTATCAAGATTTACTAGTATGACAACTATAATGGTGATGGAAAATATATCTTTAGTTATAAAATGTGTTTCATCCATGTTTACTCATCAATATCTGAAGGTATTTAAGAATTATTTAAAACCTTCAGAAAATGATGTTTGGATGTTGTATCATCATTTTTATTGGGTTATAATCCTCATATGTATTTTTCTGACCCTCATGTACTATGAAAAATGTATTGGAGGATTTGATGGCAGCTAATATTTACGAAACCACATATAATATCTTTTTTATGTTAAATAATTATGTATCCATATCCTTTCAATTTTACATACATTCTTCCCAATATGTATGTGTGATATTATGATAGATGTGAATAGGTATAACTCATCAAGGCATGATAGGAGAGTGATTCGTTGGATATGAAATCACTGGTTCCTCATATAAAAAGTATGATTCCTATTAGAATAGCTTCTCTAGAATGATGAAATGGTTTCTTATACCTTAGGGTTTTCATAAGTATTGGTCATTTCAATCCGAATAATAGTATTCAAGTAATCAGAGTGATATATCTACTTGATTTTCAACTCATCAGGCTTGTTCATAATCTCAGATCTATCAATTATGGGCTAATTTCCACTCCCTTAATAAGACCACTCATTAATGTAATTGATTTGGAAACAGTAAATGGTAGAATATTAATCATAAACCATGTTTACTCAATTATTGGGGATGTTTTTGAGGCATTCATGAGGTGAGAAGGGTCCAAATACATATTGGTGGAGATAGGGCATTCCTAATAAGTAATTTGAATGTGGTGTATTGTGATACTATAATGATCACGATATTGGATACCAAATCACCAAACCTAAAAATTATGATGATTTTATCTTGTGGATATCAATTTATCTTTTCATATCCACAAATATTCAAGTGGAATGGTGCAAGAAAGGTGAGGTAACATAGACCTACACTCTCAGATCCATTTCTGAAAAGAATTCATTATGCATTCAAATTGATACCAGAAGAGTTGAATAAAATGAAACAAATATATATTTGAAATATATAAAAATGAAATCTCACAAATGATATTAGAATCTATGATAACAAAGGATTTTTTTTGGATATTTTCAACAAAGAATTTTTATTATGGACATTTCAATGTAATAAAAGAACAGAAATTCAATTCTAGACTATGGATAGCTTATCATCATATAGATTTATTGGTAATAGAAAAAATTAAGAAGTGAGGTTAAATGATTTGTTTGGGAAAACATAACAATATATCATCAAGGGATAGATCATAATATATATGAAAACATGAAATTTGGATAATTATTTTTTAAAATTTATTTGGAAAAATAAATTCCATATATAAATTAGTATATAGGGTCAGATAATATCAAATTAAAGAACATGTGTCCTGTTATAACATTGTGACACAATACATATTATCCATCTATCATACCTATAGGACTATCACATAGAATTATGTGATGTTATTATGACATAATATAAAAGGGAATTATGGAAAAACCATAATCACATAGAAGCATGACATTGTGATAAAAATCAATCATTCCAACAAATTAAGTTATAGTAAAGTAAAAATTTTATTCATCAGGTTGTGAAAATACATGATGGCCATATAAAATATTATAAACATATATGATGTTCACAAATCATATTAAAATAGAGTCCCCACATAATATTGACAACGAACACTATTTTAACACATCATTTTGTGGAAAAATGTATATCCACCATCCTGTGAAAAAATTATAATAAAAATAAATCATAGTACTATCTTATCATAAATAAATAAAATTTAAATTCATTATAGTGAATTGAAAAACCCAGCACAACTCATAGATCTTGCAAACGAAACCCCTCAAATAATGATTATTTATACACATTAGTTTCAAAAAAATTCAATTAAATATCATATGAAGAATAACTCATGTAAATAAATTGTGTTTCATTATATATATGAATGATATTACATGAAATTACATCAATAGTTAGAATGATTATTCTCAAAAATTAAATACTTCATAAATGGAAATTTCATACGGGAATTTATAGGGATCTTCAAAAAAAATTGTTACATTTGATTTATATCACATTGAAGATGATGGTAATATTGAAGAGTATTTATAAATAGATATTCTATAGATAATTTAAATAATTTTGGAAAAATATTATGTTACAAGTCATATTAGAAATTATTTTTCAAGAAGATAACACGAAAAACCTTATAAACCCCAACCATAAAAGGAATCTCAATATTGGAAGCTTTAGAATGAAATAATATTTTCTTGAGTAATTTTGGAGTGGTATATAAATTATTTTTTTACGACAATTAATTCACATTGATATTTTTGAAATTACATTTTTGAATCCCACATTTAATAAAATTGTAATAAACTTCTATTTGAGAAGAGAAAAATTGAGTTATTAATATGTCTGGAAATAGTAAATATTTTAATTATAGAATAATAAAATAGGATATTGGGGGGAAGAATACTCATGTACTTGTTAGGGAAAGAGAATATTGGATTTCATTATAAATATATTATATTATTATTAGAAAAAATTATCATGTAAGAATATACGGATTTAAAATTCCAATTTACCCAATGAGAATGCCCATACCTCACCTCTCAACATCACTAAAATAGTATTAATCACTTTTATAATATATATAAAAAACCTATAACATATTTTAAAACCTTAGTTTTTCTTAATATTTTATATTTTTTAATAATTTTAATAATTTATTTTTCAACTATAATGTAGTTATTGTATATTCATCATCAATTGTAAGTAATTTTGATTATTTTTCATATGCTTTAAAATGATCATATTATTTCCCTTTAATAAAAAATGTCATAAATATTCCTATATTATCTACATTACACAAAGAGATTCCTTCTAACATATTTTATATTTCCAATTTCACTCCATGATAATTTTTGTCATGATTTTTGAATATAAAATTGTTGAAAAGATTGTTTCAATTATATAAATGTATATAAAGAGGTATATTACAAAAATTAATAAATATTTATTTCACATTCTGAATAAAAAAATTATTTACTAATTAATATAAATTCATAAAATTAATTATTTCTCCATAGTCATCCACTAAATAGATTTATAGCATGGTTTATATAGGTGGTTAAACTAACCCAAAAAATATCCTGTTATAAAAAAATGATATTTCTTATTATGAAGTGATTTTATTATATAAATATTATATAAGAATAATTATTATTTTTAGGTTTCATTTGTATTATAAATAATAATTATTAAAGATTCAAATAAGAGGATAATATATATGAAGTTATTACATAGAATTATGAAATCATTTTTAATTTTTGTATGCTTATTTTGGGTGGTTAAATTAATAGGTATGCCTAATTTTCAATATTTCAAATATTATTCATCATTACTAATATATATATATAATAAATTTAGAAATATCTATGTATGGTTGTGAGGGTAGACATGATACATCATTCCACAGAAGAACCATTAGGCACATTCCCATATGATGTTATTATTTTCAATAAAATTTTACAAGGATAGAAATTGGTTTATCATTTAATAAAGATAAAAATATAAAAAGTAAAATTTTGAATCATTGAATTATATATTATAAACATCCATATAGATTGTTTTTAGAAAATGAAAGATGACTCTTCAAAGATGTGGTAATCCATATGTACACAGGAATGATGATACAATTTTTCAACGGGTTATATAAGGATAAAATGATTATAATAGTATCATAATAATATATATTTATACTAATAATAATAATGTATTTAAATTATAATGTGTAATATATATTTTGAGTATAAAGATTGAATAAATTTGTAAGAATATATTAGTACTATAAATGAAAATTTTAACTTTCTCTTGGAGGTTCTTCTAGATCTGGAGGGTTTATGGATTTTTCTCAGATAATGTTGTTTACAAATTTAGGAGGGGACTCAGGGGAATGAAAATGGGAAGTTTTTCAACAAAAACTATAATTTTCATATTTACATAACGGTTCTTTGGTTGTTAATTTTTATAAACAAGTGGAGGGTATTTTTTCTAAAAATAGTAATCTAGAAGTTATTATTCCTGGCATATGAGTCCAAAATTAAAAAATAATAGAGCTTTCATAAGGATTGTGTTGTGAAAATTTATTAAAAAGTATTTTGTGTGTCTTTTTGAATAATTCATGTCATATTCTACTACGATTTAATAGTTACCATAATTTAAAATTACCATAATAATTTATTTATTGGTATCATATTTTATGGAGTAAAATAAAATGTTACCGTATAAAACATTTGAAAAAAATTATTTTAAATTTAAAAAATATTTTATCTAAAAAACATTTCATTATATGCAATATTTAATTTCTATATTAGTAAATATAATTTTTGAAAATCATTTTTAATGTATATTTTTTGAAAAAATATTTGTTTAGGATAAATTTTTCATTGTTACTGATTTTGTTTTTAAAATTAATTGGCTTATTAAAAAATATAATATTTTTTTGGATTTCAAATAAATTTAAAAGCTAATTCCACCATATTAATAAATTATTAAATGAAAAGACACAATGTAATATTTATATTAGAATAAAATACTACTTTAGTTGTGAAATGGTTATGCTGAGTTTATTGAATTCAAAATAGCATATTAAAACAAAAAATTTAAATAAATAAAAAAATTAGATTAAAATAAATGTTTTATAATTCCTTAAGTCATACTTATATCATTTTGAAGTCATAAGCTCTACAACGTTAGTCAATAAATATATTAACTATTTACTTAACAATCAATCAATTCAGAAGAAATCAAATATTAATCCTAAGCTAATAACTAAGTGATGAATTTAAAATTAAATTTATTTTTCTATAATTGATATTGAAAAATAATTTAATATATAATTTAAAAAATATACCAAATATAATCAATAAATACTTTCATTGATACATGATTCTTTTATACATCAAATTATCTTAATAAAAATTCATATCAATTTAAAATTAAATAAATTTTATTATAATAATTCATATATTAAGGTATTATATATTATGATAGTAATAGTTTGAAATATATCAATTTTAATTATTTTTATACTATGTAGAACACATTATAAAATTATTTCATTCAAAAAATATATTTACCATAAAATAGTATTCATTATTTATCTTCAAAATATATGAATTTTCAATTTCTCTCTCACTTATTATTTATGAGATATTTAATTGGACTGATAGTTTTCTTAATAATCATTACTTTGAATGTCGTGGTTCGTTTTAGTTCATTATTCATCTTGAGATAATGTATTTGACATAATATTTATTCAAAGAGAAATTAATATTAATATATCAAGGCCTCAGATTCTCCCCAACCCTTCAATTAATGGGGTACATGAAAATTTATTTACCATCAATTATTAATAATATTTATGGGTACCTAAATGGATTGAAATAACCCACATTTAAATTTATATTGAGATATCCAACTCATTATACAATGTATAAAATTTAAACTATCTATAAAAAATATTTATATTTAAGGGCTCCATTTGTCATATCTTTAAAATCAAAATTTTAATGATCCTCTTTCCTACCAAATATTTAAAAAATATAAATGATAATATCAAATATAATGAGAGTACAAGACGATGTGAATATGAAAAATCAGTCATAAAATTCAATCTCCATTGGAAACACATTAATTTGTATTATGATCTAGGTGAAGGTCAAGTCAATAAAAACCCATTATTTTTGTGCTTATTAACCGTTATGAATATATTCCAGATATTTTATCCACTAGTTTGTATCTATATAGAGATTTTATTTCTAGGAAAAATTTAAATCTCTACTTTTCTAAAATATTTGGATGTTAGTATATACGAATACTTATCCTCATAGTTTTTAAAAATAATCCATACTTATTATTCCAAAAATATAATAATAATCCTAGGAAAATGTTGAGCATTTCAATAATACTAATTGAGCCTCTTTAATCCCACACTTCGAGTCCAAGTGTTAAAAAAATAATTACATGTAATCATTGATTATGACTATGAAATCTCAAGCTAATCATACATATATTTCGTGAATATTAAAATTACAATCCGAAAATGACCACAAAATCCCATAAAATTTTATTTACTATTTATGGAGATTAACTACATTAAAATATTATTGTGGGTTTTCCACATAAATGAACCACACAAGAAACCCTTTATTAAAAATCATTGTTTGCACTCATTTACATTACCATTAGAATGTAAAAACAAAAAGTGGTGCGCATCAAATTTTAATATGGGAAAATTTATCAATATTCATTCAAGGGATAAATCCTAATAATATGATAAAACATGAGAATGGGAGAAATGTATTATTAAAAAAGTAATATCTAAAAATAATATTTTTTATAATGTTGAGATAAAAGAGAATGTAATCTAAAATGACCAGGGATGTACTATGGTATAAGTGTGAAAGGATATAATCAATATTTAGGGAGAATAATCCATAATATTTTTCATTGAAATATGACAGACTATTGGAAAATAGTATAATAAAGAATAATTTACAAAAATAAAAACAAAAAAACATTAAACGGATAGAAATTTAAATCTTTATCATGCATTACATTGTGTATAAACAAAATTACCATGGTTTACGTTATAAACAAAACGATGTATACACATCAAGTTGTTATCAAATAATATATCCATACATCATGTTTTGACTAAAAAATGTCAGTGAATCATGTTAGGGAAATAACTGAATTTTCGTGGCTCATATCACTCTCTGATGACAAATAAAACATTTTAGAATGAAATTGAGGGATTTGATAGGAATTAACAATCTAAGGAATTTAACATACCCAACCCATATAAGGGATTTAATGATTCAAATATTTCTTACAATGACACCCAACAGGAATGTGTGCCATACAAAATAAATCATATTATATGTTATAAAATAACAAGCGAAGGATAATGGATATTGTAAGTGTTTTTGAATGGTCTAAAAAATAATAACCTCAACGGTTATGTAATTTTATACTCATAATTCAACTTTTCACTACGGATTATTCTATAGAAAAAATTTAGTTGCATCATTATGAAAAATTTCTCAATATGAGATATATAATTTTGAGGTGGAGATTAAAATCACTGAAAAATAATTAAATGATATTTCATAAATAATTTTGAACTATGTTGTAAAAACTCAATGTAATGTCACTTTTAAAAATAATTTTCCAAAAACTATCATAAAAACAATATAGAAAACCAAATTCAAATAAATACTAATAATGGAACCCTAAAAGAGGGATAAATTGTTTCTATAATAAATTTATAGTATAAGATGATTAATTTGATTGTGAAATTATAATAAACTTAATATTTCAAAATACATTTATTATAAAGTAGATCATTTAAAATAGAATCAAAATATTTATTTGAGAGGACAAAAAGATAATTATAATGTTCAATTTATATAATTCATATTATCATGTAAAAATAATAAATTAAATCAATGGAATAAATAATAAAAATGGGAATGGAATAAAAAAAGATTACTAAATATGATGTGAATTATTATTACTAACATTTTATTCTAATTAGAAAAAAATTCAAAATGTACGAATAAATCGATTAAAAATTTCAAAATCCGTATAGTAAGATATATTTTATCATAAAATACAATTTTGTGATTGATAAAACTTATAATTTTATAAAACTGTTCACAGTGAATCATTATCACTAAAAAAATTTGTTTTTTTAGTTATCAATATATCTTACCACATTTGGTATCACATGAATAAAAACCCCATGAAAGTTAGAAATTGTGATATAATTTTAAGTCCCTTACAACATGGCCCATTGATGTGCACCAGGTGATGATTGACTCAAAGCCCAATGCACTCTTTGGTATTACACCTATGTACAATTTTTTCATTTCCAGAATCGCGTTTTTATCATGATAGGAATACATGTTCTTGGAAACAAAATAATATATTCTTCACAAAAATATCTTGAAATATACCTATACTTTGACATATCATTACTGTTATTGATAAATATTTATCATTATAGTTCTAAAGGTAAACTAAACCATTCTTCTCATACCAACTATAGATACACTAGATTTTGGTACATGGATATTACATATGATTACAGAAATATTCAATATAATTTTAAATACACACCTGAGTACTGTAATGGATAATTTTCATTTGAGACTGGATATGTAAAACTATTGTTCATCAATGAACTACCTCATCTCTAAATACGCTCTTAATAACTATCACACTTCGTAAAAATATCATAAATAATATATTTTCTTTAGAACATGGGTAAAGATAACATAAGAAATGGTGGACTCATATCCTCAATAAGGGTATACAATGAAGATATCAAAAAAATGAGTATAATTATCTGTGAACATTAGTATAAAGTTTGAAGACCCATACCCTATATATTATAAATCATAATCATGAATGGTGGAATTAATATTATATGTTTATAAGACATGAATATTTATGGAGTCAATTAACATAATCCAGTATAGAATAACATGGTAATGAAACATGAGTTTTATATATAAACATAATCTATTGCTATCAAAAACATGTATATATAGAAACATGTTTACTCATAAGGTATGTAAATGAAATTTGGTTCTCTCAAAATACCTATTTAAATGAAAAATATTTCTACATATATTTTTATAGAGGTGAATAACAAGTCAATACTTATACTCATGGAAATGAAAACAAGTTAAAAACATTTCAATGAATGATATTTTGAAGATGAAATATATTCATGCATAAAATATTTACTTAATGGATTTTCTTTCATTACCAAATTAATTATAGGGATATATAATTTAGATCCCATTTTTTACATAATGAAAATGAAACAAATGTGTTCTGAAAGAACACAAAAATTCTTCATAGAATAACCCAATTAAGGGAAATGAGTTTCATAATAGTTTCATCATAGAATAATAGCTGAATAATAAATGGGTTTCATAAAAATAACTCATCGATAAGAAAAGTGTTTTATAAATATATTATAACCATAATGATAATACATGAAGAGAAATAATTTAAATGGTACCATTTGATCATATACCTATAAAAACATAATAACTACCATAGATTCATTTCAGTTATTAAAAAAAATTACATTCAATGATAATTCAATAATTCAAATGGAAAATTCCCCTTACATTAGCAAATCAACTCATTAGAATCTAATTTTTTTAAATGTTAATTAAAAAAATTTCATTAAATATACTATTAGATATATATAATTTAATCATTATATTAATGAGAGGTTATAAATGTATTAAATACAATTAATTCAATGATATTTAAAATAAGTGATTCTGTTTCCATTTTAAATAGAGATTAAAATGTACATTTTTTGAAAAATAGAAGAAAACCCATTTTATTCAATTTTAAAAAATGTGAAAATAGCATAAAAATCAATTAATTTTTTTTTGTATTTTAGAAAACCATCTTTATAAAATTTTATGAAAACAAGGACATGGAAGGAAATTCTTATTCGCTCGAAGTGAAAAAGAAAGAATGTTTTCATTAAAACACTTTTTGGAAACATGAATAAATAAATAGAGAAAAATTAATGTAAAAATGTAAATTATATAAATAAAAGTATGGTTAATAAAATTCTTTTGTTTTTTGAGATATAAATCATAATATTTAATCATAAAAAATAAAATCATAAGAAATCTCTATAAACACTGATATTGTCTCATAAATCTCTTACTACGATGCTATCTTTTTAATCAAAAAACAATAATTAAAACATAAATAAATAAATAAATATATATATATATCTTGGTATATCCTCATAATTTTCATCTGAAATATTAAAAATGCCTTCATGGTCAGAATATAAACAAAATAAAATAATCAAGTTGGGAATATAAAATTAATCTCATGGAAAAATGGTTGAAAATAAATCCATTACCACATTTGAAACAGTTTAATCATAAGAATCATTTACGAATAAATTAGAATCAAAATTTATCAATCATGATAATATAAAAATTAATGATATAATTTTTAAATGGGATGTATATAATCTAAATGAGATAAAGTAGGGATAAATGTGTCATATGTCTCCCAGAATTGGAAGAAAGATACGAAATCCCTTACTACATGTATGGACTTCCATTATGAATGTTTGAAACTACCATATAATAATAATAGGTTTATTATAAATACATTAAAGAACAATATTATCATATTTCAAACCATATTTAGTTTACTTATTTCCTTCTCCAACTTTTTTATTTACAACTCATTTTTAAAAAGATTGTTCAAATTGACAATTGGTTCTGTTTCCATGTATGGTTTTTTTTAGTATTTTTTGTCCGTATTCCTTAAACATTGTTCCGTAATATCATAAATGTTAATAAAGATTTTAATATCATATTAATTAATTAGTTTTATGTTATAGTCTTCTATCATAGCTATAGATAGAAAAATTAATTACACAATTCATTGAAATAGTATTTCATAAGTATATATGAATGATTTTTCTAATTTCATGATGGATTTAACAAAATAAAGGTAAATAAAATATCAAATTTTAATCTTAATTTATATTTCATATATATAATATATATTAATTTAATATATACTCATTAAATTACATTTCAAAATTAAATGAATCAATAATCATATCACTTTGTAGAGGAGGTAGTCCACACATACGCATGAGAGATGTTATCATTTTCTAACGGAAATAAAGTTAAGATGGAAGATATGATTTTATAAATACGGAAATAAAATAATTTAATAAATATAAGATAAACAAATTAGATTTATTATATATGACGCTCTCATTTTATAAATTAACATTTCATAGCTTTTACGGAATAATTAAACTAGTATACCAGCAGACGCCCAAAGATTTTACTAGTCTACTGTATTTGGAGACATGGAAACATAAACACGCATACATAAATGAGATTCATTATCTACAACTTTTTTCTTCATTACATGACAGCTTCATATATACAAAATATATATTACATATCTTTACAACCATGTAAGGAAACAAAAAAATTCATCAGTTCAGATGCTTAGTAATGGTAATCTAAAGAGATGTATATGAATAATAAGCAACATAAGTGTATGAGAACATGATCTTTAAAATATAAGATCATAAAAAGAATATAAAATACTAATAACATGAATCATGGAATAAATCATTGAATTTTAAAAGAAATGAATCATATGGAAATAAAGAACATAATCAATGATATCATGACATTGGAATAAAACATAGAATTTTGGAAAACACATAAGCATATATAATGATTTCTATAGAAGTCCAGTCATTACTTTTAAGGCCATCTTATTGGACAATTTACATTACTAAATTGGTATCACACCACATTCCATCTCATTATTAATTAATTGAGGTAACTCCTCGTTTCATCCCTAAACTACTGAACTGAGTTCATTTCTTATTCCTTTCTTATAATACTGAACAAAGATAATTTCTAATTCCATCCATGTCTTTCTTATCATATATAAATATTTATACAATGCATTTTAGGGATATGTTGGTCCCACCATATCATAATGAAATCATAGATAGATGTTACAAAAATGATAAAAAATCATATCATTACCATGGATATGAAATGGGTATCATAAACAAGTAATAATATCATAACCAGTGAAAAAATAAATGTTTCATAATCATTTCATCAAATAAAAACATGTGAAAGGAATCTGGTTTCAAAATAATATAACCCGTGGAAGTGAAATATGTTACAATATCATCATTCCATCAAACAAATCCTTTAAAGAACTGATTTGAATGGAACCTTTGGATAATTTCTTATAGGGTAATGAGTAACATGAAGAGATGTAATATATGATGAAATGTAACTTGGAAATATAATTCAGAAACATTTATTAGGAAAATATACGTTCTTCTATTTTAAATGATATTTAAAACATAAAAAAAGTAAATACATTTTCATTAAAATAATCATGACTTAATATAAAGAATGATTTCAAACCCATTTGGAAACCTTTTTCTTTTAAAAAATATTAAGAGATATTGAAAATGTATTTAATACCATTTTCCATGAAAAATTATAAAGGGATCATGAGAATATTTTCAAAACCATTTCCATTAAAATACAAGGATGACTTATAAATAAGGATTTTATTCATTTTGAAAACAGTTTTCCTTGAAAATATATAATGTAAGAATCAAAATATTTTGAAAAAAATATTCTTTAAATCATTTAAAAGATTCTTGAAATCATTTTGTAGAAAAATTCCATTTAAAAGATATAAATGTTGGTTAAAAACATATTAATGAAGCATATAACATTTTAAAATAAAATAATCTTTAGAAAATTCTAAGAGGATCATGAAAAAAAATTTAAAACTATTTTTTTTGGAAATCTAATATAAGATTTATTAAAAAATTTAAAAAAATCATTAAAAATTTATAAAATATTCATAAAAACCTTTTGAAAAAATCTTTGCTAGAAAAAAACTATGAAACAATATAAATAAATCATCAAATAGTTTAGAGACCAATTTATTTGAATATTATTATTAGAAACATTTTTGTAAAAATTTACTTTTTTATACATGAATAGGAAGATTTATATAAATTTTGGTGGGTAAATCTGTGCATGTCGTACGAGGTAAGACGAACATTCCTTTCGCATGGTAAATGAAAATAAAATTTACTTATTTCTAATGAAAAAATAATTTTCATTTAGAAACATTTGAAAGAGATAATTTGGAAAAATATTCCTTCAATGATTATATGATAATATTATAATGTTCTGGGAAACACTTTTTAGAAATAATGTTTTTGAAGGAACACAAATTCATGGATGAAGAGAGGGAATGGTTAGGCATTCTTAAAAACAAATTATTAACTATTATATGTACCAAATAATATATAAATGGTACCAATAAATTAATATATCATCAGTAACCACATGATAATAAAATTCATTAATTTTTTGTTTATATTGATTATAATATTTAAATAAAGGAAGTATAATCATAAATAGTCAATAAAAGCAACGAGTTTTTTTCATGAATATCTTATCACATAATAACTATGATCCATAATAATAATGTAATAAATTTAAATTACATTAATATTAAAATTTCAGGAAATGAATTTCATTCATCATTTAACATGTCAAATTCATTAGGTTCACGTCATAAAAACATATAGATTTATAACAAGGAATGTGTCTCCAAGATGGTAAATTGTTTCAAAACTATCTTACCTATTTGGTATGTTTTTAAAAACAAATCCAATGAATGGAAAATTTTAGAATAGATATTTAATTACCAATAAATATATGAATAATAATAATATAATACATTTTTGGGAAGTATATACAGACTGTAAATAGAAAAAGTGGTGAACATGGAATCTATCTCACACAAAAAAAATGAGATGATCTCCCCTTACCTTGTGCTTCGGCAATCGTCGTACTAATTCAAACCTATTATATAATAAAAAAAATTCATTAGACCTATATCACATTACCATATTTTTATATCGAAAACAGTATGTGGTTTTATTATGACTTAATATTACCCACTTGATAAATATTCCATGTTAAAGTTTCACATCGGGTAATATCATCAGTGTTCTTTACAAGTGACTTAATTTGTTATATGTTTAGTTCTTATACTTATTTAATGATTCCAATAATGTAAAACATGATATAAACATCATTTATATTCAGTATATTTTTATTATAATAATCTATAGAATATATATTTATAAAATGGAATACACCGTTCAGGCAGCCTGTAGGTCATATATACGAATGAACAATGTTTTTGTTACACCATACTATTTTTTTAATTTTCTAAAATCCACTTTATGGGTTAGTGATAAACTTACATTCACATCCGAACAATGATTCTATATAATAGTTGTATTGAATGAAAAAATGTAGATGATATTTAGGTATATATATATAGATATACATATATAATTATTAATATAGTATTATTATATATTACATATCCTATAATTTTACTAAGTCTATCTTTAATACATTTTTCATAGTGTGTGAACGAATAAAATCTTTTTGAGAGGATAATAGTCCACACATCCTCAAACAAAATTGTTGTATTTATACAAAATTTAATGTAAAATGATATTTTTTGTAAAAGTATTATATAATATTAAAGTCATAGTAAGTAAAATATATAGATATACATATAAATATATTGTCTATCATAATGTCCACCATGAGAGGTGGTAAAGGGAAAATCAAAAATCATTGTTTCGAGAGGCGGTAGTTTTTGTAAACAGAAATAGTATTTTCATTAGATATTTTATGGATGTGTGTGTAAGTGTATGTCAATACCATATCATAAAAACATAAAATCATATTTAGGATAAATTTTTTTTCTATTAAATCATGGAATAAGATGTTTTTAGGGGGTTTATAAATAAAATAATATAAATGAACTTCAAGAAGAATGTAACCTCTTATTCGGGTAGGCCATTTTAGATTTCACTAGGGGACATCAATGGATTTATTTATACATAAGGGGAGGATTTTATAAATATGAGAGGAATTACTAGGATCTATTTAGGTATATATTGGTTTATAAATTGAGGTTTTGAGAGGTGTGATGATTTGGGAGGATATAAGGCCTTTATAGTGGAGGAGGAGTGGCACACTTGTAAATTTGGGGATATGAAATTTCACACATGTTTTTCAGTTTTCATTTCTATCCAATAATGAAAAAATTATTTTAAATGTGGGATAGGGTCCATAAATTACTATAATATAGAACCATTATAACAATTTATGTCATTTGAACCCATAATATTAATTATTTATCCCATATTATGGTTAATTTTACCTGAATCATTGTAATTACTTTTAATTTTATTCACTAATAATTTTTTTAAAAATCTACGTTGATGATATTAGTAATTATATAAGATAATGATTCAAAATTTTGATTCAATTTTTCAAAATTAAAACCACAGGGGCGACGGAAATTAATTTAAATTTAATCATGCGGTCGCATCGAAAATACCGGTTTTAGAGAAAAAATGTTCAGAAGTTTGAAACTTCTTTATATTAAATATCAAAGGGAAATTTATTAAAATGAACAAAATAATTTTGATGGATAAAAATATTATCCAATTTAACATCAAAATGAATTTAAAATATAATTTATTCTTGTTAAAATATTATATTAAATAGAAGCATGGAAATATAATTCAGTATTGTTCAATATTCATCCAAAAATACAGATTCTCATAAAAACACTATTAATTTACATTGAGATAATTTAAACATTGAAAATAAAAAAATAAAAATTATTTTAAGAAAATAAATATCTATTTTTTATAAAATTAAATTTATTATATTTCATTGAAAGACATTAAATGCATTTAATTTCAGAAAATAACATTTCTAAACAAATAATAACATTTCCAAAAATTACATCTATCATTATCAATATGTTTTATTTATAAAAAAACATTATATATAGTATTCTAAAATTAGTTATTACTATTTATATCTAATTGTTTAACAAATAGGTTTGAATTATATCAACGAAATAATTATTACAAATAAATTATTCTTTGTAGAATGTCAGTGAGGTGTGTAACATATGCCATATCGGTATTGTGTGTAACACAAGACTAGTCAGGGCCATGGGAAAGGAATGTATGAATTATTGATTTAATACAAAAACCAATTTTCAGTGCGCTTTGTAATAATAAATAACAATAGATTAAATTAATTTGATATATATTATTTCCCAAAATCTCATGGTTTTACATTCTACACCCCTTAATATAAATCTCACCCTTGAAATTCATCTGAGATATCAATGGTTTAACAATTACATTTCCATTAACAGAAAATCAAATCATAAAAATGAACACTAAATCTTCCATTAAAAAATAAATTTACAACCATAACGGTTACCCTAATTAACATATAACTATTTTCCCACATAACATATCATTTGCTGGAAGTGAAAACATTGAAATGAAATAGAAATATAACCATCGGGTTCTGATGGAGAGTGAAAGTAAATGAGGCCAACTGAATTATAACAATCATAAATCAACAAATATATGATGGAATATGGGAAATTATAATTCATCAGAAATGGAGGTACTTTGAAAACCATCTTGTTTTCAAATCCAATTTCATAAAGTTAAAAAATATTCATGAAAATATATAATTTCATAATATTAGGACCCTATCACCCATTATATTGCCTTGATAAACGTCCACTTCATCTATAATTCTAATAAATTATGGTAATTTCTAACTCATGAAGCATTAAAACATCCTCATATCCATGATAGGTCATCCCATATGTCCTCATCTGTCATTAACATAATATGGTTTGAACATGTTATGCAATATACAAGAATCCTTATGTGGTGAGATAATACATTATTCTAAAAAACATCATCCAAATATTACTTAACCATTCCACAAATGTTTAATCTTATTACCTTCTAAAATATGAAAATCCAAAACATTAGAAATAATTTCATGTAATTATATTAACATTTATACATTATATATCAAAATTTCGATCGTAAATTTTACATTGAAATCATATAAATACACTTATGGTAAATTCTTTGGGAATATGGAAATATCCTAAATTACTATAAATCCATTAGGAAAACATGTATTCTTCCTTATTGTATATATTTCTGAATATATTTCATATATACAGAAGTTTTAAGCATCATCCATGATAGCATGAACTAATTGTCAATAAGTCATTAATTAGTTCCTAGGTAATAAATACCATTCAATTATCTTATTCATATACAAAATATCATTATCCAAATAAAAACTCTTTAACATAAGTAACATATTAGTGTTTATCTACCCTTAGTCAATTTATTACCTATTCATTAAATAATTTTATTGGTTCATCGAAAACATTCAACATAATATTATAAATACTTAGCGAAATAAAAAACTGAACAATCCTTTTTTATCTCACGATTCATATATCATAATTTTTGAATCCAAATTAAAAAAAATTATTATTACACTTCATCCCTAATCCGTATGAATGATACATCATCTTATCATTTAATACTTATTTCCTTTTACATGTTATATATACTCTCATTATCATTCTAAATATAATTATTAATCACACCACCTTGTTAATTCTATTTAAGTCTGTTCCTCCTGGGACATTAAGTTTGATAATGACCATTTACTCCACACTTAATAGAATTTACCTTCAATGATTCCCTATAGAGGAAAATATTATCATATATTATGTTAACTGAACTCTTCATTTTTCCCTTGGAGTCACATGGGGTAAGTCCTTATTTTACAAATTCAAAAGATCTTCTAATTCTGCCAAAAAAAAAATCACTTAGGTGATTATTTAAATGTGATTCAGATAAACTAAGCCCAAAAATCATTCCTTTGTGGTCTTTATTACCAAAACAATCATCGAAAACTTTTTTCACTTCCTTGGTGCGGCTGATAGTTGTATAAGGTACACTTTGTTACTCATGTTCAGTGAAAACATATTATGCTTGATCAAAACATATTTCACTCCACTCATCATCCCACATAACTAATCATCCACAATTATTCTGGCACATTCAACATTAATGAATTTTCTTTTCGATTCCACATATTTACTAAAACAAGATTCATAGTGTGGGAATTACCTTTCATAACAGAAAAACACATAGTCAAGAAAAAATTACCTATAGGATGTCTAAATCATGACACCTTACTTGATTTAATATATCCTTGGTTCATCCAAGGTTATTCAAAGAGAAATTATTTTTACATCCCTCAGAATGGTTCACAAATATTTTGTGAATTCCCATAGAATATTCCCCTAGAGTGTCATTAAAGGTGTACATTAAGGCCCGTTTTAGTGTTCCACAATACCCTGAGTCAGGACCAGAATATCTTGTAGAGGTTTATTACCCTAGGTATTTCGTTTTTTGATCTAGATTCACATTTAGTATCAATATATTGATAAATTTCATGGAATACACTCACTATTTCCATTACCAAAATTCCAAAAAATCTTATACTTTTCCTAATCTATAGACTTATCCTAAGAGATATCCTCTATTTTCTCACTAATGATTCCCCGTAGTAGATTACAATGGATAATGAAAGTATTACTACAATACCAACTATATAAAGCTAGTATTTTCATTAAATAATATATCATATCACTTTCGGAATACATATTTTTTTTACAAATAGTCTCCCAAAGATAGTACTAGTCCACAATATTTGGAATCTTGGGAAAAACAAATACATAAATGATATACACTATATCTCACTAAGTTCTCCCTGAATTTCACCATTCTTAGACACATACAAGCTAAAAAATATCTTCATTACACGGGGGAATGAAACATAAAAATGTGTGAGATCATATGCTAAAAAAGGTAAATAGTGGAGATATATAAGAATGATCATGAGAAAAAATGTATGAAAACATTGCCACGAATATAGAAGATAAATCCCTTCATATCAAAGATCATATACATGAATAATGGCATAAATTTTGGTAGTTTATATGAAATAAATCATAAAGGAATTAAAAACAAAAAATCCATAAAAGAATAACATATGAATAAAACATGTTTTGTGGAAGACATATAAGTATATTTAGTTATTTCAATAGTATTCAAGGAATTATTTATAAGGCCATCATATTGGAAAGACTCTTATACTGATTATATTTGACACCCCATTCATGACCTTTATTATTGAAATGCTTTTACTCTGTTTGTTGCCTTGTATCAATGAACGAAGTTCATTTCTCATACTATTCCTTTAATACAAAACCACATTCATTTCTCCTTTAACTCATATCTATGTCATGAGATATAAATATTTACATAATTCATTAGTGGGAGATATAGGTCCCAACTATCACATAATCAAAATATAATATAAATGTGCCAACAATTTATAATAAAACATATAATAACCCATATAATGGAATGGGTATCATAAAAAAGTAATCATAACTTATTCTATGGAAATATATAGGGTTTATAACCAGTTATTCAATGAATTACCCGTGAAAGGAAGAAGGATTGAAAAGAATAAATCCCTTGGAAGAGAAATGGGAGTAATAATCATTATTCCATTAAAACATAAGAAATTCATGAAAAAATATGACTGAAATATTCGGATCATTTTTTATAAGGGAATGAGTAACATTAATATATTTAATATGATATAGAAAATATCTAGAAAAGATATTTTGAAAACATTTATTAAAGAAAACATCATTTCCTAATTGAAAAAGTATTTTTAAAACACATTTACCTTTTTTAAAAAAATTCTTGAAAAGTAAAATTTAATATTATAGATAAAACCTCAAAAATATTTTTTAATCAATTTTCAACGAAAACAAATAAAAATTGTTTGTAATTTTTTTTTAATTTATATTCATTGAATATTTATAAAAGAGAAATTAAAATTTTCTGAATAAAATATATTTGAAAATACTTATAAAACATATAATTATTGATAGAAATTATTTTGAATATTTTTTTCCATGAAAAAATATAAATTAATCATCAAATGATTTTGAAAAAAAATCCTTGAAAACATATAATGGATTCTTGAAATATTGTTGAAAACTATTTTACTTGAAAACTTATAATGTAATCATGAAAACATTTTGAAAACCATTTTTCATAAAAATATATAAATGAATCCTAAAAACCATTCATAAAAATATATTCATTATAAAATAATTTGAAAAATTATAAAAAAATAATTAATATGTTTTGAAAACCATTTTATTGAAAATGATTTTTTGAATATTTTTAAAAAAATTTAAAATATAAATACTAAATGTATTCCACATAGATCTGATTGTGGGTAAATCTGTACATGCCGTATAAGGTAAGAAGAAAATTTATTTTGCAAAGTAAATGTTCAGGAAAATAACTTGTTTGAAAAGAGACAAGAAAATTTCTCTAAAAAAAGTAAAATTAAAAAAGGGAATTGATGTTTTTTAAAATATTATAGTATAATTTTGTAATATTCTTTGAAACACTTTTTATAAAACATGGTTTTGAGGGAACAAAGATTTCTGATCTAAGGGAGGGTAATGCAATGATTTCTTGAAAACCTCTTTTTAACTATATTATTTACCAAGGAGTAAAAAATGTATCCAATAAATTAATTTATCATAAATTTATAGAGGATATGAAAATAGGGGAATTATCTAGAGAGGTGTATTATATGATTTCATCAAAGGAATCATAATCATGAATATTCTCTAAAATTGATGAGATTGTTTTAAAAAAAATATTATCACTTACTAACATTGAATCACACTCCCTATAAAATAAATAGAAATTAAATTAAGAAAAAAATATCATAAAATCAAGGTGATTCATGATATAATCTATCAATGTATGTGTGTAAACCTGATATGAAAATATAGTTTCATAACAAGGAATGTATCTCAAAGAAGGTAAATTGAGACAAAATTATCTTACCGATTTGGTAACTATTTAAACATAAAAACCATAAAAGAATTATCAAAGAATAGATACATAATTACACATAAACATAATTATTATTATTATATAATACATTCATGGGATGTATATACACCATATAAAATGAAATAGTGGTGAATATGAAATATGTTTCATGGAAATAAAAGTTTTGATTAAATCCTCATACGTTGGGTCTTGACTCTCTTTGTACTCATAAAAACCTATTGTATAATAAATATGGAATTTATTATAAATATTCCGACGAAATATATAATTACATATTCTATTATATAAGGTTTGATTATTACTTTATATTACCCACATGTCAACAATTCTATGATTTGTTTTAAGTTCTATTGATATCTTCTCCGTTCTTGCTTGTGTCTTAATTTGTTATATATTTGGTCATTATACTTATATCCTGATTTAAATAAATTAAATTATGATATAAATATCATTTAAATTTAGTGTATTTTTATTATAATAATCTATACAATATATACATATTACATGGACACACCGTTCATGGAGACAGTAGGTCATGTGTATGCACGAACATTGTTTCCGTTTAATTGTTTTATAGAATGAAACAAGGTAAATGAAATATATAGTAATATATATGTATATATATATATATACCCTTATAATTATTACATCATATATATCATATAATTTAACTAAACCCATACATAACACATTTCATGTAGAGATTGAATGAATCACATCTCTTTGAGAAGACGCTAGCATACACTTCCTCAAAACAAATTATCATACATACAAAAATTATAGAGATATGTGTTGTAAAAGAGTTAGTTAATTTCAATGAAATAATAAATATTATATATAACATATATAAATACATTGTTAATAAAAAAATTCACCACGAGAGGTGGTAATGGATAAATAGACAATCATCATTTGGTGATGTAGTAGTTCAACGTACATGTAATGAGTATTTTTGCTACCGATTCGATGGATGTGTGTGTAAGTTAAAGTAAAAAACAAATCATAAAAATCCTAGAATATTTAGGATAATATTATTGTTATAAAATCATGTAATAATAAGTGTTTACGGGTGAATAATTTAAATAATATAAAATAACTTGAATAACAATGTTAACTCATATTTCGGTAACTCCATTTTGTTTGCACCAAAATGATTGCCAGGATATATTAATCCCAAGTATAGGATTATAGGACGTGTCTAGGGATTTTTCAGAGATTTTTTGGAAGATATTTTTATTGAGAAAATGTATCTTTAGAGGTTTGAAGATGGTGCAAGAGAGGGGCCTTTCATAGTAGAAGAAGAGTGGCACTCTTATCATTTTTTGGAAAATAAATTCCACCAACATTTTTACCATGTCATGTGAAACCAATAATGGAAATTATTATATAAAAAAGTTTATATGGACAAAAAAATTCTATTCAATGGATCGTGGTAATTTTCTAGTTCTTTTGTATATTTAAGATTAATGGTTAGTCCCTAATTTAGATTTATTTTACCTAAATAGTTGTAATTAATTTTAATTACATTCACAAATTGTTTTTCAAATGACTAAGTGGACCTTATTTAACATTATAAATTATTATTATTTAAAATATTGAATCCATATTTCCTACTTAAAATCACATAAGTGGTAGAAATTAATTTAGATTTATTCAGACAATCGGTTCAAAAATGCGAGTTTTCAAAGAAAAATTGTTCAAATGATTTGTAGGATATTTCTATTCAATATCAAAGTGAAATTTATACCAATGAACCAAATAGGTTTCAATTACAAAAATATGATCTAATAAATCGTTTAAACTAATTTAAATTATAAATTATTTTTTTAAATTAAGTATATTAAAAAGAAATTAGAATTAGAATTCTATATTTTTCACTATTCATGTAAAAAACAACATTTCATTAAAAAATAACATAAATTAACCCTATGCGAATAAAAACATTAGTAATTAAAATATTATTATTATTTTATCAAATTAAAATTTTAATATGTTCAAAAGTAATTTTAGTTTTTTTCATACGAGGAAAAAAATTGTTTATTAGAAAAAATAGTATTTATGAAAAAATGAGGACTTTATCAAAAATTATATCGATTGTTATCAATATGTTTTATATATATATAACTATTTTAATGAATATTTAAAAATTATTAATTACTAATCATATTACTATTCTTAACATCTACGTTATAATTATGTCACTTAAATATTTATACTAATAAAATGATTGTTGATAAAAAATCGATGTTGCGTATAAAATATGCCAAGTATGTGTTGCATGTAGCTCAAGACATGTTATTGACATTTGAAATGAAATTTTGAATTAGTGATTAATTGTAAACAAATATTTTTAGTGTTGTGTGACATGTAAAATATTAATAGATAAAATTAATTTGGAAAAAAATTTCACAAAATCACGGGGCGTTACACATTACTATATAAATCCTTGTGATGTTGTGATGGATAAAAATTTACATTTGTTTGTGAGGATGTAGTCCACTGTACACACCATTGATTGTTTCATTTCCCATTTTATAGAAGGGGAGAAGGATTTTAGTTAATAAATAAATATAAAAAAATTAATTATATTTTATATACTAGTGTTATGATATTGGAATTACTAAGACGTGAATGATGGTAGTTAGTGAAGATGAAAAGAGAAAGAGATAATTGAAGACAATAATATTCACTTATGAAAACCATAATTGGATCTTATATTAAGAAACTAAGGATATTCCTTGGGAATGTCTCTATGCTCTATTACATGGATAATGATTATAGGGAGCTATTGTGGTAGGTTTTGGTCATTCTTAATGTACTAAAATATGAGGATAATTATTAGGTGGAGGGAACACTTTGTAACTATGAAGTAGTGGTATTTTAGTAAAAAGGAAAAGAGATTCAATATTTTGATTTAAATCTCAACCCAAGTTCATAATAAATATAAAAAAAATCATTTAGGGTAGATAAGGTCAAGACGAAACTCCAACTAAAAAAAGACATGTTTTAAAGAATTTGTTTCTTAACCTTTATGTATTCTTAATTTTATAATTGTTGTTTAAACCAAAAAAAACTACTTTTTTAATTTATTACATTGGTATTTTATCTATTATGAATAAAAATAAATGAGTAATTTTATATAATTTTGACCCAATAATTCTAATTAATAAATTATATTTATCAAATAAATTCCATATGTGTGTGAATAATTAATTTTAACTCATGAAATTGTAATACAAAAACAAGATTTTAAGTTTAAGAGTGGTAATTAATTTCTATTTTTAAATATTAATTATATGGGAAAGATATTTAAATTTTTACCTAATATTAATTATAATGATTTAAAATGTTTATTCCACTTTAATAAGTTCAATTCATAGATGTGGAATAATTTTATTTATAATTTACCAGAAAATCGTAATGAAAATGCAGTTTTCCAAGGAAAATGTAACCATAAGTAAAATAAGTTTTAACATAAATGATTTCTATTAAATTTATCAAAATTGCATAAATTTGAGTAATAATTATTTCATTGTAAAAATATATATTTTAATCCATTATAATACTAGATAGAAACTTGTATCTTCTCGTAATGAAAAATATGGTTTTTACAAAAATATGCATTTTTCACGTTTCATTAATTTTTTTATGAAATATTAAAAAATTCAATCGGTGATTAATTTTAATATTTTATTCCAGTAAATATGTTCATCTGTTGAGTTAATTTTTTTAATATTGGGAAAAAGGAAATTTAAAATAATTGAATGACAAAACCAGTTTTTGGAGAAATACAATAGTTAAGCACAAAAATAGATTAAATATTACTTTACAATGAATATTTTTTTTTCAAAAAATGATAAAAAATGATATTAAATATATAATATTAAAATTATATTTTAATAATTAATCAATATTTTATATATATATATGATAAAAGAACATTTTATAGTGGAAAATAGGTTTCTCACGAAAAAATTTTTGTTCAATTTTGAATGATTTCTTTTTCATTTTATAATCAATTGATAACCATTGATTTTATTTATAAAATTTTAACCATATAATTCTCATTATTTTGTTTTTAATATTCATATATGATAATTTAATGAAAAATTTATATGTTTCACATGATATAATAATAGTTAAATAGTATATGAGAGTTTGTTTAAACTTGGTGTTCTGTATAACATACACTATTGAAGAAATAAAATTTTTATAAATTGAAATATATTATAAAATTTTGGGGAGTTCCAGACATGTTGCCATATACTAATTTTTTTTTATTTAAATGAATTTATCACATACAAATATAATCTAAAATATAAAACATTAACAAAAATAATATTTTCTTCATGTAAATATAAGTCTTTAAATAAAGTTATCATCATTTCAGTTGAGGTCCTATTAATGGTTTTTTACATTATACAAGTTTTTATATATTATTTATTTTAGTGTCATCATGTACAACTCTATTTAATCCCTATTTCCACCATAACCACATATCTATCACATGTTTATCCAAGAATATTACAGGATTCTTAATTGAATACCCTAATCACGGATTTTAGGGAAGTCATTTTACTTATTGAATATGTATTTTTTAGATTCTAGTGTAATCAGGGATACACTAGTATAAACCACACAATCATGGTCTATTATATGTAACCTTAAACACCATGGAGTTGTCTATATCAATTATTAAAATAATATATGGTCCCCCATTTCTTATGGGAGTAAAATACATTGTGTACCTACATAAATAAATTTGAGTATTAAGAAAATTTTTAAAATATATGTTTTATATCCTTCTTGTATACATTTAAACAGCTTTGTATACCCCTCATATATCAATAAAAACTATATTTACCATATCAAAAGAATACGTTTCAATCCATTCTATATGTATTTAAAATATACGCATACACCATTAAAATATTTGGTGTTTTTCTATTGATATTGATGAATATGAATCCTCCAGGAGGATTAATCCTAACATCATTATTAACCATACATTCCATTCCCATGAGTTTCCTATAGTCAAAACACTATTTTTTTAGTACTTGAAAAACAATATTTCCTTCTCATATGTCATGAAAATACTTACTAAACATTCATTTAATTATATGGTACAATTAAAAACTAAATAAATTATCATGATAATAAACACAATAACCATCTCATATTAGAAAGGTATGAATAATATTCAATAAGAAATTATAATATAAAATATCTATAAGACTTTGAATAGTGAGAATCTAAAAAAACATTAGTCCATTATGGTATTCCATGGAAAATAATCCATGAGTGTCTCTAAAATTCATTACACTATGAATATATTATACAAGAAATTAAATTTTAATATTCTTCTACCAGATAAAATATTCTATAAAAATATAATAGAAATATAAAATTCTTCCACAAAACAATAATTAGAAGTCACATTGATTTTTTCAATATTAAATTGGTCATCACTTAATCATGAAAAGATGATATCTTAGGAACAACCATAAGAAATATATTATTCAAATATCCTGCCATAGATAACAGGAATAATGTATCCTTTATGGGATTAAACTACCATAATTTGTAGGGAAGATGATCATTGCATCATCGATGAATCCCTCTATGGTGATATTCAAATCTATATTGAGATCTCATGATAATTTACTTTCATATTAGACCAAAATCAATAACATTCCACCAAGAATGATTTCCTATATCTTCATGGAAATTCATTCAACCTTGTAATCCAACCAAAAGTGATGTCCTAAAATTGAATCATAATAATCATTCATGGGGGTATTCATATTAATGATGATTTAGCTAATGGTCCCCTAAATTTATTAAAAAATAAAAATTACAACAACACAACAATGGGGTACACCAAAACCACAAAACATATTAATGACCAAAGAATGTCCTAACAACGTCGAGACTCTAGGACCCCCAAAATAAAGACCCACCTGAAGCTCAACAGTACATGGCCCAAATTCCCGCAATATACCAATTCCAGCTGCAGCCTACAACAATGATGCATACTTCATATGTATGTCACGGTCCACCCACACCCACATATGGAAACAACAGAAGACATTGTCATACAAAAAAAATTAATAAATAGGACAAGTATAATCCAACAACACCCGTCCAAACAGTATCCAAGGAATTCACCGTACACACCTCCCAGTTGGGATGTCAACAACCCCTTCCCTGTTTTTGAGGAAGTTGCCTCACTATAATCTAGGCCTCTATTACGAACTCACATTATGTGATGATTTAATCAATGAACATGACTACCCTTCTTATTTTAGTGAATCCATCTACTATTGTTGTCCTTCTTATGTGGGAAAAATAATAAATATATATATATATATTACAAAAAAAATGGGTTATCAGTCAATGAATGGACCAAACTATTGTTTCATATCAATATATTATATAAAAATTATTTTTTGAGATGAAACAACTAGTCAATATGTATTTCATCCATAAAAACAATAATTAGTCTTCAACGGAGTTTCTTATCAAGAAGTTGATTTCATATGTGACTTCTATATAAATTCACTAACATACAAATATTGATGTCCTCTATAGATTATTGATGACCTTAAAATATAACTTACATCTTTCCTATATGGGTCTATGGAAAATATGAATCAAATATAAGTTGTCACGCTCTCTCAATATTCCAACATAATTGGATCTAAAATAACGGCATTAACCCTTTTTCACCCAATATTTTAGAGAAACTACTTTGATTTGTTGGACTGATTTTTCTAATATATTAATTTAATATGTTCTATAAATCTTTTATAAAATCAATTTATATGAGATTCAAACCATTATCTTATAATTCATGTTCCTTTGAACCAAAGGATTCAAACCATTATCCTATAATTTAATGAAATACATATTTATCTATTATGATATCCTTTATTACCCATTTAACATTCTTTTAAAATGACCATCATCAATGTATTTTATGATATTGTTTTTCATATTTTATTTAGGAAAGAAAATTTCTTTAAAAATTTATTTATCAAGATATATTAGTCATAATGAAACATCTCACATAAGTAGAAATATATCAATTCTCATTGTATAGGGTTTTTGAAGAAATTATTGAATCTTTGATTGATGAATATATATCTATTATGTATCCACATACTACAAATCCCAATAAATACATTTCTAATTCACTCGATGTGAAATACTTACCATTCTAATAACATAAGAGCAGTATCAGAAAATTAAATTTTTTCACATCATGAAACATCAAACCTAATGATCCACATGATCTATTTTAATTCCAAATACATATATAAAAGTATATTTAAATTATTGTAATTTATAATAGAATAAAATTATCCTCACATATATATATATGATGGTCGAGAATGTATTGAAAATTAATATTTAACAGACATAGTCAACAAAAATTAGATTTTAGAATAACATATGGAGAAGTATATATAGAATGTATACATGAAATGGAATATTTTTTACTTTTCTATTTAGACTATAATAGATAATATATTAAAAAGATCTCTTGAATAAAAAATGGTCAAAATAATTTCTAATACAATTAGTGTTTACTAGACTATTTTTAATGGTGGAGATATTTATCAATTGGTATTCTCATTTTAGTGGTTGTCATTAAAAGATCATTTTAATTAATTCAAAATCTCTAAATGTTTAGATATTGGTTCTAATCATATTCATTAAAAATAATTAAAATATAAATTAATAAATATGATAGGGTATCTTAAGTGTAACATGATTTGGGAACATTTCATGTGATGAAAAGATAAATATTTATTTAAGAAGGAATTTATTAAGTCTCATTAAAATATTGTCTCCCATATTTCAAAAATGAGGATAAAAAAACTGCATGAACAATATTATAAAATTTAATTATAATTTTACTGAAAATTATATATGATACAATTGATAAATAATAATAATAATAATATATACAATCATCGTAGAAGCTTTATAATGATGAGGCACACCCATAGAGTTTATGTAGTCAATATTTATGCAATACCTATGTATTATGATCTCAAAAAAAAATAAATTAAAACTCTCTCAAAACACATTAGATAGGGAAAAATGATCAAATCATCTACCTCATCTTATTTTCATAAACATGTCTAAATATTTCACGGTGAGGAATGAATTTTATTGATCATATGTGTCATTATGAATATACATATAATCAACATTTACCTTCATTTAATCATTTATATTATTTTAATCAATGATAAAATCAAAATGGTACCCTATTTTTACATGAAAAATATATCAATGTTTTATGTGCAATAGCTAAACAGAGACATTAATCATGGATGATAAATGATCAATCCATTCCTCTAAAAACCACCCATATATATATAAATATTTAATCACTATAATAATAAGAACATTGTGTTTGAATTGATTAATATGTCTTGAATTCAAACAAATGGAATGTTGAACCCACACGACATTCTATTACTTTTTCCTAAAAAAGAATGTTGTAAATATTTGTTTAGAAGAGAATAGTGGAATGTTTTTTTTGTACACAATCATGTGTGATCTGGGAATGTGGAATAGATTACTTAGTCAATGGGTGAATATGTTTTTAGTTGTTAATGTTAGACAAATATTAATTAATACCATGGAAACTAATATTTAAAGATAGTTTATATTATCAGCTATGTATATTAGAAAGATATATATAAGATATTCCTTATCGAAACCCATCCCAGATACATTGTTATATTGATACCTAAGTGGTAACTAAAATATCCCCAATGATATTCCTGATCTATATGGATAAAATACTATAACATGGAATGATTCATGATAAAATATGTTATGATTTTGCCCCAAAATAGTGGAAGACAAAACATACAAGTTAGTATGCTAAAAAATGAAAAGGGAAAAAATATGAGAAACCAAAAAATAAAAACAAAACCCAAATTATTACATCATTAATTTGCATTAAAACTAGTAATATAAAGAACATAGATCCAAAAAGAATAATCACACAATTCTTAAGGGATCATGAATATACAACACCAATAAGTGTTACATTCCTTTTTCTAGAACATGGAAGAAGAAAATATACAAACACCCAAATTAAAAGCATGGTTTTGAGATAAAAAGTCCAATAGGGTCTCACCAGACATTCCATAACATATGAGATAATAATTAATAAAATCATGCATTCAATATAAATAAAAAAGTCCGGATATAACAAATCAATTTCATATGAAAAAAATGATTTCATTTCAAAGGATGAAAATAAATTCAATCAATGGATTAAATAATCATTTTATACAGAATAATTTATATAAATTATTTGTAATTAGTTATATAATTCAATAATCAATGGAATATATAATGAAAAGTAATCAAATAAAGCACCATGGTCATTTTCCCAATAGTACTGTATTTTCTGAATATAGTTTTCTCAAACATGTTATATTATTGATTAGGGATAATATTTGAATGTAATGGCCTGGACCACTCTGTTCCATTACTTTGCTGGAATCTAGTTCTTGAGGTGTTCGGGTGGTGAAGGTGACTTATCCCCAAAACATTGCTAAATTTCCAATTCAGTGAATATTGAAATGGTTGCCTTTTCAGAATAGTGTGATCAGTATCCTTAATTGAATTGTGAAATGGTAGCCTTATGGGAACAGTGTCATCGGTATCCTTAGGTGAACAACAAAACGGTAGCCTTATGCGAATAGTTTCATCTATAACCATAGGTGAACAATGAAACAATATCCTTATGTGAACATTGTCCTCGGTAGCATTATGTGAACAGTGCAACGATATCCTTATGTGAGCAGTTTCATCGGTAGCATTATGTGAACAGTACAATGGTAACCATATTTGAATAGTGTCATCAGTAGACTTATGTGAACAGTGCAAGAGTAACCTTATTTGAACAATGTCATCGATAACCTTATGTGAACAGTGCAAGAGTATCCTTATATGAACAGTGTCATCAGTAGCCTTATGTGAACAGTCCAACAGTAACCTTATGTGAATAGTGTCATTGGTAGACTTATGTGAACAGTGCAAAGGGTAACTTTATGGGAACATTGTTTTTGGTAACCTTATGTGAACAGTTCCATTGGTATCCTTATGTGAAAAATTTTTATGAGAAAGGTGAGGTCCAACGGTAACCTCTATTTCCATTTCCAAATTTTAGTTTCATGAATAGTATTACAAGAATGGTGAATTTTCAATGGTAGCCTTTTTCCTTTGCCAAATTTTGAGTCCATGAACAGTGTTTCCAAAATAGTGATGTTTCAACGATAGCCACTTTCCTTTTCCAAAATAAGATTTCATGAATAGGGTTGCCTGAACGGTGAGGTTCCATTGGTCGCCTCGTTCCTTTTGCAAATTTTGAGTTCATGAATAGTGTTTCTAGAATGGTGAGGTTCCAACGGTAGCCTCTTTCTTTGGCCAAATTCTGAGTTAATGAACATTTTTTCATAAACGGTGAGGTTCTAACGGTAGCTTCATTCATTTTTGAAATTTCGTTTTAATGAACAGTGTTTCCAGTCTCCTACAGTTTTGCCCCATTAACATTCTCTTTGATGTAAAATGTATTTAAAGCCTTATTTTAAGGACTCTAAGTCCGATTCAAATTCCATAACTCCTATATTATTTTTTCTTAGGGATCAGGATATTTTTACTTGGTCAAATCGAGTGGTTTAATGCGATCCTTTTTTAATGGAAAATGCAGTGTATCTTAAACTGCTACTCTATTAAATCTTCTAAAGGGATGAGATATCTTTCTCTCCAATTCTTCCCTCTTGTTCTCGGCTACAAGACCCTCAAACCATTCATTCCATCTTGTAGGAGTTGAGTAATCAAACATTCCTCCTTGGATTGGTTACCCTCAGTTGTGATGCATCCAAGCAGTTTCGGTCAATCTTCAATATAAGGTAAGATCTATCGTATTTCACATGGGTTTACCTTTTTCCATTTCTCCTTTCCCTTTTTATGGAATGCTATCTCCATATTCCTAATGGGATTTTCTTGGGTGTTGATTAGTGTGGTGGCGTCTCTGTATCCTCAGTTGGCTACAGTTGTCACATGACATGAGATCATAACCCGTTGTGTAGCACGTTCTCGAATAAGGAACGTCAAGAACCATTAGAGGCAGGGGATTAATTTCTTATCTTTTCAAATATGTGCAACTGTATAGTTAGTATTTTTTATCCCACATGTTCACAATGGAATTGAAATAATAAATATTTGAACTGGAAAAATAAATTGATATCGATCGTATGTTATTGGTTCTTATTTTGCAAGATAGTGTGATATCTATGTTTTCTATGTTTAGATTTTCGATCTTTTTGGAAATTGGTAAATAAATTAATGCCAAAATTAATTGATAATTGTTTGGATAATGATAATTTGTCATGTGAATGTATCTAATTGTTGTTGTCATTGTTGTAATTTGATGTTAATCAAATTGATGCAGTATGCATGTTTCATCAATTTTTGATAGCTTACTATTTAGGATTCCTAAAGTTAGAACCTAGAAATAATAAATTGGTTAATACATGATGGATTAAAGAAATAGATTTTTGATAAATGATAATTTTTTGTAGGGTTTTGTGTAACCCTATTTCTTGTTTAAGGTCCAAGAGACCAATTGATACGATGATTGTTTTCCTGCTGCATGTGTTTTGATATGATACTAGACGGCTATTATGATATGTGGGGGTAGGGAGGCCTATTGGTTGTTGTATAAGATGATGTCTGAAGTGGTGAGATGCATCAGTTTATGCATGTGGGTGTTGGGGAGGACACCATGGATGATGAAATGGGTTGGATGTGAATGTTTGGATTCTTGATGATTCTTTTTGGTTGATTATCTTCTTATATTCCCCACTACTAAAGAGAACTTGTCTTTCATACCCTTATTCCAAAATGGTATAATACGCATGAGCTATGCCACTTGCTTTATGTGTTTAGATTCTCAAGGGAGGATGGGTCGACACTCTTGCTATAGGGGGAAAAGACTCGACAGGAAGTTGATCTACTAAACATGTTGAGCCCCCTGGTGGTTAGTAGCATATAATGTTTTTCTAGAATGCCTGAGAAAATTGGTAAGTAATGATGTAAATAAATAATTTAATAAATGATGTTAACCCATGGGATTTGAGATTACTGGGGCGCAATGCTGAGGTTGTAATTTAATAGAACAATTGACATTGGGTGTGATACTAATGAAATATATTGGGGAATTTTTAATGGTTAATAAATGCTAAAAGAATTAATTATACAAAGTGAAACTATTAAAAAGCGAATTGAGTAACGTAATAAATCTCTTTAAATGGTTGAGTTATTTTAGGATAAATAGTCTTGGAAGTTGAAGACAGGAGTCAAAGATATGTTAGCTGCAGTTCAGTCTATGACTAGGTTATTCCAATAGTGTGGTCGCGAGCAATAATATATTATGTACTTTTGTGTTTTTTTATGCTACTCCATCCCGTTAGTTAGGGAAAATGACACCCTAGAGATTCTGAGCCCTGGGGGTGGTGGTGGTGTTTTCCCCAACATTCTGATGGGATGATGGATAGATGACTACCCCCTTTAGCCTAACTCTCTTCTCTTAGAAGATACATGTTCTGGTAGGCACAATGGTTAGTTTTCCCCATAAATGTGTGTAGAGGGCTTTAATGGCTTGTAGTAATTCACACACATATATTCTGGATATATTTTCCTATGGACTACTATAGGTGTAAAGTGTATTGGCTATGATGTCTTGAGGATCCTTAATTGTTGTATGGGCTATAATGGCATGAGGTTTAATAGCCAATGCTATGTTGTGGTGGCTCACAAGAAACTACCTGGGTACTTTTCTTACATGGAAGTTGTGGTTTGTTGCATGAGTTTCATATTGTGGTGCATCGCCTAGGTGTCTGTGGGCATGCATTTTTGGAAAGATATGCTTAAGATGTGCGATGATTGGGAAAAGTGGCAAACATGTGGGAATGTTTTAGTGGGGGTACCCTTCTTATTCTTTATTATATTATATACTCCTCTATGAAATACATAGTGAGAGTATCGATGATGAGGCTAAGAACATAGTATACATGTATAGGTGACGAGTTAGTTTCTATTGTTGTTCACTGTGCTATAACATCTTTCATTACTTTTGTACGAAAGGCTCTAGGTAGGATCCTACTAAGAATACACTTATACTCACCCTATGTATATATAAACTATTTTTCAGGTCACTTGGAGCAGGTTGGAGATCAGGTTGGATTCTACTAGCTTGGGGTTATAGGAACAGTTTGGGATTCATGGTTGCTATTTTTTTTTTACTTTCGTTTGCGTACTTGTAGTTTTCCCCTTCTAGTGGTAGTAGTTTTTCATGACATTTCATATGTGTACATGAGATTTCATTTATATTGTTGTCTGAGTTGGGGTTGGTGTGTGTCTGTCTTATATATCTCTTTCTCATGTGTACACTTAAAGGGTAATTCCTCCCATCTGTGTGTTTACTATACCCTCGGTGCTAGTCTCCAACCCGGGGCCTACTGGAGGCAAGAAAAATGTCCTTTTCTCCCTTATCACAATGCCGGCCAATGATGGGTACACTTTGTGGGGAGGGGGTCATGAAAGTGTATATGTTCCTCAGTATTAGGAAAAATATGACTCATATATATATCATCAGTGATAATCTATTCAAATAAAGTATTTTGTTAATGTTTTCATCATCAGTCAAATGTTATAGAATCATCATCCTAACATTATTTTCCTAACAAACCCACCAACTACCCTAGACTCACATGTTTTCAATGAATCAATTAATAGTGATACATTCATGTCATTTCCACTAAATCATCATTTACAATTTTGTTTTCCAATTTTTAGTTTCCATATGAAAATTGATTTTCCCAACCAAAAAAATGGGAGTTAATCATTTTATGCCTTTTTAAAAACAAATACAATCAGTGGTTTTTATCATTTCTATTAACACATTATTTTCAAAGAAATTCTGAAATATTCTCATAAATTACATCAATTTCAAAATATTTCCCAAATTCAAATTCTATTGTAATATGTGGGATTCCATAAAAATATTTCCCTTTTAAAATTACAATTATAATTCATATCAATGTGTGTTTTTTCAAATCATTTTTATCTATTTCAAAAAAATCAATAATATATAGGTTTTAATTATATTAAAAAAACATGAAATTACATACCATTATACCAATAACAAAGAAACAACACCAATGATATTATTCAATAACGGATCACTATATAATTTAAAATCATGATACCAAACACAAAATAAGGATAACATTTATTGGAATTTAGTTTCATAAAAAATGATAATAAACCCCTTGTAAAGAATACAATGAGATTCCTAATGGAATCTTACATGAGAAGAATAATATACATAGAGGAGACTAGACATGATCATCAATGATTTTATCCAAAAAGAGAAGTGAACTGGATAGCCATAACCACTTCTTGATAGAATCCTAATCCATGTAATTTGAGTTGGGTCGAATAGGGGTTAACTTGGGGTTGATTCTAGGGGTCATGATTTTAATATAAATATTTTGAATAAAAATTGTCTGCTTGATCATTTTCATGGAGAGGGACACAGAGGTAGAGAAATTAGGTTCCCAAATGTTTCTTCCCTTAGAAACTCACTCTTTAGAGAATACATTTTTTCATATGTAGGCATATGGTTTGTAAAACCATTAACTATCCCTGAAAACCCTCACTGTCTCAGGTTGCGTGGTTTGCATTGGATGGGTGCATGGTTTTTGAAAATATTACACCAACAATGAACAACACAAAAAACTTCCAAAAATTTTCAAATTTCACCAAAAGTAACCAAAGATAAACCCAAACCAAATTATATTAATAATAAGGATCAAAGAGTACCTCAAAGAAGTTACATGACATTTCTGATATAGTGATATGACCATAGAAATCTTGAAGATAGTGTAATAATACATTAAAATTGGAATAGGTACAAGATTTAAATAAAAAATTATCAAACAACTAAAAAAACCATATTACATACATGATACCTATATTACATTAGGAAAAAGAATATAAAAGATAAAAAATATCAACATCCTTGAAACTCAATAAATTAATCCATCTTCATGTCCATGGTAAATGAATCCAAAAAAGGTTAAGCTCAAATGATTAGTAATGGTAAAGTACCACGAATGATACCATGAGTCCAAAAGTAATAATCAATATGGTATAGTAAATAAAAGAACATACATGCCAATTAAATAATTGGATAAGGGATAAAAAATGGATAAGTAGATTACTGAAAACACATGAAATTTAATCAATAAGTTATAAATTAAATCAATCCATATATTTTTTTCATTTTGAATGTTCTAGGGAAAACAATATCTGAATATTAAATTAATGAAATTAATATATATTGGATTTATATTTCCATTATATATGAAACCTTTACCATAAAGTTGTTTTTTCAAGATAGCTTAAAACAACTCTATATTAGAAAATGATACATCCGATGAGACTACAAATGCATCAAGGGGCTTACTTTAACCGGTCCCTAAATAATTTCATTCATGTTCAAATAATAAATCATATGTAGAAGAATTTATTTTACTCATAAACATTTCCCCTTATCCAATATCAGTATTGATAAAAGATAAGTATTTAACATCATTTCACCAATTAAGAAAATAACATTAAAAGTAAACAATGTATGTAAAATGGTATATAGATTATGAAATAATCATATGAATTAAAAAATAATTTTTTTATTTATGATAAATTTAAGGTACATTGAATGAAATGATCATAATTATTTGACTTTGTATAGTTAATGTTAATAATCACAATTGAAAGTGTGATTTAAAAGGTAACTTTTAACACTTGATGATTTACAAGTCAAAACCCCTTAGATAGTATAATTCAAAATGAAACCAAAAATAAATTTAATTATGAACGAATCTAGATATTAAACTCAAAATGTTTATTATATACACTTATTAAAACAGAATTGGTTAATAATAAAAAAATATTTCTCAATGTAATGCAAATTAAAAGGAAATTTCTTAACTTGAGTATAACTTGTCCCATGTATCCCAATCTTACTGAATAATAATATTAAGAAGAATATTTACTTATTTGATATATTTTTTCATGTTAATTAATAAATTTATTTTTCATATAAACATGTTATATACAATAACTTAGATAATTATGTTTATGTTAGATATTTTGACCGTTTCTGTTTTTTGTGTCTAAAACAACTATGGTAGGTACACTCTGGAAAAAGGGGAGATTATTTAAAAATAACTAGAATAATTTTCATGAAATAATTATCATATTTATAGATAAATTATTCCATTAAAACAAATCTTGTAATATGGCTATGAAAAATGAAGTAAAATCATGATCATGGAGATGAAATATGGAACACGCATTAGTATCATATTTATTTCTCAATGATCCTTATAGAATAAAGGAAATTAACATTTATCATTAAAGAATGATAATGATATATTAAATGAAATATTATTTAATAATATTATTTTATTTAAAATTATTTTGTAGATAATGGAATTACATCGCTTCAAGGAGGTTGTAGTCCACACATCCTTAAACAATGTTATCACATTCAAGGTGTTTGAAACGGTAATAATGAAAATGATATATTTTATTAAAAATTTATAATAATGAAATTAATATTATAAAGGTATCACTAATTACTTATTATTCAATATTTTTTTATTGTAATACATATTTTTTAGATATATGAAATGAAATAAAAATTTCCTAGAGATGCTAAGTCATATGTACGCATGATTGTTGTTTCCATTTTCTTATCATATTTATAAAATGAAAGGTAAATTATATATATATATTATTATTGTTAATGTACCATATTTATTTCATATATGTCACATTTTATTATCTAACCCATCATTACTACATTCCATATAAATCATGAATATATCTCATCGCTTTGATGAGGTGGTAGTCCACACATCCAAAAATGATATTATTATATTTACAAAAAATGGAATGAATGAGGGTATGAAGTATAAAAAAATTAAGGAATCAATATATATATATATATATATATATAATATTCCATATGTAAAATATAAATGCATCCTTATTTTTAACCAAGAAAGGCGTTAATGGATGAACACATGACATCTATTCTTTTGGCAATAGTCTGTTTTACAAACAATTGATGATTGTGTTTCACATTAGGTGGAAGTGTTTCAATGTGTGGTAAATATAATTATGTTAATAAATTATAGTATATTTTTTATATTGGTTTTATAATATAATAAATATATAATAGTAATTTAAGGGGTGAAAAAGTGAGGTGTGTGAGTTCTTTTTTATATTGGAGGAGGAGTTGCATTCTTGTAAACAAAAAAGGTAAACACTATTCAGGATTCACATAAATAAAATTCAAAAAAAAATGAACAATATTATATAAAAGTGGGGGTGTGGGCAAAATATGTACTTCTAATAGTTTTTTCACAAGTATTTAGGTCATTTGTCACCATACGATTTATGTTTAAGCACAATGTAAACTCATTTCACCTTAATCACTGTAATTATTTTTAATTTGTATCACTTATAATTTTGATAAAAATATATTACCTTAAAATAAATTATAAATTATTATGGTAAAAATTATGGAATCTGTTTTTCCATTATTCAAATTAAATATTTGTAAGAAATTAATTTTAAATCAGTACTACAAACAAGATGAGAAAGCGGGTTTTAAAAATTAATATGTTCAGTAGTTTGAAAAAGTTTTATATAAAAATTCACTAGAAAAAATTTGAATATATGACCTAAATTAGATTAATATATGTACAATTTATCTAAATACTCATTTAAACTATTTATTAATATAATAAAACATTATTTATGATTTATATGAATTTCAAAATTTCAATTAAAATTAAGTATTTATCTGAATTCATCAAAAATGATACTTCATTGAATAATAATAGTAATAACTCATAGATAATATTGTAATCATTATTTCAAAAATGATGTTTTTTTATAATAAAATTTATAAAATGTACAAAATATAGTTTTAAAAAATGTCTCCCATTAAACGGTGGAAAAATAAATGTAAGAAAAATACAGTTTTAATGCATTAAAATGGATTCATTTTTATATTATTCCTATAAAATATATTATATCGATAAATAAAATTGATTTACTATTTAAATTTAAATAATATCAATCACAAATATTAATTACTATAATTTATTATGATAATAGGCCTTTGGTGCATAAATTAGTTTTTTATTATAACATTTCGTTTATATTCTATTGATTTTTGTTTGGATTTATAATCTATTAGTGTGTAATGATTTCTAACATATATTATAGTAATTAACTTAATATTATTAACAAATTCCTATTTATGTGATATGAGTAAATTTTCATTCAAAATAATAATATAAATTGAAATCTATAAAACATGGTCTTGTTTGTAACACAAACCATCGAAGAAATTCATTTTTTCATATAACACATTCTAAATAATTTTACATGAATTTAAATATATATATAATGGGTTTTATTTATTTTAAAAAGTAATTATGTTTTAATTGTAATGTCTTAGACCCCCTGT
The DNA here is from genome assembly GCA_963277665.1 of Viscum album. Classification (NCBI taxonomy): domain Eukaryota; kingdom Viridiplantae; phylum Streptophyta; class Magnoliopsida; order Santalales; family Viscaceae; genus Viscum; species Viscum album. The sequence continues at coordinate 280,582,268 of OY728136.1, read as the reverse complement.
TCCACCCAATTGTAAAAATCTAGCGATTGAGGTGTTTTGGAGGTCATAGTTGGAATTTTTTAGAGTTTGACAGTTTTTCTAATTTTCCAATGGCGAGTCAAGAATGGATGGTGGAATCGGTAGGTGGAATAAGTAGGTGGAGTCAGCAGTTGGAGTCGGTACGTGGAATATATTGGTGGAATTGGTGAGTGGCATTGGTATGTAGCAACGGTGTGTGGCATCGATAGGTGGGATCCATGAATGGCATCAGCGAGTTGCATCAGTAACTTACAGATAGTAGGTCATTTCGGTGTCATGTCCAATACAGAGTTACAAAATGGTGACTCAGCCATCATTTATTCAGCTATTGGGGACACATGTCGGTGAATCACCTAATTGGGAGTAATTTCTAATAGTTCATGAAAATTCACGTTTTTACCAATTTTTCATTATTTTCCCCTTTAATGTTTCATTTGACATAAAATGAGTTTAAAAACATATATATGTGTTTTTCAAATTGTTTAAAATATTTTAAAATATATAATTAATTTTATAACCATATAAAGGTTTTCAGTTAGTCAAAATGTGTGGTATCGATCATGACCGATATGGATGGCTTTAGAACTATCCCTCTATTTACAAAGGGTATGGACTTTCTAAAGATGAGATAATTTTTACCATATGGGTTTTCTTGTTTTTCATTATTCTAGGCCATCCCATAACCATTTCTCTCTCAGTGATCGTGAATTTGTGGTGAATCCCTTGGATCACGTCTCACTAGACGCTCTTACTGCTTGTACACAATCTGTTTTTATGCTTGGAGGAGTTGTTGATCATCAATTCTTCTAAGTAGGGATCGCTTTATCTCTTATAATTTTTGTATCATGAAGGGTGGGTGTATGAATGTTTTTTGTGGAGATAAATTATTTCTTAAAAAATGAATATAATCGAATCTATTTAATATAAATTCATAGGGGATGGGGAAAAGTGACACATTCTTATGTTCTATTAGTTATTGATATTGGGATCTGTATATGCAATATGGAAACTGAAAATCAGGACCATTGGTGGACTTTGTTTGCACACTTGTGATGGATTGTGGATTTTTATTGTTAATATTCATTGAAATAATGTATTAATATAAAATTGGTTAACCAAATATATTAGGTTTAATAAATGGACTCCTTGAGATAAAAAATTCTCATTGAAAACCCCTGGATTATTAAAGTGGTATTAAATAATGGGTGTCTGTTAATTCTCCCTAAAAATTTTATTGTTGGTGTGGATGTGCAATGTGTGTGGGATTGTTCTGTATTGTTCCTTGTGTGGTTTTTTTGTTGTTGGGGTTGAGATAACTACTTTTTCTAGGGTGATACGGGTGGTGAAATGGTATCTCAATGTGAAATATTGTTTGTTTTTGGAATTGATGGGTAATGTTTTCAAGGATGGGTTGTATTTTTGAGTTGTGGAATATTTATGATACTAGATCTTATGGGTGAGGTGTATTTATAATGTGGGGTTGTTGGGTTGGTTGTGATGAGGTGTTTCATTGGGTTTGGAAGTAAGTTAAAGGTTTTTTTATTTAGAGTAAGGATTGAGATGAATGAATTTCAAGAGTGATTATCGATGTGGTTGGTATGGGTGTTGAATAGAGTAGAAATATGAATTTAGTTGCATTGCTATGTGGATTTTTGTGTGTTATGATTGGTATTTTCCCGAGTACGGATGGAATAAATAAATGTTCTCCTTAATAAAGAATGATAATTTGTTAAATGAACAGATTAACGGTATGTTCGAGTTGTGGCTTGTTCGAACTGAATTTCTATTTTCAACTTATGAATTGACTGTTTTTGGTGTTAATATATACATTTTGAAGTATTATAAGAGTTGAAAGCATCATTGGGAGGTTTTATAGTTTTATTGAGGACCCATAGGATGGGCTTGAGATTTTGATACTATAAAAATGTTTTTTCAAGTGTTTTCTATATGTACCCCACCATAGTTGAGAACTATGTTCTGAACACCCACATTTTCATGGGAAAGGGTGTCTTAAAAAAATATTATAGTGGGATAATGGATGGATAGCCACCCTATATTCATGGAACCCTATTCTATGTGCTAATATCTCGAAATCCTCCAGGTAGGTAGTGGTTTGTTAGGCCCAGGTTTTTGCAGGATAGGTGTCTTTTCATAGGTTTCTTCACGATGGGATGTGTTGTGCTTTCCAAGGTGTTTTCGAGACGTGACATGGTATGTCTCATGTATTTATATGGGTGGGAAATGGTTGTGAGACCGAAGTGATTTTGGGTGATAAGTGATGAGATTCATTTTCCAAAGTAGCGGGACAAGCTGTGAGGTCTGGTTGTGTGTGGACAAGTTGTGATGTCGAAAATTCAGAAGAGGTGGAAATAGTAGGATGCTTTCCATTATTGTGTGTGAGTGTCTAATCAGTTGGAAAGTGATTCGAGATACCCTATCATCGATGTGATCTATATTACATAACTTGAATTGCATAATTTTTTATAGTTCCTTTGGTGATGTTGTGGTAGTTAGTATACATTGTTAGGTTATATTGTTTTCTGTTGTTTTCTAATAGGGGAATTAGATTTGAAATCCACAAATGAATGAGAAACTTTGGTTTTCCTATTGAGTATACTTGTATTCTCACACTAGGTATATAAAACTAATTTTAGGATTCTAGAAAGACCTCTAGAACCTCACTTGGAATTACTAGCTCAAATATTGGGCACAATTGTTGTGTCTCTACTAAACTTTTCTTTTGGTATTTCCTTTGGAGACTCTTTCCCTTGTATCAATTACATTTTAGACATGAATGTAGGATGGATTTTGGTTTTAATTTATATATATAGTGTCAGGGAATTGTTTTGAGGTTGAAACAATTTATATACAGATCATGGTCACTATAAAACGTGTAATTCCTATGATTTTTTGTGAAATTTGTATACCCTTCGTTCTGGTCCCCACACTATGGCCTACTGAAGGAAGTACCTAGGGCCGTTATCTATCTTTCTCCATACCCATCTCAGTATGATAATCTTTCAGTTTAGGGGTTCATTATATAATGGTATCTGAGGTGATGGTTAGAAGACATGATTCAGGATTCATTTAGGAACTATGAGGATTGCATGGGTTTTTAGCTCCATAGTGTTACGTTATCATAGTGTGTGACATTCTTCAGAGACGACTAGACATGAAACAAGATTTTATGTTCCTCTATGATCCAATACAAGGACTCTGATACTACCGAAAGACAATCAATGTCTGCACCATTTATAGGGTAGAGACCCCAGGAATGGTACACACATCATAATGAAATGTGTTATTGTTTTAATTGGTGTCTTAGGAAAATTTAGAATTAATAAAAATAAAATTAGTTAAAATAAACATTAAAATAAATTCCATACTACTCGTGAATATGAATACACTGTTTTCCTTTTATCTATGGCACTAGGTCATCATCCATGTGTAGTATATACAGTGGAGGCTTAGTAGGCTAACCCGATTTATTGAGGGAGAATTTACCCTATGTAGAAGCATGAAAAGTGGACTAAAACATTAGATTATTTCTACCGATAGACTATAAGGATGTACGAGGGTAGTGTTTCCGACATGGATAATGAAATTTGACTAGAGAACAATCTGGTCACCTTCTACCTAATTTGGTATCTGACAGAGTAATAGGTCCTATTTGTCATGATCCAGATATAAGGAACCACATGCCAGCGGTGGATGATATACCTATGAGAGAGGAAATAGGGTGAGGATTTTTGTGATGACTATGAGAAGGAGTTACAGAAAGAATTTATTTCATCCACTGAGAATGATGAGAAGAGGTAGGTGTTGCTCTCCCACTAGAAAGGGGAGTTTGTTGGTATGGGAGCTGGGGATCAAATTCCAGGATCTCCATCTTTTTTCTCTGGGATTATTTTCGAATGTGGAGTCTCATAATAGACGCATAGATGAGTCACTTCATCCTTATCTATAGTACATGGTGACCCCCATTACCTTACTAAAATAAATGGATGTCCATAAGAAGGGAGAAGTAGTTGAGAGGATTAAATTTGGAAGAGTTCAACCATGTGTGGGGATTCAGCCTATTTATTATATGGGAATGGTTATCAGTAGTATGTCTTAGGCACCAGGGCCTTCAAGGTTTCGACCGGTGGGGAGGAGACTTCAAGAGTTTCTGTTTCAACCTTATGGTCCTCGTTTTTTATCCAATGGGAATGTGGGTGGTGTGTTTTATCTATTAAGTCAATGGGAATCTATATAGTAATCACCAAATAGCCATTTGATATATTTTTGGTGGAGGTGGGATGTTTTAGTGCATTCCATTGTTGTTGTTTCTAGAAGGGAATTTATAGTAGTAGGGATAATAGGCTCCAACCCTACTGAGAGGAGATGAGGCAGGTTAAGGCTAACCTCCAGGTGTTCCGAAGGGACCACATCTTGGGAATATTGAAGGATTTATTCCTCAATATAGGGTAGGAAGAACTGGGCATAGTTAGCTACACACCCCATAGGAATCAATTATAACATGGCCTAATATCATTTGAGATACGATCATTGTGTTCAATACTCTTACTGGTGCTTTGATTAATTCAGGTGCCTCACACTCCATTGTTGCACCCGGTTTAGCCCATGATACGGTATTGAGGTAGAGAGTCATTTAATTCCTTTGGTGATGAGAAGGTTGATAGGAGGTCAGACCGGCTTGTTTGGTGTGTGTTGGGGTTGTAGACTAATGATGTCGTTGCATCAGTCCCATGGGGATCCTTTTCTGTTATAGATTAAACTCTACGATGTCACCATTTGCATCGAATAGTTTTACTCTTTTCATTCTATTTTTATATAATTTCAATGGAGATTCATGTTTTTAAATGTATATGGAAAACATGTGATTTTTTATTGGTGAGAATAGTTATTAGATGGGAAGATGACGTATGGGGACCATTTCTTCCATTTTGGCTGAGTTGTTAGTGGAAATAGTTGATGATGAGATAGATGAGGTTCCCAAAATTGTTGGGGAGTTCTTGTATGACTTCCTCAAGGAGGATATTTCTCTACCCCATCGAAGATATGTTGAGTTCGGGATGGACATTCTGCCTGCTGCCTCTTTAATTTTGATGGCTCCTTGTTAGATGAAACCTTCAGAGTGGCTAGAGTTGAGGATTCATAAAGATGATCTTAAAAAGATGGTATTTATCTGGCCATGTGATTCATCATTGGGTGTTCGTGTATTGTTTTAGGAGAAGTATGTTTGTGTTATGTGGTTTGGCATTGAATACTAAAGGTTGAATCAGGTAAAAATCATGAATGGCTACACTCATTCGATGATATATGATGTTTTCAATCATCTATGGGTAGAATGATGTTTATCTATGATTGATTTGTGGTCTAGGTATCACCAAAAGAGGATAAAATGGTGATATCCTGATAAAATATTTTATATGTAGGTATGTGAACTTCATGTTTGTGTTCATGTCATTCGGTGTTTCGAATGAACCATCCATATTTATGGGACATATGGACTCTGACATCCATGTGTTCCCCGATCAGTATATCATAGTTTTGATTGTCGTCATCATAATTTACCCACGATGATTAGAGGAGAACACAGACCATCTTTGGGTTGTCCTTAAGGTCTTTTGCGCCACCATCTCGATGGAATGATTCCCAAATTATATTATTTTTCACATGAAGAATAATTCCTTGGGCATGTGTTGTCTCAGTTGGGTGTGGTGTTGGAACCATTGAAGGAAAAATAAATTTTTTTCTTGGAAAGAACCCAATAATACGGAAGAGGTTCATGGGTTTCTCAGTCTAGAAGGATATTACCAAATACTTGTAACTGATTTCCCTTGACTATCAGTTCAATTAAGAACCTTGACTGGGAAGGACCAAGATTTTCTATGGATTGAGTTGTGCTGGCCAATGTTATGATATCTGAAGGGGATGTTGGTCAGTTATCCATTGCATCAATTTCTAGATGAGGGAGTGATGTTTAAGGTGTTTTTTTCATCTCATTTATGTTTGTGATTCGTTCAAAAGAAATGATATGGAGTGACCTCTTATGGATATAGGTAGTTACATCATAATGAATGAAACTATGCCACCCATGATTTGGAGTTAGTAGAGGTCATCTTTTGGAAGATGTTGTGATGAGATTACATCATTGGGGAGCACTTTGTGTTCTTCACAGATCACAAGAGATTGAGGTTAATCATTTCTAAGTGAGATATGAACTTGGGATAGCTTAGGTGGACATAGATTCTTTATGATTTCGATTTTGAAATATCTAACACCTCAGGAAAGGGGAATTGTGTGGTCGATGATTTGAGTCAGAATTCATAGAAGGAGGTTGTTTGGGAATCTACAGACACTTGGAAGGTGATGGAGGATTTTGATTCCTTGCACATAGATGTAACTATGGATGGAGATATAGTCTTCTTGTTTCAGATAATGGATTAGTGCCCTTTCATGTTGTAGGTGGAAGAGCCTTAGTGGGGATACTCAGAGGTAGAGGAGACGGGAAATCACGCTGACAAGGGTGATACTCCAGAGGGATTCTCATAGTGAGATGATATTCGGTGGGAGGATATTTGATCCAATACTGATTCATGGGTGAGTTCTCCTTGAGATTCACATATCACCCTTAGTGGTACAGTTGGGAATTTATATGATGTACCCTATATTAAGAGAGCAATTTTGGTGGCCTAGGATGATGTGGTAAGTGGTGGGGTTTTTGTATATTTTCCTAGTGTTCCATTAGGTGAAGGCAATGCTATATGTCCCTGGTTGTTTGTTGCAGCCCCTTGATGTCCCCATGTGAAAGTGGAATGACATTTTGATGAATTGTTTCACTGGGTTACCAAGGGCTTAGGTAGGATGTAATGAAAATAGGTTAGTGATTGACCAACTAATGAAATTGGCTCATTTTTTAGCGAATATAAAGTCTAGAATATTTGACGCCTTATCCAGGAGATATGTGGATGAGGTTGTGCAGCTGAATGGAGTTTCATGATCCATTGTCTCATATTATGATACATGTTTTACCTCCCGAGTGAGGAGGGTATTGCAGCTTACATATGGAACTCAGTTATGCCTCAACAATGGTTCCACCCTCAGATTGTTGGAGAGACAGAGTGGACCATCTAGATGTTGGAGGACATGTTACAAGAATGCATCTTGTACATTGTAGGATCCCCGACACAACACCTACCCTTGATAGAATTTTCATACAATAATATATGTCACCTTTCCATTATAATTTCTCCATTTGAAGCCTTGTATGGGAGACCTTGTCTTTCACCTTCGAGCTAGATAGTGCTTCGGGAGATAGCTATTATTAGTCCCAAAGTAGTCAAAATCATGACTGAGAATGTTTAAAAAGTATATGAGAGGATGAAAGAAAAATAGCACTGGAAAAATTCTAATGATTTTCATAGGAGGAGGCCCTTGGAGTTTGACGTTATGGATAATGTGTTCTCGAATATTTCCCCTCAATGTGGGAATAATATGTTACACAGAGGGAGCAAGTTTTCCCTAAGGTTAATTAGACTCTATGATAAGTTGGAGTGAGTTGGTAAGGTTTCATACCTGTTACTATTTCCACTGTAGTTATATATGATTTATGATTTATTCATTTATTTTAGCTTCATCTATATCTTCACGATGACTATCATGTCATTTTATATGGAGAGTGAGATTTCATAGATGAAATGAATTTCATGGATTGACCAGTTTATATCCATGATTTTTGTGAGAAGGTTTTGTGCGGAAAGAAAATTCCTTTTCTTCGTGTGTGGTTGAGGCACGGTGGTCTAGAGAAGAGTACCTGGGAATAAGAGACATAGATGTGGGCTCAGTACCCAAATTTTTTTGGAATTCCATATTATGTTTTTCCTATGATGGGATGTATGACACCTTTTCTCTATAAAATGAGTTATTTAATTGTTGTGAAATGTGTTATAATGTCCTGAAATATGCAGAGGGGAGGATCTAAGTACTAATATAGAAGCATTAATTGAGATGGGGTTAAACCTATAGTAGTAAGTTATTTCTGACTAGAGCATATAGTATCATTACATTTTGGAAGTAATTCCATGACTCATATGTCCAGAAAGTGTGGATTTTGGTGCTTGTGTGATGTGTCTTCTACGCAGTTGGGATAATAGATATTCGAGGAGTTTTTCTCTTATGTTGTGGATTAACTCAATCTTTTGAAAAACATAGGAAGGGTTATCAAGGAACATTGAAATCGTAGGAGTGTTTCATGTATTGAAATATCCTTGATAGGTGTCTTAGAGGGTGGTTGGTTGGATCTTTCAATTTTCTGGGTTGGTTTTGAATTTCTGAGGATGAGAACAGTTTGAGAGGTATCTTATTTAATGACTTGGACCCACTAGTTCATCAATTTGTGAAAATACAATGTTTGTGGGTTTTGAAGGTCATAGTGGATCTTTTTGAGATTTTTCTACATTTTCCCAATTTTCCAATGGTGAGTCCAGATCAGTAGGTGGTGGAAGTATGTGGCGTTTGATGGTGGGGTTTTTAGGTGGATTATATAGGTGGAATTGGTGAGTGTCATCAGTAAGTGGGGTCGATGGGTGGCATTAGTAGGTTTCATCAATAGGCGGTGTTAGTGTGTGGCATTAGTGAGTCACATCGATGACTTCATAATGATAGGTCATGTTGGTGACTCATCATATTCAGAGTCACCCAATGATGACTCGACCATTACTGAAACATCCATTGGTAACTTAGCCATTAGTAACACGCATTGGTGAATCACCAAATGGTTATTCATTAAAAATAGTCTATCAAAATTAATTTTGTTTTTAATTTTTCCAAATATATCCTTTTAACATTTCCTTTGACATAAAATAAATTTAAAACCATATTTAAGTGTTTCTGAAGTCATTCAAAATTATTTAATATACATATTCCATTTCCTAAAACATGGGATGCTTTAATTTAAAAAAAAACACATGGTCATGATCATGATCCAGCTTTATGGATTTTAAAACCTTTCCACTGTTGATATAGTATCAGGACATTATAAATATTATCTTCTTTCTCCCTAGAATGTTTTATATTTTCACTTGGTTCCTAGGAATTATAGAACCCTTATTCCCTGCGTGATCATGTATTTGTGGTGAGCCCCTTGGTTCGCATCTCCCTAGGGGTTCTTCCCGATGCTTGTGCACCCCCTTTTTTGGAGATAGGTGGAATTCTTGATCATATTTTATTTCATGTTGGGATACCTTCATCTATTTTAATTTGTGTAACATGTGGTGTAGGTGTATGATTGTAATTTTGGGAATATAGAATTATTAACAATAAATAATTATAATTAAATATTTTGAATAAGATTATACTGGGGTTGGGAAAATGTGGCACATGATTTTTTATAGTTTACTGGTATTGTGATCTATATAGTACATATTATTATTGGGAATCATGGACATTGGTGGATAGTGTTTGTGCACCTATGATGGCTTGTGGATGTTTATTGTTGATCCAATGTGAGTGAATGTATGATTATGAAATTCGTTAAACATGTATATTCGTTAAAATAAATGGATGGATCATCATCTAACATGATATTTTATAATTCCAAAATTATCAATGTGGAATTAAATATTGAGTGTATGATAAATCATAATAAACCTAGATTTGTTGTTGTGGCTCTGTGTTGTGTGTGGAATTTTTTTGTAATTTTTATTGTGTGGTTTTATGGTAATGGGTTTGAGGGATTGAATGTTTCTTTGGTGATAAGTGTGATGAAATTTTCTCTTAGGTTTGGTGATTAGTATCTTATAGAATATATTGGATGTGTTTGAGCAGTGGGATTTCAGGTTTGGGATCTAGAATGTTTATGTTATTGGGTTTTATGGGTGGGGTGTTGTTATAAAACAGGGTTGTCGGTTTCATTGTGATGATGTGTGTTAAGGGGTTTCTTAATAAGTTGTGGGTTTTAATGTTGGGAGGAAGGATATGGAGGAATGTCTTTGAAAAACGATGATAGAAGTGGTTGTTATGGGTGTTGAATAGAGTGGAAATATGAAGCGATTTCATTTTATTTATGGATTGTAGTGTTCTATGATTTGTAGTTTATCGAATAGGTATGGAATTAATAAATGGAATCCATACTAAAGAATTATAATTGGTTAAATGAAATGGTTCGGTGTATGTTTGAGTTGTGGATTGTTTTGAATGGATTTCCTTTATCATATACTAAAGTGATGGTTTCTGGAGTTAATAAATACATTTTGAGGTAGCACTATAATTTGATGTAACATATGGAGGTTGATTGTTTGACAGAGAACATGTTGGTTGGTCCTGAGTGTTTGATTATATATATAAATACTCATACTTTACTTCTGTTTTATATAAGCATGACTCCCTATTTGATAACTATGTGTTGAAAAATCCCTATGTCATGGTGAAGGGTGTCTTTCCCAAAAATTCATATGGGATGATTGATGGATTGATAACCAATTTACCCTAATCCATATTTGAGGTGGTGATAGTCTATGATCCTTTTTTCATGAATTGGTATGTGAGGCCTCGGTGTGTGCGGGCGAGTTTTGTTCCCCATGTGCATTTTTAATGAGATTTTTTATGTTTCTCTGTGATTTTTGGGATGTGAAATGTGTGGACCATGCGTCTGTGGGTACGACATGGTTCTGAGGAATAGGTGTGTGCATGCAAGATGTGAGGAAAATTGATATACCATATTGTAGGACTAGATATTAGTCCATTGTGTGTGTTGTCGGGTTGTGAAGTGGTACTTCTGGAAGAGGTGGAAGTGCAAGGACATTTTCCATTATGGTGTGAGAGTAGCTAATTAGTGGTAACGTGGTGTAGGGTAACCTATCATCAATGTTATCTATATTAAATTACTTGAATTGTGTTATTTAGACATAGTGGCTTTGGTGAGGTTGGGGTTGTTAGTATACCTTATTAGGATCAGTTGGTTTCTAATATTTTTTCATATGGGAATTAGTATGCTTCTCTGCATTTTCATTAGAGACTTTAGTTTTCCTACTGAGTACACTTGTATGCTCACCCTATGAATATAAAACTGATTTCAGGTTTTTAAGAGGACTATAGGGACAAATATATGCATTTCTAGCATGTATTTTTGGGATAATTAATGTTTCAGGGCAGAGATTTTATTTTGTAATTTTATTGTGAGACTATTGGTTTTGTATTAGATACATTTTAAACATGCACGTTGGATAAATATTGATTTTCCTTTATATATATAGAGTCTTGGAGTTTTTTTAGGATGATATATCTTATCTCCTGATCATTATTAATATAAAAAGGGTAATGCCTCCCATTTTTGTTTATATTTGTATAACCATAGTGTTGGTCACCACTATAGGGCCTACATGAGGTAGGTCTGGATGGTTAATATTTCTTTTTCTTCCATTTCATGATCATGAGGGGAATATTTGGAGGGCTAGGGTCTGGACAACAATGATTTATGATAATTTATTTCATTTTATGCTTTTGGTTTTATGTCATAAATGATATTAAATAAAATTTTATTCATTTGGAACTTTTTAGATATTATAGTCCCCCACCTTAATTAATTTGTGTCCTCGTTATTTAAACATGATCTTGGTAATCATGTGTTTGATATTTAAAATTATTATTATTGAAAAAAATCATATCATAAATAATATTAATAATAAATATTCTTAATAAGAGGGTTAGGAAAATATCATGGTCAACCCAAAAATAGGATTTCGTGTATGTGAAAATTAGTGAAAAAATGGACATGGAAGATAAGCCTAAATATCATGGTCAAATGGAGAGTGATAATAAACATTTATCATAAGAAATTTGGTGATCAAGAGAAGGTTATTAGCCAAAATTCCATAAAATAAATAGGTGTAAGAATTTCATTGACATTATAAAAAACAATAATAATTGGAAAATATTTCTGTTTCAATAACCATTTCTCTAGAGTTAAAGAATTCTTTTATTTTCTAAGACTATATGTAAATATACAATTTTATTCAATAAACACACTATTATCATATTTTTGTTCTTGAACTATTTCTATTTCATCTACCAGAATAAATTACATTATATGGGGATGCAATACAGTGAACTAAAAAACATTATCCAAAGATATACAAAAACCATTTCAAAAAAAACTTTTGACCCACACAAATATTTTGATCGAATTATTAATTATGAAGGACACTAAATTCCCATACAGAACCTATCATTGTTTTTCTATCAACCTAATGTATCTATTTAATGAACACATTCCAATCTTGTGATGTCCTTTTCCTTTAATTATCTTGAATGAAAACATTCATGATTCCTTGTTGCTTATTTTAAAAACAGGTTATTGGATATATATTTTAATTCCTAAAATGTTGTTAATAGAATCATGCATAAAACAATTAGTCATAAATTCAGTAATTAATTCCATGGTAGTCTATAATATCCAATTTAACATACCCATAAATAGTATTATATTATCCAACCATCATTTTCATAATATCAAGAACATATTAAAGGGTTGGTTACCGATAAATCATAGGTTTTCCATGAATCTCACATTTTCACTGAATCATTTTTATATGCTTCATTTAATACATAATTTAAAATCATTTATAAAATAGTATTATAGTACAATCCTTATGAAGTTCATAATTCTCATCACTAGTACATCACTGATGTCATAATTATATGAATCAAAATTCAAGGAAATTGATTATTCCACTTCATCATTTGTAACAACATAAGCTTGACCATGATTCATTATCTTCTTATAAGGTGTATTCCCATTACATTTTTTGAATTTATTTGTATAGTGACCTATTTCACTGAAGTTTAAACACTGAATATCAGTTTTTTTCTTTCATCCCATTGATTTCATTTCCATGTTGGCCACTTTTTTATATTAATTAAGAACTACCATTATTTTTAAGAAATCACCAGGGTGTTTCCTTCCAAATTATCACATATAAGAAAAATACTTATTTCTATTCTTCCCTTTATCCATCATCTTCCCAGCTGTACTATTTTTTTAGATATTCCCTCAAAATTCTTAATACGTATAAAATATTTCATTGTATAGTTAAGAACTTCCATTATTTCTTTGTATAATCAGGATATTTGGGAGACAAGTTCCCTTTTAAACATTGTCTTAAGATGATAAAATACATGATCCTTTTATTTTTTGGACCGTGTTCATGTTTAAGGTTCACATTCATTATACTATGTAATATTACAAATTAATAAATACACTATATTATATCATATCATCATGAAACATAATATATAATCACAAAACTAGTGAAATATATATTAGAAATTGAGAAATTTATGCATAGATAAACTCAAAACCAAAAACATCGTTTCATTGGGATGTTCTTATAAACGTATTCTCATAGTCTATCATCGGGATATGTTCTATAATATATATTTTCCTAAATATTATTCTCATGGTTTCTACTAAATGTCTTCTAATATTAACTATTGAGACCTGACCTTATAAATACTTCAGATGGTTTCATCCCATATTAACATTGGAATAGATAAAATATTGAAATACCAAAAGACCAAAATGTTTATCAATTTTTTAAAACTATATTAATTACATGATACCCATATTTCCTAGGGGAAAAATTATAATAAAATAACCAAGTATCCTTGAAACTCAATCCACGAATTCATTCATTTATCTTGGGGAAAGGGAAAAAATTGCAAGATAAAATTCATAGTAAAGTATAAGTACATAAGAAGATATCAGGAGTAAATAATTAATTTTCAATAATGAGAAATTAATAACAAAATACACATTCCACTTAAATATGTTGATCGTGCATAAACAATATGGAATGGTAGCTATATGAGAACACATTCCATTTATTCAACAGATTGAAAATTAAATGAATACATTATTTTTTTAATAGTGAACAAACTATTTATAATAATAAATTAATACTAAATCATGGAATTGAATAAATATTGGATGCAGTGTTTCCCATGTAAATAGAACATTTAACATCAAGATATACTCCAAATATAGTTTTAAAATACTCCGAATTGGCTAGGTGATTCAACTAATGAGACTAGTGATGCCTGTAGGGTATTACATTAACCACTACCCAACCTGTTTCCTGCATTTCTAAACTATTACACACGTGTTTAATAATTGATTTAAATCATAAAAATGTGCCTTATGAAATATCTGTATTGAGAAAAATATACGATTTTATGAATATCATAAATTAATAAAATAAAATAAAAATAAAAACTTATATATAAAAAAAATATGTGGTTTATGAAATAATCATATCTATTAAAAAATAATATGCATATTTAAGATAAGTTTATTGTGTAATGATAAAAACAATCATAAGTAAGTGATTTTTTAATGATAAAGGTAACAATTACAAAAGAAAATGAGATTTCAATGATAACTTTATTCACTTGGTACATTCATTGCCAAAGCCCATTGGATATGATAATTCAATGTGAAAACTAAAATACCATCATTTTTGAGTGAATCATGATATCAAATGAAAAAATTTCAACATATAAAACACATGATATTTAATTGGTGAATAAATTAAAAAAATGGTTCAGTGGAATGTAAATTGAGACAAAATCCCTTACATTGATTCTTTTTGTCACATGTGTCTATATCTTCCCGAATAATAAATTTATTTTATTTATTTATTTATTTATTTATTTTAAAAAATTATTAATATTTTATATTTATTATATCTTACTTATTGACATTTTTATAAATCTAACATTAAATTATCTTTATGTAGGATGTTATGAACATACATGATTAATGTGTAAAAAATGATTTTGGTAGCTAGACTAAGGAAAAAGGGTTCATTATTTAAATATAACCATAATAATAATCATGATATATTTATAATAGTAGTATATTAATTATATATTTAAAACCAATCAGGAAATATGGTTATAAAAAATGAACAAATGTCACAATCATGAAGACGATTGGTTGTACGTACGAATTTGAAACATTTCCATTTTCCATGATCATTATAGAAAACAAGATAGTAAAAAATATCATTATATAATGATCTTTGTATTTTAAATACAAAATTCTCTAATCATATGTAGTTTAATATATATTTCATGTGATGTAAAATTAATCACATCATTTTAAGAATGCGGTTGTCCATGCATCTAAGAATGAATTTATCACATTCTCATCATGTGAAAGGGTAATAAAAAATTGATATATTATATTAATATAAAGGTAATTTTTTCATAACATTATAATAGTGTCATGTATATCATATATATTTTTTATAAATGTATTTAGATAAATTCATAATGTTTGATGATATGAAATGAAATACAACATTCTTAGAGACTGTGGGTCTTACATACATATAAATGATGATTCAATTTTCATATCGAATGATAATAATGACAGGTGAATGATATATATATTATAATTAATGTAACATATTAATTTCATATATTTCACATATTTTTATTTAATCAACCCTAAATATATTTTATTTAAAATGTGATCATATCACATCGCTTTGAGGAGATGGTAGTCAATACTTCGACAAAGGATGTCATCATATCCTAAAAAATGGAAATCATGGATGTATATGTCATAAAATAACTATATAATTTTAAATAAATTGTAATTAATATATATATCATATATAAATTGTAAATAAATAATTATTTAAATTCATTAATGTTATTATTGGAAAAACGAATGATATTAGTTTCTGAGGTGCTATTGTGCCAAACACAAGAACGATGTTTCTATATCTCATTTGACAGAACTAGGTGAAGGTTTCGAATGTAATATTCGTAATGTTGTAGCACCATTTACCCGGAGTTGATGCTTTATTATGTAACACTATCATTATTATAAGGAATCAAGTCCTGAAGGATGGATTGGTTTAGCAGTCTCAGAAAATAGATTACATACATGAATGTTACATAAAACTTTCTAACATACAACAAAACATAAATAATAATTTAGGAACTCCATTATTCCCTTATCATAACAGTTCATATTAATCATAATACACTTCATGGAATCCATGGAAAATAAAATATAATAAAGGGGTGAGCTCAAATTCTCTGTAAGGGTAAATAATTTAGCGGAAGCTATAAACATTTATGTCAAGATGAGTAATAAAAACAACGGCCTTTTTAAACATAAAATTAAACATAATATGGAAAAAATAAATCAAGAATTTCAATATAAACATGCACATGGATATTCTATTGTTTTAATAATAACTTGTAACAAATAATTTCGTAACGAGGGAATCCATAATGCTGGACATTATAACTACCTAGTTAGGGCCTCGTGCAAAGACTAGAAATAAAAGATTTGTCAAGGATTTACTCCAAGCCACTAGTTTATCTAATGAGACTGACTGATGCATCGATGAACTATTGCGAGATCCACCCATCACATAATATGTCTAATGCATTCCTCATATGAAAATGTTGAAACATAACATTAAAATTCATATTAAAACAAACGTACGAAATGTCAATACTTTTACCATAAACCATCAATGGTATAAAAATAGAACATCCCCAGTCAAACATATCATAACTGATTCAATAAAATATGGAATATTTTATTATAACAAGTCATCCTCAATCAACAATAAAATCCATTAATGGATGCTGACATAGTTGAAATTGATCAGTAAAACTCTTTGAGAGAATCCCTTTGTGTGAAATCATTCTAAAGTCACACATTTGTAAAGGAAGTTATTTAATATTTATTTTTGAATCAAAGTTTCCCATACCACATTGAAACATTTTAAATGAATTAACATTTTAAAGCAATCATTTCCATATAAATAAATCCTTAATATTATTTCTAAAACATGGACATTAATTCAAGATATTTAGAAAAATAAAGCAAAAACACATTTAAAATGATGATATTGATAAATATTCCCTTCCCCAAAACATTAAAATATTCATTTTGAAAATATTTTTATGAAAAATGGTCATTGATGATAAAAATTTCCCAGTAAATACTTACACATAACCAATCTCGAATAATAATGAGATTGAGGAATTAACCCTTACCTAGTACATTCCTTTGGTCTAGGGTTCGTTTAACCTCATAAATAAATACCATAGTATGTTATTAATTTAAAAATAAACCATATTCATACTTATGATATCATAAATTATTCATTTATGTCTTTATACTACCCATTTACTTATAATTTATATGTTAATATAACATTTTGGGTATTAATTAATTTATTTATCATACATGTTTTAACTTGTTATTCATGATCGTATAACATATATCATGATTTAATTGATTCCAGAATATAAAACATTATTTATGTATAATATATATTCATAATATACCTATGTATAATAGATTGATATATGAAATTGAAAAAACCATTTACGGAGATGGTATGCTGTATGTACGCATAAACGCCGTTTCCATTTTCATATCATATTGAAAAGAAGTAAGTGAATGAGATATATATGTATATATAATTATATATATTTATATATATTTTCAATATCATTATTATTTAATATATTACATACTTATTAAGAATATATATATTTATAATCATCATTGAATGGTGATCTTGGAAATGAATCTCAACGCGTTGTGGAGACGGAAATCCGTACGTATGCGCGTTCAATGTTATCATTATATAGACATATAAATCCTATGGAATTGGATTTTATATTATATATAATGAATAATTAACATGTTATATTTATTATTTACATCAATTGTACTCACTATTATACCAATCTAAATGATGAAGTGTTGAATAACATACTACACCAAGACGTGGATACAGTAAGCTGTATGTACGCACGTATGGTGAACTTGTCATTAATATGATGGTTAAAATAATGAATATGGTTATACCATATTTATAATAAAATCACTGTATGTAGAAGGTACATGATTTATTATTTTAGTATGGAAATAATAAATAAATAGGATGTTGATGAAGAAAAGAACGTTGAAAGAGGTGCTGAAATTATTAACTCTTCTTGGGGTACTTCCTTTTTATTCGGTAAAAATGTCTCTTTATGTTAAAATTATGATCAAATTACGGCCTCTATGATTAAGTGAGGGTATTTGGGAGGATATTTGGTAAGGGGTTAGTAGAGAGAAATGGTGTTGGAAGTGTGATTTTGAGAGAAGGGTAAGTACCCTATTATAAGAGAGGTGAGGGTCACATTATGAAAACCATGAAATATTATTTTATTATAAAATTATTTTCGTTTTATATTGGATACAAATGATTTTATTTAGAGAATATTTTATGGATGGGTTAGAAACCTCTCATCCAATATATTTTAGTCATGTGCAGGTCACCATTTAAACATTATCTTTTAGATTTTACTCTTGGTTAAAAAGTTTAACATTTAACATGTATCCCGGTATTTTTATATTATAAGGTTAATAAACATACTATAAAATTTAAAGAGAGACTAAATAGGTTCATTAATGTCATATAAAACCTTATCTATGTCCTTTGGTATAATATTAGATATTTAGAAATATTATATCTTTTAATAAAATAGTATTTGTCATAAAAACTCATTTATGTCAATTTTGACACTATTTAGTATTTGGTTTTTTGTAAAAGTCATAAAAATTTATTACAGAGAAAAAAATACATCTAATCAACCCTAACATTTAATATTCACCTATAAATTCATGTATTACATCAAAAGTCTAAATTTACATTTATTTTGATATTTATAATATCTATAATTTTAATCATTCATTACTAATGAAATTACTGCAGCATCATTGTGTCATAAATAAATTTTGATATTTAATGTCGAAAAATTTTAAATACAATACCATGATATAGGAAAAAATTTTATATTTCTTATGAATATTTATAGTTGAATATATCTTTTGTTTGACCTAATATTAAAAATGGTTTAGTTATTAATCATTAATTTTAACACTTTTAAGTATTGTTAAAATAAAAAATAATAAATGTCCTAAACTAACCCAAATGGATATAAATTATATTTTTTGTCCTAAGGTTTAATTTTTTCAAAATAAACTTATCCAAAAGAATTTGTTCATGTGTTTGGATAATTTTAATACTATTTTTACCTTTAATTACCTTATTTACTTATAACTGTGGTAAATAAAATTCCAAAGTTACCATTCACCAAAAATTATTTTCATCATATTGAACCAAATTTACATATGGATTTCAACTATGTGTCTTGTATTTTTTAAATTCAGTTCACAGATGTTGTAAAATTATGTTTATGAATATTTTCAATTGTGCATATAAGGTGGGTAAAAGACGTTAAAAAAATCAATAAAATTTAATACATATAATATTATTGAAAAATGACTCAAATGAATTAAAAAAAATAATATATGTATTATTTATATATTTTGACTTTAATATAAATTTATATTAAAATAATAATTATTTAAATAAAAGTTGGTTTTAAATACTAACGGTGTGTTTTTCACTATTCATCAAAAATTGGATGTTTTCAGAAAAATTCAAAAATTCACCCAAAGAAAATTTAGATAATTCGAATTCAAAAATGATATCTATTTTATGAAATTCAGAACATAGAGGTTTCATTAATTAATTTAAAATTAATTCCCATTGTCAAAACCAGAAAGTTGGTTTTTGAGAAATTAAAACTATCAAAATGTTGATATGTGTTTATGTCCAATTTAAATGTAAAATTACTTCTAATGACCATCATGGGATTAAATTATAAAAATATAATCTAATTATATTTCAAAACCTATCAAAAGATTAATTTAACACTGTAAATTATTTTGATTAAAATAATTGTTTTCAACTAAAATTTAGTATTTTTCAGTATTCACCAAAATATGAAAGTTATCAGAAAAACAAAAAAAAACGTATCCAAACTAAATTTATAAATCTTGATTCTAAAAAATAAGTTTACTTTTTCATATTAAATATATAAAAGTGTGAAATATTGGATTTAAAAAGGGTTCTCCATTAGTAGGCGGTAAAATTTCATTTTTTTAGATAATTATTTTATTTGAAAAGTTTAATTTGTTCTAATTTAAGGTCTAAGAAGCACATAATATTGATATAAAACATATATGTATTATTCAAAATGTAGTTAATAATATTCATAACTGTATTTTGAACATCTAGTTTTCTAAGTCATGGTTCCCTCAAACTCGGTGTTGAATGTAGTGCAAGCTATTAAATTAGTCTAAGGAGATAACTTAGTATGAAATATTGGGGTGTTACATTATACCCTCCTTCAGTAAATAGTGTTCTCACAATTTGAATTTTTCATCAAAAATAAATGGTTAAAAATAGTAAATACCATTGTTGAAATCCAATATCGGAAATTTGGTTAATAAAATTTAGTTTTAATAAGAGGGAAAGGAAAATGAAGTATTCGCCACCAAATAAGGATTCCAAATACAAGAACATTTATGTTAATTAGACACACATAATTGGAGGAAAAATGTAAATATTTATAGAGAGTGAATAAAGTCATCAATCAAAAACAAGTGAACAATATATGTAAAATTGAGGTTCTGAAAGCCATAAATATATGATCATTTAAAGTATCACCGGTTCAAAAAATAATATGGTATTAAAAGAACACATTTTTTGTTTTTTTTTTGAAAAATAATGATTAATTTACTATCAAGATATGAACTCAAGAAAAGATACTTTATTTAATTACCTATCATAATTATAAAATCATCATTTGGTTGTGATTTGATATATTGTGACTTCACCCCTTAAACTAGGAAATTAAAGTTCAAAAATGATTTTTTTACGCCTAAAGCACATTTGATAAATCATAATGTCCACAAGTATTCGATTAATTCTATAAATGTTTACATAAAACGATAATTTTCAGTCAAAGTATCCAAAAAATCATACTTTATCCTCATACAACAAAATCATGTATTCATCTTACTTAATTCCAAACATTAGTGTTATGCAAAATACTAACAGTACATAATTAATAAGGAATTTCACAAAACATAAATGTGAATAGCATAATAATGTACTCCCTTAAGACATAGTAACAAACTAGATTTCCTGAAAACCATATTTTAAAAGGTATGTACTTCATTATTCCTTCTGTAAAACATATAATACTACATTTACTCCATAAATAAAATAATGATGTAAACTCCAACAAACAATTAATTTTTTCCAAATTAGTCAAGAATATCCAATATAATTTTCCCAAATCAATCATCTAATTGTTAGGATTATATCAAGGTTAATCGTTACCACATAAATGTATTTTCAAATATGTTTAACTTGATATTGAGTCACTTTTCATAGTACAAGACAATCTCAAATTCATAATGAATTAGTAATGTTGTGCATTTCTTATATACTATATAATTATTATAACATGTACATCTTTAATAAAATACTAAAATGACAAATTTATTTAATAACAACATTAGAACACTAATCATTCCTCTTCATCTATGTTAGTATCATAACATGATTATTATCCAATAACATCATTTGGGGTATAATATTATGACTTGGACATTGATTCATGTAGTGTCCCAACACATTTTAGATGAAGCATTGTACACTTGAATTTTTTTTCTTAACCTTAAAATCACTTACTTCAGGTCTTTTTCTCCCCACATATAAAAAACTCCCACTACCATCAATCATTTACAAATGTGATTCATTCCACTGTTATTACATTTAGTTAAATACAACTTTCGCTTCTTCACTTTATCCATCATTATCTTAGAAATCCTTTTCTTCTCTGGATTCCCTTCCAAGCCATATGACTCAGAGAGTTCTTTACTTATCTTATTAACACATGATACTGTTTCTTCATATGATGAGAATACGTGGGGGACTATGTCCCTTCAAAATTATTGATTAATACCATGAAAGATATGATCCTTGTTTCTATTTAAATCATGTGTATTGCTGGAGTTCTCACTCCTTCTACTGGGCACCATTTCTAAATAATGTAATACAGTAGGTTGGTTTATGAATCACAATGAATTATTCCAAACATGTAAAATACCTAATGTAAATTGTATTGTTTATGAATATAATCTTTAATTACTAAATTTTTTTCTTTGAAAAAGTATTTACTCATAAATCCTTAATAACTGTTTTTAATGAAAATGTGAATTATCGAATCATATCCCTCGGGAGTGTCACAACCTGGATTATAGCAAGTCTCGTTGTCGTGCACCAATTACTATTTGATTCTAGCTTTAAGCAGTGTTTCCGGGTTTTACCCCTAGATAAATTTGTGCAAGAGCCACATCTACCTACTTGTAACTAGATAGGGATGTATTCCATTGAAAATTAAAATAATCTCTACATTAAAAAAATTCTAGGAAGTTCTTTTATACTAATATTCAATATCTATCCTAGGGTTATTTTCTCTAATCAGAAATTTTATAAATCTTGTTTCTATGGTTTGTACTAAAATTTTTCTAATACCAACTGTAATGCGCTAACCACAGCTACCTGTGCTGATGCATTATTACATAACATTGTCATGATTAGAAGGAATCAAATCTTGAATGATAGATCAGTTTAGTAGTCTCAGAAAATTTATTACGAACATGAATTTTACATTATACTTTATCACATACAACACAACATAAATTATACATTGAGAACACCACTATTCCCATCACATAACCCTTAATATTAATCATAATAAACTACATGGAATCCTGGGAAAATAAAATATAAGAAAGGGGTGAGCCAAGAAGCTTAGTCAGGGTCAATAATATAGCGTAAGCTAAATATTTTAATGAAAGATGAGTAATAAATACGAAATTATTTTTAAACAAAATCATTAACATAATATTTAAAAAATAAATAAAAATTACTATATAAACATGAACACGGATATTATACTAGTCCAATAATGAGATGTAATAACTAATTTCATAATGACGGAATGCATAATGCCGGACATGATAACCAAATAGTTAGGGCCTCGTGCCAAGACTAATAATATAAATTTTTCCAAGGCCTTGTTCCAAGACACTATTCCTTATCATGATACCTACCGATTCTTTGAGGAGCTATAGAGGGCTCCAACCGTCACTTACTAAGTCCAATGCATTCCTCATATGAAAATTTTGAAACATAACCTAAACATTCGTATTAAAACTAGCATACGAAATGTCAATACATTAACTATAAAACATGAATGTCATAAAAATAGAACATTCATAGTCAATCCTATCATAACTCATTCAATACAATAAGGATGATTGTATTATAAGAAATCATCCAGGATCTACAATAATATCCTGTAAAGGATGCTGAGATAGTGTAAATTAATTAGTAAAACTCTTTGATCGAAATATCCCTTCTTGTAAAATCATTTAAAAGTCAATCATTTATAAAGTAAGTTATTTACAAGATATTTTGGAATCATTGGTTCCATAACACTTTCAATAATTTGACAGAAATTAACATTTTAAAACGATCATGTCCATATAATTAAATCCTTAAATTCGTTTTTAAAACATTTACATTAATTAAAAATATTTAGAAACATAAATAATTACAATATTTAACATGTTGATATTGATAACAAGTCCCTTACACAAAAACATAAAATATTAATTTTGAAAACATCTTAATGATAGTTGGACAAGGATGATAAAAATTTCCCAGTAAATAATTAGACATAAACAATCTCGAATAATAATGAGATTGAGGAATTAACCCTTACCTTATACTTTATTTTGGTTGAGGGTATGTTTAACCTCATGTATAATGACCATAGTATGTTATTAAATTATAAAAAAACCATATTCATATATATGATATCACACATGATTCATTTATTTCTTTATACAACCCATTGAATAATAATTTCTATATTAAAATAACATTTCAGGTAATAATTGCTTTCTTTATCATATATGTTTTTACTTGTTATTAATGATCGTATAACTTATATAATGATTTAATATATTCCAGAATATAAATAATTATTTATGTATCATATATATTCAGTATATAATTATGTATAAATATTGATATATGAAATGGAAAATAATGTTTATGGAGACGACATGCCATATGTATGCATAAACATCGTTTCCATTTTCATATCGTATTGAACATATGTAAGTGAATGAGATATATGTAAAAAAACACACACACACACACACATATATATTTATAGTGGATTTATTATTTCATATATTTAAAGACTCGGAATTTCCATGTAATTTTTTTTCATTAAATGGGAATTTTATGAGTCCGCCAAAATTGAAGGCGGGTGATTCCGAGGCCCATTGTTCCTAGATTGAATTTATGAACATTTCTTCAGGTATGTACAGTAATCATACGATCAGGATTTTATAAATTTTGAACCGGTGCTTGCAATTGAATTATGCGGGCACAATTGAACTCGCATCACCTGTATTCGCCTAAAGAGACTTTCAGCTCGACGACAGTTGGTCGAGATTGAACATTAGTTTTTGGGTTTTTCATTAATGAAAAAAAATCTGTAACAATTTATTTTTATTTGAAACAACAATGTGGATGTTAAGAGGTGGGGTCCACCAGAACTAAACCTCCATTTTGAGGTTATGGTGGGGGGGGGACCACCCATGCCTAAAATCCTAATTTTAATTTTAGAGGTGGGGACCACCCGACCCCTCTTAATGGTGTGAAACCTCCCAACCCCCCAATATTCCACCCCTCCCATTAAATTGAGCCATTAAATTGAGCCAATTAATTAATCTAATTCATTTTACAAATGTGATACATTAATTACGTCAACATGGTTATGCCAATATAATTAATCCTTTAAGTTAATTATATTGGAACATCTTTCTTTTTTTGGGTGGGATTATGAGAGGAGAACCCTTAGAGGATTGCACTTCTCCAACGAAGAATGCATTCTTCCGTGAAGAATAGTCCTCAAACAATGAACACCATCTTTTACATCTACCTGAGGACACCCTCCAATGAGGAACGTCTTCAACTACGATGAACCGGCGCATGAGCCTGGGGTTGTAGGTGTGTGGAAGACGTGACGAATGTCGACAACGTAAACTTCTTCTTGCGCCAACGTCAACGAAAAATCCAAGGTAGGGGTTTATTTATATATTTTTATCACTTCCCTTGTTCTCGCATTTTAATTTGTTTGGCAGGATTAGGATTAAAAATTGACGAGGGTTGTGGGGATTGATGTTTTTAAATATCTTCCACACACGTTCATGATTCAATTTTCTGAACCACTTGCTACCACTCTAACGCTGATGGTGCCAGCCAAACAGACATGGCCGGACCCCTCCACTGTTCTAGTTTGTTGGTGTGTTCTTCACAATGGACGAAGGCGACAAAGGCAATTAAGGCAAAGACGCTCCACCACACGCGGCTACCTCCGCTCGAAGCCTCCATGCACCACGACACTCCGCCGCTCTGCACCGTTCACGGCCAAGCCTACCCGAGCCACCGCCTGAACCACCGCCGCCGAGCCGCCCCGCTACGTCGAGTTGCCAAGCCGAGTCGTCCCCTTCGTTCAGGCAGAGCCATTACCCGAGCCACCGCCACCACCCAAACCGCCGCCCGAGCCATCGCTGCCAGGTCGGGCCGCCGTCCGAGCCACCACTATAGTCTGGGTCGAGCTACTGTTTCCCTTCCGACCGAACCTCCCCCAACCAAGCTGCCCCGATCGGGCCACCTAGCGGGCCAAGATAAACCCAACGGGCCGGGTCGGTTTGATTGGGTCGGACCGGACTCGGGCCCACTACAACCCATTTACATTCTTTTGACCATAAAATTGGCACCAGCCGTCCATTTGGAGAATCGTCAGCGGCTTTGGAAATCATGGGGCGAGACTGCCCCTTTGAGTATACCCCACTGGAGTTTTGGGTAAAGTTGAGGTATAGTTGGGTTGGATCGAGCACGAATCCAACTGGGGCACCGGGACTAAAAAACTAATAACTCGCAGGCCGGTTGTCCGATTGACGCACCGTCTTTGTGTTGAGACCCATAGGACATGGAGAACCTATGAGATACATCTTTGTTGGACATCTTGGTTGTTGAAGAATCAACAAGTGGCTTGGGGAACAACCTCTCCCATAGACGAGATGGCTTAGTACAGAAACCCAGTAACTGGCTCTGATGGGAAGAGTACTCCTAGATTTCTTGTGCGGGTCAGCTCCTAGGTACCCTGTGTGGGTAAGATCCTAAAGATCATGTGTGGGTCAGCTTCAAGCGATCCTATATGGGTCAGCTCCCATCGATCCTATGTGGGTCAGCTCCAGCGATCTTTTGTGGGTCATCTCATAGTGATACTCTATGGGTCATCTCCTAGAGATCCTATTTGGGAGAGCTCCTAGCGATCCTGTGTGGGTCAACTCCTAGGAATCTTGTGTGGGTCAGCTGCTAGAGATCCTGTGTTGGTCAGCTCCAGTGATCTTCTGTGGGTCAACTCCAAGCTACCATTTGTGGGTCAGCTCCTAGCGATCCTGTGTGGGTCAGCTCCAAGCGATTTGGTGCAGGTTAGAAGTAAAGCCTCTTAATGGAGTTTGATGATTTCGTAGTTACATATAATCATCTCTACTAATGTACCTAAAGATATACTTGGTGTGAGCTGAATCTATAACTCTTTGTTTCCTCATGATTGAGATGGATTACTTGATAACATAGGTATATGTATGTGCATATACCAAAGTAGGGTTATCTGTTTATTTTATACATCGTGGTTTATCCTTGGTGGATTTTGCGAGACCTTGAAGGTCTTGTGGTCCCTACTGAGTATCGTTATACTCACCCATGCATGAGATATGCCCGCACCTTGTTGTGTTGGATGCCGACCACTGACAACACTGACTGAGGATGAGGGTACCAGGACTGGATGTCGCTCGGAGGTGGACCTAGATGAGGTGTACTGCAAAGACCACCTATCGAGAGCTGTAACTACCCTTCAGGTAGGATACATGGTGGGTGATCACATGTGTTGTTCCAGTTACTTGTACTTTTAGCTGTCTTGTACTTTTCAGCTTCTTGTACTTTCCAGTTGGGCTTTTATTCTGGCCCCGTTTACATATGGTAATCACTCTGTTTACTATTCAGTTTAATTTTATTCGTGTCTTTCTGTGTGATTGGTTGTGTTCGTTAGAGATTATAAAGGAAATGAATTCCGATTTTTAGGGATTACGCCTTTCAGGGCTAGTCTCCAGTCCCTGTCCTAAGGAAGGCAGGCTTGGGGTTGTCACTGCACGGGCTCCGGGGGATGGGTCGTGAAAAATTGGTATCAAGTGAGTTGGTTCTACCATAGAACATAGGACCCTAATATTTCTTTTTTACAACAATAGTGTTATGTTTAGTGTGTGTGGTTATCAGTTTAGGGAATCTAGTGTTGGTGCGGCGGCCGATGTATCCATACACCAGGAACCTGACTTCTGATTTCTGACTTAGTGCACGAAAACATTGATTGCATGCGTGTTTTCAAAAGTTTTCTTTGTGATCTTTTGAGTCATCTCACAAGGTATAAGTTATTGACCATGGTGCACCTGTATCATTTCAGGATGCCTCCACGCAGACAACCAGCTAGGTTTTCGAGAGTTATATGCACTGATATCCCATTGAGTGACGAGGCCTCAGTGCAGGGCCCACTTCTAGTAGAGGCACTACCAGAGGCACCAACGGTATGATTACCCATTGGCCCACCGATGCCACCAGCCCCAGCAGCAGAGGGTGTATTCTGATTGAGTGTGTTTCACAAGTTTCAGCGCCAGAGGCCACCTAGGATCATGGGAGAGACAAACCCAAAGGTAGCTGAGGATTGGCAGGTAACTATAGTGAGAGTTCTTCGACTGGTAGGGACACCCACTGATCTCATGGTGATCCTTACCGCCAGCCTTCTAGAGGAAGTAGTGGGAAGATGGAGGAGCTTGATGCTCTAGGTTCACAACAAGGTGACGCTTCTCTGGGTAGACATTGAGATTCTGTTTTGGGCAGAGTTTGTCCCAAAGACTCTTTATGCAGTGCACATACAGTGGCTCCTTCATCTATAGCATGGTAGTATGATTGTGGATTAGTACATAGCGATGTTCACTGGCCTCTCTCATTACTCAATAGATATTGTGCATGCCCTATTATTCAGGACCCGGACCATTGAGCAGGGGATCATGTGGAAGATCAGGGCTTCGATGATTTCACTCACCATGCCGACATAGGCGGGGGTGTTAGAGCGAGCCCTATTAGTCTAGTGTTTTTATCCCGAGCAGTCACTAGAAGTGAGACCCACCACTAGTAGTCACATAGCGGAGTCTTCTGTAGATGGCAGTAGACAGATGACACAGAGGTCAAAGTGGACCAGTCCAACAGTTGGATGACTGCAGGATTCAGGGTCGGTTGTATGAGGCACTCAAGGTAGAGATGACCATGATAAGAGGCGGCAATGTTACTCTTGCGGAAGGTAGGGTCACGTGGCTCGTAACTATCCTACCATCCATTCATATGATCATCATATGGTCTAGGGACCACCCACGCATAGAGAGAGCTTCGACCGATGAGGTCCACTGGGAGCCGGAAGATTTTGCAGAGGAGTTGGTCATGTAGCTGGCCGTGGGTGACGATTCGATATGTTACCGCCACTACCACCAGGAGGTCCACTCTGACAGTAGGGAGCAGGTGGGTAGGGGAGAGATCATCTCCATGAAGCTGTGGCCTACGATCACGGTGCTCCCAAGATGATATGAGGTATGATCTGTGTCTATTCTACCTTAGCTTTAGTACTTATTAACACTGGTTCCAATTATTCTTTTATTTCCACTGCCCTCATTCCGAGCTCGGAGATTCCGATGGAGCCCTTGGCTAGATTCATATAGCTAGAGACTCCTATGGGAGCAGATTCAATAAATATACACTGGTTCCGGTAGTGTGAGCATACTCTAGGAGGCGAGAGCTTCGGCTGGGATCTCCAAGGAGTGGAATCGAGGCCTTACGATGTCATCTTGGGTATGGACTAGTTATCTACATTCAATGCTAAGATATACTGTATTAGGTGAAACGTGCGGTATTTCTGCATGGATGGGACCATTTTTACCTTCACCGGTGAGAAGGGAGCCTATGAAGCACATGATGGACTAACCGAAGGAGGGTTCATCCGATCACTCATCAGTTGGCTAGCCTTACCCTCGGAGCAGTTGATGTGTAGAGTCTGAGTTTTTCGGTAATGCTGGACTAGTACGCGGATGTTTTCCCTGATCATGTTCCGGGTCTTTCTCCTCGGAGTGAGGTGGACTTTTACATTGACTTGTACCCTGGTATGGTACCGATATCTACATCAGAATATCTGATGCCTCCCGTAGTGCTTCATGAGCTATAGGTACAGCTAGAGGACATGTAGGGGAAGGGATTCATTCATCCCAGTGTTTCTCCTTTGGCATCCCCGATTATGTTCTCCATGAAGGCGGATGAGAGGTTGAGGCCTTGTGTTGACTATCAGTGCCTGGACCAGGTGACCATGAAGAACAAGTACCCACTTCCGATCATTAACGACCTATTTGATCTGCTGAAGGGAGTAGAATGGTTCTCAAATATAGACCTCAGATCTGCCTATCAACATCTCAGAGTACAGGATGAGGATGCACAAGAAGATGGCCTTTAGATGTCGGTATATTCATTACGAGTTCTTAGTTAAGCCATTCGGTTTAACCAATGCTACAACAGTGTTCATGGGACTGATGAACAAGATCGTTCAACCATACCTTGATATCTTAGTAGTAGTCTTCATTGGCGACATTCTGATCTACTCAACTACTAAGGAGGAGCATGCCTATCATTTTCAGGTAGTACTGGACACACTCTAAGAGCACCAGCTTTATAGCAATATCTTGAAGATCCAGTTCTAGATCTAAAAGGTTCTCTTTCTAAGACATGTCATATCAGAGGATGGAGTTTTAATGGATCCAACAATGATTGTGGCAGTACATGCTTGGGAGCCACCCAGGAGTAAGAAAGAGGTGCAGAGTTTCGTGGGTTTGGCTGGATAATACCATAGATTTGTACCATATTTATCTATAGTTACACCAACAATATCAGCATTGACGAATAAGGTGCAATCCATCATTTTGTTGAATAAATTCTAGAGGATTTTTCAGGAGCTAAGGCAGAGAGTGACTACTGCCCCCACCTTGAGGCTTACAAATGAGGGCATAGGGTACGTAGTCTACAACGATGCATCAGGGACAAGACTTAGATGTGTCCTGATGCAGGAGCGACGAGTGATTGCATATGGTTCTCGACAACTGAGATATAATTAGAAGAACTATGCTTCCCATTTCCCAGAGTTAGAAATAGTGGTCTTCTCCTTGAAGATGTGGCGACACTATCTGATGGGTGAAGGTTTTACATTATGCTCTAATCACAAGAGTCTCAGGTATATCTTCTCTCAGAAGGACCTGATCCTGAGACATCGACGTTAGCTCGAGTTCCTCCAAGACTATGACTTCGAGATAGTCTATATTTCTTGTAAGGGGAAATTTTTAGCATATGCACTCAGTAGGACGTCTGGTATATAGCTACTAGGTGAGGCGATGGAGTAGATGGCCGCTTTGTAGATATCCTTCATGGAACGTGATGGAGCAGATTTCCTTTAGTCTCTTACTATCACTCCCCCACTTCAATAGCGATTTAGGGAGGCACATCGTGGAGACACTGAATGCGAGGCACAACGTACTTAGTTATCCATAGGACATGCAGCTGATAGATTTTCTGAAGGTGGGGAGCACATCATATTCTTTAGAGGACATACCATGGTACCAATTTCACTTCTTGAGGAATTGTTGAGGGAGATCCACACATCCCCTCTAGCGGTACATCCAGGAGTGGAAAATATGTATCGGGATCTCCGGCGACAGCACTGGTGGACTGGAATGAAGAAATAAGTAGCATAGTTTGTTTCTCGGTGCCTCAATTTTCAGAAAGTGAAGGCGGAGCATCTGGTACCAGCAGGCATGATTGAGCCATTAGAGGTCCCATAGTGAAAGTGGGATGGGATATCCATGGACTTTGTGACAGGAATTCCACGTACATCCAGGGGTCATGACTCGATTTGGGAGATCGTAGACAGACTCACCAAGTCATCCCACTTCCTACCGATCAGAGAGCATGGTTCAGTAGAGAACCTAGGACGCCTCTATGTGCAGGATATTATACGGATACATAGAGTACCCTTGAGTATTTCCTACCATCATGATTCTTGTTTTACTTCCTTGCTATGGAAGGGGTTACAGGAAGCTTTCGAGACACCACTTCATTTGAGCACCGCATCCCATCCTCAGATGAAGTGCCAAACTGAACGACCATTCAGACCCTCGAGGACATGCTCTGTGTTTGTGTCCTCGACTTCGGTCGCTGCTGGGAGGATCACTTTCATTAGGTGCAGTTTTCATACAACAATAGCTATCACTCCACCATGGGATGGCACCTTTCGAGGAATTGTACGAGCAACCGTACAGATCACCATTCTGCTTGAATAAACCACGGGAGGTAGCACTAGTGGGACCATAGATTGTACGGGCTACCACAGAGAAAACAAAGATCATCCAGGAGCAGGTGAAGACTGCAAAAATCAGGCAAAAGTCATATGCCGACAATAGACGGAGACCACCAGAGATCAAGGATGGTGGCCATGTCTTTCTACGGGTCTCACCTCGACGAGGTTTGTAGAGATTTGGAAGAGGCTGAAAGTTATCTCTGAGGTTCATCAGACCTTTTCAGGTGCTCAGCAGAGTTGGAGAGGTGGCTTAATGCTTAGCTCTTCCACCTTCATTGAAATGGGTGCACGACGTCTTTCACATATCATAGCTGAGGGGATACGTGCATGACCCATCCTATGTCATCGACCATGGTGAGATGGACATCGACGATGGTGATAATTTTATAGAGGTTCTAGTAGAGATTGAGGTTCAACAGGATCAGGTCCTTCTTGGATGGTCGATACCTCTGGTGAGTGTTCTCGGGAAACTTGGGAAACTCCAAGAGAGCACATGGGAGTGGGAGGCTCAGATTCGTTCTCATTACTCCCACTTGTTTTACTATTTTTTAGTTGTTTCTTCGGGAAAGTAAAGCCTT
Source organism: Viscum album (assembly GCA_963277665.1). NCBI lineage: Eukaryota > Viridiplantae > Streptophyta > Magnoliopsida > Santalales > Viscaceae > Viscum > Viscum album. The sequence continues at coordinate 280,550,136 of OY728136.1, read as the reverse complement.
GAGGAGGGGAGAATGTAATGACCCGGAATTATCATGTTATTTTTTTAATTAAATAGGAATTTGACATGTCCGCAAAAATTGAAGGAGGGTGATTACGAGGCCAAGAGTGCTCAGAATGAATTTTTGATCTTTTCTTTGGGTACATTTAGTAAAGGTAAGAGAATGTATTTATAACATTTTAACTGGTGTACGGAATTGAAATCTGAGGGTACCGTTGAACTCATAGTTCTAGTTTTCACTTAAAGATACATTCGCCTCGACGACAGTTGGTCGAGAGTGAAAGTTAGTTTTTGGTTTTTTCGAGAAAGAATAAAAAAAAATTATAATTTGTAACAATATTTTTTTATTTGAAACACCAATGTGTATGTTAAGAAGTGGGGTCCACCATAACTAAACCTCCTTTGTGAGGTTATGGTGGTGGGGACCGCCTGAGCCGAATCCCCCAATTTTAATTTTAGAGGCGGGGACCACCTGAACCCTATTAATGGGGAGAAACCTCCCAACTCCCCAATATTCCACACCTCCCATAAAATTGAGACATTTAATTGGGCCAATAAATTGAGCTAATTAATTAATCCAATGCATTACATTAATTATGCCAAATTGGTTGTGGCAATATAATTTATCCTTTAAGTTAATAATATTGGCACCTCTTTCTTTTTCTTGGTGGGATTGTGAGAGGAGAACCCTTGGAGGATTGAACTTCTCCAATGAAGAATGCATTCTTCCACGAATAACTCTCCTCCAACGATGAACGTTGACTTCGACTTCTACCTCGGGATACCCTCCAATGAGGAACATCCTTGACTACGAAAAAATATCACACGGGCCTAGGATTGGAGGTGTGTGGGGGACGAGATGGACGTCAACAACTTCAACCTCTTCTCACGCCAACGTCAACGAACAATCCAAGGTAGGGGTTTATTTATATATGTTTATCACTTCCCATGTTCTCTCCTTCTAATTATTATGTGGGATTGGGAATAGAGATTTGACGAGGGTGGTTGGGATTAATGTTTTTAAATATCTTCAATACACATTCATGATTCAATTTTGTGAAGCTCTTGCTACCGCTCTAACGCGGAGGGTGGGAGCCAAAAAAACATGGCCTGCCCCCTCCACCGTTCTGCTTCATTAGTGTGATCTTTACAATGGACGAAGGTGATGAATGTGATGAGGGAAACGACACTCCGCTGCACGAGGCCCCCACCGCCCATGGCATGTGCTCTCCACGGCGCTTCGCTGCCCGCGGCCTCGCCGCACAGCCTCGCAGCACCTGCGACCACTAGTCCGCCACGTCGTCTATGGCAGAGCCGACCTGAGCCGCCACCTGAGTCGCCGCCCAAGACGCCGCTGTCGTCTGAGCCGCCGCCACCCTGCCGAGCCACCGAGCCGAGACGCCGCTGGTGTCCTAGCTGAGCCGCTGCCCGAGTCGGCACCACCGTCTGTGCCGCTGCCACCATCCGGACCGAGCAGCCACCCGAGCCGCAGCCATCGGGCCGAGCCACCTTCTGAGCCGCCGTCCGGTCCACCTCCATCGCCAGGGTCGAGCCACCGCTGCCCTTCCGGCCGAACCACCACGGCCAAGACGCCACGTAGCCTTGCACCCTTTGTGTCCCTCTACGGCCTTTCGGCCCCCCGCGACCCTCCGTGGCCCCTCGTGGCCTGCCAGGAGGGACCCAGTGGCCTGAGTTGAACCTAACGGGTCGAGTCTACCAGGGTCAGTTTGACTAGGTCGGACCGGACCCCGACCCACTACGACCCATTTGAATTCCTTTGACCAAATCTTTGGCACCAGACATCTGTTTGATGAACCGTCAGTGGCGCTGGAAATATTTGGGTGAGACGGTCCCTTTGAGTATACCCCACTGGAGACTTAGGTAATGTTGAGATACGGTCTAGTTGGATCGAGCACAAATCCAACCGGGCCCCCGAGACTAATGGGCTAATAACTCACACACCTGGCGTCCAATTGATGCACCGTCTGTTGTGTTGAGACACTTATGACGTGACAATCCTTTGAGATACTTCTTCCTGGGACATTGTCGTAGTTGGAGAATGGACCAGTGGCTTGGGGAACTGACTCTCATGGAGATGATCAATCCTAGTGCGGAAACCCAGAAGCTGGTCGTGATGGGAAGATAGCTCCTAGCTATCCTATGCGGGTCAGATCTTAGGGATCCTGCATGCGGCATCTCCTAGAGATCATGTGTGCGTCAGATCCTACTGATCTTGTGTGGGTCAGCTCCTAGCAATACTTTGTGGGCCAGCTCTAGTGATCCTGTGTGGGTCAAATCCTAGCGATTCAGTGTGGGTCAGCTTCTAGTGATTCATTGTGGGTATTCTTCTAGAAATCCTGTGTGGGTCACCTCCTAGAGATCATGTGTGTGTCAGCTCCAACGATCCTATGTGGGTGAGCTCTAAGAGATCTTGTGTGGGTCAGCTCCTAGCAATGCTATGTGGGTCAGCTCCAGCGATCATGTGTGGGTCAGCTCCAACGATCCTTTATGGGTCATCTCCTCCTGATTATGTCCATGTTAGCAACAGATCCTCTTTACAGAGTAATATGATTTAGTATTAATATCAAATCATCTATACTACTGTGCCTAAATATATACCTGGTGTGAGAGGAGTATGTACCTCTGTGTTTCCTCATGATTGTGATGGATTACATGATATATTAGGTATATGTATGGTCATATACTAAAGTAGGTTTATCTATTGATTTTATACATTTTGGTTTATATTTGGTGGATTTTTTGAGACCATGAGGGTGTCGGGGTCCCTACTGAGTATCCTTATACTCATGCCTACACGGTTTATGCCTCCACCGTATTGTGCTGGATGCAGATGATTGACAGTGCTAACTGAGGACGAGTTTACCCGGACAAGAGGTTGTTCATAGGTGTACCTAGACGAGTCATACCGCAGAGATGACCGATCGAGAGCTGTACGTACCCTTCAGGTATTATCCATGGTAGGTGATAATATGAATTGTTCTAGTTACATGTACTTTCAGCCATCTTGTACTTTTCATCTTCCTTTACTTTCCAGTTTGACGTGTTTTCTGACCCCTTTTACTTACTGTACTCACTTTTTTTACTATTCATTTTACTTTTATTCGTATATTTTTGTGTTCTTGGTTGTGTGTCTTACAAGTTATAAAAGCAATGCCTTTTATAGTTTTATGGATTACACCTTTCGGTGCAGGTCGCCGACCCCCGACCTATATAAAGCGAGCATAGGTTAGTCGCGACATGGGCACCGGGGGGCAGGTCATGAAAACATATTACATACTTTTAAATAATATATATTTGTAATCCTCGTTGAATGGTGGACGTGGAAATGAATATAATCGCATCATGGAGACATTAAGTTGTACATACGCACGAGCGATGATATCATTATATTTATGGAGAAATGGAATCTAATTGGATGGTATATTATATATATAGAATAATTAACATGTTATATTTATTATTTAAATTATTTATACTCATTACTATAGCCATAAAAACAATGAAGTGTTGTATAAAAAACTACACCACATCATGGAGATGGTTAGTTGTACGTACACAAGTATAAGGAATTATTCATTCAAAGATTGAAAGAATAATGAATATTATTTTTTCATATTAATAATAACATCACAGTATATAGAAGGAACATGAGTAATAATTTTTTAACAGAAACAACAAATAAAGAAAATTTTAAGAACAAAATAACCTTGAAAGAGGTGGTGAAATAATTATCTATTCTCCGGGTGATTCCTTTTGATTTGATCAAATAGGGTTCTTAGGTTGTCATTCTGATAAATGTAAGTCCTCTAGATTGAATTGAGGGTATTTGGGAGGATATTTGAGCATGGTTTGGTTGAGACAAATGTTTTTGGATGTGTGATTTTGAGATAAGGGGAAGTATCCTTTTATATGAGTGGTCAAGACAAGATTAGGAAAAGCTTGAAATAATATTTTATTATGAAATCAATTTCGATTTTTAATGGCTCCAATTGTATTTATTTAGAGGATAATGAGTGGATGGGTCAGAAACCTCTCATACAATGGATTCTATACACATTTAGGTCGCCAATTTAACCATATCTTTTAGATTTAACTCTTGGTTAAATATTTTACCATTTATAATGTCTCCTTGTATTTTTATTTTATATGGTTAATAAAATTACAATAAAATTCCATGAGAGCCTCAAGTGGTTAATTAATGACATATCTAACATTATCTAAGTCCTTTGGCCAAATATTAGTTCTTTATGAATATTATATCATTTAATGAAAGAGTTTTTGTTTTAGAAACTCATTTATGTCAATTTTGACACTAATTAGTATTTGGTTTTTTGAAAGTCATCAAAACATGATTACTATGAAAACAAAATATTGCATCCACCCTAAAAATCATATTAACCAATAAAATCCATGGAAGGAATCAAAAGTCTCAATTTAAATTTATTTTGATATTTATAATATCAATTATTTTAATCATTCATTTACAAGGTTATTACTGTATAATCCATACCTTATAAATAAATATAATTATTTAATGTCTAAAAAGGATAAATAAAATACAACGATTTATGAAATATTTTTTTATTTCTATTGAATATTTATAGTAAAATTTATTTAATGATTATCATTATATTAAAATTGGTTTAATTATTAAACATTGAATTTAATACTTTTAACTCTTATTTTAATAAAATATAATAATTGTCATAATCTTAACCAAATGGATCAAAAGGATATTATTTTTGTACTAAGGTTGATTTTGGTTGAAATAAACTTATCCAATATTATTAGGATATGTGTTGGGGTAATTTTAATATATTTTTACCTCTTATTTAGTTTTGACCGTGGTAAATAAAATTCAAAATATTTTATCCACCAAAAAATATTTTCAACCAGTTGATCAACATTTTACTTATGATTTCAAATTAGTCTTTTGGATTTTTGAAAATAAATTCACAAACATGGTAAAATTTCATTTTACGCAAATTTGCAAATGTGCCTATAAGGTGGGTAAATGTCGTTAAAAAATTAAATAAAATTTTATAAATAAAATATTACTATAAAATTACTATAATGAACTTAATTGAAATTATATAGCTATTATTTATATATTTTTAATTGAAAATAAATTTAAATAAAAATAATAATTATTTAAATAAAAGTCGGTTTAAACAATAAGAAAGTGTTTTTACCTATTCATCAGAAATTAAAAGTATTCAGAAAAATGACAACAATTCACCCTAAACAAATTTTTATATTCTAAATTCAAAAATGATGTATATTTTACCAAATTAATGACATTGAAGTTTCATTAATTAATTTAATATTAACTCTTGATGTAAAAACTGATAGTGGAACACATTTTGGTTTACAGCAACATACATCCTTGGATGGATTTCCTTTCAAGGTGAGGCTTATATGATTAAACTATGGATGTAAAGAGATTATTTCGGGTATGTTTCTAAAGTGTAAAATTAATTATATGTGTAAATAAGTGGGGGTGGGCAGTGAGGTGGGGGTGGGCGTCGGGGGGGGGGGTGCGTAGGCATTTATAGTGCAGGAGGAATGAAATTTTTGTAAATATAAAAAGGTATACACTATAGAGAGGTCTCATTTACATCCTATTATTCCTATATAAAAATATATTTCATAAAATGGGGGTTATGGTTTATATATATCCATTAAAAAGGTTTTTTCATGTTTATATAACATTTTTAATGCAAATATTAATGTTTATCCACTATGAAATCTATTTTCACATTAATCACTATAATTTTTTAATTTATTTTAGTAATATATATTTCTTCGGAAATGAATTATAAAAAAATAGAAATTATAAATTATTAATTTTCCAAATATGGAATACATTTTTTCAAATTACAATACAAAATGTTGAAGAAATTAATTTAAAATTAATCTTATGGATAAGATGAGAAATTTGGTTTTTAAAGAGAAAATGTTCAAAATATTGAAATGTTTTTATATCCAAATTAGAAATAAACTTGATCAAAATTTCATAAATTGGATTAATATATATAAAATTGATATAATTACACTCTAAATACAATTATAATATTATTTAATATTATTAATTATTTATGTGAAATGTTTTTTTACAATTATAATTCATTATTCATATCTATTCATAAAAAAAGAATGTTCTAAAAATACAAAAAAATTACTCTAATATAATTTAGACATTACTATTTCGATGATGGTCTTTATTTTTAAAAATAAAATTTATAAAAGTTTCAAAATCTGGTTTCATAACTAGTGCACCATTAAAAGGTGATAATACAACCATTAGAAAAATTCATATTTTTATGCATAAAATTAGATTCATTCTTATATTATGCATAAAAAATTTATTAGATGAATTTAAAAAAATATTTAATATATAAAATTCATTAATATATTTTAGTACTAGTAATTTTGTTAATTTATGAATATAAAATTCCTTGTCCACAGAAAATAAGTTATTAATAATAAACTATTATATTATATTGAATTGGTTTTTTTTTTTTCTAATCAATTTGTAATGAGGGAAATAAACCATATATATTTAGAAGATATTTAATATTATTCATAACCTAAAATTTAATGGATATGAGGTAATTTTTATTTTAAATTACATTCAAAAAAGTGATCAGTAATACTTAGTCTTCTGTCTATCCTAATCCATTGATGAATTTCATTTCTCATGTAAACAATTCTAAAACAATATTGAAGGCATCAGAAGATACACGATAGATCAGATTTATTTTATGTAGTAAATATATTATAAATCAACAGGATATTATATTCCCTTATATACTTGGTGTTGTGTGTCACCCAGAAAATTGAAAAAAATGTAATTATATCATAATTTATATGGTGTTACAACAACCTCCCCACCATAGATATATTCTATACCAAGATTTCTTGTCACACAATTTCCATATGAAAAAGACAAGGTCACGTATCCCACACCAATTCCTCCATATATAAAATCCCATGAGAATCAGAACCATGCTTCCATAGCAAACCTACCAATGTTATCATCCTCACAAAAAGTACCTTTATCTCAGAATCAACTATCCGAACTAGGTGATCAGTCATGTATAAATCCGTATAGACACCATGATCATCCAAGATCGGGAAATGAGTTGGGAAAAAAATGTACTTCCATAGCTGAGATAAATTGTACATATTATTTATCAATGTCAACTATGGTATAATTTGTTTCACAGTGAGCCCCCTTACCCACCTACATAATAACCTAATAGGGCCCCAAAAAGTTGGAGGAAGGTTCTCTTTCCGCTGAATACATTAATGACCCAACCAAGGAGAAAATTTAAAATACACCTAGCAACAAACTGAGAAATATAGTGGTCACCAATGATGATCATCATGATACTTATTTAAGCTTTCTGTAATCATCATTCTCTATTAAATCAACTCAATTTTCATAGTTGACTATGGGACTAAAATAGTCCCAACCAAGGATGTGTCTTCAATCTATATCCAACACAATAGAAAATTACATGGCCAACCATAAAAGGCCTAAACAGAGAAATTATGATCCTGGACTGGTAACTATTGATTTATGAAAACTCAACCAGTTCCAAATGGTCTTCCCATGCTCCCCAAAGTCAAGAACATGGGTACATATCATATAATCATTTATAATTTTTTCCTACCTATCTATCCATCCATTTAATGATGGTATTCAATAATCAAATGAACATGATATCCCATTTCCTCATAAATGCCTCTCAGGAAATGGGAAGTACAATGATTATATATATAAGAGACTATATAAAATGAAATGGCATGAAAAAAAAATTTTAAACATAAATATTTATAAATATTCATTATTGGATATTTCATATTTGAGCATAAATATAGACAATTTGGTTAGCTGATCGATCAACACACATATCATGTTATTTTTTTGAGGGACACATGGAAACCAAACAAAAAAGTCCATAGAGATCCCATCCAACTTATAATTCCACATAGGAAGTGGATGAAGAAAACTACAAGGTATATCGTGCTCATCCTTGACTAGTTGGAATGTATATAAATTTGAATGAAAATAATTAGGGTCTTATTTTATATCTAACCACATGAGTTTTTGTAGCATGTCATCAAATGTATTGGTGGTTACCGTGGGCACAATCCACTTATAAATTTGTTAATCCCCCATAATAAATTTCCTCACTAGAAAATACATAACATACCAATTTTGGAGACATAAGATACACTATGTCAAGAATGACCACTCAATAACACTATCCCCTCTAAAAAGATAACCCCTAATGATAATTAACTTATCATAAGGCTATTTTTCATAAAGAATCACCTTGAAAAGAGTAGAGTTAAACTGAACACTAACTATGAAAACTAAAACCCCTATTTCATGAGCTCCTATATGAAAATGAGAAAAAATATCATTTACGATACAAACTTATGATCCTTCATACTTCACCTAGGTTGAATTGTTCCAACAAAAATAATCTTCCATTATATTCCATTTATAAGGGGTATAAGTGATGTCAAAATCAAAAGACCGTAGGTAATCCACCCAATGGCCCTGTTGGTGAAACAAGTATTTTTGGTAGAAGATATAAATCATTCTTTTGTGGTTGGAATACATGGTAAAAAGTTTTTAAAGGGAATTAAATACAATTCTTAAGATAAATCATCATAATTTTGAATTTATGTTCATGGTTTGAATAATTATTCTAATGTTTCATAAGCCTTATAGAGCTATAGGGGACTATGTAATCACTCTGTATACGATCAAAACCTTATACCAAACATGATGTGTCAAAAAACCCCACATATTCATGCATGTCCTATAGAAGTTTCAAAACTATTAAAAAATTATAAATATGGTTCATCTCAACAAAATAACTCTGAATAATTTCATCCCAAATGAAATTTATCCCCTCTCGAGTGGGATCGGTCTTTGGAGAATCATAAAATGATAAATTTTTGTAAAATTGGTGATAATAGAATTATAGACATAATAAGCTTTAAAATAAAAATAATTCATGTTTTCTCCAATTTTATTATAGCTTTCAAATTTTTGGGTTCAATTGAGCTACCATATTTTGAGACTATGTTTACTAATAACCACAATTATAAAATCCCGAAATCACATTTAAATAGCTTGGAATAATATTGGTGATTTATCAACAATTATAAGAAACCCTACGATGACACACATAATACTCCTCAGAGAGAAAGTAAACTAGTATGCAATCCACAAAGACCATAATGAACATATAATGATACAAGTGGAATACCTTATTAGTCAAATTTATAATGAATTTAAGAGAATTCTTAGAGTCAATGGCATGAAAAAAACTCATAATGGACAAACCTTCCCCAAAATGAGGTTTTCAATATGATTTTTTTCAACTGGTGATTACTTGATCATTGATCATTCTTCAAGAACCATATCTCCCTAATTAACTGGATAAATAGACCATCCATCAGTGGTAGTTAACACATGTTCATTACTATAACTCATTATAATTCTTGATTAACGACACAAAGGTGAAGTGTTCCATAAGGTTTATTATAAAAGATAAAATGAACTAACAAAGGAGACACACTCATGAGAACAAAGAATTTCACTTGGATATCATCCATCAGAGTCTTGAACTCTTTCATTTCAGCTAATTCCATGTGGTAAAAAAAATTTAGATACTAACTGAGTACTAGGTAATAAATCAATATAGAACTATACCTCTCATATTTATGGGTAATCAATAGAAAAAATGTAACACATTGGTATAATAAAAAAAATTGGGATGAGATCATCACTCAAAGACCCCACCTCTAAATAAAAATGGAACACTACTATTACATTACCACACTCTAGATATGATGGTCTAACTCTACACAACCTCATGTAAAATTTACACTGGAAGATAAAACACACCCCATCAGTCATGCTAAATGAGACATGAAAATTATAGTGGTAAATTCATGAATTATTAATAATGATCTAATCCATCTAGAGAATGAAATTAATAGGTTTACTATCATGGATTAGAAAATCCTAAGAAAACTTGATCATGGATATGGGGAAGATAAAAGAATGACAATGAAAAACATTCACTCTGTTTATTCCAATGTGAGTAGTAATATATATAAAATAATATAATAATTTATATCATGTTTTTGGAGTTTAAAAATATTTTTCAATATTAATGAATAAGATGCACTAGGGTTAATAAATAAGTGACTAATGATGATGCTATAGTGATGTTACTTCTCACAGTCGCTTGACCAATATTAGTTTAATTTGGAGACTCTGCCATTATTTGAATATGATTATTTCTAAAAATGTGTTGCTATAAATATTATATTCTGGAATCATCTAATATTACTATAATACATTTAGTTGTTGATTATATCATGAAACTATGTGTGACAGAAATGATAAAATAGAATTTTCTTCAGGTGACCTTATTGTTATTTGAAACAATCAATCACAGGGTATATTATTGATAACCAATTTCCAACGGATATTATTTCCACATTGAAATAATGTAAAAGGGGCTCTACTAGGAACTACTATAGGTCAAGAAGAACCATGTTGTTGAGTAAAAAATGGTTTGAAAACAATTGGGTAGTCTATAATTTCATCTTGTGAAGGAGATGTTGTGGTTAATGATTTCATATTAGGGACAACTATTTTCTTTTGTATGAAATATGGGGAATGATTGGTCCTAATGATTTGATTTTTTGTGGGGATCAATGTTTTATATAATAATTCAAGCCAGTCTTACTAGTTATTTATCCCAAATTGGAACTCCCAGGAGCTCTAACATTCATAGATGGGTATGGACAAGCTATACAAAGTAATGAGGCCCTTTTGGGTATCATGAATAATGACACTTAAGAAATATAATTTATTGATAGGATCAGAGGTCAAAATCATTACAACTTTTTGAGGGAATTGTTTCCCACTCTAGGTTTGAATTAATGTTTTAATATATGTTTTAGAATATCTTCATAATCCTAATATGGGACTGGTTACCCTATAAATGATAATAGGTTAAGTCCTTTTAAATGAAAACTGGAGGATCTTGTTGGTGAATAAGTCTATATGTATCTGAGGTTCATCATACACTACCCATTAGTGAGTAGCTTCATATATGTTGAATCCATATATCATGGAGCATCAATATATGATTTCATCTAGAGAATGAATTAATATTTCGAGGATGATATTGATCCATTATGAGTCCTCCTACCAATCACTTTTATAACAAGAATGAAAACCAATGTAGATCATTAAAACCATTATATTTAACTTCATAACTGAAGGACATATATAGGGCCAGTAGGGAACCATATATTTCATCCTAGACATTTAGGAGGCTTCATATGTATCTTGAGTATAGCAGGTGTCATAGTTCATGAAGCTCAATCACTCCCATTGGACTTTTACTGATGTAGATAACCATTTATGGGATTAGATATATCATTCCACTATAAAGTGATTAAACACTATGGATTACCTATACAGTAGAGAATCATGATGAAAATTATCTGATCATTCTAACTCTCTATGAACAAGTGTGCTATGACTAGTGTGAGGACCATAGGATATCATGTAATGTGTATCACGAATTATTGTTTAGGGGATGATGTGATGAGGTATCCCATTGGATGTTTTATATTGAAATCGGTACATATGAAGGCATCCTACATATCCTAGTTATGGTTAGAATCAGATTCATCATATTTCAGTTGACCTTGCACTCTACTAGTTGATTAAGATTGATGATCAGACCATGGGAGCTATTTGGTTCTGATGGTTAAAATTTTAATGAGTGGTAGGGCTTACACTGAGGGGAATTCATGTTTTAGCTTAGGCCTTTAGGAAGTCATCCTATGTATCTAGTTTATATCATGAATTAGAGTTTTCATGTATTAGTTTATTATAGGATTACATAATGAGGTTTCCATATTATTAGTAGATATATCCTATTATTCCACTAAATAAGGATTAAATAATGATTTTTTAATATATTGGATGATGCTTTGGTCTTGAAATATATGTTCATTGTAATTCCCTAGGCCTGCGTGATCTATGGTCGGTGTGAGAAACAAGGTATAACGTGTAATCAATCTCACTGCTTAGGAATGTTAGACTAATGTGATGGGAGAGCCTCTTTTGGATGTTTAATATGGATCATGTGGCTTAAGAAGGTTTCCTATGTATCCTAATTATTGTAGGAATCAGATTCATCATTGTTTGTTTTGATTAGGGATTACAAGTAATGATTCCCTTGTTCTGTGGGAATATCATATTATGTCGATGATCGTGTCATACACATTGAGGTTTCTCATATATGTGGGATATATCATATTTTACCACTAATCTGGGATTACACACATACGCAGCCCTTATATTTTGGTATATCATATTATTTCACTGAACAAGGGTTTACACCCTATGGTTTTCCATATATTCATGAAATAACATATTATGCTTCCAATCATGGATTGCACATTGAAATTGGATTTATATTTGTGACATTCCATAGTATAACATAGATTGGTGCATACAAACTGAGGTTTCCATTGTATTATGGATGTCACATATTATTCCACTCATTGTGGCTTACAAAGTGATGTTTCCCTTATATTCAATATGTATCATATTTTTCCACTAATCGGGTCTTACAGTCTTAGAATTCCATTATATTACCACTGGAAAAGGATATCATATCCCAAGACATCTTCTTAACAATACCCAATTGTCTATTTTAAATATCTGGTTATCTTTCGGCATGTCTAGTTGTTTGACAACGTGTGTTAGTGAAAATCACATTATCTAGTTTGACATGTTTAAATAATATCTCATGATCATTATAACACATCTTGGTGTCATCGTGATATCAAGTTCCATGCCTAGAGGGATTCACAGGAATTGGGTTTCATGTGAAATTGTCATAAATCAACCATGATCACATGTTATGGTATCATCATGATATCTTGGTGGTGAGCCTAGAGGGAATCATGTCACATGAGTGGAATGTCTTGAGGGAATCACCCAACTTGGATGACACAATTGGTGGGTTCCACAATAATTTTCCCAAATTCCTAGAGGGCTACTCGAAACCTAGATGAACGACACTTGTGTCACCACATATCATGGCGGACTATTCTAGAGGACACACATGGACAGTATGGAGAGCTCATAGGGATTTACAAGACTTCTGAAACAACGGTTGAAGTGAATCGCAGGACATTCATGAGGTGTTTTTAGGACATCACATTATACAAATTGTATGTAAAGGGGACATCACATGACTCAAGTGACATGCCCGGGTTATTTTTCACGATCAGGATGAGTCATGCGAAGCTCAAGAGGAGAACTGAATTTTCCTTTACAAAGGTCCCCGGACATTATTCTTTAGTCATGTTCCTATCACATAAGATCCTTAAATTTATTTAAGGTTATATTTGTTAAGGTCTCTCATGATCTGTTAGATATCTAGGATTCTCTCCACATAACTTGCAGCGGTCCTTAATGTTATAACCTGATGGTACAAAGCATAATTCTAGACCTATTAGGTTGTTCACCAAATTTGAACCGGGAGAAAATTCTTTGCAAGCGTGAGATTTATCTCTCCTAATAGCCAAAATTGTTTCATGGGTTCTCTAGTGTGAGGATCCAAAATTGGATGGATGATTTTTTTCATAATAGATTTGGAGATTTATATCCCTCACCACCTTGATTACATGCCTCTTTTCAAAATTTGTATCATGATAATATAGTATGGTTTCAGTGGATGGATTTAATGTCATGAATTTTGTGATTTCCTCTCATTGGTCATCTCACGGGGGTGTGGTCTGACATTCAGTGACCACAATACCATCTGATAAATTCCCCATTTATATGATTTTTTATAATGAAAGGGTATTTCATAGTCATATAGAAATTAAAATGGGGTTTCCCTTCACCAAGATGACAAGTATAGTGAACTTCACAATATTAGAACACCTGTTGAAAATATTTTCTATAACCCCACGAGAATTTTTTGGGGTATTTCATTTTGTTATGGTGGCCTAACTGGGGGTCTTCATTGGATTGTGCTAGATTGTCCAGAGGCACCTCATATGATCATTGTTGATCACTTATGGTGTATGAACCCATTTAGAAAATATCAACATATCTTAACCTCCCAATAAGCACCCCTCATCTCACTTTTTTATTTCTTGGTTTATTTTACAAAGGCAAGGGGGTCTGACATGTTAGCATGAGTTTTATTGAAGACAATCACTCTCCCCATCCTAGATGCATCACGTGAAAAATAATGGTATTATTGTGATTCATGAGAATTAGCATGGAAAACACTTCTTTTTGACTTTCGAGGTGGTGGGGGCACACAAGAACACTTGTACATGTCATAATCCCTTCATGTGATAATGGTGACATGTTCACGGGCTGTTATATAACAAGGTGGACAAGTTTCCAGGGATTATATGGTGTCTTCAGAACTATATGGGAACATCATAAGGTGATTATATCCCCAAAAGTTACCCTTGTTTTGGATATTGTTTCCTTGTTTACAAAGTATTTTGAAATGGATAGTCAGGTGTCTACCGACTGACAACTAGCGTGATCTGGAGAAACTTGTCGAGCAGCCATAACAAGATCAAAAATTGAATGGGATTCATTTTGAAGAAAACTGAGATTTTTTTCAATGGAGATTCATAGGATCTTTCAATAGTTAATACGGTATTATTGTTTATTCACATGACATTTGGATGGTCATGTGATCACATTTCATTTGGATGATTACGTGATCCCTATGTTCTAACAACCTTATTTATTTTATTTTTATGTAAAATAATAACCATATTTATTTTTTTCTTGTGTTATGGATTTTTTGATGCACATGTGGGGGTTTTCAATAATCCCCCATAAGGAGTGATGTATGTGTGTAAATATTATCACTTCTATATAATGTAAATGAATGCATGAGGCTTTGGATCAGTCACCAAATGGTGTATTGGGATATGATTAGTATTCCAGGTGTCACTTGTTGTTATAAAGAATTCCTTATAAATATTAGAGAAGATAGTGTCTTATTCAATAGATTCCCAACTTTTTGATCACTTATACCATGTATCTATCATGAGACACCTTCACAAGAACAACTCACAAGAACTGATAGTGAGATATGTACGTGAGACCTTTCCACGAGCATAACATCACAAGAATATATTTTCCATGTTTAGTATTAAAAATAACCATGAATCCTATTTTTATTAATTAGTTGAACCATGAATATACTATTGTATGATTTTATTCAAATGATTTTCAAGATATAAAGCCTTATCACTTGATCCTTTAACTATTATACAAATCACATTACTATGTCGGGTCCAGATGATAACAAATCACATGACTGATTTAGTGGTTTCAAGATATATTGCAGGTATATATGGACTATGAGATATTCATGAGACATGTGTTTTGAAATGACTTAATATGAACCGGTAATCACTTTGATGATTTATGTGATGCACAAGATTCTTCCATTATGTATGCATTTATTTTGATAATATTTTTTTCCACATGCCTGACATATGTTTGATACTTTTTTTTGATGGACTTTGTATCTCATCATAGTTCTCACATGACATCATCAAATGAGGGGAAGGAAGTGATGTGTTTTTTAGAAACTAAAATAAAATGAACTGATACTGAATTCCCATTTGTTGTTGGTTAATTTTAGGAAATTATTTTAGAGTTGATGGGAGAGAGTCTTGGTCAATGTCCCCATCATATTTTATGCCTCTTTATGGGATGTACCTACCAATTAAACTCAAATTACCTCATCAAATTAATAATTCACTGCCTCTTATTATGTTCAGAAATTAAATAACACATTTTCAGAGAACATCTATCAGGCCATATTTTTTTGATGAGGTATAACACAAAAGTGGGCATATATTGATGATGATGACTGTAAAATATGATTTGAAAAATCATCAAAGTGAATCTGATATTCATGTTTATCAATCGAAAATATGGAATTCGACCTCCAAATAGATGTATTGGTGGCTTCCCAATATGAACATTCTACAAGGGGGATACTATGGGATGGACTGGGGTTGTCCCTTCGGGGTCTAATACATTGATTTTAATAATTATGTAGAGTCAAAAGAAATTAAACATTACAAGTATATTCAGATCTTATAAAAATTATACTAATGCAACAAGGTTCTATTGATTGAACTACATAGTCATTGGAGTTCAAATATAAATAAATTCTATATCTTTCATAGTGAGGTGGGATCTAGCCTCTATGATGTTGAGAAGTTATGTGTTTCACCAATATTGGGTAAGATATATGATGATCTATTACACCATAATTTTTCAAGTATGACCTCGAGAATACTCATACCCTTACTCGAGAGATGATCGGGTTTGCCAAAATGTAATTCCAAAATGAGACGATTCAAGGGAAGGATATCAAATTCATGGCTTGTGTGAGATATATTGTCAAGAGGGCCCATTCAATGGTAGAAGAAAAGGATCTGAAGGATTAATTCTATAAATTAATATCATCGTGTGGTGGGTACTAATTTTTCTTATATTCAATTAATAAAAGTTTTAGAAAAAATGGATGAGTAGTATTCCCTAGTGTTGATTGGGAAATTCAACTAGTGGTCTTCTTCTCCATGTACCAGTTTTGGTACATACTTCAGACGAAGGAATAAGGTGGAGTTAGAGTTTCTAAATTCATGATGGAGACCTCCACGGTGGGGTAGAGAAAATAGGGCATTCAATCCCTATTCTGTCCAGTATTTATCACCATTATTTTGATATTTACAATTTAAAATACCCCCATAGGATATTTTCCCTCTTTCTAGTTTTACAGGGTTGGATGGGGGAACAAATATGAAGTTATAAATATCTGAACATCGATGGAATCACAAAAATTTGCTTCAAACCATATATGTAGTGTATAAGAAGGTTATGAACCACTATAGAGAAGGATAGGGAGTTCGGGACATTTATGATCTTTTATGAACCTTTCCCCTTCAGGGCCTATGGGATAGCACAGAATGGAAATAAAGTTAAAAATTTTGAGGCCATTCTTGAGTGATGGGCATAAATAATGTCACTTCAAAAGGGATTTGTTTCCACCCAAATTGACATGGACCTTCTCTACGAATGGTTTGAACCCTTCAAGTTTAGAAATCAGTTCCAATGTGTGTAATTGAGATTTCATCACCACTTTTACTTCCAATCATAGGAGTATCCTATGATGGATCACCAATTTTGGATGATGTTCACCATAGAGGTGAATAGGGTTGAGATAAACATTCCAACCAATGATTTAAAAATTTGATTATTCTTAAACTATACTGATGTTTGGATTTGATAATATCCAAATAGGATGTATTCCGAATTTGTAAGAAATTATTCTCAACTAAAATTATCTTTCAGATAAAAGAAGAGTCCAATATAACTATTGGATTTTAGTAGAAAAAAATTCTCAAAATCACCCCACAAGGAAGTAAGGTTTTTACAATTACATTCACTTCCTATAGAATTTACATCTTATGAGGAAATAGAGAGATCATTTACAGTGGGTTAAGACACATAAATATTATTATTTCCAATCAAATATTGACATTGTATGTCTTAGAGGACATAGAATGTAGAGGATGATCTCTAAGGCATCTTTTTCAAATCATAGTTTATTCTAGAGGGGTTTTTCTTGTCATGACCCCTATGGGTATAAAATTCAAAGACTAATATGTTGAGTTCGGGGAATTATTCTGAAACCATTATGTAATGATAAAATGATTCAAGGGATATGTTGGTTATTCACCTCTGTATCACCTAATAGTTGTTTGAGGAACATTGAAAATGTCTATGAGAGAATATGGTTTTCCCATTGAGAAAGAAGTGAATTAATAAACATACTACTGTGTTTAGAGGTTCATGTTTTCATTTCAACCATACTAAAAATCTGTTTATTTTTTGATATAGTGGAGGGCATAAAATATCATCATGCCCTGCCATACACCACATATTCTCCCCGAGGTATGGCTATTAGATATTACTTTAACAGTGACTGGGGGATCGATAATAAGGGATCACTAAGTCAACTAGATCAAATAATGGTGGAAATATCAATTTATTGTGAAATTACTTCATCATTATCACCCTCTAGAGATTCTTCAATTTAAAGGATGTGAAAAGGGTAGTGTTTCAAAAAATCAGAGTCCTCTTTTGTATAATTCCGATTTATGTGTTTCATTTAATTACTCTATAGTTAGGGATTATCTATGTACCATGTCCTAATTTTTAAAAAATGTTTTCCCCCACCAATCCCTCATAGAGGAGTGTGTATCTTGTAACACCCATAAGATGTTATGATGTACTTTCATAAAATAATTTTTTTCATCAGTATCATTCATTTTATGAAATATTCAATTTAAACGAATTGCAAGATACCCTTAGAATAAAATTACTGTTATTACCTAGCCATTAGGTTAGTTGGAATAAGTATAAAAAACATATGAAAACGCATTGTGAATTATTTGGCTATATAAATTAGATTTTGGTATTTTTGAGAGAATTAAAATTTTTAATAAAATTAATCAGATATAGAGGTTATATAAAATATTTTTATATTCATCCAAAACATATTTTAATTCTATGGTGTGAATAAATCATATTTGTTGTATAAGAATCAATATTTTTTAAAAGGGTAATCATATGTCATTTAATGGTAAAACCCCATTAAATTAACATTTTGACACATTAATAATTTTTTATGACATCATAAACATGTTGTTATAAGTAGGATATAAAATCTTACTATGGATGAATTTATGATATTTTCTGATAACATTTATGTTTTGATTAATATTAAAAACACACTTAATATTCAACAAAAACTGTAATTATCATAGAAATAATATATATGAATAAATTTATATATTGAATGGATAAAATTGTAAATTAAATTTATTGTTATCATTCAATATAATATATGTCATTACCATTAATTTTACATTGAATTCATATTTCAAGAAACATTTCAATCTTTTTCAATGTTATTACTTGGAAAAACATGTTCTCTCATTCCTACCACATGATTGATTTTAAATTAACTTCTTCCAATTATAGGCTTTGATTTTACAAAAATGGATTCCATATTTTGGATCATAATATCTAAATTCTATAAATAAGTACCATTTAAATTTGGACATTTTGAATATAACCTCAGTAATTATTTTTATTTATCATGGTTAAAGGGTAAATCTAGTAAATAAGAATAAAAAATAATTTAAAATAATATAAAACTACCCTAAAATATGAACTAATACTATTGGATGAGATATGTGTGACCATGAGAATACTTGGGTCGATTTTAGGACCCCATGGAGCCACACGGGTGTGATAATGATATGTTATATCAATTAATTTAGCGTAAATAAAAATATAAGAAAACATGTATATTTTACTAAATTATTTTTAATATAGGGTTACATAATAGATCAATTTGAATATAAATATTCATTATAAATATAAGAAAATTTCCTACATCAAGGTCTTTTATATATAATTGACAAAATTAAATAAATTAAATTTTAATGACACAAATATTATGCAATGATTATCTTATTAATGAATGATTCAAATAAATGCTATTATAAATATTAAAAGAAATGTAATTTGAACATTTTGATGGCGTCCAAATATTTTTTAGATGATTATGTCATGGTATATTTTATATAGTGTTGTATTTTAGAATTAATAATGTCGTTATGTCTTTATCAAAAATCAATTACTGAATAGAGTTCAAGACATTCATACTCTTTTTATCCTCTAAATTTATCACTTTTTAAATAAAATAATTCGAAAATAAATTTATAATAAAATAACAGTTGAAAAAATTCATAGAGTGCCTCTCCTTTATATTATAGAAGGCCACCATATCTACCCACTTACTCACACCATTGAATCCCCTTATATCATCCAAAATCTACTGAAACATGCTCCCAAAATCCATAACATACTCTTAGAGTCCATACATTGGGTATAAACCCATCATAGGGACACCTTTTTTTACAATCAAAACGTGATACTCGAATAAGAGGTAATTGTTTTACCACATCTTTCAATTTTTTCTTCTTCTAGTTCCTCTTATTATGTCATTTCATTAGTAAATTAATAAATAAAGAATCTTATACATGCTATTACGTTATTATAGTTTTGGAAAAAATTATAACTCTTTTTATCTATCCAACGAATAACA
Source organism: Viscum album (assembly GCA_963277665.1). Taxonomy (NCBI): domain Eukaryota; kingdom Viridiplantae; phylum Streptophyta; class Magnoliopsida; order Santalales; family Viscaceae; genus Viscum; species Viscum album. Next base: position 280,529,810 of record OY728136.1, on the reverse strand, counting down.
ATATATCCTTTACTGCCTAAGTACGGCTGACCATCTTCACGTCATGGGGTAATTTTATATTAAACAAATACAATATTTGAATAGGTATAATGATGATAATAATGGATAAAAATAGTGAATATAATTTGATAATTGTTATTTATAATTAATATACAATCAAATTTAATATTATTTATGTATTAAATGAATGATATCATCGCTTGTGCATGCGTATGACCCACCATATCCACGATGTCATGCTATTTATTCTACATGATCATCCTCAAACCATGATAATCTAAATAAATGGAACTAATAAATACGATATATATCATATTAGTATAATTTTTTTAATTATATAACAATAAAATTAGAATTAGAACATGAACTTATCCGAAAAAACATTCATAAGAACATAAAGTAGTCAATATCTGAATAATGAGTCATAATGAATTGTTACAACCAAATCGATAATAATATAAACATATATGATATAAAATATATTTATTATTTAATAAGTAAATAACATTATATAAATCATTATACAATTTGTTGGGATACATACAAAATAAATCAGACCAATGGTAAGGGATAATTTCATAATCTAATTATTATCTGAGATTGTTTATATATTAGTATTTACTGGGGTATATTTATCATCCATGTCCATGTTTCCTAAAAATATAATATTTTTTCTATTCATCTACTATTTTTTATGTCAAAATTACCCATTGGTGAATTTTATTAAATTATATGGTAGTAATCTTTCTTCTTGTTTACCATAAGTGCTACTTTATGAAATTTTCGGGAAAATTATGAGGATAATGTTTTTTTATGTTATATGAAATTAATGAATTTTTAAGTATTCATAAAACCATATTCACATGATTATTACATTACATTATTTAAATTGTATTTTCAAATAAATTATTTTCTTTTAAAATTGCATTAAATTTTGAGAAAAGAAATCATTTTTGATGAATAATGGATATTATCTTGAAGAATTAAGTTCAATTATTTTGTCAAAATTATTTTACATCCCTGATGACTCTATTTAAAAAATGTTATGTTTATATCGCAATTATTAATATAATTTTATTCTAATAATTATGAAATGGTATTTTATATGGAAAATGTTCTGATGGAATGATGTTTAAGAAACCCATTTTATTTTTTGGTCCATGATATGAAGAATGACCTATGTTTTTGTAAAACATGTAATAATGATTTAATTATATGATCCTTGAGACCTATATTTCGACCCAATGCATTGGGTAATGATATATATCTCATGATATTGAAATAACAAGAGTGGAATGTAGATATGGTTCAATAATATAGAGGTGGAACAACATGTAAAACCGGTTCAGTAATAGAAATTTTTCACTATGATGGTCTTGGATTTGTGCCTTGGATAATATGGAAACTTTTTCTATGATTATGTGTATTCCAAAAAACTTCATGTCTTGTTTTTTAATTTTTGAATTATTTCCATTAATTGTTATAAACTTGTATCATATGATATGATATCATGATCTTTTATATACATGATAAGGCCTCCAACTGTTATGTTCTTATGTCTTATAATTGAGATATGATTGATATTCTCCCTTGTTTACATATACATAGCATTTGAGCTCCCCATTTCATATTTTTATTTTCCATAGGTCCAGACGAAGTGTAATAAGTATTATGTTCCAAAAAAATGTAATTGTTAATTAATAAGAAGGAAACAATGTAGTTTATTGAGGAACTAGTTGTTTATGTTCCCAATTTCTGAAGACATTACACATAAATGGTCCTATAATGGATTTATTATATGTTGTAATGAATATAATTCAAATTTTTATGTAACATCAATATATGTAAATTATGGGTTGTTATATTTGGTTTTAGCGGAATGGAATAGGTATCCTTTTAAAACTAGGATGACAATTCCTTAAAAATAACCCTAAGGATAAGCCTATGTATAGGATACAGTCCACGTGTTATATAAATTACCATGAATATCCTAGGATAAAAAATAGTGTCCAAAAATAAAATTTTATTCTTGATTATGTGGTTTTGATTTTATGATTAATGTTTCTCTCACAATTCTTGTTGGTTTTAGTCAGTGTTGGAACCCGAAGGAACTGCATTAAGGCCGAATGAAACAGGAAACAAAATGATTCTCCATTGAGGAAAAAAATGTTATGGGAGATAGAATTAAAATTATTATATCCATGCTCACACAACATTCCCATGGTATGATTCTTGTAAGAATTATAAATAATAAAAAGTGGGAGAAACATTCAATTGAGATCTTCATGAGGCATCATCAACCTTCATACAATGGTTCTTCTAATCAATTACTGGCTAAACAATGGATCAATACCACAAAAAAGAAATTTCACATCTACTATGTTCTAAACATGATAAATTGTTCTATGCAGTCTATCATTCGAAAGATGAAGAATGTCAATGGTGTAATCTTATCAAGAGTAGGAAAAAAAATATGAAAATTATTCCATGGAACGAGAAGAGTTCAATAACTTATTTTTCAATAGGTAATTTTCTCGTATTCATCGAAAAATTTGGAGAAATATTTCCTTGAACTTAAGAAAATTATTGATGAATCTGTTGGTACCTACGATGTAAATTTTTTAATACATGAAGGTACGATTCTAGAATTATTATCCAACATGGTAGTAAGATAGACAGATTTAGGGGATTGTCATTAACCATAATGGGATTTAATATATGTGAGGAAATTTTTTCATGGTCTCTCAATGTTAAGATGGATATTGGAGTGGCCCATGAGTCATATGGGTCTGAAAAGAATAGAAAAATGACATTCAAAGGAAAATATTAAGGCCACACTGAATAGAAGCGGGGTTAAACTTTTTCTCAATGTCTAGAAAGAAACATGGATGAATTTGTCATAAAGTGACTAATAAATTTTTTCATGTGTGGAAATAATGGTCATCAGGCAGTTGAATGCCGATGTGATGTTAAAATTTATCTAATGAAGAGATCAAAGGAAAGGCTACATCAATTGAACATCCTACCCTACAATGCTACAAGGGAAATGAAATGTGTTATTATTACAATAAATGCCTTAATATATGGGTTATTGAATGTGATTGACATCAATAAACTATTAATACCAAAGACAAAGTATAGTAACATAAAATTAATATTGGTGATGTGGAGTACAATAATGAAGTGGTGAAAGATACAATTACTATCCACTCTAAAGTAGAAAATGTTTTATTTGATCATGGATCAACCCACTCTTTTATTTTGGAAGAATTTTTTAAGGGTATCGATGTATTACCACAATAATTTGATGTTTCAGTTAGATGTGATAACTCATTATGGAACAACCATCACTTCAAAAGTTTAAAATTCGTCTCATATTGATGTTTGTAGGAAGGTGATTCCTTAAAATATTGTGATCATTCCTACACTGGAATATGATGATATTCATGGAATCTATTGGATTTATCTATATGGAGCCCATATCAATTGCTATGGAAGGGAAGTCACATCTCATATTCTTGATGAATATATAATCTTTTATCAATGCAAGGATGAATATAACCACCCAACGTAAATTTATTCAATCTTATGGGTTTGGATTATTATAAACAAAGGTTATTTATCTCAAATTGTTGTGGAGAAACTCATTAATAAGAATACCCACATTGTACGTGCGTTTGATGATGTATTTCAGGAGGAAATTATAGGTCTTCCACGAAATCATGAAGTTGATTTTTCAATAGAACTCATACTGGGTGCTATGGCTATTTTGAAAAAACCTTATAGAATGGCCCCAATTGAGTTGCAAAAATTGAAAATTAAACTCCAAGAGAATCTTGATAAAGGATTCATATTCCCTAGTGTGTCACCTTGGGATCACCTATTTTATTTTGTTAATAAGAAATATGGATAAATAGAAATTATAATTTTCATATTTAGATAATGGTTCTTTGGATGTTAACTTGTATAAACTCGAGTAGTGTATTTTTTAGATGAATAGTAAAATAGAAGTATTTATTCAAGGAATGTGTGTCCAAAATTTAAAAATAATAGAGTGTTCTTGAGGATTGTGCTGATAAAATAGATAAAATGAAAATTTGAGAGTCTTATTTAATAATTCTTGGTATACTCTCATATGATTTTATAGTTAACATAATTTAAAATTACCAGAATACTTTTTTTCATGGTATCATAATTTATCGTATAAAATTAAATGTCACCATAACAAAACATTTGAAAATATATATTTAAAATATAAAAGTTATTTTATCTAATAAAATTGTCATGAGAGGGAAAATTTAATTTCAATATTAGTAAATTTAATGAGTCAAAATCAATTTTAAAGTATGTTTTTTGAAAAAATTTATATTTAGGATAAAATTTTCATTGTTGATTATTTTTAAAACATTAATTTTATGATTAAAAAAATTAATTTTTTTTATAATTCAAATAAATCCACATATTAATTCTAAAATATTATTACGTAATTAATAGAAAAGAAAAATATTAATATTTATACTCAAATAAAATATTACTTCAGATGTGAAATGGTTATGCCTCGTTTATTAAATTCAAATTAGTGTATTAAAACAAATAATTTAAATAAATAAAAAAATTAGTTACACATTTTTTATATAACTCTTTAATTCATACTTATATCATTTTGAAGACATAAGCTCTATAGCGTTAGTCAAAACATTATATTAACTATTTACCTAAAAATAAATCATTTTAGCAAAAAAAAAATTTAATCGTTATCTAATAAGTACATTATGAATTTTAAATTACATTTAATTTCATAAAAATTATATTGAAAAATAAATTAATATATAGCTTAAAAAACGAAATATAGTGAATAACTACTTTAATTTAAAGTAGATTATTTATACATAAAATTATTTTAATCAATTTTCATATCAATTTAAAATTAAACAAAAATTATTATATTAGTTCATATATGAATGAATAATGTATTATTTTAATAATATTTTTAAATATATCAATTTCACTTATTTTTAGACAATATAAAACACCTTATAAAATCATAATTTTCAAAAACAATCACTTTACTATAAAATAGTATCAATAATTTATCATCTAAATAAATGAATTTTAAATTGATCACAAACTACTTATTTAGTAGATATTTGATTTGACTAATTGTTTTCCAAATAATGCATACTGTATATGTCGTGGTTCATTTCAGTTCATTATTACTCTTGATATAAGGTATTGGACAGAATGTTTATTCAAAGAGAAATTAATACTAAAATATCAAGGCATCATATTCTCCACAACCCATAAATTAATGGTGTACATGGAAATTTATTTTTCATCATTTATTAATAATATCTTAGGGTATGAAAATTGATTGAAATAACACTTGTTTAAATTTATATTGTGATATCCAACTCATTATACAATGTAAAACATCGAAACTATCTATTAAAAATATACATATTTATGTTCTCCTTTTGAAATAACATTCAAATATACAATTTAAAGATCCTCTTTCCTACCAAATATTTAAAAAATAGACATGATAATATCATTTGTAATTATATTACATGATTAAATGAATATGAAGAATCAGTCATAAAATATAATCTACAATGAAAACATATTTTAAACCTTTGATATTTTCAGTTCAACAAAGATGTTATTAGATCGGAATATTACTCATTCATTCCTATTCGGGTTGTCCCATGTCATTTTTTATTAGGTTCATTAACCTATCTTTTTATATTTTACATCAAAAAATTCCATATAAATAATTCATAATAGTTTATAAGGACTATGTGCATAACAAAGACATATATTAGATGTGTGACTAACTAGGTATATAGTTTATCCTCTGTGTTGTGCTCCAGGTGAAGGTCATGCAAATAAAAAACCATTATTTTGGGGTTATTACCTCAATATGATTATATTCAGGATCTTTTATCCACTATTTTATATTTAGATATGGATTTAATTTCATGGATAAGAATTAAAATCTCTACTTTGATAAAATATTATGTTGTTATTCTATACAAATACTTTTTCATATGATTTTTACTAGTGATCCTATTCTTAATCCAAAAAATATAATAATTATTCTAGAATAATAATGAGCATTTCACTAATAACAATCAATCCTCTCTAAACCCACACTCCGATTCCAAGTGTTAAAAACAAATTCATTACATATAATCATTAATTCTAACATTGGAATATCAATCTAATCATATATCTATTTTTAGAATATTAATATTAAAATTCCAAAAATGACAACCAAATCCCATAAAATTTTATTTACTGTATTCGGAGATTAACTACATAAAAATATTATCTTGGGTATTTCAACATAATTGAACCACACTAGACACCATTCAATAAAATCCATAGGTTGCGCTCATTTACATTGCCCATGGAATTTAGAAAATGAAATGGCTTAGCATTAAATATCAATATGGGAAAATTTATCAACCTTCATTCAAGGGATAAATCCTAAGAGTTTGATAAAACATGAGAATGGGGGAAATATATTATTAAAAAAGTAATATGTAATAATATTATTTTTATATATGTCAAAATAAAGAAGCATGTAATATATAATGAACTAGCATGTACTAATGTATATGAGTAAAAGGAAATAATATTATTTAGGGAGAATAATCCATAGTATTTTTCTGTGAAATAGGACATGTTTTGGAAAATAGTATAATAAGGAATAATTTAACAAAAATTAGGACAAAAAAACATTACATTGTGGGAAAATTAAATCGTGATCACACAATACACTGTGAATAATCAAAATGTCCATGCATCAAGCTATAAAAAAAATACAATGCATACACATCAGGTAGTTAAAAAATATAATTTCCATAAATCCTATTTTCTCTAAAAACGTCCTTGAATCATGCTAGGGACATAAACAATTTACCATGGCTCATATCAACCTCTACTAATAAATAAAAAAATTTAGACTAAAATGGAGGTATTGAATAGGAATGAAATGTCTAATGAATTTAAAAAACACAACCCATATAAGGGATTTAATGAGTCCAATAATTATTATAAATAAGTCCAATAGGAATGTGTGCTACACAAAATAAATTATATGTCATTTCATAAAATAACTAGGGAATGATAATGGGTATTGTTAGCACTTTTGAATGGTCTCACAAAGAATAACCTCAAGGGTTATATTATTTTATTCTCATAATTATATTTTTTATTAAGGGTTAATTTATAATAAAATTTAATGGATTCATTATGAAATATTTTACTATAGGAGATATATCCATTTAAGTTAGAGATGAAAATTGTAGAAAAATCAAAAAATGTAATTTCATAAATTATTTGGAACCATGTTGTAAAAATGAAATGTAATGACTCACTTTTATAAATAATTTTCAAAAAAATAACATAATTTTTTTAGACAACCAAATTAAAATATATAACAATAATGGATCCCCAAAATAGAGATAAATTTATTTTATAATAAATTTGTAGTATAAGATAACAAATTATATCCTGAAATTGAAATAAAATTAATAATTACAAATACATTTATTAGAAGGTATATCATTTAAAATAGTACCAAAATATTTCCTTTGAGAGGATAAAAATTTATTTATAATGATCAACCTAAATAATACATATTTTCATGTCAACATAATGAAGTAAATAATTTGAATAATTAATGATAATGGGAATGAAATAGAAAAATATTATATGATTGGATGTGAATTATTCTTAACAACATTATAATTTGAAGTGAACAATATTCAAAAAGTTAGAATACATCGATTAAATTTTTCAGCTTCCCACGAGTAAAAGATATTTTATCATAAAAGACAATTTTGTGCTTGATAAAACCAATGATTGTAGAAATAATTTCATATTGAAGAATTGTTACTCAAAAATGTATTTTTTTAGTTATCAATGTATCTTATCACATTGGTATCACTTGAATCAAAATCCCATGAATGTTAGAAATTGTGATAGAATTACACGTCCATTATAACATGGCTTGTTGATGTGAACTAGGTGATGATTGATTCAAATCACAATGCACAATATAGTATTACACTGATGTACAGTTTTTTTTGAAAGATCCTCTTTTGTATCAATATAGGAATACATGATCTTGTAAATAACATACTCTATCCTTCCTAAAAATATCCTGAAACATACCTCTACATTGACACATCCTTACAGTTATCGATAAATATTTATCATCATAGTTCCAAAGGTCAACTAACACTTTTCCCTTATACTAACTATTGATACCATTGATTTTGATATATGGATATAACTTATTATTAGAGAAATATTCAATATAATTTTAAATACACACTTGAGGACTATGATGGTTATGTTTCATTGGAGATTAGAGATGTAAAACAGTTATTCATTAGTGAACTACATATCTAAAACTATGTTATGAATAACTATAACAATTCGTAAAATTATCAAACATAATAACTTTTCATCAGAACATGGGTACGTGTTACATAATAAAGGCTGGATTCATATTCTCAACAAGGGTATACAATAAACATATCAATAAAAATGATTATAAGTATATGAGAACTTGAGAATAAAATATGAAAACTATACCCTCTATATTATATATCATAATCATGAATGATGGAATTAATATTGGAAGTTTATAATCCATGAATATTTATAGAATCAACGAACATAATCCATGATATAATAACATGGGAATGAAAAATGATTTTTTGATATAAACGTTAGCTAGTACCGTTGCAAAGATGTAAATATTGAAACATGTTTATTCATAAAGTTAGTAAATAAAACTATGTTCTATCAAAAAACATTTTACATGAAAAATATTTCCACATATAATTTTATGAACATGAATTCAAAGTCAATATTTATACTCATGGAAAATAAAACATTTTGAAACAATTTACTTGATTGAAATATTAATGTTGAGCTAAATTTCATGGATAAAATATTTGCATAATGAGTTTTTAATCATTACAGAATTCATTGGAGGGATGTATAATTTAGATCCCATATTCTACATAATGAAAATTAAACATATGTATTATGAATGATCATAAAAAATTCATCATTGAATAACCCATATAAGAGAATAGAGTTTTATAAATGGGCCATTATTGCATAGCCCATGGAGATGAAACGGTGTTCATAAGCATAACTCATAGAAAAGAAATGTGTTTTATAAATATATTATAACCATAATGATAACACATCAAGTGAAATAATTTATATGGTAACATTAGATCATATACTTATAAAAACATAATAAAAACCAGAGGTTTATTTCATTGATTAAAAGAAATTCCATTAAATGATAAATAAATAAATCTTAAGGAAAATATCTCTAATATTAGGAAATCAACTCATTAGAATCTAAAAATATTCTAAATATTAATTATTTTTTCTTTGAATATTCCATTGGATACATATAATAGAACCATTATATTAATTATAGGTCATAATTTTATTAAATAACATTTATTCTATAAAAGATAAAACAACGATTCCATTCACATTTTTAATAAAAATTTAAAAGTAAATTTTTTTAGAAAATAAAAATAAAACCCATTTATTCAATTTTTTAAATTGTTAAAATATCATATTAATTAATTTAAAAAAATATTAGAGTGGATAAAACCTTTTTTATAAAATTTTATTAAAATAAAGACATGTATGGAAATGTTTATTCAATTGAAGAGATAATGAATTAAAATTTATATTAAAAAAATTTGATGGAAACATGATTAAATAAATATAGGATAATGAATGTAAAAAATGTAATTTGTAGAAACAAAATTAAGGGTTTTAAAGTCAGGTTTTTATGATATATATATCCTAACATTTAATTATAAAAAATATAATCATAACCAATCCCTATAAACGTTGATATTGTCTCATAAATCCCTTACTATGGTGGTAACTTTGGAATCTTAAAAACAATAATAAAACATGCATAGATATATATAGATATATTCCCATAATTTTCATTTTAATTATTAAAAATACCTTCATGTTCATTATATACACTAAATAAAATAATAAATTAGTGAATATAAAATGAGTCTCATAGAAAAAAGGTAGAAAAAATCTATTACCAGATTGGAAACATTTGAATCATAAAAATCATTTAAGAATAAATTAAAATTAAACTATAGGAATCATGATAACATAAAAATTAGTTATATAATTTTTAAATGGGAATTATATAATACATACAAGAGAAATGAGATGTAAATGTGACATATGTCTCCCAAAATTAGAAGAGAGATATGAAATCCATTACTGCATGTTTCGACATCAATTATAAATGTTTGAAACTCCCATTTAATAAATAATCATCTTATTATAAAGAAATTTAATAATCATATTAACACATTTTATACCACATTTAATTTACCTATTACTTTTTCCACTTGTTTATTTACAATTCATTTTTAAAATCATAGTGCAAATTGACAACTAGTTCAATTTCCATGTATATTTTGGTTCAGTATTATTGGTCCTTGTTTCTTAATTATCGTTCCATAATATCCAAAATATTAATCATGATTTCAATATCATATTTATTAATTACTAACATTTTTATAGTCATCTCTGATAGTTATAGACAGATAAATTAATTACACTGTTCATGGAGAAGATATTTAGTAAGTTTATATGAGTGATTTTTCTAATTTCATGATGGATTTAACAAAATAATGTTAAATAATATATCAAATTTTCATATTCATTTATATATAATATATATAATACATATTAATTTAATATATACTTATTACATTCTATTTCAAAATTAAATGAATCCTGAATCATATCACATTGTAGAAGTGGTTGCCCACACAAACGCATGAGAGATGTTATCAATTTCTAAAGGACCTATAGGTAAGATGGTAGATGTGATTTAATAATTATATAAATACTATAATTTTATAAATATAAGATAAATAAATTAAATTTATAATATAGATACCCTCTCGTTTCATAAATTAACATTTCAAAACACTTGCACAATACTTAAAATAGTATACTAGCAGATGCCCAAAGACTAAACTAGCCTAGCGCATTTGGAATCCTGGAAACATAAACACTAGTAAAAAAATTAGAAAAGTTTCTACCACTATGTTTTTAATTAATAGTCACCCTCATATACACATAAAATATATTACATATCTTTATAACCATTTAAGGAAACCTAAAAAGGGGTTACCTCAAATGCTTAGTAATGGTAAACTCGAGAGATATGTAAGAATAATCAAGAGCATAAGGGTATGATAAAATGTTCATGATAATATAAGATCAAACACTGCATATAAAATATTAAAAGAATGAATCATGTAATAAATAAGGGTTGTTCAGAAGAAATGAATCATAAAAAATAAATAACATAATCCATGAAATCATGACATTGGAATAAAACATGTAATTGTGGAAGAAACATAAGCATTTATAATGACTTCCATAGAAGTCAAGTGATTACTTCTAAGGCAATCTAATTGGACAACACCGTTTACTGAATTGGATTCACACCCCATTCCAACCCATTATTAATGAACGAGGACACTCCTCATTCTATCCCTAAAATATTGTAATGAGCACATTTCTTATTAAAACACTATTATACTGAACAGAGTTCATTTCTAATTCCATACCTGTCAATCATATGAGATATCAATATTTACCCAATGCATTGGATGTAGATATAGGTCCCACCTTCTCATAATGAATTCAGACATAGATGTTCAGAAAATCATAAACAATCATATCAAAACCTAGTAATCAAAATGTGTATCATAAACATGTATTAATATCATAACCATTAAAAAAATAAATGTTTCATATTCACTTTATCAAATAAAAACCTATAAAAGGAATTAGGTGTTGAGTGAATAAGGTTTTCCTTATGACTTTTCCATTCCTTTTTGTTTTGAAAATCACAAACACCTTATCTTGAAGGAAAATTGCTTTTATAAGGAAAATTGCTTTTATAAGGAAAATCGCTTTTATAAGGAAAATCTCTTTTATAAGGAAAATTATCCTTATCATATTTTCATTATCTATATCCATATATTTCTCAAGTATAAGAATCAGATTAATTTCTATGTTCTCAGAATCGTTTAAAACCGTGACATGAAGCATTCTGTTTTAGGCTCCGAATTATTGATGAGAACTGTAATGAAGTTCCACTCCGCATTCTGGATATGAACTCTAATGAAGTTCCACTCCGAATTCTGGATACGAACTCTCATGAAGTTCGACACTGAAATCTAATGACGAATCCTGATTACAAATTCTCATTACGAATTTTGATGACGAATTGTCATTCCAAAATTGTCATTCCGAATTCACCTATTAAACAGAATCTGATCATCTTTTCTTTATACACTCAAAATTTATTTAGACTCCGAATATTATTTTTTCTTAGACTCTGAACTTTAATTTTTCTTACACATTTATAATTTTCCTACTCTTTAATATTTTTCTTACACTCCGAATCTTCACTCCAAACTTTTGAGTTAGACTTAAAACGATGTCATACTTTCTGTTACACTTGTTTTGTTACAAAAAGATGTCATCTATTCTGTTATAAACTAACAGTTGGTTAACTGACACGTGTACAGGTCCCTCCGATTTTTAAGCAAAATATGACAGTTGGAAAGGAGGTCGACCGATCCTATAAATAAGAGCTCATTTGAAAGAGCTCATAACAAATGATCTTAGACTCATGTGATTACATGCTTGAAGTGATTTCTAGTGATAGAGGCACTTATTAACTCTCAAAGCATCGTGAGACTCCGAATGTTGGTGATTACATTCGAGGACTTCCGGGGATAGGAAGACAGAGGTGCCGACTACCTTAATGTTCGAGGTCTTCCTTGCTGAGGAAGATAGAGGTTCCAACTACCTTGAAGTTGAGGGTTGCGGGGATAGCGAGACAGAGATTCTGATCTTCGTATCGAGGGCTTACCCTGGTGTGGGTAAGAAAGACTTGCTTGAAAGTATAAATCAAGGGAAATTTATCCAAGGTTGTTGGATACCCTTCTCTTTGGGTTAAAAGACTTATATATTGTTACTTGTAGTTTTACTACTTGTTTGTTTCCTCTGCATATTGTATTGGAAGGAAAGTATAACTTTCTTATACTTCCATACTTGTACTCTGTTCCATTTAGATTATATAAGCTTTAAGGTAGAATCTCATATTGTAATCTTTAGTTAAGTATCAATTTCCGGATCCATATTTCTGGAACTTACTTTCAGAATCTCATTCCAGTTTTGAGCAAGTACATAGGACTTGAAGTTTATAACATCATTCCTTATTCCATGTTTTCAATTGGTGTTAGAGGTGTTGTGAATTTTCTTAGTTTATCTTTGTTAAACCAAGATTTTCTTTATCTAAGGAAAACATAGTTATCCATAACTAACTTTAAAAGTTCCAAAGGTATTTTTAAAGTATACAATTCACCCCCTCTTGTATATTGAGCATCTACATCATTATTTCGATCCTACAATTGGTATCAGAGGACGTCTCTAAAATACTTGTACTCACGTATACATTTTTCTTGCTCACTTTATCATTCCAAACTTTGTAATTATGAACATTATCATTCCGATCTTTTTAATTCCGAACATCGCAATTCCGAATTTTGTAATTCCAAACTTTTTCATTCTGAACTTTGTGGTAAAGAACATTTTTTTTTCTACAAACAAGCTTGTGTGCCGAAAGTTATTTTTAGTATGGAAGGAGTTAATGTTGGTTCCATTGATAATCTATATCCTACAAGACAACCTATCCTTGATGGTAAGGACTATGGGTACTTGAGAGATCGAATGAAGACTTTTGTTATCAATACTGGAGTGGAAAAATTTGTTATGCTTACTGGAGATTATAAAATTCTTGATAAGGAAGTTAGAACTTTCACTAACCAGGAAAAGAAAGAGCATCAACTAAATTACAAGGTATGCAATACATTACTATGATCAATGACTAGAAATATATATATCCAAATTTCTTCTTGTGAAGCAGCTAATTGTATCTGGAAGAAGATAGAGGTTACACACTTTGGAACTTCTAAAGTGATTGAAACTAGGAGAGCTATGCTTAGAGCTGAATACCATGGCTTCAATTTTCCTTATGGTGAACTAATTTGTAAAGTTCAACAGAGATTTATGACTATAGTCAACAGCTTACAGTCTATGGGAGAGAAAGGGTTAGATGATGAAGCACTTGTGGATAAGATAATTGATATTATACCCAATGAGTGGGAATCTAAAAGAATTGCTATATATGAGAACATGAAGGTCACTCAAATTTCTCTTGATGAGTTATTTGTAACTCTTCTCCAACATGAAACCAGAATGAAGAGAGATGCTGACAACATCAAAATGAAGAATGGGAATGGTACTGTTGCTTTTACAACAACATCAAATCATATGAAAGCTAAGACTCCTGAGAGAGTAACAAGATCCAAGTCTAAGAAGATATTTAATCAATTAGATTCTAGTGAAAGTGAAATATTAGAAAATGAGTTAGCAAATCATGCTCGAAGGATGAACAAGATAGCTGGCCAAAGAAGTTTCCAATCCAATTACAATAAAAAGGAAAGGAAAGATAGGAAAGATGGAGAAGTCACGTGTTATGAACGCAAGAGAGCTGGTCATATTAGACCAGATTGCCCTCTACTCAAAAAGAAAGAAAGGAAATAAAGGAATTCAGATAGTAACAGAAAGAAGTATTATAAAGCCAAAGCTAAGAATGTTCTGAAAGATAGTGACACCTGGAGTGCCAGTGGTGGTGACTCTTCAGATGAATCTTCTGATTATGAATCTTTAGGACAGAAGAGTCTTGGTCTTATAGCCAGATTACCTATTGAAAATCATTATTTATGGCTACTATATGAAATGATGAATCATTGACCAATGTATCATTAAATTATAATGATAGTAAGTATTATATGTCTTCTGATGAAGAATCCTTTTCTGATGAAGAAAATACTTCACCTACCTATGAATAAGTTTCTAGGTTTGCTGAACTTCTTGAAATTGAGAATTCCAAACTCAATAAAAAACTTGATAAGTCAAACTCTAGGAATAATATTCTTAAGAATGAAATATATGATCTCTCTAAGGATCTTGATAGAAAAAACGATGATTTTGAAAGTATTTCAAAAAATCTCGAGGAAGTAAGTTCTGAGAAGAACAAACTTTCTAAAGAGTTAGAAAAAGTAATTTCTAATAAAAATGTTTTCGAGCCTAGCTCTAGTCCTAAAACTAATGATTTTGAAGATAAAAACTTGGTTATCAAACTCATGTCCGAAATTTTTTCTGTAAATAAGTGATTGTCAAACATTACCCATGGTTAGGAAAATTTTGATAAAATGTATTCTCAAATACAACCTTTAAGAAATAAATCCGGATTTGGTTATACCCATGAAAAACCATTTTTTAGTAACAATTATTTTGTTCCTCAAAGTTCCCCATTTTGTACCAAGTGTCAATGTGGTGATCACTGGGCAAGGAATTGTTCCTTAAACAAAACCCAATCTCTAGGGTTTCATAAATCCTATTTTTCTAAGAAGATGTGGGTACCTAAAATTTTGTTATCTGGATATATCAGATCCAAACAAGTTTGGATTCCAAATGCCTAATTCTTTTCTTAATTTCCGGAAAATAAAGAGAGTACCAACAGAAACACATGGTACATGGATTGTGGATGTTCCCAGCACATGACTGGTAACAAAAGCTATTTCAAAAATATTATCAAAATGAAATGAGGAAAGGCAGCCTTCAGAGATAATGCTAAGGGAGAAATTATTGGTATTGGTAATATTGTTCTTCTAGGTAAAACCTTGATTTCAAATGTTCTTTTTGTTAAGGGTCTTAAGCACAACCACATTAGCATAAGTCAGTTATGTGATGAAGGATACCTTGTGAATTTTAGGAATTCTAAGTCCTTAGTTCACAATTCCAAGGAAGAATTTATTCTCTCCGCCAATAGGAAAGAGAATGTTTACACCTTAAATTTAGAAGACCTCAGTAGCCACAATTTACCTTGCCTAAGTGCAATGGAAGATCATTCCTTGTTATGTCATAGAAGACTAGGTCTCTGTAACCTTAGGAACTTATGCAAACTCTCTAAGAAGAAACTAGTTAAGGATCTACCGGAGCATAAATTTGATTCTTCTAAAGTTTGTAATCCTTGTCAATATGGCAGGAAACATAAATCTAGTTTTAAATCAATTGGTGATGTCTCAAAAACTGATGCATTATAGTTAGTGCACATGGATCTTTTTGGTCCAACACAAACTGGAAGTATTGGAGGGAAATACTATGTGTTTTTTCTAGTTGATGATTACAATAGCTTTACTTGGGTATATTTTGTAGCAAGGAAGTTTGAAGCTTTTTCTTATTTCAAAATTTTTAGTGCTCAAGTTAAAAATTAGAAAAACCTTCCATTGAAAACTATTCATAGTGATCATGGAGGATAATTTCAAAATTCATATTTTGAAACTTTTTGTAGTAGGAAAGGTATTACTCACAATTTTTCAGCACCTAAAACTCCTCAACAAAATGGTGTAGTTGAGAGAAGAAATATTATTATTCAAGAGATAACTAGAACCATGTTGAGTGAATATTCTATAGCTAGACATTTCTGTGCTGAAGCTGTAAGTACTACTTGTTATACTATAAATCGAGTTTTGATGAGACCTTTTCTTAATAAAACTCCTTATGAGTTATGGAATGGTAGAAAACCAAGACTATCCTACTTCAAGGTTTTTGGTTGAAAATTATTCATTTTCAATAGTAAAGATAACTTACATAAATTCGCACCAAAATCCTATGAATGAATTTTCATAGGTTATTCCGCAACTTCTAAGGCATATAGAGTTTTCAATAAAAATACTTGTACTCTTGAAGAAACAGTGCATGTACAATTTGATGAGTCTGATATTTTTGTTTTTAAACTATCCAATCCTACATCCTCGGATGTGTTTTCAAAAACTGTTTGTCAACCTTTGATAGAAGATCCTTCCGATAAGGAAAATGTTCATGAAGATACTTTTCAAACATTTACCCCAGATGATTTTCTACCCAATGTTGATGAACATGCTTTTCAAAACCCAAATCAGGTGCTTCTTAAGAATCATTCCAGTGATAATATTATTGGTGATGTAAATAAACCTGCAAGGACTAGATGTTCCTTATGAAATGAAATATAACATCTAGAATTTCATTCCCAATTAGAACAAAAAAGCACTGATGAAGCTTTTGGTGATGATGATTGGATCAAATCCATGCAAGATGAACAAAATGAATTTGAGAGGAATAAAGTCTGGACCTTGGTTGAAAGACCTAAGGAAACTTCTATTATTGGAGTAAAATGGGTTTTCAGAAACAAATGTGATGAAAATGGAGTCATAGTAAGAAATAAAGCTAGAATTGTTGCTAAAGGCTATAATCAGCAAGAGGTAATAGACTATGAAGAAACCTATACTTCAGTAGCCAGACCTGAATCTATCCGTATTCTACATGCCTTTGCAGCATTCTTTAATTTTAAACTTTTTCAAATGGATGTGAAATGTGCTTTTCTTAACGGTTATGTTCAAGATGAAGTTTTTGTTGAACAACCTCCTGGCTTTGAAGATAAAAAACATCCTGATCATGTTTTTAGATCTAATAAAGCTCTGTATGGTCTTAAACAAGCCCCAAGATCATGGTATGATAGACTCACTGGATCTTTTCTTCAAAATAACGACGTTAAGGGAAATTCAGATCCAACCCTTTTTATAAAGAAAGATAATAAAAGTGTTTTGATTGTTCAGATTTTTGTTGATATCATCATATTTGGTTCAAGTCAGCAATCTTTAACCGAATCTTTTGCATGTCTAATGAAATCTGTGATTGAAATGAGTATGATGGGTGAGTTAACTTTTTTCCTTGGTTTTCAAATTTCTCAAAAACCAGAAGAAACCTATATATCTCCACATAAGTATATTAAATATCTTCTCAAAAATTATGGTTATGACAACACTAAATGTATAAGTACTCCTATTAGTACCTCAAAATCTCTAGATCTTAATGAAGCTGGGAAACTAGTAGATCAAACATCTTTTAGAGGTATGATAGGAAGTTTAAATTACTTAATAGCTAGTCGACCAGACTTAATGTTCTCAGTATGATTATGTGCAAGATATCAATCAAATCCTAAGGAATCTCACTTAAAGGCAGTAAAAACAATTTTTCCCTACCATAAGGGAACCTTGGATCTAGGATTATTTTATACTTCTGGAAATGATTTTGTTCTAAAAAGATTTTCTGATGTTGTCTTTGGTGGATGTAGAATGGATAGAAAAAGTACATCCGGAACTTGTCATTTCTTAGGAGATTCACTAGTTTCTTGGTCTTGCATGAAGCAACATTCTGTAGCACTTTCCACTACTGAAGCCGAAAATGTAGCAGCTTGAAGTTGTTGTGCTCAAGTGTTGTGGATGCAACACACACTCACAGACTATGGCTTGAGTTTTACTAAAACTCAAATTTTGTGTGTTAACACAAGTTCCATTGCCCTAATTAAGAACCCTGTACATAACTCTCGTGCAAAGCACATAGATATTAGGCATCACTTTCTTAGGAATCACACACTAAAAGGAGATATTATTCTTCATTTTATCGGAACGTAAGATCAACATGCTGATATTTGCACAAAATCATTGCCTTCTGATAGATTTGAATACATTAAACAGAAGTTAGGAATGATAACCGTAAGGTAATATTTATTAATTAACTTTCTGTTGAAAAAGTCTCCTTACAGTAATAAACATCTTTTCATAGGGGGAGTACATTTTATTGATAGAGTAACTAAATGTTTCAAAGTTAGTTTTTCAAACTTTTCGGAAATAAATTTCCGGAACTAAAATTTTCCATAATGGATATTTTCATATAGAAAACTTCTGGAATGGTAATTTTTGTATTGAAAACTTCCTGAATGGAAAATTTCGTACTGGTGTTTCAGTAACGATATTTTCATACCGAGACTTTCATAAAGATCTTTTCATAGTCAAACTTTTTAATGAAATTTTCGTCCTGAAATCCTTATAATGATTTTTTGTTTTTTTTATTATTAGTCTTTTTGTACTGAGTTTGTTTTTCGTAGTGAGTTTTTTGAACTATGTCTTTTCGTAGTAAAGATTTTTCGTAGTTAATTTTTCTTCAAAAAGAATATTACCCATTACGAATAATTATCCTAAGCCAATTCGAAAGGTATGATTTCCTTACTTATGTTTTCATAATCATATTTTACTAACTGGTATTTTCTTATATTTTGTTTTCGGATTCTAGTTTTCTTAAATCATTGTTTTAATAAAAACCTCAAAAGATCGGATTTATGTTTTCTTGAGAATTGGTTTCCCACCATCAGATCAGATCAATGTTTTTTTCAACCGTTAGATGGAATTGGAAGACCAACTGTCAAATTCTTTGCCTATTTAAAGGGGACCCCAAATGGTCGTCCCACATCAGTTTTTCAAGCTCCAGCGTCCCAAATCTCTGCCTCTCCGTTTTAAGGCCGTTCCGATCTTCAGCAATCTCCATTCTGAACTTCACAGAAGTCTTCAGATACGAATATATATGGAAGTAGCTTCTCAAGACATGTCAACCACTAAGACGATTTTTCAGTGGTTAGTATATTGTGAAAGGTTGGTTCATCCAGATTTCTTTAACAAGTATGATTCTCTTATATCCAAGAACATTAAGCTTAACGGATGGGAAGATGTTGTTGTGTCTAAGCCCGAGAATCAAGATGAATTATATTCGTATTTTATTTTAGAGTTCTATGAGACAGTTTCCTTCTTTAAGGAAGATGCTAGGGAGAAATTGTCGTTTAAGTCTTATGGAAAGACCTATAAGCTTTCTTATGCCAAGGCAGCCATCTTGGTAGGGCTGGAAAATGAAGGAGAAGCCGAGTTCATCACTCATGATTTGCCGGATTCAAATGGAAGTTTCAACAAGGAAAAATCTTTGAAGACTCTCGGACTGTCAGATAACACGGCTCCGAAGATTTCTAGTCTATCTACGAATTTTTGGATTCTAGAATTATGGGTACAAGGATTTATCATACCGAGAAAAGGTGACAAGGACAGTTTGAAGAAGAGTGATATCTTTATCATAGATTTTCTGATTAATCTAAGGAAGTTTAATCTGATGAGACACATTCTTATTACCATTGAGAATGTTAAGAAAGGGAATCGGAGAGCTCAGATCATAATGTATCCAGCAATAATCTTGAAGTTAATAGTTTGGTGCCTTGAGTCTTTCAAGGAGGCTTGAATGTCTAAGCCAAGAGTTTGAAAAATTATGTTGGTGAGTGATGGTACCCTCAAAAGGATGAATGTTGCTTTCGACAAGAAGACTAGTGAGTTCTTTGATTTTCCAGTTCAAGAAGAAGCGGTTCCGAAAGTTGCTAAACCCGAATCTTCTAAGCCAGTGAAGAAGAGAAAGTTGAAATAAGTTGAAGTTGAAGTAGAGAATCTTAAATATAAGGATATTCATTCTGCACCTCGAAAACTGAAGAAGAAGAAAGCTTACTCTGATGAGGTAGTTGCTAAGTGGAGGGAAATCAAAGAGAAAAGAGTGCAAGGGGAGCCTCAGTTTGGTTTGGATCTTGCGGAGGCTAAGTCCTTGAAGGAAAAAACAGCGGATGAATTAGAAAAACAAGTGAAACAAAAGAAGCTTAAGAAGAATATTTCTGAAGTTGAGGCAGTTTAGAATTTATTGAAGTTTAATGAGATGGCCTCCGGAAACATTACAGTTCCGAGATCTTTCTCTTTGGAATCTCTACCTGAGACTCCCGGAAGAAATTATGTTACTCCGGAGAAGGTAAAAGCTTAGCATGTTGATGAAGTTGAGCAGTTTGAGTAAGAGGAAGAAGCAGTTGCTGAAGGTAGTGGTGAGACTGGAGATCTATTGAAGCAAGTATATGATTATAAGGAGACACCTTCGGAACATCTGTCTCTCCAAACATCAGAAGCGGAGTCTTCTATGTTAGTCTCTCCAGGGAAGGATGAGGAGAAAGGATAACAAGAAGTATCTTATCATGCATAGGAAGAACATCTTCTACATGATATTTCTCAAATGGTGAATGTAGAGGATGGTGCTAAAAAAGATATTTATGATGATGACAATGTTGTTCAAGTGTCTGATAGTGAACAGAAATCCCCAGAACAAGAATCCATTCCGAAAAATGATAAGGGAAAGAAACTTGTTGTCGACACCCCGAGCTCAGTGGCTGTAAAGATAAGGGAAGCTGGTGATTCTTCTAAGATGAAGGATGAGCAATTTGAAGAAGAAAATTCTCCAAGAAAAGTATCTGATTCGGATTCTTTTTGGGGGCATGACTTTGTTGTTCAGTCATTAAAGAAGTTGGTGAGTTCTATTTCGACCTTCTCAAGTATTGATTCAAGATGCCAGATTTTCCAACATACTTTGAATCAGAAAACAGTCTCTATATCCATGGTTATGGATAAATGTGTTGTGATCCAGGCTCAGTTATAAACTTTTTTGTCGGCTATGAAGCCCACAAAAGGTCTTGTAAGAAAATAACTAGTTGCTTGAGGAAAACTGTAGAAGAGATGAGGATCTTGGATGAATTCGTAGATAATGTTAAAGATGCTTTTGAGATAGAAGACATGAAGATAAATGATCTTACCTCTTCCTTTGAAGAAAATTTGACAGCTGAAAAGAATTTCCAGATTCAAGAAGTTAGAGATCTGAATGGGAAGCTGAATTCTGTTGCTCAAAACTGGAGGAATGAAAGGGATCGTCGGATTGAGATTGATTAGAAGTTGTTAAAGTAAGAAAATGTTTTGAAAGCTCAGGAAGAAAATCTTGAAGTCCAAGAAGAAAATGTTGAAGCTCAAAGTGCAAGATTAGTTGTGTTAGAGAAGCAAACCGAAGATGACCATAAAGACTTGATGAAGATAAAGACTTTTCTCAAGTGTCTTATGTAAAAATAAAAATATCCAAAATAGAAAAATCTGATCTTTTGTTGTATCTTAGCATCCTTGTTTTTTAATCTTTCAAACTTAATGAAAATATTGCTTGCTCGTATCTTTTAACTAATTTTTCAGGTACTTTGTTATATTTCCTATTCCCTCCAATTATTTTTGAAAATAAAAAAGGGGGAGAAGGAAATGAAACCCTAACAAAGGGGGAGAAAGAAATAGAACTATAATAGATATTATAGAAGGGGAGTTTTTTATTAAATAATACGTTCTTATTATTAATGAAATTCCATTACAGAAATCTAGAATACGATCCTTAGAGTTTCAAAGCCTAAGGGGGAGTTAGTCGTATTCATCAAAATCCATAAACAAAGAGAGATAAGCCTTAATGTTTTTTTCTCCATAGTCTTTCTTTTTCGAAAGAATGTTTGTGCTTTCCAAAAAGGGGGAGATTGTTGAGTCAATAAGGTTTTCCTTATGACTTTTCCATTCCTTCTTTTTTTTGAAAATCACAAACACCTTATCTTTAGGGAAAATTTCTTTTATAAGGAAAATTTCTTTTATAAGGAAAATCACTTTTATAAGGAAAATCGCTTTTATAAGGAAAATTATCCTTATCATATTTTCATTATCTATATACATATATTTCTCAATTATAAGAATCAGATTCATTTCTATATTCTCGGAATTGTTTAAAACCTTGATATGAAGCATTCTTTTTTAGGATCCCAATTCTGGATGAGAACTGTAATGAAGGTCCACTCCGAATTCTGGATACAAACTCTAATAATGTTCCACTCTGAATTCTGCATACGAACTCTCATGAAGTTCGGCACCGAAATCTAATGACGAATCCTGATTACAAATTCTCATTACGAATTCTGATGATGAATTGTCATTCTGAATTGTCATTCCGAATTCACCTATTAAATAGAATCTGATCATCTTTACTTTATACACTACGCATTTATTTAGACTCCGAATATTATTTTTTCTTAGACTCCGAACATTCATTTTTCTTACACTTTTATAATTTGTCTACTATTTAATATTTTTCTTACACTCCTAATCTTCACTCTGAACTTTTGAGCTAGACTAAAAACGATGTCGTACTTTCTATTACACTTGTTTTGTTACAAAATGATGTCTTCTATTCCGTTATAAACTAACCATTGGTTAAGTGACACGTGTACAGGTCCCTCCTATTTTTAAGGAAAATATGACCATTGGAAAGGAGGTCGACCGAGCCTATAAATTGGAGATCATTTGAAAGAGCTCATAAAAACTGATCTTCGACTCATGTGATTACATGCTTGAAGTGATTTCTAGAGAGAGAGGCTCTTATTAACTCTCAAAGCTTCATGCGACTCTGAATGTTGGTGACTACATTCGAGGGCTTCAAGGGATAGGAAGATAGAGGTGCGGACTATCTTAATGTTTGAGGGCTTCCTTGATGAGGAAGACAGAGGTTACAAATACCTTGAAGTTGAGGTCTTGCGGGGATAACAAGACAGAGATTCCGATCTTCGTATCGAGGGCTTACCCTGGTGTGGGTAAGACATACTTGGTTGAAAGAATAAATCAAGGGACCTTTATCCAAGGTTGTTGGATACCCTTCTCTTTGGGTTAAAAGACTTATATCTTGTTACTTGTAGTTTTACTATTTCTTTGTTTCCACTGCATATTGTATTCTAAGGACATTATAACTTTCATATACTTCCTTACTTGTACTCTGTTCCATTTAGATTCTATATGATTTAAGGTATAATATCATATTGTAATCTTTAGTTAAGTTTCAATTTCAGGATCCATATTTCCATAACCTACTTTCGGAATCTCTTTCCAGTTTAACCAAGTACATAGGAATTGAAGTTCATAACTTCATTCCTTGTTCCATGATTTCAATTGGTGTTAGAGGTGTTGTGAATTTTCTTAGATTAACTTTCTTAAACCTAGATTTTCCTTGTCTAAGGAAAACATAGTTATCCATAACAATCTTTGAAGGTTCTAAAGGAATTTTTAAAGTATACAATTCACCCCCTCTTGTATATTGAGCATCCACTTCATTATTTAGATCCTACATTAGGTTTCAAAAGAATATAAAACATGGAAGTGAAATAGGTTCCAAAATCACAATTCCATGAAAATACAATCCATTGATGAAATGATATAAATTTAACCTTTGTATAATTTACTGTAAATAAATGAGTAACATGATGAGATGTCATCTAATATGGAATGTAACGTGGAAATATAATTTAATAACATTTACTAGGAAAATATTCTTTTATTGGATAATTTTTTTTAAAAAACAAATAAATTAAATCTATTTCTATCAAAAATACATGAAAGAATATAAAGAAATATTCCAAAACCTATAGGATACTTTTTATTTTAAAACATATTAAGCGATATTGAAAATGTTTTTAATACCATTTTCTATGAATACATATAAATAGTGCTTAAAATGTTTTCAAAACCATTTTGTTTAAAATAAAATGAAGACTTATAAAGAAGGATTTTAATAATATGGAAAACTATTTTCCTTGAAAACAAATTAAGTAATTATCAAAATATTTTTTGATAAATTATTCATGAAAACATTTAAAAGATTCATGAAATCATTTTGTAAAAAAGATTCATTAAATACATATAAATTTTTCTTGAAAACATATTAAATAAACATAAAAAGTTTTACATAAAATTAATTTGTTAACTTAAAAAATAATCATGAAAAAAATTTCAAAACCATTTTCATGGAAAACATTTATTGGAATATTTAAAAATTATAAAAACAATTTTCATTAAGAACTTGTAAAGGAATCATAAAAACATTTTGAAAAACACATTACTACAAAAATAAACATTGAAAAAATATAATTAAATCATTTAATAATTTTGAGAAACTATTATTTGAAATTTGTTTTTAGAAACTTTTTTTGTAAAAAGTAACTTTTTATAAATGAAAAGAAGTTTCATAAATATTACGGTGGGTAAATGTATGCATGTCCTATGAGGTAAGAAGAAAATTCATTTAGCATTGTAAAAGTAAGGAAAAATTACTTATTTGGAATAAGAAAAGAAGATTCATTTAAAAAATTGGCAATAGAAAAAATTGGAAAAATGGCTTTCAATGATTATAGGATAATAGTTGTTTCGGTGCGGATGTGCGTCGGGTTACGCTGTTCCGCCAGGACGCGTTCGCGCGTGCACCCGTCAACCCGAGGGGATGGGCGCGCGGCTTGTGGTCCCGCAGTCCCGCTTTCCAAGGGCGGGCGGCATCCGTCCCTTATTCAGGGGCGTCTGCTCCTTGATCGAAACCGGGATGATGGGATGTCGGCTCCTCCTTCCTTGGACGTCTCCTCGGAACTTGTCGCCTAATCCGGGTCTCCCTCATAGACTTAAGAATGTTCGTGAATCTCGTTCCCGGTGCCATATCTTCATGGACACCGGTTAATTACGCTGCTTCCGCCCGGACGTTCCAAGGAGTCTGGGCGGGGTAGCAACCTGCGGTGAGAAGGCCGGGTGGCTCTGGGTGCTGGGGGCGTGTCGTAACACTGCGGCTCTGCACATCTGTCTTCCGTCCCTAATAGGGCTTCTCGAAGGCATGATGGCCTGAGGCATCCCGTACTAGGTGCGGGGAACTGTGTCACCTGAGGTTTTCCTCAGCTTCCCGTGTTTAACACGGGGTATGCCGCGAGTTTAACGTCCAGCGGGGACGGCATCGGACCGATCAACACGAAAAGTGGATCAGATGACAGAACCCCTTGCGGGGAACCTCCGACGCTGGGGCCAGCACATGGGCGGCTTCCCAAGTAACGTGGAGTGGAGTGAAGTGGCATGACCCCACCGGGATGTGGCGGCCCGGGTAAGGATCAGGATGGATGATGAAGTGAAGAGCTTGGACCCCAGAGGGGCTTCCTACGTACCGCGCGTTAACACGGATCAAAGTCAACGTAGTTCGGGTATACAGTTTAACGTCATGCTGGACGTCGGCAAGCCGACTCACGAAGAGGTCGAGGCCGCCGGGCGGAGGATTGAACCGAACCACCTCGCACAGAGGGGGATGGAACGGCCGGGTGGATCACAGTTTCACGTCATGCTGGACGATAAAAGGGAAAATGGAAAAGGGGGGTTGTGGGGAGGCACCGCGGAGATACACACGGGCAGTCTCCCACAGGGGCGGATTCATAGGTGAATCAACGCAAGCGTGAACCCTGGAGGGGTCCACTGATGGACGAACCGACGTAAATACGACCGGGACGACCAGGTGGTGGGCTTGGACCTCAGGGAGGCTTCCTACGTACCCTGTATAGAAGACAGGGATCAAAGTCCGCGTAGTTCATTCTGTCAGGACTTACGCACTTGGGGCAGCCCGGATGCTGCAAAACTCAGTTGGAAGGGACTTGGACCGAAAGCGGAAGACACCTCGATCCCAGTCAGACCCTCTACCGGCTTCGGCAGTGGGGAGGCGCAATGGAGATACACATGTGCAGCCTCCCACGAGAAACTAGGGGTTTGTAATACCCTGCCCCCGTAGGGAAAAGCCACTCCCATGAAATCGTCCCAAAAAGGGGGACAATCCCGACATCCCTGCAGAGACGAGCGGGTGGGGGCCACGTCCAAACCGGGGGAGACCCTGCGTGCAGAGCACGGGATCAGGTTGCGGACGGTTTAACGTCTTGCCAGACGAAGTACAGTTTAACGTCATGTGTTGAGGACGAAGCGGACGGTTTAACGTCTTGCCGGACGAAGTACAGTTTAACGTCATGTGTTGAGGACGAAGCACTTGGCAGTTTAACGTCTTGCAGCGCGGACGATGGGGGCTAGGCAGTTTAACGTCGTACAGCTTGGACGTATGCTGAACAGTTTAACGTCTTGTAGCTCGGACGATGTACAGTTTAACGTCGTGCAGGACGTATGGGCAGTTTAACGTCATGCTGGACGAATGCACAGTTTAACGTCATGCTGGACGAATGCACAGTTTAACGTCATGCTGGACGATGATTGCCGCCGATGGGTCCGCGTCACTTCGCACGAGCCTGGAAGGCTGCACGGGAAGACAGCGCACGGTGCGGGCACCCGGGATGAAGACCATCGGGCGCCACGCAGGCGGGTACCCTCAGGGGGTCAAGGGAGGCGCCCCTGGCGGATTGCGCGCAAAAGAGGAGCTTTGCGCGCAAAACCGCGGGTCGGCGCGCAATCGGGGCGGCTGGCGCGCAATTGGGCCAGCGCCTTGCGCGCGGATGCTTGAGATTGCCCACACCGGGCTTCGGATAGCGCACGGGGGCAACGGCTCATTCTTTAACGAATGGCCACTTGAAAGAAGGGGGGGTGCGCGCAATCAGGCCGGATTGCGCGCACCCCGGGGGCAATTGCGCGCAAGCGGGTTCTTTTGCGCGCAAAGGCCTTAGGGTGAGTGTTTATTCAAATGAAAGGAGCCAGCGGGGATTGCGCGCGAAGGCGGACCCCGAGGCTTTCTTGCGCGAAAGAAAGGAGGTTACCTGAAGTTCGTCATTGCGCGCGGAAGGGGTTGAATTGCGCGCACGAGAGACGTTTCGACTTCCAGCAACCTTTGAAACGTTGGGGGTCGCCTTATATTTATAGGCAACCCCGGGCGCGGAATCCAGGATGCGAGCGCAAAATTATCCTCGCGGGCGCGGAATCGGGCGCGGCGCGCAGGGGAGTCGCGCGGACCCGCGGCGCGCAAAATTGTGTGCCGGACCGGCGCATTGCGCGCATCCCGGGGGGTTTGCGTGCGGAACATCACCTTTGCGCGCGGGCCTCTGAAATTCCGCGCAAGGCCTCCGGGCCCTCCGAAACGTTCTTCCGACTCCAAATATCACTTCGCTTTCCGCATCCGGAGCTTCGTTTGGGAACAACGGACTTTTCCGGCGTCTACAAAAGCCCCCCCTCGGAATCTGATCGGCGAGAGGTCGCAACGATCGGGTTCCGAGGGAGACGCCGGAATGCCGAAGTCCTGGGCGGCGCGGCACTTAGGCGCGCAAAAAGGGGCGCCGGTCGCGAAATTCGCCGCTGCGGTCGCGCAAAGCGCTTTCCGCGCAGCGCCGACCCGGCCTCGCCTATAAATAGGGGCGCTGGGTTTCTGGAGAAAAGAGGGAGGTCATTCCTAGGAAAGGAGACCTCAGACCTAACCAATGTATCATCCCCCAACTTGTTCCAACACACGAGCGGGACAACGCTAGGGGCGCTGAGATTTTATCCGAACATAGGGAAATGAGAAAGGGTGAATCGCGTGTCCCGAATCCAGACATCCACAACGGCCGGCCTTCCAGGAAATGCCCAAGACGGTAGGCGGACAGTGGATCGACCATAACAACTGCAATAGACGGACCGAAAAAGGCCATCATTCATATTGCAGGAGGCGGACCACATGTCATCATGAATACCGCTTTGGGGTTCCTTCAGACACAAGGGTGGAAAATCCAGATCAACAGGGCATGCGAAGCGTGGGGCGAAGTGACGATTTGTTCGGACAGAATCCAACGCTCTCAAAATTGCGCCACCGTGGGGAAAACGTATTAGGCGGATGCACTAATCTGGCCGTGAGTCACCTCAATTCTCAGACAGCACCTCTCTGACGAGGAAACTGTCGCTTCCCATCCTTGCGATGGGGCATCCCGAGCTGAATCGGGGAGAATATCACAACTGCACCACTCTACCCGAAGTCAGGCCAGACGGCCGGCGACGAGGAGGGGCGGGACTTAACGATCCCTGAGGCTGGACCCGAGTCGGAATGCCCGGGCGTTCCTACGTACTCCATCAGGCTGGAGATCAAGCCACACGTAGTTCTGAGAGTGCAGTTTAACGTCATGCAGGACGTAGGACCCCATTTGGGGTAGATCTTAGTTTAGGGTCTTAGAGCTCGGACCATAAGGGCTGGATCTTAGTTTAAGGTCTTAGAGCTCGGACCATAAAGGTGGAGGATCTTAGTTTAAGGTCTTAGAGCTCGGACCATAGGGCTAGAGGATCTTAGTTTAAGGTCTTAGAGCTCGGACCATAAGGGCTAGAGGATCTTAGTTTAAGGTCTTAGAGCTCGGACCAGAAGGGGAGATCTTAGTTTAAGGTCTTAGAGCTCGGACCATAAGGGGAGATCTTAGTTTAAGGTCTTAGAGCTCGGACCATAAGGGGAGATCTTAGTTTAAGGTCTTAGAGCTCGGACCATAAGGGGGGATCTTAGTTTAAGGTCTTAGAGCTCGGACCATAAGGGGAGATCTTAGTTTAAGGTCTTAGAGCTCGGACCATAAGGGGGGATCTTAGTTTAAGGTCTTAGAGCTCGGACCATAAGAGGAGATCTTAGTTTAAGGTCTTAGAGCTCGGACCATAAGGGGAGATCTTAGTTTAAGGTCTTAGAGCTCGGACCATAAAGACTCAAAGCACGCCACATCGTGGTCATATCCCCTGGATATGCGAAGATGCACTGAGGGATAGTGTCAAGAGTGTCGAGGTTTCGCCTGGTCAGAATGGGAGGTGGAAAATGTGAATCATGCGGCCATTCACTCAAGGACTGGGGGCACCGGCGTAACGATATGGGAGTACTGCCGACCGTGGCGGAAAAGCAGCATCAATATCGCACTAACCGTTGGTGGAATGAGGCAGCAAACGAGCATCGACCGCTCAATCGCAGGATTCATATCGATTTGCTGCCCGAGGCCATTGGGGGTACCGGCCCGAGTCGGTGGGAGAGCACTGAGGCATTGTGTCCGAACCGTTCACGGGGGCTCCACCCAGGGCGTAGACGATGGGTCCGAATGAAAGGGAGCACGAAGCCTGAAAAGTGGAGGAAACCTGACCAAGCGGATCCTGACCCTCCTGGCAATAAACCAGAGTACTCTTGACACCGGTGGACCACGGCAAGGGGTCGGGGAACACGCCTTGAGGGTGACCTGAAGGCGGCGGATTTCCCAGAGAAGGGGGAATCTCTAAGAGGTGGGGGGCTGGACCCGAAGTTTCAAACATCCGGGCGTTCCTACGTATCCCATAAGGATGGGAATCAAGCCGCACGTAGTTCTTGAAGCGCGGTGCAACACAATTGGGCACCAGCGCGGGGAAGAGTGCGGGTCTGACCCTCGCACACAAAAGGAGCGGCATTTGATATTTCTTGTTTGTCCTTAAAGATGAATGGTTTTTCTTTGTGCGGCGACATGCCCGTGATTGAGAAATCTCTGGCGTCGCCGCAATAATCAAGCCATGGAAGGCATTGATGAATGGCGTGGTCATTAACCAGCGCCCAACATGAGTGTCCCCTAAGGAGGACATCACGATGCAGTGCCGCTTCTCGTCGGGCGGCCAAGACGATCACAGTTTACGGTCGTGTGGTAGGACCAGACAACACAGTTTAAGGTCGTGTGGTTCGGACCATGGAGGAATCCGCTTATTGCGGTACGGCGGACACGGCGGGGGTGGGAACATACCCAGCCCTGCGGTCACGCACGATTCCAGGAGAAGAGTCTTGGGATAGGGGTCTGCATATGTCCATCACCCGAGGGGCAGAGATGCTAGCCTCCAGATATACTGGGCCCAGAACGCAATTGTTCGGGCGACTCCCTCCTCCTTATGGGGACGAGGGTCCAGCTACGCATGGCCCTTAGGGAGGATATCTGCATATATCCTTGGTGCTCAGATCATGGGAGCCTCGAACGACATCATTACCCTGGTTGGTCTGCCTAACGTGTAGAGGCGTACCGGAGGTCAGTATGAAGAGAGTGTCAAGATTCCACTACAACGCACAAAGGCGGAGTGTGATGAGGACTGCGCAACCAATGTTCAGAGCCTGAGAGAGCTGACATGGCGATCAAGGACGTTGCTGACGCATTCGCAACACAACATCCGATCGCGTCAGCCTAAGACGGGGCAAGCAAACGAGCATCAACCGCTCAATCGCAGGATTCATATCGATTTGCGGCCCAAGACCCACCGGTAAATCGACCCGGAGCGGTGGGAGAGCACTGAGGCATCGTACCCAAACCGCTAACGAGGATCCCTTTGAGTGAAGGCTCGAACAAGAGGAAGCGCGGGGCCTGACAAGCAACACAGGACTTGTGGGGATTGAATCTGACACTACGAGTCATAGACCGAAGCACCCAAAACATGTTAACAGATCTCCGGAAAGGGTCGGAGGACTCACCCTGAGAGCGACCGAAGGGGGGCAGATCCCCGTGATCAACCAAGAGACGGGGCTGGACCTGAGACACAAGCGTCCAGGCGGTCCTACGTATCCCATAAGGATGGGAATCAAGCCATACGTAGTTCTAGAGAGGCAGTTTAACGTCATGCAGGACGATGAGGGGTGTGAGGTAGTCCCACACACGGGGGAGGCCTATGGCGCGGCCAGTAGACCGACGTGAATGAGGACATAATCCCCCGCTCACGCGATACGCCTCGCACAAAAAGGAGGGGAACTGGGGCCAGAGGCCCAACGCGGGATAGGGATTCCCGGGAAATGGGTCTGGGCCTGAAACATGAATGTCCAGGCGGTCCTACGTATCCCATAAGGATGGGAATCAAGCCATACGTAGTTCTTGAAGCGCAGTTTAACGTCATGCAGGACGATGAGGAAAAAGGAAGGGGGAGCAGAAGGCATCCCCAAACGTGGAGGGGGGCGTACAGCGTGACGAGCAAACCGACGTGAATGAGGGCATAGCCCCGCACTCACACCATACGCCGCACACCCGGGGGCAACTGGGCCAAGGGCCCGAGATGGGATGGAAATTCCCGAAGGATGGGGCTGGGCCTGAAACACGAGGGTTCAGGCGGTCCTACGTATCCCATAATGATGGGAATCAAGCCGCACGTAGTTCTTGAGTGGCAGTTTTACGTCATGCAGGACGAATGCTGAACAGTTTAACGTCTTGTAGCTCGGACGTAGTGCAGTTTAGCGTCATGCAGGACGACGTGCAGTTTAGCGTCATGCAGGACGAAGTGCAGTTTAGCGTCATGCAGGACGAAGTGCAGTTTAGCGTCATGCAGGACGAAGTGCAGTTTAGGGTCATGCAGGACGAAGCGCAGTTTAGCGTCATGCAGGACGAAGTGCAGTTTAGCGTCATGCAGGACGAAGCGCAGTTTAGCGTCATGCAGGACGAAGTGCAGTTTAGCGTCATGCAGGACGAAGTGCAGTTTAGCGTCATGCAGGACGAACGGACACTCAGGCAAAGTATTGCTTGAGGAACCTAGCGTTGGTGGGAGGAGTGACACGCTCACCATCCATAGTCGCTAGGGAGTACGCGCCATTGGGATAGACCTTGTGGACAACAAAAGGTCCCTCCCACTTGGGCTCCAACTTGGGCGGCTTCCTGCCGGGGATCATCGGTGCTCTTAGGGCTAGCACTAGATCACCCTGCAGGAAGGAGCGGAGGCGAACCTTCTTATTGAAAGCTCGAGCCATCCTGCTTTGATGCCTCTCCAAGTTGTGCAAAGCGCGAAGTCTATTCTCATCCAGTGCTTCCAACTCGACTAGACGGGCTTCAGCAACTCTGTCCGGCGCTTTCTGGTCGTAGACCGCAGTGCGCAAGGACGGTAACTGGATCTCGATGGGCAGGACGGCCTCAGCTCCATACACCAGGGAATAAGGGGTCATCTGGGTGGAATTGCGAGTCGTCGTCCGATAAGCCCAGAGGGCGTTGGGGAGCTTGTCCGGCCAACTCTTCTTGTTCTGACCAACCATCTTTTGCAGAATGTTAGAGAGGGTTTTGTTAAACGCCTCGATCTGTCCATTCGCCTGCGCATGATAGCGAGATGTATGGTTCGAGCGGATGTTATACTTGGCGTACAACTTCTTCAACTCGGCTGCTCGGAAATTGGTTCCGTTATCCGTGAGGATAGCGTGAGGCACTCCAAATCGATAGATGATGTTGGAGGTCACGAAGTCAGCGATCGAACAGGATTTGACCTCTCTGAGCGGAATCGCTTCTGCCCATTTGGAGAAGAAGTCCGTGGCGGTCAGAATGAACCGGCACTGGCGAGCTGTCGCCGGCGGGTAAGGTCCCACAACGTCCAGTCCCCAGACTGCAAAGGGCCAGGAATACCTTGTGGTATGGAGAGGCTCCGGCGGCCGATGCACAAAGTTCGCATGAACCTGGCACGCATGGCACCTCCTGGCGTACTCGATGCAGTCATGGATCATAGAGGGCCAGAAGTATCCCAACCTCCGAATCTGGTGGGACAGCTTCGGCCCAGTCTGGTGGGCGCCACATGAACCAGCATGAACCTCTTGCATGACTCGTGGGATCTCGACTCCCTGAAGGCAACGGAGGAGAACACCATCAAACCCGCGCTTGTAGAGGATCTGCTCCAGACCGGGACTGCTCTGGAGGACAAACTGCGATGCGCGGCGTCGAACTCGCTCGCGCTCGGCCCGATCTGACGGAAGAATGCCATGTTGGAGGTACTCAACCAAAGGCGCCCTCCAATCATGGGCTGATTCGACTGCTATATCTAGGGTACTCGGGGCTCCGGGCATAGGGGCAACCGTGGTGAGATTACTTACCAACGGGCCGCGATCTTCTTCCGGGATAACGGGAGCGATGAGCCTGCGGCGCGTCACGCGGACGATCAGGTTGTCCTGTTCAGGTTCCGCAAGTGACGCAGCCAGGCTGGCCAAAGCATCTGCTCGACCGTTCTGCGACCGGGGAACATGGACAATTTCCGGCCGAGAAGGGAACCGGGCCATCAGAAGAAGGGTGCACTCCAACAATGGCACAAGTTCCGGCTTCCTGACAACGTAGTCTCCATTGATCTGCTTAACGACCAGCTCGGAGTCCCCTTTCACACACAAATGGGGCACGTCGATCTCGAGAGCTAACTCGAGGCCGGTGATGAGGGCATGGTATTCCGCCTCATTTTTGGTACAGCCCTCTGACAACAGGAAAGAGTATGGCAGCACGGCTCGCTCCGGGGTAATGAAGACGATGCCCAAGCCCACTCTATTGAGCTTAGGATTATCGAGTCTTCTACCGGTGGGGCTCCGGGAGGCACCATCAAAGTGCATCTGCCAGCATGGATCGGCTCGATCAACCGAGAGAATGGTCTCATCAGGAAAGCCTAGATCCAGCGGCTGATCCGCGGAGGTCGGGTGAGCAGCCAGAAAGTCTGCCAACGCTTGCCCTTTGATGGCCTTCTGAGACACATACCTGATGTCGAACTGCTGGAGAATCACAGCCCACCGCGCTAGACGGCCAGTCAACATAGGTCGGCTCAGGATATATTTCAACGGGTCTACCCGAGAAACCAACTGTACCTCATGGTGCTGCAAGTAGTGCCGTAATTTCTGTACGGCAAATACGAGCGCCAGACAGCTCTTCTCGATGGGGGAATACCTAACCTCCGCATCGAGGAGCATGCGACTGAGGTAATAGAGGCTATTCTCTGTTCCCTCGTTGTTCTTCTGGGCGAGAAGGGCACCCAGGGACCGTTCCAGGGCGGTCACATAAAGGACCAGCGGCTTTCCGGATACGGGCGGCATCAGGACCGGAGGTTGAAGCAGGTACTGCTTGATTTCCTCGAAAGCGGTCTGACACTCTTTGTCCCATACATAGGTGGCACCTTTCTTCATAAGCCGAGAAAAGGGCTTACACTTGCCGGCCAGATTCGCGATGAATCGGCGTATATAGGCTAAGTGGCCTTGGAACCCTTGCAGTTCCCGGACGGTACCCGGGGGAGGCATCTGGCTAATCGCCCTGATTTTCTCTGGGTCGATCTCAATACCCCGGTATCTTACCACAAATCCAAGGAACTTTCCAGAGGTGACCCCAAAGGCACACTTCAACGGGTTCATCTTCAGGCAGCGAGACCGGAGGAAGCTGAACACTTTCTCAAGATCTTTGAGATGGTCCTGACGCTGGCGCGATTTGACAACCAAGTCGTCGACGTAGCATTCCACCAGTGTGCCGAGGATTGGCTTGAATATGCGGTGCATCGCCCGTTGATAGGTGGCACCTGCATTCTTCAGGCCGAAGGGCATGACCCGGTAGCAAAAGGTACCTTGGGGGGCCCTGAAGGCAGTGAACTCCTCATCCTCAGGGGCCATCCGAATTTGGTTGTATCCGGAGTATCCATCCATGAAGGAGAGGGCTTGGAACCCTGCCGTGGCATCAATCAACAGCTCTGTCACTGGAAGGGGAAAATCATCCTTCGGACAGTGGCGGTTGAGATCGCGGAAGTCGATGCAGACTCTAATCTGCCCGTTCTTCTTCCTGACCGGCACAATGTTGGCCAGCCATTTGGGGTACTGAACTTCCCTCACGAAGTTGGCTTTGATAAGCTTGTCAACTTCGGCCTCAACCATGGCACCATGGGATGGGTGCATCTTCCTGGGAGGCTGCTTGAACCCGCGATGGTTCGCTGGGAGACCAAGGCGGTGGACGGCTACCTGAGGATCTAGCCCCGGCATCTCGTCATAGCCCCAAGCGAACACATCACGGTGCTGCCTGAGAAAGTCCACGTACTGCTGCCGCTCCTCAGAGGGCATGGCGGCACTAACCAATGTGGGTCTTGGATCAGCCTCGGTTCCAAGGTTCACCTGTATTAACTCATCGACCGTGGCGGGGACGCCCTCCTCAAAGGCTGGGGGTGCGTCTTCCATACCCTCTCCACTCGGGGAGGGATCATCCACGGGAGAGACTGCGTTGGAAACTGCATTGGGGCTACCAGGTCCTGCTGGGCCACTGGTGCTGGCGCGGGCGGTCGCAGTCATCTCATCAGGAGACTCGCGGGCCGTCGAGACCATGGCGACGTCCAACCGGTGAATCGGGAGGACGTAAGCGTCATCCAGACTTGCCCAGGGATCACTTGCAACAGCGACAGGCTCAACCTCACCTGCCAGGATCTGCTTATCCTTGCTCTTGTAATAGTCCGCGTCCAGATAGCGGGCTTCACATGAGGCAAAAGGAGAGGCATCTCCTTGAAGCACGCCTACTCGACCATTAAGGGAGTATTTGAGGCATTGGTGGTATGACGAGGGAACCGCCGCATGAAGGTGGAGCCATGGCCTTCCCATCAATGCGTTATACGCAGTGTCCTGAGAGACTACCATGAATTCGGTGTTGGCAACCAAGTCACCGAACTGGGTCTTCAAACGTATCTTGCCGACCGGGGTTTGCTCGGTGCGGTCGTACCCCTGGATCCTGAGGTCGGAGGGAATCAAGTCATCCTCAGACAACCCCAATCTCCGGAGCGTCCGAGTTGGAATCAGGTTAATCCCGGACCCCGTGTCGACAAGACAACGCCGGACTTCAAGGCCATTGAACTGGCCAGTGACATACAACGGACGAATGTGTCCCTGTATAGGAGGGTCTTCATCCTTACCAGAGAACGAGATAACTGCCTGACATTCGGCGTCCTCGATCGTTTCGGCGTGAAAGGCCTCTGCAGCCGCAACCTCTGTCTCAAACTGGAGGGGGCTCTTCAGGGCTTCAGCGAGTGCCTCGCGCATCTCAGATGACATGCGCAGAGCCTCAAGGATGGAGAGCCTTGCTGGGATGTCGGCCAAGTGCTTCAGGACATCATACTTTTTGGCCAAGCGCGAGCTCCTGGTTGCAGGAGGTTGCTCTGCGGTTGGTGGCATGACGGGCCTTACCGGTTGGATCGGCGGCCGACTGGTACTTGGCGCATCTCGCTGTTCACTGGTCGCAGTCCGGGAAATGGTCACCGTACTGGAGTCAGGAGGCCGGGATGGACTTGTGGCAGGGCGGAGCTGGCCGCGACGCGGCTGAGGCGGTTCTGCCTGGTCCCACACCACAAACAGTGGCGGAGGCGAATCCGTCATCCCCGGATGGGGAGCCTGCGCACGTTGAGCTCGATCTTGAGCCTGCTGCCTAGTCTCAGTGGCGCGCACGGCCTGGCTGGAGGTACCAACGACTGTGCCCCGGCGACTCCTGCTGCTGCGGTTCTTCCGACGGTGGCGACGACCGGGGACACTAGGGAGGTCCACCTGGTGTTCTTCAACGTCGGGAACCGAAAAGGGATTTACCAGCTCGACGGTATTAACCGAAGCGTACCCAACACCCGCCATCTGTGGGGGGGGACCCAGGCCATCGACGTCGTGAGACGGAGTTCCCGATTTCCCTTCCCCAGCCCCTGGTGTGTAGGACTGAATGCTTGGCCGGGCAACATGCCGGTCTTCCAACACCTCTGAAAGCCATCGGTCTTCGTATCGAGGAGAAGTGATTCACGTCGGGTTCACCATTTTTCTGTTTCGGTGCGGATGTGCGTCGGGTTACGCTGTTCCGCCAGGACGCGTTTGCGCGTGCACCCGTCAACCCGAGGGGATGGGCGCGCGGCTTGTGGTCCCGCAGTCCCGCTTTCCAAGGGCGGGCGGCATCCGTCCCTTATTCAGGGGCGTCTACTCCTTGATCGAAACCGGGATGATGGGATGTCGGCTCCTCCTTCCTTGGACGTCTCCTCGGAACTTGTCGCCTAATCCGGGTCTCCCTCATAGACTTAAGAATGTTCGTGAATCTCGTTCCCGGCGCCATATCTTCATGGACACCGGTTAATTACGCTGCTTCCGCCCGGACGTTCCAAGGAGTCTGGGCGGGGCAGCAACCTGCGGTGAGAAGGCCGGGTGGCTCTGGGTGCTGGGGGCGTGTCGTAACACTGCGGCTCTGCACATCTGTCTTCCGTCCCTAATAGGGCTTCTCGAAGGCATGATGGCCTGAGGCATCCCGTACTAGGTGCGGGGAACTGTGTCACCTGAGGTTTTCCTCAGCTTCCCATGTTTAACACGGGGTATGCCGCGAGTTTAACGTCCAGCGGGGACGGCATCGGACCGATCAACACGAAAAGTGGATCAGATGACAGAACCCCTTGCGGGGAACCTCCGACGCTGGGGCCAGCACATGGGCGGCTTCCCAAGTAACGTGGAGTGGAGTGAAGTGGCATGACCCCACCGGGATGTGGCGGCCCGGGTAAGGATCAGGATGGATGATGAAGTGAAGAGCTTGGACCCCAGAGGGGCTTCCTACGTACCACGCGTTAACACGGATCAAAGTCAACGTAGTTCGGGTATACAGTTTAACGTCATGCTGGACATCGGCAAGCCGACTCACGAAGAGGTCGAGGCCACCGGGCGGAGGATTGAACCGAACCACCTCGCACAGAGGGGGATGGAACGGCCGGGTGGATCACAGTTTCACGTCATGCTGGACGATAAAAGGGAAAATGGAAAAGGGGGGCTGTGGGGAGGCACCGCGGAGATACACACGGGCAGTCTCCCACAGGGGCGGATTCATAGGTGAATCAACGCAAGCGTGAACCCTGGAGGGGTCCACTGATGGACGAACCGACGTAAATACGACCGGGACGACCAGGTGGTGGGCTTGGACCTCAGGGAGGCTTCCTACGTACCCTGTATAGAAGACAGGGATCAAAGTCCACGTAGTTCATTCTGTCAGGACTTACGCACTTGGGGCAGCCCGGATGCTGCAAAACTCAGTTGGAAGGGACTTGGACCGAAAGCGGAAGACACCTCGATCCCAGTCAGACCCTCTACCGGCTTCGGCAGTGGGGAGGCGCAATGGAGATACACATGTGCAGCCTCCCACGAGAAACTAGGGGTTTGTAATACCCTGCCCCCGTAGGGAAAAGCCACTCCCATGAAATCATCCCACAAAGGGGTACAATCCCGACATCCCTGCAGAGACGAGCGGGTGGGGGCCACGTCCAAACCGGGGGAGACCCTGCGTGCAGAGCACGGGATCAGGTTGCGGACGGTTTAACGTCTTGCCAGACGAAGTACAGTTTAACGTCATGTGTTGAGGACGAAGCGGACGGTTTAACGTCTTGCCGGACGAAGTACAGTTTAACGTCATGTGTTGAGGATGAAGCACTTGGCAGTTTAACGTCTTGCAGCGCGGACGATGGGGGCTAGGCAGTTTAACATCGTACAGCTTGGACGTATGCTGAACAGTTTAACGTCTTGTAGCTCGGACGATGTACAGTTTAACGTCGTGCAGGACGTATGGGCAGTTTAACGTCATGCTGGACGAATGCACAGTTTAACGTCATGCTGGACGAATGCACAGTTTAACGTCGTGCTGGACGATGATTGCCGCCGATGGGTCCGCGTCACTTCGCACGAGCCTGGAAGGCTGCACGGGAAGACAGCGCACGGTGCGGGCACCCGGGATGAAGACCATCGGGCGCCACGCAGGCGGGTACCCTCAGGGGGTCAAGGGAGGCGCCCCTGGCGGATTGCGCGCAAAAGAGGAGCTTTGCGCGCAAAACCGCGGGTCGGCGCGCAATCGGGGCGGCTGGCGCGCAATTGGGCCAGCGCCTTGCGCGCGGATGCTTGAGATTGCCCACACCGGGCTTCGGATAGCGCGCGGGGGCAACGGCTCATTCTTTAACGAATGGCCACTTGAAAGAAGGGGGGGTGCGCGCAATCAGGCCGGATTGCGCGCACCCCGGGGGAAATTGCGCGCAAGCGGGTTCTTTTGCGCGCAAAGGCCTTAGGGTGAGTGTTTATTCAAATGAAAGGAGCCAGCGGGGATTGCGCGCGAAGGCGGACCCCGAGGCTTTCTTGCGCGAAAGAAAGGAGGTTACCTGAAGTTCGTCATTGCGCGCGGAAGGGGTTGAATTGCGCGCACGAGAGACGTTTCGACTTCCAGCAACCTTTGAAACGTTGGGGGTCGCCTTATATTTATAGGCAACCCCGGGCGCGGAATCCAGGATGCGAGCGCGAAATTCTCCTCGCGGGCGCGGAATCGGGCGCGGCGCGCAGGGGAGTCGCGCGGACCCGCGGCGCGCAAAATTGCGCGCCGGACCGGCGCATTGCGCGCATCCCGGGGGGTTTGCGCGCGGAACATCACCTTTGCGCGCGGGCCTCTGAAATTCCGCGCAAGGCCTCCGGGCCCTCCGAAACGTTCTTCCGACTCCAAATATCACTTCGCTTTCCGCATCCGGAGCTTCGTTTGGGAACAACGGACTTTTCCGGCATCTACAATAGTATAAGGTTATTCGAAACCCTTTTTGGAAATCATTGTTTTGAAGGAACACAGATTTCTGACCGAAGAGATGGAAAAGTCGGACATTCTTAAAAAACATTATTAAATATATTGTTTACCAATGACTATAAAAATGGAACCAATAAATGAATATATCATGAGTAACCATAGGATAAGAAGATACATGAATTCTTTGATGATATAATTTATAATATTTTAATAAAGGAAGCATAATCATAAACAATCATGAAAAGAAAAGTGGTTTTTTCAAGAAACTCTTATCACTTATTAACTGTGAGCCGTAATAATAATGTAATAAATTATAATTACATGAATTTTAAAATATAATAAGATGAACTTGATTGATGATATAATATGTAAAAGTCATTGTGTACTCCTTATATAAAATTATCAGTGCATAACCTTGAATGTGTCTCAATGATGGTAAATTGTGTCAAAACTATCTTAATAATTTGTTTTGTTTTGAAACATAAACCCCATGAATGGAATATTTTTGAATAGATATTTAATTCCCAATAAATTTATGACTAA
Organism: Viscum album; assembly: GCA_963277665.1. Taxonomy (NCBI): domain Eukaryota; kingdom Viridiplantae; phylum Streptophyta; class Magnoliopsida; order Santalales; family Viscaceae; genus Viscum; species Viscum album. The sequence goes on along the minus strand of OY728136.1, from coordinate 280,489,285 downwards.
TAAAAATATTACAAATCTTATAGAAGTATATAGCCACCACAGAAGGAATGAGTTGTGAACATGGAATCTATCATACAGAAAAAAAAATCGAGATGAACTCCCATTACCTTATGTCTTGGTTGTCGTCATACTCATTCAAACTTCTTATATAATAAAAAATTTGATTATTCATATATCACATTACCATATTTTTATATAGAAAACATTATCTTATTTGTTTATGATTTTATATTGCCCACTTGATAAAAATTCATTGTTAAAGATTCACATCGGGTTATATATTTTGTGTTCTTTACAGCTGTCTTATTTGGTTATATATTTGGTCCTTATACTTATTTCATGATATAAAAAATTTAAAACATGATATAAATATAATTTATATTTAGTATATTTTTAACATAACAATCTATAGAAATTATAATTATGAAATGGAATACACTGTTCTGGAAGACAGTCGACCATACCTATTCCTGAATGCTTTTTCTATTACACCAAACATTTTTTTTAATTTTATAAAATGAACTTGTTGGGTTAGTGTTTGTAACACACCTAGATTTTATGAGATATATTATTTTTAATTTATTTAATGTCATATATTATACACTACACCAAGATTAGCTTCTACTATATGCATCATCGTATTAGATTGCAGTATACGTTACACTATTCTTGGCTCGTGTTACACACAATTTCAAGTTCGTTTTGTGGAAATTATTATACGCAAAATTAAGTATAGATTTGTTTAATGTATAAATAAAATAAGTTTTTATTATGTTATATGAAAAACAAAATTGAGCTTTCACTATTCGAAGCCCTAAATTGGCTTGCATTTCACGCATTAAAGACCTTTTTCGATAACGTGTGTAGTACGCAAGACTGAGTTTCACAAAACGAGATATTATTATAATATTATTATGAACATGCCATTATGAATAGAAATAACAAATTTTTGAAATTTTATATATTTTATCTTTCAAAGTGGACTTCATTTTTGGATTTCGAATATTGAAATTAGCCTAGGGTGAATTTATGGTATTTTTCGGAAAACTTTCTATTTTTGATGAATAGTTAAAACACTAGGTTACTATTTAAAAACAGACTTTTTATTTAAAAAATTATTTATAAAATTTAAAATTATTTTATGTCAAAATTGATAAATAATACCTATATATGTTCATTTTAATTCATTGGAGTCATTTTATAATAATTTTTTATATATAAAAATTTTGTTGAACTATTCACCGTCTTTTAACCACCACCTAGGAGCATTTACAATTGTACAAAAAATATAATATGACTACATCTGTGAGTTGAATTTCGAAAATCCAAGAGACACGGTTATTATCAAGGAGTAAAATGTGTCTCAATAAGATAAAAATACTTTTTTGGTGAATAGTTACTTTTTACTTTTATTTACCACGGTTAAAATTAAATAAGGTAATTAAGTGTACAAATGATATTATTATTACCATAACACATGTCCTAATTCTATTGTATATGTGTAATTTGACCAAAAACACCCTTATTAATAAAATATTACCCTTTAGGTCAACTTGGATTAGATTATGACATTTATTATTATTTTATTTAAAGAAGAGGTACAATAGTTAAAATCAAAGTTTAATAACAAAAACATTTTTAATATAGGGTTATACATAAGTTAAATTCGACTATAAATATTTATTAGAAATATAAAATAATTTCCTACATAATGGTATTTTATTTATAATTTTTAGAAATTAAATAATTTAATTTATTTAAGACACAATGATGATGCAGTAATTACCTTATTAATGAAATACTAACATTATTGAGGTTATAAATACCCAAATAAATGTAATTTGAGAATTTTTATAAATTCTACTAATTTTTAGGTTAATATGTCATGTTAGTACTGATTCCATTAACTTTAATCGAACTAATAATGTTGTTATGATTTTCACAAAAATCAATTACCAAATAGTGTCAAAATTGACATAAAATCGTTTTTAAAACAAATATTATATTACTAATTGTTATTCTTTTCTTAAAAATCTAAGGATATTCCAAATTACTTAGATAAGGTTATATATATTAATAATGAACAACATGGGATTCTTTTGGCTTGTTATAGTAAGTTTATTAACCATATAGTCTAAGAAAACAAGAAGACACAGTAAAATATTAATTATTTAACTTACAGTTAAATCTAAATGATAAGGTAAAATAGTAACCTAAACTTATCTAAAACCTATTGGATGATAGGTTTTAGACCCATCCCCAAATTATATTCTAAATAAGTCACTTTTTAGCCATTATAAATCGAATATGACTTTATTATAAAATAATATTTTATGTTTTTTTTCCTAATGTGCCCCTCTCCTCCCTTATAAAAGGGCACCTCCTTCCTCTTCTCATTACACAATTTTGAGTTGTAATGCTGTGAAAAACCCTGAACATTTCCCTTATAAAATTCCCTATAAACATTATAGAGGTTCTTGTCTTCTCAAAATACCAACTCTAGTTCATTAAGAGGAAGCATAAAAGAGGTGCGTCGAAGAAGAGGTAATCTCTTCTACTGATTCATTCATGTTTTTTTTCTTCTTCAACTTCTTCTTCTTTTTTTGTTTATTTATAAAGTGATAACATAAGTATCACTAATATACTTTTATTTTATTATAAATATGTAACAACCCAATTTAACCTTCTATTCAACCTATGGAAAACAAAATCACCGCAAGTGCGTACGTACGGAATACCGTCTCCATGACATGGTGTAATTTGTTTTTCCACCACCACCTTACATTTATAGGTATAATGGTGTAAATAATAACTATATATGGTTATTATGACATCATAATGATTCTGAGATATTATATCATCCGCTCTAAATCCATTCAATAATTATTGGAACGATATCATCACTCATGCGTACGTATGGATTACCATTTCCACGATGCGATGAAATTCATTCGACATGTTAACCATTCATGAATGATTATAAACTATATATAATGAATAATAATGAAATATATTAAATAATGAAGCTACTTTATATATATATATATATATATATGTCATCTACTAACTTCCATTCAAGTAAATAAGGAAAGGAAAATATCGTTAATGCGTACGTACTTCCTACCGTCTCCATGAACGGTGTGTTTCATTTCATTAATATATCTATGATACATATATATACTGAATATATATGATAAATAAATCATGTTTTACATTCTGGAAGTAACTAAATCATGATATAAGTAATAATAATATGAATAACAACAAGTCCAAACACGTACGATAAATAAAACTATTTTACCCAAAACGCTGCTTTAGCATGGTATTTACAAAAGAACAGGTAATATAATGTCATAAGTGAAGCATATATGATATCATAACAATGAATATGATTATGGTATAAGTAAATGACATTACTTAAATCATTATACATGAGGTTAGAATATGTACGAATCATATTGTAGCTAAGGTATGGGATAACTTTTCCAATATCATTTTTATCAGAGATTGTTTATTCGTATGTATTTACTGGGGTTATTGTTATCATGAATGCCCATGATTTATAATAATGTTTTCATTTATGTCTACCCATTTTTAAAATTTACCACATGTTATTAAATGAATCAGACTTTTGTTTACCACACGAGGAACTTTTTGACTTTTCCGACAAAAGTACGAGGAGAATGTTTTTTTAACTTATACGGCATTAAAAGATTTTTTCAGTTTCAAAATGCCTTATTTTAATGAATCTTACTCTACAAGATTTCATGAATATTTTCAACAAAATCCTTTTCGTTTAAAATTTCTTGGAATTTTTTTGAAAAGAAAATGATTTTGAAGAAGAATGGATATTTTCCTCAAGAAATCATTTCAAATGTTTTATCAAAACCATTTTCCATCTCAGATGAAATTATTTCCTATGTGTATGTTTCAAGTATAATATCTCTATGATTTAAATGGTTTCAATTTTCCTATGATGAAATGTTATCCGTTTGTTTTATATGGATTATGTTATGATGGGATGATTTTTATGAAACCCACTTTATTCATTGGGTTATGATGAATGATTTATGTTTATGTTGTGGCACATGTAAGAATGATTTCATTATGAGATGGGTGGGACCTATATATCCCTCCAATGCATTGGGTAATGATTTATATCTGATGATATAGACATGGCTAGAATGGTATGTTAATCTAGTTTAGTGATACTGAACTAGAACAAAGAGTGAACTCATTTCAGAAAGGGACTTTGTCCACTAAGATGGTCTTGGTAGCAATGCCTTGGATACTATAGAAACCATATCACATGCTTGATGGTTTTCCACAATTAGATGTCTTATCCCCATGGTATTTTATCCTGATTGATGTTCTATTATGATATATGCCTCACGTACTTCCATGATTTTTGTCTCTGCTCAAGATTTTGATGTTTAGATTTTATGTTCATGTTTTTGCATTGAAATGTTTATGGATTGTTTTGTGTTCTCTATGATAACCCTTACTGAGAATTTGAGCTCACCCTTTATATGTTATCTTTTCCCTAGGATATAAAGAATGGTTTTAGGTAAGAAATAAAGGGAAGATATTTATGGGAGATGTTGATGATCTTTCACCAAGATTAGAAGATTATATTCCATGTTTCCAAACACACTAAACTATAACAGTCCTTTAGTTTTTGTTTTTTTATGTATAAAGTATTCCACAAAAGTAATGGAATGTCCATGTTTTTTAATATATGGGTCTCTACAGGTGGTATCAGAGGCAAGGATTAGTTAACCGTTGGAAACTAGGATTCGAAAACTTTAGTGAGATCCCTTGAGATATTTCTAAGGTATGTCTAGGGATGTCCCTATGGTTAAGTATAAGTATAGGTTATTGTCCTAGAATTACGGTAACGATATTAGAATTAACCCTAAGATTTTAGATATTGAAGGTAATCGACCTTGATTATGATTTTTGCCGCAAAAAATATTCTTTTTGGATTTTAGAAAATTGATGGAAACACGAAGATTCACGATAATAGAGGATATGATGGACAATGGAATGATATTCTTAATCAAAAACCAAATGAGATTGGATCTGGATGTCCACATATCGTTATTATTCCTAATCAACAATCTCATATTATGATCAATAATATCAACTTTGGTAAGTTCCCCAACTCAGCTAATAAGAGAAAGATGGAGTTTCATGATGCTCATAGAGGAAAGAGTGTTCAATTTACCTAATGTAAATCAGGTGGCAATAGGAATCAGGGAGAATGTTTCAAAGGAACTGGAAGATGGTCTCGGTATGGGAAAGAAGGACACAATGCCAGTAATTTTAAAGGAAAAGGTAAAGTTAACACCATGGAAGGGATTATGGTATTTCTAAGACATTAAAAATGGTTAAAAGTTTTAAATGTGGAATGTACGGGCATTATGCAAACCAATTCCCTAATGGAAAATCTTATGAAGAGAATCAGAATGGTCATATGGGTAGTATTTATGTGGATGATGATGAAGAGACTACAAATGATATACAAGATGAACGAAATGAAGAAGCCCAGTCAATGGTTTAAGAAGGTAGTGGAATGATTGTATGTTTATCAAGAATAATGTATGGTACTATGGAATAAAGAATAATCTAAGTATTGTTACACTATTGTCTTTCCTCGAGTTTTTGAAAGTATATGATGAATGGTACCGATAACCATGATAGGTTATTCAAATATTTTTGGAAGGTAGATGATATGTTTATAATAAATGTATAAGGAGATAATGAGATGTTTGATAGTGTTAATGAGCTCATGACTGATATAAGGACAAAGTGATATCATGGTTTGAGTATATAGAATATTTGGGATTTTGGTAAGTGGAAAGAGAAAACATTTAACTTCATTCATGTTTTCACTAAGGTTCAATGGGTATTCATTTTTCATGAGAATACATGATTAAGGCATTCGAATGTTTGGAATGTGACCAAAAAGACATATCTTATGATATATAGGGATAAATGATTGTATTTACATGCTTGGTAGATGACCACTCTATCATTATTTTTCATTATACTATGAGTTTGGGTAAGCCTAATGTTTCGAATAGAATAAGTTAGACATCAGATAGTAGTATTTAAGGCTACAACTTTTTGATATTATTTTTGGAATGTCATAGTAGTGTAGTTTTAGAAAAATGACAACCTATAGGACGAGCGATATCCCATCGCGTCAGAAAAGGTTGCAGGAATCGAACCCTCATCTAAAGTGAGAAAGTCCTTTATCACCTACCACTGGACTACAGGAAGTCCCTGGTTAGAAGAAACTAGTTTTATTTTATTATGCGCTATGATAGATGAAGTATACGTCCATTTTTGGAACCATATACTATTAATCTCACCATAAGATGGACTTATAACTTTTGAAAACCTTATGTTTGAGATAGATGGAATGACCTATCATTCTATCGCATGATGTACTAATACTTCACGGAAGACAAATTGAAATTCATTTCTTTAAGAGATGAAGTGGAAATTGTTCAAGGCACAAACAACATTAAGATTGTACCAACATCAAGTAAGTATTTATTTTAATTCAAAAATTCGTCAACATTAGAGAAATGATCTTGAAAACCAAAAATGTTGTCCTAGTGCCCTCATATCTGTTGAATCAGATGGTACCTTAGATCATCACAAATTTATGGTTTTATGATTGTTGGATTTTTCATAGACATGTTCTCTACCACTCTTCATCTAAACTTGATGGTTATATTTCTCTACCATATCTATATTTTCACCTATATTATCCTATGTGGAAACCCAGTGATGAGTTACTTTGGATATCCATTATGTTTCTAATGCTCCTTTTTAAAATGATGATTTAATATTCATTTTTACGATGCGGGTTTCTAGGAATGAAGCTTTCATGTAGTAAAAGATTTATAACCCCGACGAATTTCGAGGGCGAAATTCATTTTAATGGGGGTAGAATGTAACACCCTGAGATTTTATGTGATATATTATTTTTAATTTCATTGATGTCTTCTGTTATACACTTAACCATGATTATATTGTACTATACGCTACACATTATTAGCTTGCAGTATACGCAATACTATTCTTGGCTCGTGTTACACACAATTTCTAGTTCATTTTGTGGAATGTATTCTACGCAACATTAAGTATAGATTTTGTTTAATGTATGAATTAAATAAGTTTATATTATTTTATACACAACACAAAATGGAGCATTCAGTACACGCATCCCTAACTTGGATTGCATTACATGAAATCAAGACAATCTTCTATAACCTGTGTATTACGCAAGACCCAGTTTCACTAAATGAGATATTATTATAATATTATTATTAACTAGCCGTTATGAATAGTAATAATCAATTTTTGAAATCTTATAAATCTTATCATTCTAAATGGACTTCATTTTTGTATTTTGAATATCGAAATTATCCTACGGTGAATTTGTGGTATTTTTCAGAAAACATTCAATTGTTGATGAATAGTGAAATCACCCGGTTACTATTTAAAAACAGAATATTTATTTAAATAATTATTTATTTTATTTAAATTTTTTTTAGATCAAAATTTATACATAATACCTATATAAGTTCAATTTAATTCCTTGAAGTCATTTTATAATAATTATATATATATATATATATATAAATTTTATTAAACTTTTCACCGTCTTTTTACCCACCTCATTGGAGCATTTTCAATTGTACATAAAACATAATTTTACCACCTCTTTGAGTTGAATTTCAAAAATACTAGAGACCCGGTTAATATCAAGGTGTAAAATGTGGTTCAATAAGATAAAAATAATTTTTGGTGAATAGCAACTTTTTACTTTTATTTACCACGGTTAAAAGTAAATAGGGTAATTAAGGGTAAAAATGGTATTATTATTACCCTAAAACATGTCCTAATTCTATTGGATAAGTGTAATTCGACCAAAAACAACCTTATTAATAAAATATTACCCTTTAGGTCCACCTGTATTAGATTAGGACATTTATTATTATTTTATTTAAAGAAGAGATAAAATAGTTAAAATCAAAGTTTAATAACTAAAACAATTTTCATATAAGGATATACATAAGATAAATTAGACTATAAATATTAATTAGAAATATAAAAGTATTTCTTACATAATGGTATTTTATTTACTATTTTTAGACATTAAATAATTTAATTTATTTATAACACAATGATGATTCCTTAATTACCTTATTAATGAAATATTAACATAATTGATGTTATAAATACTCAAATAAATGTAATTTGAGACTTTTTATATATTCCACTAAATTTTTAGGTTAATATGACAAGTTAGTATTGATTAAATTACCTTTGTTCGAACTAATAATGCTGTTATAATTCCTTCAAAAAACAAATTACCTAATAGAGTCAAAATTGACATAAAATAGTTTGAAAAAAAATTATATTACTAATTGTTATTCTATTTATAAAAATCTATGGGTCGGCCAAATGACTAAGATAACGTTATATATATTGATTATGAGCCACTTGGGGTTATTTTGTCTTGTTATAGTAAGTTTATTAACCATATAGTGTAAGAAAACAAGAATTCACTGTAAATGTTATACTATTTAACATAGAGTTAAATCTAAATGATATGGTAAAAATAGTGACCTAAACTTGTCTAAAAACTATTGCATGAGAGGATTTAGACACATACCCTATTTATCATCGAAATAAGTCACTTTGGAGCCATTAAAAACCGAATATGACTTTATTATAAAAAATATTCTATGTTTTTTCCTAAAGTGCCCCTCTCCTCCCTAATAAAAGGGAACCTCATCCCTCTTATCATTACACAATTTTGAGCATTAAAGCTCGTAAATCCCCTACCCATTTCCCTTCTCAAATTCCCTTGAAACATTATAGAGGTTATGGTCTTCTCAAAAGACCAACTCTAGTTCCCTAATAGGAAGCTTAAAAGAGCTGTGCCAAAGAAGAGGTAATCTCTTCTACCGATTCATTCATGTTTTCTTTCTTATTCAACTTCTTCTTGTTCTTTAATTGTTTCACTATAAAGGAATATCATCAGTATCACTAATATAATGATATGTTTTTATAAATATGAAACCACCCCATTTCATATTCTATCCATCTTAGGGAATATAAAATCATCGTGCGTGCGTACGTACGGAATATTGTCTCCACACCGCAGTGTAATCTATTTTTCAACCACCACCATACTTGGATGGGTATTGTAAAGACCCGTAAATTCCAAGGAATTTTTTTTCTCTTAATTTTCTTTGGAATTTTACAAGAATGTGTTTTTTGACGGCACCTGATTCCAAGGCCCGGTGTGCCCAGAATCATTTTCCGAAGTTTGGCTCGGGTACGTTCAGTGAACGGACGAGCGGGTTTTTCTAACTTTTGAACCGGTGCTCAGAATCGAATTTTGAGGGCACTGATGGAATCGCAGGGCCGATAATTTCTTAGAAACACCTCTTCCGGAGTTGCGTTTTCTCGGGTGTGGTTTTTAATTTTCGGGCTTAAAGATTAGAAATAAAATAATTGTATGGCAAACATTATTTTATTTCACTTATGCCACTTGGAAGCCACTTGAAGCCACTTAAAGCGGCTTAAGCTGAGTTGATCCGGATAGGGTGTTATCCAAAATTATCCTACCCTCTTGGTAGGATATTTGTGGGGTGGGGCCCGCACGAGCCCCGCCGTTTCTTTTCCACTAAGTAACGCACCCGCGAAAACCCGTCATTATGAAAGTCAAATGACGCGTTTTCTTAATTTCTTAACGCACCAATTAATTTAGCGGTTTATTTCGTTGAATTAATTCTACGAATTAATGGGTCGTTACTTATCTCTTTTTCTTTTCTTAACCAGTTTGAAATCCGTTGGTGTAGTAATAAAATAAGACCAACGCCACATCTTGAGGATTACACTTTGGGAGGCTTTTGACAAAATTCTTGTGCCTTCACCCTTCTTCACGAAGAACGCGAAGAACACGAAGAACGCCGGCCTCCGACGAAAAACGCCAAAACCGCGGAAATCGACGACGCGATGCCGTGTGCCGCGACGACGACGTTTCCTCTTCCGCGACGTTCTTCTACGACGTTCCTTCGTCCGCAACGAAATATTCGATCTTCTGTTTGAGTTTGTCGACGCGCACCGTATTCCGCGATGACGCGACGCCCTTCCGCGACAACGCGACGCCCTTCCGCGACGACGTGACGCCTTCCGCGACTCGATGATCGACTCCTTCCGCCGCGATCAAATCCGCGAATAACCCGCGTGCGATGACATGACGAGGTAGGGATTTTATTTGGATGTTTTACGTTCCCGTGTTTGTTTCCATTCAAAATGAAGAACCCAGTTCATAAAAACAATTTTAATTCATTAAAATTGTTTTCGGTTATGTATTCATGTGTTGAATAATTCTCCCGTTGTTTTTATCTAACGCGGAGGGTGCGGGCCAAACGAACACGGCCCGACAACCCTCTGCTGTTCTTCGTGGTTGTGCGGATTTGGTGGGCAACGGCAAAACGTGATGCAAGGGAGATTTGATGATTCCGCAGTGAAGAACGGATCCCGGGAGGAACAGCGGCGTGGACGGGAAGGAAAACGGACCACCGGAGCAACTCCGGTGGCCCGCGGAAGCTACCGGCGGCTTCAGCCGCGGCGGCAGCGGCCGCGCGGGTCCGGCTCGCCCGCACGGGATGAGGCGATGCGATCCTTGGATCGAGCCGGTCGTTTAGGTATATCGCACTCAAGGTTTCAGAAAACTTTGGGTTCAGCCGGGTTGGTTCGTACACGAAACCAACCGGGCCCTCGGAGCGGAAACGCTCATATCTTGAGCTCCGGATGTCCGATTGATGTGCCGTCGACTTTGGTGGATTCCTCTAAGTGAGACGGATCTTTTGGCTTACTCCGCTCGAGTTTTGGATGCAGTCGGAGTGCGGTCGGGTTGGTTCGCTCATGAAATCAACCGGGCCCCTTGAACGGAAAAGCTGATATCATTCAGACCGGACGTCCGTTTGACGAACCGTCAGCGGCGTTGGTGATCACATTGAGAAACGGTCCCTATGAGTATACCCTATGAGTGTTCAGGGTATTGTTGAGTTATGGCCAGATTGCTTCGCAAATGAAACCAACCGGGCCCCTGGGACGAAAGGGCTAATAACTCACAGACCGGGCTTCCGATTGACGCACTGTTTGTTGCGTTGAGACCCCTATGACGAGGTGGTCCTTTTGAGATAATTCTTTGTGGGACTTTGAGATACATGGAGTTTTGACCAGTAGCTCATGGAGCGGACCCTCCTGGAGACGAGCGTGCGGAGTACGGAGACCGTGTAGCCGGCTGAGACCTAACGACTGCTTGACCGACTTGACTTGGAGTGAGTCGACTAGCCTAGTGAACGGAGCGCCCGGTATTTGGCGGTAGACCCACAAAGGACGGAGCGCCTGGTAGTTGGCAGCAGACCCGCGGTATTCGACCGGAGGAGTACCTCTGTAGGCTATTAGGGGGAGCGCCCGGTATTTGGCGGCAGACCCACAGCAGACGAAGCGCCCAGTATTTGGCGGCAGACCCGCGATACTCGACAGGAGGAGTACCTTAGAGACTTGGATTAGTGACCAGTACCTCGAAGTCGTGACAGTACCACTGTACACTCCAGAGACGGGGCTCTTCAGCAGTTATAGTTTCGTTGATGAAAATCTTGGTTTGAGCTGAGACTTTTGACCTTTTGTTTACCACATGATTGAGATGGGTCACTTGTTAACTAAGGTATATGTATGGGCATATACCTGGGTAGTGGTTATCCGTTGATTTCACAATCTTTGTGTTTCCTTATGATTGAGATGGGTTACTTGATAACTTAGGTTTATGTATGGGCATATACCTAAGTAGAGGTTATCTGTTGAGATCTTCTTTGTGGTTATCCTTGTTGGTTTAGTGAGACCTTGAGGGTCTCGGGGTCCCTACTGAGTATCGTTACACTCACCCCTACACGGGCTATGCCCGCACCTCATTGTGTTGGTTGTAGATGACGGGCAGTGCTAACGGAGGCCGAGTGTTCGAGGACCGAACGGTATCCGGAGGTGGACTACACGACGAGTCAGTACCCGGAGGTGGACTACACGACGAGACGACACACAGAGGAGGTTGACGGGTGAGATCGTGGAGGAGGCTATCTGTACCTACCCTTTAGATAGGATCCGTGGTGGACGACTAGGAGTTGTGCCATTTGTACCTACCCTTCATGTAGGATCCGAGGAGGACAACCCAAGAGCCGCTTTCGTCCTTCCAGCCGTTATCTTTTCTGTTGTACTTGTTCAGTTGTAGTTGTACTTTCTTTTGGGTTTGTATTCTGGCCCATTTACTTTTCTGCACATCTCTTGTACATAGTGTTTACTTTTTCCGCTTTCTTACTCTATGGTGCTTGTTTTCTTTTATAAAGGCAATTCCTTCCCAATTATCAGGATTTACGCCTTTGGTGCTAGTCGCCAGCCCCTGGCCTATGGAAGGCGGGCTTGGGGTAGTCACGGCATGGGCCCTGAGGACGGGTCGTGACAAATTGGTATCAGAGTAGTTCGGTTCTACCGCAGAACTTATAACTATGATGTTTCATTCTGTGAAGAAATAGTGTTAAGAGTACCGAGTGTGGATTTCAGTTAAGGGAGTACAGTGTTGGTGCGGGCAGCCGACGTATCCATACACCAAGACCCTGACAACTGATTTTCGACTTTGTGCACAAAAACACTGATTGCGTGAGTGTTTTCCAGAAGTTTTATTTAAATGTCAGCTTAAACTAGGTTAGCTCACCAGGGATAATCTTTTGACCGTGTCACGTTGTTTCTTTCAGGATGCCTCCCCGTCGGCGACCAGCTAGAGACCTGAGAGTGGTACGTACTGACAGCCCGCCGAGCAACGAGGCCTCAGTACAGGGCCCTATCCCAGTTGAGGCACCAGCGGAGGCACCAGCGGTACTACTACCTATTGGGCCACCGATGCCACCAGCCCTAGCAGCAGAGGATGCACGTCGCTTGAGCGCACTGCATGAGTTCCAGCGCCAGAGGCCACCCAGGTTCTAGGGAGGGACGGACCCGCAGGCGGCTGAGGATTGGCTGGAGGCTGTGGTGAGAGTCTTCAGGCTAGTAGGGACGCCGACAGATTTCATGGTGATCTTTGATGCCAGTATTCTTCAGGCTGCATCAGGAAGATGGTGGAGCCTGATGCTTCAGATGCATGACAAGGCGACACTTCTATGGGAAGACTTCGAGAGCCTGTTCAGGGCAGAGTTTGTACCAGCCACCCTTCGAGCGGTGCGTATACAGGAGCTGCTTCAGCTGCGGCAGGGCAGCATGTCAGTGGAACTGTACTCAGCGAGATTCACAGACCTCTTGCGCTACTCCACAGATATGGTACGGGACCCGTTCTTCAGGGCCCGAACCTTCGAGCAGGGGCTCAAGCGAGAGATTAGATCTTCTGTTGTTTCTCACACCATTCCGACGCAGACAGGGGTGTTAGAGAGATCCCTCTTAGTGGAGAGTTTCCTTGTTGAGCAGTCTCCAGCAGCAGGACCCACCACTAGCCAGCTTGCGGCAGAGTCTTCTAAAGTAGGAAGTAGACAGATGACGCAGAGGTCAAAGAGGACCAGACCTACCGATGGCCGACTGCACGACTCAGGTTCAGTTGTGCGGGGAAACCGGGGTGGAGTCAGAGCCAGACATGCCGAGAGTGGACAGTGTTACTCCTGCGGAGGAATTGGTCACATGGCACGTGACTGTCCGACCCGCCATGTATATGACCAGCATTTAAATGAAGAACCTCCAAGGCAGAGGCATAGGTTCGATCAGGGTGGACCGCAAGGAGCAGGCGGCCATGGTAGAGGAGCTGGCCGTGCAGCTGGAGGTGGACGATGCTTCGGGATGTTGCCACCACCACCACCAGGAGGCCCACCCCGACCACAGGGGACAAGAGGACATGGGAGACCTCAGCTTCAGGAAGCTGAGGCCTACAGTAATGGAGCTTCGGAAGCAGATGGACAGGAGCGGGACTAGCTTCCGACCTGGAGGCTATTAATCATGTCGGTTATAGTTTTGTTGATGTTTGTCTGTAGCTGCTTTGTCTCTTTGTACTATGAGCTGCAATAATGAAAAGAAACTTATCTTTGTAAAGTTTTCTTTCTTGTCCTTTTTGTTTGGTTGATACTGAGTGGTCCCGGTTAAGACTGTTGACTTGACCCTCACTTTCGAGTTTTCTACTGAAGGAGACCTAGTGACCACACACTGATGCCGACAATGTGACTCGACCCTTGGAGGCGAGAGTGACAGTTGGATCTCTTGGTAGTTACGTCGAGGCCTTACGACGTCATCCATGGCATGAATGCATCATTCATGTCAGGATTGAATGTATTGGGCAACGAATGTGGTTCATCCTGGGGATGAGACCAGATTTCTCTTATTGGCAAAGATGAAATCATAGAAGCTCTTGTGAGACTAGAGAAGGCCCAGGTCATCCAATAGCGGATGAGTACGGCACAGGGCCGACAGAAGCCTTATGCTGACAGGACTTGGAGGCCTCTAGGGTTCGAGGATGACCATCACGTCCTTATACGAGTCTCACCTCGACGAGGTTTACGGAGATGTGGCCAGGGAGGCAAGTTATCTCAGAGGTTCAACGGACCTTTCTAGGTCATCAGCTGGGTAGGCGAGGTGGTTTACAGCTTGACCCATCCACTTCAGTTGCACTAGGTGCATGACGTTTTCCATGTATCTCAACTGAGGAGATACGTGCTCGACCCTCCGCATATCTTTGAATATGGGGAGCTGGACGTTGATGATGGGGCGACTTTTGCGGAGGTCCCAGTGGAGATCGCGGATCGACAGGAGCGGATCCTAGGAGGACGGTCAATTCCTCTTGTGCACTTTCTTTGGCAGCACGAGAACCTCCAGGTGAGCACATGGGAGCGAAATGCTCAGATGCGTGCTCAGTACCGCCTTTGTATCCCTTAGTTTGGGGTGAAGCTTTACGGGGACGTAAAGCCCTGTGGTGGGTGTAATATAAAGACCCGTAAATTCCAAGGAATTTTTTTTTCTCTTAATTTTCTTTGGAATTTTAAAAGAATACGATTTTTGACGGCACCTGATTCCGAGGCCCGGTGTGCCCGAAGTCATTTTACGAAGTTTGGCTCGGGTACGTTCAGTGAACAGACGAGCGGGTTTTTCTAACTTTTTAACTGGTGCTCGGAATCAAATTCTGAGGGCACCAATGGAATCGCAGTGCCGGTACTTTCTTAGAAACGCCTCTTCCGGAGTTGTGTTTGCTCGGGTGTGGTTTTTAATTTTCGGGCATAATGTTAAGAAATAAATTAATTGTACGAAAAACTTTATTTTATTTCACGTAAGCCACTTGGAAGCCACTTGAAGCCACTTAAAGCGGCTTAAGCTGAGTTGATCCGGATAGGGTGCTATCCAAAATTATCCTACCCTCTTGGTAGGATATTTGTGGGGTGGGGCCCGCACGAGCCCCGCCGTTTCTTTTCCGCTAAGTAACGCACCCGCGAAAACCCGTCATTATGAAAGTCAAATGACGTGTTTTCTTAATTTCTTAACGCACCAATTAATTGGGAGGTTTATTTCGTTGAATTAATTCTATGAATTAATTGGTCGTTACTTATCTTTTTTTCGTTTCTTAACTGGTTTAAAATTCGTTGGCGTAGTAATAAAATAAGACCAACGCCACATCTTGAGGATTACATGTTGGGAGGATTTTGACAGAATTCTTCTGCCTTCACCCTTTTTCGCAAAGAACGCGAAGAACGCCAGCCTCCGACGAAGAACGCCGAAACCGCGGAAATCGACGACGCGACGCCGTGTGCCGCGACGACGACGTTTCCTCTTCCGCAACGTTCTTCTGCGACGTTCTTTCTTCCGAAACGAAATCTTCGATCTTCTGTTTGAGTTTGTCGACACGCACCATATTCCGCGACGACGCGATGCCCTTTCGTGACGACGCGACGCCTTCCGCGATGCGACGATCGCCTCCTTCCGTGGCGATCAAATCCGCGAAGAACCCGTGTGCGACGACTTGACGAGGTAGGGATTTTATTTGGATGTTTTACATTCCCGTGTTTGTTTCCGTTCAAAATGAAGAACCCAGTTCATAATAACAATTTTAATTCATTAAAATTGTTTTCGGTTATGTATTCACGTGTTGAATAATTCTCCCGTTGTTTTTATCTAACGCGGAGGGTGCGGGCCAAACGAACACGGCCCGACAACCCTCCACCGTTCTTCGTGGTTGTGTGGATTTGGCGGGCGATGGTAAAACTTGACGCAAGGGTGATATGATGATTCCGGAGGGAATAACGGATCCCGCGAGGAACAACTGCGCAGACGGGAAGGAAAACGGACCACCGGAGTAACTCCGGTGGCCCGCGGAAGCTACCGGCAGCGCCGGCAGCCAAAGGCGGCGGTGGCCAACGGACCCGCGGGTCCGGCACGCACGCATGGGACGTGGCGACATGCGGCGTCTGCTGGTCTAGCGCAGCCCCTCGAGGGCCGTGACATCCTCAACCCGTGGGGGCGGCACCCCGCAGCTGCGGCGCTCGGCCGCTCGGCCGAGCCGAGCCAGGCCGGTTCGACCGGCCGGGCCGTGCCCTGGCCGGACCGGACCGGGTCTAGCCAGGTCGGACCGGGTCGGGTCGACCCAGTTTGGGTCGTCCTGGTGCGGCCGACCCAGGGGGGGTCGGCCCGGGTCGGCCCGGGCCCAGACCCCCTGTCTTCGGACCGTTTTCGGTCTTTTGGCAGTAACATGAGCTACAGGCCTCCGAACGACGCGCCGTCAGCAGCGATGCAATCCTTGGATCGAGGCGGTCGTTTTGGTATATCGCACTCTAGGTTTCGGAAAACTTTGGGTTCAGCCGGGTTGGTTCGTACGCGAAACCAACCGGGCCCTCGGAGCGGAAACGCTCATATCATGAGCTCCGGACATCCGATTGACGTGTCGTCGACTTTGGTGGATTCCTCTAAGTGAGACGGATCTTTTGGCTTACTCCGCTCGAGTTTTGGATGTCGTCGGAGTGCGGTCGGGTTGGTTCGCTCACGAAACCAACCGGGCCCCTGGAACGGAAAAGCTGATATCATTCAGACCAGACGTCCATTTAATGAACCGTCAGAGACATTGGTGATCACGTTGAGAAACAGTCCCTATGAGTATAACCTATGAGTGTTCGGGGTATAGTTGAGTTACAGCCGGATTGGTTCGCACATGAACCCAACCGGGCCCTTGGGACGAAAAGGCTAATAACTCACAGACCAGGCGTCCGATTGACGCACTGTTTGTTGCGTTGAGACCCCTATGACGGGGAGGTACATTGAGATACTTCTTCGTGGGACTTTGAGATACTTGGAGTTTTGACCAGAAGCTCGTGGAGCGGACCCTCCCGGAGATGAGCGTGCGGAGTACGGAGACCATGTTGCCGGCTGAGACCTGACGACTGGTTGACCGACTCGACTTGGAGTGAGTTGACTAGCCCAGTGGACGGAGCGCCCGGTATTTGGCAGCAGACCCACAATGGACGGAGTGCCTGGTAGTTGGCAGCAGACCTGCGGTACTCGATCGGAGGAGTACCTCTGTAGGCTATTAGGGGGAGTGCCCGTTATTTGGCGGAAGAACCACATCAGACGGAGCACCCAGTATTTGGCAGCAGACCCGCGGTACTCGACAGGAGGAGTACCTCAGAGACTTGGATTAGTGAGCAGTACCTCGGAGTCGTGACAGGACCACTGTACACTCCAGAGATGGGGCTCTTCAGCAGTTACAGTTTCGTTGATGAAAATCCTGGTTTGAGCTGAGACTTTTGACCTTGTGTTTAACTCATGATTGAGATGGGTCACTTGCTAACTTAGGTATATGTATGGGCATATACCTGGGTAGTGGTTATCCGTTGATTTCAAAATCCTTGTGTTTCCTCATGATTGAGATGGGTTACTTGATAACTTAGGTATATGTATGGGCATATACCTAAGTAGTGGTTATCTGTTGAGATCTTCTTTGTGGTTATCCTTATTGGTTTAGTGAGACCTTGAGGGTCTTGGGGTCCCTACTGAGTATCGTTATACTCACCCCTGCACGGGCTATGCCCGCACCTCGTTGTGTTGGTTGCAGACGACGGGCAGTGCTGAAGGAGGCCGACTGTTAGAGGACTGGATGGTACCTGGAGGTGGACTACACGACAAGTCAGTACCCGGAGGTGGACTACACGATGAGATGACACACAGAGGAGGTTGACGGGCGAGAGCGTAGAGGAGGCTATCTGTACCTACCCTTCAGGTAGGATGCGTGGTGGACGACCAGGAGCTGCGCCATATGTACCTACCCTTCAGGTAGGATCCGAGGAGGACGACCCAGGAGCCGCTTCCGTCCTTTCAGCGGTTATCTTTTCTGTTGTACTTGTTCAGTTGTAGTTGTACTTTCTTTTGGGTTTGTATTCTGGCCCATTTACTTTTCAGCACTTCTCATATACTTAGTGTTTACTTTTTCCGCTTGCTTACTCTGTGGTGCTTGTTTTCTTTTATAAAGGCAATGCCTTCCCAGTTATCGGGATTTACGCCTTTGGTGCTAGTCGCCAGCCCCTGGCTTATAGAAGGCAGGTTTGGGGTAATCACGGCACGGGCCCCGAGGACGGGTCGTGACAGGTATAATGGTGTAAAGAATAAATATATATGGTTATTATAACATCATACTGATTCTGAGATATTATATCATCCACTCCAATTCTGTTCAATAATTATGGGAACGATATCATCTCTTATGCGTACGTACAGATTACCATCTCCACGACACGATGAGATACATTCTCCATATTAACCATTAAAAAATTATTATAAAGTATATATAATGAATAATAATGAAATATATGACATAATGAAGAAAATAGATTTATTTATATATATATATTTCATCTACTTACTTCCATTCAATTCTATAAGGAATGGAAAACATCGTTCATGCGTAAGTACGACCTACCATCTCCATGAACTGTGTGTTTAATTTCATTTATCTATCTATTATATATATATATATATATACTGAATATATATGATATATAAATAATTTTTTATGTTATGGTAGTAAGTAAATCATGATATAAGTATTAATAATATCAATAACAACAAGTCCAAACACATATGTTAAATAAAACGATTTTACCAAAAACGCTGCTTTATCATGAAATTTACAAAATAATTGGTAATATAAAGTAATTATTGAACCATATTTGATATCATAACAATGAATATGATTCTGTAATAAGTAAATGATATTATTTAAATAATCATATAGAAGTTTCAGATAAGTATGAAGCATATCAGACCTAATGAAAGGGATAACTTTTCCAATCTTGTTTTTATCCGAGATTGTTTATTCGTAAGTATTTATTAGTGTTATTGTTATCATCCATGCCCATGTCTTCTAAAAATGTTTTCATGTATGTTTATAATCATTTTTACACATTTTTGAAATTTACTACATGTTATGAAAGGAATCGTACTTTTGTTTACCACACAAGGGACTTTTTAACTTTTCCGAAAAAAGTACGAAGAGAATATTTTTTAGCTTATATGACATGAAAAGATTTTTACAGTTTCAAAATGTCTTATTTTCATGAAGCTTACTATACAAGATTTCATGAATATTGTCAAAAAATCCATTTCTTTTAAAATTGCATGGCATTTTGTGAAAATAAATTTTTTTTTGAAGAAGAAAGGATATTTTCTTCAAGAAATCATTTCTAGTGTTTTATCATAAACATTTTCCATCTCACATGACATTATTTCATATGTGATTGTTTTAAGTATAATATCTCTATGATTTACATGGTTTCATTTTTCTTATGATGAAATGATATCCATTTGTTTTATATGGATTATGTGATCATGGGATTATGTTTACGAAACCCATTTTTCTCATTGGGTTATGGTGAATGATTTAGGATTATGTTGTAGCACACATAAGAATGATATCATATGAGTTGGGTGGGACCTATATCTCCCTCCAATGAATTGGGTAAAGATTTATATATCATAAGATAGACGTGGCTGGAATGGTATGTTAATCTGGTTCAGTGATATAGGACTGGAACGAGGAGTGAACTCATTTCAAAAAGGGACTTCGTCCACTAAGATGGTCTTGGAAGCAATTCCTTGGCTAATATGGAAATCATATCATGTGATTAATTGTTTTCCATTAAAACATGTATTATCCCCATCTTATTTTATCATGATTGATGTTCTTTTTTGATATATGCCTCCCGTACATCCAAAATTTATGTCTTTGCTCAAGATTTTGCTGTTTAGATTTTAAGTTCATGTTTTTGCATTCAAATGTTTATGGATTGCTTTATGTTCTCTAGGATTACCCTTATTGACCATTTGAGCTCACAGTTTATATGTTTTATTTTCCCCAGGATATAAAGAAAGGTTTTAGGTATGAAAAAAAGGTATGATATTTATTGGAGATGTTTAAGATCATTCACCAAGATTAGAAGATTATATTCTGAGTTTCCAATTAAACTATAATATTACGGTCCTTGTGTGTATGTTTTTGTTATGTATTAATTATTCAACAGAATAAATGTAATGTCCATGTACGTCAATCTATGGGTCTCTACAGTGTTAACCTTACATTCAGATCTGAACACTATTTCTGTTTAATAGTTGTATTGAACGCAAGAATGTAGATGATATATATGGATATATATGTGTTCGTCTCTATGTATATATATATATATATTATAACAATAGTAATATTATAACTTAAATATCTTATAATTTTCCTAATTCCATCCTAAATAAATTCCCAATAGTGTGGAAAAAAATAAAATCTATTTGAGGGGACAGTAGTTCACACTTCCCAAAACAAAAGTATCATATTTACACAAAATGGAATGTAAAAACATATTTTATTGTAAATGTATTATTTATGATTAATGAAAAAGTAAATAAAATATAAAAATATATATAAATATTTCTTTCATTATAATTACCACCATGATAGGTGGTAAATGAAAAATGAAAAATCATTATTTTGTGAGGCGGTAGTTTCTGTACACATAAACAATATTTTCATTAGATATTAGATGGATGTGTGTGTAAGTGTAGGTTAATATCATATATTAAAAAAATAAAATCATATTTTTGATAATTTATTTGTTATAAAATCGCGGATGAAGATGTTATGAGGGTGGTGGGTGTAGAATTGAAATAATATAAAAGATGTTAAAGAATAATGTTACATCTTATTCGGGTAACTCATTTTAGTTTTCCCGGGTTGACTTCATTAGATTCACATATACAGAAGGTAAAGATTTAATAAATATAAGAGGAATTATTTTGATCTATTTTGGTAGATATTGGTTTAGAAAAAGAGTTTTGTGAAGTATGAAGATTTTGGAGGATATGAGGGCTTTTATAGTGGAGGGAGAGTGGCACCCTTGTAAATTAGGGGATATGGAATATCACCCCCGTTTTTCCCATGTATTGTGGATACAATAATCAAAAATTTATTTCAAATGGGGGATAGGGTCTATATATTTCTATAATATGGAACATTATAATAATTTCGGTCATTTGGGCCCTCAAGATTAATGATTTTTCCCTTACTGTGCTTAATTTTAACTGAATCATAGTAATTAATTGTAGTTACATTCCCTAATCATTTTGTTAAAAAAATTAATTTAATGATTTTATAAATTATAAAATATAATGATTGCAAATATTGATTCAATATTTCTAAAATAAAAACAAAAAAGTGATAGAAATTAATTTAAATTTAATCCCGTATTCGGGTCGAATATGTGGTTTTATAGAAAAAATGTTTAGAAGTTTGCAATGTTTTTATATTAAATTTCAAAGATAGCTTTTTTAAAATGACCAATATATTTTTGATTGAAAAAAATATTATCTAATTTAACTTCAAAACCAATTTAAAATAGAATTTATCCTTATAAATATATTATATTAAAAATAAGTGTGGAATTAAAATCCAGTATGTTTCAGTGTTCATCCAAAAATACAGATTCTCATCAAAATACTTTAAATTCACCATTAGATAATTTAGGCATTATAAATTAAAAAATGAAATAGAATTTGTAAAATTATATTTATAATTTGTCTAAAATTAAATTTATTATTTTTCACAGAAGGAAATTAAATGAATTTCATTTTAGAAAATAACATTTCCAAACATATAATGTCTTTTCCCAAAATTTCATCTTTCATTATAATTTTTTTTATTTATAAGAAACAATTATACAGAATATTCTGAAAGTTGTTATTTCTATTCATATAACTATGTTTAACAGCTAGTTTTTAATTATCTCATCGGAATAATTATTATAAAAAAATTATGTTTTTTAGAAAATCAGTGATGTGTGTAACATACACCATGTCAGTGTTGCATGCAGAAAAAGAAATGTCGGGGCCATGGGAAAGGAATGTTTGAATTAGTGATTTAATATAAAAAAATATTTGGGGTGTTTTTCGAATAAAAAAATAAGATATTAAATTAATTTGAGAAAAATTATTTCACAACATCTCATGGTGTTACCTTATAAAATCCTTAAAATTAATCTCACCCTTGAAATTCATTGAGGATATCAATGGTTTAATACAAGAGATTTCCATTAATATAAAATCTAATAATAAAAATGAAAACTAAATCATCTATTAAACAAAATTGCGAACCATAACGTTTTCCCAAATTAACTCATAACTTTTTTCCCACGAAATAGAGCACACAGGGGAAGTGAATACATTGAAACGCAATAGAAATATAACTATCTTGTTATGATGGAGAGTGATAAAGAATAAGGTCAAGTCAATGATAACAATAATAAAGCCATAAATCTATGAAGGCATAAGGGTACGTCTTATTCATCAGAAATGAAGGTCCTATGAAAAACTTTTTTTTCAAATCCATTTTCTTAAACATAAAAAATATTAACGAAAATATATAATTTCATGATTTTAGGTCAAAATCACCCTTTATATTTCCTAGATATGATTCCAATTCATCTATAATTCTATGAAATGTTGTTGAATTTGTAATTCATGAAGCATTAAAACATAATGAGATCTATGATAAGTCATCCCATATGTCCTTAGCTACCATCAACATAATATGGTTATAACATGTTATGAAATATACATGAATCCTCATGTGGTGAGATAATAAATTAATCTAAAAAATGTCATCCAAAGATTACATAACCATTCCCAAAATAGTTAATCTTAAGACCTTCAGAAATATGAAAATCCAAAACATTAGAATGATTTTCAAGAAACCATATTTACATTTATAAATTATATATCACAAAGTATATCATAATTTTCACATTGAAATCAAGTAAATAAACTTATGGTAAATTCTCTGGGAACATGGAAATAACATGAATTACCATAAATCATTTTGTAAAACAATAATTCCTCCTTATGTTATAGATTACTGGATATATTCTATATATCCAAGAAGATTTAAACATCATCCATTATAGCATGATTTTATATTCAATATTTCCTTAAGTAGTTATAAGGTAATCAATACCATCAAATTAACTTATTGATATACAAAATTCCATTAACCAAATAAAAATTATAACATAAGTAACATATAAGGGGTTATCTTTCAATAGTCAATATATTACCTTATGATCAAATAAATTTTATAGTCTATCAAAAACATTGAATATAATATTTTAAATCCATAGGGAAAAAATAAACTGGACAATCATTTTTTATTTCACCATTCATATAACATAATTTTAGAATCCCAAATACATAAAAAAATTATTATTTCACTTTATCCATAATCCATAAGAAGGCCACATTATCCCATTAATTAATGCCTATTTCTCTTTTCATTTCATATATCATCTCATCATCATAAAAAATATAATGATTAATCACCCCACCATGTTAATTCTATTCAGGTGAGATCCTCATGGGAATATGAGTATCATGTTGACCATCTACTCCACACATAATACAATTTAACTGCGATGATTCCCTCTAGAGGAAAATAATCTCATCCATTTTGTTAACCGAACTATTCATTTTTCCATTGTAGTCGCTTATGATGTTTTCTTCCTTTACAATGTCAAAATATCTAATTTTTCCTCTAATAAATTCACTTAGGTGGTTACAAATTAAACCAAAAAATATTTCCTTTGTGGTATCCATTTATTGAATACTAATCAAACACTTTTTTTCTCTTCCTTGGTGAGGCTGATTGTTGGATAAGGTACACTTCTTCACTCATGATCTATGAAAACTAATTATTCATGATCAACATATATTTCAATACAGTCATCAACCTACATGACTACTCATCGTCAAATTATTGGCCACAATCAATATTAATGCAGTTTATTTTGATTCCCACCATTGACTAAAATTAGAATCATAGTGTGGGAATTAGCTGTCATAGTAGAATACCTAATTCTAAAGAAAATAATTACCTATAAGATGTCTAAATCATTACACCATACTTTATTTATGATATCTTAGTTTCATCCAATCTTATTGATAGAATTTTTTTTAAATCCTTCATGATGAATCATGAATAGTTAGTGAATTCCCAAAGCATATCCCCCAGGAGAGTCAAACCAGGTGAACAGTAAGGAACATTGCAGTGTTCCACATTACCCTGAGTCAGACCCAGAATAACATTTATATAGTTTATTAACCCTATGTATATTTATATTATATCAAAATACACATTTAGTATATATATGTGTATCTTTTTTAGAATCCACTCACTCTTTCCTTTAACAAATTTAAAAAAAAAATTATTATACTTTTCCAAATTGCTATAATTATCCATAGAGATATCCTGTATTTTATCACTAAGGATTCCCCACAGTAGCTATCAATGGATAAATAATCCACTAATCTAATACCAACTGTATAAATCCAATAATTTCATAAAATAAAATTTCATAGCTTTGTTGAAATACATAAATAATAATTCAAAAAGTCTCCCGATGATAGTACTAGTACACTACATTTGGAATCATGGAAACCAACAAAACTAGTACATAAATTAGATATATTATCTCTCACTATGTTTTCAATTAATTTCACCCTTCTTAGACACATAAATCATAAAACATATCTTCATGACATGGGGAAATTAAAAATAATAAGGTGTAAGATCATATGCTAAAAAGGGTAATCAAGGGAGATATATAAGAATAATCATGATATTAAGTGTATATGAACATGGTCTTGAATATATAAGATAATAAATTTAATATCAATGATCATAAACACGAATCATGGCGTAAATATTTGTAGTTCATAAGACATATATCATAAGGAAATAAATAACATAATAAATGAAATCATAACATATGAATAAAACATGTTTTTGTTTAAGGAACATAAGTATATATATTTAATTACATAGTATTTAAGGAATTTTTTCCAAGGCCATCATAGTGTAAAGAGTCCTTTACATAATATATTTCACACCCCATTCAAGCCCTTTATTACTGAACCGAGTTCACACTTTATTTCAGCCTTGTAATACTTAACCGAGTTCATTTATCATTACATTCCTTTAATACTGAACCACATACATTTCACATTTAATACATATCTATCTCATGATATTTAAATATTTACCAAATTCATTTGTTTGAGATATAGGTCCCACCTATAACATATTGAAATCAAATATAAATGTGCCAAAATTCATAAACAATAATACAATAACCGATGAAATAGAATGGGTATCATATACATGTAATCATAATACATCATATGGAAAATATTAGGGTTTATAATGATTTCTTCAATGCATAACCATTGAAAGGATGCAATATTCAAAAGAATACCACCCATGGAAGGGAAATGGGGGTAATAATCATCATTCCATGAAAATATAAAACATTCAAGGAAAAATATGAATCGAATATTTGGATCATTTCCTATAAGGTAATGAGTAACATCAACCAATTTCATTTTATATGGAAAATATATTTGAAAGATGTTTTTAAAATGTTTATTGGAGAAAAATATATGCTTTTTTGAAAAAGTATTTTTAAAATAAAATAAAATTTCTATTACCATTTTCATTAAAGGTAACATGAAATATTATAAATAAATCATTAATATTTTTTATTATTTTGTATCTAAAACATATAAAAAGCGTTTTATTAATTTAATTATATTCATTAAAAATTTATAGAAGGATAATGAGTTTTTTTAAAAGAATTTACTGAAAAATACATTTAAAACATATAATGATTGATAAAAATAATTTTTAAAATAATTTTCCATGAAAACATATAAATTAATCATCAAATAATTGTGAAAAAATATTCTTCAAAAACATATAATATAAGCAAGAAAATATTTAGAAAACAATTTTCCTACAAAATATATAAAATAAAATTGAAAATATTCAGAAACAAATGACCATGAAAATATATGAAGCAAGCTCGAAAAATGTTTGAAAATAATTTTCCATGAAAATTTATAATGTAAACATGAAAACATTTTGAAAACCACTTTTCTTAAAAACATATTAACGAATCCTAAAAACCATTCCAAAAAATATTTTCCTTAAAAAATAATTCAAAAAATAATAATAAATCTTGAATATGTTTTGAAAAATATTTCTTTGAAAAATATTTTTTTAAGCATTTTACAAATGATTAAAAACATTAACATTAAAATTAATCTTCATATAAATGATGGTCATTAAATCTGTACATTTTGTATGAGGTAATAAGAACATTTCTTTCATTCAACAAAAATTTAGTAAAATAAATTCTTTGTTTAGAGACATGAATATTTCTTTGAAAACATTTGTAAAATAAAAAGATGGAATAAATGATATTTAAATTATTATTGAATAATAGTGGAATATTCTTTGAATCCCTTTTTAGAAATCATGGTTTTGAAGGAAGATATATTTCTTACCGAAGGGAGGGAAATGTAGTGCTTTCTTAAAAACACCTTATTAACTATATTATTTAACAAAGAGAAAACAAATTTATCCAATAAATCAATATATAATGAATTTATAGTAGAGAATAAAAGAGGGTAATTTTCTAGAGAGATGTATTATAAAATTTCAACAAAGGAAGCATAATCATGAATATTCTTGAAAAGTGATGAGATTATTTTAATAAAATCTTATCACTTACTAAAATTGAATCATACTCCCTATAAAATAAATTGAAATTAAAGTAAGAAAATAATATCACGAAAGGAAGATGATTTAAGATTTAATCTATTAACGGATGTGTGTACACCTCATATAAAAATATAGGTTCATAACCTAGAATGTATCTCAAAGAAGGTAAATTGAGACAAAACTATCTTACTGATTTGGTAACTATTGAAACATAGAAACCTTAAATGAACGATAAAATAATGAATAATTAAGTACTCATAAACATAAAAATAAGTATTATATAACACACTAATGGGTAGTGTATACACAATGAAAATGGAAATAGTAGCGAATGAGGAATATATCTCACAGAAATAAAAGTTGAGATTAAATCCTCAGACCTTGTGTCTTGACTGCCGTTGTACTCATACAGAGAAATTGTAGAATAAATATGGAGTTCATTATAAATATTTCACCAAAACATATTATTATATATTTTATCATATATGGTTTGATTATAGATTTACATTACCCACATGTTAACAATTCTATGTATGGTTTCACTTGAGTTGATGTCCTCTTTGTTCACTTCATGTGTGTTAATTTTTTATATATTTCGTCCTTATACTTATATCATGATTTAAATAAGGTAAAATATGATAAAAATAATATATATATTTAGTATATGTGTACTATAATAATCTATCAAATATATAATTATGATATAGACACACTGTTCCTAGATACAGTAGATCATGTGTATGCATGAACGTTGTTTTTGTTTAATAGTTGTATTAAATGAAACTAGGTAAATTAAATCTATGATAATATATATGTATATATATAATTATATGATTATAATTATTAAATACTATATATCATATAATTTAACTATACCCATAGTTAATAAATTACATGTAGTGTGTGAATGAATCACATCACTTAGAGGGGGATGTAGTGCAGACTTCCTCAAACCAAATTAGCATACAGACAAAAAATGGAATGATTATATATATATTTTGTGAAAGTATTAATAAATTTAAATGAAATAATAAATATTATATATTACATTTACAAATACATTGTTGAAAAAAAATTTAATCACTAGAGGTGGGAATGAAAAATTGGACAATCATCATTTTGTGATGTGGTAGTTCATTGAACACGTAATGAGTATATTCATTATCCATTAAATGGAAGTGTGTGTATGTTAAGGTATAAAAAAGCATAAAAATCCTAGAATGTTGAGGATAATATTTTGGATATAAAATCTTTGAATTGTAATTTTTGAGGGGATGAGTATTGAAATAATATAAAATAACCTGGGAAAGAATGTTACCTCTTATTCGGGTACCTCCTCTTTGTTTTCACCAAACAGATTACAAGGATATATTTATACAGAAGTGTAGGATTATAGGATGAGTGTATGGATTCTTAGGAGCTATTTGGGAAGATATTGGTTGAGAAAAAGTGTCTTTAGAGGTTTGATGAAGTGGTAGGAGAGGGGCCTTTAATAGTAGAGAAGGAGTGTCACTCTTATCAATTTTTGGGAAACAAAATTACGCCAAGATTTTTACTAATCGTGTGGATAAAATAATAGAAATAATTATATAAAAGGGATTATATGGTCAAAAAAATATCTATAGAATGGAAGTTGGACAATTTTCGAGATCTGGTGGACCTTAAGACTAATATTTCATCCCAAATTAAGCTTTATTATACATTAATATGGAATCCATATTTTGAAATTAAAATCACATAAGTGGTAGAAATTAATTTAAATTTAACCATATAGTCGGGTAAACAATGTGGGTTTTCAATGAATAATTGTTCAAATCTTTTCTAGGATATTTTATATTCAATATAAAAGTAAAATTATTACCAATGACCCCAAATTGAGATAAATTATAAAAATATGATCTAATCAATCATTTAAACCAATTTAATTTATAATTTACATTTATAAATTAAATAAATAAAAAAATTGAATTACAATTCAATATTTTCACTATTCATTTAAAAAATGTTTCCCATAAAAATCCCTTAAATTCACACTATCCAAATATAGACATTATAAATTAAAAGGTGATTATTATTTTATAAAATTACAATTCAAAACTTGTCTAAAATTAATTTTAATTTTTTTAATAGAAGGACATAAAAATCAGTTTGTTTGAGAAAATAGTATTTGCAAACAAATAAGGAATTTACCAAAATTTATATCTACTGATATCAATATGTTATATATATATAAAACCATTATAATGAATATTTTCAAACTATTTATTACTATTCATATTACTATGTTTGAAATATATGATATAATTATCTCAATTAAATATTTATAACAATAATGTGATTTTTGAAAGAAACACGATGTTGCATATAACATAGGCCATGTTTGTAATGCATGTAGCTCAAGACATGTTACTTCCAAATGAAAGGAAATTTTGAATTATTGATATATTTTAAACAACTATTTGAATGGTTGTGTGAAATGTAAAATATTAATAGAATAAAATAATTTAGAAAAGAAATTCACAAAATATTGGGGTGTTACACATCATTATATAAATCATTAAGAAGTTGTGAT
Organism: Viscum album; assembly: GCA_963277665.1. Taxonomy (NCBI): domain Eukaryota; kingdom Viridiplantae; phylum Streptophyta; class Magnoliopsida; order Santalales; family Viscaceae; genus Viscum; species Viscum album. The sequence goes on along the minus strand of OY728136.1, from coordinate 280,459,520 downwards.
GGGTAAAAAATAATATTTTTTATTAAGGAGGTAGTCCGTTGTACATACCATCGATTGTTTAATTTCCAATTTGATAGAATAGGAGAAGGATATTACATACTAAATACATATATCTAAGTATATTTATATTTTATATACTAGTGTTGTGATATAGGAATTTCTAAGATGTGAATGATGGTAGTTATTGAATAAGAAAAGAGAAAGAGGTATGTGAAGACAATTATATTCACTTATCATAACCCTGATTAGATATGTTCTTAAGAAACTAAATATGTTCTTTGGTGATGAATCTAAGTTCTAATACATGGATAACGATTATGGAAATCTATTTTGATAATGTTTGGTCAATCCAAATGTCCTAATTTGTGTGAATCGTTTTTTGTAGGAGGTAACACTTTGAAATTGAGAAGGGGTGGTATTTTGTAAATAGAAAAAGTGATTAAATAATTCAAAGTAACTCACAAAAAATGTTCCTTATAAATATAAAAATAATTTATTTTAGGGTAGATAAGGTGATGACAGACATTTACTTTAACAAACCAATTTTTTAATCATGTTTTTACTGAAACATTAGGTTTTCTTTCTTTTACAATTTTGTTTTACCCACAAAAACTACATTTTTAGTTTTTTACATATATATTTAATTAATTATGAATAAAACTAAATGAGTAATTTTATATACTTTGGACCCATATATTCTTATTAATAAATTAAATTGATCAATTAAAAGCCATATGTGTTTGAATAATTTATTTTAACTCTAGAAAATGTAATACAAAAACCTTATTTTAAAATTAAGGGCGGTAATTAATTTCGATTTTTTAAATATAAATTATGTAAAAAATTTATTGAATTTTTTACCAAATATTAATTATAATCATTTAAAATATTTAATCCATTTTACTAAATTCAATTAATAAATATAGAAGAATTTTATTTATAATTAAACAGAAAAGTGAAATGAAAATGCATTTATGCAATGAAAATGTTCTCATAAGTAAAAAAGATTTACAATCTATTCTTTGTATTAAATTTATCAATATTTCTTACATTTTATTAATAATAATTTCATTAGACAAATTTATCCTTTAATTTATTATAAAACAAGATAATAATTTGTATCTACTCGAAATGAAAAGATGTTTTAAAAAAAATATTCATTTTTCAATTTAAATGAATTTTTTAGAAAATTTTAAAAACAAATAAATTTATGATAAATTTTACAAGTTTATTACAATAAAAAAGATCATTTTATGAAGAAAGGTTTTTAAAAGTGGGTATATTTAAAACAATTGAATGAAAAAAGCAGTTTTTGTAGAAATATAGTAGTTAAGCATAAAAATAGATTCAATATTATGTTATAGTGAAAAAAATCATAGGAATGATACAAATATGATTAAATATATAATATTAAAATTGTATTTAAATAATTACCTAATATGTTAAATCTATTATGAAAAATATTTCTTTGTGGAAAATAGTTTTTTGAGGAAAAAATATTCGTCCACTTTTGAATGCTTTCTTTTTCAATTTATAATCTATTTATAACAATTGAATTTATTTATACATTTTTAACCATATAATTCTCATAATTTAGTTATTCATATTCATATATGATAATTTATTAGAAAAATTTATAAATTTCACATGAAATAATAATAATTAAATACTATATGAGATATTTGTTAAACATGGTGTTCTGTGTAACACAAGTTATTATAGAAATAAAATTTATATAAATTGAAATATATTAAGAAAATTTGGGGAGTTCCAGACATGTCCCCATATAGTAATAAATATTTTTTAAATTGAAATGGTGTTATCTCATACAAATATTATCTATTATATACCACATTAACAAAAATAATATTTTCTTCACACTAATTTGAGTATTTAAATAATTTTATTTTCCATTTCAGTTGAGGTCATATTAATGATGTTTTCTTTTATACATGTATTTATATATAATTAATATCTATGTAGTCAGGTAAAACTCTTTTTAACCCTTATTTCCACATTAACCACATATCTACCACATGTTTATCAGATAATATTAAAGGATTCTTAATTGAATTCCCAAATAATAGTTTTTATGGAAGTCATTTTACTTTTTGAATATATATATTTTAGATTCTAGTGTAATACGGGATACAATAGTATAATCCAGGAAACCATGGTCTATTATATGCAACCTTTATCAACATGGAGTGGCCCATATCAAATGATAAAATAATATATGGTCTACCATTTCTTTTGGAAATAAAATACATGGTGTACATGTATAAATAAATTTGAGTATTAAGAATATTCTTAAAATATATGTTTCATCTTCTTTATGTATACATTTGAACAACACTTTATACCCATCATATATGGCTAAAAACTATATTTACTATATCAAAAAAATATGTTTCAATCCGTTCGACATGTATTTAAAATAAACACCTAAAAAATCAAAAACATTGGTGTTTTTTCTATTTATAATTATGAATATGATGCCTCTATAAGGATTAATCCTAACATCATTATTCATCTATACATTCCGTTCCAATGAGTTTCCTATAAAAACACTATTTTTTGTAATTTAAAAACAATATTTCCTTCTCATATGGCATAAACATATTGAATAAAATTTCTTTTAATTACATGGTACAATTAAAAACTAATTTAATTATCTATATTATACACACATTAACCTCCTAGTATTAAAAATGTGTGGATAATATTCCATTGGAAAGTATAATATAAAATCTTTGTATGACATTGAATAATGAGATTCTCCAAAAACATTAAACCATTAGTATATTTCCAAGACTATAAACCTTGTGTATCTATAGAGTTAATTAAACTGTGAATAGATTATACCATAAATAAATTAATATTCTTCTACTAGATAAATTAATCTATACAAATATTATATAAATATAAAAATTCAACCCCAAACCAAAAAATAAAAGTCACACTGATTTTATTTATGAAGCATTGGTTAAATATTAATCAGTAATACATTTAAATCATATGAACAACCATAAAAAACATATTATTCAAATATCCAACCATAGATACCAAGAATAATGTATCCTTTATATGATTAAACTACCACAACGTGTAGGGTTGAGGATCATTTCATTACTGATGAATCCCACTATGGATATATTCAGATCTAAATTTTGTTATCATGATAATTTAATTTCATATAGGACCAAAATATAAAAAATTCCACAAAGAATGAATTACTATATCTTATGGAAATATATTCATCCTTGTAATACAACTAGTCGAGAAGTCCAAAAATTGAATCATAATATTCATTCATCAGGGTATTCATTTCAATGATGATTTTTCAGATGGTCCACAAAATTTATTAAAGAAGGAAAAGTACAGAAATAGAACAATGGGTTACACTAAAACTCCCAAACATTGAGATTACCAATGAATGAACCAACAACATCGAGGCTCTCGGACCACCAAAATAAAGACATGCCAGAAGATCAATAGTACATGGACCAATGCCCCAAAACAGGCCCATACCAGCTGCATCATAAAACAATGGTGCCTAACACACATGTATGTCGCGGTCTACCCATACCAACCTTTGGAAACACAGTAAGTCATTGTCATCCGAATAGAAAAAATAATAGGGAAACTATATTCCAAAAACACCCATCCAATCAGCATCCGAGGGATGCACCCAGCACTCCACCATGTTGGGATTTCGACAACCCCTTTCTTATTTTTGAGGTCGTTTCCTTGTTGTAATCCAGGCCTCCATTCCAAACTCGCACTCAATAATTATTTAAAAAATGAACAAGACCATCCACATTATTTTAGGGAATTTATTATCTTCAGATGTCCTCATGAAGAGGGAAAATAATAAATTTCCATATATATATTACCCTAAAAATGTGTTATTGGTAATTGAATGGCCAAAACTAAAGCATGAATTCAATATTTTATTGAAGAATTCTGTTTTGAGTTGAAACAAATAGTTAATAGAGATTTCTTCCATATAAACTATAAGTAGACATAAATGGAGGTCCTCCACATGAATTTGATTTCATATGTATCTTCTATAGAAATTCACTAACATACAAATATTGATTTCCTCCATATATCAATAATGAAATTCAAATGTAACCAACATCATTCCTATGGGGGTCTACAAAAAATATTAATCAAAGATAAGTTTCCATACATTCTCAGAAACCCAAAAAAATGGGTTTTATAAAAAAGGAATTAACCCCTTTTCACCCAATATTTAAGAGAAACTACTATATTTTATTAGAAAGATGTTTCTAATAAATTAATTTCATGTGGTCTATAAATCTATTCTAAAATAAATTTTTATGGAATTCAAATCATTATCCTATAATTCATGTTCCTATGTAATAAAGGATTCAATATCTTAGTTAATATCACTGAAAGCTTGAACACTTGAATATACAAAACTATATTTTATCACAATAAAAAATTAAAAACATTCTAATTTAGTATATTTTATAATTTTAGTGGAAAAATAATCTCCAATATTCTAATCGGTTATCATAAAATTTGGGAATAATTTCATCCAATACATTGTTATCTACTATGATATAATTTATTCACCATTTAATATTCCATTAAAATGATCGTCATCAATTTCATTTATAATAATTTTTTTTGATATTTTATTCATGAGTATTGATTTCATGCAAAAAATATTCGTCAAGATATATTAGTGACAAATTAACCTCTCACATAAGTAGAAATATATCCATTCTCATTATATTAGGATTTTTTTAAGAAATTATTTAATATGTGGTTGATGGAAATATATCCATTATGTATCCACATATTATAAATCCCAATAACTATATTAAAAATTCACTCAATGAGAAATAAATACCTTTCAGATAATATAATCTAAGTTTTATAAAATTACCTTTTTTAACATCATGCAACATCAAACCCAAAGTGCCACATCATCTATTTTAATTATAACTACATATATAAAAATATATTTAATGTATTGTAATGTATAATAGAGGAACATTATCCTCACACACATATATGAGGGTAGAGAATGTATATAACATTAATGTTTTCCAAAAATAGTCAACAAAAAGTTGATTTTAGAATAACATTTTCCAAAATATCAATGGAATGTATACCCGAAATTGATTGTTATTTACTTTTCCTATTTAAACTATAATAACGAATATATTAAAATGATATCTAGAAACATCAACTGGTGTAAAAAATTTCTAATACAATTAGGTTTTATGGTAACATTTGTAATGGTGGTGAAATTTATCTTTTGGTATTCTCATTTGAGTGGAGGTCATTAAAAGATCATGGTTATTAATTAAAAATATCCTAATATGGAGATATTGGTTCTAAGAATATTCATTAATCATTATGTAAATGGAAATTAATAAATATGATAGGGTATCATAAGTGTAACATGATTCGGTAACCTCTCATGTAATTAAAAGATAAAAATTTATTTATGAAGGAATTTATTATGTCCCATTTAATTATTGTCTCCCCTATATCAAAACTAATGATGATAAAACTGCCTGAACAAAATTGTGAAATTTAATTATAATTGTACTGAAAATTATATATGAGACAATTGATAAAAATCAATCATAATAATATAAAAAATTACCATAGAAACATTTTAAGGATGATGCACACCCATAGGGTTCATGTAGTCAATATTTAAGCCATACCTAAGAATTATGATCTAAAAATATATATTACAACTCTCTCAATACACATTAGGTAGGGAAAAATTAATCAAATAATCTACTTCATCTAATTTTTTTAAATATCTATAAATGTTTCTTGGTGAAGAATGGATTTTATTTATCATATGTTTACTTATGGATATAAATATAATCAATATTTACCTTTATTTAATCATTGATGCTAATTTAATCAATGATAAAATAGATATAGTACCCAATTTTTCAAAGAAAATAAATCAATGTTTTATGCGCAAGAGCTAAATAGAGTAATACATCTTTGATGGTAAATGATCAATCCATTCCTCTATATACCACCAATATATATAACCAAATATTTAATCATTATTTTAATAAGAACATTGTGTTATAATGGATTAATATGTCGTGAATTTAGACAAATGTAATGTCGAAACAATGTGGTGTTCTATTATCTTTTTCCTAAAAAAGAATGATGTAAATATATGTTTAAAAGATAATAATGGAATGTGTTTGTTGTACATAATCGTGTGAGATATAGGTATGTGGAATATATTTCCTATTTAATTGGTGAATAAGTTCTTGGTTGTGAATTCTATACAAATATTGACGAATTCAATGTAATTTAATGTTTAAATATAATTTCTATTATCAATTAAATATATTATAAGGAATATATATAATATATTTTATCGAAAAACATCCCAGATACACTATTATACTAATACCTTAGTGGGAAATAAAATATCCTCAGGGATATTCATGATCTCTATGGGTTAAAGTGTAACGCCCCGACCCCAGCTACCCAGATTCGGTGCATTACTTCGTAACATTGGCATGATCACAAAAGATCATGTCTCGAAAGGTCGGTAAGTTTAGTAGCCTTGGAAACACTAGATACATTAATAAACGTTACATTACATCATAAAGTGAAAAACTACAATAAAAAAAAAGTCTCCATAGTCCACACTCATATCCTCTTCTGACTATCCCTTCTGGTCATTCATAAAATACTTCTTCACATCCTGGAAAATATTAAAACATTGAAAGGGGTGAGCTCAAATGCTCAGTAAGGATAACAATATTGCAGAAGCTTTCATAAATAAACATTAACATTTAAGGCAATGTATAACTAAAACAAAAGTTTTTTAAACATGAAGTTCAACATAATATGGAAAAAGTAAAATGAGATATTGCCATTTACTTATTCACATGGATATTCTACTGGTCGAATAATCACATGCAATATCAATATCCACTTTCATAAAAAGGGAATGTATAATGCCAGACATTCTGAAACATTTTTTCAAGGCCTCGGCCAAGACGTCTAAAATGATTAAGGCCTCGGCCAAAACCATAAATCAAATTGGGAGAGGGCCTCGGCCAATTCCACGTCTAGTTGTCTCATGAGACCTACCGATGCATCGAGGAGCTATAGCGGGCTCCACCCGTCACTTTTTAAGTCCAATACATTCCTCATATGAATAGGTTTAAACATATCATAAACCATAACATAATCGTATCACATAAAACATGCATAAAGGAAACATAACATTTCCACATTTCAATCACAAGATATCAATACAACACATTGATATAATAAAAACGCTTTCAAAACCATTTTCAATACCAAAATAAAAGAAAGTTAAAACTTTGTATTTATTTTTCATTAAAAAAGTGATGGCTTGTAGAGGAAGCCGAAACTCAAATAATGGACACGGCGGCGGAGAAGTCGTTGTCGCCACATATGTACGGAAAGAAAAACATTCCCTTTTTGTCGTTTAGTAAAACGCTTCGTATAAAAAAAAGATTCCTTTTGAATAGACATAAAAGTCAAAGGGGTTTATACACCGTATAAAAGAAAGTTCTGTATAAAACCAAATACGTCTCAATGAAAGGAGATTGAGACGAAGTCCTTAAAAAGATCATTTTTTTAAATAAAATAGATCTATTATGTGTATTCACTATAGGTACACATAAAGAAAGTAAAAATACAAAATAAGACATAATAATATCATGACATAATTTGAAAGTAGGAGATTAACCTAAAGAATGGAAAGTGGGTTAAGAAGTTCCCATAAAAAGTTCATTTTGTAAATAAAATAGATCTATTATGAGTATTTACTATAAGTACACATAAATAAAGTAAAAATATAAGATAAGACATAATAATATCATGACATAATTTGAAAGTAGGAGATTAACCCAAAGAATGGATGTTGGGTTAAGAAGTTCCCTTACCTCATGTCTGACTTGACTCAACCATTCTTTAACCTCATGAATAATAAAATAGTGTTAATATATACCTTATTAAGAACCATTTTCAATTTTATTATCCTTTTTATATCACTTATTACAATGATATGAACATTATGTAATTATTTAAGTTAATAACGGTCGTTTTGTCGATCTTTGGTACTTGAGTCAACAATAAACTTCTTATAATTACAAGTTGTTTATGTGGTAGAATATCCATTATCTCCAGAATTATATTCATGATTTAGATGTCATATATATCATATATATATCCAGTATATAAATTCATTTATAATATTACGTAACATTTAAAGGTATGAAATGAAATGCACCGTTCATCGAGACGGTAAGCCGTACGTACGCATGAATGCTACATTCATTTCTATTTCATATTTAATGGAATGAAATTATAATTATATAAAGGTATAATAAAATTCCAGTATAATATAATGTATAATACCATTTACTCCATCCTTTATACATCCCACATATGGCATTAACGATTCAAATCACTTTGAGGGGGCTGTAGTCCGCACTTCCTAAAATGAAATTATCGCGTTTACCCATAATGGAAATAATAAAGTATGCCATAAATGAGAAATACAGAATTATAAGGAAAACATAAACATAATATATATTTCATATATGAAAATAGTGTCATCAAAATGGCCACCATTATAGGTGTTAAAAGAATTTGAACAATCATCGTTTCGTGAGGCCGAAATTTGCCATCCACAGAAACAGTATGTTCTTTAACCATTAGATGTATGTGTGTGTAAGTGTAGCTCGAATCCTTATTATAACAACATCCTAGTATATTGAGGATACTGGTGTTGTTACAAAAGAAAAGAATAAAAAGAGTTTAGGGGGTTGGAGAAGCAAAATAAAACAAAAGAACATAAGAGAAAACACTACCTTTAAAACGGGTAACACTTTTTGATTTGAGGCAGAGGCTTCCTTGGGAAGAGTTATGCCCAAAGTGAGGCTTCTAGGAGTAATAGGGGGAAGTTGGGAGAGTATTTGGGCAGAGGTTGGCCGAGAAAAATTGCTTGAATGTGTGAATGAGGTGGTAGAGGTGGGGGCCTTTTATAAGTGGAGAGGAGGGGCACTTTTGGAAGGTAATAAAATGTTACTTTATTAAACAATGATTTTCGGATTCTAAAGGTCCCACACATATATAATTCGAGTATAAGGTGATAAGGATTCGAAATCTACTCATCCAATAGGTTTTTGACAAGTTTAATCATTTGATTTTACATTATATTTTCATTTTATTTAAATCGTTAAATAATGAGGTCATCGCTGCATCATCATGATGTCATAAATAATTTAATTTATTTAATGTCTAAAAATTATAAAAAAAATACTATGATGTAGGAAATCTTTTTATCTTTCCAATGACTATTTATAGTCAAAAATATGACTTCTATAACCCCATGTAACTATTATTTTAGTAAAACATTTCATGTTTGTGTCATTTTTTACTTTAACATTAAATAAAAGCTATTTATGTCATTTTCTAACTAAAGTGGCTCCATGGGGTCCCCAAGTTGACCCATGGATTATATTGGTCGGCCATGACACATCCAATGAGGGTAGGACATGTGTCAAGCTCATCTCATATTATTAAAACATTATTTTTACCTTAAACTACACTAATTACCTCTATTCGCGATTAAGAACTTAAAAGTTACTATTCACCAAAAATTATTTTAATCTCATTGAACCACATTTTACTTCATAATGACAACCATGTATGTCGGATTTTTGAAATTTAAAATACAGAAGTGGTAATATTTCATTTAAACGAAAAATCAGTTATTTAACTACCACTTAGTGGTTTCACTATTCATCAAAAATTGTAGTTTTTTAGAATAATGCCAAAATTTCACCTTAAGCTATAATTGAAATTCCGAATTAAAAAATGATGTCTATTTTACAAAATTAAAAACATATAAGTTGCATTAATTAATTTTATAATTAATTCCCGCTGTCACAACAAATAGCGTGTTTTTAAGAAACAATTTATATCAAAAGATTGGCAATTGTTTATGTCCAATTTCAATGTTAAATTAATTCTAATGACCACCATTGGATAAAATGGAAAAAATATATTCTAATTATACTTTAATACCTCTAAATAGTATAATTTATCACAATAAATTATTTTGATTAAAAAAGTTATTTTTAAGTATTTTTCACTATTCATAAAAAATTGGAAGTTCTCAGAAAGTTACAAAAAAATCAACATAGGCTAATTTCGATATTACGAATACAAAAATGAAGTCCATTTTTAAATATAAATTTTCTATAAATTCAAAAAGTGGTTATTACTATTCATAACGGCTACCTTGATTAGTCGCGGTGTGTTAGAACTCGAAGTTGCGTACAATGCAAGCTATTGCATTATTGAATGAGAAGCGTATTGTGGAAGCTCGGGGTGTTACATTCTCCCCTCCTTCAATAAATTGCATCCTCGCAATTTGAAATTTTTCTTGGAAAATAAAAGGTTGAAAATAGAAAATACCTTTGTGGAAAACCCACATCTGAAATAAGATTAATAAAATTTAGCCTTAATAAGAGGGAAAGGGAAATGAAAAAGTCACCACCCAATTATGATCTCGATTAGGAGAACATTGGTGGCAATTAGAGACATATAATTGGAGGAAAAACGTAAATATTTGTAGGGAGTGATTGAGGTCATCAATCAAAATCAACTATCAAATTAAGGGACTCAAAGCATTCAATCTATGTTGATTTAAAATATCATCAGTTCAACAAGACATAAGGTATTAGGATAACATATTTTTTTGGTTTAATATCCCTTTACTAAAGTTTAAGGATTAATTCATTCATTGAATAAGAGATAGGTATATATATATATTTATGCTTGACATTTAGAGTTTCGACCTTCAACTCATCTTTCACTCAAAAGATAATAGAACTCAAAAATATTATACTTATCCTAATTGTATAAGGTTCCAAATGTTAACACATACCATTTAGATTAGTAAAATTATTTTGTAATAACCAGGGACTTCGTGTAGGCTAGTGGTAGGAAATAAAGTCCTGTCGCACTATGATTGTGGGTTCGATTCCTGCAGCTTTGTCCGACGCGACGGGTTATGCCCCACCCTGCAGGTTGTCCTTTTCCTAAAATTATAGTATTATAATATTCAAAAATAATCTTCATAAATTTTTTAACCTTAAACAATACTACCCAAAGATCAACATAATCCACTCCAACCTTTATAGTTATCCAAAATACCTCCGTCTAGACATTCTCTAAAAGGTCTCTAAATTCCAAAATCAACTGTAACCTTAGATTCCCCAAACATTGTAAAGTTTCTCTTATTGTCACATGCTAAAAATATTATTACCTTCATCATATTAAATCCTTAATGAAAAAAATATGTACTTCAGTACAATCATTATATATATCACATTATTCTTATAACAATAATCTAGTTCTTGAGTCCAAAAACACAAATACAATAATTATTCTACTTCAACTGTAGTAACAACATAAGATTGTCCTTGATCCCTTGGCCTTTTCTGAGGTAAGTTTCTCTGACGCTTAGGAAATTCATTTGCATAATGCCCCATTTCTCTACAATTGTAGCATTCAACATTGATAACCTCTTTCTTTCCCTTTCAATCACGCGCCTGGTGACCTTTTTCTCCACATTTATAACAAACTCCCATTCCTTTTAGACAAGTACCAAGGTGATTCTTCCCACAATTATCACATAATGGAAAATCCTTCTTTCCCTTTTTCCCTTTATCTGTCTCTTGCTCCACAGTTCTCTTAATCTCTTGCTTTACTTTATTGTCATAAGATTTATATAATTCTTTCTCTGTCTTGATAGCACATGAGACAATGTCTTCATACGATGAGAAGGATTGTGATACTAAAGCTCGACGGAGAAATGGTTTTAACCCATCAAAGAAACGATCAATCTTACTTCTTGGGTTACGTATGTAATCTGCAGCATACCTCGCTAACCTTGTAAAGTTAGCCTCATACTTTGCGACATTCTCATCCTCCTTTTGCCTCAGACTCAGAAATTGCCTTTCCATATCCACTCGATGGTCATGTGGAAAGTATTTTTCTAAGAAAATATCTTTGAACTCTCTCCATTCCATACTTGATAATTCTTCATCTTACTTTGTATTTTGAAACAATGACCACTATTGATCAGCATCTCCAATGAGGCGGTAAACTGCCATGATAACCTTTTCCCTTTCATTACTCCCCAAGGCATGGAATATTTTATCTAAGGAGTTTATCCATTACTCAGATACTAATGGATTTTTACCCCCATTAAAAGTTGGCGGTTGTTGCCTCATGAAGCGGTCTAACATTGATCCTCCACGTTGCGGATCAGGGTGCTCCATACGAGTAAGGTTATTATTCATAACCTGAGTGAGTTGTCCTAGTATGGTGAGAAGCTGATCAGCACCAGTTGTATCACTAGCTCCACAATAATTATCTTTAGTAGGAGGGCAATCCCTACACGGAGTGCGTGCATTAATACGGTTTCCATTCCTTCCACTAGGCGCCATTTATAAATAATGGCATAAACTGGATTAGTTTATGAATCAAAATACATAATTCCATAGTTTTAAAACACTTAACATAAATTGAACTAATTATGGATATAATCCATAATTATAAAAATGTTTTCTTTGAGGAAGTATATACTCGTAACCCTTCATAGTGGTTTGTAATGAAAATGGTAATTATCCTAAGCATATCCCCCGGGAGTGTCGTAACCAAGAGTGCAGCAAGGCCCGTTGTCGTGCACCAGTTCCCGTTCGAGTCTAGCTCAAAGCGTTGTTTTCGGGTTTTACCCCTAGATACATCTGTGCCAGAGCCGCCTCTACCTGCTCGTATCCAGACAGGGATGTATTGCTCGGAAAACTCACAAAATCTCTACAATACCAAAATTTTTAGAAAGTTCTTCTATACTAATCTTCAAAGTTCATCTTAGGTCTACAGGCACTAATCAGAGTTTGTCTAAATCTAGCTTCCAAGGTTAGTACTAAACTGCCTCTGATACCAACTGTAACGCCACGACCTCAGCTACCCAGAGTCGGTGCATTACTTTGTAACATTGGCATGATCACAAAAGATCAAGTCACTAAATACCGATTAGTTTAGTAGCCTTGGAAACACTAAATACATTTATAAACGTTACATTACATAATAAAGTGAAAAACTACAATAAAAAAAGTCTTCATAGTCCACACTCATATCCTCTTCTGACTATCCCTGCAGGTCATTCATAAAATAGTTCTTCACATCCTGGAAAATATTAAAACATTGAAAGGGGTGAGCTCAAATGCTCAGTAAGGATAAAAATATTGCGAAAGCTTTCATAAATAAAAATTAACATTTAAGGCAACGCATAACTAAAACAAAAGCCTTTTAAACATGAACATCAACATAATATGGAAAAATTAAAATGAGATAATGCCATTTACTTATTCACATGGATATTCTACTGGTCGAATAATCACATGCAATATCAATAACCACTTTCATAATGAGGGAATGTATAATGCCGGACATTCTGAAACATTTTGTCAAGGCCTCGGCCAAGACGTCTAAAATGATTAAGGCCTCGGCCAAAACCATAAATCAAATTGGGAAAGGGCCTCGGCCAATTCCACGTCTAGTTGTCTCATGATACCTACCGATGCATCGAGGAGCTATAGCGGGCTCCACCCGTCACTTATTAAGTCCAATACATTCCTCATATGAATAGGATTAAACATATCATAAACCATAACATAATCGTATCACATAAAACATGCATAAAGGAAACATAACATTTCCACATTTCAATCACAAGATATCAATACAACACATTGATATAATAAAAACTCTTTCAAAACCATTTTTAGTACCAAAATAAAAAAAAGTTAAAACTTTGTATTTATTTTTCATTAAAAAAAGTGATGGCTTGTAGAGGAAGCCGAAACTCAAATAATGGACACGGCGGCGGAGAAGTAGTTGTCGCCACATATGTACGGAAAGAAAAACATTCCTTTTTTGTCGTTTAGTAAAACGCTTCCTATAAAAAAAATATTCCTTTTGAATAGACATAAAAGTCAAAGGGGTTTATACACCGTATAAAAGAAAGTTCTGTATAAAACCAAATATGCCTCAATGAAAAGAGATTGAGAAGAAGTCCTTAAAAAGATCATTTTTTTAAATAAAATAGATCTATTATGTGTATTCACTATAGGTACACATAAAGAAAGTAAAAATACAAAATAAGACATAAAAATATCATGAAATAATTTGAAAGTATGAGATTAACCCAAAGAATGGAAAGTGGGTTAAGAAGTTCCCTTAAAAAGTTCATTTTGTAAATAAAATAGATCTATTATAAGTATTTACTATATGTACACATAAATAAAGTAAAAATATAAGATAGGACATAATAATATCATGACATAATTTGAAAGTAGGAGATTAACCCAAAGAATGGAAGTTGGGTTAAGAAGTTCCCTTACCTCGTGTCTGACTTGACTCAACCGTTCATTAACCTCCTGAATAATAAACTAGAGTTAATATATACCTTATTAAGAACCATTTTCAATTTCATTATCCTTTTTATATCACTTATTACAATGATATGAACATTATGTAATTATTTAAATTAATAACGGTCATTTTGTCGATCTTTGGTACTTGAGTCAACAATAAACTTCTTATAATTACAAGTTGTTTATGTGGTCGAATATCCATTATCTCCAAAATTATATTCATTATTTAGATGTAATATATATCATATATATCCAGTATATACATTCAATTATAATATTACGTAACATTTAAAGGTAAGAAATGAAATGCACCGTTCATGGAGACGGTAAGCCGTACGTACGCATGAACGCTAATTTCATTTATATTTCATATTTAATGGAATGAAATTATAATTATATATAGGTATAATATAATTCCAGTATAATATAATGTATAATACCATTTAATCCATCCTTTATACATCCCACATATGGCATTAACGATTCACATCACTTTGAGGGGGCGGTAGTCCGCACTTCCTAAAATGAAATTATCACGTTTACCCATAATGGAATTCATAAAGTATGCCATAAATGAGAAATACAGAATGATAAGGAAAACATAAACATAATATATATATATCATATATGAAAATAGTGTCATCAAAATGGCCACCATTATAGGTGTTAAAAGAATTTGAACAATCATCGTTTCGTGAGGCCGAAATTCGCCATCCACAGAAACAGTATGTTCTTTAACCATTAGATGTAGGTGTGTGTAAGTGTAGCTCGAATCATTCTTATAACAACATCCTAGTATATTTAGGATACTGTTTTTGTAACAAAAGAATAGAATAAAAAGAGTTTAGGGGGTTGGAGAAGCAAAATAAAACAAAAGAACATAAGAGAAAACACTACCTTTAAAACGGGTAACACTTTTTGATTTGAGGCAAAGGCTTCCTTGGGAAGAGTTCTGCCAAAAGTGAGGCTTCTAGGAGTAAGAGGGGGAAGTTGGGAGAGTATTTGGGCAGAGTTTGGCCGAGCCAAATGGCTTGAATGTGTGAATGAGGTGGTAGAGGTGGGGGCCTTTTATAAATGGAGAGGAGGGGCACTTTTGGAAAGTAATAAAATGTTACTTTATTAAACAATGATTTTCGGATTCTAATGGTCCCACAATTATATAATTCGAGGATAAGGTGATAAGTATTAGAAATCTACTCATCCAATAGGTTTTTGACAAGTGTAAGCCTTTGATTTTACATTATCTTTTCATTTTATTTAAATCGTTAAATAATGAGGTCATCGCTGCATCATCATGATGTCATAAATAATTTAATTTATTTAATGTCTAAAAATTATAAAAAAAATACTATGATGTAGGAAATATTTTTAGCTTTCTAATTACTTTTTATAGTCAAATATATGACTTGTATAACCCCATGTAAAAATTATTTTAGTAAAACATTTCATGTTTGTGTCATTTTTTACTTTAACATTAAATAAAAGGTATTTATGTCATTTTCTAACTAAAGTGGCTCCATGGGGTCCCCAAGTTGACCCATGGATTATCTTGGTCGGCCATGACACATCCAATGAGGGTAGGACATGTTTCAAGCTCATCTCATATTATTAAAACATTATTTTTACCTTAAACTACACTAATTACCTCTAATCGCGATTAAGAACTTAAAAGTTACTATTCACCAAAAATTATTTTAATATCATTGAACCACATTTTACTTCTTAATGACAACCATGTATGTCGGATTTTTGAAATTCAAAACACAGAAGTGGTAATATTTCATTTAAACGAAAAATCAGTTATTTAACTACCACTTAGTGGTTTCACTATTCATCAAAAATTGCAGTTTTTCAGAATAATTCCAAAATTTCACCCTAAGCTATAATTGATATTCCGAATTCAAAAATGATGTCTATTTTAAAAAATTACAAACATATAAGTTTCATTAATTAATTTTATAATTAATTCCCGCTGTCACAACAAATAGCGTGTTTTTAAGAAACAATTTATATCAAAAGATTGGCAATTGTTTATGTCCAATTTCAATGTTAAATTAATTCTAATGACCACCATTGGATAAAATGGTAAAAATATATTCTAATTATATTTTAAAACCACTAAATAGTATAATTTATCACAATAAATTATTTTGATTAAAAAAGTTGTTTTTAAGTATTTTTCACTATTCATAAAAAATTGGAAGTTCTCAGAAAGTTACAAAAAATTCAACATAGGCTAATTTCGATATTACGAATACAAAAATGAAGTCCATTTTAAAATATTAATTTTCTATAAATTCAAAAAGTGGTTATTACTATTCATAATGGCTACCTTGATTAGTCGCGGTGTGTTAGAACTCGAAGTTGCGTACAATGCAAGCTATTGCATTATTGAATGAGAAGCGTATTGTGGAAGCTAGGGGAGTTACATAAAGACTATCACCTGGAATATTACATGATAAAATAGGGAATGTGTTTTCCAAAAAATAGTGGAAGATGAAACATATATGTTAGTTAACTATAAAAAGGAAAAAAGTATGAGAAACAATGAAAGTAAAACAAAACCAAAATTAATACATCATCAATGTTCATTAAAAATGTTAAGATATAACACATAATTCCAAATAAAAGAATCACAACAATCCTAAAGGATCAAGAATATCCACCACCTTTAATTGGTACATTCAATTATCTAGGACCTGGAAGACATAAATAAAAAATCACTCGATGTAAAATCTAGTTTTTAAGATAAAAAGACCAATAGGGTCTCACCAGAAATTCCATATCATATGAAATAATAATTAACCAAATCATGAATTCAATATAAATAAAAAAGGTCCTGATATAATATATCATTTTCATATTGAAAAATGATTTCATTTCAAATAATGAAAAACAATTAAACCAATGGAATAAATAATAATTTTATATAAAATAAATTATAATAATTATTTGGAATTAGTGATATAAACTAATAAGCAATGAAATATATTATGAAAAAAATCAAACCAAGCCCCAAGGTCATTTTCCCTATAGTACCTTATTATTTAAATATAATATTATCAAACATATTATTATATTGATTAAGGATAATATGTGTACATGTTCATAAGGATCATAAAGAATATGACTCATCAATATCTCTTCAGGGATAATATATGCCAATTATGGTTTCTATTATGGTTTTCATCAACAATAAAATGCTAGGGAATCATCATCATAGAGTTCTTGTTCTAAATATCCCACAAACTAAACGAGACTCTCATGTTCTCAGTGAATCAATTAATAATTTGGAAGTCATATCTTTTCAAATAAGTCATCATTTAAAATTTAATTTCCAAATTTTCAGTTTTAATATGACACTTGAATTTGACAACCAAAACATTGGGTATTCATCATTTTATGCCTTAAAAAACAATCAATTGTTTTTATTAGTTTTATTAACACACTGAATTCAAATAAATTATGAAATATTCTCATCAATTACATAAATTTAAAAATATTCCCAGAATTCAAATTCTATTATAATTGGTGGGGTTCCACAAAAATCTACCCCCTTTCAAATTCCAATTTCAATTCGTCTCAATGTATTTTTTTTAAATTAATTTATTTATATTTCAATGAAATAAATAATATAGAGGTTTTAATTATATATAAAACCAAAAATGAAACCACATAACATTACATGAATAACCAGGAAACCAAACCTATTATATGATTCAACAATGATGAAATATAAAATTCAAAATCAAGAAACCAAACCTAGAATAAGGATCATATGTATTATAATTTAGTTCTATAAAATCAATTATAATAAATCATATATGGAGGATAGAGTGAGATATCGAATGTAATCTCACATGTGAAGATTAATTTACTTTGGGGAGACTAGACATGACCATCAATGATTTTATCCACGAAGATAAGGGAATTGTGTAGCCAAAACTACTTCATGACAGGCTCCTATGGGATGTAATTTGAGATAGGTTACATGGGGGTAAACATGGGGATAATCCCAGGGGTTCATTATTTGGAAATAGTTATATTGAATAAAAATTGTATGAACACACATTTTCTTGGATATGGACACATAATTAGACAGTATGTGTTCCCTAATGTTGTTCCCCCTAGAGACTCTCTCTTTAGAGAACACATTTTCACCCATGTAGGCACATGGTTTGTAAAACTATGTTGTAACCATGAAAAAACCCACTATATTGTGTTTCATGGTTTTCTTTGTAGGGGCGCATTGTTATGGAATGTAGTGCACCAACTCTGAACAGTAAAAAAACCTCCAAATTTTTCCAAATTTTACCAAATGTAACCAATGATAAAACCCCAACAAAATTATATTAAAAATAAGCATCAAAGAGTACCTCCAATTATTAGTAATGGTAATGTACGTTAGAAGCTATCATGAATCTATAATAAATAATCAATATGGTAAGGTAAATTACTAAAAATACATTCCAATCAAATAAATGGATAAGGAATAAAAAAATGGATAAGTATATAACTGAAAACACATGTTATTTAATCAATAGGTTATAGATTAAATGAATTTATATATATTTTCTTAGTAAAAATCCTCTGGAAAACAATATTTTAATACTTAATGATGTAAATTATTATATATTCGAATCATATTTTCATGGTAGAAGAAACATTTACCGTTATGTTGATTTTTTAAGACAGTTTAAAACTACTATACATTGGGAAAATGATTTATCTCATGATACTACTAATGCATCAAGGGGATTAAATTAACTAGTCCGAAACCCATTTCATTCATGTCCATAGAATTTATCACATATAGTATAATTGTTTTACTCATAAAAATTTCCCCCTATCGAATATCATTATTGATAAAGGATAAGGATTTAACATCATTTCCCCATAAAATAAAATTCCTTTAAAAGTAAACATTGTATGTAAAATGTTATATAGTTTTGGAAATAATCAAATAAATTAATAAATAATTTTTATATTTATGATAAATTTAAGGTACATTGTATGAAATGATCATAATTATGTATATTTTTATAGTTAATGTTATCAATCATAATATAAAGGTTGATTTTAATGATAACTTTTAACACTTGGTAATTTACATATCAGAACCCCGTAGATAGTATGGTTTTAAATTAAAAAGAAAATACCTTGAATTTTTAATGAATCTTGATATTTAATGACAAATGGTAATTATTTACACCTATTCAAAGAGAATTGGTTTATAATATAATATAAGTACTAATGGAATGTAAATTGAGAGGAAATCACTTACCTTGAGAATAATATGTCGCATGTTTATCTATCTTACTAAATAAAAAAATTATGTATAATATTTACTAATCTTATATCAGTTTTCATGTCAATTATTAAATTTATTTCACTTATAAACCTATTATATACAATAAAATATCTAATTATGTTAATGTTAGATATTTTGACAATTTTTTATGTGTCAAAAAACGACTATGGTAGGCAGACTGTGGTCAAAGGGGACATTATTTAAAAATGACCAGATTAATAATTATGAAATAATTATAATATTTAATCATAAATTATACCATTAAAACAAATTATGAAATATGGTTGTGAAAAATGAACAAAAATCATGTTCATGGAGACGATAGGTCATACAAGCATTAGTAACATTTTTTATTTTCAATGATCCTTATGGAATGAAGGAAATTAACATTTTTCATTACAGAATGGTAATTTAATTTTAAATCCCATATTATTTAGTAATATATGATTTTATTTAAAAATATGATGATGAGAATGGAATCACATCCCTTGGAAAAGGCTATAGTCCACACTTCCTTGAACGATGTTATCACTTTTTAAGTGTGTCAAATGGTAATAATGAAAATGATATATTATATTAAAAAAATATAATTGTGTGATTAATATTATAATGGTAACATTTATTTCTTATATATTTAAAATATATATATTTTTATTTTCATCCATTATGTTTGGATATATGAAATGAAATACAACATTCATGGAGATGGTAGGACGTATATACGCATGAACATTGTTTCTAATTCCCTATTATATTAAAAAATTGAAAGGTAAATTATATATATATAAATATTATAATTATAGTACCATATTTATTTCATATATTTCACATTTTTTAATTTAACTCATCTTTAAGACATTCCATGTAAAGCGTGAACATATCACATCGCTTTGAGGAGGCAGTAGTCCACACGCCCTCAAATGATATTATCATATTTCCAAAAAATGAAATGCATGAGGGTATCAATGATAAAATAATTAAGAAATCATTGAATAATTATATGTCATATATTCCATATGTAAAATATAAATACATCATTATTTTCAACCATGATAGGTGGTACTAGAAGACCAAATGACATTAGTTCATTTCGGTGTAGTTTGTTTTACAAACTAATGATGACTGTGTTTCACATTAGTTGGAAGTGTGATAGTGTGTAGTCAATAATATTAAATTCAAAAATTATAGTATATTTATTATATTTGAATTATAATATAATTAATATTTTATATTAATTTAAGGGGTGAATAACTGAGGTGTGGGAGTTCTTTTTTATAGTGGAGGAGTGTCATTCTTATAAACATAAAAAGGTAAACAGTATTCAAGATTTAGTAAAATAATATTCAACAAGTAATTAACTATATTCTAGAAATGTGGGGGTGTGGTCGAAATATTTCCTTCGATTAGTTTTTCCAAAATTTTCTTGGTCATTTTTCACCTTACGTTTTATGATTAACCACAACATAAACTTATTTTCACATTAATCCCTATAATTATTTTTAATTTTATTCACTAATATTTTTTCGTAAAAAAATTAATTATTATAAATAATAAATTAGGATGGTAAAAAATTGGAATCAATTTTTCTTTTATTCAAAAAACAAATTGGGATGAAATTAATTCAAAATCAATTCTATAAATGGGACGAGAATGTGGGTTTTTAACATGAATATTTTCAATTGTTTGAAATAGTATTATATAAAAATTCATTGTAAAATTTTAAAATATGAACTAAATTAGATTAATATATTTAAAATGTATATAATTAATCTTTTAAAACATTTAATTATATAATCTATAATTATTATTTATTTATATGAAATTTCAGATTTCAATTAAAATTTTGTATTTTTCAGTATTCATCAAAAATGAATCTTCATAGAAAAAAACTCACTCCATGATAATATTGGAATTATCGATCCACAAATGATGTTTTTTTTATAAAAATTTATAAAATGTTCAAAATTCTGTTGACAAAAAAGTGTTTCACTAAATGGTGGAACATTATCTTTAAGAAAAATATAGTTTTTAAGCATAAAAATGAATTTGTTTTTATATTATTCCAATAAAATATATTAGATAAATGTAAAAAAATTTATTTAATTTATAAATTTAAATAACATCAATGTCTAATATTAATTAATATAATTTATTATGATAATAGTCCTTTGGGGCAGAAATTTACTTTTTTATTAAAACACATAATTTATATTAAATTTGTTTTTGTTTTAAATTATAATAAATAAATATTTAATGAATTAGACCATGTATTTTAATAATATACATAATATTATTAACAACCTCAAATTTATGTTATAGAAGATAATTTTCATTCAAAATAATAATACCACATATAATCTGCAAAACATAATCTGGTATGTAACATAGACCGTGGAACAAATTCATTGTTTCATGTAACACGTTATAACTCATTTTCAAAGAATTCAAAGTTATATTATAAGGGGGTTTTTTGAAAACAGTAATTATGTTGTAATTGTAATTCCCTAGACCCATTGTTCCACCCAATTGTGAAATCTAGTGTTTCGTGTGTTTTGGAAGTCACAATTGGTCTTTTTTAGATTTTTCCCGTTTTTCTAGATTTCCAATGGTGAGACAGGATTCGAAGGTGGAATCAGTAGGTGGAATCCGTAGGTGGAGTCTGTAGGTGAAATATATAGGTGTCGTTGGTGAGTGGTGCTAGTAGGTGTCGTCGATGGGTGGCATCAGTAGGTGGGATCAGTTACAGGCATCCGTGAGTCACATTGGTAACTAACTGATGGTAGATTATTTTAGTGACATGTCCAATGGTGAGTTAGAAAATGGTGACTCATTTATCATTTACTCACCTCTTGGGGACACATGTCAGTGACTCACCTAAATGTGAGTCATTTACAATAGTTTTTTCTAAATTCATGTTTTTACCAGTTTTCTTAACATTCTCGTTTATTGATTACTTTGCCATAAACTGAGATTAAAACCATATATAAGTGTTTTTGAAATTTTTTCAAATGATGTAAAATATATAATTAATTTTCTAACCCTCTAAAGGATTTCAGTTATTCAAAATTTGTGGTATTGATCGTGATCCAACATGAATGGCTTCAAAACTGTCCCTCAGTTGATAAAGGGTATAGACATTCTAAAGACGAGATACATTCTCCCTGGTGGGTTTTCATGTTTTCCATTTGTCTTGGGCATCCCATAACCCTTCTCCCCAGAGTGATAATTCATTTTTGGTGACCCCTTGGATAGCATCACCCTGCAGGCTCCTCCTATTGCTTGTGCACCCACTGTTTTTGTGCTAGGTGGATTTGATGATCATCTGTTCTTCTATGTAGGGATCCCTTCCTCTCTTTTGATTTTTATATCATGCACTGTGGGTGTATGAATGTTCTCTTATGGAGAAAAAATTATTATTAATAAATAATGATAATCAAATATATTTAATATCAATATATAGCGTCTGGGAAAAAGTAACACTTGCTTATATTTTATTGGTTATAGATATTGGGATCTGTAAAGGCTATATGACTCATGAAAATCATGTCTATTAGATGTCTTTGTTTGTGAATTTATGATGGATTGAAGATATTAATTGTTAATCCTATTTGAAAAACTATATGAATACAAAATTGCATTGCCACATATGTTTTGTTAAATAAATGTATTCCTCTGGATCAAACATACTCTTTGATTACCCCTGAATTATCAACGCGGAATTACAAAATGAGTGTTTGTCAAATATCTCTACAAATTTCTTTGTTGGTTCCACTGTGTGATGTCTGTGGAATTGTTCTGTAATGTTCCTTGTGTGGTTTTATGGTGTTGGGGTTGAGAGAAAGACTATTTCTAGGGTTATATAGGTTGTGAAATGGTATCTCAATTTGAGATATTTTATGATTATTGAATGGATGCATAGTGTTTTCAATGCGAGGTTTTATAATTGAGTTGTGGTATTTTTGTGATAATGGGTCTAATGGAGGAGGTGTTGTTATACAGTAGGGATGTCATGTTGGTTATGATAAGGTTTTTCATTGGTTTTTGAAGTATTTTTGGGGGTTTGTTATTTTGAGGAAGGATAAGACTGAATGAATTTCAAGAGTGATGATGGATTTGGTTGGTATGAGTGTTCAACATAATGGAAATATGAATTGAGTTACTTTGCTATGTGGATTGTTGTGTGCTATGATTGGCAGTTTTATGAGTAGGGATGGAATAAATAAAATTTATCCTTAATAAATAATGAAAATTGGTTAAATGAGTAGGTTGAGGGTGTGTTCAAGATTTGGATTATTCTGAGAGGGTTTATTTTATCAACATATGGATTGATGGTTGTTGGGGGTGAGTAAATACATTTGTAGGTAGTAGAAGTGTTGGGAGTATCATTGGGTGGATTTATAGTTTTATTGTGGACCCATAGGTTGGACTTGAGTGTTTGATACTTCAAACATGTATTTTTCTTATGTTTCTATATGTACCAAACCCTAGTTGAGCATTATGTGCCGAACACCCACATTTTCATAGGGGAGGGTGTCTCTCCAAAATATTCTAGTTGGAAGATAGATGGATATCCACCCTCACTTCATTTCTTCCTCTTTTATGTGTTGATATCCTTAGATCCTCCATATAGGTATTGGTTTCTCAGGCCTAGGTTTTTTTGTGGGAGAGTTGTGTTTTCCTAGTTTTCCTCAGGATGAGCTGTGTTTCGCTCTCCTCTGTGTTTTTGGGATGTGACATGAAATTTCTACTATATTACTCTGAGTGGGACATGGTTGTGAGTTCCATGTTCTTGCAGGTGATATGTGATGATCCTCATTTTCACAGGTAGTGGGACTAGCTGTGATGCCCTATTCTGTGCATGCAGGTTGTGACGTTGTACTTTTGGAAGAGGTGGAAACAACAAGATCTTTTCCATTAGGGTGTGAGAGTATCTAATTAGTGGTAAAGTGATGTGAGGTACAATATCATGGACATGATCTATATTACATTACTTGAATTGCATTATTTTTTAACTTGCTTTTGGTGATGTTGGGTTGGTTAGTATACCTTGTTAGGGTTTGTTGGTTTCTGTTGGTTTCTCATAGGGGAATTAGAATTATTATCCACTAATGAATGAGAAACATTGGTTTTCAAAATTAGTATACATGTATTGTCACCAAAAATATATTAAAATAATTTCAGGTCTCAAGGAGGACCACTAGTATGTTTCTGGGAATTATTAGCTCGAATATTGGGGAGAATTGTTGTGTCACTACTGAGCTTTTCTTTTGGAATTTACATTGGAGACTCTTTATTTTGTATCAGTTAAATTTTAAAGATAAATTTATGATGGTTTTTGTTTTTCCTTTATATATATAGTTTTTTTGGAATTATTTTGAGTTTGATACATCTTATATACTAATCTAGGTTACTGAAAAATGGTAATTCCTCCCATTTTTGTGAGAATAGTATACCCTTGGTTCTGGTACCCACACTGTGGCCTACTGGATGTGGGACTTATGGGCCATTATCTCTCTTTCTCCATACTCATCTCAGTAAGGAAATAAATGAAGGGAGGGGTTCATTATATAATGGTATCAGAGGAGATGCTTGAGAGACATGATTAAGGACTATGTTAGGAACTACGAGGAATGCATGGGTTGGTAGGTTAAATAGTGTTAGGTGATTATATTTTGTGACATACTCCAAAGAATACTGAATAAGAAACACGTTTTTACGTTCCCCCGCGATCTGATAAAAGGACTATGATACCACAGAATGAAAAATTTAGGATACACCGTTTATAGAGTAGTGACCCTAGAAATAGTACATGCATCATAATGAAAAGTTTTGTTGTTTGAAATGGTGTCTTGAGAATATTTGAAATTATAAAAAATAAAATGAGCTAAAATGAACATCAAATAAAATTCCATTCTACTAATGAATTGGAATTCATTGTTTACATTTTGCCTATGGAACGAGGTCATCATCCATGTGTAGTAATGGCAGTGGAGGCTTAGTATGCTGACCCGATTGATCAAGAGAGAATTGACCCTATTTAGGAGCATGAAAAGTGGATGAAAACATTACATTATTCATTCTATAGAATCTAGTGATTTAAGAGGATCGTGTTTTAGACATGGATATATAAATTTGAGTTATGGATATTCTGATCACCTTCAACTCGATATGCAATCTGATGGAGTAATATGTTATATTAGGTGTCAACTAGATACAGGGAACCAAAATTCAACAGTGGATGATGTACCTTGGTGTGAGGAAAGAGGCTGATGATTTGTGGGATTACTACTAGAAAGAATATATTTCATCCACAATGAATGATTCGAAGAGGTAGGAGTTACTATACATTCATTGGGGAAGTATGTTGCTATGGGAGATGGGGATCAAATTCATGTATGTACTTTTTTCTCCATAAATCCTTTGGAATGAGGATTCTCATGAGAGAAGCCTATAGGAGGCACTTCGTCCTTATTTTTGGCACGTGGTCACCCCCATTGCCTTGGTGACATAAATTTTGGTCTAGATGAAGGGAGAAGTAGTTAAAAAGATGAAATTGTGTGGAGTTCTACCATGAGTGGCGATTCTTTCTAGTTATTCTATGGGAATGGTTATCAGTAGTAAGTCTCAGGCACCAGGGCCTTCAAGGGTTCTACCTATGGGGAGGAGAATTCAGTAGTTTCTGTTTCGACTTTCAGTTTTTAATCCTATCCTATGGGACTGAGCATGGTGTGTTTTATATATGATGTCCATGGAAATCTATATATTAATCACCCAATACCCATTCGAACTCAGTATGGTGGAGGTGGGGTGGTTTATCGCATTCCTTAGCAGTATTTTCTGGCAGCTCATTTCTAGTAGCAGGGATAGCAGGCTCTTACTCCACTAGGTGGAGATGGGGAAGGTAGAGGCTGACCTCATAATATTCCTAAGGGACCTTGTCTCATGCATATTCAAGGATTTATTCATCAGTTAAGGGTAAGAGGAGCTTGGAGTGGTTAGTTACACACTATAGTGGCATCTATTATTGTCGGGCCAGAGATCATTTGAGGTACGATCAGTTTGTTCAATACTCTAGCATGATCATTGATTGATTTAGGTGATTCACACTCTTTTGTTGAACCCTTTATATCCCATGCTATGGTAATGAAGGTATAGAGTCTTTTAATGCCATTTTTTTTGAGCAGGGCAATTGGTGGTAAGATTGTCTTGTTTGGTGTGTGCTGGTGTTGTAGACTGATGATGTGGATGCATCAGTCCCATGGGGATCTTTTCCTGTTACATATGAAACATTACGATGTCATCATTGGCATTGAATAGTTATAAATTATTGATTCTATTATTGATGATTTCAATAGAGTGTCATGTTTTAGATGCAGATGGCTAGAATGTGGTTTTTTGGTGAGAAGAGTTCTCAGATGGGAAGATGGCGTAAAAGAACCCTTCCTTTCTTGTTGGATGAGTTGTCAGTGGAATCAGTGGATGATGAGATGGATGACGTTCACAGCATTGTTGGGGAGTTTTTTTTCTGAAATACCAAGGATGTTGTAACTCTACCCCCTTGATGTTATATTGAGTTTGGGATATACTTGTAGCCTGCAGCTTCTTCAATTTCGATGGCTCCTTATCAGATGAAACCATTTGAGAAGATGGGGTTGAGGATTCTGATAGATGATCTCATGAATAAGGTATATATCTATCCATATGTGTCATTTTTGGGTGCTCCATTATTTTTTATGATGAAGTAGGATTGTGATATGATGTATTCTAAAAAATACTAGAGGTTTAATCTGGTAACGGTCATGAACCATTACCCTTTTTTGAGGATATATGATTTTTTCAACCAAATGTGGGGAGACAGTTGGTTCACTAATATTGATTTGTATTCTAGGTATCCCCAGATGAGGGTAAAGAAAGGTGATATCCCAAAGAAATATTTTAGATTCATGTATGGTTACATCATTTTCATGTTCATGTTATTCTTAGTTATGAATGAATCATTTTTATTAGTGGAACTTAGGAACTCCAACATTTGTGAGTTCCTCGATTAGATAGTCATTGTCTTCATTGATGAAATCTTAATTTACTCACGGTCATAAGACGAGCATACTAAGCATCTTAGGGCTATCTTTTAGTTCTTTCGATGCCACAAACTCTATGGGAATTTTTCCAAATAAATTTTTTGGTCACTAGAGGTTTAATTCATTGGGCATGTGGTGTCTCAGTAGGGGTGGAGTTGGAACAATCAAATGTAGAAGAGTTTGTTTCTTGGGAAGCACCCATAATATGGTAGAGGTTCATAGTTCTGTCAATATAGAAGGATATTACTAGATATTCATACCAAATTTCTCTCAAGTATCGGTTCAATTAAGAACCTTGACTGGGAAGGTCCATGATTTGTTGTGGAGTGAGTAGTGCTAGGTTCTATTATGCTATCAAAATGGGATGTTTTTCAGTTGTCCATTGCATCACTTTCAAGTGGAATGGGTGAAATTTTTAGTGATTTTTATGCTTCCCATAAGTGTTTGCGAAATGTTCTAATGAAATACCGGGGAGAGATCTCTTATAGGTATAGGTAGTTACATCCCCATGAAAGAAAATTTTCTTCCAGTGATCTAAAGCTAGTGGTGTTTATCTTTTGGAATAAGTTGTTGTGAGATTACCTCATTGGGGAGTGCTTAGTGGTCTTCACAGATCACAAGATATTGTGGTTAATTTTTTCCTTGTGAGATATCAACTTTTGACAGTGTAAGTGGATAGAGTTTCCTCAAGATTATGATTCTGAAATCTCTTAGGACTTATTAAAGGGGAATTTTGATGTCGATGCATGGAGTAATAAGCGACATTAGAAGGTTGTTCGGGAATCTACAGACACTTGGAAGGTGATAGAGGATTTGGATTCCTTACTCAATGATGTATGAATGAATGGAGTTAGATTATTATTTTATCAGATAATGATGTAATGTTCTCTTATGTTGTAGGTGGAGGATTCTCAGTGGGGAGACTCAGAGGAAGAGGTGATCCACAATCTCATTGACCAAGGTGATACTCCAGAGGGATGTCTAGAATCAGTTGATATTTTGTGGGCGTCTGTTTTTTTCTAACTGTGAATCATGAGTGAATTATCTATGTTATTCGAAGAACATCCTTAGTGGTACACCTGGGAATTTATAAGAAGTACCCTGGATTGATAGAGCAGTTTTGGTGGCCCAGGAAGATGTGGTAAGGGGGGAGTTTTTGTATTTGTTCATATTTTTTCAATAGGTGATGGATGAGAAATATCTTACCGGTGGTTTGTTTCATCCCATTGATGTACCCATGTGAATTTGGGATGAAATATCGATGGAATTTTCCATAGGGTTACCAAGGTTTTAGGTCAGATGTAATGAAAACAGGGTAGTGATTGACCAACTAATTAAATACTCTCATTTCATAGCAATTATGTAGTCGGTAATAGTTGATACCTTATCCAAGAGGTATGTGGATGAGTTGGTGTAGCTTCATGGTGTTTCATGATCCATGGTATCATATTAGGATACATGTGTTTCTCACGAGTGAGGAGGGGATTGTGAATTACTTTTGGAACACAGTTCTTCCTCAAAAATTCTTTCCACGCTTAGATGGTAGGATAGACCTAATAGACCATCTAGATGATAGAGGACATGTTGCGAGAATACTTCTTGTACTTTGGTGGATCTTGGGATTTAAAAATACCCTTGATTGAATTTTATTATAATAATATATGTAACATTTCCATTGTAATGGATATGTTTGATGCCTTATACGGGAGACCATGTCATTCACCTTTCTGGTGGGTAGAGTTTTGGGAGACAGGTATTATTGGTCTCGAAGTTCTGAAGAGAATGACCAATAAGGTTTATCATGTCTATGAGAGGATAAAATAAGAAAATAACTATAAAATGTTTACTGATTTTCATAGGAGTGGACCCTTGGAGTTTGAGGTTATAGATTGTGTTTTCTTGAAGGTTTTCCCTCAATGTGGGCATCAAAGGTTTTTCAGAGGGAGAATGATTTATCTGGGGTTCATTAGACCCTTTGAGATGTTGGGGTGAGTTTTTGAGGTGTCGTACTGATTACCATTTCCACCAAAGTTGGAGAGGATCCACAATTTAATTGATGTATTTTAGCTTCATCTGTATCTTCATGATGAGTACCCTATCATTGGATATGGAGAGTAAGATTTCAGAGATGACATGATGTTCATGGAGTGACCAATAAAGATCTATGATTTTTGGGAGAAGTTCTTGTGCAGAGTGAAGATTCCCTTTCTTCGTTTGTGGTTGAGGCACATTGGTGTAGAGATGAGTACATGGGAAAGGGAGAAACATATGTGGGCTTAGTACCCAAATTTCATTGGTGTTCCATGTAATGTTTTGAAGGTGATGAGATGTTTGGACGTTGTTTTCTATGTGTTGAGTTGTTTACTTGTTTTGTAAAGTGTGATAATGTACTAAAATATGAAGAGGGGAGGACCTAAGAACTAATAATGATGCCATAATGGAGAAGTGATTAAAAATTTACGGGTGAGTTGGTGCTAATTAAAAAATATACCATCTTAACATTGTGGAAGGATTTCCATGATTCATATGTCTGGAATGTGTGGATTTTGGTTCTTGTGTGTTTTTTCTTTTGCTCAGTTGGGATAATAGATATTGAGGGAGGTTTTATTTTATGTTGTGGTTTCAATCTATCATTTAAACAACACAAGATGGTTTATCATTGAAAATTGATATCGTAGGAGTGTTTTATGTATAGAAATATCCTTGAGAGGTGTCTTACGAGGTGGTTGTTAGGTCATCTCATTCTTCTGGGTAGTAATTGAATTACCAAGATTGAGAATAGTTTTATATGTATATAATTTAATGACATGGACCCCCTAGTTCATCCCTTTGTGAAAATACAATGTTTTTGTTTTTTTGGAGGTTATAGTGGTAATTTTTAAGAGTTTTATATTTTTTCTAATTTTCCAATGGTGATTTAGGAATGGTTTGTGGTGGTGGTAGGTGGCATTGGTTAGTGGGCTCAATAGGTGTCTTCTTTAGGTGGCATTGGTGAGTGGCATCAGTATGTGGGGTCGATGGGGGGCGTTGGTAGGTGTTGTTGGTAAGTGGAATTAGTGTGTGGCATTATTGAGTCACGTCAGTGTCTTTCTTATGGTAGGTCACATAAGTGACACATCTAATAGAGAGTCACTAAATGATGACTCCTCCATTAGTGAAATAGACATTGGTGACTCAGCCATCAGTTAATCATATCGGTGACTCACCCAACGTTAATTCTTTTCTAATATTATATCAAAATTCAATATTTTCCAGTTTTTCCAGACATATCCAATTAACATTTCATATGACATAAAATGAGTTTAATTCCATATTTTTGTGTTTTAGTAATAATTTCAAATGATTTCATAAAAATATTTAATTTCCTAACACATGGGAGGCTATAATTTAGCAAAACACATGGTAATTATCATGATCCAACTTTAATGGATTTTAAAACCATCCCTCTGTTGATATAATATATGGCATTTCTAAAGCTGATATCATTTCTCCACTACATGTTTTATATTTTCACTTGGTTCCAAAAAAAATCTATAAGCCTCATTACATGAGTGATCATGAATTTATGGTGAGCCCCTTGGTTCGCGTCTCCCTAGAGGTTCCTCCTGCTGCTTGCGCACCCCCTTTTTTGGAGCTACGTAGAGTTCCCGATCATCTTTTTTTAATAAGAGATCCCATTGTCTCTTTTAATTTCTGTAACATGTGGTGTGGGTGTATAATTGTTATTTTGTGTAGATAGAAGAATAAAAAATAAATAAATATAATAAAATATTTTTAATATCGATATAAAGGTTCTGAAAAAATGTGACAAATGATTTAGTTTTATTGGTTACTAGTATTTTGATATATATAGGATATATGCCTATTAGAAATCATGTCTATTGGTGGACTTTTTTTGTAAACCAGTGATGGCTTGTGGATGTTTCTTGTTGATCATATGTGAATGATTGTACGATTCTAAAATTCATTAACCATGTATATTCGGTCATATAAATGGATGTCACATGATCTATCATGATATTTAATAATCCCTGAATTACCAATGTCTAATTAAAGAAAGTGTGTTTGGTAAACTAGAATACCCCTTGATTTGTAGTTGTGGCTTTGTGTTCTATGTGGAATTATTTTTTATTTTTTCTAGTGTGGATTTGGGGTAAGGGGTTTGGGAGCATGAATGTTTCCTTGGTGATATGGGTGGTGAAATGGAATATTCAGTTGGTATATTAGTTTCATGTGGAATAGATGGGATGTGTTTGAGAAGTGGGGTTTTAGGTTTGGGTTATCGTATGTTTATGTTACAATGTGTGATGGGTATGGTGTTGTTATACAACAGGGCTATCGAGTTGGTTGTGATGAGGTGTGTTAAGGGTTTTGGTAATTATTTGAGGGTTTTTATGTTGGGAGTAAGGATATGGAGATATGTATTTGAAAATTGATGATGGAAGGGGTTGGTATGGGTGTGGAATATAGTGGAAATATGAAGTGATTTGATTTTCTGTGTGGATGATTGTGTTATCTGATTGGAAGTCTGTCGAATAGGGATGGATTAAATAAATGGTCTCCATACTAAAGAATGATAATTAGTTAAATGAAATTTTTGGGTGTATGTTTGAGTTGTCGATAGTTGTGAATGGATTTCATTTATCATATTCTAATGTGACTATTTATGGTGTTAATAAAAACCTTTTGAGGTAGCAGTATTGTTTGATGTATCATAGGGTTGTTGATAGTTTGATTGAGAACATGTAAGTTGGCTTTGTGGGTTTGATACTATAACAAAATACTTGTATTTTCGTTGTGTTCACTATAAGAATGACACCCTATTTGGGAACTGTTTTCCGAACAAACCCATTTTCATGGTGGAGGGTGTCATTCCAAAACATTTTCAGTGGGATGATGGATGGATTGCCACACACATTACCCTACTTCATTTTTGAGGTTGTAATATTCTTGGGCATGTAGTGTTATTTGAGGCTCGGTGTGTGCGGGTGAGTTGTGTTACCCAAGTGTATTCGAGATATGATGTGTTGTGCTTCCCCAAAATTTTCGGGATGTGAAAGGTGTCAATCACATGTTTGTGGGTAGGAAATGGTAGTGAGGACAATGTTTTTGCATGCAAGATGTGAGGACAATCCTTATCCCATATTATAGTAATAGCTATACGGACTAGGTGTGTGTTTTCAGGTTGTGACATGGAACGTTGGAAGAGGTGGATGGGCTGGTACATTTTCCATTAGGGTGTGTGAGAAGCTAATCAGTGGTAATGTGGTGTAGGGTACCCTATCATCGATGTTATCAACATTAAATTACTTGAATTGTGTTATTTTATTAGAGTGGATTTGGTGTGGTTTGGGTTGTTTGTATATTGTGTTATGTGTTGTTGGTTTCTATTATTTTCTCATAGGGTCGTTAGTATGCTTCTCCACATGTGCATGAGATACATTGGTTTTCCTACTGAGTAAACTTGTATGCTCACCATATGGATATAAAACTGCTTTCAGGTTTCCAAGGGGACTATAGGGACCGTGATGGGCATTACTAGTTTAGAAGTTTTGGATAATTAATGTTTCACTACATAGATTTTATTTTCTTATTTAATTTTGAGACTATGTGTTTTGTGTTAGTTACATTTTAAAGATGCATGTGGGATCAATATTGGGTTTCCTTTATATATAGTGTCCTAGATTTTTTTAGTATGATACATCTTATCTCATGATCATGGTTAAAATAAAAAGGGTAATGCCTCCCTTTTATTGATATTTGTATAACCTTGGTGTTGGTCACCACTATAGGGCCTACTGCAGGATGGAATCGAGGGTCAATATATACTTTTCTCCATTTATAGCTCACAAGAATAATCTTTGGATGGCTAGGGTCAAGAAAGTAATGAGTTATGATAATATATTCCCTTTTATGGTTTCGGTTTCATGTCATAAATGCTATGGAATAAAATGTTATTCATTCAGAACATTTTGGGTGTTATTTTACCCCGACCTTAATTACTTTGTTTCCTCATAATTTAAACATGATCTTGGAAATTTGGTTTTTGATATTTTAATATACAATTATTGAAAAAAATATCTTAAATACAATTAATAATACATATTATTAATAAAAGGGATAGGAAAATACAAAGGTCACTCCAAAACTACGATTTCAAATAAGAGAATATTAGTGAAAACATGGACATAAAAGAGAAATCTAAATATCAAGTGAAATGGAAGTTTATAATGAACATTTATCATAATAAATTGGATGGTCAAGAGAAGGTTATTGGCCAAAATTCTATAAAACAAATAGGTATACAAATTTCATTGATATCATAAAAATGAATTATAGTTGGACAACATTTTGGTTTTGATACCCATTTTCCTAGAGTTAAGGAATTTATTTAATTTATAAGAATAAATGTAAATATAAATTTCTATTTAATAAACACACTATTATAATTTCTTTGTTCTTAAACTATTTCTATTTCATCTACCTGAATAAATTGGATAATATGGGGATGTAATATAGTGAACTCCAAAATATTTTCTAAAGATAATGTTTAGTCATTTCAATGAAATACCTTATGGCCCACCCAAATATTATGATCCAAAAAGTTATAAGGATGGTTTGTAAATTTCCAAACATAATGTATCATTATTTTTCAATAAACTTAGTGTGTCTCATTAATGAACACATTCCAAACATGTGAAGTCATTTACCATGAAATATTTTTAAATATGGTGATAAAAATTATAATATAACTTTATGGAAAAATTTCATGCTTCCATGTTTTTTATGTATAAAATTAGTTATTGGATATATTCCTTAATTCCAAAAATGTTGTTAATACCATCATGCATAAAACACTTTGTTAGCAAATCATTAACTATTTTCATGCTAGTTAGTAATTTTAAATTTACATTACCTATACCAATTAATATATTATCCAACCACCATTATCACACTATTGAGAACATATTAAAGGTGTTTATACCATTAAATCATAGGTTTTACATGAATCTCAAATTGTAACTGAATCATTATTCATAGCCCCATTCAACACATTCTTTCAAATACTTATAGAAATAGTACTATAGTAAAATTATTATACATTTCATAATTCCCATTACTAGTGCATAATAGATGTCATTTTTAATTAATCAAAATACACGGACATTGATTATTCCACATAATTGTTCATAATAGAAATTGCCTAACCATGATTCATTAAATTCTTATGAGGTATATTCCAATTGCTGATTTTTAATTTATTTGGATAGTGACTTATTTCATTTTAGTTGAAACACTGAATAACAATTTTTTTCTTTCTTCCCATTGCTTTCTTTTTTATGGTGTCCACTTTTTCATTATTTATAATAAAGTACCATTCTTTTTATGGACATGCAATGGAGTTTCATTCCGTAATTATCACATGTTGGAAAATAATTATTTCTCATATTACCTTTATCCATCATCCTCCCAATTGTACTATTATTCTAGATATTCCCTACAAGTACTTAATATGTAGAAAATATTTGATTTCCTAGTTAGATAATGCCATTATTTC
Source organism: Viscum album (assembly GCA_963277665.1). Classification (NCBI taxonomy): domain Eukaryota; kingdom Viridiplantae; phylum Streptophyta; class Magnoliopsida; order Santalales; family Viscaceae; genus Viscum; species Viscum album. The sequence continues at coordinate 280,424,051 of OY728136.1, read as the reverse complement.
CTTGTATGATGATAATATTTGGGAGACTAGATCCCTTTGAAACATTGTATTAGGAACATAAAATACACGATCCTTCTAATTTTTTTGTATCATTTTCATTTTTGAGGTTCAAATTCATTATATAAGGAAATATTACAAATGAATAAATACACTAGATTATATCATATCATAATGAAACATAATATATAAACACAAAAATAGTGAAATACAATATTAGAAATTGAAAAATTTATGCATAGATAATCTCATAATCATAAACATAGTTTCATTGGTCTTTTTTATATACATATTATCATATTCTATCATAAGGATATATTCTTGAATACAAAGTTTCCTAAATCTAGTTCTCATGGTTTCTAAACAACGCCTTATGATACCAACTGTAGAGACCTGACCCTAGAAATCATAGAGAAGGTTTCATCCCATATTAACATAAGAATAGATAAAATATTTAAATTCCAAAGTACCGAATATATTATTAATTTTTCAAAACAATATTACATACATGATGCCCATATTACCCAGGGAAACAAAAATAAATCATAATAAAAATCCCAGCCTCCGTGAAACTCTTAACAATAATTCATTTTTATATCCTAGGGATAAGAAAGACAATAATTTTAAGATAAAATTCATAGTAATGAATAAGTACATTGGAAGATATTATGAACCAATAATTAATATTAAATATAGAATAATTTATAACTAATCACACATTCCACAAAAATAAGTGGACCAGCCATAAACAATATGGAATGGTAGATAGCTAAAAACACATTCCATTTATTTAACAGATTGGAAAATGAAATGAATACATTTATTTTTTCATAGTGAACATAAAATGGATAATAATAAATTAATACTAAATGAAGGTAATGAATAAATATTTTATTCCACATTTCCCATGTAAATAGAACAATTCTCAATAATATCTATTGTGAATATTTTTTGAAACTACTATGAATTGGCAAGCTCATTCATCTCATGAGACTACCGATGCCACTAGGGTTATACATTAATAAGTATCTAACATGTTCCATGCATTTTTAAACCATTACCCACATGTTTAATAATTTATTTAAATCATAAACAACGTTCCTCATGAAATATATATATTGAGTAAAAGATACGATGTTATCAATATCACTCAATTAATGAAATAAAATTAAAATTAAGAACATCTATAAAAAATATATATGGTTTATGAAATAATCATATCCATTAAAAAATAATATTAATTTTTATGTGAAGTATAATGTATAATAAAAAGTGATCCGAAGAAAGTGATTTTTTAATGAGGTAGGTAACAATCACAAAAGATAATGAGATTTTAATGATAACTTTTACGACATGGCACATTCCATGTCAAAACCCATTGGAAAAGATAATTCAATTTGAAAATAAAAATACAATTAAGTATTATTGAATGATTATATCAAATGAAAAATATGCAGTATATACAACACATGAGTGTGAATAGGTGAATAATAAAAAATACAGTTCAATAGAATGTAAATTGAAATAAAATCGCTTACATTGAGTCTTACGTGTCATGTGTATCTCTATCTTCTCGAATAATAAACATATGTTAATTATTTAATTTTTTAGAAAACTTTTTAATATTTTTAATTTTTTATATTTCACTTATTAACATTTTATATACAACTATCATTCCAATTATTTTTAAGTCGGATGTTTCGAACATACATGCTTTATGGGTCAAAAATGACTTTGGTAGGTAAAATATGGTGAAAGGGTTCATTATTTAAATGAAAACATAGTAATAAAAAATATATAATTATAATATTTATATATAAATTATATATCTAAAACAAATCATGAAATATGGTAATCAATAAATGAACAAATATCACGATCATGGAGGTGATTGGTTGTACATTCGAACGTGTGATATTTCCTTTTTCAATGATCATTATATAAAGAAGGAAACTAAAAAATATCATTATATAATGATAATTATACTTAAAAGACCAAATCATTTAAGTATATGTATTTTTATATATAATTTTTGTGATGAATAATGAATCAAATCATTTTGAGATTACTGTAATCCATGCATCTACGAATGACATTATCACTATTTCATTGTGTAAAAGGGTAATAAAAAATGATATATTATATTAATATAAAGGTAATTGTGTCATTGAAATTATAATGGTGTCATGTATATCATATATATTATTTATATATTTATTTAGATAAATTCATAATTTTTTGAGATATGAAAGAAAATACAACATTCATGGAGATTGTGGGTCATACATACACCAGAAAAATGTTTCCATTTTCCTATCGCATTATAATAATTAAGGGTGAGTGATGTATATATATATTATAAATAATTTAACATATTTTTATTCATATATTTCACATATTTTTATTTATTCAACACTAAATACATTCCATGTAAAATGTGATCAAATCATATCACTTTGAGGATGTGGTAGTCCATACTTCCACAAATGATGTTTTCATATTCTCAAAAAATGGTAAGCATGGATGTATGTGTCATAAAACCATTAATGTTATTATTGGAAGAACGAATGACATCAGTTTGTGAGGTGGTACTCTTCCATACAAACGAACGATGATTGCATATCCCATTTGATGGAACTGTGGGAAGGTTTCAAAAGTAATGATAAGATAAAAAATATATCTATATTTTTTATAATGATTTTATTATATAATAATTAAATAAGAATATATGAATTGGTGGATAATGGCTTGAAATGAAATTGATCCGGGAAAGACGTCAACTCTTTTTGGGGAACTCATTTTGGTTTATACCAACAGAAATCCTTGATTTGATTCCCTTACAAGGTGGGGTTTATATGATTAAAGTAGGGACGGTTGGAGATTTTTTTGTGTATGTTTATTAAGAGTAAAATATATTACATGTGTGAATAAGTGGGTGGGGGAGGTTGAGTAGCCTTTTATAGTGGAGGATGAGTGATATTATTGTAAATATAAAAAGGTAAACACTATAGAGAGGTCCCATTTATATCATATTATTCCAATAATGAAATATATTCAATAAAATTGGGGTTGTGGTTTGAGTATATCCATAAAATAGGATTTTTCATGTTTATAGTACATTTTAATGTAAATATTATTGGTTAACCACTAAGTAATCTCATTTTCACCTTAATCACAGTATTTTATTTAAATTTAATTAACTAATATTTTTTACAGAAAAAATTTCACTTTAATATAAATTTTAAATGATGATGATTCCAAATATGGAATGAATTCTTTCAAATTCCAATAATAAAAGTGGAAGATATTAATTAAAATTTAATTTGAAGGATGAGATGAGAAAGAATTTTTTTAAAGAGAAAATTTCAAAAAGAATGAAATGTTTTTATATCCGAAGTCAATATTAAATTGATCAAAATTTAATAAATTGGATTATTTTATATACATTTGATATTATTATACACTAAATACAATTAAAATATTATTTTATATTTTCAATTATATTTATGAAAAATTAGTTTTCATTTAGTATTCATTATTTTTCTCTATTTAAAAAAATGAATACTCTAAACCAAACCCAAAATTGACTCTAATAAAATTTATAAATTAATATTTTATATATGAACTATATTTAAATAAATAAAATTTATAAATATTTCAAAATTTAGTGAGATAACTTTTTCACCATTAAAAGGTTATAAAGAACCATTAAAATAATACATATTATTATGCATATATTTGGATTCATTCATATATTATCCATACAAAATCTATTAGATGAATGTAAAAAAATTATTCAACATATAGTTTTCGTTAATATTATTTATTACTATAAATTAAGATATTTTATTAAGATAAAATTTCTTTTCCACGTAAAATACTTCCTTAAAATAATCTATTACATTATATTCAATTGGTAACGATGGAATTAGACCATATATTTTTAGAAGATAGTTAATATTATGCATAACCAACAATTTAATAGATATGATATATTTTTTATTTTAAATAACATTATTAATAGTAATCAGTGATACATAGTCTTGCGTTTGACTAATTCCATCAATGAAGTCATTGTTTTAGGTAACAAATTCTAACACAGTGTTGAGGGAATTGGAAGATATACCATAGATCATATTTACTTAAAATAGTAAATATATTATAAATTAACAGGTTATTATATTCCCTTACATACTTGGTGTTGTGTGTCATACACTCAATTGAATAAAAATTAATTCTTTCATAACATATAGTGTGTTACAATATCATCCACACAATAGAAACATTCTATAAATAGATTTATTGTCACAATGTTTCCATATCAAAAAGACAAGGCCACTTATCCCACATCAATACCTCCATCTAACAAATCCCATGAGAATCGGAACCTTGCTTCCATAGTAAACATACCAATGTTATCATCCCCCCACAGAGTACCTTTACCACAGAATCAACATTCTATAATCGGTGATTAGTCACGTATAAATCCTAATCAACACCATGATCCTCCATGATCAGGAAATGAGATGGTACAACAATGTACTTCCATATATGAGATAAATTGAACACATTATGTGACAATGTAAACTACTGTAGAAAGTGTTATACAATAATACAACTTCCCCACCAACATAACAACCTCAAAGGCTCCCAAAATGTTGGTGGAATGTTCCCTTTCGACTGAAGACACAGATGATCCTACCAAGGAGAATATTTAAAATACACCTAGAAAAAAACTGAGAAAAATAGTGGTCACCTATGATGATCATCACGATACTTATATCAACAATATGTCATCATCATTCTCTATGGAGTAAACTCAATTTTTACAGTTGTCTCTGTCACCAAACTAGGCCCAACCTTGGACATGTCTTCAATATCTGACCAACATAGTAGAGAACTACTTGGCCTACCATAAAATGCATAAAAGAAGTAATTATGATCCCAGACTGTTATATATTGTTTTTGGAAAACTCAAAAAATACCAAATGGTCATCCAATGCTCCACGAAATCCATGAACATGACTACATATCATATAATGAAGTATCATTATAGCCCTATCTATTTGTCCATATATTATAGCCTTATATATCCCATCCAATTTATAATTCAACATAGGAAGTGGATGAAGAAAACTGCGAGGTCTATCAAGCTCATCCTTGACTAGTTGGAATGTGTAGTAATCACAATCCAAATAATTAGTGTTTACGTTTATACCTATCCACTAGAGTTGTCACTAAATTTCATGAAATGACTTTGTGTTTAATGGGTGCACATACCACTAATAATTTTGGTTATCGTCCATAATATATTTCCTCACTAGAAAGGTATAACATTCCAATTATGGAGACATAGGACACTCTATGTCAAGAAATGACCTCTCAATATCACTATCCAAATTATAATGGGAGTCCCTAATGATGAGTAACTCATCATCAGGCTATTGTTCATGAAGAATGTTCTTAAGAAGAATGGTGGTAAAATGAACATTAGATATGAAAACTGAAACCCCTATTTCATGAACTCCAATATGAAAATGAGATAAAAGTTCTATTAGTATACACTATTATGATCACTCATACAATATTTGGATTGAGTTTTTCCTACACAAAGAATATTCAAATACATTACATTTTCACGGGGAATAGGTGATGTCAAAATAAAAAGACTATATGTACTTCACTCAATGATTCAGTTGGTCTATCAAATATTTTTTGTTGAATATTTAAATAAGGTTTTTTTGGTTGGAATACATAGTAAATTATTTTTTATAAGTAAATTCAAACATTTATTAAGATAATTCATCATAATTATGAATTTAAGTTCACAAATTGGAAAATTATTCTCATGTTTCCTATGTATTTGAGATCTATAGGGGACTATGTGATCAACCATTATAGGAAAAAAACTTAATACCAAACATGATGTGTCAGAAACCACCACATAGCCCTACCCAACAACAAGAAGTATCAATATTGTTACAAAATTATAAATATGTCTCATCTAAACAAAATAACTCTGAAATATTTCATACCAAATGAAATTTACCACCTCTCATGTGAGATATGTCACTGGAGAAACCATTAATGCTAAATCCTTTATGAAATAGTGATATTACTGTGATAGACATTAGAGTCTCCAAATCTCAAAAAAATATATCGGTTTCTCCAATTTTATAATAGATTTCACCTTTTTGGTTCAATTGAGCTACCATATTCTAAGACCATGTTTCCTAATAACATCAATTCTAAAATCCAAAAATCACATTTCTATAACTTGGCATAAAGTTGGTTATTTTTCAACAATTATAGGGAAACACTACACTATCACACATAATACTCCTCAGAGAGTGAGTAAACTAGTATGATATCTACAATGACCATAATGAACATATCAAGAGACATGTGGAATATATTATTAAAAAAATATATAATGATTTCACGACAATTGTTTATTGTAAATATCATGAAAGGAAACTCATAATGGACAAAACTTCCCCAAAAGGAGGTTTTCTGTATAAAAATTCTTTTTATTTTCAATCGGTGATTACTTGATCAAAGATCATCTTCAAGAACCACTTCTCAACATTTAATTAGACAAACAGATCATCCATAAGTGGTGTCTGATAAATGTTCTTTACTATATCTCATTATAATTTTTTATTATCAAAACATAGGTGAAGTGTTCCATATGGTTTATTATAAAAGATAATATGAACAAACAAAGGAGACACAATCAGGTGGACAAAGAATTTCTCTTGGATATCATCTATCAGAGTCTTGATATAATTTATTTAAGAAAATTCCACTTGGTAATAAGGTATATATACTAGTCGATTACTATGTAATAAATCAATATAGAATTCTACCTCTCTTATTTTACAGTTATCCAAAGAAAAAAGGAAACACATTCGTAAAATGAATGAAAACATAGATGATATCATCACTCAATGACTCCCACTCTAAATAAAAATGGAACAATGATATTACGTTAACGAACTCTAGATAATATGGTCTAACTCTGCACAACCTCAGCTCCCATTCTCACTGAAGGATAAAACAAACCCCATCAGTCATGGAAAATGAGACATGAAAAAATAGCAGTAAATTCAGGAATTATTTGTAATGATCCAATCCATATAAGGAATGAAATAAATAGGATTCTTAAAAAGGACTAGAAAATATGATGTAAACTCAATCATGGATAAAGAGAAGATAAAGGCATGGAAATGAAAAACATTATCTCTATTCATTCCATGTAGCGTAGTAATACATATCATATAAGAAAAAGATGTATGTAATGTTTTAGAAGGTTTGAAATATAGGTCAATATGAATGAATGACATGCACTAGTATGAAATAAATATGTGATTAATAATGATGCTATACTGATGGTACTTATCACATTCACTCGACCTATATCAGTTTAATTTGGAGACTCTAGCAAAATTTGAATAAGATTAATTTCAGATACATGTGGATATAAAACCAATAACCAGGAATCATCTTATTTAACTATAGTACTTGTAGTTGTCGATTACCTCATGAAACTATGTGTGGTAGAGATAATAAAATAGAACTTTTTCCAACTGACCTGCTTCTTCTCCAAAACTGTATATCGTGGGTTTCTTAGTGAAAATAAATTTCCAATGAATATTCTTTACAAATTTGAATAAAGTCAAAGGGACACTACTGGGAACTGAAGTAGGTCTAGAAGAACCATATTGTTGAGGCTAGAATGGTTCGACTTTAATTTTACAGTCTATAATTTCATCTTATAAGGGAGATATTGTGGTTAATGATTTCATATTCGGGCCACCAATTTTATTGTGGGAAATATGTTGAATGATTAGTCATAATTATTTGATTTTAGTGGGGGTTCAATTTTTTATAGAATACTTCAATCCAATATTACCCGTTATTTATCTCAAATGGGAATTCCCAATGGCGCCAACATTTATAGATGAGTATGGGCACGCATTACAATGGCATGTGGTTCTTTGGGTTGTTAGGCCCAATGACATTTATGAGATCAAATTTATCGATAGGATAAGAGTTAGGAATCATTAAAAATTTTAGATGGAATTATTTAACATTCTATTCTAGTATTATTGTTTTAATATATGTTTTAGAATCTCTTTATAATCCTGATATGGGACTAGTAACCCCAAAAAATAGCATAGGTTCTTTACTCTTAAATGAAAAAATGGAGGATATTATTGGCGAATAAATATAAATGTATATGAGTTTCTTCATCCAAACCCCATCAGTGAGTAGCTTCATATTTGTTGAAGCTATATATCCTGGAGATTCATACTATGATCTCATCAAGAGAAGCAATTAATATTTCGAGGATGATATTGAGCCATTATGAGGCCTCCTACTAATCATTTTTATAACCAAAATGAAACCCCATAAAGTTCAATAACACATTCTGTTTAACTTCATTCCTAAAGGACATAAATGGGGGAACTGGGGAACCTTATATTTGATCTTGGACCATTATAAGGCATCATATGTATATTTAGTATAGCAGGTGTCATAGTTCATTTAGTTAAATCCCTCCCAGTAGACGTTTACTGATGTATATATCCTTAAATGTGATTAGTTATATCATTCCACTATTAATGGATTAAAAACTATGGTTTCCCTATATGGTGGGGATTCATGATTAATATTATCTGATAATTACAACTTCCTCTGATCATGTGTTCAATGATTGGTGTGAGAGCCCTAGGATAACAGGTAACATGTCTCATCAATTATGGATTAGGGGATGATGTGACGTGGAATCATGTTGGATGTTTTATATTGAAATTGGTCCTTATGAAGGAATCCTATAAATATAAGTTATGGTAAGAATCATAGTCATCTTGTTTCATTTGAATGAGCAATCTACCAGTTGATGAGAATGGATGATTAGGCCATGGGAGAAATTTGGTTACGATGGTTAAAATTAGGATGATAGGCATGTCTTACACTGAGGTGAATTATTGTTTGAGTTTAGGCTTTTATAAAGTCATCCTATGTAACCTGGTTATATCATGAATTAGATTTTTAATGTCTTAGATTAATATAGGGTTACAAAGCAGTGTTTCCTTAATATTTGTAGATATATCATATTATTCCAGTAACTATAAATTATATAAAGAGATTTCCATATCTAGGACGAATATTTGGACGTGAAATATATGATCATTATAATTCCATAGGCCCACATGATCTATGATCATTGTGAGAAACAAGGTATTGCATGAAATCAGTCTCACTGTTTATGAATGTGGGACTTATTTAATGGGAAATACCCTTCAGATGTTTAATATGGATATTGGGTCTTAAGAATGTTTCTTCTGTGCCTCTATTATTGTTTTAATCAGATTCATCATTGTTCGGATTGATCGGGGATTACACAATGACGATTTCCTAGTTTAGTGGGAATATAATATTATGTCGGTGATGGTGTCATACACTGAGGTTTCTATTATATGTGGGATATAGCATATTATCCCACTAATATGGGCTTACACACCTTCAAAACCCTTATATATTGAATATATCATATTATGTCACTGAACAAGGTTTACACACTGTGGTTTCCCTTATATTCATGAAATAACATATTATGATTCCAATCCTGGATTAAACACTAATATTGGATTTATATGCTGGTCTTTCCATAGTATACCACAGATCAGTGAATAAAAACATGAGTCATCCCTTACATTGTGGGCATGACATATTAACCCTATCATTGGGTCTAACCTAGTGATATTTCCCTTATATTTGGGACGTATCATATTTGGACACTAATCAGGTCTTACATACATAGAATTCAAATATTTTACCACTAGAAAAGGATATCATATCCCAAGATGTCTTTTTAACAATGTGTAATTGTATATTTTAAATATCTAGTTATCTACCGTTATGTCTGGTTATCTGACCGCGTGCGTTAGTTAAAATCAAATGATCTCGTTTGACATGTGTAAAGGATATCTAATGAACATTGTAACATGTCATGGTGTCATCATGAGATCATTTTACATGAATAGAGGGATTCAAAATAATCGGGTCGCATGTGCCATTGGAATCACTCGACCATGATCACATATTAAGGGTTCATCATGATATTTTGGTGGTGAGGCTAGGGGGCCTCATGACACATGAGTGGCGTGTTTAGAGGGAATCAAACAACCTGGATGGCACAATTATTAGGTCCACGAGAATTGGATCAAACTCCCAAACGGCTCCATAAAACCAAGATGAACTACATTGGTGTCACAACTTATTATAGTGGACAGGTATAGAGGACACACATAGACAATATGGATAGCCCGTATGGATTTATGGGACTTCTGAAACCATGGCCGAAGGGCATCACCTGACTTTCTTGATGTGTTTTTAGGACATCACTTTCTTCAAATGGTATGTTAAGGGGACATCACATGATTTGAAGGACATGTGGTGGTTCTTTTTTTATGATCTAGATGAGTCATGCGATGCTCATGAGGAAAAGTGAATCTTCCTTTACAAATGACTCCCATCATTATTCTTTGTTAAATTTTATATCACATCTGATCCAAATATTTATTTAAGGTTATCTTTGTTTAGGTTACTCATAATCTAGTAGATAAGGGGGATGTTCTTCCCGTAACTTGTGGAAGTCCTTATTGTGATCACATGAAAGTACCAAGCCTGATTCTAGACTTATTAAGTTAGTCCCCATATTTTACCAGGATGATTTGTTTTGCGATCGTGATATTTACCTCTCTAAATATCCAACTCTGATGCTCGGGTGCTCTAGCGTGTGGATCTAAAAAATGCATGGATGATTTGTTTTCATCCTAGGATGAAGGATTTATAGGCCTCACCTCCTTGATTACATTTCACATTTCAAAATGTGTATCATGAAAACATGGGCTGTTTTCAATGGAGGGATTTGGTGTCACACATTTCGTGATCTCCTCTCATAAGTCATCTTGTGGGGGTGTGGCCTGACCTTTTGTGTCCATAATACCATCTGTTAATTCCCCATTTATAGGATTTTTTTTATAATAAAAGGGTCTTTCATATTCCTCTACAAATGAAAATGGGGGTTTCCTTCACCATGATGACATGTATAGGGAACTTCATGTGATCATAACACCTGTTGAATGGATTTTCTATGACCCCACGTGACATTTCTGGGGTATTTCATGGGGTAGTGGTGGCATGATTGGGGGTCTTTATGAGACTGTTCTAGATTGTCGATAGGTGCCTCATATAATCAATGGTGATCACCTATGGTGTATGAACCCATTCAAAGAAGATCAATATATCTTAACCGACCAATAATTTCCGCTCATTCCCCTTTTTTATTTTCCATATTATTTCACAAAGGCTGGGGGATCTAAGTTTTTAATATGAGTTTAATTGAAGACAATCACTCTCCCTTTTAGATATGCATCACATGACTAATAAATTATTATTGTGATGAAATATTATTAGCAAATAAAACACTTCTTTTTGACATAAGAGGTGGTGGGTGGGCATAAGACCACTTGGACATTTCAGAATCCCTTCATGTGATAAGGGTGGAATTTCCACGGGCAGTTACATAACAAGGTGGAGATGTCTCCAGAGATTATATGGTGTCTTATGAACCATTTGCGTTCATGGTAAGATGATTTTGACCCAAAAAGGTTCCCATGTGTTGGATATTTTTCTTTATTTACCGAGTATTTTGAACGGGATGGTTAGGTGTCCGCCAATTGAAAAGTAGCATGATCGGAAGAAACTCATCGAACAACCATCACATGATCCACAATTTTTATTGGATATATTTTCATGAAAAGGTATATTTATTCCATGGATATTCATAGGATCTTCTAATATGTAATACTCTAAGCATGGGTTTTCACTTGACATTCTGATGGTCATTCGGTCACATTTCATTTGGATGGTAACATGATCCATGTGTTCTATCCATTCTATTCTTCTTGAACTTTTTATGTAAAATAATAACCATGGTATGGTTTTTATTCTGATATGGATTTTCTGATTCACAATTTGTGGGATTCAACAACCCCCCCCCCCCCATGGAGTGATGAATGTGGGTAAATGGCATCACATCTATGGAATATAAATGAATGCATGGGATTTTGGATATGTCCTCATACAGTGTATTGGGAGATGATTATTCTTCCTGGTGTCATTTGTTATAATATATAATTATCAATAAATATAGAGGAATAGAGTGGCTTATTCTCTAGATTCCCAACTCCCAGATATCTTATACCCTATCTCTATCATGAGATTCCTTCACAAGACTGACCCACATGAACTGATAGTGAGATCCATTCACGAGACCATTCCACGAGCATAGCTCCAGGGGTTTTAATTTTACATGTTTTTTTAAAATAACCCTTTATACTATTTTTATTAATTGGTTGAACCATGGATATAAAACTAAATTATTTTATTCATGGATTTTCAAGATATACAAGCATAATCACATGATCCTTTAACTATTATACAAATAAAATTTCTGTGTTAGGGTCATATGATAAAAAGTCTCATCACTGGTTGACTGGTTTCCAGATATATTTCGGGTTATGTGATCTCTGAGATATTCATGAGACATGTGATTTGAAAATCCATTATATAAATCACTAATCACATTGATGATTCATTCGAAGCTCAAGATGCTTCCATTATTTATGCATTTATTTTGTTATGATTTTTTATCATATATCTTACATATGTCACCTATTTTTTTCAAGATGGATTCTATATCTCATCATATTATCCATAAGATTTCATGGAATGAGGAAAATGAAATGATGTTTTTTAGATATATTGATAGAATTGGCAGATTCTGCATTCCTCTTTTTTTTGTTCATTTTAGGAAATAATATTAGTTCTGATGGGAGGGAAGTTTCTGCAATGTACCCTTTATATTTTATGCCTCATTATGGGTCGGACCTACCAATGAAACTCAAATTACCTCTTAAAATTAATTATTCAGTAGCTCTTATTTGCTTCAGAAAATAAATAATACCTTCTAGGAGATCATCTATCATGCCATATATTTTTTTATGTCAGAGAACACACAAATAGGAATATATTGATGTACATGACTATAAATAATGATTTGAACAGTCATCAAAATGAATCATATTCCCATATTTATCGATCAACAATGTGGAATTCAACACCCAGCTAGACGTCTTAGTGGCTTCCCAATAGGGACATTCGATAAGGGGGAAACTAAGGGATGGATTATGGTTGTCCCTTCTAGGTGTAATACATTGCTTCTGATATTTCAACTGAGTTGGAAAAAAAATAAACATTATGAGGCTATCTGAATCTCATAAATTTTTTACTATTGCATCACAGTTCTAATTATGGAACTATATATTCATTGGAGTTCAGACATGAATAAATTCCACCTCTTTCTAGGTGAGGTTGGAGCTATCCTCTCAGATTTTAAAGAGATATATGTTTCACCCAAATTGGATTTGATGTATAATGAGATTTTCCTCTATAATTTGTCTAGTATCATACCAGGATGACTCATACCCTTGATCATGAGATGATCAAGTTGCATAAAACTTACTTCCCAAAGGAGACGTTTCTTCAGAAGGATATCTCTTTTAAGACATATGTGAGCCACATCGTCAAGAACACCCATTCTATTATGGAAGACAATGAATCGAATGATTTATTCTATAGATTAATTTCATAGTGTGGTAGGCACTTATTTTTCTAGTGTTGACTGGGAAATTCAAGTTGACAGCTTCCTCTCTATGTAACAGAATAGGTACTTACTTCAGACGAGTGAAAAAGGTGGGGCTAATGTTTCTACATTCATGATGGTGACCTCCATGGGAGGGAGGTGAAAATAGGGCGTTCCATCACTATTATGTAAAACATTTTTCACCAAAATTTCCCTATTTGTATCTTAAAATTCTGTCATAAGATAATTTTCCTCTTTTTAGTATTACATGTTTAGATGGGGGTTAATCTAGGAAGTTATAAATATCTGAACATCCAAGGAATCAAAAACATTTTCTTCAGACTATACATGTTGTGTACTAGAAGGTTACGAAGCAGTACAAACAATGATATGGAATTTAGATATATAATGATCCTTTATAAGCCTTTCTCCATTAGGCCCTGTGGGATATCACTACATGGTAATAAATTTGATAATTTTGAATACAATATTGAGTGATTTTCCAAAATAATGTCACATCTATTGGGATAATTTTCCACCAAAATTGATAGGGGCCTCATTTACAAATGGTATAAACCCTTACAGTTTAGAAATCAGTTCCTATGTGTCTAGTTGATATTTCATCACAACAATTACTTCGATATAAGGGGAATCTGATGGAGGCTCCCCAATTTTGTATGATGTTCACCATTGAGGTGTCTCTGGCCGAGATAAACCTTTCAACCCTTGATGTAAAAATTGGATTATCCCTAAACTATACTGATGTTTGGATTAGATAATATCCAAATGGGAAGAAATCATAATTTGTAGGAAAGTAATCTCAACTACAAATAGCTTTCAGAGACATGATGATGCCAATATAACTATTGGATTTTATAGGTTCAACACTCTCAAAATCACCACACTAAGAAGTACATATTTTACCATTACATTCATTTCATATAGAATTTATATTCTATGAGGAAATAGGATGTTCATTTTCATTAGGTTAAGCCACATAAATATTATTATTTCCTATGAAATATTTACAGTGAATGGCTTAGAGGACATAGAACGTCGAGGATGATATCTAAGGGATATTGTTCTAATCATAATTTCATTTGGAGGGTATTGTTCACGTCACTACACCCGCGAGAATATATTTGAATGACTAATATGTATATTTTAAGTTATTCCGCGACAATGATGTGATGACGGAAAGATCCATGGTATAGTCTAGTTATTCATCTCTGGATCACGAAATGTCGATTCGGGGAAAATTGAAAATGTCTATGGGAGAATATGGTTATCCCATTGAAAAGGTAGTGAATGGATAAACATACTAATGAGTTTAAAGGTTCATGGTGTCCATTGAAATGTACTCACATTCTTTTTAATTTATTTTTTTGATATAGTAGGATTCCATAGATTATACTAATTCCCTACCATACCCCATATATTCACTCACATGTATGGCTATTAGAGATTACTTTAATAGTTACTATCGGATCGATGATGAGGGATCCCCGATCAACTTGATCAGATGAGTGTGGAAATTTCCATTTACTGTGCAATGAATTCATTGTTATCACCCTCTAAATATTCATCCATGTAATGTATGTGAAAAAGGTAGTGTTTCAAGAAATTGGAGTCCTATTCTATATAATTCCAAATTAAGTGATTAATTTCACTCTTCTCTTATTATGAATTATTTGTGTACCATGTCTGAATTTGTCAAAAATATGTTTCCCCCAACCAATCCCTCATAGAGGAGCATGTATCATGTAACACAAAGAAGATGTTATGGAGTATTTTCTATAAATAATTTTTTTCTTCAGTATCTTCCGTTGCACACAATCGTCAGTTTAAACGAACCATAACATGCCCTCAGTATAAAATTATAGTTATAGCCTTGCTGTTAGGTTAGCGGGAATAAGTATAACTACAATATGAAAATTCGTGGTGAATTATTTGGCTATATAAATTATATATTTTTATTTTTGATTTAATTATAATTAATAATAATATAAATGAGGTATATATGTTATATAAAAATTTTCTATTCAAAAAATTCATATTTTAATTCTAAGGTGTGATTAAACCCAATTTGTTGTATAAAAACCTATATTTTATAAAATGGAAATATTATGTCGTTGAATGGTAATACTCCATTAAATTATTATTTTCAAACCATAAAAATTTTTATATGATAAGAAAATAGCTTGCTTTAATTTAATATTTAAAATTTACTTTGTATTAATTTATTATATTTTCTGTTAACATTGATGTTTTGATTAATTGTAAAAATAAACAAAATTATAGGTGAAAAAAACATTTTTCATATAAATAATTTATATGGACATATTATAGTATTGAAGGGATTAAAATAATAAATATAATATATTTTTATCATTCATTATAAATTATTTCATTATCAGAAATTATAAATTGAATTCATATGTAAAAAACATTTCAATCTTTTACAATGTTTTAACTTTGAAAAACATGTTATCTTGTTCTGACAAGAGGTTTGATTTTAAATAAATTTCCTACTATTCTAGGTTTTGAATTTAGAAAAATGGATTCCTTGTTTGGAATCATGATATCCAATTTTATTAAATGGGTGCTTTTTATTTTTGGTCATTTTAAATATAACTTCAGTAATTATTTTTATTTACCATGTATAAAGTGTAAATGTAGTAAATAAATTATAACTAATAATTTATAATAATATGAGACTACCAAAATACATGTCCTATTACTATTGGATGGTATATGTACATCCATGATAATCCTTGGGTCGATTTTCGGACCCCATGGAGCCACATGGGTTTGATAATGACATGTTATTACAATTAATTTAATGTAAAGAGAAATATAACAAAAACATGTATATTTTACGAAAACATTATTAATTTTTTTGTTATATAATATATCTCATAGAATATAAATTTTCATTATAAAGATAAAAATATTTCATACATCAGGGTATTTTATATATAATTTTACACATTAAATAAATTAATGTTTTATGACACAATGATGATGAAGTGATTACCTTATTAATGAATGATTCAAATAAATGATATTATAAATATTAAAAGAAATGTAATTGAAATCTTTTGATGCCATAAAAAAGTTTTATGGATGATTATGTCATGTTATATTTTATTGAATTTATTTTTTCAAATTAATAATATGGTTATGACTTCATCAAAAATTAATTATTAAATAGTGTCAAAATTGAAAAAAATGATTTCTATAAACAAAGACTATTTTATTAAATAATATAATAGTCCTAATAATCTATGGTTGAGATAACTGAGTTTTATAATGTTTAAAATTTTAATAAAGTTACACTTTTTATTCTCTTCTAATTTTTTAGTTACTATAGTAACAATATGGTATGTAAATACAAGAAGTCATGGTAAGAGTTAATGTTTTTAACTAAGGGATAAAGCTAAAAAATAAGGGTATATTTGATGTCTAAACTTATCTAAATTGTATTGGATGAAAGGATTTAGACCCATAATCTTCTTATCATTGAAATGTATCACTTTTTAAATATTATAATTCTAAAATAATTTTATAATAAATCAACATTTCAAAAAAATCATAAAGTGCCTCTCCACCCTATTATAAAAGTCCACCACCACTACCCACATACTCACACCTATAAAGATCGTTTTCTCGTCCAAAATCTACTAATAAAAGCCCCCCAAATCCCTCCCATACTCCTAGATTCCATACATTGGTCTTAAAACCATTTTATTGAGACCTGTTTTGCCACTCAAAGTGACATACTCGAAAAAGAGGTAATTGTTTTACCACGTCTGTCATTTATTTATTCATATACTTCCTATTAATATGTTATTTCAATTGTATAGTAAAAAATCCAGCATCATGTACATGATTAGATGTTATTAAATTTATGTGACAACATTATACTTCTTTTTATCCATCCTATGAATAACAATATCACCATGGATTCCTACGTACGACTTACTATCGCCACATCATGGTGTATTTTTTATTCAACCAATACATTATTTATATGGGTATAATGATGAGTATAATGGAATAAAATAATGAGTATAACATAATAATTGTTGTTTTTAATTAATATATAATCCTATTTTATATCATATAACAAATAAATGAATGATATCGTCGCTTGTGCGTACATACGTCTCAACATCTCCATGATGTGATGTTATTCATTATACACGATTGTTATTAAACCATGATTATATAAATGAGTGGATTGAATAAATATGATATATATTTTAGTAATATTATTATGTAAATAGTATAATAATAACATAAGAAGTAGAACATGAACATATCTGAAAAAACATACATAAGAACATAAAGTAGTTAATATCTGAATAATGAGTCACAATGAAATGTTACTATCAAATTGATAATAATATATTCTTATATGATATAAGAAAAACAATTATGATTATTTAAAATTTCAATAACATTATATAAATCATTATATAGGAGGTTTGGATATATAAGAAGCAACTCAGACCAAAGGTAAGGGATATTTTTATAATCTCATTATTATCTGAGATTGTTTATACATATGTATTTACTAGGGTATATTTATCATCCATCTCCATGTTTCCTAGAAATATAAAATTATTTCTATTAATTTAATATTTTATAAATTGAAATTCACCCATTGGTGAATTTTTATTATATTTTATGGAAGTAATCATTCTTTCGTTTTCTATAAGAGTTACTTTTTGAGATTTTCGGGAAAAGATTGAGGATAATGGTTTTTAACTTACACGAAATTAACAGATTTTTATGTACTCATAACGTCATATTCAAATTAATATTACCTTACATGATTTAAATTTTATTTTCAAATAAATTATTTTCATTTAAAATTTCCTAAAATTTTGAGAAAACAAAACAATTTTGTAGAATAATGGATTTTTTCCTCAAGAATTATGTTCAAGTGTTTTTTTCAGAATTATTTTTCATCTAGGTTGAATCTCCTTACAAATGGTTATGTTTATATAACTATTATTAATATGATTTGATTCTGTTAATGATGGAATGATATTTTATATGGAATCTGTTATGATGGAATGATGTTTAAGAAACCCAGTTTATTTATGGGATCATGATTTGATGAATGACATATGTTTTTATGGAACATGTAAAAATGATTTATTTATGTGATTGGTGAGACATGTATCTCCCCCAATGAATTAGGTAATTATTTAAATCTCATGATATTTACCTGAATGGAGTGGAATGTAAATCTCGTTTAGTAATACAGGGATGGAATGACAAGCAATCTAGGTTCAGTTATTAAATTGTTTGGCTATGATGGGCGTGGATTTGATCCTTTGATAATATGGAAATGAATTTAAATGATTATGTGTATTCCAAAAGATGTCATCTACAATTTTTTTACTTTTGGGATTATATCCATTAATTATTGTGAACTTTTATCCGATTATATGATATCTCGATCTTTCATACGCAGGATATGACCTACAAATGTTATGTTCTTATGTCTTATAATTGAGATATGATTGATATTATCCCTTGTTTACCCATACTGTGCATTTGAGATCCCCATTTCATATTATTATTTTACTCTGGCCATGATGAAAAGTAATATGTTAGATATTCCAAAAAGTAATCTTATTGTGAATTAATAAACAAGACACAATGTATTTTTTTAGAAACTAGTTATTTATGTTCCCAAATTCATAATGACATGACACATATACATTCCTATCATGGATTTATTATATGGATTAATGAAAATAATTCAATTTTGAAGTAATATAAATATATGTAAAGTATGGATCGTTATAGTTGGTTTCAGAGGAATGAAATGGGCATCCTTTAGAAACATAGATGAGAATTCCTTAAAAAGAATTGTAATGATATGACTATGTATAAAATACAATCCTACTGTTATATAAATGACCATGAATAACCTATCATAAAAACTAGAGTGTACCAAATTATAATTTTATTCTAGATAATATGGTTTTTTGGTTATGATTAGTGTTTCTCAAACATTGCTTGTTTGTATTAGTCAATGAATGTTACTCAAAGGAACTCCTTTAATGCTGAATGCAATGGGAAACAAAATGATTGTCCCAATGGGAAAAAATGTTATGGGAGATAGAATAAAAAATATGGTATCCAGGATCACACAAATTTCTTAGGATGTGAATCATGCAGGACATCCAAATAATAAAAATAAGAAGAATTATTTTGTTGAGTCCTTCATGAGGCATCATAAAAATTCATTTAGTGGGTCTTCTAATCCAATACTGGATGAACAATGGATCAGTACCACTAAAAAGATATTTTTCAGTTCTACAATGTTACGACCATTATAAAGTATTTCTATGTAGAATATCATTTGGAAGATGAAGCTAATCAATGGTGTAATATTATCAAGAATATGAGACCCATAGAAAAAATTGAGTCCATTGAATGAGACACGTTTAGGAACTTATTTTTCAATCAGTACAATATTCATATTCTTTGAAAAAATATGGATAAGGAGTTCTATGAACATATGAAAAATGATGATGAATCAGTTGGTACATACAATGTAATTTTGTCAAGACATGAAAGGTAATCATATGGAATTATTATCCGACATGATAGTTAATTTGATATATTTAGTGGATTAAAATTATCCATATGGAGCTTAAATATATGAGAGGAAATCTTTTGATGTTCTCTCAATGTTGAGATGATATTAGAGTAACCTATCTGTCATGTTGTCTGATAAGAATAGGAAAATGAAATTAAAAGGGAAATCAAAAGACTACACAGAATAGAAGATGAGTTCCCCTTTTTCTCAATGTCTGGAAATAAACATTATGGAATATGTCATAAAGGGAGTATTATATTTTTTATGTGTGGAAGAGAATGTCATTAGGGAGTTGAATGCTGATGTGATGGGAAAATATGTCTTTATGAACGGAACAAAGAAAATGATACATAGAATAATCCTCCTAC
Source organism: Viscum album (assembly GCA_963277665.1). Taxonomy (NCBI): domain Eukaryota; kingdom Viridiplantae; phylum Streptophyta; class Magnoliopsida; order Santalales; family Viscaceae; genus Viscum; species Viscum album. The sequence continues at coordinate 280,403,344 of OY728136.1, read as the reverse complement.
ACAACAATGCTACAAGTGAAAGGGAATGTGTTATTATGCAAATAAATTTCCATAATCCAGGGGTTATTGATGATGATCGACATCAATAAACTATTAAGACTGAAGACAAAAGAATGTCACATGAAATCATTGTCGGTGATGTGCAGTATGATAATGATGTGGTGAATGGTACAATTAACATCCAATCTAAAGTAGTAAATGGTTTATTTTATTGGATCCACCAAATATTTTATTTCTGAAGAATTTTATAAGGGTATCAATGTATTACCTCAAAAATTAGATTTTGAGTTAGTTGTGATGACTATTTATGGAAGAACAGTCTCTTCAAATGTTTATTATTATTCCTCAATTGAAGTTTGTGGGAAGGTGAATATTACAAATCTTTTGATCATTCATTTAGTGGAATATGATGTGATTCTTGTCATGGATTGGATATCTATATATGTAGATCATATCAATTTATATGTAAGAGAAGTCAAATTTTATATTCAAGATCAATCTATGATCACATATCAATGCAAGGATGAATATATCCTCCTAATATAAATTTCTTCCATCATATGGGTTTTGAGTACTATAGGAATTCTATTTATCACAAATTTTTGGGGAAGAAATATTGATTAAGAATACTCCTATTGTACGTGAGTGTGATGATGTATTTCCGGAGGAATTTCCAGGTATTCCATCAAATCAAGAAGTTGAGATTTCAATTGAACTCTTACTGGGTGCTCTGCCTATTTAAAAACAACATTATAGAATGGCCCCAATTGAGTTGCATGAATTAAAATTACTCCTAGATAATCATGAAAAGGGATTAATATGCCCTAGTGTGTCACTTTTTGGAGCTCAATTTCTATTTTGTTAAGAAGATAGATGGATCAAAAAGACACTACATTAATTTTCGAGAACATAAAAAGATCACTATAAAGAAAAAATATCCCCTTACTCGAATTCATGAATTATTCGACCAACTACATGGAGCTCAATACTTTTCTAATATTGATCATAATATAGGATATGGTTAATTAAGGGTAAAAAGGATGGTAAACCATAGATGGATTTCTGTAAAAGATATAGAATCACTGAATTTATAGTGTTTCCAATTGGTCTTTCTAATTCCCCCTCTATCTTCCAGAATCTAATGAAACTTGTATTTAGAGATTGTAGTGATCATTTTTTGGAAGTGTTTGTAGGAAACATTTTTATTTATTATGAGAGGAAGAATGAACATAAAGACTACTTGAGAATTTTACTAATGACCCTAATTAAAGAGATACTTTTTGTAAACTTTTCCAAGTGTGAATTTTGGATTCAGAAAGTTTCATTTTTTGGAAATATAATCTCAAGAGATTGAAAATCTATGGATCCATCAAGGATAGATGTTGTTGAATGTTGGTTGGGACCAAAATCGGTAACTGAGATATGATGTTTTCTTGGTTTAGCTAGAAATTATCAATGTTTTGTGAATGATTTCTCATTATTATTAATTAACTCACCATGTTGACTCAAAAAAGAGTTCAGTTAATGTAGATAGAAGAATGTGAAGATAATTTCAATGATCTAAAAAAAAGGTTAACCAGTGTACCTGTGCTCACACAGTCTTATAGTGGAGAATGATTTTTGATCTATAGTGATGCATCATAGAAGGGGTTGCAATATGTTCTCATGAAAAATAATATGATGATAGCTATTGTTGTAACGCCCCGACCCCAGTTACCCAGAGTCAGTGCATTATTACATAAAATTGGCATGATCACAAGAACGATCAAGTCTCGAAATATCGATTAGTTTAGTATCCTTGGAAACACTAGATACAGTCATGAAGTGTACATTACATCATAAGGTGAAAAACTACTACAACAACATATTGTCTCCATAGTCCACACTATTATCCCCTCATAATATCCCTGCAGGTCATTCATTTTTTACTTCTTCACCTCCTGGGAAAAATAAAACATAAAAACGGGGTGAGCTCAAATGCCCAGTAAGGATAACAATATAGCAGAAACTTTAATAAATAAGAATAAACATTTAAGGAAATGTATAACTAAAACAAAAGCCTTTTAAACATGAACTTCAACATAGTATGGAAAAAATAAAATGAAATAATTCCATTTACTTATTCACATGGATATTCTACTAATCGAATAATCACATGCAATATCAATAACCACTTTCATAATGATGGAATGCATAATGACAGACTATCATAACCACATAGCCAAGGCCTCGTGGAAAGACTACAAATAAGATTTTGCCAAGGCCTTGTGCCAAGACACTAGTTTCTCTTATGTGACCTACTGATGCGTCGAGAGGCTATAGCGGGCTCCACCCGTCACTTACTAAGTCTAATGCATTTCCCATATGAAAAGTTTGAAACATAACATAAACATTCGTATTAAAACTAGCATACAAAATGTCAATACTTTATCCATAAACCATGAATGGTATAAAAATAGCACATCCACAGTCAAACATAACGCATTCGATACAATATGGAAGATTGTATTGTATCAGATTAATCTCAATCGAGAATGATGAAGGATATTGACATAGATGAAAATAATAATCAGAACTATTGATAGAAATATCCCTCTTTTTCTTGAAAACATTTAAAAGTCACACTATCTGTCAAGAATCCATTTAAAATATATTTTTGAATCAAAGTGTCCCATACCACTTTGAAACTTGTAAAAGGAATTTTTATTCTAAAACTTGAATTTCCATATAAAAAAATCCTTAAAAACATTTTTAAAACATGGACATTAATGAGAAAGATTTAGAATAATCAATCTTTAAAACATTTTAAAATGTCATTTTAGTTAGAGTTCCTAACCAAAAGAGAGACACTTGAATAAAAATAATTGAGGAAATAAAAACTTTGTAATATCATGAGAATAAAGGGATTCATGATATATTATGTTAAAGTACATTATATACACCATATAAAAGTGATTTGGTGTATAACAATAAAGGAGTCTCAATGAAATGCAAATTGAGATGAAATTTATTATAAAGACCATATCCTTAGGTTAAGGATAAATCAAAGACATAATTATGTGTGAAAAATATAAATACACTCAATATGATAGGATATTTAGTGTAATTCAATCAGAGGGCATTCACACATATTCATGTAAAAACAACACCAATGAATTGGATATTTAACTCAACAAATAGAGATTGATTTAAAAATCACTCTTATCAAGTTCATACCGATCACTTGAGAATTTATAAATGGAGTGATTATGTGTATCAAAATTATATCCACAGAAAGGGTAGTGGAAATTTGGACATAAGCAAATGAATAGTGATTCCACACATAATCATGGAGTAAAATAATCAATGAAGTATGCGTAAAGCCGAATGAGTGGAAATTGAAATTTCAAATTCCCTTATCGATTTGGTAACTTATGAAACATGAATAAATGAAAGAAGGATGATAAAATGATGATGTAAATACCCATAAATTTTAAGTATATTACACAATGAATACAATCATTGGCAGTACACACACCACATGCAATAAATAAGTGGTGAACAATGGAAATCTCACGGAATTAAAAGTGAGATAAGAAACCCTTTACTTTGTACTTTTTCCTTAGTAAACGGTAGGTTAACCTCCTGTATAATGGTGAAATAATTGTTATTGAATTATACAAGAATCATTTACATTAATATGATATCATATATGATATTTTAGCATTGATTTGTTAATAATATCTTAGTATTATCGTTGTTTCGGGTGTTAACTTACTCATTTTATTTTATATGATTTGTTACGTAAGCCATTTTTTTCATGGATAGGTTGTATATTATTCATATCCAGATTGATATCAAGTCCTTAAACAGTATTTTTAAATAATCAAATGATAATTATACTTGAATGGATACGATGGAGAATGAATCCCATCGTGTTCGTGGAGACGGTAGTCCGTACATACGCACGAGCGACAATATCATTCTTTTGATGTTAAAATAATATATAATTGGATGGTATACCATATATATAGAATAATTATCATGTTATATTTATTATTTACATGAATAACACATCATTATTAAACCCATCAAAATAATAATTTATTGAATGACAATTAACCACGACGTGGAGACGGTAAGCCGTACGTACGCACGTATGGTGACATGTTATTCAAAGGATGGATAGAATACTGAATATGGTTGTACCATATTTATAATAAAATAACAGTATATATAAGATACTAGAATTATTATTTTAGAATGGTAATAACACAGAAGAAAGAAGTGGAAGAAGAAAGGTACTTGAAAAAGGGTGGTGAAAACATTAACTCTTCTTCGGGTTCTTCCTTTTGATTTGATCAAAAGGGCTCCTTAGGTTGGCTTTCTGACTAAAGTAAGGCCACTAGGATGAATTGAGAAAAGATGAGAGAGTATTTGGGCAGAGGTTGGCCGATCCAAAAGGCTTTGAAGGTGTGAATTAATGAGAAGGGGGAGTGCCCTTTTATAAGAGGGGTGAGGGGAACCTTTGGAAAAGCTAGAAATATTATTTTATAATAAATTCATATTCGGTTTCTAATGGCTACAAAGTGTATTATTTAAAGTTTAAGGTCGGTATGGGTCTAAAACCACTCAACCAATATAATTTATACAGGTTTGTGTTACTATATTAACCTTATCATTAAGTATTAACTCTTAGTTAATTAGTTTCACTTTTACAATGTCTCTTTCTATTTTTATATTATATGGTTAATAAACATACTATATACATCGAAGAGACACGCAAGTGGTCCATTAATGGTACACCTATCATGATATAAGTCTCTTGGCAGAACCTTAGATTTTAAGGAATTTAAAATCAATTAATAATATAATATTTGTTTTAAAAACTCTTTTATGTCAATTTTGACACTATTCAATAATTGATTTTTGTAAAAATCATAACATAATGATCACTTCAAAAAAAGTTAATTAAAGAATTTATAACATGTCATATTGACCTATAAAATTATTGTAATTCATTAAAAGTCTCAAATCATATTTATTTGGGTATCTACAATATACATCATTTAAATTTTTCACTATTATGGTAATTACTACATCATTATTGTGTCATAAATAAATTAAATTATTTAATGTATAAAAATTATAAATAAAATACCATTGTGTAGTAAATAATTTTATCTTGCTAATTAATATTTCTATTCGAAAATCCAACATGTATAACCCTATGAAAAAATTGTTTTTATAAAAGATATATGTTTGTGTCATTTTGGTATTCATTTTAACTTAATTAAAATAAAGTGTCTCTATCACTTACAAGTGGCACCATGGTGTCCCAAAATCGACTAAAAGATGACCATGGTCGAACACGTATCAACCAATAAGGTTAGGACACGTTTTAGGGTAATTTGTGATTATTATAATATTATTCTTTAACCTTTATTTACCAGATTTACCCTTTAACCATGGTAAATAAAATATTTACCGAAGTAATTATTCAAAATGTCTAAAAATAAAATTTACCTATTTAAAAAATATGAACATCCTTATTCCAAATATGGAATCCATTTTTCCAAATTCAAAACACAGAAGTGGCAGAAATTAATTTAAAATTAATATCTACTATCAAAACAAAAAGCGTGTTTTTAAGAGATAATAAATATCAAAAGATTGGCACTTGTTTATGTCTGGTTTAACTGTGAAATTATGTTAAATGACAAAAATTGAATTAAATGGTAAAAATCTATTCTAAATATACTTTAAAACCACTCAAATTCATAATTTATCAATATTAATTATTTCGATTAAAAAAGTTGTTTTTAATTAAAATTTAGTAATTTTCATTATTCATCAAAATATGAAAGTTATCCAAAAAGTACCAAAATTTCACCCTAGCCTAATTTCGATATTCCAAATCCAAAAATGAAGTCTATTTTGAGAGATTGAATTTATAATATTTCAAAAATTAGGTATTAATATTCATAACGGCTAGTTTGATTGGTTGTGGTGTGTTAGAATCTCAAAGTTGCGTACAATGCACGCCATTTCATTATTCAAAGGGAAACGTACCGTGGAATATTGGGGTGTTACATTCTCCACTCCTTAAATAAATTGCGTCTTCACAATTTTTTTAAAATTGGGATTGATAATATAATGGAATGTCCCACATCGGAAAAAGAGTTAATAAAATTATCACTTTAAAAGAAATGAAGAGAGGTATAAAGGCCACCCATGATAACCCATACTAGGATTCCATATAAGAAAAAATGGATATGGATGATAAAATATGTGTTCAGTTCTGATAGAGAGGGATAGAAAAAATGCTCAGGAGAAAGTTAACAATAAAAAAATCACAAACTTGTGTTGGGAAAAACAGTCCTTAGTATCCCAGAAGGAAAAGTAAATAGGCAAAAAAAATTTGTTTTAAGTTACAATACATAAGGACAAGGAATTCAATTATGATATTTACTAAGAACATAAAGACATATAATTACTTTTTAAGTAGAGTTTCATTCTTTAATAACTTTTTACCACTAACTCATTTTTTTTGAAAAATGAGTATTCAAGAAGACTTGGTCACAATGGAAGAGATAGAATAAACATCTATAGAAATAAATGATCCACATAGGATAAACTATATATTTACCTTGTCTTTAGAGATTAATAAAAACCAAAAATGGTTAGTATAATATCTGATGATCCCCTAAATGGATATTCCATTAGAGAAAACAAAACTAATATTAATTTCTAAAATTAAACCATCAATAACCCAAAGTTAAATAAATACCATTCAATAATCAATTGTCCTTAAAATACTTAAATATAATCTAAACTAATTTTGAAACCCAAAACTTATAAGAATGTAGTCTTCCATGTTAAATTGTATCTCCAAATGACATTAATTACTCTTAAAGTCACATACTTAAAAGTAATTAACCTAATCATTTCCATAAATAACCAAAATCACTATAAATCCACAATAAAAACATAGATAAAAATCCACCATTACTCCTCAAATGAGATCCCATAATATTCTATTTTCCTTGGGTATATAGTGTTCACAACAAAGCGAACATCTTCTAAAATAACATTTATCACTTAATCACCAAATCATTTTCCTATACTAAGGGTATTCATTTGATAAGACACAAGATCCCAAATCAAATTATTATTGATCAATAAAATCATTTAACTAAAAATAATAGTCACACTAACCAAGGACTTCACGTAGTCCAGTGGTACGTGATAAATCCCAATCGCACATTGGTTGTGGGTTCGATTCCCACAACATTGTCCGACGCGACGGGTTGTCACATGGTCTGCTTTTTGTCCTTTTTCAAAAACTATATTTTATAACATTACCAAAATGATATAAATTCCACAAAATAACCATAACATAATTTAACCAAAAATCTTATCTCATACCTTGAATTTTCATCCCAAATTATAATAACTTATAATTTCCTCAAACCCAACGATCATATAAAACCAAATAATTATTTATAACTATATCCACCAGACAAAAGATAATTCTTCTTCAAATATCATTCTCACATGGAAATATGCAGGGTTAAAAATACAAGAGAAAATTATTCCAAAGCAAACCCATCAACAAGGAGCAATAATACTTTTTAAACATTTCTCCAACCATTTATTTCCACATAACATCTTCTTTGACCAAGAAAATATCCTGTAGAATAGGGAATTCACTCAGGTAATGGCCAGGTCCCCTATATTTACGGAAAATGACTGTAAATGGATTCTTGGGAATATTTTTATCTTCTTCTATAGTACTCTTCATTTTTATTCGATGATTCTTCACTTTATGTACTTCCTTCCCCCACGTAAAGCATTTCTTTGTCCCATTGAGACACTTTCCTGGGTGTCTCCTTCCACATTTCTTGCATGATGGAAATTGAGGATTTCTTTCTCCATGGTCTCCACTATTGGAGCTCTTATCATTCGTCACCTTTCTCTTCGTTGTTGAGTCTGGGAATTGGTTAATATATATATTGTTGATCATATTTTTGGAAAATTGATTTGGCATAAAGACGATATCTTTTACGCCTCTCAACATTCCATTTTTTCTCATCTTATATATAATACTTCAAATCGGTTTGTAAAGAAAATGTAAATTATCCTAAGCATATCCCCCGGGAGTGTCGTCGCCAAGGGTGCAGCAAGGCCCGTTGTCGTGCACCAGTTCATGTTCGAGTCTAGCTCAAAGCGGTGTTTTTGAGTTTTACCCCTAGGTACATCTGTGCCTGAGCCGCCTCTACCTGCTCGTATCCAGACAGGGATGTATTTCTCAGAAAACTCACAAAATCTCTATAATACCAAAATTTTAGGAAGTTATTCTATACTAATCCTCAAAGTTCATCTTAGGTCTACGTGCTCTAATCAAGGTTTATCTAAATCTTACTTCCAAGGTTTGTACTGAACTTCCTATGATACCAACTGTAATGCCCCGACCCCAGTTACCGAGAGTCGGTGCATTATTACATAAAAATGGCATGATCACAGGAAAGATCAAGTCTCAAAAGACCAATTAGTTTAGTAGCCTTGGAAACACTAGATACATTCAAGAAGTGTACATTATATCATAAGGTGAAAAACTACTACAACAACATATTGTCTCCATAGTCCACACAATTATCCCGTCATAATATCCCTGCAGGTCATTCATAATTTACTTCTTCACATCCTGTGAAAAATAAAACATAGAAAAGGGGTGAGCTCAAATGCCCAGTAAGGGTAACAATATATCAGAATCTTTAATAAATAAGAATAAACATTTAAGGCGTTGTATAACTAAAACAAAAGCCTTTTAAACTTGAACTTCAACATAGTATGGAAAAAATAAAATGAAATAATTACATTTAAATATTCACATGGATATTCTACTAATCAAATAATCACATGAAATATCAATAACCACTTTCATAATGATGGAATGCATAATGCCAGACTATCATAACCACAAATCCAAGGCCTCGTGGCAAGACTACAAATATGATTTTCCCAAGGCCTTGTGCCAAGACACTAGTCTGTCTCATGAGTCCTACTGATGCATCAAGGAGCTATAGCGGGATCCACCAGTCACTTACTAAGTCCAATTCATTCCTCATATGAAAAGATTGAAACATAACATAAACATTCGTATTAAAACTAGCATACGAAATGTCAATACTTCTTCCACAAATCATGAATGGTATAAAAATAGAACATCCAGAGTGAAACATAACTCATTCGATACAATATGGAAGATTGTATTATATCAGATTAACCTCAATCTATAATGATGAAGGATATTGACATAGATGAAAATAATCATCAGAACTATTGATAATAATATCCCTCTTTTTCTTGAAAACATTTAAAAGTCACACTATCTGTCAAGAATCCATTTAAAATATATTTTTGAATCAAAGTGTCCCATACCACTTTGAAACTTGTAAAATTAATTGTGATTTTAAAACTTTAATTTCCATATAAAAAAAATCCTTAAAACCATTTTTAAATCATGGACTTTAATGAGAAATATTTAGAATAATAAATCCTTAAAACATTTTAAAATATCATTTTAGTTAGAGTTCCTAACCAAAAGAGACACACTTGAATAAAAATAATTGAGGAAATAAAAACATTGTAATATCATTAGAATTATGGGATTCATGATATATTATTTCAAAGTACATTATATACACCATATAAAAGTGATTTGGTGTATAACAATAAAAGAGTCTCAATGGAATGTAAATTGAGATGAAATTTCTTATAAAGACTATATCCTTAGGTTAAGGATAATGAAAAGACATAATTATGTGTGAAAAATATAAATACACTCAATATGATTGGATATTTAGTATAATTAAATCATAGGACATTCACACATATTCATGTAAAAACAACACTAATGAATTGGATATTTAACTCAACAAATAGAGATTGAGTTAAAAATCACTCTTATCATGTTCATACCTATCACTTGAGAATTTATCAATGGAGTGATTATTTGTATCAAAATTATATCCACATAAAGGGTAGTGGAACTTTGGACATAAGCAAATGAATAGTGATTCCACACATAATTTTGGAGTGAAATAATCAATGAGGTATGCGTAAAGCAGAATGACTGGAAATTAAAATTTCAAATTCCCATTATCGATTTGGTAACATATGAAACATGCACCCATGAAAGAAGGAGCGTACAATGATTATGTAAATACCCATAAATTTTAAGTATTTTACAAAATAAATACAATCATGGGCAGTACACACACCACATGCAATAAATAAGTGGTGAACAATGGAAATCTCACTGAATTAAAAGTGAGATAAGAAACCCCTTACTTTGTACTATTTACATGGTTGACGGTAGTTTAACCTCCTGTATAATGGTGAAATAATTGTTATTAAATTATAAAAGAATCATTTTCATTAATATGATATCATATATGATCTTTTAAAATTGATTTTTTAATAATATCTTAGTATTATCGTTGTTTCGGGTGTTAACTAACTCATTTTATTTTATATGATTTGTTATGTAAGCCATGTTTTTAATGTATAGGTTGTATCTTATTCATATCCATAATGATATCAAGTCCTTAAACATTATTTTTAAATAATAAAATGATAATTATACTTGAATGGATACGATGGAGAATGAATCTCATCGCGTTCGTGGAGACGATAGTCCGTACGTACGCACGAGCGACAATATCATTCTTTTGATGTTAAAATAATATATAATTGGATGGTATACCATATATATAGAATAATTATCATGTTATATTTATTATTTACATGAATTACAAATCATTATTATACCCATAAAAATAATAATTTATTGAATGACAATTACACGACGACGTGGAGATGGTAAGTCATACGTACGCACGTATGGTGGCATGTTTTTCAAAGGATGGATAGAATATTGAATATGGTTGTACCATATTTATAATAACATAACAGTATATATAAGATACTGGAATTATTATTTTATAATGGTAATAAAAAATAAGGAAGAAGTGGAAGAAGAAAGGAACTTGAAAAAGGGTGGTGAAAACATTACTTCTTCTTCGGGTTCTTCCTTTTGATTTGATCAAAAGGGCTCCTTAGGATGGATTGATGACTAAAGTAAGGACACTATAATGAAGTGAAGGAAGTTGGTAGAGTATTGGGGTAGGGTTTGGCCGAACCAAAAGGCTTTGAAGGTGTGAATTAATGAGAAGGGGGAGTGCCGTTTTATAAGAGGGGTGAGGGGCACCTTTGGAAAATCTTGAAATATTATTTTATAATAAATTTATATTCGGTGTCTAATGGCTCAAAAGTGGATTACATAAAGGTTAAGGTGGTTATGGGTCGAAAACCACTCACCCAATAGAATTTATACAGGTTTGGGTTACTATATTAACCTTATCATTAAGTATTAACTCTTAGTTAATTAGTTTTACTTTTACAATGTCTCTTTGTATTTTTATATTATATTGTTAATAAACATACTATATACATCCAAAAGACCCCCAAGTAGTCCATTAATGATACACCTATCATGATATAAGCCTCTTGGCCGAACCCTAGATTTTTTTGAAATTTAATATCAATTAATAATATAATATTTGTGTTAAAAACTCTTTTATGTCAATTTTGACACTATTTAATAATTTATTTTTGTAAAAATCATAACAGAATTATTACTTGAAACAATGTTAATTAAATAATTCCTAACATGTCATATTAACCTATAAAATTTGTTTTGTTCATAAAAAGTCTCAAATTATATTTATTTGGGTATCTACAATATCAATCATTTTAATTTTTCACTATTATCGTAATTACTGCATCATTATTGTGTCATAAATAAATTACATTATTTAATGTCTAAAAATTATAAATAAAATACCATTATGTATCAAATCTTTCTAGCTTTCAAATGAATATTTATAGTCTAAACTACAACATATATAACCCTATGTAAAAGTTTTTTTTTCTAAAAGATATATGTTGTGTCATTTTGGTATTCATTTTAACTTAATTAAAATAAAGTGTCCCTATCATTTACAAGTGGCACCATGGGGTCCCAAAATCGACCCAAAGATGCGCATGGTCGGACATGTATCAACAAATAAGGTTAGGACACGTTTTAGGGTAATTTGTTACTATAATAATATTATTTTTTAACCTTTATTTACCGGATTTACCCTTTAACCATGGTAAATAAAATATTTACCGAAGTAATTATTCAAAATGTCTAAAAATAAAAGTTACGTATTTACACAATTTGAACATCCTGATTCCAAATATGGAATGCATTTTTCAAAATTTCAAACACAGAAGTGGCGGGGATTAATTTAATATTAATTCTTACTGTCAAAACAAAAAACTTGTTTTTAAGAGATAATAAATATCAATAGATTTTAACTTGTTTATGTCTGGTTTATTTGTGAAATTATGTCCACTGAAAAAATTGAATAAAATGGTAAAAATATATTCTAAATATACTTTAAAACCACTCAAAATTAATAATTTATCAATATTAATTATTTCGATTAAAAAAGTTGTTTTTAATTAAAATTTTGTAATTTTCACTATTAATCAAAATATGAAAGTTATCCGTAAATTACTAAAATTTTACCCTAGGCTAATTTCGATATTACGAATCCAAAAATTAAGACTAATTTGAGAGATAGAATTTATAAAATTTCAAAAAGTAGGTATTACTATTCATAACGGCTAGTTTGATTGGTTGTGGTGTGTTAGAATCTCAAAGTTGCGTACAATGCACGCCATTACATTATACAAAGGGAAACGTACCATGGAATATTGGGGTGTTACAATTGTCTCACGACAGTTGAGAATCTATAAAGGAATTACCCAACTCATGATTTGGAGTTAGCTACAGTAATCATTGCATTAATGATATGGAGTCATTATCTTTATGGTTGAAGGTGTGATATTTATAAAGATCATAAATCTCTAATGTATATTTTTACTCAAAAGGTGATGAATATGATCCAAATAAGTTGGTTGGAGTTGATTAATGATTTGGATATCACAATATATTACCACCATTTGAAAGTGAACATGGTGGATGATTCTTTGAGTCGACAAGACCCGGCTAGCCTATCCCTGATGGGGAACACAAAAGATCCTATATTTATGTATTGGAATAGGATGGTTCATGGAATTTTAATGGAAGGGAGGAATTTTATCTATATCAAATGAATTTTCAACCATCAATAGAAGGAAATATTACGGGGATGAAGAAGAAAGATGTAGAGATTAAAAATAAGCTATGAAATTTTCCAAAATTAAACCTTGGTTATGATGAAATAATAAGGTTCAAGAACAGGGATTGAATTCCTCACATTCCAGAATTAAAGAATGAATAATTGAATGAGGCTCATAGTTCTTAATTATCTATTCAACCTGGAGGAAAAAATATGTACATGGACCACAAAAAGTATTTCTCATGGGATAACATTAAATGAAATATTAGCGAATACGACTCTCGTTGTTTGGGTTGTCAGCAAGTTAAGGATGAGAGACAAAATTCTAATGTTATGTTACAACCATTATCTATCATTAAATGGGAATGGAAAAACATCACTATAGAAATTTTAGTTGAGCCTCCAAAAACATCCATAGAAAATAATTCTATCTAGGATAAAATTGGTCACCATATGAACTCATCACTCTTCATTGCTATTTGGGAGGATTTCACTCTTGATTCACATTCCAGGTAATATGTAAAAGAAGTGGTACAATTTCATGGAGTAAAAATTTCCATTATATTTGATTGGGATATGAGGTTTAACTATATGTTCTATTGAATTCTTTTGTAGGTTCTTGATATAGAGTTATATTTCAGCACTGCTTATCATCCTCAAACAAATAGTCAGTCTGAGAGGAAAATTCAAACTCTGGAAAGCATATTGGGGGCTTTATCTAGGGTTTTAAAAGGTGGTTTGGATCAACTTCTACCATTCGTTTATTTTTCATACAATCATATCTTTCACACAAGTATTTATATCGAACCTTATGAAGAACTATAGGGAATACAGTAAAAAACTCCAACTTGTAGGGATGATGTTTGGGAAAGAGAGCTATTAGGACCTGATCTTGTTGATGGAAAAATTGGTTAAATAAATCAAACAACACATAATATTATATCAGGGTCAAAAAACAATTATTCTAACAACCAAAGAAAAGACCTATAGTTTGAAGTGTGTGATATGGTTTTTCTACAAATATCTCCCTATCAGAGAGTAAAGAAATCCGAAAAGAAGGGAAAGTTAACCATTATGTATATCAGTCGTTTTGAAATTATGGATCATGTAGGTAAGGTAGATTTTCATTTGGAACGTCATCCAAATATCTATCAAGATCATTATTGTTTCTATGTATCTCTGTAGATAAAATACATACTAGATCATTTATATGCAATAAACTGATATGTTATATTGTTGGACCAAGATGATTCCCAAGAATAAAAATCGATAGAGATTCCGGATTGAAGTGAAAGATTTCAACTAAACAAGAAAACTCTATTGATTAATTTTTTATAGTGGAACCACCAATTTGATTAAGCTACATGATAACTGGAGGATATGATAATGGAGAGGTATTCTCATCTGTTTGTTTCCAAGTGATGAATTTTGAGGGTGAAATTCAGTTTAAGAGGGTATAATGTAAACCCAAAATGTATTTACACTATATTTTATTTTGAAAATTATTTATTATTCCTTTTTCATCTATTTCCCACATTCATGAGATTAATCTAACCATGATAAGCCCTTATAATAAATCTATTTTTATGGCCATGTCGTTAGGTTTGTGAGAATAAGTATAATTAACTTTTTAAAATTCATTGACAATTCTATGTCTAGATAAATCATATATTTTTATTTTTTAGTGAATTAATATTGGTAATGAAATTAATGATATATATATGTTATATAATCTATTTTTATATTCTTATAATGGATATTTTAATCATTGGGTGTGAATAAACCCTATTTATTGTATAAAAACCTATGTTTTTTTCAAGAGGGTAATTTTACGGCTTTGATTTGAGGACCCTTTTGATATTATAATTTTGATACATTAATAATTTTATATAAAAAAATAAGATTTTTATTTTAAAGAGTGAAAGAAAAATTTTCTTTTTATGAATTTTTGCAATTTTCTAATAAAATTCCAGATTTGATGAATAGAAAAAAACACACTAAATTTTTAGTGAAAGAAAATTTTTCCATAGAAATAATATATATAGTTTTGTTATAATATTTATTGGTTTTAAATTATAAATAGAATATAATTTTATCATTCTATATATTTATGTCATTATCATTAATTTTACATTGAATTCAAATGAAAAAACATTTCAATCTTTTGCAATATTTTAACTTTTAAAAACATGTTTCCTCATTCCGACAATGAGACTAATTTTAAATTAATTTCTACCAATAATGTGATTTCAATTTATAAAAATGGATTCTATATTTGGAATCAAAATATCAAAATGGTTTAATTAGGTACATTTATTTTTGGACCATATGAATTATAACATTAGTAATTTGTTTTATTTAACATGGTTAAAGGTTATTCCTAGAAAGTATGGGTAAAAAATAATATTATAATAAAATAAAACAACACTAAAATGTTTCATAGTCTGATTGGATTAGATATTTCAGGCCATGAGAATCCTTGGGTCGATTTTAGGGCCCATGTATTCATTTTGAAGTGATAATGACAATTTATAATAATTATTTTCATGTAAGGAGAAATAAAATATAAACATGTGTCTTTTACTAAATTTTTTTTAATAAAATCTGATATAACTTATCAATTTTAATATATATATTCATTAGAATGATAAAAATATTTCCTAAATAAAGGTATTTTATTTATCATATTTCAAAATTATATAAATGATTTTATTTATGACCCAAGGATGTTGCAATGATTATATTATTAATGAAGCATTAAAATAAATGATATTATAAATATTAAATTAAATTTAATTTGAGATTTTTGATCCCTACCATGAATATATTGATGATTATATCATTTCATTGTTGTGTTAAATGTAGTTCTTTCTAATTAATAATGTTTTTATTACTTTTAAAAAAACAATTACTAAATAGTGTCAAAATTGACATAAATGAGTTTCTAAAACAATTTCAATTTTACTAATTGATATAACACTACAAAAAATAAAATATTGGTAGAAGAAAAATATATAATGTTATTAATGTCATTAATGATACAATGTTTATTCATTTGTCATTTAATAGTTACTATAGTAACCATATATTATAAAAATACAGGAAGACACGGTAAGAGTTATTATTTTTAACTTACTGTAATTACATAAAGATATGGTTAATTTGTTTACCTAAAAATATATAAAACCTATTTTTTTATAGTATTAAGATCAATAATCAAATTATCCTTAAATAATTTTTCTTTGCATCTATTATAATTCGAGTCACATTTCGTAATAAAATAATATTTCAAAACAGTCATAAAGTGCCCATGCTCCCTCTTATAAAGGCCACCACCTCTACTCACATACTATCACCTCTAAATCCCCTTGAATAATCCAAATTATACTAAAATATGGTTCCAAAATACCTCCATTACCCAAATACTCCACACAATTGGATGAAATCTATCCTACATAGTCCTTTTTTTCAAATCAAAAGGACATTCTCGAAAAAGATGCAATTATTTTATCATCCCATTCATAAATCATTTCATTTTATACTTCATATAATTTTTTCATAGTAAAGTAAAAAAAATATTTTATACATTCATAGATGTCATTATAATTATTTTAAATAATTATACATCATTTTATCTGTCCTACGAATAAAAATATCACCATGGGTGCGTATGTACGGCTTAACGTCTCCACATTGTGGTGAAATTATTTTTTTGACAAATAAAATATTTGGATGCGTATAATGATGATTATAATGGATTTGGATAATATATATAACATGATTATTACTCTTTATAATTAATATAAATTCCAGTTACATATCATTTAACCATTAATCGAATGATGCCGTCGCTCGTGCTTATGTACGACCTACCGTCTCCACAATGTGATGCGATTCATTCTACATGATCTTCATTAAACAACGACTATATAGATTAATGTAATGAATAAATATTTTAAATATTATAATAATATTATTATTTAAATTATATAAATATAAACGAATAATTGGAATGCGGAAATATCAGACATAACTTACATTAGAACATGTGGTAGTTAATATTTGAATAATGTGTGACAATGAAATGTTACTAACAAACATTTGATAATACAATCATTTATGATATAAGTAAAATGATTATTATTATGTAATTAGTTAATAACACTATTTAAATCATTATATAGGAGTTTTGGATACACACAAAGAATATCGTACCTAAGGTAACGGATAATTTCATAATCTAATTATTAACTGAGATTATTTATACGTAAGTATTTACAAGGGTATATTTATCATCCATGTCAATGTTTCCTAAATATATTATATTATTTATATTCTTATACTATTGTTTAATTTCTATTTTACTCTTTGGTGAAATTTTATTATACAACATTGAGAGAATATTTATGTCGTTTACCATACAAGTTACATTTTAACTTTTTCTTCAAAAGTATGAGGAGAATGTTTTTTTATCATACACATACTGAAATGATTTTTACTTCCTCATAAAGCCTTCTATAAATGAAGATTAATTTAATATATATTATGTTTATTTTCAAGCAAATTATTTTATTTTAAAATTTCATGGCATTTGGATAAAATAAAATATTTTTTAAGAAGAAAGGATATTTTTCTCAAAAATTATGTTCAAGGGTTTTTTCAAAATTATTTTCCATCTAAGATGAAGCTCATAAATAGGGTTATGTTTATATCCCTATTATTACTATGATTTTATTGTGTTACTAATGCAATTATATTTTATATGGATTATTGTTATGATGGAATTATTTTTTAGAAACACATATTATTTCATGGGTTATGCTATGATGCAGGATTTATGTTTATTATGGAACATGTATGAATGATTTTATTATGAGATGGGTGGGTACAATATCCCCCTCCAATGCATTGGCTGAAGAATAATATCTCATGTTATAGAAATGAATGTAATGGAATGTAAATATGGTACAGTAATACCAGGCTGGTACGTCCTGTAATAACCATTATTGATTAGGGTTTGTGTGTTATGATGGTCTTGGATATGAGCCCTGGATAATATAGAAATGATTTTATATGATTATGTGAATGCCACAAGACATCATTCCTTATGTTTTTACTTTTTTGATTATGTCCATTAACTCTTATGAACTTTTATCCCATGACATTATATCACGATCTTTCACATGCATGATAAGAACTCTAAATGTTATGTTCTTATGTCTTATGATTGTGATGTGATTTATATTTTCCCTTGTTTACCCTTATTTAGTATTTGAGATCACCCAATAATATGTTACTTTTACCTAGGACATGAGGAAGGGTATTATGTATGATATTCCAAAAAATGAAACTAGTTATGAAGAAATAGGCGGGATACAATGTAGATGTTTGAGAAACCATTTTTTTATGTTTCCCAGTTTCTATAGGCATTATAATTATATGGTTCTGTCATGGTTTTATTATATGTGGTAATGAATATAATTCAATTTTTATGCTATATCAATATATGTAATGTATGGTTCTCAGTATATCCTTCCATGAATATGTAGGTGAGCATTTAGTTTCTTTAGAAGTCACTTCACTGTCAGGCCGAACCCGTAAATAAGCATTGATGGATGATGTACTGACATAGTCATTATTATTTTCCACTGAAGATGATATAGTGGTCAATCCATTTAATCCTCCATTGGTGAAAAAGTTTTTTATTTCAATAATATAGAAATCTATTTTTCTAAAAAATTATTCTTGATAGAGGCATGTTTACAGACAGTGAATACTGCTTAAAAAATAAACCCATTGTTCACTTCATGTCATGTCACATGAAATTAATTTTTTTTCCGACAACACTCATGGGTGGTTAGTGAAGAATGTATTCAGGTAATTAAAGAGTTTTTCAATTTATTTTCAAAAAAAAGTGATTCCTCTTCACCTTATGGCGTGGTCATAGAAATAGGTGTCAATAACAACACAACTAAGAATGTTATGTTCTGAATGTCAGTCATATCTATTGGTTACTTGGAGATATCAGGTCCTTTATTCTTTGGATAAAAAACCATATGACCCTTGTATCAACATAATTACATCAAAGATTATGGGTTCATGCCCAAACTATCTTGGGGATTCTTCCAACTGGGTTGACCAATGCAGAGGATTGCTTTCTTCCTACATCTTCGAAGACAGTGGGAATTACTCCGTCTCATAGCGACCTTGTCTCGAAATATAATCACATTCCTAATATAGAGTTATATAAATACTCAGTGTACACTTCATATTACCCATCGATGCGATGAAAAAATTTAGAGAGATCTAGACCATGGATTGGTGACCCCTTTTGATGTTATTAAAGAATGGTTGGTAAATATTTGATTTCTGTTTACCACCATTAGCTGTGAGGGATTTTCCTATATCATCCTTCATTAATGGGTGGAGGAGGTTGTCTCTCAAAGGGAGTAAAATATGTCACCTGAGCTCAAGGTGGTAGCAATGAAGGCTTCTTCATTGGTGATGAAAATATATGACAAAGTAATAAATGATGACTCTTAATGTGTGGTGGACGAAACAAATCACCAACATTTTGTTAGTGTTTGGAAGATTGAAATTCACTATATCATGTTTATTATTGGTCATATAAATGAATAAATATACCATTCATAACATTGTATTCAAATATCATAGAAAATTGTTCTAGATAATTAGGTAAACATTGACAAGAATATGTAGGTTTTTCTTGGATTCATATCTTTAGTGGAGGAGTTGAAACCATTTTTAGATTATGAGACCAAATCTGTTGTTCAATTGTATCTATCTATTACCTCTATGAAGTATAGGATTCAGAAATCAATGGGAAATATATGCACATGATGTGATAAAATTTAAATTTTGAAATAACTATTTAGATTTTTTATTCATGAGAGATACACTGATATGTGTGGATTCATCCTCCATTATATAATCAATGATTGGATATACCAAACATTATATATTGTTTTTAATTTTTCTATCATTCATGATATGGATGAAATTTTTAAGATCTAACATAGTATTAATCATTCTTCATACCAATATTTTTATAGTTACATGTAAACATGAATACCCAGAGTTGAATGGTTTAATTCTAATAGAATATTCCTTGAGAAATGCTCATTAATTCCCAATGACAAGAGATTCTATATTGATATTTCTCTTCAATCTATCTATAGATAACCAAACTCAATGAAGGATAATTTGGTTAGAATATAATTCATGGATGGATAGTCCGCTATCTGTTTATAAATAATATAGGCTTGAAGAGTTCGACATAATTTTTTAAAGGCCATTTGGTGGGAATCAAAAGCATGGAATCTGTTCTATTATTTCAATATAAATTTGTATTATGTTTTAGTTTATAGAATTTCAGCATAGAATATCTATTTCTATAGTTTCAGGTACTCTATATTTGACATACCATTGTGGTAGTTTAAGATATTTTATCGCGGACCATCTATTTATGTACATTACCATCTTTTAGTATAGTGCTTCTATCAATGTATTTCAATTAATTTTTATTAGAAAATTATGTTATTGTAGTATTTGAACTTTTTTCTTTGAACTTATATTTCATTTGTTTAGATTTTTTGAGCTTAGAACTTCTATGGTTGTAGTTGAATGTCTATTAGTGTGAACCTTCTATCGTTGTAATTTAGGATCTTTCAGCATGGTCCTTCTATCATTTTAGTTTAATTGATTTTTGTTCTGGATTTCTTCTCCAATACTTATAGGTAATTTATCATATACCTTATATCATTTTAGTTTACATTCCTTTTTGTAATAACATCAATAACTATAGTTTGTGTTCTTCAAACCCGTAGCTTATGTTATCGAATGGGTAATACATGCTTGGGATGACCCATGACACTCTAAGGTTATAATTTCCTCCATGGTGTTTCTATAGATTAGATGGACTATAGTTTCGTTCATTTAAGGATTAAAGGCCACTAATTAGAATGTAAAATGACATTTTCATCGATATAATGGTCAAACATAGGTGTCCCCACATTATTTCATGGTATATTGTCGATTGTATTGGGTAATTTGGTTAAAAAAGAAATAAATTGGATGTAAGGTCTACCAAAATAGTTGTAATATATATTATGTAATTCATGACTCAAACAATTGTGTAACTGAGTATGGTATGTTGAATACATATTGAGAATGAACCACAAGACACTATGTTGTTGGGTTCTTCTATATTTCCTCCTTGGATCACACGGATTGGAGTTCCAGACAATCAAGAAGGATATGCTATTTTTTGGTAGGTCAAAGACCTTATTCATCGACAACAAGTTAAAAAATATTTCCCCCTCCTTTTTCAAAGGTCATTTTATTATTTATAGAATGTGAAGTATCATGAACATTATGTTTGGTATGGAGGGAAAACTATGGAGGAAGCATTATAGCAACATCAGTAAATATTTCACATAAGCAATGAATTTCAGGACCTATTATTCATGGATTAGAGTCATGAGGATTGTGACATAAATATGTCATTTAATAGTGTGTCACATCCCCACCTTGAGAAAGGATAGAAAAAATGGTTAAGTAATGTTGAGAATTTCAAATCCAACTGTATATTCTGGTCATTGGAATTTTAAATCATGGTCCAAAGTGCCCGGATAATGAGGATAGTATAAGAAAATCATTCTAGGGATGGAATAGAAGACATTAGGTATTGGGAAATATCATGGTGTTGTTAGGGATCAGAAGGATCAGAAATCCCCTGATATAGGAAAAGATTCCTCAGGTTGGTAGGTCCATGTAATATATTCCATTATATCTTAGTCAAACATATAGATCTCTTTTCCTTTCCATGGCCACAAATGTTTATACTTATCCCATGATACACAAAATGGGATGTGCGTTTTTTGTAATGAGTAATATCCCGGAAGGGTTCAACCATCATATAATTCGTGTCACTACATAGAAAATATTTTCTTGTTGTGAGGATATGTGATAAATCATTAATATAACATTTCTATGATCATGGGGTGAAAAACAACATACCATGGATTTTACTAGGGATATGAATTGGGACCTATTAGTTTGATTCCTTATATTTTTACACCCAACTTTTTGTCTAAACTATGGAGATGACTTTTTTAGAGAGCAATGACTTGATGTTTGTTGAGGCCACTATCTGTATGTTTTCAACCATAGATTTTTTGTCTCTTATTTCTGTTGTAGTTTAAGGTCTTGCGATTTGGAAGATAAAAGG
This sequence comes from Viscum album, assembly GCA_963277665.1. NCBI lineage: Eukaryota > Viridiplantae > Streptophyta > Magnoliopsida > Santalales > Viscaceae > Viscum > Viscum album. Next base: position 280,380,877 of record OY728136.1, on the reverse strand, counting down.
AATTGGTTTAAGGTTGTACAACTTCAAACCAAGTGCATATAGTTTATGTTTATGGAACACATGGACCTAATACAAGGGGTGTGTGACACAAGAAAAAAAATTAGGATACCCAGTGTCAAGAACAACACAACATTCTTGTGAGTAAGAGATGAAAATGTTTCAAATCAAAGATCTAAGTTCGTAGGTTATGATTCATGATATTAGACAATCTTAATTTGGAATTCCTAGAACACAATAATTTGATGAGTTCTATCATAGTCACATCAGGCTAATGAAGATAAAAAAATCCACCTTATAGAGCTATGATATATATGTTTGGTAGGTCAGATCACTTATTCATTGACAACATAGTCAAATAGAGAGATCTATTTTCAATTCCCAGGTCCATGAATGGTTTTAGGAATCTTAAAGATATCAATACATAAAGTCTAATTTATGAATTTAGGTTCTTGAAATATGGAAGAAAAACAATATACTCTACTTAACATGGGTATGTCTATTGTGGTCCGTCTAAAAGGGTTGATAATGGGTGATGACCTTCTCATTTTATCTTCTTATATGGGATATGTATTTTTTTGTAATATTTTAATGCCACACAACCATTACATTTTCCTTTTAGTATAACATCTTATAGTAAGGAAGTATATGTTTTTTGTAGTTTATCTTTATATGGTAATAACATGGGAACGGATTAAAAAATTTGTGTAAGATGTATTTTGTGGACAAGAAATATATACACCGATCTAACTCATATATAGGTAAACTTATTTTGTATTAGTAGAACAATATGCCATTGGGGAAGACATTTATTCGTTATTTGTTGTATCTATGACCAAGAATGAAGATCTGAGAGTCACTGGATATCTTTTGATGACTAGAATCGATACACAGATAGTTCTCGAAAGGGGAACTCCCTACATAGGCCAATCCCAAATAAAGTGGTGTCCATTGTTTCCATTGATTTATATAATTAGTTTTGTTATTGGATATCAAGGCATCACCATGTATCCTATGATGAAAGAAATAAATTCCACATATAGTTCTTGATAGACCATGTAGTTTAATATTATCAATAAAGAACATCGGATACCTGATGTAAAAATGGAATGATGCAGGCGGGACCAAGAATAGTGGTTTTGGTGTCACTTAATACCACATGGTTATAGTAATGAAGACACATGTAATCCCTAAATTAGTTCATTGTGTGAATTTATGACCTGTAAAAAAGAGGGGTTATTTTTATGTTCATTTATTTGTGACTGGACATGGGGTTATACATCATATTGTCACTACATATCCGATGATGGTAAAAAACATGCAACATTTAGTTCTTTAATGATTGTGTGGAATGATTCTGACATCAAATTTTTTGGTCCTCTCATGTAATCCTCATTCGAATTCATTATTTTATATCAAAGAAATGATATAAACAATGTAGTTTAACATCATAATGCATGGAATCGAGACTATGATAACCCTATATTGGAAGATATTATTTGTTCCCATGGAAAACATCTTTCCAATGATCCTAATTCCACATGATCTATACTCAGTGTGAACAAAAAGAGTGTAAGTGGTTCCATTTACCATAGAGAGTTGATAGGATATGATAGGGGAACATTGTATCTTGTGGTGGATAGGCCAATATATATTAATTTTGTGTCCCTGTGTATCTCCTTGGAATGTGAATGAAGTTATATATAGTTTTAAAAACCATGAAGATTAATTTCATCCATCAAGTACATCAGTTGTGCAGTTTAATGTCGTACAGTAAGGTTTTGATTAATTCATTGTGAAAGAGTGGGAATCTTTCTACTGATCCCAGGAATGGAGATCATGGAATTTCTAATTATCCTATTATTTAATTAATCAAAATAGACATAGATATTGGGAAACATGCATATTAGTGTCATGTAGAATGGGAATCAACCTTGATGTTTAACAATATTAGGTAAATATGTATGTCACCTAATATGAATGGAACATAACACAATGATTGAGTCTAATCATAGATTTTTAAGAATCACTATGTATCCTATGATATGAGGAATCAAGCCTCAGGATGTTCTTAGATGGATAGATTTTCTAGGTTGATCAGACACTCACATAGGGGAGGGAGATTTTCATAATTATTTCACACATATCTATCTAGTGGGTGGTGAATCGTTGTGTAGATGATGTTTTCAATTATTTTTAACATCATGAGATGAGGAAATTTTCCACTTTGTTTATTTTCATGAAATGAGGAGTTCATCATTATAGTTTAATTTCAGGTGGATACGAAGAGGGTCCCCAATACATAAATTAATATGAATCAATGGGGATCCATGTAATTTAATGTCTTTCCATTTAGACAATCCATGTTCTGTTTAGTGCCACATGGTTAGGAAAAGCTCTATATAGTATAATGTCATGTGTTCAGGATAAGAGATATTTTTCAATATAACATCATGATTCTTGGATGAGAGACGATATCCAGTTTAACATCTTACTGTTTGAAATCATTGTGTAGTTTATCCTCATAAAACTGGGATGAGATACACAGTTTTTTTTACATATTTCAACCATGACATATTTTCTCTATTTAACTTTCTGAAACTAGGATGAGAGACACTAGAAAATTTAATGCCTTTATTCCAAGACATATTTATGTCATTTAATGTCATGAAACAAGAACAAGAGATGTTATGTTTTTTTAAAACTTATTTATAGTAAATATTTTTCATTTTTACATCATTAACTAGGATGAGGGACATCCGACATAAATGAATATGAATCATTGACGATCTAAGTAGTTTAACATCATGTAATAATGATGTGCTCAATATAGTTTTACTTTATCTGGATAGGACAGATTAAGGATATTAAACATCATGAATCTAGGATGATAGATGAGGTTTAGTTTAAAGTCAATAATCATGAACATCTACCAAATAGTATAACACAATGTTGTCAGGAAATTAAATACTTTGTGGCATCTATGAAATGTATCCCTTAAAAAATATTTCATTGGTGGCTGGTGTGACAAATTTCCCATCCAACCTGGTCAAGGAGTAGGCTAGGTTGTGTTAGAACATAGGTATGATTTAAGGACCTTCAAATTAGGGTTCGAACATTAGAGGCATCATTTAATGTATTCTTAGGGTTCTAAGGACCAATACCAGTTCTACATTGATGATTGAATGAAGTAATACATTTTTATTACAGGTTGGGGTAATCTGATTCTTATAAAAATCTAGGGATTTTCAATGCACATGACTTATTCCCATCAATCCACTCCAATTCATCCTCCCACTATTTCAATTAGTCATTGTATAATATTTTTCTATAAATTTATATTCATAGAATAGGAAATTAGAATTCTATTACGTTTACTGTGTTAGTTCCATACACTAATTAGTGTGGTGTTTCTTGTTTGGTAGTATGTGTGTTGGTACGATAGGTCTATTAAGAATGTTGGAGCTTCTTCGACCCATACATCCCCCACATATTCACAAAATTCTAGATTATACTTGAAAAATAATAATTGAAGGACTATATTGTTCCCTTTGCAACTACCAGATATCTATATGAGTGATTGGACCTGATGGTGTACTTAGTGTAAAATTTCTTTGACACTGTGGAATGAATGTTGGTGAAATTTTTATTCATAATTGTATGGGAGAAACTGATCCTAGATGATATGGGACATTATTATGTTGATGATATTCTTATCTTTAAATCCTTGAGGGGTATTTCCTCAACCCATTTGGAAAAGAATTTGGTAGTAGTAAGGATACACATAACCTTTTTAGTAATGGTTGGGGGATATTACCCCACAATATCCATCCCCCTTACGGAAAATATCCTATAATAAATACTTGAATGTATAAATTATGATGGTTTATTGGTGAAATTTTCATGGGTATGACATGCATGAAAGTTTCTACAGATGTTCACATTTTCAGGTGTCATTGTTGGCCCGTAGTATCCCATCCTCCTTATTTAGTGGGAGATCCATTTCCAAGATTTATGATCACTGTAAAATGACACATTAACATCTTCCATGATTGTGGGAATCTATTTTATTAATCTTTATCTAATGAGGATTTAGTCGAGGAAACTATTTTATTTGGATTTATTCTCTTTTGGACCATCATGTAGGGTCAATTTCATTGTATGGTTTCAAATATGTTCCCTTCCATGTCCATCTATCAGCAGGGTCCCATTTTTGGAGGTAATTAATTATGGACTCCATCCATCCAAGGGTCGATATCGATTCATCATGATCTGAGAGATGTTGAATAGAATTATTTATTCCATATCATTGATAAAAACCTATGAGACCATTACTTGGTGCCTGATATAGAAGGATGATTACTCAAGAATATGGTGGATAGGACTGTGGTTGCATTAGCCAACACGTTGGCACAATCATTATATAATAAGGTTAGATGATGAAATTGGAATAAATCTGTAACACATCAATTAATTCTTTGATGAATCCATTGATAAGGTCTTGTTATTTATTTTTATATTATATTTAACATTGATCTTATTTATCTTCATATCTGAATCACCATTGCTATATAGGTGGGCTATATGTTGTTATAGGTCTAGTTATTATCCTTCGATGATGGCCTAATATTCTAACTCATTATTTGTGTGTCATTTATATAGTGATAAGGTGTAGGAAGAAATTAATTTTTTTGGGGAGACAAATACAATCTATAAGCCAAAAATGTTGTGTCTCAGATTTTCCTACATTTTGCTAATTAGAATTTGAGAGGAGCTATCAATGTATATCTCCCATGTCTAGGGAGTTTTATGGGTGTAGAAAACCTCCTAATCAGAGACTATAGTTTTATTTGGTGTATATTTCATTGTGTGATGTTCCATTAGTAAATCATATATGTATTTCCTTTTCACCACCTTGTGTGGAATGAATTAAATTTCATACTATTACATAATTTCTGACCATCATGAATGATTCCCAATCATCATGGAAGTTGAAGGATGCCCCTCAATAGATTAATACAGTAGAAAAAATGGGAATCATCATGTTTAATGTATCACCTTAGCTTCTACAGTAAAAATATGAGTATGATTTATTTATTCACTTCGTCCATGTATTTTTTTCTCAATACCTATAATTGATAAGATGAGGTAATAGAGACCGTTCTCACTCCCTACGTCATTCTATTTAGTAAGGAGGGCATAGTGAATCTTCTATAGATCCCACATATTAGATTACTTTCTTTCCATCCTCTAGTGGTATCATGTCGGATGGGTGCATTGGGTACTTCATGAAACAGTCAAAGTATTCTTTGTAGTCCTTGTCTAATTGATAAGAAATTACATTCTTCATTATCTTGGTTGAAGGGAGAGACATTAAAACTAATTTAACTATGTTATTCCAAGTATATCTGAGGTTCCATTAGATCACCATCAATTGTTTTAATTTTTTGGGGGGTGACATTGAAAAAATATCAATAATATTTTAGGGTTATACAGTAATTCCAATAGTGGGATAATACAATGTTATCTAACATAAATGATATTACTCTAAAGCTTATTTCATTGGATTAATATTGAAGAGGTTATGTAAATACTTTTCTAAGTGTATTTAAAGATTCATGATGTGATCTCCATGCTTTTGGTATTTAACAACAAAGTCATCAAAAAAACATCCAGTTATTTTTCCTATGATGAAAATAATTATATAATGCATGGAGTGTTGGTTAGTGGAACCCACATTCATTACAATAACGGGTATGAAAAAAAATAAACCTATACATTGGGTTCTATGGAGGTAGGGGATTCATTATTTCCATGGGCCATAATTATATGATTATACCCTCAATTCCCATCCCTGAAGTAAAGAGATCATAATCTAGTAGTTTCATTGATCAAGATTACTATTATTGTAACTGAGAATTCATTCTTCAGGTAGTTTCAATTTTGGTCTCTAAAAATTGCGTCGACACTAATTTTACCATTATTTTTATATAATGGGACGAAATTGAATAGACGTATTGGGTCTTCCACTTCTCATGAAATGACATCTTTTATTAAATTTACAACATATCCATCTACATTTGTAGGATGATAATGGTTTATCCTTCTAGATTCCCACTTGAAGACTCGATGGAAATAGGTAAATCCAAGATGGTGCATGGCCACATCATGATTCATTTTTTGACTATTTTAATTGTTACTATAGAAAACATATCCTTGTTACCATGGTAATGTAATGTATATCTCATTCTATTCAAGATGCATCGGTGAACTAATTAGTATTGGTCGCATGTATTGTTATGTTCCCATATTTACCTTTCTGAACTCATCTGTGGTGGTGGATACAACTTCCTCAAATGTGGGAGGGGTGTTCCTGAGGTGATCCTCTTCGTATCCCCCCTCTAAGTATGTGATAGAAATGTGATATGAGGTTGAAAATCTATGGGAATATTTTTCTCTCTTGATATGAGAGGGGCCTTGAAAAAAGACATAATCAACCCCTATTTTCAGGGTCATTGAAGGGAGAGGCCACAACAGATTTTATTCACTATCTATAAGGGAAAATGTGTACCTACTTCTAGGATTAAATCTATTTCCTAAACTATAATTAGTGGGATCATATAGACTTAGTCGATATTACTCTAGGGATTAAGAGGGGTGGTACCCAAGTTGTTGGGGGATATAAACTATATATCATCATCCAAAATTAGATATAAAAATTCCCTAATGTAGAATCATTATTATGCATAGGTAGATTCACATTCATTAAAGGATGAATTATCCCCATTTAGTATGTTGACCCTTCCATCAATGGTATATTTTATTAGTCGATTGTTTAATGAGGATACAACCACATGGATCTGGATCTAGATCTACCTGAGAATGACATTGTATTCAGTTACCTTCTGGATAACTATAAAATTGACATCAGATGTGATATCCCCAAACTGATATTTGAGCATGATCTTATGAGGGGGGCCATTTATTAGGCTTATTATATACATGAATGGTGATACTCATTTGAGAAAATTCCACTTCAATATAACACCAATAACCTGAGGGGTTGAATTGGAATGAGGCTGATCATAGAACCATTTTCAATCAATGAACTTCATATGTCAAAATTATCTAGTCAAACTAAAATATATTGGGATTTGATTTTACCCTGGATGACCCTTTACAGATCATGCTCTATGACATCAATGTAATCATGGAATTCATTTATGATGATCTGGAATAGATATACCTTAGAAACAGATACATCTACCTCAAACTCTTCTAGTATATGGTGGGCTTCAACGAGTTCCTACCATAGTTCTTTTGAATGATGGGGTGAATCTAATATTTATAGCCTCAATGGTGAATACACCAACTATTTTATAAATTTATACATTGGGACTAGAGGTCGGCCGTTCATGAGGTAGGGTTTCTATAAAATATATTTATCAAGAATTTTTGAATTTTTTGTAGGCATGCCTACTATTTCTACAGAGGTCAAGAGAACATGTTATACCAGTTTCCTTGGTTGTGTTAACCCTCCTCATTTCGTGGGTTGATTATATAATCACACCACTAATATGTGGTCATGAAAAATAATTGGGGGTGGATGACCACTGGAGGGTTATGAGACACCTCCATGTATTTATTTTACTTATTGGTGATCTATAAAATAGGTCTCCACTATATATATATACATCATTTTTTGGTATGTGATCGAAATATTTGGTCTGAACACACACATATTATCCCATGTATCATAAGTTCCTAGGCATGTGGCTTCTTGTTCCCCTACGTTTTTGTAAGGAAATCATAATTTGAGGTATATTCATCATTAAATTAGAGTTATTCTATGATTATTACATTAATAGAAATAAATATGATCACATAGTCTAATGAGGGAATATTTCAGGTTGGGTGGTTCCCATGATTTTGATGTTATAAGTGAGAAAGCTACAAGAGACAGATAATTTATTGGAGATAAATATGACCCTTCCACGTATGTCTATTCCTGTGTTAGACAATTTCGTCCTCCTTCACGATACATAACTTATGTCATCTTCTTAGGTGGCGGAATAGTTTTAGGTCCATGGAGTTGTGCTCCTACTGTGATGTGATCTTGTTCAACTGCAATATGATTCATCCAGTAGTCGAACTTCTATCCACCCATAGTTTGAACTTTATTCCAACCCACATTTTATTCTGTTTTGGATACTATTATCCAATCCACATACTCTAAGGGGATATCTAACACCACCAAATCAAATCAATACTTCTTTGGGGGATTTCATAGAATATGAACAAGTACCGGTTATTATAACCTAGACATCTATGAAAAGTGTAGTAGTATGGATGATCAATGATGTTTACCTCATATGGAATCATAGGCTATGATATCCTATGAGAGTTATTCTCCATTAATTAATGGAAGTGACTCGGAAAATTTTCATTTCTGATTGATCATAAAATATTCACCCTTTCCTCAAATCCCAGGATACCCAAATATCTTTTAACATCAGAAGTAGTGTGATTTTGTGGCTATTGATGCAAGAAAGTTGGTGCTCGGTAGTTTGGTAGCTTTATAGGTTCTTGAATGGTCACAATTACTATTTTGAGAGTGAAAAATCTAGTATCTACCTTTCCAATACTTTTACCCTATATTAAAGGCTTGGGCTAAAATTTAGCTCGAGTTTACTAAATGGGGTTTTCGTTACGTTGTTCAATTACCTCGAACTCCTAAAACCCACCTATATAATTTGTTGGGATTAGAGGTGTATGTAGCTCATCCTAGATATTTTTATCAAAGATTACCAACAATTATTATTTCTTGGGAGGAAAGTTGAGAGAATACGTTGCACTATTCCATCTAGATATGATGTTTGAGACCCTCTAATCTTAATTTTGCATACAGTTTTTCCAGTAAATGATTCTCATTTTAATTAGTGTAAGGAAAAATTCAAACTGCAATTAGTGATGAAGTTCATAACATTATGCATCTGATTCTACAGCAAGGATTCTATACCAAATAAATGTCAAACCTATAAGATTTTTAACATAACATCTTAGCATAGTCAATTACTACATCTCTCAAGGGGCCATCATGAGGCCATGATAGGATACAAAGTGAGTGAGATGTTGTTCGGAGTCCGAAGCACCATGAATGGTCAATGAGATATGATTTATGAAATTGTGTTGGAAAATGTATCATTCATACATTATGGATATAGATTTTTATTATGTTATATAGGTGTGTGTCTTATATACATTGCATCCATTCGATTAGACAGGGACTCCATGATGTTGTGAAATTTTGTATGTACTGCTATTTGATCCACCTCCTATATATAGAGAGAGGGTGGTGCTTAATGAGGTTTCCATGTTTTTTCCTCCTGATTATCCTCCATTAATGAAAATTATAATTGATTTACCTTTAGATGGATAGGATTTTGTTGTTGTAGGGGGAATCCATTATCATTTTCTGATTCCTCATTAATAAAGACCTGCTTCGTAGATGAGTAACCAACCAGAGTCCTAGATTCCTGTATTGTAGTAGGATCAACCCATTGTAGATGTTTGTAGGAGGAATATTATCTACATCATAAAATAGTTGGTTGGGTTCGCACCTAGATGAATTCTATGGTAGTTGCTACTATGGACCATTTCATGTGGCACAATTATGCTCATGCAAGTGTTGGGTGAAATTTTTCTCCATGATGGGAGGCAATTTCTATGCGCGTCCATTTGGTTGATCACAAAATTGGTTAGCATGTGTGAAATGAATTTACATTACATTGAAGGGCCCAATAAAAAGACTTGTTGGATATCCTCTTCCACAATTTGGGATGTATTGGATCCATTGAATCACTAGTATTTCATTTTATTTACCAGATTGAGTGAGAATTACCAGGACACATGATTTCGTTGGAGGGTTTGAAATTATAGCACACCCTATCTTAGGTGTTCGGATTTTCCGAGGTACGCTGATGTTTAATTCTCCATACATTGTCCATTATCAATTACAAAAAAATGATGTGGATTTATAAATTAATTTATAAATATATGTGATACAGTGGAGGTGATCATGTAGTATTTGAGTGTAATACATTTTTTGTTTTGGATCCCTCGCCATGGGGATAACATATTATTCAATATTAAAACAGGGTATATTGATGGTCTAACAGTGACCCTCATATCTTATATAGGGTAGGTGTGATGCCTTCAAAAATTTATATTTTTCTTTTGAATTTTAGTGCAGTTAAGGAATTAAATCCTTCAATAGAAAATATAATATCTCATAGTAAGAAGTTTATAGGGACCAAAACATTGCAGGGAAGATTTTGGTTTCTGAATGCCCCCATATATCAATGTAAGCTCCCTCTTTATTATACAAACACACCTCCATCTGATGAGACCACAAAACTATTTCTTGGGTTTTCTTACTAACCAAAGTGGATTGTTATTGGATGTTTTTGGGTAACATTATACAGTTGATCATGATGTTTCAGGAACCACTATACACAATGGAATCTGATTTTTGAACACCTATCTACAAAGAGGCCTATATTCAAGGGGATGATTTCATTATCCATAAGAGATATCACCATAGAGAGGATGAACATAGAGGATGTCAATATTGGAGTATACTTGATCCATCTCTACACCACTATGAGAAGGATTATCATAGTATTGACCATATTCTACTTTTGTTAAGGAGTTGATGGACCTTGTGGGTGTTGAAAATTTTTATCAATATACCTTAAATAAAGTGAAATTTGTCAAATTAGGCATATTAGAATCATTATTCATCAATGAAAAAATATGAGGACCTAAAATATTCAATTTCATAGGTATACGAAAAAGTAATATTTCAATTCCCAACCCAAATTCATAACCATTTTGTGATACATGGGTACGAGCCCACTGTAGAGAAGCAACTAGAATATTCCAATTTTCTTCTTCATTATTGAATATAATATGAACCAATACAAAGGCATGTTTCGTTTTCACTTGGTGATTCATAGATAAAATGAAAGTATGATCCTGATCCCAAGCCTTTGGAATATGATACTGGTCTTTTGTGATAGAAATATGATCATATCTCGAGGCATGTGATTCTCTTACACGGTGATCCCTAATATGAGCAAGAATATGATCCATGTCCGAACAGTCTTTCCAAATGAAAGTATGCTGACACGCCACTAGAATCATAGAAGGAATATGAGCTTCTTATTATATTGCCTCTGATAGACAAGGATGCTATCATTGACCTGTGAAAGTATGAATATAATCCTAGATTTCCTAGTCTACTAGAATATACTAGGTAGGTTCACTGAATGAAATATTGACTTTCCTCGGGGTATGTTCTAATTACATTTTTTGATACTCAGCTATAATTGGGATGTGAGCCCAATCTTGGGACATTGGATCATGGTGTTGTTCACCTTCAATAGGAATATGATCCTATCCTGAGGCATGTGCCAATCCTACTTGGTGAACCCCATACAAAACATGTATATGTTCCAGATCCTGAACATTTGGATTATGTCACCAGGATATTTTAACAGGGATATGAGCCTGTATCGATGCATATTCTACCCTCACATGGGGATCCCCTGTTGGAATGGGAATATGATCTCAGTATGATTCTTTTTCCTTTACCAGAATATTCTGATAATCGTCATGTACAAGATAATGAATATGTATTTTATATAGAAAACATATTTTTCATAATGACTAGAGTGTTGAGCATCCCATCCTATAAGGATATGTTAATGAACATGTCCCTTTATCTGTACTACCACCAGAATTTTCCCAAAGTATTCTTCAGATGTTTCTAAAATATAATAGATTATTAGAAAAGTGTGTGTACGAATGTTAGCCAACTTATTTTATGTCTCTGTTATGTTCTAGAAAATATCTTATATTTAAGTAGATATATGGCCCCACTTATATAATCATTTTTTCACCAGAATATGGAAATGTAATTCTTACACAGGGGTAGTGATATGCACCTCTGCCATGATTTCTATATTAATATTATCAGGGAATTGTTTCGAGAGAGAAAGGACATGAGCCTACTCACTAGTTATCACTAGAATATCCTAGTAGACATCACCCATCAAAGTTGGTGGATGATCACACTAATGATAATATATAATCTTCCACACACGATGTGTGTTAATTTCTTCCCATGCACGGATATCAGAGGTGGTAGTGTGTAAGTGTTGTACCATCAACAATCCAATGAAGGGAAATATATTTAACTGGAAATGGTGTTTGATAGGAGCCCTCCATGGAAGCCCCTAAATTGGAAGGGAGATATTGTTGGATCATGGGTCCACCTTTATCAGATATATATGGTGTTTATTGTTTCACTCTATAGATATTATTACGATGTGATTGGATATGGAAACAAAGTCCACTAGCTATGTTTCCCCTTTCCATGAATGATGCACACTCTTCATTTTTAGGTTTTGGAGACCCTTTTGTGTGCCATTTCAAGGGTCGGAAATATATTTTGATGGTATTATTGATCTATTACACCATAAACATGATGTTTAATATGTAGGGTAGGTGATGTTCTTCTATGAGTTATAGAGGATAATGGCATTGTTATTTTTCCTAAACAGTCACAGGAAGAATACATGATCGACCAAGTTGTTATTGGGGAGAGAAGTATCTACAGTCATGAAGAAGACAAGGAACATGGTCACAAATTAATACATAATGGTAGAAATTATATGTTCTCAATTAGTTTTTAATTGGTGACATATTCTTCATTTAATTTCAAATCATTCAATTCTCCTCACGTGTACTTGTAAAATAAAGTATGGGCATATTTCATGACAACCCTGGCTATAATGGATTTGTTGTAAGATGAATCTCTGGTTAACCGAGCGTTTTCTGTTAAGTGTTTTACATCAGGATAAAAATTTTCATTAATGTGGATTTAAGAAGACAAGTACTACCCTTATGATGGCAAATGAATAGTTCTATAGGGATTGGTACTTCAATTCTTTCTTCTTTTGAAGGATATGTAATTTTTAAATGATTTTCTATTTGGGTAACAATGGTTGATAAATGGAAAAGATGATGCTATATTGGTCTCAATAATTTGATTGTAGTGGGGGTTCAATGTCATTCTACAATCATTCAAGTATGGTTGAACACTTTTTTATCCCTAATAGATACTCTAAACATCACCACAATCCATAGATATGTATGGAAATTATTTCATATGGAAGGTTAGACTTTTTTATTTCCGGCCTAATTATAAGGACAATACTTTATTATTACATAATCTTGAATAATATAAAAGAAATAATTTACAATAAAATATAGTATATTCTCAATTTAAGAGTTCTGTAAAATTGGGATATAATAAAAACATAAAATTACACATTTATATAGAGAAGTTACCACAAAACAACAACTAATTCTTCCAAAACATAAGAAATTTTAAATAAAACATGTTTTTGTTTAAAAAATATTCAAAATTTTTTAGATGGATTCCTTATTTGTGTTACACATCCTTATAACCTGTGTAAATCATTTAAAAACATTGGATGATAATTACAAGCCCAGTAAGGGATATTAAAAATAATGATGAAATTTTTTTCCATAAATACATGTAACATATGAAATCATTTAAAAAAGGACATAATTGTTACCCATATAATCATACTTTGTGAATCCTAATGTTTCTCTATGATTTATAAATAATATATAGAACATAAATATAACCATAAATATGTCTTAGGAAATTACATATATATTCATGTAACCCTCTCATCTACCATATAATTTGTAACCCTCATGAATACCTTAAAATTTGTGTAACCATCACAATTACACTTGGAGTAACCATAAGACTGACCTACAACATACAGTAAACCAACTAATTGGAGGGAGATATTGTTCCCTACCTTCATAAAAAATATCCATGAACTAGAACAAAATCATACAAAAAGTATAATTTAATAACAATTTTTTTTTTTAAATTCGGGAAACCTAATTTTCATAGGTTTTTAGTAGTAATGTCCTTTATAAATATCATATTGTTGATATTAGTTTTAATAGAGTGGATGGATTATGTATGTACACTATAAATATACATAATTAATCATTATATAATCAAAATTAATCACACAAAAATTTTAAATACCACATAAATAATAAAGAAGAATGTTAACCCAACGAATGGATATCAGGTTATGAATTACATTACCTCAGGGTTGTCCTACATAAAACAAGTTGAATGATCATGTACAATGGTTTATTGATTGTTATTAATATCTTACAGAAACATATTAATTTTTATAATACCTTAATTGATTATTTAATTACATCATTTCTCCCACTAATTAAAAGTATTTTGTTTCTTCCATTGTTTTGGGTTTGTTCATTAAATGATTTCCATGATCGGTTCATGATGGATATTCTTATAGATTGGAAAAATACACAGGAATTGAATGGAAAAGTATTTAAATATTTCTATAGCCATAAATTATATGATTTACCTATTTGAATTCTGACATGTGAATGATTCATAAATTAAACCATTATTGATATTTGTTTATGTCATTTTTGAGATTCTTTGATTGTAATATACTATTTTGTTTGACTAATTATTAATATGTGTAACAAATGATTATATTAAATTATATAATATATAATTCATAAATTTTGATCTTGTTCAACAATAAAAATGATTGCATGACCATTCTTATAGGAATTAAAATGAATTGAAATCACATCATCCCCAATGTCGGTAAATCGACACATCATGGATGGTGTTTTAATTTTCAGAATAAGTGGGAGAAGAGAAAAAGTATAATGTTGAGTGTTCCATAAACATGATGAAATACATAATACGTAAGATTATGGATCATTAATTCCTCTTTGATAATGGGAGGTAAGGAATGATAAAGATTATAAAAGAAAATGAAAAGAAAATAAAGAAACTGGAAGAGGTTGTTTACCTCTTGAACACTTCTCCTTGAGATCCTTTTTAAGGCTCTTAGTTGTGGCCTTTTGGTGAAACTAGAAAGTCATGGACGTGGGTAAGGGTCTTGGTAGGAGTATTTGGTTTATCATAGGAAAGGATCAATCCTTGAGAGGTGTGTGAGGAAGAGGTTAATGAGAGTGGTATTTATAGTGAAGATGAGGAATGAATTGTTATTATTGTAATAATTATTTTAATATTTTCCCTCAAGAATATGAATAGCCTTGTTTAATGTGACCTGAAATTGTAATACTTACATTTGAGTTTATACCAAGTGCTATTACATTATCCTTTCGTCATCTATGATGTAGTAAAACAATTATTTAGCATTTATTGTAATTTATTCTATTTTATATTTCATCAACAATTCTTGAATTTCAAAATAAAATCTGAAAAATTCACCCTAACAATTTTTTAATTCATTTAATTCAAAATTGAACAAAAAATGTTTTGAAGAAATTTAAAAATATTATTTATATAAATTTAAAAAAATCATAATTTATTCAAAAATAACAATTGTAATTCTATAAATCATTTATTACCACCTTGAAAAAGTGATCAACATCTCATTATCTTATATCATTGTGAAAATAAAATACTAAAATGATTTATTATTCATAGGGGTCATATTACTATCCATATGGGTATGTTACTATTCAGCAGAAAAAAAAGTTAGTTTTATCAGTCTCCAAATAACATACTGATCACAATCGTAGATGAAAATTTTATGTAATTTAATAGATAAAACTGGAAAATTTATGTTGAATGGATAGTTATAAAAATATACTTAAAACTAAGTTTCATGAATTCCAATTTATTTTTAAAACCATTGGTTGTTACAGTATCACTACATTATGTAAATTTCATCCTTGTAATTTTATTTACATCATAAATAAGTTATGCTAACTTTCCCTCCTATCATATCTAGATTCTGATGATTCTTATTAAACAACATGGTTTCTCGACAAAACCATTACCTTGGGGATTTCCTTATTCTGCAATATGGTTTACCTTTGATCAAGATTCTGAACAAGTTTCTCTTCATATGAAAGGTACTCTTCCAAATGAACTGCTTATGGGCTCAAAACAAGAGATGAATCTAGACCGTACATTCTCAACATCAAACCATGTAAAAAATTGTGTACCCGAGACACACTCGGAGGTAATGCTACTCTATAGGTGACTAGTCCACCGTAATCCATGATTTCATAAGGTATAATAAACTATGGAATTATCATTCGTTTATTACCAAAATTAATAACACTCTTCCATGGTGAGATTTTAAAAAAACCATGATTATATACCTCGAAATAAAAGTATTTCTTGTTGTTTTATGTTTAAATTTCATGACTAATCTAAGCTGGACTCATGTGATTCGGGATAATATTCACTTTCTCAACCACTTCCTATATTAATTCTGGTCTCATCAACTTCATTTTACTGACTTCACCCCAAGAACTACGGTTCTACACTGTTTCACATAGAAATTCATCAAAGGTTCCATATGTATTCTGGAATGAAAAATATTATAATAAGAAAACTCAACTAAATAATGATGATGATCCCAACATCCCTGAATTCCATTGAACAAGTTTCAAGCATATCATCCAATGTTTGAAATACTCGTTCTGACATCCCAACTGATTGAGGATGAAAATTTGTACTGAAATTTAATTATGTTCCCAACAACATATAAAGGCCCTTCCAAACGATAGATGTGAACCTGTGATCCCATTCAGCTACAATTGACAATGGATATCTGTGTAACCTGATAATCTTTTTTAGGTAAAGTCGTGAATTCTTATGAATAGACTATTTATATTTAACAGATAGAAAATGTGCATGTTTAGTCAGTTAATCAACCATAACCCAAATTGAATTGTTACCTCAAGATGGCTTTGGTATTCCCACCACAAAATCCATGGATAAATTCTCTGATTTACACTATAGAACCTGAAAAGGCTAAAGAATCTCCTTCAGTAACTCCGCTATAGTTTATCCTGTTGACATGTCAAACATTTCGTTGTAAAATCAGCAATATTCGTTTTCACTCAATCCCACCATTAATACTCCCAAAGGAATATAAACATCTTAGTACTACTAGGATGTAATGAAAATAGAGAAATATGAGTTTCACACAACAATTCATTATTCAACTACGAATCAAAAGTCACACACATCCTTTTACCAAATAATAAAACACAATCTTTAACAAGGTTATATTCTGGTAGATTACCCATTTTAACCAATTTCAACTTTTTCTATAAATCACTATCTTCCTTCTGTTATTTCATAATTATGTCTGATAACGATGACTACACTGAATCATGAAAAAAGCGGTATTTCTCAGACCAACAACTTCAAATCGAATATTCATAATAACATCAATCATGGTATCATCTTCCAAACGTAACATAGTTAATGATTCATGTTTTTTTCGACTCAAGGGATCCAAAATTTGTTTTCTTTTCATGGATTGTAATATATCATGAAATCATAATCATTTATTAGTTTAATCCATCTTTTATGCCTCCCGTTTAATTCATTTTGAGTGAATATATACTTTATACATTTATGGGCTGTATATATTTTTCATTTGGCTCAATATAAATTATACCTCCTATATTTCAAATTAATAACCAGTGCTGCTAATTGAAAATCATGTGTCGGATAATTTAACTCATGAGGTTTTAGTTTTCTTGAATCATAAAAAATTACTTGATAAATCTACATCAATAAAAAACCATTTCCATTTCAATTAATCATCACTGTAGATGTCAAATCGACCATTTTGTGATGGAAGGGTGAATACTGGGCCATTTTTTAATGTATTCTTCTGTTTTGAAAACAAATATCATATTATTGTGTCCAAAAAAATGTAACCTCTTTTCTCATTAATATATTTTGATGTATATAAAACTAAGAATTTTTTTTAACAACCCATTGGTAATATCCTACTAGGGAAATAAATCTATGAATATATGTATCATTTTTAGGCCTTGTCCATTCATCAACCACTTTTAATTTTGAAGGATCAACTATTATTTCATTATTATTTACAATGTATCCAATAAAAAAAATATAATGAAACCAAAAATCACAATTTTTCAATTTTTAATATAGTTTCTTTTCCTCTATTTTTTTAAAAATAACCCATATATTTTTTTTCATGCTGCCCTTTATTCTTAGAAAACACCACAAAGTCACCAATAAACATAACCAAAAACTTATCATATAACTCCTGAAATATTCTATTCATAAGTTCTATGAATACATAAGGTTCATTAGTTAATCCAAAAAACATAACAAAAAACTCAAAATGACCATATATAGTACGAAAATATATTTTTGGGATGTCATCATCCTTCACCTTCAGCTGATGGTGTCCAGATCTAAAGTCAATATTTGAAAAATACGGAGCTCCCTAGAGCTGATAAAAGAAGTGATATATATGATGTAAAGGTTACATGTTATAATCATGATTTTTTTTAAATCTCTATAATCAATGAAAATTCTCATGGAACCATATTTCTTTTTAACAAACAAAATAGGAGCACCCCATGGTGATGTTCTAGGGAGAATGAAGCCATTATCAAGGAAATACAACAACTAAATTTTCAATTAAAAAGTTCCATTTGATCCATTCGATATGGGAGATTTGAAATTGGATTAGCATCATGAACAAAGTCAATTGTGAATTCAACTTCCAGAAATTGTATAACACTAGGCAACTTATCATGAAAAACATCAAGGTATTAATTTACCACTAGGACATCATTAATTTAAATAGTTACCTTGTTTTCAAAAATATGATCAAAATATCGTTTATTACAATATTTCAAAATTTTCATAGCATCCTGATATGTTATCAATTGTATGAGTTCTTTATGTTATATAAATTGAATATATTTTTGAAAAAAAACATTTTTTGCTCTACATTCAATCTTAGAATGATAAATAGAAATCCAATCCATTCCTTGAATGACATAAAACTCTAATAAGGGAAAATAAACAAGTTTTGTAGGTAATTTCATTACACATACCACAATAAGAAGAATCTTAAAATTAATTTTTTCTAAAAAAAATTTCCATTTTGTTTTTACTGTATGTTTTGGTCTCTTTTATTGAGGAGATATTTCCAATTTACCAAAAATTAACTCATAAATAAAGGACAATGTGGACCCCATATCAATCATAACTCTAGAAAAATATGAGTAAACATACATGGTACCGGATAAAACATTATTGGACATCCCAACATCTGCAGACATCATCACAATGGATCTCCCTACACCTTTCTACTTATAGTCTGACTTCATTGCATGATTGTGATCTCTCTTTGGGTAGGAATATGCATAATGACCAATCTCACCACATTTTAATCACATTGTAGTTTTTTATCATGATTAGTATTAAGATCGTTTTAATTACAATATCAAGACATAGGTTCAAACATATCACATTGAAAACACTTCCTAGAACTTAATGGCATTCCCCTAGGTGGTTTTTGTCACACTATTTAGAAACTGGGAACTGAAATTTCTTACCATTATATTTCTTTGGTTGATTCTTACCCATCTCTTCCCATATTAACCTCTTCTACTCCATGTTTTCAATGTTCATGTGACCATCAATAAACATCATCTCTACCCTATCATAATATCAGACATGTTTTTCATAAATTTTGAATTTATGGGAGGACATTAATCATCGATGCCTTAAATTTTATATTGAGTAAAAGAGTGTTATTTTGATAACAAAATCCAGAATAAGATTTTGATTATACCTCAATTTTAAAGGGTAGTTTTATTCATAAATGGACACAAAATATTCTTCCTTTTTCTTCAATTAAAAGAACTAATTCTCCATCACATGTCACAACACCATAGGAATATATTTTTCAAGGAAAATAATTTTAAATTCATCCCACTCTAAGGAATCAATCTCATATCTGGCCCTGAAAATTTTGACCATTGACCACCACTAATCAACTTCACCTTAAATAAATAAATGTAAAGACATACCATTTTATTATACGAATAGATCATAAAATCCATTATATTTTCAAGGGATATAATCCATCCATTAGTTGCTATTGGATCAGAATATCCATTGAAAGTAGGAGTGTGTTTTCTAATCAAATCATCCACTATATTCATGTTCTGTTATGGTACCTATGGTTGTTCCCTTGCTTGGATTCCATGAAAATTTAATTCATATGTCTGTAGATCCATTAATATCACAAAAATCTCAGTTCCAATCCCTATCATTTTGGGCTACATATTCGGAAGGATATCTTTTTTTCAGTGATTCTCCACTTCATGTTCCCTGTTTATTCTGCGATAACCAATTCTGATCAAACATATTTTTGTCAATGAAATATTTTAATATTTAAATTCAATATAATTTCAACTTACCCTTAAATTTTTAAAAAATATGGTATTATATTGATAGCATCTTATCGCATAAAGTTATATAAACTATCCTTTGATAACAACTATAAGGACCTGAACTTATTACATTACATAATCTTGAATTATAGTCAAAAAATAATTTCATTTTAAATTGATGATCATTTCAATTTTACATTTTTAGAGATTTGGGATATGATACACACATAACATTCCAAATTCAAATAGTGTAGATACCACATAACATTATCCAATTATTTAAAAAAATTAAGACTTTTTAAATAAAACCTTTCTTTTGACAAATCATCACATTATTTAACATGGATCCATTTATTTTTCTAACAAATCCTTATATACCGTGAAAATAATTTAAAAATTTGGTATGAGCATAAAATTAATAGTAAGGTGTATAAAAAATAAGGAATGTAAAATTATTCAATTAATACTTGTATCATATGAAATCATTTTATAAAAAGATATACATGTTACCCATATAAACATAATCTGTTAAATGTGAAATTTACATGAGAATTACACAAAACAAATGGAACATAAATAGAACCATAAATGTATATTAGGTAATTACATAATTATTGTAGTGACCCTCATAGCTACCTTATAATTTGTAACCCTCACGACTACATTACAATTTGTGTAACCTTCAAAGTTATACTTTCAGTAACCATACGACCAACCACCGATATACACATACCCAATAAATTGGGTGGGGGATATATGTCACACCATTCATTATAAAAAATTCTCAATATCCATAATAAAATTATACAACATTATTAACTGTATAAAAACATTGTTTTTGAATTTCGTAAAACAGAATTTTAAACAATGGTTTCAAATGGAATGTCCCTTATTAATATCATATATTTAATGTGAGGAATAATAGAGATTATTTAATATTTATATAAAATTTTAATTAAAATAATTCAAAATAATATATGAAAATTATTTCCAGAAACAATTTTAATGCCACATATATAATGATGTAGAATGTTATCCCAAAGAATGGGAATCAGGTTATGAATCTTTTTTACCTCAGGTATTTCTTATTATAACATGTTTAAACAACCTGTATAATTGTTAAATTATTGTTTATATTATCTTACATAGCCATATTTATGTTTATAATAACTTATATAATCTTTTTGTTACATCATTTTTCCTTTTAATTGTTAGTATTTGGTTCCTTCCATTGTTTTTGTTGTGTTGTTTACATGATTTCCATGATCGGTTAGTGATGGAGTTCATGTCGATTGGATGTGAAACACCATAATTGTAATGTAACGGTATTTAGATATTTAAATAGCCATTAATTATACCATTTAACATTTTTAATTCTAATATGATGATGATTCATATTTTAAAACATTTTTGATATTTGTTTAGGTCATTTGGGTGATTCTTCAATTGTAATGAACTCATTTTGTTTTATAAATTAATAACATGTGAAAAAATTATTACATAACCCTATATAATATATATTAAATAAATAAAAATCTTTTTCAACCATAACAATGGTTTCATGGCCAGTATTGAAGGAAGTAAAAGAAATTCAAATCACATTATCCTAGATGTCAGTAAATCGATAAACTACAAAAGGTTTTTTAATTTCTTGAATAAGCGGGAGAGGAGAAGATGTTTAATGGAGAGTCTTCCATAAACATGATGAAATATTGAATATGTAAGATACTATATCATTAATTACTATTGGATTTTGTTATGGGGGGAAAGAATAATAATATAAATGAAAATGAAAAGAAAACAACAAAAACAAAAGAGGATGTTTACTTCTTGATCTCTTCTCCTTGAGATCTCTTTTAAGGCCCATGTTTTTGGCCTTTTGGTGAGACTAGAAGTCCTGGGACATGGGGATGGTTATTGGGAGGACTATTTTAAAGAACATTGGAAATTATCAAGGCTTGAATGGTTTGGGATAAAGAGGGGAATGAGGGTGGTATTTACAGTGGAGGAGTGGAGGGATTTTACATTATTTTAATCATTTTTATAATATTTATGCCCAAGAATATGAATAGTTATGATTCATGTGACCCAAAATAGTGATAATTGCATGTCAGTTCAGACCAAGTGGGCTTAAATCATCATTTCATCACCTATGATGTAGTAAAACATGTATTTATCATTTATTGTAATTTATCCTATTTTAATATTCATCTATAATTGATGAATTTCAGAAAAATCTAAGAAATTCACCCTAATCAATTTTCAACGTGTAGAATAGATAAAAGAACACCATTTTTTTAAAATATTTTTATAAATATTAATAATTTAATTTTTCAATAAAATCATATTTTATTAATAAATAATAATTTTAAATCTATAACAAATTTTCTAAGACATTGAAAAATTAATCAGCATCTCATTATATTATATCCTTAATAAAATAAAATAACAATATGATTCACTATTCATAAGGGTTATATTACAATTCATATTAATACTCATATGGTTTTGTTACATTTCACCAAAAAACAAGTTGGTTATATTAGACTCCAAAAAACTTATAGATCACAATCGTAGATGAACATTTTTTGAAATTCAAAACATAAAAGTGGAAAATTGTGATTAATGGATTGATATAAATAACTACATAAAATGAAGTGTCATGAATTTAAATTTATTTTTAAAACCATATGGTGTTCAAGTAACGACACTCAAGTACTCACATCGGTCGAGGGGATGAATGTTTTGGATAATCACACCCTTTTTGGGAGAATTGTTTCCAATTTGGAAAATATCTTAGAGGTTTAATGTATGTTTGATAATATCTTCTTAATCCTGATATAGGATTGGTTACCCGATAGTAATTGTCATCAGTTAAGAAGTTTTATATGAAAAGGTACGATCTATGATGTGAACCCATCTCTATCTATCCAAGGATCATCAACCATTTCCCTTTGATGATTAGAAACTTATTTGTTGAAGAAATATAACTAGGAACACCAAGGATTTTTTTAAAATAGGTACACAATTAATATTTAGAGGATTGGATGAGCCAATATGTGGTGTCATATATTTCCAATTTGGTAAAAGGAATCAAAATCCAACTATTTTCTTGAATCCCAAAATGGTTACCATCATGTAGAAAGGAAATATAGGGTGGAACTGGGGAACCATATATTTGAGCAAAGACCTCAATGTGAAATCTTATATATTTTGGGTATAATTGGAATCATATTTTTCATAGTTCAATCATTCATATGGGAATTTACCTAAGTAGGATACATGTATAAGGGGAAATTTATATAATTCACTGATCTCGGATTACTCACTAAGGGTTGCATGGTTGGTGGAGATTTAAGATGAACAAGATGTGATAATTACAAATTCCTAATCCCACGTTACATATTCATGGAGTGAGAAATAGAAGATATAATGTAATTTGTCTCATTTTATATGGACTTTCATCTTTCTTGATAAGATAGAATGTTGAATGTTTTATGTAGATCATATGACATCATAAGGCGTTATACATATCCTAGTTCTGGTGGAAATCAATGTCATCATAATTTAGTTGACTTGTCAATCCATTGGTAGATGAGGAAGGATGACCACCCAGGGGATACATTAGTTAGTTATGATTCAAATATCAGAGGAATGAAATGTCTTACACTAAAGTGGATTCCAATTTGATATTTATCCATTAGTATGGTGTCCTACTAATTATAGTTATAGAAGGAATAAATGTTTTTCTAGTTCAGTTTGATCGAGTAATACAGACTACAGTTTCCCTAATTTGGGTGACATATCATATTATGCCACTGAATGGGATGAACATATAGTGGATACCCAATCTTCATATAATATTATGATAAAAATTATATAATCAATGAAACTCCATTAATACATGCATGCTATACTCGATGTGACAAATAAGGGATATCAAATAAGAAGTCTCACTACATATAAATGTGGGAATGATGTGATGGGATAGCCACATAGACTGTTTAGTAGAGAGATCAATCCTTAGTAAGATGTCCTATATATCTTGATTATAGTAGGATTCATAGAAATTTTAATTTAGTTTGATCACGACCAAATAAATTAAGATTTTATTTTATTGTAGGCATATCATATTATGTCGCTGATCAGAGATTACACCCTAAGGTTTCTCTTATATGTAGGAAATGTCATGTTATTTTCCTAACCTAGACATACACAATGAGGATTACCTTATAAGAAAAATATATTACATTATACTACAGATCAAGGATTTCACACTGATATTTCCCTCATATGTAGAAATACTATATTATACCATTTATCAGTGCTTACACACTGAGGCGTTAATTGTATTATTCACATATTATATAATTCTATTGATTGTATATGACACACCATGTTTACCATTATATGTTGGAAATACCATATTATGCTACTGATTAGGGCCTAGAAATTGAGGATACCGATATATACCCATTGGATAATGCTATTATGTCCCACGATTCCATCATTACATGGCCTAGTTATCTTTATAATGTTTTTGATTTTTTATGGAATGTCTGGTCTCATGCATAACATGTCGTAGTGTCAATCACATGGTCATAGTTGAAAAGATTGAAGGACATCAAAGGACATGGATGACATGTTCTAGTGACATCATGAGATCGTGGGGTGACTTGAAGGGGTTTACGAGTCTCCGGGGGCATGTATAGAGGGCATCCAAAGTCATATTTGACCTGTCCAGGTGTCGTTGAGTGTTCCTAGTGGCGATTAAAGAGGGATTTTCGAGATTGGAGTGTTATGTCCCGAGGGAATCAGACAACACAGATGACATTCTTGTTGGGTTCCATGGGATTTTCCTAGTATGCCTATAGGGCTCTGTGAGACCTTGTTGAACTGCACCAGTGATGCCACATATGCTAGTAGACATGACTATAGGATATTTTATGGCCTCTATGGTGAACCCATAGGGAATTATGATACTTCCCGTGGCATGCTCGAATGGTGTTTTGTTATCATTCATGATGAGTTCAGAGGACATCACATTATCCAAACAGTATGTCAAGGGGACATCACATGACATGGCTGACATGACCTTTTGTTGGAAAATGATCTAGATGCTTGAGGTGAAGAACATAAGGTTCCTTCATTATTTTTTTTGTGTAATTATCCCATATTTATTCGTCATTCCAGTTTTATTGCATATGATGCATTGATATAGTTAATGTAATCGTTTTTTAGGTATCCCAGATCCAAATGAGATGTCATATTTTTTTCACACAACCATTCATATGTCCTACAAATGACCTCATGTGATCATGCAAATGTACCAATCATACATCATTATCACATATGTTTTTCCCATAATATATCTCATGAAATAGCCATTTTGATTTAAGGATTGGATTCTCCGATAAGTTTGTTTTTATGCTTGGCTGTTGCAGTGAGATGATATGATGATATAAAAAATTTATTTTTCATTATTGGTTTGGGGAACTGCATGTCATACACTGCTAATTATTTTCCTCTTTGCATATTGTGTATCAAGTAAAACCAAGATTGATTTGGTTGGGGTCTTTTGGGTTATCTGTTACATATTTTCCTACTATAGGACATCCTGAGGGAATCACATTACTTTCAGTGACTATAAGACACTCCCATTAATGCCCAATTCATTCAATTTTGGCCAATTAATGGGGGTATTTTTTAATAACATGGGCATTCCAATGGGATTTTTCAAGGCCAATCCAACAAAAATTGGGACCTTCTTGTGATCATTATGCTTGTTGAAAGGATTTTATGTCATATATGGTGAATTTTCTGGGGTCTTTCCTGAGACATATGTAGATTTTGACGGGGGATCCATGAGACTAGGAAGTTTTTTCAGGGGGGAGCTCACATGATCAATAACGATCACCTAGGGAATATGACTCAATTACCATAACATATAAAAATATTCCCATAGTAAGAATCTCTCATCAATTCCATTTATATTTCCTTTTTTCTTTCACAATGGATGGGGATCTCAATAGTCAGCATGAGTGTTATAAAAAATTAAATCCTCCTATCGGTGAATCGTTTCATGTCCAGAAAATGGTTATGTGGTGATGCACAGAAATTATCATGGAAAAATCATTTTGTTTGCCTTTGGATCCAGTGGGGGTGTACAGGACAACCATGGAATGTATGAATCCCTTCGTGGGATGTGGTTGACATATTTTTGGGATCGTTCATTACAAGGAGGACATATATCTATGTATTCCACGATGTATTGATCACCATATGGGTGCCTACTATAATTTTAATGGCCATGAATGGATTTTGTATTGTTGATATTTATATCCTTATTTTCAATGGATTTTCATATGGATATTATGGAATCTTCTCATTAACAAGATTCCTAATCTGAAGGACCTTATTTGGAAGCCACATGTGATAGTGATTTTCTATGATAATATCTAAAAAATGGAGAATTTTTCAAATTGGATTTGATGGATACTTCAATAGTTTATTATCTCTATAAGTCTGTTCACATGAACTTTTGATTGTGATGTGATAACTTATCCTTTCTTGTGTTACATGATCTATGAATCTTATTCATTTTCATTGTGGGAAAATTAATAGCCATATTCATATATTTCTTGTTTTGTGAATTTTCCTATGATCATTTTGTGGGAATCAACATGAATGGTTTTTTAAGGGATAAAACCACTACAAGTCATCAGAAAACTCTATAAAAATGGGATTTAATACAAAATTGTTATGGTGTAGGGGAGTTTACCATAATGTATAAGTGCATTGGAAGGAGACAAAAATGGATTAAATAAGGGGGTTGTGATGTAGAATCATTTTTGAGAATGAAACGATGTGGTGTGGGAAATTGTACTATGACATGGAGTCCATTTATCCCTTAATAGTTTGTGGAACAAATATGTATGGAGGTGTAGGATGATAGAAACATTTAAGAAATCATACAATGAATGGAAAGTTGGAAAAGACCTTCTAAAATCACCTTTATAAAACCAAAACTAGTCCTCCATTCAAAAAATAATAATCCTAATTAAGAGAATTAACTGCCAAAGTCCAATAATAATACCTACAACATTTAAATAAAATAGACTCATTTATTTTTCATCTTCTACCACACTATGACATAGATTCATAAAACTATCATCCCTGGAGATGTTTTTCACTTAAAATCACCTATGTAAGGATAATTACAGCACAAGGCCTTACAATACACCATGCACCAATTTATTTTCACCAAAATTGAATATCCACATATTATATGAAGTGGTGTCACCATTTTTGGCTAGGAAGGTCACTAAACACACATTAAATCATCTTGAAAACTCTTAGTGTCCTCTTGTATTGATATAATCATGGTAACAAAAGATAAAAGATGATATGGAGGGAATCTAGAATTATTAGAGGGAAACAAAATTTTAGGGATTTAGAATTTCTCAACTCTAAAAGAATATATTCCAAGATATGTATCAGTAGAAGTCTTGCTATAATAAAAATAAGCGATAACTAAAAGCCTAATATAATAAGGAAATATGTTTTCACAAAGGATATAAAATTAAAACCCATGAGATTAAATATGAAACAATGTAATAAAATGAAATATACTAGCCAAAATAAGAAAAGAAGATTCTTTTTCAATAACCATGATTGATGTGTGGATAACTATATAATAACTTAGTCAATAAATGGTTCCTCACCATCATCCACTAGATGAAGATAATTTAAATATTAAAGACCAATCACTACTCTTTGATATACCTAGGTACCAGGATTCACCTAGTTTATATACTTCCATAGTGGTTGTACATGTGTTCATGATTAGGAACATCTTCTGAAAATTCATATAACAAATTCCTGATCACATAACTACATCAGATGCCCTTCCATAACACCCATGTGATACTTTTTATGATAATGTGGACAATCACTATTGATGTTGAACCACCTCCTGTATTTATATCATCTTGGAAAAAAAATTCCACAATAGGGGATGAGGAAACCCTACTCTTCTCCACTTAAAAATAACCACCCAGGAACCTATCCTACATACATCACTTTTTATTCTCTAAATATAGTGTTGGTAACACACTAGAGAAGGAACACATCAAGCCACTAGAATATAGAGAATAGCCAACAACTATTTTTTTCTCAATTAACTTCTCTATTATCAGTATCTTATGAATAATTCAACATAGGTTGTTAGATAAAAAGTCATGAACTATTTATTATGCATTAGGTGTATGATAATGTTGAAATTCTATTCCTTCTGAGTGACATTCCACACTAGTAGGATAAAAGAAGATTACCATTGTCAAATATTATTAATTAGAATACATATTCATCATTACTTCCCAATGTAATGTATAATTATGAGAAGAATCTACATTCTTGGTATAAAAATGATCTCCTAGATATGTGATTCCTCATGGTATCTAATGTAGGTCTATCTTATATACTATCCTGTATGATTCCATCCCACCACCGACTCCATACAGTCATTAATAGGAAAAATATTCTCTAAATGAATCTTACTTAGTTGTCCTCATCCTAAAGTAATTTAGTTCCATAGAAGGATATATTATTCTCATGAAGGAATTATTGATATTAGTAAACCATAGTCATAGTGTGTCGCCCATCTTGGATATTCACAAAATGAAATCGTTTGGGTGGAAATGGTTCTACAGTCAGAATAATATGTGCGATTAAAGACACACATTGGGGTATATCATCCTACATTATAGGTGGTGGAATGTAAGTATCCTAGAATGTCACGTATTGTTGTCCCCTAAGATAATTTGATGGCATGGTCTCTAAAATACAAGTGTAATTAGGAACATAATAATATCTACCCCGTCAATTGGATAAAACAAGGTTATCATAGGTGTCTACCCATAAACCAAGGTATACCCAAATATCATTTACATTGATATCCATTGATGCATGTTACTCACATTCATCATATATATACTAATACAATATCTTGGTGACATTTAATTATTATTGTAAAATAATATATATCTCAATATCATTGCAACAAAGTTATATCATAAAATGAATTATCAATCTTTAATAGAAATAAAATAAATAAATTTAATTACATAACTAATATTCTTCACACCTACAGGTATATATACATTTCATGTTATCATACGTGACTATTCATGATGAATGAACACACATGATAACCCATAAATCACAAATCAAAATCATGTGATTCACTAAAAGCTAATTTTATAAATGGTAAAATAATGCAGTTAAACATAAATTCTAACTTTAGGGAAACTCAGAGGTTCACTACCCAGAACTGATCAAATATTGATAAAGTTTCCAAACATGAGTTCCATCCAACCTAACTCATTATTACCATCTATATTAGGTAAAATTTCAAACAATAAATAAAATATATATTAAATAATCACCATATATAGATAAACTGAAAAATGGAATACACGATGAAATAATACAGAATAAATATGGATCCATGTACTTGATAAAGATAGCAATAAAATCAGTATAAGTGATTTTGTTATAACACCATCAAGAAACATCAGGATCCACCTACTCCGCAAACTCATGCATATATCTTTGGCCCATTTCCTTCAATGGACTCCTAGTTATGAAATATACATATTTAGAGGTATTCTTTAGTTGGGTAGGAGTAGACGACTCAAAAGGACCCCACTAACTAACCATCACCTCAGTATATAATATATAAATTGGAATTCCATGAATGTAAATTTGATATAGATATTAAAAGGTATATCAAAATAGTGAAAATATATGCTGTTTCTTCATATACTGAATCTACCATCTTCAAAACCATGATGGGAGAAGCATACCTCTTCATCACCATGCCAATATAACATCATTAAATAGCCTAACACATATTCCTCAATAGACGACCCATGACATGTGGAACATTTTTCTAGTTGGGATAGTATAAGTAAATATTTTTTATGGCTTAGTATATTCCTATCTAGTTGATTGCCTCAAGAATGCATCAAATCTCACATATGAAAAATGTTAAAACATACCTCTTAGATTAATATTTCTAATCATGTGACACATCAAGTTGACTGGAATTGTAAATATACATTAGAACCCATGGTCTATCATATCTTACTCGATTTGATATCCCCATGTATTTTCCACATCATTCATTGTCATAGATTAATCCATGCTTACAAGATCAAATATAGAATACAAAACCATATCATATAAAATACAATTACAAAAGACAGATTAAATATTGCATTAGATCAGCACGTATCATAATCATAAAAATACATATGAATGATATAGAATCTATTGTTAATTATTCAAATACACATACACACATAATAATATAAAATATTTTTTTTCCAACGGAACATATTTGGAAAAAGTTGGTATCCAAGAAAGCACTCAATAGAGGTGAATTTAAATCTCATAAGAAATTGTTAGACCCTATCAAAACAATTAAAAGTGTTTATAATTCATTAAATTAAATAGAAACCTTTAAATGGAGGTTACCTACAATTATGGATTGTTCTTAAAGGGATCCTCATGGTGAAAATCCATCATGTACCATGTCTGCATATGAATCTTCATGTTTTTCTACTATTATCAAAACCACATATCAAAATCATATTTTATTTGCCAATCCATGAGGACTGTTATTTATTTATCTCAATACAAAGCTGTATCTTGAACATTTCGTGTATAACTTACTCTACTATATTTATAATAAAAGACTCCGCTAACATCAATTAATTAGAGTGAATGTGGAGCTCTAGGGTGTTGTCAAATTCAACATCATCTATTTTTGCATTCACTAGATCAGGTACATTTAGCTCATCTGTCTGTATTTTAGTTGTCCTAGAAGTTACTAGCTCCACAGGTATAATGGACCCCTTATACTTACTCTTATGATTTTCTATAGTATCATTCAAACTATTTTTTGGCTATTTTCTTCTGCGTGAGGACCAGATAAAAGGAGGATTAATAAAAATTGAGTAGTCCATCAAACATCATGGATTCCACATATTCATTATAAAACCATCTGAATCCATATGTATTTTCATTCCTTTTTTATGAGGATTGAAGCATTTATTTTATGAGTTATAATTCCATGGGCTCCACAGACCACGATTCTAATGCAGAATCTTGATCTATATCGTATCTATCCAACCCACCCTATAAATAATGACTTTTATTTATGCCTATCCTCCCTATCCATGTTTTTATCTTACGGGGGTAACTCCCCATCTCCTAACATTTCAAAATGGTTTTGAAATCCAAAACCAAAAGTTCCTCATATACTTTTTCCATTAATATCAAGAGGTTTCATTACCTCCCAAAAACAGTTTTTAATTCAGGGCCCCTTTTGAAGAATTTTCTTCTCACTATCCTAAACCCATCTCTTTATCCCATACCAACCCCATGACCATCTTGTTTATAACTATGTGCACTAGATGGGCCACTCAGAACATCTAAATATGAGGAATATTTCTATGGATGGATTATTGGAGCCCCACACCTCCTCCTTCCCCAAGGAACCTTGAACCCACTTTTCTGACAAACAAACACCCAACTTCCTCAACAATTGTGAAAAAATACCCTCTACCTGTGGCTCATAACACTTAAAACTCACAATCATTGAGGGGGGTACTTTTAGATGCCCAAACTTCTCTGTACCCTATATATCCAACTCTTGTTATTTTCACATAAAACCACCATTAATGTTGTTGTTCCAATCATCCCTACATCATTCATGTGAATATCATCTCCAAATGATGGATGTACCTCATGATAATAATGAAATTCATCACATTTAAATCTAAAATATTTATGAACAGTACATCTATAGGCCATACAGATAGGAACCCATGATTCATAGGATACATGTCGATTCCAATGTTAATCGCCTTCATCCTCAATGTAGATGGATTCTAATTGGATTATAGGAATTTTGAGTTCAATACAAATCCTCGGAGAATCAATTTTAAAAAAGGGTCTTGTACCATGATCTGAGCATAGAAAATGACCAACAGTATTTCTTATCAAACGAAAAATCCTAGGGTTTTGAAAGGTATGGTATAACCATGAAGAAATATAAAAAAATCATAGAAAATAGGGTCATGAATTGTTTGAAATTAAAGAGACCACTGAAGAGAGAAAGAGGAACCCTGGTGATACTTGTTGAGCATTTTCTAATAAGTATATACAATTTTATATTTTATTGAAGTGAATCAAAATATTCTCCAAATATAAAATCCAAAAAATTCCTATAATTGTAAATTCTAAAAAGTGGAATAAACCCATTGAAATCATGAAAAAATAGTATATGCATTCAAAAAATGAGAAAAAATGATAGATTCTTTATCGTAGAAGCCCAAGTGAACTCCTGGGAAGAAAGAAGAACCTAAAGAACACTAGTATGGAGTGATTGAACATTATGGGAAATTTTAGTTGGGAGAAACGTTTGGAGGGTTTCATGTTCATCGAGAGGTTAAAAAAGTATGACATGGGGTGGTGAAGAGTGAAGATGGAAATCTGCATATCACCCAGGCATGAGGGGTTGAGGAAGAGAGTTGACGACTCAATAATGGCCTAAACAATTTCCAGTGATTGGGAGCAGCGATTGAGAACCCAAAATCCATAAAGACACGCCTTTGATGGTGAATAATCAAATGTAGGTTTATTAGGGTTACACATGCAGAAAAAAATAATATCTATGACCCATTTATCATTTAATTTAAATTCATGTTATTCCGATGTCATGAAATTGTTGTCAATATTAGGGCTCTAAAATTGTCTCACTACTAGAACTAACCCCCCCCCAAACATGTACTTGTTCATATGAAAACTAATAACATCACTAATAATCATCACGATATCCCTCTAGATTAGTTTATAAATTGTATAATTATGTATCTATAGACAATTAGGATTTTCTATAGCACAAATAAGGTGTTATGGTGTGGTGGTGTAAATGAGACAATGACCACAACACCATACATAACAACACAATGCACGTTTGCATGGTAGGAAAATCCAACAATGTACGACCATTAAATATTGGGCTGATTTGTAGTGGAAGTAGACCACCATGGTCTTAGGTGGAGTAATATAGTGTATAATTGTGATGGATAACGAAACAATGTGGTGTAGGGTGTGGTAATGTTGTGTCGAGTCAATACAACCCTTTAGAGATCCTAGAAAAATTCTAATCAAGGAAACTATGGAAGATAAAATTTTGAAAATTTTATATGGATAAAACACATGATGATTTTTTAAGTCACCCTTATATAAACATAATGGTTCTACACATAAAATAAGAAACAACTTAATTAAGAGGCTTAACTCTCATAGACTGAGCGTCCGACATACTACATATAAATGGTGCGGAAAGGTCTATGTGGAATGGTATAACACACCATGCCATATCCTTCTCAATATATTCACCAAGATAATGTCTTAAGGTAGAAACCCCCGTTTTCAAGTTCACTATGGGACAATGTTTTACACTACATTATAACTCTATATACAGATCACCTCCACGGTATAGGAACATGTACTTCAATGTGGTACCCCATGTTTTGTCTAGAATGTTTTCAAATCATTAAATAACACTGAAATTATCCTCTTAAGTCCAAAAATGGTTAACGAAAACTAATTTCAACCAAAAATCAAGGAGGATATGGAGGTAATGAGGGATTCTATAAAATATAAATAAGTCAATGATTTTACAATTAATAATTTTGTTTTGGTTAATATTTAATGATTAGAGGAATAAAATGATATCATTATATGCATTTTTTGATCCTTTCAACTTTTATTTCACTTATAGAGGAATGAATATTTCTACATGAATTATCACTATTTAGAGAAGATGAATATATTGTAGTTGTAATTTATTAAAGTATAAAATTTAATTTTTCAGGTATGTTTATATCCCTATTTTATTAATATAGAAGGTAAATGAAATCTTCAACTATAAGAAAATAATATTGAAAAACAATTAATCATATTTTTTCATTTATATTAAATATATGGAATTTTTTGTTCCTCTTTGATTTTTTATTATGGTCATTGAATTTCACACAGTACTTAAATTTCCTATGATAAATATTTTCTATAAATATTATTTATTATTTGGATAATAATTTTTTCCTCCATGTAGATATTGTAAATTCTATGTTTTTACCTCTTATTTCTAAATTTTTATTTGTGTAATTTTATTTTTACTTCATATTTCTCTTTCCACCTTTTATAATGTATGTTTTATTAACCCTTTTTACCATTTGGGTTTTGAAAAAAAGGTATTTTAGTTTTTCAAACCATTGAATATTGAGTTTATTTTCAAATTGTAATGATGAAATTTATTAGGGGATGGGTGGAGAGGGTAGTAGTGTAACACCAATAGTTTTTAAAATTTCATTTAGTCTAATATATTTCATTATACACTAAACTGAGCTTAAACATTCCATGAAATTTTGTTATTCTATTATTAATATTATTAATGAGCCATTAAATTTGTTAACATTAATACAACAATCTGAATTGTGTAATATATATAATGATCATAATTAATTAAAATTTTATTTTTAAATTATTTTTAAATAATAACTCAATTTTATTTCTGAAGACATTTTATGCTTCAAAAATTTAATTTATTTAAATATGAATTTTAGTGATGTTTTTGTGATACTTTTACAGTTAGTATAGGTAACATTTAGAAATTTTATTCTATAATAGGGTTACAATTTATAAAATAATCTGGTCAAAATAAAATTAGGCTTATTTTTTTGGAATTATCTAAGAATATTTATTTTTCAATAAATAGTGATGAATACAAATTTTTATTAAATTATGTCCATAATTAACAATTATTTAAAATGTAACATTATATTTTTGACATTTTAAAAAAATTATTATATAAAATAAAATTAGTATTATTTTCTAAAATATTTTACATTAATTTCGTATAAAAATATTTTTATACATAAATAATATTTTTATTAAAAAAAAATTCTATTTTATTTAATTCAATTTTAAATTAATTTCCCAAAATTATATTAATTGAATAATATAATATTGAATCCATATTTGGGATCAGAAAAAATAATATAAGAAAATGAAATTAAACTAATTTTTTTCATAATTAAAATTCAAATTGTAAAAAACTGTTACAATAGTTAAAATTAAAATATGTTTACCTAGGTATCACACTACATATGTAAGGGATAAAATAACATAATAACATGAATAAAACCTATTTTATATACATATTTTTATTTTATATGATATCATATTATGAAATGGTTCATTCTATTAATTTTTTTTGGTGAATAATTTTTTTATATTATTCATTTTATAATTCTATTGTGTCATCTCCCATATTTGTAAAAGGGAACCCCTATATTGTCATAAATACTCTTAATAAGAAATTTTTATACATATCTGAAATGATAATCCTGAATTAATTCCCTAAAAAAAATTTTCAGGCCATATTTTAATTATAATCATGACATATGAATCCTTTATGTGTAATCATAAATTGATTTTCCAAAGAAGGGTTTTTTCTTAACTAAGAGTATTTGATTTATTTATTATTCATCATATTTAAAATAATATTCAACCAAGATAAAATAAAAAAATGTATCCTACAAATAATGAGAAATTATTATGTTAATTTCTTAATGTATATCCATATCTCATAACATTAAATTAGAAATTAAACCATCATCCACGTGTAAAGCGATCCACTGCCTCACCAACTACTGTAACTCATTTTCAATCAGTAACTTTCAAATAAATATATAATGATGGATTTAGTTTATATATATATATGATGTTACATCCATAATTATTATTTTGGGAAGATATATTATCAACTATTTTATGACAACCCCATCAACAAAATAATGATAATGTCATTCATGCGTACTTGTATATTACGACATCATTGAATCAATTTAATTTAATTTTCATCACCAAATCACATGAATGGAATATAAATTATTATTTAATGATATAATATAATAATCATTTTACATGAAAAAATGTTACTTAAATTATTTCTATAATGTTATTTAATAAATGAAAATGTTTCTCTTGTTTCACATGACTAACCAACTCCATGATTTGAACATATTTCTTTTTATAGAGACACATTTAATGGGTGCTTATAAAATTAGAATTAATTTATTGAAATGATAATTATGTCATGAAAATTATAATGTATATTATTTAGTAATTAACAATTTTATATGGTAAACATACCTAATTCTTTTGGAAATAATGAACTAATCATTCTCAGAACACCCGACATAGACTTAACTGATTATATTACTAAATATATAATTAAAATAAATGAAATAGAATTTTTAATGATAATTTATTGAAAATATAAAATATCACTAATTAATTTAATCATTTTTAAATGATTATTATATAGGTTTCAATGTACATACATAATAATCTAGGACTCACGGAAAGGGATTTTGTCTCAATTTTTCCATCATTTAAGAATATTTAAATTATATTTACCTAATTTATTTTATATGGTTAATAAACTACCCCCTTACTTATTGTATTATTAATCCTAAATTATTATGGTTTTTATTAGTTTCAATAAAAATTATTTTTTCAAATTTTAATTTACTTGAATTTTGCAAAGTTGTAATGGTTTTCTTAGGACATTTCATTATCATAGGGGTATAACAATTATTCATTGAAATTTTTAAGAATTTTTTATTTGAAAATTAATATTTAATTTTATTTATTATATATTAAATTTTATTATGTGTATTTACCTATGATAAAATAAAAACATTAAGTATTAATTATGTCATCAAACGTTTGGATCTTCATAAATTGTTTATTTATCTAATTTTCAGTTTCTTTAGTGATGTTTCTTGTCATGAACCATGATTTACTTCTATGGTGTATTTGTTAATAATTAATGAATTTTGAAAATTTTATTTATTAAATAAATATTTTTATATAGCTATGTCATATTTTTTTTATTTCAATTATTTTATATTTAAATGTTACCAAAGTAGTAATTGTTTAATGATAACATATCTTTTCATTTAATGTTTGATTATGTTCAAGGTTCAATTAAGAGAAATAATGTACTTTTATTTTTCTTTAAATCATATATTTTGTATCCCATTATTATGAATTATAATTTTTTATTCAAAGTTTATTTATCCATTAATTATTATATAAACATCCAGAATATTTTCAGTAAGTAGTACCAATATCAAATGTTCTCTTAGATAAAGAATATTTCTCATCCATATCTATTTATTAAAAAATGATTTCAAGAATATTCTTTTATAAAAATAAATTATTTAACAAAAATATTTGACATTATCTTTTATTCTTATTGTAATTTTTTTAAAATGGAATTTTTTTAACATTTTCCACATGTGTTATATTTAACTATATTTACATATGTTTGAATAGAAAGCATATTTTTAGTATTTTAGACATTAATTAATTTTTCCACAGGTATGAATGCTAATTTTTTTGAATATAAACCCATAAGTTCTAGTGAAATTTTTATTGAAAATATTTTGTTTTTAAAATTTATACTGAAAGTATCGATCATATTTTTTCCAATAAAAATTTTAATGATGGTTGGGTGGTATTTTTATTCACTGATGAAAATAAAATTTTTTGTTACATCTGATCCACTAGTGATATATTTTAATTATACCATTCTAATCTATTCTATTCATGGTTTATATATTTTTACAAAAATATTTTTTTTCAATATTTTTTTTCCATTGGAAAATCATGAAATTAATAAACAATTGTTATTTTTATGTTAAAAAATTAAAAATTACATTTTTTATGATTATGTTTCAGTTCATTCAAATTGTTTACGTTGATGGTTGAGATTGAGATAGGACATCAAAGGCGTTATAATATAATTGAATGTACTATTTTGAATTAATAATATAATCCTATTAGTGGAAATCAAATAACAAAAATGGGTCCTTAGAAAAATTATTCTAAAGGGTCATTTCTATCATTTATCATATACTTAAAACATTAAATTACATGGGGTTAGATATGTTATTTTATATTTTATAATATATAGAATTAAAATCAGTATAAGATAAATTTTTATCTAATTTCCCATTTTGGAAAAATGGATAACATTAAATTATTATCAATTATAAATGTTATATATAACGTCTCAAAACCTTTACTCCAAGATCTTGTACTATAAAATTATATTTACGTTTTAAGATTTGAAACTAAAAAAATATATAAAATTTAAACACTTAAAAATATATAACATAAAACTAAAATATTAAATCACTTATATAACCAATAATATTTTTGTATTGGATTTTTAGATAGTAATGATAAAATATTACATTATAATTTGGATATATATGAAAATGGTTTACATAAATATACATAGGATATAACTATATTCATTACATCATGAAACTGTATTATGCATAAAATTCTAAATACCTTTCTTCATAAACGTGGAAAGGGGAAGAATAATATTGTTGATATATACTACTTATTAAGGGTATACATTGGTATTAAAAAATTTATCTCACAAGTTTGTATAATATAAGAAAAATAGTGTTCTTATATAATAAATGGGAATGATTATAACATAAGTATATTCATACCCATTAAATACTATATCATAAAACATAGAGATGGAATAAATATTAAAAAACATAAAAGAGCAAAAGAGTTAAACAAAATGAGACAAGTTAAAACAACCCAAAATAAAAGGATCCATTAGACTATTACAAAATGAAAATAAAAACGTATTTTTGAAAAGAAACATATTTATCAAATCACTCTTATAATCACTCTTACAAATTGAATATCCTCTTTATTAAGGATAGTATAAGATATTATATTAACCCTATATTATGATGAACCAAAATTATTTGGAATTCATTTCATACTACTAAGGATATTATAAGATATTATATTAACCCTACATTATGATGAAGAAAAGGATCATATTCCTAGTGGAACATATCTATCATAGTATTGTAATAAGTTTCACCATATTCACGCTAATATACAATATATATGTGTTTGAAAAATAATTATTTTGGTCCATATTT
Source organism: Viscum album (assembly GCA_963277665.1). Taxonomy (NCBI): domain Eukaryota; kingdom Viridiplantae; phylum Streptophyta; class Magnoliopsida; order Santalales; family Viscaceae; genus Viscum; species Viscum album. The sequence continues at coordinate 280,341,359 of OY728136.1, read as the reverse complement.
GATAACTCAACCATTTAAAATTTTCATAAAGAGTATAAATTTTTGAAAAAATTTCATCCTTTATAACTCTTTAATTCCTTAATATTGTATATATATATCCATGGGATTTTATAATTCCTTTGTAATATTATTCTACTGTCAATATAAATTATATAATGGTTGAACCATCATCTATGTTTGATGAGATAACTCAATTTCCTTCTTCTAAGGTCTTTCATATACATGGCTTCAGTGATGGATATCTAAAACAGGGATAAGTTTTATATATTATAATTTATTTAATAATGAAATTATATTTATGTACTGATGAAAAAAATATAAATTAATTATTGAAATCATTCATCTCAATTAATAGTAATGATACATTGTGTTACTCATGTGTACCCATTATTTCTTTCAATTGAAATATATCAAAATGGTATGATTAAAACCCCATGATCCTATCCATTGGTTTTTCAGAAATGTTATGGATTGTGATTATATGGAGGATTTATGGAGAATCATACCAACCCATGTTCCCATGATAGTGGTGGAGGATGAAAAATGGCATGATAGAAAATAAATTATAGAAGTATTGTATCCCAATTGGATAGCTAGTAGTACATTAGTTATTAAGAATAATGGACATATATTAGATTATATCCACTTTTAGTTTCTCAATTATCATTTATTAAAGAATTATTCCCTATTCATATTAGTACATTATAGATCTATATAATAATGGGTTATTAATTACATTTTTTTCATGGATGAGGACATAATATATAATCAACCATAGATGGACTCCAATGATAAAAATTGATGGAATTTTGAGAACCCCACTGATTTTATTGTTATTGGTTTCCACATTTAGGATTAGAGAGTGTATTTACAAACTACCCATTAGGAATATGTCATATCTTTACAAAACATCTATAAAAAACATGTTGTGATAAAGAAATTACGTATTGGATAAATCATACTAATTTTGAAATCATTTAAAATAGACATGGAATTATTTATCATGTTAATCAAATAATAAATAATGTTAAATACCATGAAATGTAAAATTATTGTCACATCAAGAGGTTTTTTAAGGTTTATTTATAATTATTATAGGAAATCCTTAGAAAAAAATTTATATTAATAAGATGAAACATCCCTATAATCCTCAAGAATAGATAACATTTCAGTGAAACCCTGATTACATCACTTGGATTAATGTTGACAATAATAATTAAACCTTACATATCACCAAATTGCTGATTAAGGGTCAGAAATACCATAGGGATGAGGAAATAAAAAATTTATTAGACTATGTTATCTTTTGCATCATGTTTTAATTTTACCCATATAAATAAACCCCTATATCCTTTATATTGGACCATTGAGATATAAATTATTGATATATTGGATTATGAAAGTCACCATAAAATTCAAATTCATTATCTAAGATATATAATATTGGAAAAAGAGACATGGAATATCCTTATTGATGATATATATTTTTTCATACACATTATAATCCAAAATGAATTCCATTAATTTATGAAACATAAAAAATAGTAACTTTCACACACTGATAAACTATAATACTTGTTTATTTTTTCAATATTGACTAAATATTTAGATAGATGGGTTATGATAGTTCACTAGCACAATATTCAATATATTTATTAATAATAAATTATAGAGTTCCGTATATAATATTTTTGGTATCTTAACAAACAACATAAAACAATTCCTTGTAATGGACATTGTTGATTATGAAGAATTATCTTACAAGAAACCCCTTCCCCATAATTTTTATGACATAATTTAATGTATCCCCTATATAATGGACTAAAAATTTATTGATATCCCCAATAACAAACATGATCATACATGGAGTTCTATTTTATTTTATATAGAGAAGAAATATATATTGTACCATGTACTCCAATCCGGTTTTTATTTAAAAAAGGTGGGTAAATCCAAATATCATATCTTTGGTCCAAAATTTGTCCTTGAAATCCATATTTAGTAGTTTCTTGTGAATCGAATTTCAATTATTATGATCAAATAATTCAATGAATAAAATAATTTTTTTTAATAATAATTAGTTCATTTCATGATCATACATATGAATTATTGGAAAATTTATTAATTGATGCAATATATTTTTGTCCATTAGTTTTTTTAATTACCCTTCAGAGCCTTAAAAGAACATGTTCACATAATTATTCATCCAAAAAATTATGAGATGTTTCTTTATGTGGCATATTGAAATGGTTTAGTCAGTTTTAAAAAAATACAAACGAATAAGTATGAAAAATTGATTCTGACACTCTACATATAGAATAGTAATTATCCCAAGTCATACTGTTTTTTAATAGATAGCCTTTATTATCAATTTAATTAGATTGTTCAATTAGTTCATTGGAAAAAGGTAATATCAATAAAATAATAATACATTTTTCTATCATTGATTATTCAAATTCGTATAATGTATTTTGTAAATATGTGTTATAACATATTTTACCCACCCCAACCAGGATCAAATTATAAATAGTAACCGGATTGTTTGGAAACAAGGCCTCAAGGGAAACTCCACATATGTATGAGGTTTTTAACAAGAAATTATTTCCTAGGGAGTCACCTTGGGATGACTATGCACTCACATCTTAGTATGTGATACAATGTAAATTCCTAAACATCATCTATTTTTGTAATCAAACTGAGTATTGAAAAAGTATATTTATCCAAGGATATGATAAATGAATTTTATTAATATCCTGAACAAATATTTCACACCTACAAAAACATTTTATCACTGGGTTAATCCCTTATATAAAAATATAAGTAGAATTAAAAATACAAGGATCATCTACTCCTACGAGTTGAACCACAAACCTAATATTAAAAAATAACGTTGAACTACATTTGACCAATCTTAATAATGCACATAGTTGGCTCTTCACAATTGTAAAATCTCATGCCTCATCCTAATCCATCATAATTGTATGAACTAAATAAACATAATCATAAGGTATTTATGTACAATTTGGTTCATGCATAATTAGTGAAAAATAAATCTTATTAGGCCACTCCATTTAGCTAACCTATAACCAACATTGATATATTCAGGACCATATAGCATGATTAGTCGATCCGAGACCCAATATGAATGAATATATTAATATTAATCAATTCTTGATCCATGTATTTTAGAAAATAACTGTACATCCTCTGACTATGGAATTGTGTATGATTTCAAGCCACTCAATGAACATGGAATTCGTGTTGATCCATGTTTCAATTATCCCAATTAATCATACCTACAAAAATATAGTGTCAAAAGGTCTCCACACAATCTAAGTCACCATAGGGGTCATAAATGTCCTCTCTATGGGATCCATAGTATATGAGTACAATAAATATAATGGTGTATTCTTTCTATAAACCTTAAATAATGTGAATATGAGAAGGTTATTGATGACATACCACTAATTTCATGTGCAATGTAGTCTAATATATGAGTATTAGGTCTTTGTATATAGGAAAACATGAATTTAGAAGTTAGATAACCCCTAAGGGGGATTAATTTTAGGTCATATGAAATGAATAATCTTTATATGCAACATAAAAACTCGGCATCCAATAAATAATTTGTTCATAAACCCATCCCTAGAAATGTATGGGAAATAAAAAATGGTGAATCTTGATGACCCATAAGAGCATGCCATGCATAAATCGAGGAGATCATCATCAATCATCAGGGATTACATAATCATCATATGTAAGGATAGATTTATACAACAAAAATGTATGGTATCATTTAGATCCTAAAGAGATATGAATCCACATGTATACACTGATAAAGAGTTATCTAATTTAAACTCAAAAACCTTCTCTATAATCCATGTGATGGGGGAATGCTGAAAAAATATAGGACATTAGGTAATAGTAACATTGAATCAAGGTTTCTAAAAAAACAGCCCATAGAAAATTCAATTCTGAATCCCCATCATATAATCACAACTCAAGAGGCCTAGTGGGATATCACTAGGAACCAAAACTACAATTATAGATGAATCTTCAGTAACTAGATGAATATATAAATTGGAAAGTTCAGATTTATGAATGTCTAAACTGACCACAACTACCACATCCCTTTAGGAGCACATGTCTGGTACATGTTATATAGTGAAACACTCTCCCATATTTCCACAAACTCCCAATAGAATATCAGATTGTATGTTGACTACATTAGAACCCACTCGGTCCCCTATGTCAAACACAACAGGGTAAACCTACTTGAATGTCTAACAGACTAAGTCACTGGAAAATGTTTCATAGGCTCCTCTAAATCATGATATAAGATGAGGAATCCCTCATTAGATCCTTTAAATGAGTAAGTATGTTGAGGAATCCCACATGGCATGATCTAGGTATAATCATTTATGGAGGCACCCAAAGGGTCCTTTGGTCACACATTTTTCTATAGGTATCCGTAGTTTATGTCAAGGTAAAAAGATAAAGAGAACCACTAGAATAAATGTAAAATTTAATTAAACATCATTTTTGGGATATAATTGATGTCCTATCTCAATTTCATGGTCTCACTCTGTGTTGGTTTGAATGCATAACATATCATTTATTCAAGTCACATCTCAATCCTAGTAATAATAGAAATTACCTATGAAAACATTAAACCCTATAATTATTGAAACCTTTCCATATCCACAAACAATTTCCATTACCTTGTAATGATTTAATTCCCATGTCTCACTTATAAAATACTTTTTTATGAAATTAATAGATGAAGAACCTCCTAATAAAATCACATTCTCTAGAAAACTTATTAAGATCCATCAAACAATCTATGTAGTAACACTATCACAATCATTGTGAAAAGAATATTCAAAATCCACTACTCATATGTCCAATTTGGGACCCGACTATCAAAAACATAAAAACCCTTGAAAATAGAAACAAGGGTGAAGTACACGAAATGCGTACTAGATTATATGACATGTACTCTCAATGATATGTCCAGATATGTTCTCTATCTGGAGGTAGTGGGTAAAACCCAAGTACATAGTATGTTAGTCATATACATGGTGTGTACTAAAAATATTGCACATTCCCAAATAACAAACATGGAGTAGTTATGAGATTCAACTAGAAGTGTATTTGTACATGGTATGTGTCCCACACAGGCCCTATAAATGTTCACTAAAGGACCATGTTCCCCCACATGGGCTGTATAGCCATGGTCCTATCCATACATAGAGCTAGAGTATTTGGAATGTGCTATATATACATAAATAAAATATATTTCATTAAATAGGAAGAATAGATTGCTTGTATTATCTGATACACATTATTTGTGATTGGTATTTTTAGGTATAAAATTTAACAGCCGATGATCTTATTACGATACTCAATACACAATACTAAACATGATACCGCAAACCCAGTATAAATGAATTACTAAATATTATTACATTAATTTCACTATTGTCACATATAAATTGGAATAATATGAATGAATGAGATTAACCTAATTATGAAAATATATTTTAAAAATGTTTGTAAAATAAATTCATTGGTTAAAAATTAAATAGATATGGATATGAAATCCAAATAAATATTAACTATTTTTTATAAGAAAACTATTTTATGCCCATAATGATTTTTATGATAATAAATTAAATTAATCACTATTATTAAAATATCCTTAATAAATTTATTTTTTATATATTAAATGATTTTATTTTAAATTCATCCAATAATATTTATACGATTAAGATAAGAATTAATTGTATTTTATATATAAAATGCTATATTTTTTAAAATGAAATTATTCAGTACTTTGATGTTGAACTATTTTTAAACCAAAATATTGACAATTTTATTAATTTATTTTTAAATTATAATTATTTATTAAATAGGGAAATTTAAAAATTACATTAGGGTTAATTTTTGGTATTTTACTATTAAGATTTATTTTATGATGTATAGTGAAAAATACAACAATTTATTTAAAAAATACCTTTTTGTCTAATTTATTTTTAGAGTTTAATAAAATTATTTGTTTGGTTTAAAGTATAAATAATAAAATAATTCATCAATAAATACAATTTATGTATTTTAATAAATTTTACACTAAAATAGCATATAAGAACATTTAAACATTGGAACTTTTCACATTGAAAACATGTGTTTCTATTTGGACTCTGGGATTAATTTAAAATCCATATTTTAGAATTATATGAATTATATTATGTAAAATGTATTCTATATATACAATCATAAGGTAAATAATATTTTTAAAATTTAATTTAATTTTTAGGAATATAAAATTTATTGTGCTTAAAAATCATTTACGATAGTATATGTAAAATAATGAAAATAGTTATAGTAAAAAGGTAGAGGTTTAAAAACCGTATAAATAATTTAGTTATTGGTTTTTGATGAATTTTAAAATCTGGAACATAAATTAAAACATTATTTATCCAAAAAAATAATATAGCTTAATGGAACCTTAATGTTGTTAATTTTAATTATAAAATTAATCATTATTTAATCACTTAAACCCACCCCTCCTCATGTATGAATACGACCCATATCCACCCCATTTCCCCTAAAATTCCATTATTATATTTAAATTTATCCTCAAATACCTCATACTCAACTCTATTCACGTTCATGTTTTTCTCTCTTAACCAAATACGAAATCTACGGTCCTCAAGGGGTCCTCCATGGAGGTGATATTCAAACGGTAATTTTTTAAAAACAACTCTCTTATTTTTATTTGCATCATCCTAATGCATTTAACTTATTTTATCCATTCTATATTATGAAATCTATTGTCATATATATAATAAATTTCAACGTTTTTATTGGAATATCTCATAACCATTTCATTTAACACCTACTCTTATTTAATGAAACCAAAATATTGTCCATTTTGGGTCAGTTAATTGCCTATATGAATAATGATTTTGTTCCTTTTATAATACCAACATCAAAGAAGGTACTACAAATGTTATTGTGGATGAATAGTATTTTATTTGGTTTATAATAACTTATGTCATGTTATAGAACCAAGACATAGACAAATAATTAAATAAAAGGAAACTACTTCATGTCGTTCTTAAAAAACCACCAAAATAAATTATTCAATTTTCATTAACATTATATCAAATGAATCATCTTAAAGATTGAATAATTTGAAATATGATAACACTTATACACAAGTTTGTTCATTAATAATATTTCATTCATCTTCTAGAGTTTTATTCCCATTTTATAAGAACATCAATAATTTCTATCAATGAAGTGAATCCTGAAAACATAAAATGATCACACCTAAAATAGTTAAGTACTGAAATATTTTTATTTAATGGTACATTTTATGTTATAAAATTATCACATAACATAAAAAATATTTAAATAGTTATATATTGAGATAAATAAACTACTTATTCCATTATACCAGATCTTAATGTATGAAAAACTAAAGGGAAGCATTAAGTAAGGGAATTTTAAGCCCAATATCCATTCTTTTGTTTAATCATGTACTTATTAATTATGTAAAAAAAATATTATGTGTGAAATCTATTTTGTATATATTATGTGGTATTTCCTATTTTTAGTTGGATTTATAGAATATACACATAATGGATTTATTTGATTGACATTGAATTAATTGATATATTATTTATAAGGTATATAATTAAAAAAATAAATTTATAGACAATCATTCAAATATTTTTGGAAAACCCTAATAGAATATTTTTAACATATATGTAACAAATTGAAATTCAAAAAATCATCTCTCTTAAAAAATATCAAGACTACTTTAGATGATTAAAATTTTATTTTAAAATAATGTCCTCACATTTATGAGTTTACATCTTTTTAAAAATAATATGCAATTTTTGAAAAGAAAAGTTCTTTCCCTAAATAATTATTAATTTATAAAATATTTATTTCTTACCCTTATTTAATGGTTCATGAAAATTGATTATGTGGATGGGTGGGTCCATTATAATGTGAGATAAGGTGATGTTGTATATATATCCAATGAATTGGGAAATAGGATTGATTTAACAAATTAGTTTTATCCTATGTGATTATAGGAATAATACTGTAGTGACTATTTTAAATGTATCTAGGATTTATAGTACATGTGTTCCTGAGATAGCTACAGTATTGGTAAATGTGATTTGAAAAAATGATGTCCCAAGATACATTATTATATTTTATATTGGTTCTAATATGTTTTCATAAAAATAGACTGATTTTCAAAATTTAAGATATTGATCAATTTAAAATATAATTCATTTTATTAAATAAGAAGTTATGTTTTAATGAAAATGTTTTTATTATTTTTACAAGGGATACTATTTTCCCATATTTAGTGTAAATTACTTGTTTTTTTAACTGCAATTTTTTTAAATTTTTTTATGTTGGTAAATGATGAGTAGGGACAATTAAAAGTAAAATATTAAAATTGTGAAATATCTCATGATAATAAAAAAAGTGTTATTTCAAAAGTGTTTTTAGGATGATAAAATGGATAATGAGTATAATTTCTCACTAGTAATTTATAGGTAGACTATGTCAGTGTTTTTTTAACTATCTAAATCTTTAATCATCAATTAACTTTTTGAAATAAATTAATATAATTCGATTTTCAAATCATGAAGAATATGTAATTTTTAAGGCTTGTTCCATATAAGAAACCCTTGTGAATGGATTAAATTATCAATTATTATATGGTTGAGCATAGATCAACCCCATTGGGATCCATATTAGTCCTAAAATTTCCATTAATCCAAAACGTGTTAAATCATAACTCGATTAGGTAAAAAAACATAAATTTATAACATAATTGGGAATAAATCTTCAATGGTGAATCCCTTTCCCATGGTCTACAACAACTATATGATTTCTTGAATCCTTCCATGCTCAATGCCGAAACTTCTGATCTTTACTCTATCTATATCTCTATCACTCTCTATAAACACACTACATACCATTAAGGTAATACCCAAAAGGGTTTAAATGAGGTTTTAGGGGTGGAGAAGAAATAAAAGTGGAAAATAATGAGAAAAATTGAAAAATGAAAAAGATAGAGGGGAATATATCAGACTGCATTTCCCCAAAAATAATATAATGTGAGTTAGAAAATCCACCAATTTATTACTCAATAATGGAGTTGAATTATCAATCCATCACATGATCTAAAAGATATCACTAAAACAATGTCTGTGAATCATTTAATTTTTAATTAGAATATTATTAAATATTAATTATTCCATGAAAATAGGAATGACATGGAATTTCCATACACTCTTTCCCTAGGGTAAATACATAATTCTATGTCCAATGGAGTGGAAAATAATATTATTTGAGTTTATCTTATAGATGGAGAAGATCATTTTACAACTCAAAAGCATCAGAATGTAACAATTCAAATTTATTCTCAATTTAACATTTTCGAAAAACATTCATCTTTACAACCTCCCCACCGTAACCCTTTTCATATCCTAGAATCCCAGGTAACAAACCAGTAATTATTCCCTAATCCTAATATTAGTATGACAATATTATATTTTTTGTCTAACAACTAGTCTCCCATATCCCAAAATGCTCTCCCAATAAGGGTGATGATTATCCACAACAGATTTGACAACCACAACTATATGAGTATCATTCTCACCGAATCATAGAATAACTCAATGTTCAATGGAACCCATTTCATATATCACATAGCATAGTGACTAGAATGGAACGAAGAAATAATAATTTATTTCCAACCTACAATATTTGTTTTTCTCTCTACTCAATAATAGTTATCATATAAAATTCCAAATCTCAACTCATAACTAGGGTCACCACCCAAAAAAGTCCAATGGTTAAAATCCGACCATATATATTAGCCTATACCGCACCTCAAGATAAATATTATCATCATCCACCAATAAAAATGTGTCTCTCCAAATAATACATGCTCACTATAATATTAATACATGGCTAGGATTAAAGCAGATCTTCCATGAAACAACAATTTATCTGTTTTCATTGTTTTCTATACTAAAAGATACATTTATCAATTCATCATAACTCTTGGGAAATCATTCCTACAAAATTTCCTTTTAATCATTAGTCCTCAATTCCAACCTGGAGGCTTCTCAATGTTACATGATAAACATTTACCGCACACAACAAGTGAAAACATAAATCACCCTATAGAGTGGTTTTACACTATGATACCACATAGTTTAAGGAAAAACTGATCATGATAGATGATAAATCATTCCCAAAATTTTAGGAGCTCCATTTAAAATCATATTCAAAATCTATAATTTCCCTTCTTCCTTGATTTATTCCACAAGGATCTTATACTCGACATCCTTCCAAACATGAAATTTTACCCATGTGATCACTACAAATGTTGACTAGGACTTTCAGCCACACACTATATTTTCTGTTAAAGAAACGAATGGGATTATCATGAATATATATGAAAACCCAAGCAACACCCATGAATTTGTCTCATTATGAGTATAGAATGTGATAACTAACTTAGGAGGCATCTTTTAAACACCAGTGACACCTCTTATAGGTTACCCATTAATAATAAAAAAGATGACTCACAAGGTTCTTATTCATAAATATGTGTTTATAGGCCTCCCAAATATCTCATATAATAATGTATCATATTGGTGATATTATGACTAACCATATAGGGTATAAATATCTCTCAAAAAACATATAACCAACTGTGTGTTAGGTAAAATTAAAATTGACATATACAAAATTTCAAAACTACAAACATGATATTTTTTTACATGTTATAAATTCCATGTTGTATAGGAAAACACCAAACTAGTTTTAAGTATAAATCCATTTATTTGAAACCAATTTGAAACTATTAACCAGGATAAGTCATAGATTACCAAAAAAAATTTTGTTAAAATTTAAGATCATATACAACTGTAACAACACATATCAATAATAGAAATCCCAAATATTGGAAAACTTATCTTCATTTCAAAAAAAAAATCTTCATAATTTAAATGTATAATATCCATAATACGCTCTAAAACCACCCTAATACTCATGTATACCAGATCACAATTTCTAAATCAATTGGATATTATTATAACTGATACAAATTTTCATCATCCCAACTCTGCTTAATCTATAAACAGTAACCAAACTATTTGGTGATAAGGAGTCGAACTTTCCACCCCAAATTATAAGGGATATTATGTAGTAGTGGGGGAATTGGGTGTGTCTGTGGGAAGAGTATACCCTCATACTCGATAAAGTGAAACATATAAAATAACTAAACATCATCCATTAATGTAATTTATCAGAGTTCATAAGAATAATATATTTCTAAAGATATATGTAATGAAACACATAAAAATTGTGAACTTCCATGTCATACATATATCAAATGATCAACTATATGGTCGATAACATATACAGGAATCAATTAAATGAACAAAAAAGTATGTATTGTATGCTCTTATTATTAAAAAAGCATACCCATTCACGAAGGGCACTACCGAGGTGTTCCAACTGGATCATATGAAATAATACAATCGACTCATCTCAGTCATGAAAACATGGTCCTCAACCGTATCCATCACACGTATGTGAATATCCTAAACATATACTTAAGGTATTTATACACATTGGGTTTCACATATATGGGTTGAAAATGAAATATTTGTAGGCCACCCCCAATGTAGAACCAATAACCTGCTAGCACATATGAATTATATTGCAGTATGATCATCCTAGGAAAGAAATAATAATAATGAATATATAATTGTGAAAGTATAACAAATAAATTTCTTAATGATATATATTAATATTCATCATGTGACTAAGGAAATAATATTGACGTCATACCACTGAAGACGTGTGTTATTCTTGCCGATCATTGGGTCTATATACCAGATCCACCTTACATGATTTATCTAACACAAGAAAGTCTCTCTGTAAGCTATATTATAATTAGGAGAAAAATGTCCTTCCCATAGTTTCATCTTAGTCGCTGATAATAAAAATAATGATGGATTACATGTATAAATGAGACATCTTATAAATATGATATTGAGTTTGACATCATACCACGCCAGATGGGTGTAATCGGGTCGGATGTATAAGACCTAGGTCCCAATCCTTATGTAGGAATAAAATTATAATTACGTGAATCCATTAATGTTATTATCCTTAGGTGATATATACACGAAAACTCCATATCCAAAATGAAATATACTAACTATTATTTAATAGCAAGCTCCACATCTTACTCCCCAAAAATTTGGGTTATGAATTATTGGTGCATCCAACTGAACCTTAAAAGTATCTAAGGAACCGATTGAATATATAATCATCAATAATATTATATGAAATTATAATCAGATTCTTAGAGAAATTAATCCACAATAAAACATATGGTGTCACCTATATCACATGAAGCTATGAATCCACTAGAAGACACCAATAACGATTTGTTATAAGTTGAACTTGAAAACCTCTTATATAATTCCGACGGATGGAGGAATCCTAGTGAAAAAAGGGGATTCTAAAAATAATAACATTAAATTAAATAATATTCAATGAAATTCCCAAAGAAGTTCATATATGAACCACCAACATCGAAAAACATGATATATGTACCATCGTCTGAGTACCTGGAAGCATGTCACTAATCATAGCTACATAACGTGTAACTGTGTAATTGTATAACTATGGGATATTGTTTTCCCAAATACAGTATGTAACGAACCGAACATTTATTAATGAAAATTTATCTACATATAATTATTCATTATATTATGTAATATGGTTATATAACTTATGCACTTCTATGGTTTCATGATTTTGGATTTCATAATACTGTTAAGAATAGTTACAGATGCTGATATAGACATTGACCTATTATCATGTGAATAGTTTTTTAAATGTAATTCTTTGGTCAACGACCAAAGCATATTTTATTGATAAGCAGAAACAAATTAAAAAATTCAAAAGGATGGGATTTTTTTACAGTATTTATCAAAAAGATATTAAATATCATAAGGGACAGCATCCAGCAAAGTCATGCCTTGATGAACTCCTTTATTGGCAAGTGCATCAGCAACGGCATTTGCTTCGCGGTAGGCATGAGTAGCTATATAGTCGATCCCACAGAGAAAATTAAGGCAGTTCATACAACGAACGGTGAGAGACCAGGCTAGATGGATGTTGCCATTCCAGATGGCATGAATAATAGTGGTTGAATCACTTTCCATCCATAACTTTCTCCAACCTATCTGAAGAGAAAAGTCAACAACATGAATGACGTCGAGCATTTCTTCCTCCAGAGATGAAGAGTGACCACAACCAACAATGAAACATCCCTGACATTGACCAACCGAGTCTCTGAAGATAGCACCACAACTGGCAGGGCCAGGGTTGCCTTTGGAAGCTCCATCAACGTTCACTTTGATCCATCCTATCATTGGTGATTTCCAAAACACTTCGAAGGAGCATTTAGGCTTTGAGAAAATGACAGGAACATGAAGATGACGAAGGATCATAAAATCTCCAACTGAGTTGTTGCAACAGTCCTATTGAATTGAGGCTGCTTCATGAATCGAAATAAGAATTCGGGACTTCCACGCATTAACATTCAGAGAATGTTTACTGTGAAAGAGATCATTTCTAACAAACCAGAGTTCAAACAGCAGCTCTGCCACTGCCACAAGAAATAGATTTTTGACCTGCAGGGAAGCATCATGTCTAGTGCAAATATTTAGAAACAATGTGATTGAGTCAGTAATGGGATTTCTGCAATTAAAATGATCAAAGATGTAATTCCAAAGAGCAGAGGCCCTCACACAAGATAGAAAAAAGATGATTAGAATCCTCCCTATGTTGGTTACACAGACGACACTTAGAACAAAGAGAAATGCCAAATATTTACAGACTAGTTTCTAAAGGTAATCTATTGTGCGTAATGCGCCAAATAAGGGTAAGCCTGGAAGGTTTAATCCAGGGTTTATTAAAATGATTCACCCAGGAAAAATTAGATTCATGGTCAGAGAAATTATGATTATAAAAGCTTTCAGAATCTATAATTCCATTAGAAGAAGGTTCCCAAACAATAAAATCACCAACAGAAGAGAAAGTATAATTCTCAATAGCTTGCATAATAGAAACAGGGAGATCACAATCAGGAGATTGCAAGACTTATTCTATAGATCGACTAGTATCTTCAGGAAGATTACTAGGGGTAACAAAGAAATCAGAGGGCTACCACACAATTTTCCACACCAAAAATTAATGGAAGAATCAGCACTGACAATCCACCTAGAATTTTGCATGATTTTGTGATAAGAGTCCTGAATGGAAGGCCACATGGAAGAGTTAATGAAAGTCAGGTTACCTTTTAAAATCTTAGGAGAAAACCTATGTTTAAGAAAATCAGTATCTTTTGAAGAAGAGTTAATGATGCACCAAGTAAGGCAAGCCGGAAGAGCATCATCAAACAACTTTAAATTTTTAATGCCAATTCCACCATTAGCAATGGGTTTACAACAAGAATTACAAGTAATTGTGACAAGTTTCTTTTCAAAAATGCTTCCAGACCAAATGAAGTTTTTAATGTAAGTAGTAATTTTTCTAACAATAACAACATTCCATTTATAGACCATAATGGAATAGAACATTTTAGAAACAATGGTCGATTTAACCAAACAAATTCTCCCAGCCTTGGATAGAGACTTCCCTTTCCAATTAGCTAGTTGATTTATAAAATCCAATTTACTCAGAAAAAGTAATCGATGGCCTAATCTAGTAGAACTGTTACACATGGTGCACATTTCTTATATCTTAGAAAGATGGGGGCATCCTTGGGATTCACTCTAAACCATACTCAATCTAAGCTTCAACACGTTATGCTCGAACAGTATGGCATACGTGAGAAGTGGATGTTAATAGAGATTACCTCCCGAGTGATGTGATCTAATCCACCCCATGATATTGTCACCATTTCAGACCATCCCTTTGTTCTTATACGGTTGTTATAAGGGGTTATGTAACAAGACCCTATCACTATAATTATGTACGTTATTTTGGTCAAGAGAATATAAATTCATTTTATTATTGTTACATTGAAAATTCTTTTGAAAGCATAAATAGTATTTTATACTAATATTAAATTAGGTGATATTTTTTTGATGAATTGATATATTGTTTAATTATATAACATTTTAAAAAATATTATTACTAAATAAATTTTTATATAAATTATCATATAATTTTTATGAATACAATTGTCATTTTTATTATGGTTTGAATTTTTTTGTCAAAACCCCTGAATTTTCGATAATTTTCATTTTTATATTAAAAGTAAAAAATTAACATATTTAAAAAATTATTTAGATAAAATGAATATTACTTTTGTAATCAGGATGTCTAAATTATCCAATGGTGATCTTTTTATAATTTTTCGAGACAGTTGAATTTTTTGGAAAAAATTTAATATTGTTTACATATATAAATTGTTTTATTACATCATAATGACCCAATAATGATGTAATAAAATACTATAAATGATATTTTAGGCCCATAAATGACTTATATTTAAAATAATTATTTTTTATATTTTTTGATTAATTTTATGGTTCTTTATTTTACCATCCATGACATATTAAAAAGTTCAACTTTTTAAATTAATTTCCATGAGAGATTGAATCAACTCCACTAATGAAGCCTAATATATTAATAATTTCTTCAATTGGTCTTAATTTATTTTACCACTCTTATAGGGGAAAACCCATGGGTAAAAACCATTGGATGGTTTCTGGTTTTCATTAGTTTAATGTGGAGTGTCCAAAACAAAAATAATAATGAATTTCCTCCCTTTTCATATATAATCCCACCAATGCCCCCACATAGTCTTCACTAAATGCCATTGTAGATCAACCAACATCTGAAATACTCAATCTATAATTCTCCAAATACTCCTCATGCTCCCGTGAAGCCTCTCTCAAGCCTCTCCCAAGCCTTTGGGATCACACTTCCAAGTAAGAGATTCCTTCATTTCTTATTTTTACCTGAGTTTCATTATGATGTCTTACCATTTTTCATTCAATTAAAAATATTGGGGTATGATTTATCACCTCACTTATATTCCCCTATATATGTTTGAAATTTTGAGAGACCTATTTCTCTCTCATGAATGCATCCCATGTACACCCTCTACCAAGACGAAATTTCGTAAGGAATTACTCTCTTCTCATTAACATTCAAGCAATTATTTTGTAATATGAAATTAATTTTCATTAGATTTTCTGGGACATTAATCTATATGACCCCCTTACTTTCCATTTAATGTACATATTATGAGACACGCATTTCCTTATCATCAACAATTTTTATGAATTCTTATGTCATGTCGTTATGCTGCCGAAATTACATTGTGGGTTTTCTCATGATAAAGTCATTGTATATTGAATTCCATGACCATTTCAATTCCAAGGATATTCACCATTATGAACATTTACTTTTTGATTATATATATTTTATGTATAAATTATACATTCCATTATTTTGGTATAAATGAAGACGTTTAATGAAACCATGTTGTATGATCCATGTGTAACTCTTATGCATGAAATGAAATAATTAAGAAGGGTGTGCCCTGATAGAGCTGAAATGCATTGGGTAAATATTAGTATCATGATATGTCAAGTGAAACGTTGGTTTGGTAATTTTGTTCATGTGAAATTAGGTTTTACTCATGCTCTAAGTTCAATGATCCTTGGATCATTCTAATACCATGTTATGTGTTGTTGCTACTACTCTATGTTATGATAATAGTGTTATATCATGCCTTTATGTTCATGTTTCTCTTTGGCTCATTTGATATGTCTATTTGTAATGATTTACTATATTCTTCATGTTATGATGTGTTTACTACCATACTGGGATTTTTTGCTCTACCTTTTATGATTCACGTCCTCATGTTTTCCCAGGAAATACTAATTATGAAGGAATGTGTGCGGTCATGTAAAATATGTTTTCAACAAATTTGTGTATTTCATGTTCTATGTTTTTGTGTAATGGTCCTAATTTCCCAAGACACTAGACCTGTTTATCCTTAGAGTTTTCTTAAGTAAATTTTTATGTAAAAAATCATGTTTGAGTGTGTAATAAACCATAGGGTTATTATAGTAGGTATCATAGGACTGGTTTAGTTATTTTTGGGATTAGGATATGGAAACCCTAGTGAAGGGAATAATGATACGACTAAGTATAATAAAAAATCCCTAATTTTTGGGGAGTATTTAATAAGTGTATTATAATGAAAATACAACCCTTTCTGGACATGAGTAGGTAGAGGTGGCTCTGAATGAAAGTAACGATGAGTGAAAACATCAACGAAGAGTTTTAGGATTGACCTGGGGTATCATGGTACACGACAATGGGCCTTTCTTCACTCTTGGTTATGACACTCCTGGGGGATATGCTTTGGTAAATTCACAAGATTAGTATGAACCATTGTTAATGGAATAAGAAATTCCCCTATGAATATGTGTTGGGATGTAGATCATGGATAACATTGATTGATTCCTACATATTCATAAGATATAGAAATAAAAGTTATTTACAAGTCAACCATTTTATTACATGATTTACCATTTATGTGTTGCCCCTAACATTCAGTTTATTCAAACCAATGTCTGGTAATAGGAGGACTCATACAAAAAACCGATTCGAAGATCAATGTGATTACTATTTTAATGAGATGCCCAATCAAATGGGAGTGGGAATAACAAACATTGGAATGATAATCTGTCATTTATATCAATATATGAATACAAACATGAGACAAGAGTAATGTTAGAACCCCATACTAATGAAGTAGTCACAATCGAGAGCATCGTGAGAAAAAGGCCTCCAACTTTTAATCGATCATCTGATACCTCAATTGCTGAACGATGGATCAAATACATTGAAAATATCTTCTCCATCGTTATTTTTTTCAAACAAGATATGGTTCATATGGCTTCTTATCATATGCAGGATGAAGACGGTCAATGGTAGAAATTAATCAAAAATATGATGCATGGGGAGGATATTGATGCGTTGGAATATATGAATTTCTGGAAAATGTTTTTTCGACGGATATTTTTTTTCGCACCCTCTGACATAAGATGGAATGTTACATCCACTCACTTAGGAAAAATTATGAAGAATCCATCTGAGTGTATGAGGAAAACATCACAAGTATTGCACGATATTCTTACGGTATTTTCATTAACCTAGAATACAAGGTTGGCCACTTCTTTGGCGGGCTAAAACCTAGACTACAAAAATCCCTAGTGATCCGTGACTTCGAGAGCTATGAGGAAATTATACGTGGTGCCATCAAAGAAGAAATGGAGATCACAGAATTTAAAGGGTATCATGGGGATAAGAAGTATAAGGGAGTGTTTAATTCTGGAAGTGTGATGGATAAATCCAATGGTTCTACGAAAATCCAGCACCGAACATGCTAAGGGTGCCGAAAGAAGCCCCCCAAAAATTGCTTGAATGGGATGAGGAAATGCATTAGGTTTGGATGAGAAGGGCACCTGAATATTAACTACTGAAAAGTGAAACCCATGGCTGCAATAGAGGAGAGGAACACTATTCTCAACACTAAATACATTGTCCATTGCTTCAACTACATTGAACCTATGCACATTGAAAACTCTTTCCCTAATCCAAGGGTTTTCGGAGGAAACCAACTACCACCGAGGCTATAAGGGGAAGATTTTTCTATAACTACTAACAAAGTGAACCCCTGCAACCATGTGGGGACTAGTACTCTAGTAATTAATTTCAGAATAGAGAACATACTATTTGATTCAGGTTCCATGCATTATTTTATATCTCGAATGATTAGAAGAACAATCCTAACACCACCAAAAATATTTGATGTAAAATGTTGTTGAGTAAGAAAAATGGGGAAGTCACTGAATCCCATGAATATAACTTCTTCCCAGTCACAATTTGTTGTATTGAAATTTCCGTTGAACCTCATCATACTACCTCTGGAGGAATTTTATAAAATTATCAGCATGGATTGGCATTTATTTTATAGATCAAACATAATTTCCATGATAGGGAAATCTATCTCTATATGGAGAGTTAACCCCCGATTATATAAATTTTCAAGGAGGAAGATGAATCCTTTTTAGAACGATTATCTCATGAATGGAGACTACTACCCTAGGACAACACATATCTTGCTTAGATGGAATATTCTAAGGAAGAAACCATCCATGAAGAACTACCTATTATGAGGGAATTCATAGAAGTGTTTCCTAGGGAATTGCCTAGTCTTCCTCCTAGAAGAGTTGTTGAATTCTCAATTGACCTTATACTTGGGGTGTTTCCAATATCCAAGACACTAGATAGAATGGATGTTTTGGAGATTAAGGAGATGCAGAACAAATACAAGTGAATCTGGTTGGAGGGTTTATACACCCAAGTGTTACACCATGGGGTGCAGCAGTTCTCTTCACCATGTAGAGGGATGGGTCAATTTTCCTTTGCATTGATTATCGCGAGTTCAATAAAATAATGATAAAGAACAAGTATCATCTACCACGAATTGATGACTTATTCTATCAGATACATGGAGCACAATACATCTTCATGGTGTATTTTTGGTCATGATATTACCAAATAAGGGTGATGAAGTAAGATATCCCCAATATTGCTTTTTTGTCAAAGGTATAGGCATTATGAATACATAGTAATGACATTAAAACTCACAAATTCTCCAAAAATCTTCATGGACGTGATGAATAGAGTATTTAGAGATTACTTAGAAAAAATTTTGGTCGTATTTCTATATGATATTCTAATATCATTAAAAACCAAAAAGAGCCTGAGAGAATCTAAGCACTATACTAGAGACCATTCGAAAGGAGAAGCTCTATGGAAAGTACAGGAAGTGTTAGTTATGGTTGAAAGAAGTCTCATTATTGTGTCATATCATCACAAACAATGGGATATCTATGGATCCCTCCATGATAGCTGAAATTAAGGGATGGATGAGGCCGACATCGGTAACAGATATCTGTAGCATCTTGGGGTAAGCTGGATATTATCATTGATTTGTGAGAAATGTCTCACGATTTGTCCAACCCTCTTACCAAGATAACTCAAAAGAGAGTAAAGTTTTCATAGAGTGATGAATTTGAAGAGAAATTCATGTAGTTAAAAAGGATGCTTCTCACTACACCCATGCTCACACTACCCACAAGTTGAGAACATTTTGTGGTATTTTGTGATTCTTCATACAAGGGAATGGGATGTGTGTTGATGAAAAATGACAAGTTCATTGCCTATGATTCCAGGAAATTGAAATTTCAACTGAAAAACTATCCAAAACATGATCTGGATTTGGATTTAGTATTATTCGCTTTGAAAATTTGGAAGCATTACCTCTTTGGGGAGAAATGTGAAATATACACAGACAACAAAAGACTCAAGTATGAATTCACCCAGAAAGAGTTGAATTTGAGCTACAAATGATGGATAGAGCTAATAAAAGTATATGACGTACCAAACCAGTACCACCCTATGAATGAAACCAAGGTGTAGGATGCTCTATGTAGAAAGGAAACTTCAATTCTATCATTGATGAGAATTGAAAAGGATCAAATCTTCTTTGATTTGATGAAGATGGAAACATGAATCATAAAAAATGGGACGTCTTCAATCCTTTCACAAACAATTTATCAACCGTCTCTTTTTTAATGGATAAAGGATGATCAAAAGAATGATATGGGAATTTATAAAAATGTGGAAACTATCAAAAAATGGAATCCTTAGAGATCAATGTTAATGAAGAAGGAATTGTGAGATTTGGGTCAAGACTATTTGGTCCATCAAACCAAGTGTTAAATAAAGATCTTTTGGATGATGCCCATAGTTCGAATTTAAAAACTCTAGTATGAAACAAAATAATGTATTGATATATCTGATAGAATTATTTGAGGGATAACATGAAGAAGGAGATCGCTGAGTGTACATCAGAGCTCATGTAATGTTAGAATGTGATGGATGAGGGGTCGAATTCTAAGGGGATGATGAAAAAATTTCCCATACAAGAATAAAAATGGGAAAACTTCACTATGGAATTCATCACTAGACATCTGAAGATATCCAAAGGAAACAACGCTATCTGGGTTGTTGTCGATCATCTTACAAATACTGCACATTTTATTGTAATGGAAGAGGATTTCTCATAGGATCAAATGCACAAATGTTTATAAGAAGTGGTAAGGCAACATTCAGTAAAACTTTCGATTGTATTTGATCGAGATCAAGGATTCACCTCTATGTTATAGAAGAGTCTTAAACATGCGCTGAATATTGAGCTGAACTTCATTACAACTTATCATCTTCAAACTGATTGCTAGTATGAATAGACTATCCAAACACGTTAGGGCATGTTGAGAGCATTCTTAATGGACTTCAATGGAGGATAAGATTTACATATCATCTAGTTGAGTTCGCTTACAATAATAGTTTCCACTCAAGCATCCAAATGGCCCCTTATGAATCCCTTTATGGGAAGAGATGCAGAACACTGACATGTTTGGATGTTGTTGGGGTGAAAAAACACATAATTCCAAACCCGGTTGAAGAAATGGTGGAGAAGGTTAAGGCCATCCGATATCACATTAATGCTGCTCAGAGTCAAAAAAGAGTTATGTTGATAATCATTGAAGAGACCTAGAGTTTTATGTCGGAGATGTGGTATTCATCCACATATCACAATGGAAGGGAATTACGAGATTTATTAAGAAGGGAAAATGTAGTCCAAGGTACGTTGGCCCTTTTGAGATCCTTGATCAAATTGGAGCAGTGGTCTATCGACTAGCACTTCTACCGAACCTATCATAACGACATGGTCTATTCCATGTATCAGTATTGTGGATGTACATACCCGACCCATATCATATACTCAATCTAGAGTTGGTACCATTGGAGAATTACCTATCCGAGGTAAAGAAGCCGATGAATATCTTAGATCATTGGAATAATGTTCTATAATGTAAGACAATGCCCCTCGTCAAGGTGTTGTGAAAAAACCACGTGTTTAAAGAAGCAAAGTTGGAATAAAATTATGTGATGAAGTAGAGCTACCCATAACTTATTGGGGTGGGAAATGGAAAATTCGATGGAGAAATTTATTAAGGGGGATGATTGTAATGACCCAAACTGTTATTAATGAAAATTACTCTTGATCTAATTAAATGAAATATTATGTAATATGGTTATATAACTTATGAAATTATTTGTTATTATGATATTTAATTTAAAAATACAATTATGAATTAATATAGTAGATAATATAGATGTTGAATAGTGATTAATGGTAAATATAAATATAGGGCATTAACAAATATAATTTACTTAGAGAATTGAAATATTGACCTCAACCAGTAGAATTTCTCCACGGGAAGCCCATTTACTAGAGCTAGGATAGGAGGTGGCATCAATGGGATTCTCTCTTGACAATATTCAATCTGAGCTTTTGCACGTTAAGGTCGAACAGAACAGCCTACGTGATATGTGAATGTTAATAGTGATTACAACCCGAACGATGTTATCTGAGCCACCCCAAGAGACTTTCAACATCAAAAACCTTACCCTTATGACGTATGCAGGTGTTATAAGGGGTTATGTAACATTAACCTCACACTATAATAATTTACTATAGTTTTTTATAGGGAAGAATCATTCATTTTATTTTTTTTCTTAGAAAATAGTTTTTAATGACCAAATTGTATTTTTGTTAATATTCTATTAAGAAATATATTTTTATGAATAAATGTATTTTTTGAATTAGATAATATTTTAATAAAATATTATTCCTAAATTACTTTTTATATAATTGATAGTATGATTTTTATGAATACAATCTTAATTTTTATTGTTGATTGAAAGCCATTTTTGTCAAAATCCATGAATTTTTAAAAAATGTTAGTTTTTATTTTAAATTTAATAATTTTCATTTATAGAATATTTTAATTATAAACTAAATATTATTTTACGAATAGGGATTCGAAATTATCCAATGGTGAAATTTTCATAATTTTCTTAGACAATCAAATTTTGTGGTAAAAATTAAATATCGTTTAAATATATAATGTGTTTTATGACATCATAATGACCCAATATTGATGTAATAAAATACTATAAATGAAATTTTAGGACAATATATGTTTTTTATTTATAATAATGTGATTTTATATTTATTTTATTAATTATATGGTGGTTTAATGGACCCTCCATGACTTACAAAATATTTTAACTTTTTAAATTGATTTCCTTGAGAGTGTGACTCACCTCCACATGAGAAATCCTAATATTTTAAAAATTTAGGCCATTTAACATATAAAATACGTTTTTAAGCTCCCCTTATGATATGAACATGGGAAAAAACCATGGGATGGTTTGTGGTTTTGGTTATTTTAATGTGTATTTTCTAAAACCTATATAATAAAGAATTCCCTGGATTTTCCTATACAAACCCACCCATGCTCCCATATCCTCTCAAGTGAAAGCCTTTTTATCTCTACAAAACTCTTCCATCCTCTTTTTGTAATCCTCCCAAGGAGCCTTAATCTCTCAAGAAGCTTCAATAAAGTCTCTCCCTAGCCTTTGGGATCACATTTCAATGTAAGGGATTCCTTCCATTCTTATTTTTACCCATGTTTATTTATGTTGTAATAACATTTGTCATTCAATTACAAATGATGGGGTATGATTTATATACTCACTTCTATTACCCTCCCTATTTATGAAATAATGATAGAACTCATTCACTCTCATTAATTCCTCTCATGTACACCCATTACCATGCCGAAATTATGTAAGAAATTTCCCCCCGCTCATCCACATTGAAGAAATTGTCTTGAATTATTAATCAAAATTCCATTATATTGTATGAGACATATATCTATATGAAAAAACATAATTTCCATTTCATTTATGTATTATTAGACACCCAATTCTCACTCATCAACCATTTTTTTGATTTCTTATGTAACATTGTTATGTTGCTAAAATTGCACGGTGATGTTTCTAAAGAAAGAGTCATTGTGTAGGGAATAACATGCCCACTTATCAATCAAGGTTACAGATATTTATGCACATTTAATTATTGATTATATAGTTTCATGTATTAATTAAAATTTCTTCATTGTGGAAAAATGGATTTTGTTTAATGAAACAATGTTGTATGATCCATGTGGCACAATTATGCATAAAATGAAATGATTAAAAAGGGTGCACCCAGATAGCACTTTATTTCATTGTGTAAGGATTAGAATCGTGATATGTCAAGTTAAATAAGGTTTTGATCATGTTATTTCATGTCCATTGTAGGTTTACTCATTCTTCATGTTCAATGAGCCTTGGCTCCTACCAATACATTGTTATGTGTTGTTGCGACATTTCCATGTTATGATAATCATGCTATAT
The DNA here is from genome assembly GCA_963277665.1 of Viscum album. Classification (NCBI taxonomy): domain Eukaryota; kingdom Viridiplantae; phylum Streptophyta; class Magnoliopsida; order Santalales; family Viscaceae; genus Viscum; species Viscum album. The sequence continues at coordinate 280,316,822 of OY728136.1, read as the reverse complement.
CATACCTTTATGTTAATGTTTCTTTTTATGCTCATTGATTTTACTATCACCTAACATGTACGGTATTCTTCATGTTTTGAATTTTCACTCCCTTAATGGGCTTTATAAATCACTATTTTCTTATGCATGTTCTCAGGTTATCCCATACAATACTAAATATAGAAGAATGTCTGTGGTCATGTAAGAGATGTTTTCAATAACGATGTGTATTTCATGTTCTAAGATGTTATGTAATGATTCTAATTTCCCAAGACACTAGAGCTCTCGTCCCTCGTAGTTTTATTAATTGCATGATTATGTAATAAATCATGAATATGTTTTTAATAAAGGGAATGGTTGTTATACCATAACCCATCACTTTCTCAATTTCCACACAAGTCCAAAAGTTTTGTATGAGTTCCATGGTGAAAACCACACACATCTCACCACACAACACCAAATTAGAAGATAATGGTTGGTCAAATACTGAGGTACCCAATTGGTTCCATTAGATTTGTACAAGAGATGCATCCGACTCAAAATTCCCATGGACAACATGATTAGATGAATCCCTTTAGGGATCCTACAAGTCAAAGCAAAAGATGAGGTATCCATCTTGTAACAACCCTCCCTTAAATAATTGGATTAGGGAAGTGGTGAGTTTTACTTGGCCTTAAGAGAAATTCCCAAGGCACCAAAGGCTGGTAACAAATGTTGAGGGCTTCGAGAAAAAAATGGGGAAAGATTTTCCCATAAGAAAAACCCAACCAAACCATCCACTAACAGCCACTATATGATGCATGTCAATAAAACATTCAAGCATGTATTCCCAGAAGACAGCCATGCTGTTCCACAATACAACCCCAACCAATACAATCCAACACGATATCAGAGTACTATGCAGAATATTAAACAAGGTACCCAAAATAAACTAAGACACACTCCACGAATCCACCCCAAGCTCCATCCTCCATGCACCACCACATCTCCTAAGAATCACAATGAACCACTAGCTATGAGATGCCTTACATTTATCTGTGTCATAGAATATGATATCTTCAAAAGTACAAAAGTGCCAAAGTAGTGGTTGAGTAATAATACTCATCAGGTTTTCCCTAAATGACTTTCCAACACATGTCACTAGGATAAAACCGATAGAACAATTATATAAAACATTTTATATAAATCAAAACCAACCAATCAATTATTTATAAGCCAAACATGCCATAAGACAAACATACCTCACAAGGAAGCCAAAACAACCATGCCACAAGCTGATTACCATTTTCTTATCTCATTCACCAGACATAACTACAAACATCACCAACAAATCACTCAACAAACCATGGTAGAACTTATCGTCCTACCCATTCATTACCAATCCACACAAGTGGTAATTACCGCCCACTTTCTATTTATGGTGTCCCTTCCATCCAATATCCATCCTCTTTTTATGGTGGCACTTCCTCGTCAACTCCACCACGTCCCAACATCATCCACCCAATGATATCACCAATTTCCAGACAAGACATATTAATTAATTCAACAAAAAAACCCAATTTAAAATCTCTATTTTAAAATCACAACAAGAGAATTTTACCCAAAAACCCCTTTCATCCCAAAAATCCCAAAAATCCCACCAAATAGATTTTCAATAAATTTCGCATATCAAAACCACCATTATTTTTAAGTAAAAAAATTAATTTTAACCAAGATTCAAGTTCTAGACAACTGGGGTAAAGAGAGAAGCCACCAACCACTTAGGGTTTGGAGAAATTGACCCTTCGCCCAAATGCACTCCAAACCAGGTGAACGCCTCCTCGAAACCACCTACAAACCCTTCTTAAACGCCAACAATCTCATCCATTAAAACACGAAGGCAACTCAGCCCTATATCTACATAAAACCCTTGTAGATCAAGGAGACTATGGGAGGGAGAGGGATAAGCCTAACCAAAACCTCCAAGAATCAAAAGAGGGACTTCCTAGAGGAGAACCGCATTCGATCCACCAAGAAACCCCTTCGATTTTCCTCCAAAACGAGCTATGGAGATCCTCCAACCTCTAAAAACTAGATATCCCACATGAGCCATGTGAGGGAGGAAGAATGAGGGAAAAATGGAAAATCCTAAGTAGCCCAGGACTTAAACCCCCCATACATTATGTGGCCCCACAGTTACCCCACACGGTTGGGAAAACTGTGCACCAACCGTGCGGTTGCCACTCTCTCACCCAGGGAAATTAAACAACTTGCTCACATGATATGAAGAACGGTGTGCTGCCTGTGTGGAGCCCACTGTCATAGGTGCAGGGTTTCCATGGCTGGACACAGGGTTTGTTCAGATAGTGCACCAACTGTGTTCCCCTGCACAACCTCCACAACTTTAAACGTTTTTCCTAGAATTGTACAAACATCAACCAGCCACATTAAAAAGCACAAAAAATTTGAAACATGGTTCACATACCTCAAACAAATTATACTACATTTTCCCCACCATTGGAATTTCCATCCTCAGAAAGCAGTGATCCCACCCTTTTCTGAAAGAGCTCAGGCCATTTCTCGACCATCTCTTTATCCTGCTCCCAAATCTCCTCATTGATCTGGCCATGCCGCCATAAAACATGAACCAAACCAATACTTTTACATCATAATGCTTTCTATTGGCTATCCATAACCCGCACTGGAGTGTGAAAAAACGAAGCATCCATCTCCAGCTCAACATGATCCCATCATATAACATAGTCCGGATCTGGCTGATACTTTTTCAACTATGACACATGAAACACATAGTGCATCGCACTGAACCTAGGCGGAAAAGCCAAACGATAAGACACCTAACCAACCCGCTCAAGAATATCAAAATGGTCAATATACCTTGGAGATAACTTTCCATTATTCCCAAACAGATGATGTCCCAACCTAGGAGAGATCCTCATGAAAACATTATCACTTAACTCGAACCACAACGGCCGTCGACGATGATCCGCATACGATTTATGACGGCTTTGTGTCGTGTCTATTCTCTTCCTGATTAACTCGATATTTTCCATAGCCTCCTTGACATGGATCCGCCCAATCATCAAGGACTCACCTGTTTCCACCTAGCATAGTCAAGAATGAAACGGTTTCCCATACAATTCTTCAAAATGAGCTATATGTATGGATGCCTGATAACTGTTATTCTACGAGAAATCAACCAACGACAAGTACTCCTTGAACGAGACACCAAAATCCATGACACAAGTTTGAAAAATATCCTCCAATGTTTGTATTGTCCTCTCAGATTTCCCATTCTTGTGGGGGTGATACGCCGTAGTAATGTTTAACTTAGTTCCAAGGGTCTTCTGTATGGATTTTTAGAAACGATATGTAAACCTCAGAACTCTATCGGATACGATCGAAAATGGAACCCCATGCCTCTTTACCACCTCCCAGATATATATTTTGGACATATCCACCACCGAATGATACTCACGAATTAGAATGAAATGGGCCGACTTCGTTAACCAATCCACTATCACCAAAATAGCATCATGCTTTCTGATCTTTCTTTGGAGACATGTGACAAAATCCTCGCTAATTTCTCCCACTTCCAAACATGGATTGGTAAAGACTGCAACATTCCCGCCTGCCTCTAATGCTCTACCTTGATCGGATGGCAAGTCAAGCATCTTGAAACAAACTCAGCCACTCTTCTTTTCATACCAGCCCACCAGAACTGCGATTTCAATGCTTTATACATTTTCTGAATTCCAGGATGAACAACCCACCTAGAATGATGATATGCCCTGAGAATATCCCTTGGACAAGCAGCTGGTACAACTATCTGATTCCGAATTTGAAAAACTGAATATCTATTCATTTTCTAACCCTCATGGTCTCCCCACCATTGAGTTTTGAACTCCTGGTCACACACTCAGATTCAGATATTTGAACCTCTTTAACCAGGACAACCAAGTAAAGAATCAACAAAAGTGGGAAGAAAACCACTCTATCTCCCTGGTCCTCACATTTGAACTACATGTTAGATATAACTGACTTCAACTGCCACTGGTCATATGCATGTTTCACCACCGGAGCATATGATTTTCTACTTAATGCATCTACCACTGAATTTCCCTTACCTGGTGTGTACATCAAGTCAAAATCAAACATCAATATATATTCCATCCATCTCCTTTACCTCAAGTTCAAATCCCTTTGTGAGAAAATATGGTTCAAGCTCTTATGATATGTATATACAGTGAATTTCTCACCTAAGAGGTAATGACACCACACTTTCAAAGCATGGACTACTGCTGCCAATTCCAAATCTTGAGTTGTGTAGTTCTTCTCATGGACCCTCAACTGTAATGAGACACACAAAACCACATGATTCCCTTGCATGACAATGCACCCCAACCCTGATATTGATGCATCACAATACACCATGTTCCCTTTTCCTTATTCTGGAAAAAACAATATTGGTGCTGAGGTTAGGTGACCCTTTAGCTCTTTGAAACACTACTGACACTAATCATTCCACTAGAATGAAAAATTATTTTGTGTCAATGATTTCCTCAGTGAAGACAAACGTAAAAAATCACAAACAAAATTCTGATAATACCTAGCTTGACCGAGTAAACTCCTTACCTCAAACACATTATTTGGTTGGTTCTATGAGATAATTTCTTTTATCATTTACGGATCCACTAGAACACCCCTTTCAGAAATTCCGTGGCCAAGAAAACTGACTTCCTATATCCAAAAGGCACACTTTGACAATTTGGATTTCAACGAATGATCCTTCATGATCCCCATCATTGTCGCCATGTGCTGCTCATGCTATACCCTTGTCATTTAATACACCAGAATATCATCTTCAAACACCACCACAAATGAATCCAGATAACTCGGAAATATCTGATTCATCAATTCCATGAACACCATTGGAGAATTCTGTTAGACCAAAGGACATAACCAGATATTCATAATGGTGATATCTACTTCAGAAATCTGTTTTAGTAATATAGTCCTTCCTCACCCACAATTGATGATATCCCGACCTTAGGTTGATCTTGGAGAACAACTGGGATCCCCTCAAATGGCCAAACAAATAATCAATTCATGGAAGGGGATATCTATTCATTATCGTAACTTGGTTAAGTCTACGTTAATAAACACAGATCCTCAATGTTCCATACAAATTTTTTACAAACAACATCGGCACTGCCCACGGAGATGTGCTAGGCCAGATAAACCCTTTGTTTTCTATCTCTTTCAACTAGACTTACAATTCCCGAAATTACGTAGGTTCCATTTGGTAAGACGATAGTGTGATAAGACTCGTCCCTGGGAAGAGATCAATCGTAAACCCCACATCTCTTATAGGATGTAACCTAGTGAATTATTCGGGAAAAATATCCATGAACTGATCCACCACTACCGGAAGAACACTATGGTCAACACCCTCTACTGATTTCAAGGACAGCACAACAAACTGATATGATAACGTGCACACTTCTACTGCTAAAATAACCCATTTCACCCTGCCTTTGATGCCTCTCTCCAATAAAGAGATGTCTAACACCATCATGTGTCGAAAAAGCCACTATTCGTGTATTACAGTAGATGTGGGCCTTAAAATCCTCCAGCCAATCCATTCCCTGGATTAAATCATACCCATCAATCACAAGCATTGAGAAATTCAACATTATCTCAACCTCACCCCAACGATACAACATGCTCTACACAATATGGATCAACACTCTCTTTGACCCAGAGGTAGAATATAAAAGAATAGTACCTCCCACCATGGATGGTCCCGACTGATCATCCACCACAACCTGCATGGACCTGAACAACACCTTGGTTGCCACACTATGTTCTTTATTTCCCAATTGAGTAGTTTTGGTGTTCCGAGAATCACAATGACTGAATTTTCTCTGCTGACGAGGGGTTTGCTGCTATCCCTGTCCCATCAAATCATATGAGGTCTACGATCCCTGAGGAGTGTTATGTGCACCCGACCTCAGAGAATTCTAATAATAGCACTGAAGATGACCCATCTTCTTGCAATTTTGACATGCTCGAGGTTGTGTTGTATAGTCCCTCTTGATGTGTGTCGTAGAACCACACTAAAAAAATCTTGTCTTGATTTAGGGATTCAGAGGAAAATTTACTGATCCTGCAGTCGAATTATCTTCCATACTCCCATCATGGGAATAAGTGTCCCTCCACTGCATGAACCTAGGGTTAGAGTTCCCACTATTCCCTATGGGTACCGCCATGCTTCCTCCGCCCGAAGCTCCCAACAGATCCCGCTCCACCATCGATGCTCGATTCACTATCTCTGTGTAATCACTAATACACTTCACTGATATGTTTGAATGGATCTCTTGTCTTAACCCCGCTTAGAAGATCCATTCCTTCAACGACGTGCTATCCACCACCTCAGGTGAAAACCGCACTACGCTCATAAATATAGTTACATACTCCATCACAGACATGATCTTTCTTTAGATTAAAGAAATCAGTTGTGTGCTGAATTCTAAATGCATATGGGTAGAATTGTTTCTTAAACAATTTCTCAATGCCCTCCCACATCATACCCCGGTTCGTCCCTGCTTGGACTACCAACTCCCACCACTAAAGAGAAATTTCATGTAGCTTATATGTTGATAGCTTTACTTTCAACTCTACTGGTGTCCCCATGAATTCAAAAATTCTATTCATTCTGGACGCCACTCCTATGGCCATTCCAGGTCCGAATCACCCCTAAAGACGGGTGGATCCTACTTTTGAAATTGAGCCGCATGAACAACTTTCTTTCTCTCTTCCACTCTATACACAGTTCCCACAACACGGAAAGCTTCCACTATTCTCTAGAATAACTACTCCTTCACCTAGGGCTCAGGTAAAACTACGTTCTCATCGGCCACTTCTGGTTGGTCTCTACAATGCCTACCGAATTCCATTTCTGTAAATAGAAAACAAACTACCATGAGTCTCACTTATGTATACATCAATAATTCACATTTAAAATCCCATTACACAACACTATCACACCGAGGCTTTCCAAATTTCCGCATTTCCACATTTCACCATTTTTGAATCCCATACCATTTTCAAAATACGAAATTTAGTTACATTACAATTTCACACATTTGAAAAACCATATCTCAATTCATCCCATAAATCATTATACCCAATGAAATATGAATCCTGGAGGGAAGAAATTTGTACCATATATGCCATACACATCTCATTGGATGAACCCACGACAATGAGATTTACAATTCCTATATGTGTATCCAAAACACTTATGTACCCAAATCCCAGGTAACTTGAAGTTCAGAATAAAAGGGTTACCTACATCCTTTTATGTTATACATTCCATGTTCTGACATTCCTACACTTTTCTACCCTCCCAACTCACAGAATATACCACAATGAATGTCAACTCCAAATCTGTGAATCAACACAAAAGGACCAAACATGCGAATACCACTTGTATCACCCCGGCACTACCACACTTGCTTAAGGAGGTGGTGAGGGTTACTAGGCTTTATGAGACGTTCCCAAGGCGTCAAATGCTGGAAATAAATGTAGATGGATTCGAGAAAAAACTTAGGAATGATTTTCCCTAAAGAAAAACCCAACAAAACTATCCACTAATAGACACTATATGATGCATTCCAATAAAACCTTCATGCATATTTTCCCAAAAGACATCCAAGATGTTCCACAATACTAAAATAAACAATATATTACAACATGATATCAGAGTTCTATGCGGAAGACTAAACAAGAGACCGAAAATAAACCAAGACACACTTCAAGACACCTCCCCAAGCTCCATGCTCCAAGAACCACCACATTGCCCAAGCATCACCATGAACTACTAGCAATGAGATGCCTTACCATTACCTGTGTCTTGAAATAGGATATCGGCAAAAGCACCAAAGTGACAAAGGAGGGGGTGAGCACTAATACTCAGTAGGTTTTCCCCAAATTTCATCCCTACACTAGCCACTAGAATAAAACCATTAGCACATTTATATAAAACATATTATATAACGAAACCCAAGATACCAATTATTTATAAGAAAAACATGCCATAATCCAAACATGCCACACAAGGAAACCAAAAAAACCATGTCACAAGCCGATTTCCATTTTCATATTTCAGTCACAATCCCCAAACAAAAACATCACCAACAAAGAACACATAAAACCATGGTGAACTTCCCGTACAACCCATTCATTACCAATCCACTCAGGTGGTTCTTCCCGCCCACTTGCTATTGATAGTGGCCCTTCTGTCCCCTATCCCTCCTCTTTTAATAGTGTTACTTCCTCGTCCACTCCAACACATCCCAACATCATCCACCAAATGATATCAGACATATCCAAAAAACCCATCTTCATTAATTCAACCAAATAACCCCATTTAAAATCTCCAATTTAAAATCACAATAAGACCATTTTACCCAAAACCCCCCTTCATCCCAAAAATCCCCAAAAGACCACCAAAGGGATTTCCAATCAATATTTCACATCAAAAAAAAACAATTAATTTTTAGGAACAGAAATTAATTGTAACCATGATTCAAGTTATAGAAAAGTGGAATCGAGAGTGAAGCCAACTACAAATTAGGGTTTGAAGAAATCGACCCTTCGCCCAAACAAACTCCAAACAGGGTGAACGCCTCCTTGAAACCACCTCAAAACGCTTCCCTAACATCAACTAGCTCAGCCTTTAACACATGAAGGAAACAAAACCCTATATCTACATGGAACCATTGAATATCTAGGAATATAAGGTAGGGAGAGGGAATACCCTAATCAAAACCCTAGAAAACCAAAAGAGGGACTTACCAAAGGAGAACCACCTTCGATCCACCAAGAAACACCTTCAATTTGCCTCTAAAATGAGATAAGGAGCTCCCCCAACATCTGAACACCAGAACTCCTACGTGACCCATGATTGGGAGGAATAATGAGGGATAAATGGGAAATCCTGAGTGGACTGGGACTTAGAAACCCAAACATTAAGTGGCTGCACGTTTACCCAACAAGGATTGGCAAACAGTGGACCAACCGTGCGGTTTCCACTGTCTCACCCAGGGACTTCACATGACATTCCCTCACAGTCTGACAAACTGTACACCGCCCATGCGGAGCCCACTGTCAAGGGTGAAACGTTTCCTAGGCTGGCCGCAGGGTTTGTTCAGACCATGCGCCATCCATGTATCCCTGCACAACCTCTACAACATACAAATTTTTTCCCAGAATTGTCCAACCTTCAAACATCCAATTCAAAAAGAACAACCGAACTAAAACAAGGGTTACATACCTCAAACTGAGGGTACTACACTTCATTGGATACTTTTAATGAATAAGTCGGGACAGGTATCCCATATGGGATTGTTTAGGTCTGATCATATTTAGAGGAATGAAATAGGGGATCCACAGTCTCACACTTATCTCTTAGGGTTAACATGCCTTCTAGAAAAGTTAACACATAATGAAGAGTCATGAACTCAAGGGAAAATATACATAGAAATCAGTTTAGGGAGAATTATTATGGACCATCATAATTTAATAGACTCAAACAATGTTTACATAAACCCCATACCATTATTTCCCTCAACATGAATCTCATTCTGTCTAACATGGGGAAATGATAAGAAAATATCAAATGTGGAAATTGATAATACCTGTGCATGTACACCAACAACTTCTATAAAATCAAAATGGGTTTATCAAATTTCAAACTCCTAGGATACAACTGCATTCAATTACTGGAGGAATAACCCCTCCCTGAGAGCTTATTCTTGTCAAAATAACTTAAAGGAGTCCTCAAATCACATCTAGGGATCCACCATCATGGTATATGAGAATAAAACAATGAAACTTCATAGTTAATGTAAAGACTGGTAAATTTCAAGTAATTTTTTTTTCTTAAATACCTTGTAATTTTATGAGTCTATGGCTTCTGAAAAAACTTGATTCTGAGGCCCGGTGTGCCTGAAATCAATTTCTGAAGTTTAGCTCGGGTATGTTCAGTGAACGGACGAGCGAGATTTTCTATCTTTTTAACCGGTTCTCGGAATTGAATTTTGAGGGCACCGATGAACTTGCAACGCTGGTAATTGCTTAAGGGCACCTTTACCGTAGTGGCATTTGCATGGGAGGAGAAGTTATTAAATTGGGGTTTAATTAAGAAGTGAATAAAAGTGTAGGTAAAATTTTCTCTATATCCTTGGTGGTTATATATTACATGGGGGGTTAGGGGTGGGACCCACAACCACCTAACTACCAATGCGGGGATATTTTTTAGGTGGGGCCCACAGGATCCCCAAAAATTCACATTCCCTAAACTCTTTAATTCTCCCTTCTTTAATTTTGATAACTCCTCTTTAATTAATTATAATTACATCTCCCTCTATCTCTCCATTAAATCTTTCCAACCTACCTCTTATTTAATTAAACAAATCTACATTTAATTAATTAATGGATTTGATTTTTGACTTTTAAAATTCATGACACGATTAATTAAAATAAAGGGTGGCCTTATTTTAATTGGGTTGGCTTGTTGTGTGGGTATTGGGAGAGAAATCTTGTAAAGAAGAATAGGAATCCTCCTTTGTTGATGTTCATCATCTTAAAATGAAGAACGGATCTTCTCCAATGAAGAACGTCGACCCTTCAACGTAGAAGGACTCAGCGACCACAGTTTTCCATTCTCTTCTTCCTCTGTGACAAGGGAGGAGACACTGACGTGGAGAACTCCCCAACGACGATGCCACTTATTTTCTTTTCTCTGCGACAAGAGAGGAGACATCACTTCCTCGGGTGCACATCGAGGATGACGGAAACGACACCGTCATCCACGACGCTTCTCAACCGTAGACATTATCAAGGTTGGGGAATTTTTTTTATTTCTCATTTGAGTGGATTTATCTCATGAGCATGAACTTTTATTTATGCGACGTTAGTATAATTTATTCTTGAATAAATTATACCCTTGTCATTGTTGAATTATTTTGTTTGATTAATGTCAATGGATAATGCCTAACGCGGAGGGAATGTGCCGAACAAACATGACCTGATGACCCTCCGTTGTTTGTTCGTTTGTGTGCGGGATGACGGGACACGATGAAACGGGACCACAAAGACGTTTGAAGCCGTCACAGTGATGTGTAGGTCTCGGGAGAGACACGGGCGCAGACGGTGGGAGAATCCGACCATCGGAGCATGTTCGGTGGATCGCGGAAAGCGTTGACGGTGCGCCATGCCGGCACGTCGGCGCCGGCATCCGGAACAAATCCTCCGCGGCTGAGCCGTGGTGGCGGAGGAAAACCGGAATGGCCCAACCATTCCGAAAAGGGATAGGCGTGGCTTAATGCCACGCCAGCTAGTCGCCAACGCCCCCTGGCCAGGCCATGGTGGGCAACACGGACCGGACCGCCAGCGCCGAGCTAGGCCGCTAGCGCTGGGCTGGGCTGCACCAGACGGGCCGGTCAAGCCAAATCGGGCCGGACCCGGACCCAATTCGGGTCGACCCGGTTTGGGATGACCCAGGGGGTGTTGGGCCGGGTCGGACTGGGCCCATACCCACTATTTTTGGACCGTTTTCAGTTAAACAGACATATCTTGAGCTAAGGACCTCCGATCGACACACCGTTATTTGCGTGAGATTTCCTGGATCGAGATGGTAATTTCGATATATTATACTCAAGGTTTCGAAAATGTTTAGATATGGTCGGGTTGGTTCGAATTCTAAACTAATCAGGCCCTCGGATTATAAAGGCATATAACATGAGCTTCAGACATCCGATTGATGTGTCGTCAACTTTGTTGGATTCCTCTTGATGAGATGGTTCTTTTGGAATACTTCACCTGAGGTTTGGACATAGTTGGTGTATGGCCGTGTTGGATTTTACCTGAAATCCAACAGGGCCCCTGGAACGGAAAATCCGATAACTCTCAGACCGGATGTCCGTTTGACGGATCGTCACCGGTGTTGGTGATCTCATCGAGAAAAGTTTTTTTTTATGCCCCATGAAAATTCAGAGTACAGTTGAGATAAGGCAGGGATGGTTTGTACACGAAACCAACCAGGCCCCCGGGACTAAAAGACTAATAACTCACAGACCGGGCGTCCGATTGATGTGTTGTCTGTTGCGTTGAGACCCCTTTGACGAGGCGGTCCATTGAGATACTTATTCGCGGGACATTGTGATACATGGAGTATCTACCCATAGCTCGTGGAGAGGATCCCCCCTAAAGACGAGCATACGAAGTATGGAGACATTGTAGCTGGATGAGACCTGATTACTGATTGTACGATTCGAGTCAGAGTGACTCGACTAGCCCAGTGGGGAGCACTACTGTCTTTGGGTTGCAGGCCCACGGCGGGGAGAACTACTGTGTTTGGGTGATAGAACTGTGGTACTCGACAGAATGAGTACCTCTGTAAGAAATTAGGGGGAGCACTACTATGTTGGGGTGGCAGACCCGTGGCGGAGAGCACTACTGTGTTTGGGTGGAAGACCTGCAGTACTCGACAGGAGGAGTACCTCAGTAGTCTAAGGTTAATGAGCAGCGCCTCAGAGTTGTGACAGGATCACTGTACCCGACAGAGGATGATCTCTTTAGCAGTTGTGGTTTCAATATCAATAATGGAAATCCTAGTTTTAGCTGAGGTAATGACCTTTGTGTTTACCTCAGGATTGAGATGGGTTACTTGATAACTTAGATATATGTATGGGAATATACCTAAGTAGTCGTTATCCATCAATTTCATAACCTTTATGTTTCCTAATGATTGAGATGGGTTACTTTATAACATAGGTATATGTATGGGCTTGTACCTATGTAAGGGTTATCTGTAGAGATTTTTCTTTATGGTTATCCTTGTTGGATTTAATGAGACCTTGAGGGTATTGGGGTCCCTACTGAGTATCGTTATACTCACCCCTGCACGGGCTATGCCCGAATCTCATTGTGTTGGATGTAGACGATGGACAACGCTGATAGAGACCGAGTCTACCCGGAGGTGGATATCACGACGAGTCAGTACCCAGAGGTGGATGTCACGACGAGTCAGTACCCGGAGGTGGACCTCATGACGAGTCAGTACCCGGAGGTGGACTTCACGATGAGACGGTACTCGGAGGAGGGTAGAGGGCGAGAGCGTTGAGGAGGCTATCTTTACCGACCTATTAGGTAGAATCCAAGGAGGACGACCCAGGAGCTGCTTCTATCTTCCAGCTATTTGTCTTTTCTATCGTACTTTAGTTCAGTTGTAGCTGTAAATTTCAGTTGGGTTTGTATTATGGCCCATTTAATTTTCATCACTTTCTTTTTTACTTTGTGTATTACATCCACTTGTACTCTTGTTGGATGTGTTTATGTTTAATAATGGAAATGCCTTCCCAGTTATCAGGATTTATGCCTTTGGTGCTAGTAGCCAGCCTATGGCCTATGGAAGGCGGGCCTGGGGTAGTCACAACACGGGCCCTATGGACGGGTCGTGACAAATTGGTATCAAAGGACATCTGTTCTACAGTCGAACTTATGACTATGATATTTTATTTCTTTGAAGGAATAGTGTTAAGCGTAACGAGTGTGGTTTCCATTTCAGGGAGTCCAGTTTTGGTGCGGTGGCCGATGTATCCATACACCAGGACCCTGACTACGGATTTCCAACCGATTCCACGAAAACACTAATAGCATGTGTGTTTCAAATGTTTTTCTTAATGTCAGCTCAAACCAGGTGAGCTTTCCAGGTATAATCATTTGACCATGTCACATCTGTTTAGGATTCCACCACACAGACAGTCAGTTGATGTTCTGAGAGAGTACCTGATGATGGCCCACCAAGTAACGAGGCTCCGGTGTAGGGCCCTCTTGCTATATTGGCACCTTAGGGTGGTGTACCAGCATCACCACCTCCCATTAGGAATCAAATTCCACCAGCCTTACTAGTAGATGGTGCACGCTGACAGAGCGCATTGTACGAGTTTCAGCAGTAGAGGCCTATGAGGTTACGAGGCGAGGCAGATTTTCAGGTAGTAGTGGATTGTCTGGAGGCGATTGCTAGAGTTCTACGCCTAGTTTAGACACTAGTAGAGAAGATAGTGATCTTAGCTAGTAGTGTTTCCCTGTGAGTGACCATGAGGGTGGTCTTCTTAGAGATAAGGCTTCAGTACGTGGATAGATTACTGAGATAGTACCTTCAGGTCATGTGGCAGCTATATCACTACCTGATGGTCAGCAGTTACAACCGGAGGTACCGGTAGATGACACATGTAGGTTTAGTTCCTTCCACATGTTACAACATCATATACCCCTATGGTTTCGAGGCAAGACCGACTCAATGACCGCTGAGGAATTGGTTGAGGTGGTGGCTGAGAGGTTTCTAGAGCTTATACAGCTTCGACAGGACGACATGTCGGTAGCTGAGTATTCATCGGGGCGTACTGACCATTCCTAGTACTCGATGAATATGATGCGATCAGTGCTTCAGGGCTCAGACTTCTGATCCAGGCATGTTTAAAAGACATCCGAGCCAACACTTCTTCCTCTACGCATTTCTACTTATGCTAGGGTGCTAGAGAGAACCTTTGTGGTTGAATGTTCTCTGGCTGAATGGATACGGCCAGTGAATGTTAGTAGTGGGAATGTAGGAAACCAGCGCCAGTCTCAGAGACTTGGGCATGTAAAATGATTCAAGAAGAGGATGTTTTAAGGACATGAGAATCTGCAAAGTAGCAGACGTGGATGTAGAGCTGGGAGAGCAGTAGGAGGTGGTGTAAATTTTGACATGTTACAACCACCCACCATTGTAGTTCCCGACAGGCTCAGGGAGAAGGAGGACATGGAAAGAGAGCGCTGCATGTGGTCAAGGAGTGTGACCAAGGGCTCTAGGAATTATTCAATGTACGGTTTGTGTCTACTACTAGCTACCATAACAACAGACATTGATACGAATCATCCCTTTAAAAAATCTTGTCCCAGACCTAGAGTTTCCGAATAAGTCCTTGACTTGACCATCACGTCTGGAGATACCTTTTTGAGGAGACTCGATAATCATGCTTACGCCGATGGTGTGATATGACCCTTGTGGAAAGAGTTTCGGAAGGATCCTCTAGGTGGTAGCGTCGAGGCCTTATGACGTTAGTTTGGGTATGGACTGGGCAACTACAGTTCATACACAGATTGAATGTATTAGGCAAAAAGGATGTGGTTTACCTACAATGTTGGGATGGGTTTTCCTTTGTCGGTGAAAAGGAAACCCCAGGCAGCACAGGATGGAATCATGCATAAGTGGGTGGAGTCGATCACTCATGAGTCAGCCAGACTTAGATTTGAGCCAGACTTCTCCAGAGTTGCTGAACAACTTTTAGCATTGAAGAAGAAGGGGAAACACTACGTGTATTCAGATTGATGCCAGCAGAGCTTTTCAAGAACCTAGGTAGAGATTGACTAGTGCACATTTTTTGAGGCAACCAGAGAAGGTGC
Source organism: Viscum album (assembly GCA_963277665.1). NCBI lineage: Eukaryota > Viridiplantae > Streptophyta > Magnoliopsida > Santalales > Viscaceae > Viscum > Viscum album. The sequence continues at coordinate 280,301,330 of OY728136.1, read as the reverse complement.
AGATCACCCAGGAGCGGATGAATACTGCACAGAGCAGGCTGAAATCATATGTTAATAGGATACAGATACCACTGGAGTTCAAGGATAACGACCACATTTTCCAACGAGTCTCACCTTAACGAGGTCTATAGAGTTTTGGAGAGAGAAGCATGTTATCTCCTCATTTCATTGGACATTTCCATGCCCTCAGTATAGTTGGCGAGGTGACTTACCGTCTGGTCCTTCCACTTCAGTTGCACCGGGTGCACGATTGCATCCACGTATCTCAGCTGAGGAGATGTGTGCATGACCTATCATTCATTATCAACCGCAGAGAGCTAGAAATAGATGATGGGGAAACTTTCACGGGGTTCCAGTAGAGGTTGAGTATCGATAGGAGTGGGTCCTACGGGGATGGTCGATTCCTCTTGTGCGCTTTTTTTTTGCATCACAAGAACCTCCAGGAGAGCACATGGGAGCGAGAGGCTCAGTTGTGTGCTCGGTACCTCCTTTAGTTTCCCTAGCTTGTGTTGTATCTTTACGGGGACATAATTCGATGTGGTGGGAGTAATGTAAAGACCAGGAAACTCTCAAGGATTCGGAATACTTTGGGTTCGGCCGGGTTGGTTCGTACACGAAACCAACCGGGCCCTCGGAGCGGAAACGCTCTAATTTTGCGCTTCGGACGTCCGATGGATGTTCCGTCGACTTTGTTGAATTCCTATAAGTGATACGGATATTTTGGATTACTCCGCCCGAGGTTTGGACGCAGGTGGAGTACAGTTGGGTTGGGTTTTCCTTAAAAAGCAACTGGGCCCCTAGGACGAAAAAGTCAATAACCCTCAGACCGGGCGCCCGATTGACGCGCCGTCTGTGACGTTGAGTTCCTGTTGACGATACGGAACATTTGGATACATCAACTCTAGACTATGTGTCAGTTGATTTATCAGCCTCTCAGCTCATGGAGCGGACCCTCCCGAACGTGCTTGCTGTGTGCGGGAACCCTAGAGCTGGCTGCAATTGCTACTGTGACGCCGACGACTGTGCAGAGATCCTCAGTGGATTCGACGACGATGACTACAGCACTCAGTGATCCTTTGTGGGTCGGTGCTATCGATCCTATGTGGGTCCGATCCTTTGTGGGTCAGCGCTCAGCGGTCCTGTGATGGCCAGCGCCTACAGATCATGTGTGGGTGTGATCCTATGTGGGTCTTTGCGGGGGTTAGTTACCTATCGATCCTTTGTGGGTCAGATCCTTTGTGGGTCATTGCGGGGGTTAGTACCTATCGATCCTTTGTGGGTCCCACGACATAGATGGATCATTGATCATCTCTATCGTCATTCGAAGAAGTATACCTGTGTGAGCTGAATCCTGTTTTGCTTTCCTTTGTGGATTGTGTCGTGCTATCTTGTGATGATTTACGTTTTTCATTCCTCTGTGGACTGGGTTGTACTTGAGGTCGGATGTTGGAGCCGAATGAGATTTGATGACTTAGGTATATGTATGGGAATATACCTAACCAGTGTCAAATGTTACTTAGTGATTGTATTCTTCCTTTGTGGATTATCCTTTGTGGATTCTGGGAGACCTTCGGGGGTCTCGGGGTCCCTACTGAGTAGCTTATACTCACCCCTGCACGGGCTATGCCCGCACTACATTGTGTTTGTTGCAGACGATGGACAGTGCTGATTGCGGTGGAGGCTTGCGGAGCAGGACAGTACCTGGAGGTGGACCACTGGGCGGGGTGTACTCGGAGCGGACGGCTGGACCGAGGAGCTGTGGAGGATATCTGTACCCATCCTTCAGGTGGGACTTTCAGAGGACGGCTCGACGCTGTGGCTTTTTCTTTCAGTTGTTGTTTTTCCCCTTTCAGTTGTACTTTACAGTTGGGATTGTATTTCCTACCTCCTTAACTTTTCTGCACTTACTATTGTACTCAGTTTTTACTTAGTGGTTGCTTCTTCTGCTTGTTTTCTCTGTGGTGTTTGTTTACTTTACAAAGGCAATGCATTCCCTTTACCGGGATTTACGCCTTGGTGCTAGTCTCCAGCCCCTGGCTTATGGAAGGCGGGCTTGGGGTAGTCACGACACGGGCCCCGAAGACGGGTCGTGACAAATTGGTATTAGAGGAGTTCGGTTCTACAGCAGAATCTGATCTTTTTCTATGTGAAGCAATAGTGTTTAGCGTATTGAGTGTCGTTATCAATCCAGGGAGTCCAGTGTTGGTGCGGCGGCTGACGTATCCATACACCAAGACCCTGACTTCTGATTTCTGACTTAATGAATGAAAACATTAATTGTGTGTGTGTTTCAAGTTTTCTTTGTGATTACTTTGTGTCAGCTCACGAGGTATACTTTTTTGACCATGAAGCACCTGTTTCCTTTTTAGGATGGCCCCACGATGGCAGCCAGCTAGGGTTCCGAGAGTTGAGCATGACAACAGCCCACCGAGCGACGAGGCCTCGGTGCAGGGCCCTTTGACAGAAGTGGCGCCGGTAGTATCTCTACCCGCTGAGCCATCGATGCTTCCAGCCCCAGCTGCTGACGATGCACGTCGCCTTAGTGAACTTCATGAGTTCCAGCTCCAATTACCGCCCAGGTTCTGCGGGGAGACAGACCCCCAGGCAACCGAGGACTGGCTGGAGGCATTTGTATGAGTTATCAGGCTAGTGAGGACACCAACAGACCTCAAGGTGAACCTCAAAGCGAGCCAAATGCACGCGTCAGCGGGCTGATGGTGGAGCGTGATGCTCCAAGTGCACGATGAGGCATCTCTTCTATGGATATACTTTGAGGGCCTCTTCCTCTCAGAGTTCGTCCCAGCCACCCTCTGTGTGGTGCGCATCCAGGAACTTCTTCAGCTTCGGCAGGGCAGCTTGACGGTTGCCCAGTACTCGGAGAGATTTACCGATCTCTCGTGCTACTCGACCGACATGGTACGAGACCCATTATTTCGGGCCCGGACCTTTGAGAAGGGATTGAGACACGAGATCAGGGCATCGCTGATCTCCCTCAGTATTCCGACTCAGGCAGGAGTACTGGAGCGAGCCCTTTTGATCGAGAGTTTTCTTGCTGAGACTTCTCCATCGGTGAGACCTACCGTGGGGCGACACGTAGCAGAGTCTTCTGCAGCAGGTAGTCTATGGATGACTCAGGAATCTAGGAAGACCAGACCCTCATGCAGACGACCTCAGAACACTGGCTCAGCAGTGCGGGGTACACAGCGCAGCGCCAGTCTTTCGAGAGGCAAGCAGTGCTACACATGCGGCGGGCAGGGCCACATGGCTCGTGACTGCCCAACCCATCGTGCCGAGGAGCAGCAGACGGTTGAGGGGCCACCCAGGAAGAGGCGGAGGGTCGACCGTGGTGGTCTGCAGGGAGAAGGTGGAAGAGGCAGAGGAGATGGCCGAGCAGCAGGTGGTGGGAGACGCTTTGAGGCTCTACCACCACCACCACCAGGAGGTCCACCCCAGCCAGAGGGAGCTAGCGGGCATAGACAGGCACAGCTCCAGGCAGCGGAGGCCTACAACCACGGCGCGCCCAAGATGATTCGATGTACGATCTGTGTCTATTCCACCGTTGTTGCAGTTTTTATCGACACATGAGCGAGTCACTCTTTCATAGTTGATGCCCTTGTTCGAAGCTCGGAGATTTCGACAGAGCCGTTGGCTCGATCCTTACGGCTAGAGACTCCTACTGGAGCAGACTCGACGATCACACACTGGTGCCGGCAGTGTGAGCTTACTCTAGGAGGTGAGATCTTCGAATGGGATCTTCTTGAAGCGGTGTCGAGGCCTTACGATATCATCTTGGGCATGGATTGGTTATCTACAGTCCATGCACAAATTGACTGTATGAGGCGCAAGGTGCGATGTGTACGCATCGACGGGAGCAGGTTCACCTTCACCGGCAGGAAGGGAGCCTTCGCAGCACAGGATGGACATCTGTAGAGGAGAGGACAACCCATCACTAATCAGTTGGCTAGCATCATCCTAGGAGCAGTTGACGTTCGGAGTCCTAGTTTTCCTGCAGTGGTGGATCAGTATGCGGATGTCTTTCCCGACGATGTTCCAGGACTAACTCCTCGTAGAGAGGTATACTTTTATATTGATCTGTAGCCCAGGATATCCCCGATATCCACTCCAGCATATTGGATGGCTCCCGCTGAGCTTCGAGAGCTATGTGTACAGTTGGAGGACTTGTAGGGCAAGGGATTCATCCGACTCAGTGTTTCACCTTGGGCTTCCCCGATATTGTTCGCCAAGAAGGCGGACGGGAGCTTGCGACTTTGTGTCGACTAACGTTTCCTGAACCAGTTGACAGTGAGGAACAAGTATCCGCTACCGAGGATTGATGACCTCTTCGATCAGCTCAAGGGAGCACATTGGTTCTCGAAGATAGACCTCAGGTCATGCTATCATCAGCTCAGACTTCGAGACGAGGACGTGCAGAAGACAGCCTTCAGGTGTCGGTATGGCCACTATGAGTTCTTGGATATGCCATTCGGCGTAAACAATGCTCCATCAGTGTTCATGGGCCTCATGAACATGATCTTCCAGCCATACCTCGATCGATTTGTTGTATTCTTCATCAACAAAATTTTGATATACTCGACGACTAAGGAGGAGCACGCCTACCACTTTCGAGTTGTACTAGACATACTCCGAGAGCACCAGCTTTATGGAAAGCTCTCAAAGTGTCAGTTCTGGATACGTGAGGTCCACTTCATGGGACACGTCATCTCTGAGGCAGGAGTTGTAGTGGATCCTGTGAAGATCGAGACAGTGCTAGCTTGGGAGCCACGCAAGAGTGTGATGGAGGTGCGGAGTTTCTTGGGACTAGCCGGGTACTATCAGAGATTTGTGCCAGACTTCTCCAGAGTTGCGGCACCACTCTCAGCTTTGACGAAGAAGAGGAAACCCTTTTTGTGGTCAGACAGATGTCAGCAGAGCTTCCAGGAGCTGAGCCAGAGATTGACCAGTGCCCCAATCTTGAGGTTTCCTGAGGAAAGAGTAGGGTACGTGGTCTACTGCGATGCATTAGGGACCGAACTCGGATGTGTCCTGATGCAGGGGAGGGAAATGATCGCCTATGGATCACGTCAGTTGAGGCCGCATGATCAGAACTATGCTACCCATGACCTAGAGTTACCAGCAGTGGTCTTCGCTCTGAAGACATGGCGACACTAACTGATGGGCGAGTTCTTTACAGTCTTTTCTGACCATCAGAGTCTCAGGTACATCTTATCTCAGAAGGACCTGAACCTGAGATAGCGGTGATGGCTGGAGTTCCTCCAGGACTACGACTTTGAGATTGTATATACTCCAGGGAAGTGGAACGTGGTAGCCGATGCTCTCAGCCGGAGGATGGGAATTCAGCTACTCGATGAGGCGAAAGAGAAGCTATCCGCTTTGTGGATATCCTTCGTGAATAGGGATGGAGCAGCCTTCCTTCATTCACTCACAGTCACTCCTCCACTACTGCAGCGAGTCCGAGAGGAACATCGTGGGGACACTGACTGTGAGACGTGGTGTGCGCAGATATCCTCAGGACAGGCACCTCGTGGTTTCTCCTTTAGAGAAGAGAACGACGTCCTTTTCAGAGGACGTACCTTGGTAATAGTTTCTTTACAGGAGGACGCGCTGAGAGAGTTTCACACATCTCCTTTGGTGGTATATCCTGGACTGGCGAATATGTACCAGGATCTCAGATGACAGCACTGGTGGCCGAGCTTGAAGAAGGCTATGACAGAGTTCGTTTCACGATGCATCACCTGCTAGCAGGTGAAGGCATAGCATCAGGTACCAGCAGGCTTGGTACAACCCTTGGAGGTCCCAGAGTGGAAGTGGGACATGATATCTATGGACTTCGTGACTGGACTTCTACGCACTTCCAGAGGTCACGACTCCATTTGGGTGATTGTCGACCGACTCACCAAGTCGGCCCACTTCATACCCATAAGAGAGTTGGGATCAGTGGAGAGCATGTGACGTCTCTACGTTCAGGAGATTGTACGGCTTCACGGTGTGCCATCATCTATCATCTCCGATCGAGATGCTCTATTTACTTCCCGACTTTGGAAGGGGTTGCAGGAGGTGTTCGGGACATAGATACGTCTGAGAACCGCCTTTCACCCTCAGACGGATGGTAAGACAGAGAGGACCATTCAGACTCTCGAGGAAATGCTCCGCGCATGTGTCGTCGACTTTGGTCGTAGCTGGGAAGACCACCTACCCTAGGTGGAGTTCCCGTACAATAACAGCTACCACTCCACCATCGGGATGGAACTGTACGAGGTGTTGTACGGGAGACCTTGTAGAACTCCTTTGTGCTGGACAGACCCTGGGGAGTCAGCACTTGTGGGACCAGAGATGGTCCGAGCCACAAAAGAGAAGGTCCAGGTCATCCTGGAGCAGATGAGGACAGCTCAGAGCCGGCAGAAGTCTTATGCAGACAGGAGGCGGAGGCCACTATAGTTCGAGGATGGCGACCACGTCTTCTTGGGTGTCTCACCTCGATGTGGATTACAGAGATTTGGCCGAGGCGGAAAGTTGTCTCCACACTTCATCGGACCATTCCTGGTCCTCAGCAGGATTGGCGAGGTGGCTTATCGCCTGGCTCTACCACCTCAGTTGCACCGGGTAAACGACCTCTTCCACGTATCTCAGCTGAGGAGATACGTGCATGACCCGATGCACATCATTGACCATGGGGAGCTGGACATTGATGATGGGGCGAATTTTGCAGAGGTCCTGGTGGAGATCGAGGATCGACAGGAGCGGGTCCTACGTGGATGGTCAATTCCTCCAGTGCGCATCAGATGGCAGCACGAGAACCTCTAAGAGAGCACTTGGGAGCGGGAGGCTTAGATGCGTGCTCAGTACCCACATTTTTTTCCCTAGCTTATGATGTATCTTTATGGGGACGTAAAGGCCTGAGGTGGGAGTGATGTAAAGACCCGTAAATTTCAAGGAATTTTTTTGCTTAATTTTTTTTGGAATTTTACAAGAACTCAGTTTCTGACGGCACCTGATTCCGAGGCCCGGTGTTCCCGGAATCATGTTCCGAAGTTTGGCTCGGGTACGTTTAGTGAAGGAACGAGTGTGTTTTTTCTAGCTTTTGACCCGGTTCTTGGAATCGAATTCTGAGGGCCCCGATAGAATTGCAATGCCGGTATTTTCTTAGAAACGCCTCTTCCGGAGTTGCGTTTGCTCGGGTGTGGTTTTCAATTTTTGGGCTTTAAGTTATGAAGTAAAATAATGTGGTACGACAAACTTTATTTTATTTCACCTAAAGCCACTTAAACCTGTTTAAGCTGAGTTAAAGCGGATAGGGTGCAATTCAAAATATACTACCCTCTTGGTAGGATATTTGTAAGGTGGGGCCCGCACAATCCCCACCGTTTATTTTCCCCTAAGTAACGCAACCGCAACCCCCCTCTTAAATGAAAGTCAACTAGGGCGCTTTCTTAACCTCTTAAACGCTCCTATTAATTAGGCGGTTTATTCGTTGAAATTAATTCTATGAATTAATGGGTCGTTACTTAGTTTGTTTTACAATTTGTTGGCATGTTAATAAATTAATACCAACTCCTGTCTTCTTGAGGATTGCTCGTTGAGAGGATTTGGAGAAGACTCCAAGGCTTGAGATCTTTATCCTCCTTCGCGAAGAACTCGAAGAACGCGAAGAACACGAAGAACGCAAAGAAACACAAAGAACGCAAAGAACGTCATCACCCTAAGAGATCGATGAAGCGACACTATGTTCCGTGGCGCCGACGATTTTCCTTCCGCGACGCTTCTTCCACGACGATCCATCCCCGCGACAATCTTCAATCGACATCTTGAGGTAGGGGATTATGGTCCTTCTAATTCTTTTTGGAATATAACATCAACATGGATTTAATTGTTATAATTAAATCTGTGTGTTCTTGATCCTTGGAGTTTGTCTACGTGATGCCGAGTACCACTCGATAGCGATGCCCTTCTGTGATGCGGCGATCCTTTTCTTCCGCGACGGTCAATTCCGCGACAAACTCGTGTCCGACGATGACGTTGAGGTAGGGGTCGTTTTAAAAATGTTATACCCATGTTTGTATTCCTCCAAGGCAAGAACGCGGACCAACCAATTAACAGGTTGGTGCACGGATTATTTCTGTGGGTCGAGGTTTACTAATTGCTGGGAATTTTGGTGTTGTTTCAAACCTCTAATGCGGTGGGTGCGGACCAACGAAAAAGTTCGAACCCACCTCCCTTTTGTTCTTGGTGTGAGGAACGGCGGACGACGATAAAACGGGCCGTCGAGACGATTTGTTTTTTCGACAGTGAAGAACGGGACCTAAGATGAGCTACGATGTAGATGAAAATGAAATAGGACCACCGGAGTAACTCCGGTGGCCCGCGGACTCCACCGGCGGCGCCCCGTCGCGCTGCGGCGGTAGTAGCGTGGTCCCGCGACTGTGCTAGACCGGAGGAGCGGGACACGACAGCCCGTCCACGTCCGCTGGTGAGGGAGGACCCACGCGGGGCTGCATATTCTCTTCACGTGGGGGCAGCACGCCCCCCGCGGTTTCCTTTGCTCGGCCGCTCGGCCGAGCTTAGCCAGGCCGACCCGCCGGCCGGTTCATGCCCAGGCCGGGCCGGGCCGCCCTGGCAGAGCCGGGTCACGCCCAACCTGGTCAGACCCAGACCCGGGTCGGGTCGGCCCGGTTCTGGCCGACCCAGGGGGGTCGGGCCGGGTCGGTCCGGGCCCAGACCCCCCTTTTTCGGACCTTTTCGGTCTTTTGATCATAACATGAGCTAAGGGCCTCTAAAAAATGCGCCATCAGCGGAGATGCGATACTTGGATTGAGACGGTCATTTCAGTATATCACACTCAAGGTTTCGGAATACTTTGGGTTCGGCCGGGTTGGTTCGTACACGAAACCAACCGGGCCCTCGGAGCGGAAACACTCATATCTTGAGTTTCGGACGTCCGATTGACGTGTCATCGACTTTGTTGAATTCATCTAAGTGAGACAGATCTTTTGTCTTACTCCGCCCGAGGTTTGGATGCAGGTGGAGTATGGTCGGGTTGGGTTTTCCTTAAAAAGCAACTGCGCCCCTGGGACGAAAAAGTCAATAACACTCAGACCGGGCGTCCGATTGACGCACCGTCTGCGACGTTGAGTTCCTGTTGACGATACGGAACTTTTGGATACATCAAATCTGGAATATGTGTCTGTTGGTGTATCAGCCTCTAGGGTCGTGGAGCGGACCCTCCCGAACGAGCTTGCTGTGTGCAGGAACCAGAGAGTTGGCTGCGACTACTACTGTGACGATGACGACTGTGTAGAGATCCTCACTGGATTCGACGACGACGACTACAGCACTCAGCGATCCTTTGTGGGTCAGTGATACCGATCCTGTGTGGGTCCGATCGTGTGTGGGTCAGCGCTCAACGGTCCTATGTGGGCCAGCTCTTACAGATCCTGTGTGGGTCTGATCCTATGTGGGTCTTTGTGGGGGTTAGTTACCTATCGATCCTTTGTGGGTCAGATCCTTTGTGGTTCCTTGCGGGGGTTAGTACCTATAGATCCTTTGTGGGTTCGATGACTTAGATGGATCGGTGATCATCTCTATCATCATTCGAAGAAGTATACCTGTGTGAGCTGAATCTTGTTTTGCTTTCCTTTGTGGATTGTGTCGTGGTATCTTGTGTGGATATACATTTTTCTTTCCTGTGTGGACTGGGTTGTACTTGAGCTCAGATGTTGGAGCTGAACCAGTGTCAGATGTTACTTCGTGATTGTATTCTTCCTTTGTGGATTAAACTTTGTAGATTCTGGGAGACCTTCGTGGGTCTCGGGGTCCCTACTGAGTAGCTTATACTCACCCCTTCACGGGCTATGCCCGCACTACGTTGGGTTGGTTGGAGACGACAGACTGCGCTGATCGTGTTGGAGGCTTGCGGAGGAGGACGGTACCTGGTGGTGGATCACTGGGCGGGGTGTACTCAGAGCGGATGGCTAGACCGAGGAGCTTTGGAGGCTATCTGTACCCACCCTTCAGGTGGGACTTCCAGAGGAGAGCTCGACGCCGTGGCCTTTTCTTTCTGTTGCTGTTTTCTCCATCCAGTTGTACTTTACAGTTGGGATTGTATTTCCGGACCCCTTTACTTTTCCGCACTTACTGTTGTACTCAGTTCTTACTTAGTGGTTTCTTCTTCTGCTTGATTGCTCTGTGGTGTTTGTTTACTTTACAAAGCCAATGCCTTCCCTTTACTGGGATTTATGCCTTGGTGCTAGTCGCCAGCCCCTGGCCTATGGAAGGCGGGCTTGGGGTAGTCACGGAACCGGCCCCGAGGACGGGTCGTGACAGGAAATTTCAATGAAATTTGTTTTCATAAATACCTTTGAATTTTACCTGTCTGTGGCTTCTGACGGATCTTGATTCTGAGGCCGGTGTGCCCAGAATCAATTTCATATGTATAGCTCGGGTACGTTCAGTGAAGAAACAAGTGGGTTTTTCTATCTTTTCAACAAGTGCTCGGAATTGAAATCTGAGGGCACCAATGAACTCGCAACGCCAGTAATTGGTTAAGGGGGCCTTTACCGTAGTGGCGTTTTCACGGGAAGAGAAGTTATTAAATTGGGGTTTAATTAAGAAGTGAATATAATTTTGGTACAATTTTATCTATATCCTTGGTAGTTATATCATTCATGGGGGAATTAAGGGTGGGACCCACAACCACCTAACTACCCATGTGTGGATATTTGTGAGGTGGGGCCCATACGATCCCCAACCATTCACATTCCCTAAACACTTTAATTCCCCCTTCTTTAGTTTTTCTAACTCCTCTTTAATTAATTAAACTCTTCCTCTCCCTCTCTAAATCCATTAAATCTTGAAAACCAACCTCTTAATTAATTAAACAACTCTACATTTAATTAATTAAGGGATTTGATTTTTGAATTTTAAAATGCATGATAATATTAATTAAAATAAGGGGTGGCCTTATTTTAATTGGGTTGGATTGTTGTGTGGGGATTGGGAGAGATCTCTTGTGATGAAGAAGAGGATTCCCCTTTTGTTGAAGTTCATCATCTAAAAATGAAAACAGATGTTCTGCAACGAAGAATGTCAACCCTTCAACGTAGAACGACTCGGCGACCACGATTCTCCATTCTCTTCTTCATCCGCGACAAGGGAGGAGACACCGACGTGGAGAACTCACCAATGACGACAAACCTTATTTTATTTTCTCCGTGATAAGAGAGGAGATGTCACTTCCTCGGGTTCACATCGACGACGATGGAAACAACGCCGTCATCCATGATGCTTGTCAACCGCGGACCTTATAGAGGTAAGGATATTTGTATATTTCTCATTTGATTGGTTTTATCTCACGAGCATGAGTGTTTATTTATACAATGATAGTATAAATTATTCTTGAATAAAATATACCCTTATCAATGTTGAAAGCTTGTGTTTGATTATTTCCAATTGATAATGCCTAATGCGGAGGGTGCGGGACGAAAAAACACGGCCCGACGACCCTCCATTGGTTTTTCGTTTGTGCGTGGGTCGACGGGCGATGATGAAACATGACCGATACAGCGTTCGAAGCAGTCATAGTGGAGAGTAGATCACAGGAGAGACGTGAGCATAGACGGTGGCAGAATCGGACAACCAGAGCACGTCTGGTGGAACACGGAAACCGCTGCCGGCGCGCCAAGCCGGTACAACGACGCCGGTGACCTGCGGTGGCGGTGCGCCGCCGGAACAAATCCGCCACGACTAAGCCGCGGTGGCGGAGGAAAACCGGAACGACGCAGCAGTTCCGGAAAGGGAGTGGTGGGGCTTAATGTCGTGCCAACTGGCCGCCAACGCCCCTCGGCTGGGCCGGGGTGGGCCACGCGGACCAGACCGCCAGCGCCGGGTCGGGCCGCCAGCGTTGGGTCAGGCTGTGCTGGAAGGGGCAGTTCGCGTCCAACCGGGCCGGACCCGGACCCGAGGCGGGTCGACCCGGTTTGGGCCGAACCAGGGGGTGTTGGGCCGGGTCGGACTGGGCCCAGACCCCATATTTTCGGACCATTTTTTGTTAAACGGACATATCCTGAGCTACAGATCTCCGATAAATGCACCATCAGTTGCGTAGGATTTCATGGATCTAGACGGTCATTTTGGTATATTACAATCAAGGTTTCAGCGATGTTTAGATCCGGCTGGGTTGGTTTGAATTCAAAAGCAACCGGGCCCTCGGAGTGGAAACACTTATAACTTGAGATCCGGACATCCGATTGACATGTCGTCGACTTTGTTGGCTTCATATTGATGAGACGGTTCTTTTGGCATAATTCATCTGAAATTTGGATGTAGTTGGGCTATGGACAAGTTGGATTGTACCCGAAATCCAACCAGGCCCATAGAACGGAAAAGACAATAACTCTCAGACCGGACGTCTGTTTGACGGATCGTCAGCGGAGTTGGTGTTCTCGTTGAGAAACAGTTTCTTTTTTTATTCCATATGGGAATTCTAGGTACTGTTGAGATACGGTAGGTTTGGTTTGTACACAAAACCAATCGGGCCCCTCGGGACTAAAAGACTAATAACTCACAGACCGGGCGTCCGATTGACATGTCGTTTTTTGTGTTGAGACCCCTTTGACGAGGCGGTCCGTTGATATACTTATTCGTGGGATATTGTGATGCATGGAGTATCGACCAGAAGCTCATGGAACGGATCCTCCCGGAGACGAGCGTACGGAGTATATAGACCTTGTAGCTGGCTGAGACCTGATGACGGCTTGTCCGATTCGAGTCAGAGTGACTTGACAAGCCCAGTGGGGAGCACTACTAGTTTTGGGTGGAAGAACCATGATGGGGAGCACTACTATGTTTGGGTGGCAGACCCGCGGTACTCGATAGAAGGAGTACCTCTGAAAGCTATTAGGGGGAGCACTACTGTGTTGGGGTGGCAGACCCATGGCAGGGAGAACTATTGTGATTAGGTGGTAGACCCGCGGTACTCGACAATAGGAGTACCTCAGCAGTCTATGGATTGTGGGCAGCACCTCGGAGTTGTGACATGATCACTATACTCGACAAAGGAGGAGCTCTTCAGCAGTTGTGGTTTCAATATCATTAATTTAAATCCTGGTTTGAGCTGGGTCAATGACCTTTGCGTTCACCTCATGATTGAGATGGGTCACTTGATAACTTAGGTATATGTATGGGCATATACCTAAGTAGTGGTTATCCATTGATTTCATAACCTTTGTGTTTCCTAATGATTGAGATGGGATACTTGATAACTTAGGTATAAGTATGGGCTTATACCTAAGTAAGGGTTATCTATTGAGATTATTCTTTGTGGTTATCATTGTTGGATTTAGTGAGACCTTGAGGGTCTCAGGGTCCCTATTGAGTATCGTTATACTCACCCCTGCATAGGCTATGCCTGCAACTCGTTGTTTTGGATGCAGACGATGAACATCGCTGACAGAGACCGAGTGTACCCAGAGTTGGACCTCACAAAGAGTCAGTACTCGGAGGTGGACCTCATGACGAGTCAGTACCTAGAGGTGGAACTCATGATGAGTCAGAACCTAGAGGTGGACTTCACCATGAGACATTACTCGGAGGAGGTTGGCAGGTGAGAGCATTGAGGAGGCTATCTATACCTACCATTCAGGTTGGATCCGAGGTGGATGACCCAGGAGCAGCTTCTATCTTCCATCTGTTTGTATTTTCTGTTGTACTTTCCTTCAGTTGTAGCTGTACTTTTCAGTTGGGTTTTTATTCTTGCCCATTTACTTTTCCGCACTTCATTTTTTACTTAGTGTATTACATCCTCTTGTACTCTGGTTGGATGTGTTTATGTTTTATAAAGGCAATTCCTTCCCAGTTATTGGGTTTTATGCATTTGGAGCTAGTCCCCAACCCCTGGCCTATGGAAGGCGGGCTTGGGGTAGTCACGGCATGGGCTCCGTGGATGAGTCATGACATTTATTATGTAAAATTCATTCTTAAGGGGAAAAAATGTAAAAACATCAAAATATTTTCATGTAATTACTATAAATCATGTATACCTAAGTTCACAACATGTACTCTCAATGCGCCACTAGGGTGTGTTATCTAGTAAGAACTTTCATGAAAATTATATGTTTAATATGCATGAATCATGTTCATAGTGTGTATGAATCATGGGCTAAATTAATGCCTCCAAAAAAAGCCATAGATATGTGTTTATTCTAGTCATGTAATTTTACATAACATGTGTCCCACAGAAGATATGACCATATACTCTTCCCAACCATGTTCTCCCACACAAACTATCTCGCCATGTTTACGACCACATGAAGAGATGTTGAACATGAGTTGTACTCCAAAAGAATAATTCTTACTTCCAAAAAAAATCTTCCTTGAAATATATTTAATCATAATAGGTATTCCTACAAACACACACTGTGTGATTGGGATTTATTAATTGGAACACTTGTGGATGGCCCCAAAAGGACATTTCTCCTAGTTAGGCATAGATCAACCCCACGAGTGATGATAAAATTAGAAAATTTCCTTAAAAATAGTATGTTTTATGTTAATGGGGATTTATATAATAACCCTAATATAATTCTACCTTATGGTTGAATCTAACAATTTATGACGATCTGACTCATCCCAAAAACGAAAATAGCATATGTCTTCTTATCCCAGTAATATCTTTCTATATCTATCTCCAATATATTAATAGGTCACAAGAACAAGATAAATAAGGGTTTTTATGTTTGAAACCACTGGTGGAGGAGAAGGAATAGAAGAATTGAAAAGGTAGGAAGAGGAAAAAATAAAAAGAATAACCGGCATGTCCCTGACCCCAACACCCAATTTGAGATTATGCCTTGATGTGGAAAAAACCCACATAACATACTCAACAATAGATACCCAATCATTATTCAATTATCCATTGAAATTATACCACTGACCAAACATTCCCAAATTAATTAATTTTCAATAATTAAATAATAATTATTAAATAGTACATGCTAACTCCAAAGTCTCAAGATTCTAGCAAACTCATATAATAAAGTAAATCCCTATTACATTATAAAAATGTCTTAAAATAATTATCATTTATCTTATATGATTGGAAATGACCATTTTACACCTCAAATGCATCTGAATTTTAAAAATAAAACTTTCTACTCAATTTCACAATCTAGAAAAAACCATTCCTTGCAATATTATCATTATGCGTGTGTAATCATTAGATATTCATCAAAAACTAAAAAAAATGTTGGTGAATGTGGAGTACATTAAATGAGAATAAATCATTCCTAATAAAAGTCAATGGGAAGATGTTTAGTTCCCTCTGTGATATATGATTACATATTTTTTTCAATGAGGTTCCACATGTTTCAAATTACCCCTAACATCATCTAACTCTAATAAAAATTAAATAAATTTCACCATGAACTCTTTATCTTTTCCTATTTTGGTTGTCAATGACATGGGACTGTACTCTACAAAATCAATATAGAAATTTATGTTCGAAATTACTCTAGTAAATATCAACTATAAATGAACTAAAGTGGTTGATTTCAAATAAGATAAAGATAATTTATATCACTGTATGAAATTTAAGATCAAAAATATGATTTTAGTACATCATAAAAACCACACAGATAATATTGAAAATAATTATAGAATGAAATTAAAGAAATATGACCCAAATTGAAAAATATATATTATAGCCACTATTCTCAATTTAATTATGACTTTGTTAAATAAATAGATTCATTCAATAAGAAAATGTCAATATTTATTAAGGAACAAATTATTGAATAGAATATGGAGGGATATCTTAAAAAAATTTCATACTTTTTAAGATAATCAAAACTATATTACAATACATACCTGAGATAGTAAATATTTGATTATGGTCAAGGATTATGTAATTATTCATTTTGAGTTTTTATTAATCTCATCGTAAATTATTCTATATATACAAATAAATAATTATTAAATATTAAAAAATATCAACATGTGTTTAAAACATTGATTAAAAAGTCACTAAGTATTACATATTAAATAGTATAATTAAACCAATCCTCATAAGAATTTAATAATAAGGTTAAAATTCTAAGGTTTATTTATAATGAATTGATATATTGTTTTATGCAACTAATGTTATTGAAATATAATCCACCTGGTATAGAATAAAAATATAAAGGATTAATTATTTTTTACAACATTTCTCCAAAAGTGTTTATTCATTGATCACACTAAATGGAGATATCATTTCAACAGAATATAATTTGAGATTCATCAAAAAATATTATATAAAATTATTCTTGTCAATATTATCCTGTGATATTTATGTAATGATCAACATGAAAAATATAAAAATAAAAAATATTTTCAAATATTTTTGTAACTGAATATTAAAATATATATCTTTTACAACCTTCTTACACGATGATAACATTTATAGAGTGTTTCTTAAAATATTACAATAATACTGATTGTATATTGTCAAAATAAAGTACTTTTGACAAATTCTATAGAAAACCGAACCTCTATCACATTAAATGAAATTGTATTGTGACATGAATCTTATATCATAAGAGACTAATATATATATATATTTCTTATAGAGATAAATTATAGTCAGGTTATTATATTCATATATTTAATTAAATTATTATAATCTACATATGAATGCATATGTTTTTGGATATTTTCCTTTCATTCTTATTTTATTTAATGAATATTGAGAAAATTTTATTTAATTATTACTACTAAGATCCACAAGAATAAAATTATGTCCCTTTATATGGGTTAACTATTAGGGGTTAAAATTTATTACAGATGGAATATTATATGATTAATTAATTTTAAATAATATATTGGGGATATATATATTTTGAATTTTTATTTTATATATTTTTTGTGTTTTGGAGAATTTCATCAAGAAGATTTTAAGAGGGACTACTAAATATAAAATTATTGACTTAGGATTGATTATTAAATAAGAAATTTTCATCTTTAAATATTTTTATGTATTTAGTGGATTTTTTTGAGTTAAAAAAATTTATATAATTACATTTTTGGATTTATGGTTTATTTCAATTAAATGGAATCTTACCTGGATAATTATTGATTCTATAGGAATTCTTGAATATTTGTCCTTTTTTATTTTAATGGAAATGACAGAAAACATTGATGATATGATGAATTTTAAATAGATGTGTAATGGTGCTCTATAATGGATATTAATATGAGGGAATTTTTTTTTAAAATGGTTTTCTTATATCTAATTTTTTTCTATATGATTTTAAAAATGGTATTTATATTGGAAAAATAGGATTTTATAGTCTACATATTATTATACTAGAAGGATAATTGAAAATTACCACAGGGGAATTAATGAAAAGGGGTCACGATGGAGATTTAAATTGGGATTTAGGGGAAATAATGATAGATTATCGGCTCATAACTACTTTTTTATGACTAAATAATGAAGGATTTAATGTATTATTCAATAAAGTATTTATTGGATAAAAAATGTGTATTGTAACAACCAAAATATTTATAAAATATTTTTATTAAAATTAATATATAATCTTTATAATATATATCATTATACATATTATATATTTAATCTTGAATCCCATGAAACATCGAGGTTATTTTTTTTGAAGGCAACTTCGACTTCCTTTAATGACTTATGTCACACACGTGCTCGAGTTTTACCATACAACTAATTAACATTAATATTATTATGATATTTATCACTAAAATTTAATAATTATATAAATGAATTTTAATAAATAAATTATGAAAACATAACTTACAATATTTTATATAATTATTTCATTTGTCACCATTTTAATTCGAAATGAAAATTAATGTCCAGTTTAATATTATGAGTGTGGTTTTTTGAAAAATATTTTCATGAACAGAATGAAATTTTATGATAATAGATTATATTAATATATATTCATGGATGATATTGATGATCTTTAATATAATATATTTAATCAAATTTTTTTAAATTTATAGAATAATTTTTATAGGGTTATGATAAAAGTAAATAAAATTTTAATTATAAAAAGCTGCATTTTTAAAAGGGTTTTTTACCACAATTTAATAGTTAAATTATTTCAAATAAAATTTGTGAAATTTTTATAATTTGTGTTCGAAAATATTATATTATTTTTGGAAGACGTGAAATCAAAATTAATTTTTGGTGATGTTTTGGAGTATTTCTTAGAGACTTCATATTTTGAAAAAAAAATAATGACACAATATTTTATTTGGAAAATTATTTTGTGTTAAAAAAAATTTTAGTCTAAAATTGTATTTTTAATTACTGTTAAAGAATAAATAGATTAATATTATATCATAATAACCAATGAGTGTCTTTTTAATGAAATTTACATTACAATTGTTTATAAAAACATTTCAAACTTGTGAACATTTCTATTTAAAAACACCAATGTCTTACTCTATGCATGATTAATTTATAATTAATTTTTGTCACATCTATGATTGGTTTTTGAAAAAATAAATTCCATATTTGGAATTAATATAATTTATAATGACTAATAATGTCAACATAGGTATTTACTTGAAAAATTATTGAATGTAATGAAAATTAATTACAATGATTAGGGTAAAATGAGTTTACATAGTTGTTAACGATAATATTAAGGGACCAAGTGACCTATAAAAATGCACAAAACCAATTTTATTGGAATTATTCAACCATATACCCATATATAATGAATTTTTTCATTATTGGTGGAAAATAATTTAATAGAAACGTCACAATAGTATTTACCTTTTTATATTTACATGAATTCCACGTTTCCTACACTATGAAAAATAAATCACCCTCATCACTTATTCACAACACTAAATCAATTTGGATCATCCAAAACATTCCAAAATAATATCAAAAACTAACATATCTTATCATTTAATCCTAACTTTGGGAATAATGAAATCCAATGATGTCTATTGGTGTAAACCAAAATGAGTTCCCTGAAATTTTTTTAACATTCATCGACAATCAATTTAATTGTTTTTATTTCTATAGAGAATGAAGTTTTTATTATTCCTAGATTATACAATATAATAATTGTTATCAATATACTATTATGATGTTATCTTATGGGTTTGACCTACACATTCATAATATTCCATCAAATTCTATACATAATCATTGTTTCTGTATACGGGAGACTACAACCCAACGAATCAATGTTGTTTGTTATTCCATTAACATATTTATGTGGTGGTAATAATAATTAAATAAGGATTTTATATGATATAAATTATATTTATTTTGTCTTTTAGATTCTGGAATTTTTATATAACCAAAAACTTCATGAATTCCAATTTTTGGGAATATGATAACATAGTTTGTGGGCGCATAGATAATCTGTTCATCGAAGAAATGTGGTACGTTCACAAAATATTTTGAATGTATTTATAATGAGTTTAATTCAAGATATGTGAAACAAGTAAAACATATATTATATTATTTAAATAATTACATTTCGGGAAACCTAATATATCATTTTTATTAACCCCTTTTCAATCATAGAAAAAGGGACAACGTCGTTCGTGGAAATGTGGTCTACCACCCCATAAAAGTGATGCAATTACATTAACATAATAAGTATTATATTTATGTTAATTTATAATTCAATAATATTCTATTTAGGATATAATAATCATAATGTAAATATAAATTTTACTGACCTTTTTCCATGACGATCATTCCAAAATCGTGACATTACTCATGTGTACGTACGACCTACTGTCTCCATGATGGTAACATTGGTTCATTTTTAATAACCATAATTCATGATTGGTTTTAAATGTATAATATATATATATATATGATAATTTCATCATTATTATTATTCATTATATGTTTTAATAATGACCCATTTGACCATTTTTGACTTCTTATAGTTGTTTTTAACTCATAAACCGAATATTGTAAAAATATCTAACTTAAACATTAAATAGAATGTAACTGTATATAAATTGTTTATCAGTGAAATAAATTTAATAAAAAAAGGAATATTTTATGAATCAATTATATATTTAAAATAATTTTATTGTTCTTGATGATAAAGTGAATGTATGAAATGTTGGACTCAATGTAAGAGATCCTTGTATTACTTTTACATCAGTGTGGCATACACCATATTCACAATTTACTTGATTTCCATGGTGTATATAATAAAACTAATTTATAATATATCTTGAATATAATTATCTTTAGGGTAATTTATGTTTCACTTGAAATATTTTTCATGGGTGATATGGTTCTAATGTCACTCAAGTAGTATGTGATTTTGTATCAATTTAATTTCATTGAGGCATATTGTAATGTAATGGACCTTGTTTATGTTGTGTGGTGTATATACATTTCTCAGGACATGTTATATCCTGAAATTAATTTATTTCATGATATTAAAATATTTCATTCATTTCATTCAATCACATATTTCACGATTCAAAGGTTACTCAAATAGTAAGGGACATACATCTAAATTTTATCATTTATAAGATAAATGTCATTTCCCCTCATTCTTATTTTTTGTTCTATATATAATTACTATTTATATATAATATATAATGAATTATATTAACTTAATGTTATTTAAATGTTATATTTTATTATTATAACATTTTTTAATTTAGATTTAAATAATACCATAGTTGTAAGGGTCTTTATATTTTCAATTTTATTTCTATGTAAATTATTCCATATTCAACACTTATTTTGTTGTGGGGTGTATCTATAGACCAATAATGATTTATTTATTTTATTATTAAATTTACGGTGTTTTACATATCCATTGGGGGATATAAAATTAATGGGGTTTAGAGTTCAAATGTTACTAATTCCTTATTTGATTTTTGTTACAAATTTCCTTATTTATGACATTGTTTATGTTATACACCTATCCTATTTTATGAGGATTATATATTTCTATATTTAAATTTCATATAATTGATCTTATTATTATCAATATTTTATATAATTCATTTAATTTTATTCCTTCATGGGCCTCATAATTTAAATGTCTCAAAATAGTATTTGATACATTGGAATGTTTAAAAATTATTTTCCCTAAAAATGTATTTAATGATTTTTAGGGACTTTCCCATTCAAAAACATAAAAATTAGTTGTTTCATATACTATAATAGTTTTATTTGTTATTGATACCATCCTTGTAATTTATTTGGATATATTATGTTTTATTCAAAGACATTGTTATGAAAACATTTTTGTTTTCCACAAATTGAGTTTGTACTAAAGTGATTATTATGAAACTTATTTCCTTTCTAGGGGATTGTAATATCAAAAAGATACTACTATTGGAATTATTTATTTTCCACGGGTTTATCATGTTTTAAATGTTATTTTATTAAATCCCTTTATTTCATTGGTAATTTATGTTTCAACCAGATGGTTTTGAACCCATTCCATTCTAATGGGTTAATCATGTTTCAATAAGATTTTAGTGGAACATATTCCCTTTTTTACGATTTATTCATGTTCTGGAAGTAATAATGGTTGTCTCAATGTGTATTTATGAATTCACTATGAATTTTGTTTCTTATACCTCATATATGATTGGTTCACCCAGATAGAAATGACTGATCCCATTATTGTTTATATGATGGCTACCCCCATATTGGGTTCTGATGCATTGGGTAGTACTGATATAGAAGTTGATCATATTGGTCAATCCATTTGTGAATTCTACATGGTTTCTATGAGATGATTTTCAAAGAAACCAACCTGTAATATATATTATCTCTATGGGTTTTGATGTTTATTTTGAACAATATTGATATCACATATATCACTGATATTGATTCATATAGCTATTTACATTATTGAAACTTAATTCCATTTTTTCAGGTTTGATGATCTCTTTATTTATGGGATTGAATATTATAATTTTATACTGAATCATTTTTATTATTTCATCTAACTCTTTTACTCATCTTATACTCAGTGATGTCATAACTTTAATAATCCTATTATTTTTCCTTATTGATATTTTGAGCTTCCCATTCTTATTTTTTCCATTCCGAAGGATTTTGAGAATTAGGATTATTGATTTATATCTATAAATGATTTCAAAAAGATTATGTGGATGACCTATTTTCAAATGATAAATGCTGTGTTAAAACGGAGAAATGATCTCATGATTACATATTAATTATTTATATAGATGTTTTTCTAAATTCTCTAATACTGTAATCCTAAAAGTTCCGCCAAAATTAACTTGATATAAGATTTCATTTGGATGTGGTAAGGATTTAATGGAAATATTTTTTTACAATTATCCCCATAATATATGAATATGCAATATTACTGATTTCAGCATAGGATCTGGATGTGTGTATATTGGGCTATTAATGTGGGTATCAATGTTAGGTGCAGATAAGTATAGAAAATAAGATGTTATCATATGAGTGTATCATAAGAGTTATGCATACCAGACTAGGATGATAAACATAAGTTTGATAATATGTTAAATTTTTTAATACACACTATTAAAGGTTTTTATGAAGTAAAAATTTTCTGGCAGTCAATGAAATTTTAGGAGATATTTTTTTGTTATTAAGTATATGTGAAACTGTAGTTTAATGTGATGTATTAATTTACTTATTTGTGATGATATTTGTTTTAAGGTACTTATAATCTTTATATTTTATATGAAATGGGATATTGATGTAATAATTGAAAAAAAAACATATTACCATATAGATAATGACATGATTTAAAAGCGATCTACTTACTAAGTGACTAATGTTACTTCCATGGAAGATATATGTAGTTTGGTATTGAAATGAGGTAGGTATTAGATAACCCTTGTGGTTAATAAAATTATTAATTTTGGTGTTATTGATGTTATTTGGGATATATGGTTATGGAATGATTATTTTCTTATTTGAGTATTTTTATTCAATTATTAATACTATTTTACAATATGATAGATTATTAATTGGGGGAATTTTCTTAAAATGTTTTAAATATTTTGTTTTTTTAGTGTATAAAGATAGATGGAATATATGGAATATTATTTTTATAATTTTGTGGTATTGAAAATTTAATTTTAGTGATTAAATATCAGAAAACATTATCTTGATTACACATTATCTGGATAATAATATGTGATTGTGGTAAAGGATGAAATTTACTTATCATGTTAGAATATTTCATTATGTTTTCATTCTAGTTGGTGAATGAAATCCTTCAACAATATAAAAAATGTTCATCAAATAACATTGAATATTTTTTCAATCTTCATTAATGATATAAAATAAATTTCTAACACCAATTTTTTGGGCTTTTTTTGTCGTTAAATTACTCAATACCACATTATATATCACTCCCTATTAGTCTGTGGGAATTATTTTTTCCTTACAAATCAATATTTTATATTAACATCATAGTTCACACTACGTTGAATACTCATAATAAATAAATTATGGTGAATATTATGTTTTCCACCTTCCATTTTAAATAGGTTGTATAATAAACTATTTTTACGATATGGATTTAAATAAAATAATTATAAAAATTTTAGTCTTATGAACAACTATACGAATTCCAATGGAGAAATTTATTTAATTTTGGTTAGGACATAACAACCCATAATTTTATAAAATATATTATTTTGAACAAATTTAATTTATTTGATGGATTTCATTAGATGAAATAACTATTTTATCATTCACAACATACAACACTAAGTCTATCTTGTGTTTCATGCTACATCAAGTTCTATTCACGGATTACAAAACACACATACTCGAGTCTAACTGGACAATAATATACTATTTACATTTTTTGTGATAGTTATCACTAAGATGATAGAATTTTAAAAATGAATTAGATTAACAAAATTATTAACATATTTCATACACATGTTTATAAAATCAATTCATTGGTTACCAATGAATTATAAATTATAAATGAAGTCCAATTAAATATAAAGGATGAGTTTTTATGTAAACTATAATAATGAATAGAAGAAAACATTATCTTAATAAATTAAATAAATAAATTGGAGAGAAATATATTAATGAAATTTATATTTTAATCATTTAATAAAATGTTATAAAATTCATCCAATAAGATTGATATGGTTATGTTAAGAACAAATGAAATTTTACGCATAAAAAGCCTTATATTTTGAGACGGTAATTTTACCCCATTTTATTGGTGAACCTATTTTAAATATAATTTTTGACACATCTATAAATATTATTTGAAAAAATAAAATTTTTTCATAAATATTAATATCAAAATTTACATTGGGTGAAATGTTTTTATTTTTCTGAGAACATTCATATATTGATGAATAATGAATGGACACAAATTTTAGTTGAAAACATCATTTTTTTGTCTAAATATATTATTGTGTAAAGGAGTAAAAAAATTATTTTTAATGTATAATTAGATCTATTTTATTTTATTTCATAAATTATAGGTCATTGGAATCAACATCACATTGAAATTGGTTATAAAATTATTTCAAGATTTTGAATATTTATTTTCGAAAACCTGATTTGTTGTCCGATCTCTAGGATTCATTTTGAATTTATTTCCACCACTACTGTAGATGATATTAAAAAAAATTTATTCCAAAACATTAAATAGAATAATTTATAAATTATAATATGTTAAATATTATTTTTTTAAAAATATTACTAAATGTAATTAAAAATCATAACAATAATTTAGGTAAAATGAGTTTACCTAGTTGATAATCATTAATATTTATGGGTGAAATGAACTAGAAACAAGTACAAACCCATTTTTTGTAATGTTTTTGGACCATATACCCTTTTTTATAAAAATATTTTATTTCATTGGAGGCACATGATATAAATAGTACCTACCAACACTGTTTTCCATTTTATATTTACAAGAATGAAACCCCTCTCCACTATAAAAGGAAAATCACCCTTCCAACTTCTTCATAGCTATAAAGACCATTGGTTATTAAAAAAATATCAAAAACAATAACCCAAAATCAATCATATTTTACAATAACATTAAATTTGGAATAAATAAATCAAACTAAGTTCTTTTGGGTAAATAAAAGTTGTTACTCGAAAAAGAAGTAACATTTTTCAATGATTAGTTTTGCAGAATTTATTTCTCAAACAACATAATTTATTATTATCCTATTATTATATTACAAAATATATATAATAAATATAAATAAATGTTTATATTTGATGGTTTATTCCTAAACCATAAAACACATCAATAAAATGAGATAAACTATCATCTTCCTTATATTTTTCAGAATAATACCCCACAGACGGAAGTCGTTCATTCTTCCATTACAACATTTCCTGGTTGGTAAATTTTATATTCTATATATATATGTTGTTATGTTGTATTTATGATTTTATAATTCATATATAACACATACCTTAATTCATTCATTTTTTTTGGACTGTCATAACATCATTTGTGGATATGTGGACTATTACCTCCTCAACGTGATGTGACACATTCACAGTTTATATTGAATGCATTTTTGTTGGTTTAATTAAACATATTAGAAAGAATTACGTATATATGAAATTTGTTACATAATTAAATTTTTTTAAATATCGTATATGAATGAATTTAACACATTTTCAAACACTGAATATGTGATAACGTCGTTCGTAGTCATGTGGGCTACCACCACCTTGATGTGATGTGATTAATTTTATAGAACAAAAATTATATGTATAAGTATATATATTTAAGTAATATTGTATTTATGTTATAATTATCATTAATAAATGAAAAATATTACTTACCTTATTTCCACAATGATCTGTAAAAATGGGAACTTTACTCATGCATACGTATATCATATCTTTCTCATGATTGTATCTTTTGTTCATTTTTCATTTACATTATTTTTTTTAATATTATAATAAAAGTTTAAATATGATAATATTTACTTTATCATTATTATGGATATGTTTTAATAGTGAACCCTCTGACCATATTTGACCAACTACATCCATTTTAGAAACATAAATGGAATATGGTCAAAAAATACGAAATAAGAAATATTGAATAAATAATATTGTATAACATGTTTATATGTGAAATAAAATTAATAATAAATTTGGAAAATTTTATTAATAAATAATCTAATAATCATATCCTTATTATACAAGAGGATAGATTACCAGCATGATAAATCAAACTCTCTGTATGAGATTCTTATCTCACATTAATATCCATGAGTAATAATCTATATACACCAATTATTAATTTTTTATGGTGTATATAATAAACCTATTATATTTAATATCATGAGTAAATTTACCTTAACATTATTTTATTTTTCATTTGATGTTTTTTAATTAATGGGTTGAATGATTGAATTGGTGTAAAAGTAGTAAGGTATTTTATCACAATTTCTTTCCATTAATGAATATTGTAATGTTCTGCACCTTGTTTATTTTTTTAAATGTTTATAGTGATCCTACTAAATTTTATATCTTTTATTTCATTTGTATAATTATATTATTGTTTTTAATTTATGTTATTCTATCACGGGCTTTAAGATTCAAAATTATCTCAAGTAGTAAGGTATTTTCCGATCAATTATTTTCAGCTATGATATAAATGATATATTCACCACTTAATTATTTTATGCAGAGGTATCTGAATACCCTTTTTAAATATAATAAAATTAATTATTATATATTAATGTTATTTAAATTTTTCATTTTACCATTGTTTCTTTTTGATATTTCCAATTATGATGTTACCATAGTTTGTAAGGGGATCTATTTTCACCCTTTAATTTTAGGTAAGCTTATTCTATATTCAATACATTTTTTTAATTTTTTTATCTAATTACCATTAATTTATTTTATTATTAATTTAATTATAATTATATGCATTTACATAACCATATAAGGATATCCCTTTCGTGCGGATTACAAATTCAATGTTTCTAATGTTGAATTATATTTATTCATAATTTTTCTTCTTTGTGATGTCTGTAATGTTAAAATCATATCTACTTTTATATATTGTATATTAATATATTTTTACATATTATAACATGAACATATTTATTATTATAATATTATATGTTTCATTTAATATTATTATTTCATAGGGATTATTAATCAAATGTTTCATTGTTGTATGGAACACATTGGAATGTTAAATGATTATTTTCAACTAGAATGTTTATAATGATATTTTAAGGTCATTTCCATTCATCAACATAATAAAGTCTTGTTAATAGTTATCATAAAATAATGATATATTTTATTGATAGAATCTTCATTAATTATTTTAATAGATAATTATTACATAAAAGGGTTTTTTAGGAAACCGGTTTCATTCCAGGGGTAGATTATATCCTAATGAGAATGCTATCAAACTGATTCCTTTTCTATGGATTGATTATGTACTAATGTTATTATTATGAATGAATATGATTTTAAAAATTTTATTATATCCTAAAGAGTTGTTATGTATCCCATTTCTTTCTCATGGGTTAATCATGTTTTCAAATAGTGTCTTTTGAAACCGATTCATTTTCCTTGTGTTAAAAAAGTTTCAAAGAGATTTATTTGGAACCAATTTATTTTCTAGGGTTGAACCGTGTTTGAAATATATTTTAATGGAACATTTTCCATTTTAAAGGGATAATTATGTTATGAATTGAATTAAGGTTGTATCAATGAGTAGTGATAAACTATCAATGTTCTTATTTCATGGATAAAATAAATGATGGGTGCACCCAGATTGCATCAGGTGATATCATTTTAGCTTTTACGATTGGTGAACCTCAATATCACTCCTATAAATTGGGTACTCTAGAGATATATTTCTTCGATATTTGTTATTTCATTTATAAGGGCTGTGTAAGGGTTATGAGACATGATTTTCCAAGATTTAAATGTGTTTTATAAAATCTCACTCTGGGTTTATGATGTTTCATTTGATCAGTATTGATATCATATAGTTCTTCATTATAGATTCTTTTGAATATTTACATTATTAATGAATAATCCTACGTTTTCAGGTTTTATGGTCCATGTATTTACTGGAATGAATATTTTGTTGTTATTATCATGCATTTAGATTATATAATTATAATATTATGCCCTTATTATGCCTACTAATGATATTAATTTATTTATTCTTATGTTTTCCGACATAGAAAATTTTATATGAACCATATTATGTATCCTTTTCCAATTGTATTATAGAATTATGCTGAATTATTTATATCTAAAAATGATTCCCCTTTGATGATTTTAAATACCTAATGAAAAATAATAAACCAATGTTAAATTGGAGAAATTTTATTTTGATGATTGGTGAATTTATTTTATAGTAGTTTTTCCAAATTATATAATACTCTAAACCCCAAATGTCCTCTAGAATGTAAGTGAACCCTGTTTTATTTTCTATTTTATAGGGTTTAATGGAAAAATATGGCCCAATGTTATCATGGTCATAGACGAAATGTAATGTAATGTATTTCTGCATATGATCTGGGAGTGCGGGTCTTACAATGTAATATATACATATTTAGTTTTCTATATTATCTTTATTGGGGTTGAAAGTACATTAGATTGATGGATTTTGTGATGATCAGTAGTATGAATTATCATATTTAAGAAATATATCAATGAAATTGGTATGAGTGATTGTATATATTTCATATAAATTATTATAATTGTAGGCTAACATTTCAATGTTATAAAACCAAAAATTATAACATTTAAAATTTTATTTCATTTAATTCTGAATTTATGAAATTTTTTCGTGGATGTTGAAACATAAAAAAGGGAAACATTCTAGTTTCATGATAACAATACCACCCATAATTTTTTATAAATTCCATGAAAACATAGAGATATATTGATGCATTCAAAATTTAAACATGTAGATTCCATTCATGGGGTTTTTTTGAATCTTGAATAAATAGTTTTATAGGACCAAGCCAGTGTTACACAGGCCATGCTAAAAAGACATTATATGTGGATTTAAATATTTAGTTCATAAATAATTAATTCTTACATGAAAGTTGATGATAATTAGCTAGATTTAATTCTATCAAGAGAATGTACTACAATCCCATCGAAATTATATGGAATTCGCAGGTTTCCTAGTTTCTATAAGTTTTTAATATCTAGAGATTATTTAAATTTCAATTTATAATAGATTTTAAAATAGTGAAATTTTCAATTATTAATCATAATAAATTTTTATTTGAGGGTATAAATAATTAATCATCAAAATCATAAGTGTAAGAGATTTTTTTGTAAAAAAATTATTTTGATATTAATCATCTGATTTCATAAATTGAGTGGTGTTTAAAAATGTGATTGAATTATATATAAATATTAATTTTTAATATGAATTATCGTACATTAATATGTTCTTAAATTTCATTTCATTTTGATATTCTAAAAAGATGAATCATTATATGATAATTATGAATGATATTGTGTTAGGAATGATTATTAGAAAAAAGGATTATGACTATTACTAATCATCACTGGATTAAATGTCACAAACAAATCTCCCATCATTATTAATTTCAACTTTTATTAGTATTTTACCTTTTCCTATAGCTTTGGATTAGACCAGAGTAATTGTGTAAAAATATTAATGTTTCAATATTTGTGAACCGCAATGGAACTATGTGTAGAGAATATATAGATTTCCATATAAAGGATTATAGTCATTAATATTGGAATTTCTCAATGTGGGTGTAAGTTTTCCCACACCATGGTGCCCAAAAATGGAGGTCTTTTTGTGCGTTTAGTGAGGGATGTATAGTTGGCACCCTATTTTTTGAATCATCTAACTGAAAAATGTAAATTTCCTAGCTTTCTTAAAAATTGAATTTCCAAAACAACCCAAATATATTTTTAACATTGATATATCCTCCAATTCACATTCAATAAATTCACTTGATAGTGCCTATAGTGGGAATCCCCTTGGTTCCCACCTCAATTTACGGTTTATCATGTTTGATTTTACATGGTAATCTATTATATTTTGGTGCTTTACTCAATTAATATTTCTTATTTCTATGTTTCTCATTCATCCCTTTATTTCATTATCACTTGGAAATATTTAAAGGTGTTATTACAAACTATTTTTTATCGGTTCATGATTTTATTTTGAATTGGAAAAATTATGAGAATTTTCATTATTATTATTATTGTTTTCATTGCATCACCATAATGACTAAAAAAATTGATCATTCCATTTCCCATTCAATACAAATAAATCATGTTTGATATTTAAATTTTTTTCCCACCTTAATTTTGGTTTTCTTATTGGGTTTGAGTGATTTTAAAACATGATTGATTAATACTATGATTTTATTTCTATATTTAAATACAAATAGGTGTATCCCAAATATTAGATTAAATTAATATAGTGGATTAAAAAAAATAATTTCATAGTGAATGTTTTGGGTTATTGGGTGTTTTAATTGTGATTGATAATTTTTATGTCACTTTTGAGGTAGTACATGTTTTTCATAACTGTTCTGTGGTTTTCGTGATTGGGTTGAAATGTGATTATTTACTATTACATGTTGATATTAATGAGTTTTAACATATCTATTCACACACACACAAACACACATATATCAACAAATACGTGTATGAATACAAATATAAACATGCATGAATGGGAATATAAATAATATTTCACAAGACCCCTTAATTTATAACTGGGTTCTTAAATATTCTTTTTTATTCTGAATTGAAATTTCATATTTTATTTTAAGATTTATATTTAAAAATAAAACTCTCTAAACCCATTGAATATATAAATTAAGTTTTCAAATGTCATTGAATTATACAATTTTTCAAATCGATTTTTAAAATAATATAGTTAGTTTTAAATTTTAAATCCTTATCAGCACATTGAATTTTTTAAAATAATTTAAGATCCAATCATAGAATCTAGACACATTATATTACATTGATATTTTATGGTATAATTTTATTATTAGGATTTAACATCTATTTTAATTGAGATATTGATTGAGATTTTTTATTTGGATTATTTTAATTGACGATGGATATGTTTTACATGAATGAAATATCATTTAATGTATTTATTACTGTCAAAGGATCCTTGGAATCCTTATGATGGATGAGATGTAGTTAATACATAGAAATGATTAGATAGACTATATCCCTTATATAATGGATCTCCCTAGGCTGAATGGGTGGAAAAATTTGGGTATTTTATAGAAATGTTCTGGTGACCGAAAAAGGAATGCATAGATATTCCTACACATGGTTTTGAACTGAGTACACTTATGGTTTCTTCATCGAATGTTTTCAAATTTACCATGCTAATATACCAATTTTTATCCTAATCTTACTATATTTTATTATATTAAAACATCACTATTTTAATATTATTTATTGAAACTATGTTTTAGCCTCCATTTTTTAATATTATATCAACACTAATGAATCCTTCCATAATTTTTAGAAAATTTCATGAAAAAAATATATAAGAATAATTTTAAAATAAATATTTTTATGAACATTACATAAATTTTTCCATAATAAAAATTTAAAATTTTGTAGAGATGGTTTATTTTAGAAAAGGTCATGAATGTTTTTATTATTTCACAAATGAATAAAATCAATATTGTATTATTATTTAACATTAGAATTTATGTTCTTTTTCATAAAATGAAAACACTATAACATGTTGTTAATTACTACTAATATTTTTTAACATTATAGGTTAATTTATCTACATAGATTGAATATTAATGTGTTTTCATCAGGTTTTTACAGTTCCATCCTTTATTATGTGTGTTTTTGTTTGGATGGTGAAAAGGTGGTCAGATATATATCATTTATCATTTAATATTGGATTTAGGCGAGTCGTTAATAGTTAGTATATGTAGTGGTGATGATGAAATTATGTTTTATTTATTAAATTGTGGTTGTTTATTTTATGTAGGGTTATTAATTTATTAAAGATTATATTCATTTTCCATGTTTTCTTTTGGACATATTTTGATAAGTTTTTTAATTGATTTATGGATGGATTCCAACATCTGGAATTATAATGAAATAATGTATATTGAAATCATGATAATTATATAATCCAATTTATTTGGTTAAATCGTCTATAATAATTTATTATCTTGTGTTCAGTACATTTCAACAGTCTGGGTTGATTAAGGATTCCCTAAGGGTTTTCAAGGGGCTGGTTCATGTATCTTGTGGAGCGAAGAGTCAAGTTTTCTCATCATAAAATAGAATTAGATCATATGTTTTGTAGAGACATAGGATATAAGAGAACCCCCTTTTATTTGGAAACTCTTAGTCCCATTTAGACAAGGAAAACGGTTTTCAAATGGAATTTATTTATAGATGGATTTTAAAGAGGGTTTTTAAAAAATGTTACTATTTTCTTAATGTTATGGACGAGTTGATTATTGATTTTTTTTTATATAATGAGAACTCTTTTATTGGAAGGCCCAATATTATGGTTATATTTTTATAAGATTTTTTTATTTTATAGATGGTTTTCACATGTTTGTTTTCGGGATATGGGATGACCATATAATTTTTCAAATATGCATTCTTGATGAAATTTTATAATATGGTGGATACCACATTGAAATTTTTTATAGTGGCATGGGATACAAGTTGTCTTAATGATAGATGGAAAACAGTTAGTACATTGTCTTAATTTTTATGGATGAATTCCCCAATATAGATTGAATTATCTTGTTTGTGGTATATAACAACTATTTTTTTATAGTTATAAAATAAAAATTTTCCATAAACAAAAAAATTCATCAACAACCCTATATATGGCTCTACAGAGAGTACATATAGTCTGTCCACATATAATGTTTAGGAGATTACAATGATTTTATATCCTTTATTTTTTTCATACATACATTCTCTTCTAACCTTACTCATTAATGGTATTTTGAATACATTTTTATGCAACATTCCTAACTCTAATTCTTTTCTTATGTATGAACTAATGAATCCTTCAATATAGTTATAATGATTTCATGAAAAATAATTTCAAAACTATCTGTTTGAAGAGAATTTGTTTATAATGTATTCATCAATGATTTCATAAAACATGTTATGAGGTTTATTGATGGTTAATTTATAAAAGCCCCTAAATATCTCTATATTTAGTAAATTAATTGAAAACATATTCTACAAATATTTCAAAATAAAATTTGAAGGTAATTTTTAGAAACATATATACATGTACTATCTGGGGATTTAAAACAAATCATTTTTATGATTTCACTATACCTGTGACAGTCATTGTAGTTAGAGAAATACTATTTTTAATGTTTAATTTGTTTTTAATTTCTCATTCAGAGAGTATTTTTAAGCAGAAATTTTGAATAATAGGTCACATGGTGATCATGTTGGTTTTAATGGATCTTTTCAATGGTTTTAATATTTTTTGAAGCATTAACATTTTTAAATATAATCTATTTTCAGGATATTGAATCTATTTAAATATATTTTATTATTTTATTTGAATTTTTTAACATATTCAATATGATTCTCGATTTTTCACCACATTTTTTCACCAATTTATATCAATTATGTTTCATGAATGTGTGTTGAAATCCAATGTATATATGAGTAATATAGAGATTTCAGGTGTAATTACCCTAGGTAAAAAATATGGTTTTTAGAGATAATCATCAAAACTAACTTTCTACGAGTAATTTAATAATTTTTTCATATCAGGGTGATCAAGGAATCCTCTAAAGAATGAAGTTTTATATATTAGGTATCCATATGTTAGATTATCAATGATTAATTGGGTAATTATATTCCCAATATAGATAGTTTCATGATTTGATATGTGAAGCTCAATGAAAAGGGATAAATTTAGTATTAGTTGAATATTAATTTCATTTTTTAAATTCATAAAATATATTATCTTATAATTGGAATTTTTTAGAGAAATACTATTTGTCGAAACACATGGTGCTCAATGAATAATTGTTGTGTTATGTGAAACAATAATTTTATTACATGAGAACATTATTTTTTATATATATTTGAAAATTATTAAATATTTTTTTATTGTACATTAATATATTTTGTTTATAAAATAATGATGAAAACATAATAATTTATATTCATGAATGAATAAAAAAATTGATAATTTTTTATTCATTCCATAATACATAATGGAATTTTGGTAGATATATAATGTTTTAGAAAAAAAAATTCATTGAATTTTTATAATCATTGAATTGAATCATCATGTACAGGTTACAATTTATTGTTTTTTTGGATTCATGGGGAAAAATGATAATCTCATTCAAAGACACTATATGTGTACAGTGGTGGATATGTATTTTTCTAAATTATACATGAGAAAAAACATTCTTCTTAATTTATTGTGATTCATTGATCCCTAATAGTTATACATATAGTGGAGTGTCCTCTGAATGATATTTAGGTATCTTTAATTTTTAATATGAATATATTGATGTTCCATTGATACTATTCTGTAAAATATAATCCATTTGGATGTAATATTTAATATTTTTAGTTTTATAAAAAAAATTACCATTTTTATTAATAATTGATTTTTTTATTAATGGTAAATCATTCCCCTATAAATAATCTGATCCCCTACAACTAGTTTCTAATATTTTTAGACCTTGGATCATCATAGAGGGTATGTGGGAACCGAGATTGGGTCATTGGATTCTTCTCCTAACATAAGGCCAGTAAAAAATTTTACGATAGATTCTTTAGGTCAGGGGAAGTATAACATAAATATAAAAAAGGTTGGTTAGGAGAAAAAAATGTATGATTAAAAATACATAGATAATATTGTCACAGAGAAATCAAAATTATAGTACGAGCATATCGAATACATATTAGTAATATAATTGTTTTCTAGATTAGATAATGGTATTTCAATGATGTTTTTTGATTTGAAAGTGTTTATAAATAATTAAATTCAACATATAGTAATATATTTTGTTTCAAAAAATATTATTGAGAAAATTTATAGTCAATGAATCTATGATAATAATTTTTTTTGAAATTAAAAAAAAAATTTAGAATTTCATTAATAGAATTGTAATTATCAAATTTCCATGTCCAATTCGCATCTTTGTAGATATAAATTGTAAAAGTCATATTGGAAAATTTAATCAAATAAAAATTTTATGGGGTTTATAGAAATAACTCTAAAAAATTATTGCTGAGTAGGGATGAAGAGTGCTATTAGTTTATTTTATAGAATATTTTCTAGTTTCGGAAATAATATAATATATTTTATCTTTGTATGGAAAAGATATGTTTTATTAAGAAATATAATTTGATATAACATCGATGTTCTTATAGAATCATCATCATTAATCTAGAGGTTATCTCTAGCAAGATCAAACTATTGAGTGAGTAAAAGGGGTTTTTGAATCATTAAAGTGGTCACTATTTTCATAATGAATTGAAAAATGAAAAAGATAAATATTTTTTATAAAAATTTGTGTAGAAATATGATGGTAATGGAGTATTGATTTAACTAGTATATCTTGTACACTATTCACTAATGTCTTATATAAATCAAATCATCATTTCTAGGTGAGTGTAGATGCAGTTGAATCCCAATGTTTGATAATGGTTTTTTACTATAAATCTTCCTATATATAGTAAAGTACATTTAATGAAATATTTTGGTAAATTTTTTTATCTATTGGTATTTTTAGGGTAGTTAATGGAAATTTTCAATTAAATTGATATGTTTTTGGGTGAAAAGAATTTAGACATATTCAATGTTCCTTGATGAACCTTTTTTGTCAGTGGAATTGTAGTTTTATGAGATTTTCCTTTTATTGAAATCAAATCATATGACCTGTTTATTATGAGGTGTTTATTTATTAAGTAAAAATCTCAAATCAAATATCTTGTTGAAGAGTGTTTTATGTATATCCTTAATTATTAATCCATCTATTTCATTGGGAGTGAAATGTTATTTCTTGTAGGAGTGATTCAATTTTTGAAATCCATTGATGCATCTTCTATCAATTGGAATAATTAGGTAATAGAACCCTAGAAATGGGTAGCTATCCTACCGAATATTTTATTTTTCATATAAAATATGATATCTTGCTAAAAAATGAGATTATCTTTAAATGGTAAAAATAATATCCGATAATTTCCTATTTCGTAAAAAATAATTGATTATTGATGAATTATAGATTTCATTTTCCATGAATTGGTGATCAATTTTATTTTCTAAAGTGTTATGTGTTATTTTTCTAATTTTGATATTTTTTTATTACATATAATAAGGGTTAGGAAGGGGTATATGTGAAGATTTTCTATAACATCCCTCACCTGAGTACGTGGAGCTGGTGCCTTATATTATTACATTGGCATACATATACATGTCTATTCATAATATAATTATCAGTTTAGTAGGATTGAAAAATTGATCACATACATGAACTTTAAATTAAAATTTTTCACATAAAACACAATAAATATAATTCATTAGGAATTCCATTTATCTCTAATATTAACCCTTCAAAACTATCATAATACACATTTTAGCATCATAGGAAAATAAAACATAATAAAGGGGTGATCTCAGATACTCAATAGCAGTAAATAATAAAACAAAATCTTTTACAAATAAGAAATAATTAATGGAATGGTATAAAACAAAAACATAAGACTTTTAAAAATAATATTTAGGATAATATAGAATGAATAAATAGAATAATTCAATTTTAAATCCACATGGATATCTATTAGTAAAAAATCACATGTAAAATCAATTACTAATCTCATAATGACGGAATGTATAACCCCAGATATCTGATACATGACGTTGTGGACATGACCAGGACATCTGAATATAAATGGTTGTGGCCTCGTCCAAATTTTTATATTAAAATAATTGGGGAAGGCCTCATCCAAGCCCATACCTAGTTGGTCTTATGATAACTACCAATGCATCTAAGTGATTTCATTAATGGGTATCCTACCCATATGTCTTTTGTTAATTGGTCCTCGACCTATGGGGATATTATTTATTAGTCTACAACCCTTGAAGCTTTAATTAACTAGTCCACAATGCGTCACCTACTAATTCCAATTAATTCCTCATATGAAAACATATGAAATATAACCATAAAAAATCTCATAAACATTATATTTGAAATGTTGATAAATTATATATAAACCAAGAATGGTAACAAAATAGCACATCCACAATATCTATAAATCATTAACTATTAAATGAAATATGGTAAATAAAAAAATATGAGATAAACTTCAGTCAAATATAATATCAAATAAAGGATCTTGACATAGATGAAAATACACTAATAATAATATTTACAAAATTATTTAAAAAAATACCTTTTTAACATTAAAATTGGTTATTTAGATTCCACATATTTATCAAATAAGTCATTTAAAAAAAGATTTCGGAATCAATTTGTCCCCTACTATTTTGAATCATTTGAGAGAAAATAAAAAATTACCATTTCAATAAATTCATTCTTTAAAAATAAATCTATAAAACACATTCTGAAGGCATTGACGTGAATGAAAATGATATAGAAGAATAAATCCTAGAAAATGTAAAAATGATGTTTTAGATAAAGATTACTTATATAATAGATTGAAAATTTTCCTATATGGATGATAAATATTCCTCAATAAATACTTACGTGTAAACAATATTAGATAATGATCCGATTGCGAAATTAACGTTACTGTAGGTATAATTCCCACTATAGATGTCCAAAACTCTTGTATATTGGTTTTAAACATATTATTAAATGGTACTATAATCATAATAATAAGTATGATATCATATATGATTCATTTATTAAATTTTATTACCTATTTATTAACAATTATTAGTTAGAGAAACATTTCAGGTAATTACTACATTGTTAATCATACGTTCTTTGACTTCTTATATTACATATATTTTAATTTAATTACTCTTAGAATATAAAACATGATAAATATATTATATATATTTCGTAAATAAATAAATATAAATTTATATAATATATGGAAGGAAATATATCCTACATGGAGATGGTTGGTCGTACGAACACATTAACGTTGTTTCCATTTTCTACTAGTATTGAAAGAATGTAAATTATATATATATATATTATAGTGTAATTATAGGATCATTTATATCATAATTATTCATTATATGTATTATTATAATTAATCTTGAATGGTTAGCATGGAAGATGAGTCTCATTTTGTCGTAGAGACGGTAGGTTGAATGTCCATTCGAGCGATTATATGACTCTTTTAATGGTAAAGGGGGTAAGTAAATGAATGGTATTTTAATTATATTGAATCAATATTATTTCATATTTATTATTTATATCCATTATATTCTTTATTATACATTTTGAAATAATGTTGTAATAAAAAAATTACACCAAAGCATAGAGATGATAATTCGTACATATATACACATGGTGTTACTGTTATTCATATGATGGATAACCGAATTAATATGGTTTTCCAATATTAATTATAAAATAGAAACATATATATTAAAATATAGTTATTTGATTTTTTTAGAAACAACATTGGGAGAGGAATTTAGAGAATCAAATAATCTGAGTTGAATTTGTAAAAAATATTACATCTTATTCAAGTATCTCTTCTTTATTTACAAAAAGGTCTTCTTAGGTTGGATTTATGCCCAATGTAGGGAATCTAAGATTATTTTAGGTATTTTTAAGGATAAAAGATAATGGTTTGTCTAAGAAAAATGGATTTTGAGGTGTGAATAAAATAAAAGGAGATGTGCCCTTATATAAGAGAGGGGAGGGGTACTTTTGAATACTCCAAAACTATTAATATAATATAAAATTTTATTCTATTTAAAATAGCTCCAAAATTATTCATTTCAAATATAATTTGAGGAGGGTTTGAAGTACTCTCAACCAATGATTCATAGACATGTAAAGATCACAATATTTACCTTATATTTAGGGTTTAACCCTTAATTAAACAATTTAACTCTAACCGCGACTACATGTCTTCTTACCAGAAAGGGTTAACATAGTTATTGTAAAATGAAAAAAATTGGAAATGGATAATTTATGGAATATTTAAATTATAATAATTAATTGGCCTAATTCTATACTTTTTTCAATTTTATATCATTTATTAAGATATTATATATTTTAAAATATCATTCTTATCAATTTTTATTCTATTTAGTATTAGTCTTTTTAATAATATCATAACAACATGGTATCTTCGAAATAACATTTATATTATATCTATAATATCCCCAAGTTATCTGTAAAATTATTTTTATCATTAATTATGCCGTATTATGTTTATTTTATTATTTTTAATAACATTTTTTATATTTCTCATAACTATACAATGACTAAATCATTATTATGAAATCCTTTAATTAACATATTTAATATAACAAAATTAAAACCAATATCATTATGAATATTAATTTATCAGATTTCAAACATTTACTTATATTCGAATTTATCTTATGTAAAACCTTATATTATAATTTTTTTACTTATTAAAAGTTTGGGTATGATATTTTTCTGTTATCTTTAAATATAATATTATAAATTTCTCATTGTTACTCAAGATTCTAAAAAATGTGAAAATTTTGGCCTAAGGTAGATTTCAGTAAAAACCCAATTATACAATGAAGTTGTGACAACTGTTAGTGTATCTTTTAAATGTTTTGAAAATATTTTTACTTATAATTATCTAATTTACACATAATCATGAAATTTAAATAAAAATATACTAATGTTATTATTCAAAAAAAAGTAATTTTTCTCATCTTAGTCTCTAAATATCATACTAATTGAAAATTTTTATATATGTTTTTCGAAATTCATATAATTGAAGTTAGAAAATTAAATTTAACACTAATGTGGCTAGAAGGTGGGTAAAATAGTTTTTTAATGTTCTGTAACTTTTTAAATATAATATTAATATAAAATGTTTCCAATGAATTAATTTAAATTACTTTCTATAATATTAATATATTGTGACATTAAAAATAAAGTAAACGTGTCCAAAATAATTTAATGATTAAGTCTGTTCTTAACTAAAATGTAGTATTTTTATCTATTAAAAAATGAATAATTTCATAAGGATACCAATAATTCACCCTATGATAATTTTGATGTTACAAATAAAAAAATGATGTGTATTTTGAAAAAATTATAAATTTTAGAATATAGTAAATACCATTCATATGCGCTTTTTTAAATAGCTAGTCTCATAGACCATAGTACCCCCAAACTCGGTGTTGTGTGAAGCATATGGTATAGAATTTATTTAAAAAGAAAAATACCATTAAATCTTATGGTTTCCCATTCTACCCTACATTAGTAAATGGTTTCCTCCCAATTTTATAACTCGGGTTCAGTAGCAAAGGTTTTTCAATTAAAAATTCCACTACTCAAATCCCACTACGAACCAAGGGTCAATAAAACATCCACATTAAAATCAAGGTATGTGAGAAATGTTCCCTAAAATAAATATAAAAGGGATCTATGTATGAAAGCAGGAACATGAATGAAAAATATATCCATCGTGTTCTGATGGAGAGTGATAGAGAAAATGATTATAAGAATGTTAACAATCACAAATCTCTAAATATGAAATTATGTAAGGGAACATTTGATTCATTGAAAAATTTCAATGATTGAATTTTTTTCTCCGAGATCAATTCCATATAGTTTAATAATTACATTACATAATAGACTAAGAACTCAAGGATGAATACTTACATGCTAATTAGTGTTTCATCATTTAATTAATTTCTAACACAAACTCATCATTCTCTCCAAAACATAATATAATTCAAAAATATTATATTTATCTTAATCGTATAGGGTTAAAAAATGAACAAATAAATCATCTATTATACAATTTAAATAATTAATATGATGTTATAATATCCAGGACATCCCACAATCTTGTTGTTGGTGATTCACCCTTGTCACCCTTCGGTTGCAGTTTCAAGTGTTACATCCTTCTTGGATGTGAAAGGTTGTTACCCAACCCGTGGGTTGTTCTTTTTATGAAAATATATTATTATAACATTCCAAAAAGAAAATTAAGATGTTTTTTAACCATAAAAAATAATATCCAATATTCAAATTAGTCTATTCCAACGCTTAAATTTATACAAAATAATTTTTTCCAAAATTAATTCTCCATAATTGACTATAATTTTATAAAATCAATATGAACATTAGATTATATTAAAAAGAATAATTATTCTATTATTATAAAATAACTAATATATGAACACCATTATAAAATATAATTACTAATGAAAAACATCATGATTCGAAATTTTTAAAGAATCTAAACTGTAGTAAAATCCTCTTATATAACATAATACTTACAACAAGTTCACCAATGATAATATAATTAAAGGAAATAATTATTAAATCAAAATAAAATCTTAATTATCATTATTCTTCTTCAATGGTAGTAACATAATATTTAACAAGATATATTAGACTCTATTGGATAATATTCCATGGATGCATGACACAATGATTTTCATTATGTCCCATATCGTTGTTGGTGATGAATTGTACATTAGAACCCATTTCAGGATGATTAAAATTACATGAATGGTGGCCATTCACATGCCACTTGTACATAACTCCCACTCCTCTTAAGAAATTTCTAGGCTATCTATATCCGAAATTATCACATGTGGGAAAATACATCTTTGCATTATTCCCTTTCTCCAAATTTTTCCTAGCTATTATTTTATTCTCATGATTCCCTTAGAAGTAATAATACTTATAATACTCTTCATCTCCACCTATGACATGATATCATGTCCTCGTATGATGAGATTTCATGGTATACTATTTCCCCTTGAATTATTGAATTTAAGAGTATAAATGATAGGATAATTCTTACACTTTGGATCACACACATCAGTGCAGTTAAAATTCCTTCTACTAGGCACCATTTCCAAATTTATACATACACTATATTATATCATATTATAATTTAATATCCAAAAACTAGAAAAATTTTAAAAATAAATTGAAAGATTTATGTATATATAATCTCATAAACATGGTTTCTTTGGGGACATATTTACTTTTAAATTCTACATAATGGTATGTTAAGAGACTATGAATTATCCTTTGCATATACCTTGACAGTGTCAAACCAAGTGTGCAGTAAGGCCCGTTGTCATGTATGAGGTTACCCTACATCAGGCATGGGACATCATGTTGTCATTTTTACTTTTTTTTTTAATTTTTTCTACAACTACAACCACGTGATGCATCAAGATTGGGATCTATTTCAATTAATACCTGCATAATAACGACCAAACTAAAATTCAAAAATGTTATTATATTCATATTCTCAATGTCTATCTTACAGTAATGTTCATTAATATAAATTTTCTAAATCTATTTTTTAATGATGTTTCTAAACATCCCTTGATACCAACTGCACTAATCCTGAACACATTCTGCAAGATTGGGTTCCTCACATTATTATATTGGCAAAGATATAAGTATCAAATCCCAAAGGGCTTATCATTTTTATAGTCTTGGAAAATAGTTCACATAAATGACCCGTATATTACACTTTCAAAAATTAAATTCAATAATTATAATTATTTTATAATAATATTATCTCCTAGAATAACCCTGAATTTTAGTCATAATACACAAATTTGAATCTTGAGAAAATAATACATGTGAATGGGATGAGCTCATATGGTCAACAAGATTATATAATATTGTTTAATATTTCAAAAAAAACTTAATATTTAATGGAAATGTATAAAACTCCATCCCAAGCCTTTTAAACATAATTTGGAGCACAATATAGCAACTAAAAATCATATAATTCTCTTTACACATTCAAATTGTTATTATAACAGTATGATAATAAAATTTATAATAAATAACTAATATCATATTGAGGGAATTCATAATTCCAGACATCTAAAACATTCCATCGAGGCCTTCTCCAAGAAATTTAACAATAATTGGTTAAGGCCATGGCCAAATCCGTATCTGAATGAAATTTGGAAGGGCCTTAGACAAGTCCATATCCAGTTTGCCACAAGAAAACTACTACTGCATAGATGATCTTTTCTAACTAGTCCCCAAACCGTAATGCTTTCATTAATAGCTCCCCAAAACATAGGGATTTTATTAACAAGTCCCCAACCCTTAGGGATTTCAGTAACCAGTCCCCAACCTATCACTAACTAATTTCAATGCATTCCTCATATTAAAATGTGTGAAACAAAACCAATGTAGACATTCATATTAAAATAAATATATGGAATGTTAATACAGTAACCAAACACTGTGAATGATATTAAAACAAATCATCCATAATAAAAAATGATAAATAAACATTAAATAAATTATGGTAAATGATATCATAAGAGATAAACCTCAATGAAAAATTATATCAGAAAAAAAATGTTGACATTGATTAAAATATTAATATAAAATCATTATAATTTTTTTAGATAAATTATATTTGTTACATCGAAAAATTAATTCAAATTGTAGATATTTTTCAAATAAGTAATTTAAAAAATTATTTTTGGACTGAAGGGTCCCACCACACATTGAAAATTTTTATAGAATTTTAAAAAATAATATTATTAATTATTAATTACCTATAAATAAATCCTTAAAACCATTTAAAAAAATGGATATGAATGAGAAAAGTTTAGAATAATAATTAATCAAAAAAATATTATAGGTTTTTTAGTTAAATAATCATTACATAAAACCATAAAAATATTATTGTATGAAAGTGAAATATTTCCCAATAAATAATTCTATATAAAAAATATGAAATAATAATGGTGTTTTAAAATTTACACTTATATTAGGTCTGATTACATTCATATGTGTTTGAAACTATTTTCTATGGTTTTAATCAAAGTATTAACTGGTACATGAATCATTATAACATTTTTGATATCATATACTATTTATTTATGATTTTATATTACCCATTTATTTACAATTCCATATTTATTAAATGTTTGGGGTAATAACCACTTTTGTTAATTGATTGTGTTTTGACTTGTTATATTCAATAGATCATGATTTAATTACTTAAAAAATATAATACATGATTTATTTATCATATATTTCCATTATATATATATATATATAATATGTAATCAAATACACCGTTCATGGAGACGGTGGACCATAATTATGCTTGAAGGACGTTTCCATTTTCTT
The DNA here is from genome assembly GCA_963277665.1 of Viscum album. Taxonomy (NCBI): domain Eukaryota; kingdom Viridiplantae; phylum Streptophyta; class Magnoliopsida; order Santalales; family Viscaceae; genus Viscum; species Viscum album. The sequence continues at coordinate 280,257,011 of OY728136.1, read as the reverse complement.
ATCATATTTAATTGAAGATAGTAAATATTATAAATATATACATATATTATTACAGTATCATTATCAGATAATTTAATTCATAATTTTTCATTATATATATTTTTATAATAATTCATAAATGGTTAATATAGAAGATGGATCACTTCGTATCGTGGAGACTGTTGGCCGTAAGCACTCACAAGCGATGATATCATTCTTTTAATGGTAATAGGGTAACAAAATTTATAGTATGTGGATTATAAATGGGAAAAATAATGTCATATTGGCTCTTTAAATGCATTATATTCATCATTATACCCATCCAAATATAGTGTCAATGAAAACAAATTACATCATATCATATAGACGTTAAGATGTACGTACCTAGACATAGTAGTATTGTTATTTGTAGGATTGGTAAATAGAGGAATATACTTTTCCATTTATCATAAAATAATAACATCATATATATTATACTTTAGTTAATACCTTCGTATAGAAACAACACATTAAGAAGAATTATATGAATAAATGAAATTGAATTGAACATGTAAAATAATTACCTCTTTTTTGAGGATATCCATTTGACTCGCACAAAAAGACTTACTAGGTTTAATTTATATGCAAATTATGAAATCTACAATGAAGTGAGAGAAGTTTGAAGGAGAAATAGGTGAGGATTTTAGGAGAAATATGGCTATAAGGGGTGAATAAATGAGAAGTAAAGGTGACTATTTATAAGAGATGGGAGGGTCCCTTTTGGAGACTCCAAAACTATGAATTTAATATAAAATAACATCGACATAAAATATGTCGATAGCGATTTGATTAAAATATAATATTTTATGTGTAGAAATTATCTTATCCAATGATTTTAAAAATGTTTATATCATAATATTGACCATATGGTTTGGAATTAACATTTAATTGAACAATTTAACTCTTACCAGGATTACTTTTATTTTTAAAACATAGTGTTGATATATTTACTATAAAATTCCAAAAGAACCCAAATTGGATCAAATATGAAATATTTATCAATATCTTATTTATTTTGGAAAATAAGTATTTTTTCTATTTTGATATTATTTATAAAAATATCATTCATTATAAAGTATATTTTTATCTATTTTGATACTATTTATTAAAATTATTTCAAAAAATATCATAAAAAATATAACGTCAAAATAAAACTTCTAATTTATCTATAAAATTTTTAATTTCTCTATATAATTAGTTTTCTCCATTAATTATGATAAATTAAATTTATTTTTTCATTTATTGAAATTATTTATTTGACATTTCCATTAACTTGAGAATTACTATATCATTATAATGAAAGCCATTATTTATCATATTTCTTCCCCTATAAATAAAAATAAAATATCACAATGAATATAAATTTAATATATTTAAAATTAATATTTACAGTCAAATTAATATAATGTATAACACGATATTAAAAATGGTTTAGAAATTAAAATTTTGAGTATAAATAATTTATTTTATCTTTAAATAAAATATAATAAAAGTTTTATTCTAAAAAAAGTGTTGTAAAAAGATCATAATTTTTGTCCTATATTTGATTTTGGGTGAAATAAAATTATATAATTAAATTAGGACAAGTATTATGGTAACTATTAAATATAATAATATTATTTTTACCTTTAATTATCGGATTTATCCTCAACCGTGGAGTGCAAATAAGAATTTTCTAAATTTATTATTCAAAAAACAATTTGAACCTATTAGACTTGAAATATCTTACTAATTACAACCTAGTGTATATGTTTTTCAAAATTTAAATATTAGAAGTGGAAAAATTATTTTTAATGCTAAGGTATCGAGAAGGAAAGTAAAAGAGACGTTTAAATGTTCAGTAAAATTTTATATCTAATTTTAAGATAAATGATTCCATTGAACAAACATAAACTAGAATATATATTACTTATATATTGTTACATTAAAAATAACTTTAACTTATAAAAAATTTTAAAATAAAAAGTTCAGCATTTACCTAATTGTAATATTTTTCAAAATTTATAAACAATCTATTTAGAAAAGTAGAAAAACTAAACCTAAGTTATTTTTTATATTAAATATTTAAAAATTATTTATATTTATAATTTTTTTTTATTTTAATAATTTGATTTTTAATTTTTATAACCACTTTCAAAATAGCTAATTTGATAGATCATTGGCGCTATAACTCTCTGTTGCGTGCAATGAAAGGTATTTATTATGTCAAAAAAAGAAACAAATTATGAAATATTGGGGTGTTACATTCAACCATCCTTAAATATATTTCATCCTCACAATTTTTAAATTACGTTATAGTACATTTATTTGGATTATTCATAATTCCTTTATTGTAATCCCATATCGGAACAAGGGTCAATAAAATATACCCCTTAAAATAATGAAAGGGAAGTAAAAATGTCACTACAGATAACACAAACTAGGGTTCCATGTCGAAAATTATGTACCAGAATGAAAAACATATCTACTAGGTTATGATATATAGTGATATAGAACATGATATGGAGAATGTTGATAATAACACATCATTAAATATTCAATGATCTAAGTGACCATTTGGTTCATCAGAATAATTAGTATTATATCATTTTTGTTTTCAAGATCCTCTTCAAAAAATTTAATAATTAATTTACATAAAATAATAACAACACAAGGATGTATACTTACATGACATGTGAAATATCATGCATTCACTAATTTCTACCACAAACTTTTCTTTCTATATAATATACAATAAAATTAAAAACATTTCTATTTATATTAATCATATAGGGTTACAAACTTGAACATATAAATCATATGTAAAACCATTTAAATAATGAAATTATTTTATACTAAAATGGAACTCACATAAGCCAGTGGTAGGTGATGAACCATCGACTCCCTCCAGTTGCGGTTTAAGTCTTGCAGCCTGGATGGATGGGAAGTGATTTGTATAGACCTATGTGATTTCCTTTTTCTTAAACTATATTATAATAATAATAAAAAAATTACCTTGAAAATTATTTTAAACATAATCAATTATATCAAATATTCAACTAAATCCATTACATACTTTAGACTTATCCAAAATATTTATGTCTAAATTTACAGTCCAAAAGCATATCTAAATTTCCAAAATAAATATAAACATATGATTTTCGAAATATAATTTTTTTAATTATTTTCACATACTAAATATCAGAATACCTTGATAATAATTAAACTATAATGAAAACATTCATATTTCCAAATCCATAAAGAAGTAGTACTATTATAGAACCTATATATATCACAAAATTTATACAACCAGTACCTCAATGATAAAATACACAAATGACATAATAATTGATTCCCATAATAATCACATTAATCAATCCTACTAATTTGTTGTTTTAACATAATATTTAACATTTTCCATTATCCAATTTAGTGCATATTCTATTGATGAATGAAACATTGATTTCACTCATGTCAAATATATTTTATGAAAAATCATTATACATTAGTAAATTTTCCTTATCATAAAATCCCATTAATAGTGGCCATTCACTTAACATTTGTTGGAAACTGACATTCCTTTTAAAAAATGTCCATGGTGTTTCATTCCATAGTTATCACGTGTGGGAAAACACTTTATTACCATACTTCATTTATCTATGTTATTCCTAGATATCCTTTTATTTGCTTGCTACCTTCCAAATCCATAATACATAGATCACTCACTACCTATCCTATTATCACTTGATATTATGCCCTCATATGATGATAATACATGGTAGACTATTTACATTTATATTATTTCCATAATTCCTTGAATAGTATGACACTTCATAGGATTCGGAATGCATGCAAGGACGAGGTTCAGATTCATTCTACAAGGTGACATTTTTAAATGACGGCATACACTAGATTAGATCATATCGTAATTTATAATAAAAAAACTATCAAAATGATAAACATAAATTCAATCATTTATGAATATGTAATCTCATAAACATTGTTTCATTGGGGACATATTTACTTTGAAATCATACATAATGGTTTGTAAAGGTTACTTCAATTATCCTAATCATATCCCTCAAGAGTGTCAAACAAGGTGAACAATAAGGCATGTTGTCTTGTACCATGTCACCTCGAGTCAATCCCAGGACACCTTGTTGTAGTTGTAACTCTGAGGTACATATATTCTAGAAATACATCAACCTATAGTATCTAGACATGGATTAATTTCATGGTATTCCCTAATAATATCCACCATACAAAAATTCTAGATTGTTCTTCTACGCATATTGTCAAATTTTATATTAGGATAATGTTCCCTAATAAACATTTTCTAAATATAGTTTCCATCGATGATGCTAATAATTCTTTGATACAAATTGTAAACACCCCAACCATCGGAGCCCAGAGTCTATGCATTATTTCATTGGAAAGGATACATGTGTCGAATACCAAAGGACCAATCAAATTATTAGTATTGTAAAATAGATCACATACATGAACGATGTGTCCAAATGTCAAACATTAAATTAAACAAAGATTATTAATTGATAATTCCATTATTATATAATATTTACAATTAATATCAATCATAATACGTATCATAGCATCTAGGGAAAATAATATTTATGAAATTGGTGACATCACATGCTCAGAAGGGTAAATAATATAGTGGATTCTCTTGTAAATAAGCATAAACATTTAAGGAAAGGAATATTTTCAAAAATAATGACAATCATTTCTGTAAAGGAAAAAAACTAAAACACAATCCTTTTAAAATTAATATTTGGAATGATATAGAAAAATAAATCTAATAATTCCATTAAAACATTCACATGGATATTCAACTAGTCGAATAATAACATTTAATATCAATAAATAATATCATAATGAGCGAAGGCATAATCCCAGACATCTAAAAAATTATATCAAGGCCTTAGAAAATACATTAAAAAATTAATGGTTTAAAACAAAATCAAATATATATCAATAAATAAATTGGAAATGACTCGGCCATGTCCATATATAGAGTTTCTCATGTGAACTACTGATGCTTTGAGAGTATTTCATTAAATGGTCTCTATCCCATAAGGATCTCATTAACCAGTACCCAACCCGTAGGTCTTTAATTAATATGTCACTAACCCATCATAGACTAATTATATTAAATAGCTCATATGAAAAGAGGTGAAACATAACCCACATAAGAAATAACATTACAATTTTTATATAAAATTTCAATAAATTAACTACAAAAAATGAATGGTATCAAAATAAAGAATCTATAATCAAAATAGATAGTAAACCATTAATTAAAATATGGAAAATGAAATCATTAGAGATAAACCACAATCTACCATATAATCTAATATTGTATATTGACATAGATGAAAATACTATAACATAATCCTTATAAATTTATTTATAAAAATACTATTTTAACATAGAAATAACTGATACAGAACCCAAAAATTTATAAATGATGGCATTCAAAAATATATTTTTGAAAACAATTATTCCAAATCACTTTGAAAAATTGAGGTATATTTGAAAATAATCATTTCAAAACATTCATTAAATATAAATAAGTCCATTATACTGATTTTGAAAACATGTACATGAATGAAAAATAGTTAAGATAATAAATCCTAAAATCGTTAAAAATTATGTTTCATTAAATATTAATTACAAAAAAACAATAAAATATTCCTTCATGGATGATAAATAATTTCTATTAAATACTTATATATAAACAATGGTTTATAATAATGGGAATGAAATATTAACCCTTACTCTAGGTCTGATTTCCTCCGTATGTGTCTTAATATTTTAAATAGTTGTCTTTAACTAATTATTAACTTTTAAAATAATCATAAAAATATTTTAGATATCTTATATGATTCATTAATGATGTTATATTACACATTTATTGACAGTTTCAAATTAATACAACATTTCCGGTAATAAACACATTGTTTATCATACATGTTTGGACTTATTATATTATGTAGATCCTGATTTAATTACATTTTGAATATAAATCATGATTAATATGTCATATGTGTCCAATATATATATATATATATATATATGGAATTTAATATCATCTTATAAAGACAGTTGGCCATACATATGCATGAATGCTATTTTTTTTCTTATCCCATTGAATGAAAGAAATTAAATGTAATGTATTTACATTTATATTTATATTTATATATATTAATACCGTATACTTATTATGTAATATATTTCATACATATTATTCATATATATATATTATAATAAATATTGAATGGTTAATGTAGAATATGAATCTTATTGTGTGGTTGAGACTGTAGGTCGTATGTACACACGAGCAACAATATCATTCTCTTAATGGAAAATGGGTAAGAAAATGTATTTTTTGTTAATTATACAGAATAAATACTAGGTAATATTTAATATTTATATCCATTATATTCATCATTATACAAATCCAAATAATGTGGTAATGGAAAACAAATTATACCACAATGTAGAGACGATAAGCCATATGAACACACTAATGGTGATATTGTTATTCATAGTTTAGATAAAAATGAGAAATATGGTTTTCCAAATATCATAATATCATGTATGAAAATATATATTATTATTTTTATTAAATTAATATGTAAAAAAATTGGAATAGGATGTATAATAAGAAAAGAGATCTAATTGAATTTTTAAAACACATCCTCTTCTTTAAGTTTAACCATTTGATTTTCTCAAAAGGGCTTCTTAGGGTTGATTTTTTCCTAACATATATCTTCTATGATAAAATTAGAGATGTTAGAAGTATAAATTATAAGTATTTACATGATTTAATTGTCTTTAAAGGTGTGAATAAAAGAAAAGGATAAGTTCCCTTTTATACGATAGGGGAGGGGCACTTTTGGAAACATCAAAAGTATTAATTTAATATAAATTCATTTTTGATTTCAAATAGCTCCAATGTTATTTCCTTAAAATATATTATAATTATGGTTATAAATACTCTAAAACAATGATTTTTAGGCAAGTTTAGATAGAATTATTTACAATATATTATGGATTTAACCCTTAGTTGAACAATTTAACACTTACTCTAGCTACTTGTCTATTAATACTATAGGGTTAATATATTTACAATAAAATTAAAAAAGTAGAATAATTGGATCATTTATTAAATATTTATCTTGATCCTAGTTAATTGGATGAATTATATATTTTCATAATTCTATATCACTATATAATTTATTTTTAATATTAAAGAATCATTTTATTTCATTTTATTAATTACTAATTAGTTTTCTTTTTAAAAATATCATCACAACAAGAAAAATTGAAAGCAACACTTATAATATTTCTATACAGTGTAAATTTTATATATAAAAATAGATTATGTCATTAAATATGTCAAATTACATTTACATTAATATTTTTTCAAAATCGTTTAAAAGATATTTCCATTAGCTTGACAAATAATGCATCATTATTGTGTAATCCATTAATTAAAATACTTATTCTCCCAAAATTAACAAAATATAAACAATGTTGAAGGTAAATCTAACAGATTTCAAATTCCTATTTATATTCTATTTTATCTATTGTATAACCCTATATTAATAATGATTTATTTATTAATATTAAGAGTAATAAATTTTTGAAATGTAATAAAAATATAATTCACAATCCGGTGTCTTAATAATATCATAATTTTGGAATATGATTTATTTTGGTTTAAACACACTTATCCCATGAAATAAAGAAAGTATTTTGGGTAAATATTTAATATTATAATATTATTTTTACCTTTATTTATCAAATTTACCCTTAACTATTGTATATAAATAAAAATCTACTAAATATACTATTCATAAAAATTATGTTGATACAATTAGAATCCAAAAATAATATTGAATAAAAATTTGTATTTCTTATTTCTCAAATTTAAAATGATATAAGTGAAAAAGTTAAGTAAAATGCTAAGGTTTCTCGAAGACGTGAATAATATAAAATTAAAAGTTCAAGAGGTTTTTATGTCTAATTTTAAGATAAATTATTTACAGTGAAATAAATTCCGATAGTATATATATTCTCAATATATAATGACATTTACAAAAAAATATAATTTAATATAATTATTTAATTTAAAATTTAGTTTTTAAGGACAATACAATATTTGTCACTATATGACATAAAATGAAAGATTTCAGAAAAATACAAAAATATCACTCTAATATAAATTTGACATTATGAATTAAAAAATGAATTCAATTATGTAAATTAAAATTTATAAATTCCATAATTTTTTAATAATATCCATACATTATTTTTTAAATGAAAAATATATAGATCATTGTGTGATCAAACTCAATGTTTCATGCAACACATGTTATTATATTTATTAATAATGAAATGTACAGTGAAATATTATAGAGTTATATTGTATTTCAATTCATTAATTCTATTTTGGATTATTTTTCCAAGTACTTCAATTTTATGAATACCCCGTCATATTTAATGGATTAAATTTATCATATAATCCATATAAATTTTTATTACATATCTTTAAAATTCATGGTTGACCTATTCATTCTGTTATTATATATAATAAATAATGAAAAAATCTAGAATATGTTTTAGGAATTTCTTGATTATTTTTTTCATTGTTAACCATTTTTCTTTTTGAGAATATTGAATTGATTTTTTTTGAGATTTTCTTCTAGAAAAATGATTTTTTTAATAATTTATAAATTAATATTGATATACCATGGTGGCTACGAAAAATCAATTTTTAGATTCATTATTTTCATATATTATTGGGATATTACTAGAAGATTGTGAAAACCTTATCAAAATGGGATTTTAAAATTATGTAATTTAATATAAATAATGTTTTATATGTGTGGGGTTAAAGGAATGAAAATTGCAATGAATAATTTTTTTTTGTAAATTTATTTCAAAATAAGTCCTTAACCTTCCCATAAAGGGTGAAAAATGTGAGGTATATTGTGATTCTTCAAGATTTTGATAGAAACGTACACTAATGAAATAAGTCAATGTGGTGGCATATAGATCAAAATAATATAAAATTCCATAAATGAAATATACAATTTAAAATTTTGAAAAATTGTTAGTGGTACATGAATTAAGGATTTGTAGAAATTAACTATTTTATAGTCATTAATGTTATATTCGAATAATAAGAGTTTGAAAATATCTTCTCCCAATACAATGTCAATTTTAGCCACCAATGATTTGATTTTTATCTTCATAAATTTTTCATCAAACATTTATATATATCATGTAAATGAAATTTCAACATAAATACCTTTAGTAGGATGACTCATGTCCATGATATCTAAGTGGATGATGAATAGTGAAGACTAATGTGAATTTTAGATAATTTTTACAATGGTGTTAAATGAAATATAAAACAGTGTAGTTACTTATAGGTTGGAAGTGAATTATAAATTGATGGATCAAGTTTAGTGGTTGTTGTAAACTGGATATTATTGTTGGCATATAAAATACACCATACATGGGGTGGATATAACCAATTTAGGGTGGGATGTATCATTTTTTTAATCATTAATATATAGTGAAATTTGATGTTCCAATATCCATTGATAATTATTTAAAAAGTCCATCTATTCATTTATTTATTTATTGAATCAAATAATTAGAATTATATGCAATGATATTTAGAGAATATTAAGGTTCTTGATCATATTGATAGAAATTCCTATGTATTATTAATGATATCAAAATATTTGAATTTAAAGGATATATGTTAGTGAACATTTAGGTTGACTCAAATTTTTTACACACTAACATGGATGTGGGAGGATATTTTTATAGTCATTATGATGTTTTTACCTAGATCTCTATTAAAGAATGATGATAATTGGGTTATTGTTGATTGAAACATAGTATCAAAAGGATTCACACCTATTCGAGAGACTATTTTAGTTTATCACCAATGAATATTGAATCACGATATTATTAATAATCATGTAGTTCCTAATGTTATCATTTTTGGTAAAAATCCAGGATTTACATTTTTATTATGTAAGGTAATTAAAAACATATTACACACTCAATAGAGATTGTGAATTGCTTACCATCCATGAATGAATATTAATAAGAAGTGGATTATAAATATGTTTGATAATATTATTTAACATACGAGATTAAATATAAGAAAATAGGGATACATAATCTTGTCTTTGGTGGAGTTTTGAAACAATAATAGTCTATAATTTTCATTCTATATCAAACTATTTGAGGAATTATATGGAAACTATCATCGTTATTTTTGCAATAAATAGGTGATATATAAACTATTGGAATATTATTAGGGAATGAAAAATTTGATTGGATTAATGTTATTTGAAATAATTTATAGATATATGAAGATTAACCATAAAGATTAACATTTGAGAACACGATCGTTGGGAGTTTCTTCTCATTTAGACGACATATGTCTTTGAACAAAACGGATGTTAGCAGTATAATGTATGGGATCATTAAAGATTTTTAAAAGTATTATTGAACTGATATATATTTATAATTATAACAATGATGAGATGTGGTTCATAATTGTTTTCAAATATCTTTATTGTGAATATATCTAAATGTCTAATACAATACTCATAATTAGAAATCATTATATCTATAATATGGATTTCATTTGTAGAATTTTTATAAATTTAGTTTTGAAAAACAAAATCATGTAGGAAAGACTATTTTTCTTGTCCGACAGTAATGTCTATTACTATTTCAGGAAACCAAGTGAATTTGATGGGAAGAAATATTTTTTAGTTTGGATAATTAGAACATCTACACATTTAATCATTTAATGAATATAATGAAAAAATTATATTCATTTATTAAAGTATTGTTCTATGACATAAGAAATGTTCCATATAATGTGGGTTAAATATTATTTAACATTTTTTCATTAATAGAGTATAATTTGTTAAATATAATCTACATTCGTTTTTTTTATATATTTATTTTTATAAAATTTATATGATATTAATATTGTATCAATATATTTAAATCATTAAATTTAATTAACTATTTTTGGGGTTATGATTACTAAATTGTATTTTTAGAATAAAAATAGATATTTAATAATGATATATTATATATTTTACATAGATTTAAAAGGGCTATAATTGATAGATTCAATTATATTATAGGATTTAATATGGGTGTTATTTACATTGTAATGTCCCTGGTAAATTTGGAGGAAATTAATAATTGATGATGGATTATCTAGTTTTTGAAGGTTGTCATGAAAAGAAAATAATAATATTTTTTAAATTTAAAATTGTTCTCTAATTTAATGTATTTCACGGTTCACCATGGATATTAAAATGATTAAATTAAAATTTGGTCTTGACTAGGTTGAATTTATAGTGAATGCGTTCAATATAGTCAACTACATGGTTATGATTTTCCAGAAACGACCAACTCATACCCTACATAGAATGGATGTAAGATGTTGGTGACACCCAAATACCAACTCCAAGAGGCTAGGGGATAGATAAAATTGTTCAGTAGGACTCATTGAAAAGGGTTTTCCATATCCTAAATTACCTATATAAATTCCCAAAACCATCTCCTTGATATAGTGCACATAAATATTAGAATACATAAATAGTTAGAGCGTAATCCATTCCTAACGAACCCTCTATTAAAAAACAAAAATGTTCTTAAAGGTAATAAAAAATGTATAGAAAGGATATATAAGGCCCCAGCCTTAAACCTTACTTAATCTTGAGTTATTACAAGATTACACATTGAGGATCTTTTCAGGTTTAGAGTTTTTGAGAATTAGATCATAAAACTTGCATTACATTCCACATTTAAACTAATTGGTTACATAAAAGATAGTATTCATTTTCCCATCAACGGAAACAAATTTAAAATAAAACATGGATTCTTTCTTGACACTTCCTTGACACTATCATCATATCACGTACCCTTCCCTTGACCTGTGAAAAACATTTCAAAAACTTGGGATGACCATAAAAATCTCAGTAAGGGATATAAAAATATGGAAAGGAAACATGAGTAAATGTATACATAAGAATGAAATCATACTTTACCCATAAAACATAAGCACTTTAACATACCTCATAAAATCATGAATAAATCATAGAAATCATAAGACATAAATGTAACTTGAGGCATTCATAACATTCTTACGTAGGGAGTAACCCTCTTGGTTACGTTTGGAATACCAATCACAGTATATTCCCTAAATCTCTTTGGAGAAACCATAACGTTTAACCCCTTCGCGTTACCCAATGCATTAGAGAGCTATATCGGGCTCACCCGCCCTTAGTTTATCATGGAACAACCCATCTTCATAATAATTCCCAAGAACCTCAACATAATCGTATCACATAAAACATGCATAAAGGAAACATAACATTTCAACATTTCAATCACAAGATATCAATACAACACATTGATATAAAAACATTATGAAAAACCATTTTCAATACCAAAACAAAAGAAAAGTAAAACATGGTATTTATTTTTATTTTAGAAAAAAGGTATGGCTTGTAGAGGAAGCCGATACTCAAATAATGGTCACGGCGGCGGAGAAGTCGTTGTCACCGCATACGTACGACAAAAACATTCTATTTTTTCATTTAGTAAATGCTTCATATGAAAAACATTCATTTTGAATAAACGTAAAAGTCAAAGGGGTTTATACAACTTATAAAATAAGGTTGTGTATAAAACAAAATATGCCTCAATGAAAGGAGATTGAGACGAAGTCCCATACTAAGATGGTATCCTTGGATTAAGGATAAATCAATTACATAATTATGTGTTACAAACTAATACACCAAATATAAGTGGATATTATGTGTAAAACAATCAGAGGTTATTCACACATATTCATAGAACGACATATTCAAGGAGTACAAGCTTATCCCATAGATTCAAAATTGGGATAAGAAGTTCCCTTGCAAAAATTTGACAGCCTAACGGCGTCACTACAAAATTCAGAAAATGATTTGATGAGAGATAAAAAGGGTATCTCATCACTTGGACATAATATTTAAATCACTAAGGATATAGAAGAACATATCCCAACATAATTTTATGTGAATTAAAAGACATAACAAAAGAAGCCTTTTAAAAAGAGGAGGGTGAAAGGTTCCCTTACCGACATGGGTATCTTTTGAAACATACACCCCATTGAAGAAGGTTCATAAAATGAAAATGTAAATACCCATAAATGAAATTATATTACACAAAGAGTATAATAATGGTCAGTATATACACCACTCAAAGGAAATTGTGGGAAATGTATCATAAATCTCACGGGAATAAAAGTGAGATGAAAAATCCCTTACGAAAACTCGGCAGCCTAACGGCGCCACTTAAAACTTCCAAAAATGGATTGATGATATCAAATAGGGTCCCTCATCATATTAAAATATAATTTAATGCAAGGGGAATATAAAATAACATCACCCATCATAACAAAGAGGATATTAAAAGAAGTGACATAAAGGAGAGTACTTAAAAAGAAAGAGAGAGGTTAGATCTCTTACGAAAATTCGGCAGCCTAACGGAGCCACTCAAAACTTCCAAAATAGATTGATGAAAGAGAATATGGTATATAATCATATGAACATAAAAATTACAGTAAGATTAATATAAAAGAACATCCCAATCACAAGAAATATGAGCTTAAAAGGAATGACATAAAAGAGTGTACTTAAAAAGAAAGAGAGGAGTTGGATCCCTTACCTCGGGTCCGACTTGACTCGATCGTTATTTAACTTCCTGAATAATAAACTTGAGTTAATTTACACTTTATTAAGAACCTTTTTCAAGTTCATTATTCCTATCATATCACTTATTTCCATGTTATAAACATTATGTAATCATTTAAGTTAATAATGTTTTTTTGTCAATATTTGGTTCTTAAGTCTAAAGTGGACTTCTTACAATTACATGTTGTTCATGTGGTCAAAGGTTCATTATATCCATAATGATATTAATGACTTGGATATCATATATATCATATATATCCAGAATATACATTTATTTATAATATTACATAATCATTTAGAGGTATGAAATGAAATGCACCGTTCATGGAGAAGGTAAGCCGTGCGTACGCATGAATGCTACTTTCATTTCTATGTCATATTAATGGAATTAAAACCAAATGACAGTTATGTATATTTTAATTCCAGAATTATATTCATAATTTATATGTAACATAAATCAAATATAATAACTTTAAATCCATCCTTTATAAATCCCTCATATGGCATTAAAGAATCAAATCACTTTGAGGGGGCGGTAGTCCGCACTTCCTAAAATGAAATTATCGTGTTTACCCACAATAAAAACCATAAAGGTATGCCACAAAAGAAAAATACAGAAGTTTATGTAAAACATGAACATATTATATATCATATATAAATATATTTACATCTTAATGGCTACTTTTTAAGGTGTTATATGAGTGTTGAACAATCATCGTTTCGTGAGGAAGAAATTCGCCATCCACAGAAACAGTATGTTATTTAACCATTTTATTTATGTTTGTGTAATTTTAGCTCGAATTATTCTTATAAAAACATCCTAGTATATTAAAGATACATTATTTGTTACAAAATAAATGAATAAAAAGAGTTTAGGGGGTTGGAGAATCAAATAAAACAAAAGAACACAAATGAAGACATTACTTTAAAATCGGGTAACTCTTTTTGATTTGAGCTCAGAGGCTTCCTTGGGAAGACTTATGCCCAAGGTGAGGCTTCTAAGAGTAACAGAGAGATATCGAGAGGCAAAATGAGAAGGGTTTCACCGAGCCAGAGGCTTTGGAAGTGTGTTTAAGGAGGTAGAGGTGGGGGCCTTTTATAAGAGGAGAGGAGGGGCACTCTTGGAAATTAAAGAATTGTTACATTATTTGAAAATGTGTTTCGGATTTAAAAGGTCCCACATTGATATAAATCGAGGATAAGGTGATAAGGTTTCGAAATATACTCATCCAATAGGTTTTTGACAAGTCTATGTTAATGTTTTGACATTATATTTTCATTTTATTTAAATCTTTTATTAATGAGGTACTCGCTGCATCATCATGATGTCATAAATAATTTAATTTATATAATGTCTAAAAATTATAAAAAAACTATCATGATGTAGGAAATCGTTTTAGCTTTCTAATGAATATTTATAGTAAAAAATATGACTTTTATATCCCCATTTAAAAATTGTTTTAGTGAAACATCTCATGCTTGTGACATTTTTATTTTAACATTAAATAAAAAGTTTTTTATGTCATTTTCCAACCAAAGTGGCCCCATGGGGTCCCCAATTTGACTCATGGATTTTCTTGGTCGGCCATGACACATAAAATGAGGGTAGGACATTTGTCAAGCTCATCTCATATTATTAAAACATTATTTTTACCTTAAACTACACTAATTACCTCTAATCGCGATTAAAAACATAAAAGTTACTATTCACCAAAAAATTATTTTAATTCCACTGAACCACATTTTACTTCTTAATGACAACCATGTATGTAGGATTTTTTAATTTCAAAACACAGAGGCGGTAAAGTTTCATTTAAACAAAAAATCAGTTTCTTTAACTACCACTTAGTGGTTTCACTATTAATCAAAAATTGATGTTTTTCAAAAAAAATACCGAAAATTCACCCTAAGCTATATTTGATATTCTAAACTAAAAAATGAAGTCTATTTTACAAAATTCAAATCATATAATTTTCATTAATTAATTTAATAATTAATTCCCGTTGTCAAAGCAAACAGCGTGTTTTTATGAAACAATTAGTATCAAAAGATTGACACTAGTTTAAGTCCGATTTCAATGTGAAATTAATTATAATGACCAAAATCGGATTAAATGGTAAAAATATATTCTAATTGAACTTTAAAACCAATTAAAAATATAATCTAATCATATAAATGAATTAGATTAAAAAGTGGTTTTGAATTAAAATAGAACATTTTCACTATTCATTATAAAAATGACCTTTATCGGAAAAATACAAAAAATTTACACAATGTAAATTTTGATGCCCCGATTCTAAAGAAGAATTTTATTTTGTCAAATAAAACACATAAAATTGTTAAAAAGTGGATTTAAAAGAGGTTCCACATCGAAAGGTGGTTAATCGACCTTTTAAAGAATATTAGAATGTTTATGCTTAAAAATTGGATTCATTAGCATTTTTAATCCTATAACATTTATTGTAATGAGTAAAAATAATTGACAAACATATATAATCATTTTTAGTTAGTTCTGTTCATTCCCGCCATTACAACGTCTAGGCGTTAACTACAATTTAAAATAATATTATTTTATTATTAGAGTGCAACGTAAGATTCCCAAGAAACTCGTTGTTGCGTATTGGGTACGCCATCGATCATATCGTCCCCTTTAAAGTAAAATTAATATTTTATTCACAAATATTGATAAATATAAAAATGTCTTATTCTTTATTTACCTGGGGTGTTATAGGATAACTACTTGACCATCTAGAAAAAGGGTCTAAACCAAACATTTAGTTAGTAAAGGGGAAGCTTAAATGATCCCACCTCACAACATGTGAGGATAACCATCGAATGAGAGAAATGCCTCCATGTTACACTATGTTACATTAATACTAAATCCATAATTTTCACCGCTGATGTTCATTTTTTCTTCATAATACACAATAGTTGATGCAATATCCCTTTTAGTTGTGGGTATATAAATAACATGTAGAAAAGGAAAAAAAACATGTGGTATGAAATATAATAAGACATTCATTATAGCCATTATGATAAAAGGATAGTAGAACCCAACAAATATGACCATAAAAAACCCAAAGAAATAGGGAAATAAAATCACCATGTTCAAACAAAACTACGATTGAATTGTCATCTTACATCACAAAATGTTCCATATCCGAGTCAAGAATCACGTATAACCTATCGATAGCGATTATAATAGACTTAGACCTCACCGCATCTAGGCATAACCGAGTGAGGGGTATATTTAATGTAGGACCCACTTACTGCTGAAGATCAATGAAGGGGAGTACCACATTGCAGATAGAGGACCCACATTCTTTGAAATGTGGGGGACATTCATATCTACCAATATGATGGTTATGGGGGACCCTCCACTTTTAGAGACTGGGGAGTATCGACCTTGGTAAAACTACAATGATCACACCTGGAAATTATCAATAGTTAATCATTGTAGAAAAAATTATTTAACATAAATAACCCAACAACATATCTCATATATATATATATAAAGGCACCCATGGAATCCATCATAAAAAACTACTCAGAATATGCTACACATGGGTCTAAATTAAATTCTCAAATAAGGAGATAGACAATGTAGAATTTTCTATTCTGAGTACATGAAAATTATATTGGGTCACATATATTGTGACTTATCCTAGAACCCTATGCATGTCTTCCCATGAACAATTATTGGCTTGAAATGTGGATTTACATGGTGTGTCCCTAAGAGGGAATGAAATGAATATTTACCAGTGGTCCTAAGAATGTGTGGTCATCACCTAGATCAGTTATCAATATAAATCCCCTCAGTGAGTCCCTATGGGGACACAACGTGTGTCCTTAGCACATGGTTTAGATTCATATGTAGGATCACATGATGTGTGGTCTATGCCACATGGTGTGTGGTAGTCTTCTTCATAAAATATTCTATATGATTCTTGAACATCAGTTAAACATATGTTATCGTAAGGGATATATAGGTTGTGTTCATATGGGATACATGATGTATAGTTTCACTGTTTCATAGATAGTGATGTTTGAATTCACATAGAACGAAGATCCAAAATTCCATCTAAATATGTTTCTATTTAAATAAATAAAAATTGTTGAATGGGAGGATTACAACTATGATAAAAATTTTCAACCCTCTAGTGGCTGGAAAACATGATGCTTGTTACCAAAGGGATAATTGTTGTTTATTACATCATTGTTTCGGGTCCTTCTCCATAAATAATACACACGAGTCATAAAAACCATATGTATGCATCCTAAAAATACGATTTTCGTATTTATGGAATGAAAATCCATTAATCTAGGGGTTTGACCATTCTAAAATGTAGCTCATGAATGTTTAATCCGTACCTTATCAATTAAATATGAAGAACATGAAGAATTATGGTTATAAAATTAAAATAATGAAGTATGATCATCATTGAATATATCAATTATAGTCAAGGATCATAAATCATGGAAAAATGTGTATCAATGGCATAAATTATTTCAATAATTAGGGCCAATGACACAAATTAATTCTTGAATCATGAAAAGCAATGACCGAATATATAAGAAGATGAAAATCCATGTCCGAGAAATAAATTAATGTGAATAAATCCAAAAAAACACTAATTTTCAAATGAATTAATTTTTGGGGAAGAATATGACATCTAGAGATTATGATGAAGATCACATGTTACTCTTCATTCATCTCTAGAATCTTATCAAATGTTCATCATCGATCTGGTTTTATGAATACAAAAATTTCTATCAATTCTCACATGCCCCTCTCTAATCACCCACGGTGATGTGGATAAACTAAAATATTCATCAAAATGATGTATATATGATGGGTGGGTTTTTAATCCAATAAGTAAAACAATTAAATTTTTTATTTTTTTAATTTTTTATTGCACACACTAATGTCTACCTTTGACTGATTATCTATCATTGACCAATAATATTTCATTCTTATTGTTATCATTGTTTTCTTGATATAAAAATTATGTTCGATTCCCATATGAGGTCTTAATAAAGCGGGTATCCATTTATTCTTAAAATAGGTGTGTTAGTGATTTAATATATATTATGAATTTAAAAAATATAATTCATGGGTCTTGTAATACAAAAAACACATAGCGAACTATAAGTTGAAATCCATAGACATATATATGTAAATTATACATAGATAAAACTATAGAAACTATAGATGTTACATTCTCTCTTCCATCATGGAATTGTACATTGAAAATAAAAAACACAAAAAGTTATGTGATTTATATCTTTATCATGCTCTCACACTCCCAGGTTATATCATTCAGATGTTTATATTTACAAAGAATTCAAACTAGGAGAGTGGTCTACCCACACATGAGATTTTTCAAATAGTTCATGATCTTCACTGGGTACTCCAAGAAGTTCGTTCCATGAATAATGTCTATATCCCCAACGTAATTAAATCTTGTTAGGTCATGCACATATCTCCACCACTGCGAATCACAGATGACCACATGCACTCAATCCAAAAAATGTTTTATGAAAAATTATTATGAAGCCTCACCAAAAACTATTCATAAGATCATATAACAAAATGTGCCTTAATAAAAATATAAATAAATAGAGAAAAAATTCATCAATTGATTTCATAGGGAGATATTCAAGAATAAATGGTCTCCTTGATCAAACTCAATGGTTCTATTGCATTGGTCTGTTAGGGATTCCTGTAGCATTTAAGTAATCCACATACACTCATGGATCACATAAACCATTTTTTTCGTTGACTTCAATAGTTTTAAGACAATAATAAATGGCTCACCAAACACAGTCCAACATAAGGGTGATTAGTATAGTCTTCTATATATGTTCTCAAAAGGCTACACAAAAATTGTATCATCATAGATATTATTATATAGAATACCCACCAACTGTATGTGATCCTCCCATCTCTGATTAATGCCCATCACACAGGCCCATGCCATATCATGCAATACCTAAATGTTCCACTAAATCAAACTATCTGTCTAATGGTGAAACAACATTCTAATCTCTAACTGGGTAATGAAATCCTCTTACAGACCCCTCCATATCCATTAATTAAACCGATCAATATTAAAATTGATGATCATCATGCCTACCCAAAGGATTCAAGAGATATAATTCCCAGAAAAAAGTCCCAAACATTAAACTAAACATTACTCACTAATGTAAATAATGTTTGCTGAGTTGGTAAGTTAGTTGAAAATAACCAAAATAGAATCAAAATTTATCACTATCTATTGTATCCCCATAAAAATTCTATCAACATTATACATTTTATCAACTTTGATAACACAAGAGGATATGTTAAGCATTCTAAAAACATACATATATCCCACTACATGTGGCTATGTTTTGTATTGAGAATACAACATGAAAACACAACACTTAATTCCAACATTAAAAAACATCCATCGACTTTTCTATTACATCATTAACATTCATAGATGTATATACTTGGGATGGTAGGAATCTCCTTCAATACCACCTCACAAAACACTTATTGATCCACCATCCATCAAAAATTAGTATGGCCATATCCCAACTTGGGGGAAACCCATATGGCTCGTCTCCTAAGTAAATATGGTCATGTTGAACATCATAGTTGAATCCCCATAACTATAATACTCTCAAATTCTTATGATGTGGAAGAGTCACTACCATTGAAAAAATATATGTGTCGCCACTCTCCCCTATCAAGGTAAGTATCAATGATGTTAACTACACTAGAGATTCATACACCATGCATGATAATGATTTAGTCATAATAGAATATACCATATTGTTTTCCATCCCATGAGTGTTGTGTATCTTGAGACATAATCCTATAAAACATCCCACTAATTATTCAATATGAGGATGAGATATCTCTTATTGAAAATATTTCTATGAATTTGGTGGAATGATTAAAGAAAAAATGCTAACATAGAATATAAGACCACCATATCATCTGAGTACATACAACAACTATCAATTCTATGTCATGGTTTTTATAATTATTCTTATGGTGTCGTAGCTACCACTACCAATAAGAGATAACTTATTTCAAATACATCAAAATGAATCTTATCTAGCCTCTAGAGTCCCCGCAAAACACTATATAACCATGTACTTACTCTAGTAACCTAAACATAAGAGTACTGGTGAACCTCACCCATATCTTGTCAAAGGATCCCTAAAACTACCCATTCTAGGTAAAAGAATTCCATTTTAATATCAAGGTAGTCAAATAGGAAAAAATAATAGAATATTCTTCCATGAACCTTTGATAGTACCCTACAAATCTAGGAATTCTCGGAACCTGCAATACGAATTTGGGTGGTTACCAAAATTTACTGCATCAATATTCACCATTTCCACAACTAATCCATGAATATAGATCCCATTATCTAATAGATGAACATCTAAAATCTATGATTTTTTCTTTGATAACATCTCGTGGAACCAGTTCTCCCAATTTCAGTCTAAAACTATAATTAAATTTTTTATATTCTCCACAAATTTAAATTATGCGAGTATATAATCCTTCAATCAAAATATGAACCTATCTATACAGGGAATGAAAATATAATTCATAATTTCAATGAACATAGTATAAACATTAGTGACACAAAATTTAAATAATACACATACATAGATCCCATAACAATATTGTAATTCAATATTCAGAATATAATTTTTTGGATAACTCTACTAATTGTAGGTGGATACAATGTTGATCCTTGAAAACCAACTTGGTTCATTAAACTGCACTAAAGGTCAGAAATACACTATAATGGGAACTATTTATTTATCATCACCATGTTCATAAAATGATATGCAATTCAATCTCTCAATATCTTATATTCAATTTTAATGAACAATGATCTAGTTGTCAATGGGGGAAACTCATGTTATGATGAATCTGTGTTGTCTATGTTCGTTCAATGACACTATTTTTGTATAGAAATTAGTATGGGACTCTAATATACTAGATACGGTAAGAGTGTAACATCCCAAGTAAGTAATGAATAATAGATATATTTATCTATGTCTATTAATGATTAAGATAGTGTTTTAGAGGCTTAAAATCAAAATATATACAATCTTATGCATGGAATACACTAATATTCTTAAAAGATTGTTTTACTGGCTTTTGATGGAAAACCATTTTTAAATCTATATTTTGAAACTTTTATAATCTATGTTTGTCAAAATAAACTTATTCTTTATGATTGGGACATCAAAATTTACTTTGTGTGAATTTTTGGTATTTTTCTGACAATGTTCATTTTTTAATGAATAGTGAAAAATACTGCATTTTACATCAAAACTGCTTTTTCATTTAATTTAATTATATGGTTAGATTATCATTTTAAGTGGTCATAAATTGTAATCTGAATAGATTTTTACCATTTAATCCAATGGTGGTCATTGGAATCAATTTCACTTTGAAATTGGACTTAAACTGGTGTCAATCATTTGATACTTATTGTTTTATAAAAACACGCTATTTGCTCTGACAACGAGAATTAATTATTAAATTAATTGATGTGACTTATATGTTTTGAATTTTGTAAAATAGACTTCATTTTTTAATTCAGAATATCAAATATATCTTAGGGTGAAATTCTGGTAATTTTCTGAAAAACTGTAATTTTTGATGAATAGTGAAACCACTAAGTGGTACTTATAAAAACTGATTTTCCTTTTAAATGAAATTTTTCCATCATTGTGTTTTGAATTTTGAAAATCCGACATACATGGTTGTCATTAGTATGTAAAATGTGGTTCAATGGGATGAAAATAATTTTTTGGTGAATAGTAACTTTTTTTCATTAATCGAGATTAAAGGTAATTAGTGTAATTTAAGGTAAAAATGATATTATAAAAATGTGAAAACACCATGAAACTTTTCCTAACCCTATTGGATGAGTCATGGGCGACCAAGACAACCCATGGGTCGATTTAGGGGACCCTATGGATCCTCTTGGGTGAGATAATGACTTTAATGCATTTTTAAAAAAATAAAGGTGAAAATGACACTAACATAAATTGTTCTACGAAAACAATTTTTACATTAGGTTATAAAGATCAGATTATTTATTATAAATATTAATTGGAAATATAAAAAGATTTCCTACATCATAGTATTTTTTTTATAATTTTTTGACATTTTATAAATTAAATTATTTATGACATCATGATGATGCAGCGATTACCTCATTAATAAACGATTTAAATAAAATGGACAGATAATGTAATATCTAAGACCTACACATGTCCTAAACCTATTGTATGAGTGGATTTAGAACCCTTATCACCATATCCTAGAATTATAGCAATATGGGACCATAGAAATTTGAAACACTATTGAAAATAAAATAATAGTTTCATGATTTCCAAAAGTGCCCCTCCTCTCCTCTTATAAAAGGCCCCCACCTCTACCTCATTTCACACACTCTTCAAGCCTTTTGCTCTGCCATACCCTCCCCATTTACTCTCTCCACATCCCTCTCCTCATCCTAGAGGATTCACTTTGGGCATAATTTTTTCAAAGGAATCCTTTATGATCAAATCAAAAGGAGTTACACTTTTAAAGGTAATTCATTCTCTCATGTTCATTTGTTTTATTTTGCTTCTCCAACCCCCTAAACTCTTTTTATTTACTACTTTTGTAACAACACCAGTATCTTAAATATACTAGGATGTTGTTATAAGATTCATTCGAGCTACACTCTCACAAAACTACATCAAATGGTTAAAGAACATACGGTTTCCGTGGATGGCGAAATTCTGCCTCCCGAAACGATGATTGTTCAATACTCATTTAACACCTTAAAAGGTGGCCATTATGATGTCACTATTTTTATATATGATATATAATATGTTTATTCTTTCCTTAAGATTCAGTATTTTTCATTTATGGCATACCATTATTGTTTCAATTATGGGTAAACACGATATCTTCATTTTAGGAAGTGCGGACAACCGCCCCCTGAAAGTGATTTGATTCGTTAATACCATATGTGGGATGTGTAAAGGATAAAGTTAATGATATTATATATGTTATTATACTGGAATTATAATATACTCTTATATAATTATGATTCCATTCCAGAAAATACAAAATAGAAATGGAAGTAGCGTTCATGCGTACGTACGGCTTACCGTCTCCATGAACGGTGCATTTCATTTTTACCT
This sequence comes from Viscum album, assembly GCA_963277665.1. Classification (NCBI taxonomy): domain Eukaryota; kingdom Viridiplantae; phylum Streptophyta; class Magnoliopsida; order Santalales; family Viscaceae; genus Viscum; species Viscum album. The sequence goes on along the minus strand of OY728136.1, from coordinate 280,232,976 downwards.
CTAAATGTGATGTAATATTTTAAATACATATATATGATGAATATATATGATATATATGTTATCCAAATCATTAATATCATTCTCGATATAACGAAACTTTGACCAAATTAACAACATGTAAGTGTAAGAAGTCTATTTTTGACTTAAGAACCAAATACAGACAAAATGAACATTATTAACTTAAATGATTACATGATGTTCATAACATGGTATAAAAGGAATAATGAACTTGAAAATGTTTCTTAATGAATTAGAGATTAACTCAAGTTTATTATTCAGGAGATTAAAGAACGGTCGGGTCAAGTCGGATACGAGGTATGGGACTTCATCTCAATCTCCTTTCATTGAGGCATATTTTGATTTATACACAACCTTCTTTTATACGGTGTATAAACCCCTTTGACTTTTACGTTTATTCAAAATGAATCTTTTTTATACGAATCGTTTACTAAACGACAAAAGGGAAATGTTTTTGTTGTACGTATGCGGCGACAACGACTTCTCCGCCGTCATGACCGTTATTTGAGTTTCGGCTTCCTCTACAAGACATACCTTCTTTTTAAAAGAAAAATAAAGACCATGTTTTACTTTTATTTTATTTTGGTATCGAAAATGGTTTTCATAATATTTTATATATCAATGTGTTGTATTGATATCTTGTGATTGAAAGGTGGGAATGTTATGTTTCCTTTATTCATGTTTTATGTGATATGATTATGTTGAGGTTCTTGGGAATTATTATGAAAACGGGTGGTTCCGTGATAACCTAAGGGCGGGTGAGCCCGATATAGCTCTCCAATGCATTGGGTAACGCGAAGGAGTGAAACGTTAAGGTTTCTCCGAAGAGATTTAGGGAATATACTGTGATGGGTATTCCAAACGTAACCAAGAGGGTTACTCCCTACGTAAGAATGTTATGAATGCCTCAAGTTACCTTTATGTCTTATGATTTCTATGATTTATTCATGATTTGATGAGGTATGTTAAAGTTCTTTTGTTTTGTGGGTAAAGTATGATCTCATTCTTATGTATATATGTACCCATGTTTCCTTTCCATATTTTTATATCCCTTACAGAGCTTTTTATTCTCATCCCAAGTTTTTTTTGAAATGTTTTTCACAGGTCAAGGGAAAGGTACATGATATGATGATAGTGTCAAGAAAGTTTCAAGAAATAATCCATGTTTTATTTTAAATATGTTTCCATTGATGGTAATGATGAATAATATCTTTATGTAACCACTTTGTTGATATGTTGAATGTAATGCAAGTTTTATGATCTAATTCTCTAAACTCTAAACCCAAAAAGATCCTCAATGTGTAATCTTGGAATAACTCAAGATTAAGTAAGGTTTAAGGCTGGGGCCTTATATTTGGTATCAAAGTTCGGTTTGGATAACTTTAGGAGTTAGAATTATATTAAATGATTATCCAAAAATATTTTTTTATGGTCATATTGAAGTGATATAGAATTTGAAGATTACCATGTTGCTTCATATAAGACATGTTTGTTCAGAATGGTTTTCCATAGAGGAAACAAGGAAGCAGTGCTAGGAAGGCATACCGAAGGAAATAACCTTCCGAATCAGCATCCTGAGATGGTCGGAATTGGAACCGAAGAGTTTGTTTCAGTGATGGCATAGTTGACTCAAGCGATAAATGGCGGTGGTATCCATGCACGAGATCAGCCAGATCAACCGCAGAGGAACATGTCAGTGGTGGAACATTTCATGAGGCAACATCCCCCATCATTCCGAGGATCATCTGACCCTGTGCTAGCTGAAGGGTGGATTAAAGCACTGGAGAAGATTTTCGAGGTCATGGGGTGTTCAGACAATCAAAAGGTTAGTCTTGCTATTTACCGTTTGGAGGGTGAAGCAGATCAGTGGTGGTCGATGGTTAAAAATATCAGGGACGCTGATTAGATTGATGCTCTTGACTGGGATGAATTCAAAGGTATGTTTCTTGAGAAGTATTTCCCTAAGGATGTTCGACTTAGTATGGAAAATCAATTCTTGGAATTGAGGCAAGAGGAAGACTCAGTGGCTGCCTATGAAGAAAGGTTCACTCGATTGGCAAGGTATGCTCCAAATTTTATCCGAGACCTTGATAGTAAAATCAATCATTTTTACTCAGGATTAAAGCCAAAATATTGAAGGGCATTAGCTTCTCGTGAGTTTAAAAGTTATGAAAAGCTTCTTCGATGTGCTGAGATGGTGGAAATGGAGTTTGTCGATGACCAAGTGTTCTATAACAACCAGCAGAAGAAGAGACCGAGGTGGCAGGAGAAAGGTAAGAATTCTTCAAAAAAGTCTGATGGTAAGAAAACTAAGTTTCCAGTTTGTGATAAATGTGGAAAAAGGCATGCTGGGTAATGTCTTCTGAATTCTGGAAAGTGCAACCGATGTTGTAAGATGGGACATAAGGCTCGTGATTGCACAGAAAAGGATCAAGGTGAAGGTAAGACCAAATTTGATTTACAGTTAGTGAAATGTTATAAGTGCAATGAGATGGGTCACTATGAAAACGAGTGTCCGACAAAGAGTTTGAGTGATGTGAAGAAGTTAGAATACAAGAAGAAAGGGGTGGTGAAATCCTTTGCAACTACTTCAGCAGATATCGGGCCATCAAATGAATTTGTATCAGCTTTAGGGAGCTCAGTATTTTTCAAAGATTGACTTGAGGTCGGGGTACCATCAGTTGAAAGTAAAAGAAGCAGACCTTCTGAAGACTGCGTTCCGTACTAGATATGGCCATTATAAATTTTTAGTAATGCCTTTTGGGCTAACCAATGTACCTGCTATATTCATGGACTTAATGAATAGAATTTTCCATGAGTTCTTGGATAAGTTTGTGGTGGTTTTAATTGTTGATATTTTGGTGTTTTTCTAAAAGTAAAGAGGATAATGAAAGACATTTAAGGGTTATCTTGCAAACCTTCAAAGAAAAGAAACTGTATGGAAAATTCAGCATGTGTGAGTTTTGGTTGCAAAAAATTTCTTTCCTTGGTCACATTGTTTCTAAAGATGGAATAGCTGTTGATTCTGCAAAAACAAAATTTGTGGAAGAATGGCCAAGACCCACAAATGTAACCGAGATTGGTAGCTTTCTTGGGTTGTCAGGCTATTATTGAAGGTTTGTTAGAATATTTTCATGGTTATCTAGTCCAATGACTAAGTTGACTCGGAAGGGTGTTAAGTTTATCTGGACAAAAGAATGTGATGATTGTTTTCAGGAATTGAAAAGAAGATTGGTGAATGCTCCAGTTTTGGCACTACCTTCCAGGAATGGTGAGTTTGTTATCTACAGTGATGATTCATTGAAAGGACTTGGTTGCGTCCTAATGCAGAATGATCAGGTAATTGCTTATGCTTCACGACAGTTGAAAACTCATGAGGTTAATTACCCTACACATGATTTGGAATTAGCTGCTGTTGTTTTTTCCTTAAAAATTTGGAGGCATCATTTGTATGGAGTAAAGTGTGAAATATATACCGATCACAAAAGTTTGAAGTATATATTCACTCAGAAATAATTGAACATGAGACAAAGGAGATGGCTATAATTAATCAATGATTATGATTGTACAATTCATTACCATCCGGGAAAAGCAAATAAAGTGGCTGATGCTTTGAGTCGAAAAAGTAATGCTTCATTAGCAATGTTGCGTTCGGAACGTGATCCTTTGGTTAAGGATTTGATGAACTTTGGCATATAAGTTTTTGGTGAAAGAAGTTCTTCTGTTTTGTTTCAGGTATCAGTGAGATCATCTCTATCAGACAGAATCAAGGAATCACAAAAGAAAGACAGTGAGTTGCAGAAAAAGGTAGAGTTGGTTCATAAGGGTAAGTTGCCTGAATTCAACATTGATAATGATTGTGTTTTGAGATTTGGGAAGAGATTGTGTGTGCCTTGTGATTCAAAGTTGAAGAGAGATTTGTTATGTGAAGCTCATAGTTCTCCGTTTTCAGTTCATCCTGGCAGTACTAAGATGTATAGAGATATGCGGGAGTATTACTGGTGGGATAGAATGAAACGAGATATTGCTGATTTTACTTAGAAGTGTTTAACATGTCAACAGGTTAAAGTAGAGAGGCAGTTACCGAAAGGGATACTTCAACCTTTACCAGTGCCAGAGTGGAAATGGGAGAATATATCCATGGAGTTTGTTGTGGGATTACCGAAGACATCTCGAGGTAATAATGCAATTTTGGTTATTGTTGATCACTTGACCAAGTCTACTCATTTCCTTGTTATACGAGATATTTTTTTCCCTAGATCTACTTTCCTGTTTGTATCTTAAAGAGATAGTCAGGTTACATGGAGTTCCCCTCTCCATTGTATCTGATCGTGATCCCAGGTTCACTTCTAACTTTTGGAAAGGCCTTCAGAAGTCATTGGGTACTAAATTAAATTTTAGTACATCTATTCATCCTCAATCAGATGGGAAGTCAGAACGAAAAATTCAGACTTTGGAGGATATTCTACGTGCTTGTTCGATGGATTATCCGGGAAGTTGGGACCAACATCTTTCTTTGGTTGAATTTTTATATAATAACAGTTTTCATTCCAGTATACAGATGGCACCATTTCAAGCATTATATGGGAAGTGGTGTCGAACTCTAGCATTCTGGGATGAAGTGGGTGAAAGGAAGTTGATGGGAACAGAATTGGTAAAAGATATGGAAGAAAAAGTTCAGCTGATTCAGAAGCACATGAGAACAGCTTAGAGCAGACAGAAGAGTTATGCGGATAACCGGAGGAAGGATCTATCTTTCAAGGTAGGTGATCATGTTTTCCTCAAGGTTTCTCCTTGGAAAAGTGTGATGAGATTTGGTAAGAAAGGAAAGCTGAGTCCCAGGTTTATTGGACCATATGAAATTCTGGAGAGAGTTGGATCAGTTGCTTATTGAGTGGATTTACCTCCGATTTTATCTCAGGTACACAATGTTTTTTACGTTTCGATGTTGAGAAAGTATATGCCAGATCCATCTCATGTTTTGAGTCCAGAGGTAGTTTAGCCGGAAGAGAACCTATCTTATGAGGAAAAACCGGTGCAGATTCTTGACCACAGGGAGCAAGTGTTATGGAATAAGTTGATTAAGCATGTAAAGGTTTTTTTGGAAGAACCACATGATGGAAGAGGCAACATGGGAATCTGAAAATGCAATGAGGGAGAAGTACCCCCATTTATTTGATAAGTAAATAAATTGCGGGGAAACAATTTTCTAAAGTGGGGAAGGATGTAACATCCCAAGTAAGTAATGAATAATAGATATTTTTATTAATGTCTATTAATGATTAATATAGTGTTTTAGAGGCTTAAAATCAAAATATATACAATCTTATGCATGGAATACACTAATATTCTTAAAAGATTGTTTTACTCTTTTTTAATGGCAAACCTTTTTTAAATATATCTTTTGACAATTTTATAAGCTATGATTGTCAAAATAAACTTATTCTTTATGATTGGGACATCACAATTTACTTTGTGTGAATTTTTGGTATTTTTCTGACAATGTTCATTTTTTAATGAATAGTGAAAAATACTGCATTTTACATCAAAACTGCTTTTTCATTTAATTTAATTATATGGTTAGATTATCCTTTTACGTTGTCTTAAAATGTAATCTGAATATATTTTTACCATTTAATCCAATGGTGGTCATTGGAATCAATTTCACTTTGAAATTGGACTTAAACTGGTGTCAATCTTTTGATACTTATTGTTTTATAAATACACGATACTTGCTCTGACAGCATGAATTAATTATTAAATTAATTGATGTGACTTATATGTTTTGAATTTTGTAAAATAGACTTCATTTTTGAATTCAGAATATCAAATATAGCTTAGGGTGAATTTTTGGTAATTTTCTGAAAAACATCAATTTTTGATGAAAAGTGAAACCACTAAGTGGTACTTATAAAAACTGATTTTCCGTTTAAATGAAATTTTTCCATCATTGTGTTTTTAATTTTGAAAATCTGACATACATGGTTGTCATTAGTAAGTAAAATGTGGTTCAATGGGATGAATATAATTTTTTGGTGAAAACTAACTTTTTTTCATTAATCGCGATTAGAGGTAATTAGTGTAATTTAAGGTAAAAATGATATTAAAAAAATGTGAAAACACCATGACACTTGTCCTACCCCTATTTTATGAGTCATGGCCGACCAAGACAACCCATGGGTCGATTTAGGGGACCCTATGGAGCCTCTTGGGTGAGATAATGACTTTAATGCCTTTTTTTAAAAAATAAAGGTGAAAATGACACTAACATAAATTGTTTTACGAAAACAATTTTTACATGGGGTTATAAAGATCATATTTTTAATTATAAATATTTATTAGAAAGCTAAAACGATTTCCTACATCATAGTATTTTGTTTATAATTTTTTGACATTATATAAATTAAATTATTTATGACATCATGATGATGCAGCGATTACCTCATTAATAAATGATTTAAATAAAATGGGAAGATAATGTAATATCTAAGACCTACACATGTCCAAAACCTATTGGATGAGTGGATTTAGAACCCTTATCACTTTATCCTAGAATTATATCAATGTGGGACCATATAAATTCGAAACAACTTTGAAAATAAAATAATAGTTTCATGATTTCCAAAAGTTCCCCTCCTCTCCTCATATAAAAGGCCCCCACCTCTACCTCATTTCACACACTCCTCAAGCCTTTGGCTCGGCCATCCCCTGCCCATTTACTCTCTCCACATCCCTCTCCTCATCCTAGAGGATTCCCTTTGGGCAGAATCCTTTCAAAGGAATCCTTTAGGCTCAAATCAAAAGGAGTTACACTTTTAAAGGTAATTCATTCTCTCATGTTCATTTGTTTTATTTTGCTTTTCCAACCCCCTAAACTCTTTTTATTTACTTATTTTGTAACAACACCAGTATCTTAAATATACTAGAATGTTGTTATAAGATTTATTCGAGCTACACTCTCACAAAACTACATCAAATGGTTAAAGAACATATGGTTTCCGTGGATGGCGAAATTCTGCCTCCCGAAACGATGATTGTTCAATACTCATTTAACACCTTCAAAGGTGGCCATTATGATGTCACTATTTTTATATATGATATATAATGTGTTTATTCTTTCCTTAAGCTTCTTTATTTTGCATTTATGGCATACCATTATTGTTTCATTTATGGGTAAACACGATAACTGCATTTTAGGAAGTGCGGACTACCGCCCCCTGAAATTGATTTGATTCGTTAATACCATATGTGGGATGTGTAAAGGATAAAGTTAATGATATTATATATGTTATTATACTGTAATTATAATATAATATTATATCATTATGATTCCATTCCAGAAAATACGAAATAGAAATGGAAGTAGCGTTCATGCGTACGTACGGCTTACCGTCTCCATGAACGGTGCATTTCATTTCTTACCTCTAAATGTGATGTAATATTTTAAATACATGTATATGCTGAATATATTTGATATATATGTTATCCAAATCATTAATATCATTTTGGATATAATGAACCTTTGACCAAATTAACAACATGTAATTGTAAGAAGTCTATTTTTGACTTAAGAACCAAATACCGACAAAATGAACATTATTAACTTAAATGATTACATGTTGTTCATAACATGGTATAAAAGGAATAATGAACTTGAAAAAGGTTCTTAAGCAAGTAGAGATTAACTCAAGTTTATTTTTCAGGAGATTAAAGAACGGTCGGGTCAAGTCGGATACGAGGTATGGGACTTCGTCTCAATCTCCTTTCATTGAGGTATATTTTGTTTTATACCAAACTTCTTTTATATGGTGTATAAACCCCTTTGACTTTTACGTTTATTCAAAAGGAATCTTTTTTATACGAATCATTTACTAAATGAAAAAAGGGGAATGTTTTTGTCGTACGTATGCGGCGACAACGATTTCTCCGCCGTTGTGACCGTTATTTGAGTTTCGGCTTCCACTACAAGCCATACCTTCTTTTTAAAAGAAAAATAAATACCATGTTTTACTTTTCTTTTATTTTGGTATCAAAAATGGTTTTCATAATGTTTTATATATCAATGTTTTGTATTTATATCTTGTGATTGAAAGGTGGGAATGTTATGTTTCCTTTATGCATGTTTTATGTGATATGATTATGTTGAGGTTCATGGGAATTATTATGAAAACGGGTGGTTCCGTGATAAACTAAGGGTGGGTGAGCCCGATATAGATCTCCAATGAATTGGGTAATGCGAAGGAGTTAAACGTTAAGGTTTCTCTGAAGATATTTAGGGAATATACTGTGATGGTTATTCCAAACGTAACCAAGAGGATTACTCCCTATGTAAGAATGTTATGAATGCCTCAAGTTTCCTTTATGTCTTATGATTTCTATGATTTATTCATGATTTTATGAGGTATGTTAAAGTGATTATGTTTTATGGGTAAAGTATGATCTCATTCTTATGTATATATGTACCCATGTTTCCTTTCCATATTTTTATTTCCCTTACTGAGCTTTTTATGCTCATCCCAAGTTTTTTTTGAAATGTTTTTCACAGGTCAAGGGAAAGGTACATGATATGATGATAGTGTTAAGGATGTTTCACGAAATAATCCATGTTTTATTTTAAATATGTTTCCATTGATGGGAATGAAGAATACTATCTTTATGTAACCACTTTGTTGATATGTGGAATGTAATGCAAGTTTTATGATCTAATTCTCTAAAACTCTAAACCCGAAAAGACCCTCAATGTGTAATCTTGTAATAACTCAAGGTTAAGTATGGTTTAAGGCTGGGGCCTTATAAAGAGAATGGCTCTAGGGTGCAAGACAATGTCAGAAAAAACCACCAACAGTAAATGTAGTCCAAAAATGTCATTGCGTAATTTTTATATATATATTTCAATTCATCTAGAACTAGGAGTTTGAGAAGGCCACTATACTAAGGAAAACATTCATCAATGTTATTTATTAGGCTATAGTTCTGAAATATGATCCCATATCATTTTTCCAATGTCCCCAGTTACCATCGAATGAGAATCTTACCCCATTAAACTGCATTAACCTATAACTTATTATTTAATACTCTACCTGGTCATGTGGTATGGTCATCAGATCCAAATCTAAGGTGACATCCCATGGTTTCAACAAAAAATGGATAAGCCCCACGATATACTCAAACTACACTAACAAATAGAACTCACACTATCATATAAAAGAGAGGAATAGTTAAATGACCCACTTGAATCATAGGGTCACATACTAAGGATAAATAATAGAATAAAGAAGCTATTATAAATGAAAATAAATAAATAATGAAAATAAAAATTGATATAGAATGAACCTCGTACTATGTCTAGATCTCATGGATTGTATTCATTTTTTAATTTAGTCTACCATGATCCTCTGTGATATATCTATCTTTGTATGAGTCCTACAATAAGTATTCCTCATGTTTGGAGAATATTAATGTTTAATTTTATTAGATAATTTAAATGAATTATTTCCAGGACATTCACTTCATTTTCTAGACTCACTATACTCTTACCCAAGGACGATGTTGATAACTCAAGATGGTTTCAGAAACATCCATTCCAAAATTAGTGGAAGAGTTTTGGGGTAATACTCAATGAAAAATATCCAGTCAAAGTTTTCCCAAGAGAGTTTCACCTCATCCAGCGTGCCATGGACAATGCCAGATATCCTAATACACTAATATAGAAGATGGATATAAATATACCCAAAGGGTATTCCTGATCCCCATTGGTTGGTGACTAGCACCATGAATCATACAATATAATATAGGTAATAAATATTCTACATGAATATAACAATTTAATGATTCCACTCTAGTATCTTCAACAATATAAGGAGAGAAAGTACCAGAAACCAACCCAGTATAACAAAACCCAAAATAGTACATCACCAAGGTACTCAACAACTAGACATATTATACTAAAAATTTAAAAACGAAACATCATCTAATGATGACAATAGATTTATTATAATACCCCACCCCACGATCTAAATGATCTATAACATCCACCTTCTCAATGTGGTGATTTACATGTTCCTGAACATTTCATAATAAAATAAAAAGACAAAAAGAAGATAGGGTTTTAATTATAATTCATACTAGTGTCTTACTATGTGTTACATAATCAATACTACAACAATTTTCCATTAACACTATAAATATAAATAAAACAATGAAGGGGATGGAATTTAATTTTACATATTCAAATCCAAATCATCATTTCATTTAAAAAATATTGATGATATATCAGAATACTTCCAAAAAACACTTAACTGAAAATTATATAAATAATCATATAAATTAGTAGAAATAAATTAAATAGTTTTATATTACAATGATATTTATATCAATTAAAACAACATCTCCACCTAATCAATGAAAAATTATTATCATCCAATCGTACATAAGGAAAAATTATATCCACTAGTTAAATTTTTTTTGTTTCTAATGTTACAATTTTATAAATCTCAATATACAATTTTCCCGTTTTTAATTTATACGTGCCTACCTATTTGAGAAAAAACTATAGGATTTCATCATTTCATGTCCTTAATTTTTTAAAATTTTATTACTTTTTCTAAAGATTAATATCAAATCATTTTCATAAAAATGAATTCCAATATTGAATCCATCATTTTACATAAATTTATCTCTCTATTTCATTTCCATTGAGATTGTGGTTTTTGTTGATTTGAAAACCCATATAAAATAATGAATCAAATAACCACCAATCCATGTTTTAAAATAAATTAAAAAATCATTAAATTCAATCAACAAATTCAAGGTTTTAATCATAGGTAAAATAATTTTAGAAAAACCCAACATTTATCTGTGATCATGAATCGACACCTACAATGTGAATGCCAACATAGATTGAAAATGAAGAAGATATATAAATAAATAATATATTCAAGATCCAATCAAATGGGTTTTGTATCTATCCCAAAATTGATGATGCAGGAAACTCTATGCGGTATGGAACGGGATATTGGAAGATACTATTATAGAGGATATCCTCTTACCATAGTGGGATCAGATCCTACAATGGAACATTGATTCATTAATCGTGGAGTTTGGGGGAGATGAAATTTATTCTTGGGTTCCATGAAACCATGTCAAAGTTATTAGAGATTAGAAAAGTGATTGGTAATTTTAAAGTGTAGATGAGGAATTTCTATACAAAATTAAATTTAATTTAAAATTCTTATGATGATTTTTGTGGAAGGCCATACAGTTAAAATATATGTGAACCCAATCATGGAATATTATTGACTCACTACATAGGGAAATATAGTTCACCTTGGTGGGAAAATGGTCAAGGAAACTATACACCAACTATACATTCCCCTACAATCATGGGGTAAATAATTTTCTCTTGGGAGGATGAAAAGTTTTTTAAAACAATGAAGAAAACATGAAGAAACCCAATATATTCCAAATATCCAAAAATTTCATCTAAAGTATGCCAAAATAAGTCCCAAACAAAAATAGATCAATAAAGGTTCATGAATTACCGGAAAACAATTTAGTAGATTTTATAACATCACTGCCATAAGAACATTCGTTCACCTGATATCCTATCATGAATTTTTCATATCACAGAAAAGAGGATACAATTTTTTCTCATCAATGCCACACTCTCCCTTATATCATGACAATCAGAAAAATTCTACCATATCAAATGAACCAAATTAATTATCCCACCATGAATTAACATTACCTCAAAATCAACATTCCTGATTGGATGTTATATAATGCATAAGTGAGCCTCAACTTAATGATACACCAAAATCAAGACAAGATTTTGGTTACAAATATACATCCAGAATTATTATACAAGTACCAAATTATATTTTGATGTTAATTGTGGTGGATGTGGTAAATTGTAAGCTATTTTCCACAAATGATCAACAACCTTAAAACTTCTAATAAATGGAGGATCAATATTCCATTGCCTATGAATCCGTTAGTGACCCAATAGTGGAGAAACAGAAATGAACACCCCATCACCAAGAATGATATATAATAATATATATTCACAATCATCATACTTTTTTGTTGGCTATGTATAATAAATATTCTCTAACAGATCAAATAAATCATTTCTATCATCTTTTTGACAAAACATGGCCCAACCAAGGAACGTTCACCAATATCTTACTATCACTTTACAGACATAAATAGCCAACCAAAAACAACCTAAAATGAAGCCATTATGGTCATTGGCAGGAAACTATTATTGTATGAAAACAAAATGATCCCCAAATAGTTATCCCAAACTGGGTCAAAGATAGTTACTTGAGAACATATCATTTTCCCATGAACCGATATCGATCTACCTATTTGTACATCCAATTTAGGATGGTATGTTATGCTCAAACAAACTCAATACCCATCACTTCCTAAATATCTCACTAAATAATAGAAATTGAGGAGGTATATCATGTACTATAATATTTGGATCTTTATAAACATTATTTATCTCTTTCACAGTGATATTTCTCATATCATCAACTTATTTTGAGACACAAATGGATATAAAATGAGCTGGTTTTTTCATCTTTTAGATGAGAACCCATAGAATTTTCTTATAATATGGATTTATTTCATATTGACAAAGAAGTTAAAAAGAAATATCCTACCACATCCATGTTGGCACTGGAATTTCTTAAGAAAACCTGACGTTCTCGGGTGCTCTCCCTTTACAAGTTGGATTGTATAAAAGTGTGAAACAAAGTCAGAGATTCCCCATCTCAAACTTGTACATCATGATCATCAAAACATGTCATAAATTATCTTCATTGTTCTAGGGATAAAATACCATTAGGAATTATAGAAATATACCATTACTTAATTTCAAATAATAAAAATCACAACAAACACAATCATAAAACATAAAATACATGACATGTATAATTGCCTCTTAAAACAATCACCCAAACATAAATAGAATCCCTAACTCTATGGAATTGATCACCATGAAGCTGATCATGATAAATTTAACTATAAATAGTGATGATAAACTGAAAACATTCCAAGAGTACATAGGCCTCCTCTTCCCAAACACATAAACAGAAATGTGAAAAATGAGACATAAAATTACACTATTCTAGTGATTCTTTCATGACCTTGGTTAGATGTTTCTTGATCTACGAATAAATAGTGAAATTACCTTTCAACAGGGTATAGGTAATGTCCAAAATATAAAACATCAGTTACTCTATCCAACTCCAGTGAGAGGATAAAATAGTTAAAGATTTGATATAACTCATAAATTTAGAGTAAGAATATAGTGTAATTAATTCTCAAAAAATTTAATGTTTACAATTATTTATCACATGATTCATAGATCCATGTTCAAGGACATGGGTCAGATAATTAATCTGGTGTAACCTAATTTTTATATATCTATTTAATACCACATTATTACTATATATATGAAGACATTCAAAACCCATACTAGGTGTGTTAAAAAAGAACACACAACACTACTAGTCATTTTGAACAGTCAAATCCAGTGTAGAGGTCAGAATAAGATTCATATCAACAAATTAAATCTAATATTTATCATTCGAGGACAACTCCACTCCCTTCAGTGTGAGTTAATACATTAGAGATTTTAAAATTGGTAAATCCTTTTTGAATAGGTGATAATAAACTTCCATACCCATGAACCTCAAAATCACTGAAACATTTCATTGTTGTCCCAATATAATATCATCCTTTACATTTATAGGGTCAACCAAGAATACATGGTCTGAGAACACGTTTCCTAATAAAATCACCCCTAGAATATGGAAATCACCCTTCAATATATTCTCATAATGTTATAAATTTCAAAAAAATTGACCTATTATTAGATTTTTAAAATGAACTTCCTCCGAATATGATTAAAGATGGATGTTATCCACAATCTTTTCCATGAACATATATTGATATGAAGAGAAGATGTTTTTAATCATGTCGATAAATACTACATGGGCTTTGGTTTGACCAAAGGGAATGGAAAGATACTAAAAAAGGGGATTGCTTCTCTAGAATGCAGTTTTATCAATTTCATATGATTTTTTACGTAAAAGATGATAACCTGGTTGATATTCAATCTTTGAGAAAATATTCAACCATTTTATGTGGTCAAATAGGTCATCAATCAATTATAAAAGATATTTGTTTCCCCCTATGACTCAGTTATGTTTTTATTAATAAATAACATGGTGATATATTCAATTAGTTATCTCATAAAAAAGAATATGTTCCCCCATGTTGAAAAACATAGGTTTGTAATGTATTTCTCTAAGATGTCATCAAACCGAGTCATAAAATATTTCACTTCATCTAGTTACATATAAAATGAAGGTATAAATACTATTTGGTTACTAAGAACTAAATCAATAGAAAAATATACCACACATACTGGTGGAAACCTTAATAAATTAGAAATAAAAATTATAGGAGTCTATATGAAATCAGGAGGGAGATCATATCATAAAAACGCATTCTCCAGATCCATAGAAAACATTGAAATTAATTTCTAAAACTGTAGATGTGAAGATCTATATCTATTGGACCTCATTCAAATTTTCAATGAGAGATACTGCACACCCCATCAGACACATTAAAGAAGACCTGCTGAGGATAATAGTTAATTCGTTCTTTATTATTAATTATCCAATCAATCCCAAAAAAATTAAGAGGATTCCTTTGGAGAACCAGAAAACCATAGAAATTTTCAAACACATTTAAATAGAATACTTGATGAAGAAAACTAAGGAACATCTCTATATTTATTAGACGGTAATATGAATATACATATCGTATGAACAAATCTACATAAGAAGATTTACATTATTCATAAAACGAGTTGATATAAGTCACTGAGAGGAACCCGTATAAAATAAGAAGTCCCTATGATGAATATATAGTGATGGGACCTTTTACAGTCACTGGAATGGTATCATCTTCCTCTATAGACTCATCAAGTGTTTGAAGAATATTCATTACATATTTTGAGGATGAAAACACATAGATATTATAAAATCTAATTACATAATTATACTTTTTGGTACAGATGAGTTGGCTCTAATATTTGGAGAAGCAAATAAATGGAGGATTTTGTATGGGTTTCATGAGTGACTATATGATCTATAGATTTTTTAGGGTTCATTAATTCAAGAATTGGATTCCCAACAGTTATACACTTGAATAATTTATATAGTTCTTTTCTAGGAACTGTAGGAGGTCTAGAGGATGCTTGTAGTAGGGAATAATTACAAGACTCATTACACTTACTCTATAATTTGATGGAACTCATATAACAGAGACTGGGTAGACCTGATCATTGAATAGATATTTAATTTCCATCATGTATAAACCCTTGGGAATATTCTCCATTACCATAAAAACCAACGATCTCTTAACAGGATCTTCCATATTAAAGAAAAAACAGTTTACCTTAATCAAATTGGGACATTTTAAGAAACTAAATATATGATCAATAATTATCAAACAATCCCCATTGTCTTCATTATCATTTGATCCTTGGAATCTTGGTGGATTTTGGAGAAGAAATCGTGATCATGATTATAATATTAATCTTAATGGGGTGTAAAAAAGAATGGACTAATATGAATAGGTGTAGGTTCAAATCCAGAAGATTAGACAGAACAAATAATTAACTCAACAAGATTGTGGTATATGGGAGAATTTATTTGTTATTTCTCACTAGAATCATATTATTAAATATAATTAAACTTAATTCCTAGAGGCAAGTTCCTACAAAATAAGGATAAAAAACATTGATGTTGTCAACATATTGTATAGATCAAAAAAACATACAAGAGATACTAGAAAATTAATCTTGTCCAATAAAATATCATGATTTTTATATCAACCTTACCAAATAAAAATCATGGAACAAACTAAAATTAGAACAAATAATCCCTCCAGGAATCTTTTAAAAACCCACACATGGTTACTTAAGGCTCATTACGATGATAGATGGTCAGCAACGATCTCGTAACTACCTCTTATATCTTGATAGTACATACTAACCCTATATTTCAATCAAGGAAAGATGATTTACCAACACCATTGATAACGGTTTTTCATGAACCATCCTGATTACACTAGTACCTTGATATCATATCCAAATTTAGCAAGACCTGAATAGAATTATTGATCATTATATATTTGAAACTACTAGCCGAGATCTTACAAGATAAAAGGGGAAAACATTTTGTATAATAACAATGGAATATAAAAATTACAACTCTGTATTCCAAACAATCGAAATGGATGAAGTAAAAAAACCAAATAGTTATTCAAAAACACAAAAAAGTTTCCTCAAAATATATATAAACTAGAATGTTATAAATAAAACATCCTAAAGGAAACAACATTCTGTGATAAAAATTGATCCAACCGATGACCCAACTCCACTATCCAAAGTGTAACAAATCTAGTATTTATAGAACTATACATTTTCATATGTTTTAGTATTTATGAATAAGATATTAATTTTATGGGAATGGAGACATTTTTTTTGATAGCGTACTGAACACAAAATAACGTGTTTCTATGAAATTGTATATTTCAGACAATGTATAGTTATACCGAATAATAATAAAATATTATTATTATTATTTTTAATGGTAGTTAATTCATTGCTGGTGGAATTACTGGAATGAATAGTTTCAACTGAATTATTAAAATATTTCATACAAAGATTAATCTAATGATTCATTGGTTACCATATTTATTAAAAATGGATATAAAAAACAATTGAATACAAGGGATGTGTTTTTATGAAAACCTTTTTAAAAGATAGTAATTGTTTTAAAAAAACATATCATGCTTTAGGGAATTTTATTTAATGAAAAATATAATTTATTTATTCAAATCGATGTTTTATATTCATCTTATATGTGTTTTAGATATTATATAAAAATAAATTCAACTTTTTTGGATAAAAGAAGTATTTTTCTAAAAATGCAGTTTACAGACTTTTGATGGAAAATCATTTTTAAATTTAATTGTATTCACTTATATAGGTTATTTTTGAAAAAATAAAATTCCTATATAATATTAGGACACAAAAATTTACTTTGGTTAAATTTTTGGTAATTTTTGGATACTGTTCATTTTTTAATGAATATTAAAAAATATTGTGTTTTAATTCAAAACCGCCTTTTCATCTAATTTATTTATACATATATATTTACATTTTATTTTGTTTTAAAGTATAAATTAAATAAAGATTTATAATTTAATCAAAAATTGATCATTTGATGTAATTTCCCATTGAAATTTGACGTAAACACATGTCAATCTTTTGATAGTTATTACTACATAAAACCCCGCTTTTTTGTTCTTAAAACTTACATTAATTATAAATTTATATCTTCCAACTATTTGTTCTCTATTTGAAAAATGGATTCCATATTTCGAATCATAAGATCCATATTTTTTAAATAGGTACCTTTTATTTTTGGGAAATTATGATTATTAACATAAATAATTATTATATTTTCCATTGTTAAAAGATAAATCTTGTAAATAAAGGGAAAAAATATTATTATAATAATATTAAACTACCCTATATAATTTATTATTTCTATTGGATGATAAGTGTCCGACCATGGGTATCCTTCTATAAATTTAGGGACCCCATGAAGCCACAAGGATGTGAAAATGACATTTTATAAAAATTAATTTAATGTAAAGAGAAATATAACATAAACCTGAATCTTTTACTAAAAGAAATAACATATGATTAAAAATCATTGATCTCTCCAACTATAAATAGTAATTTTATATCTACAAATACTTACAATATCATGATATTTTATTTATAATTTTTATAGATTATATAAATAAATAGTTTATGACACAATGACGATGTAATGGTTGATTGATTAATAAAAGAATAAAATAAATGATATTATAAATATTAAAATGAAGGTAATTTGGATATTTTTATAATATCCAATAATTTTATGGAGGCTATTCACATATTATCTTCAAGTCAATTTATTTTTTTTGAATAAATCACGATGTTATGACTTTATCAAAAATCAATTAGTTTATAGTGTCAAATTTGACATAAATGAGTTTTTAAAACATGTACTATTTTATCAAATGATATAATAGTCCAAAACATTTATTATTAGGCCAAATAACATATATAACATTAAAAATTTCATTAATTATCAACTTATGGGTCATATAGAATTTTCTAATAAATATAGTTACCATATATTATGAAAATGGAAGAAGACATAGTGAGAGTTCGTGTTTTTAATATATGGTTAAAGAAAAAAGATAAGGTTAAACTTGTGAACTAACCATGTATAAAACATATTTTATGACTGGGTTTCGACCTAAATGAAAATTATCTTTGAACTAAATGTCTTTGGGAATATTTTAAACTTAAAATTAATTTATAATAAAATTATATTCCAATACCATACTAATGTGCCCCTCCTCCCTCTAATAAATGTCCTCCACATCTACCCACTTACTCACAATTATAAAACCCATTGAATCTTCAAAATGTTTTCCAAATTATCCATTTCCATCCTTACCATCCTTATAAAAGCGTAACACTGGGATGATGTAATTCAAGAATTTTTTTTGGCTCAAATGAAAAGAAGATATGAGATTTACGGCCCACATCTTCACTCGTGTTCATTTCATTCATTAGCTTTATTCACTCCCTATGAACTTTTTATTATATTATTACATAAATAAACTAGTATCCTAAATATACTACTATCTTTTTTTGATAAGGATCCGAACAAAACATACACACACCTCCATCGAATGGATACGAACATAATGTTTCTATGAACGGTGAACTAATGTCTCATGATACAATGGTTGTTAAATTTTCTCATACCAACCTATCATGGTGGTCATAAAGGTGGTACTATATTTAAATAATATATATTTATATTATATTTATCTTTTATACTGTATTTTGTTTACCGTATACTATTATTTTTTCCATAATGCGTAAATATGAAAATTTCATTAGAAGAAGTATGGACTACCGGCCCCTCAAAGTGATATGACACGTTCATTCCATAAATGGAACATACAAATAATGTAATTAATGATATTATATAACATATATAACATATATATTATATTATAATTATAATATAACTAAGTATCATTTAGCATGACAAATAAATGGAAGTAGATTTCATGCATATGTACAACCTACCGTCTCAATGAACAATGCATTTAATTTCTTATCATCAAATGTTATGTATTATTATAAATAAATACATATAATATATGTATATGATATTTTAATCATGAATAATGGTATGGAGATAATGTAATTTTTACCAAATGGACAATTTGAAATTTTAATAAGTTCCTTTTTAACTAAAGTACCGAACATCGACAAAATGAATGATATGAAATGTAATAATAATATGATTGTTATAAAAAGGTAATCAGTTATTTAAAATGAATAATAAACATTAAAAAGTTTTTTAAGAAAGTACAAATTAACTTCAGTTTTTTATTCAGGGATATTATGATTGAACAAGAAAAGTCAGACTCAAGGTATGGGGACTTCATAACCAAATTTCAATTCATTGGGGTTATCTTCTACTTCATGATTATATAGTTCAATGAATAAGTGAGAAATTAATTTCGATATATTATCTAGTATTTACACATTTTTATATATTTTAATAGTGAATACACTAAATCATTCCATTTGTTAAGAAAATAATTTTTGTAAGGGAACCTTTCACCCTCCACTTTTTTTCAAAGGCTTCTTTTATGTTTGGTCTTTTAATCTCCATTTTTTTATTTTGGGTTTTGTAATTAAATGTATTTATTTATATCCATTTTATGTCCAAATTATGATAGTCCATTTTCAATCTCATCAGGTAATTTTTGTAATTTTTATGTGTCGTTGTTAGGCTTCAAAATTTTTGAATGGGAATTTTTAAACTCAACTATCGCTCATTAAGTTTTAAGCATACTTTATTGATTATATTATGACATGATTATGTGTGGAATAAATGTGTATTTATTATTGTTATAATTTCCACTACCCTTTTTTTTGATATAATAGTTCTACACACAGTCAACCCTTCAATAATTTCTTATGTCATTTATACGAACATTTTAAGAGACTTCATCTCAATCTCTATTCATTGAGGCATATTTTGGTTTATAAAAAACATTTTTTATATGGTGTATAATTATATCCTTTTGATTTTAATTTCATTCATTGTTATTCAAAATTAATTTTTTTATGATTCATTTCACAAAATGACAACAGGAATGTTTCCTTTTAACGTATTCGGTGACAATGACCTTTCTACTGCTATGAGTGTTATATATATTTTGGTTTCTTTAACAGGCCGTAATTTTTTTATAATGAAAATAAATACCATATACCAATTTTATTTAATTTTTTAATTCAAAATGGTTTTGAGAAATAATTTTTTATGTTAATATCTGGGAATGATATATTATTATTGTACTGTGGAATTTTCTTCATTCAATTATGATTGTTTTATATGTTCTGAATATGTTATGGTTCATGTGATTTTTTTACAAATATGGGTTATTATGTGATTAACCAAGGGTGGGTGAGCCCGAGATAGCTCTCCAATGTATTGGGTAATGTGATGGAGGTAGACATAATTGTTTCTCCTATGAGATTTAGGGAATATACTCTCATGGGTAATCCAAATGTTACTCCCTATATATTAGTGAAAGCTACAATGTATATATGTTATGGAAACCACAAGTTACCATTATGATTTATGATTTCTTTGGGTTATGCATAAATATTATGATTTTTGGATGTATGTTAAAGAGATTGTGATTTTATGATTTGAAATGTATGTTTTCTTGATTTCATTGTATTAATGAACAATGGTTTTCTTCCCTTATTTTATATCATTTACAGAGATTTTTATGCTCATCCCTAGTTTTTGAAATGTTTTTCACATGGTATAAGCGAGGGAAAGTGAAAAGAAGAATTTTTTAATAATTTTATCAATAAAAATAATTCATTTTTTACTTAAGGAGTACTATTATTGTGAAAAAAAGTTGATAGATTTGTAGTGTCTGCATTTTAGTTTTTGAGATGTCATCTAATAGTTCTGGCCTAATTATCTAAAACACTATACCTAAAAAGATCCCCAATGTGAATACATGAATTAACTATTGATTATGTAATGTTAAAGGCTACGAACATATAGTTGGTATCATAAGAAAGTGTTAGAAAACATTAGAAATTATGATTTTTCGATTAAAACATGGTTATCCTCAATGTATATTCTTTGAGTCAGATTCCTATTTTATAAATTTTTGAGATCTAGGACTGTTAGTTAAAAATAGATAGAGTAGAATATAAAATGAAATTCATATATCTTATTGATTACATTCTTGCAAGAATTTCTACAAAGTCATGTCTAGACAATTCTAAAACATTTTCAAACATACAACTCACTTCCATGAAATTGTTTGAGATATCATGCACCTAAACAATACCTTGATACCATCATGGACATTGGTTTGTATTAAATCATGTCTCATTTCTCAATATTATCATATTTTCATGAAAGATAATTATTATCATGGAATCTTCAAATATTTTACATTATCCCAATATTTTGAAGCATATTAAGATTTTGAAATTGGTTATGAAGAAGGAGACCCTTTCACAACCAATTTATAGATATTTTTAAAATATAGTGTCCCAACACCAAATTATGGTATTTTAAAAAAACCATAGATTGAATGGTTCAACTAAGACTTGGTTTTACTCTTTTATTAAAATCATGCTTTATCAGTTGTTTTGAAATTATATGTTATACATGATTATTTTCCGAAACCATTTTTTTGTGAACACACATATGATCTATGTTGTACATGGTGTATTTGGATAAAGGAATCAATTGATTTGGAAGGATCACTTAATCATTGATACAGTGCATGGACCTTTTACCTACATGAGAAAGATGATGATAAAATGAGTTGGACACCATGATCATGGTTTGATGTTATTTCTTTTGGGAATTTTTTTATTTTATCAAATGGATGTGGGAAAAATTTCAATATATATTATATATCATGAATTAAGATGATGAGGTCATTATGAGTTGGGACGAAAATGAGAGGATTTAGATGACCATAGTGGTTAAAACATGTTAGGGTTATTTTTGAGTTTTATAAAACTGAACATCCTGACTGATGAGTTATAATTTTTCATATTCGGAAAGGCCGTAGGAATCATATTCACAACTGAAGGGAGATATGGCTGCATTACCTACAGAAAGTCTACGTGAATTCCCTGGTTTTTATGACTTATTATTTTTAGTTAAATTATTCAATGGATAAATAATATCATTATTTTGGGAACATAATTTTTATGAAATTGATATCCATAGTATAGGAAAAGTATTTTGTGTTCACGTTTTAAATGTTATTTTGGAAGGTGTTTTCAATTTTGGGTACCCTATATGCCTAATAAAAATAGAATAGTATGTTATTTTATTAGAGGATTATTGGTTGAATTTCATTTTGGAAGAATATTTGTTTTTGTTGTGTAGATATGGTGATTTTGGTTATTTATGGAAATGATTTACCTATCATATAGAACACGGGATTAGGTTGGTTACTTGTATGTATGATACTGTAAGAGTAGTCGATATTATTTGGAGAAAAATATTATGATTTGTCATGGAAGTCTCTACGATCAAATCCTTTGGAAATTTGGGTTACAAATTTTTACTTTGGATAATTGTTTTTGATAAATTATATGTACAGTTATTGGTTGAATTGTATTTTTGGATATTTGGGGTATTTTTTGGAGATTAAGAGTAGTATTTCTATTTATGATGTATTATTCTTTTCGATATATTTTATGATCTTGTACTAACCATTTTTGTTTGGGATGATGTCTGAAGGAAAGGAAGAAATATGGTTCATCTTTTTTGGATTATGTGATTTTATAGAAGTTTATTCTAGTGCTTCAGGTATGACCATGTTATCTTGAATACTCATCTCCTGAAAAAAATGATGAGTTTGAGGTAGATAATAGTTAATTGATGAAACTCTTATATACATGTTTGTATGTTTCTTTATATTCATATTCTATATTTTAAAAGAATTCCTAAACATTATTAAAATAACCTTAAAAACAAATGATTTCTATTGAATTTTACTATAATTAAATCAAATACCGTTTATCCCTTCAAAGGTTTAAAGTTTTTTAGTTGTTAACATTCCCCAAATCATGTTTTCTATCACTCTCTACCAAAAACTATCACTTATTTTGTCATCCATATCCATGTTTTCCAAAATGAAATCTTATTATTTGTTACCTGGGATGAAATTTTTACTTCTTTTTCATTATTTTAGATGGATAGTTTTATTGATTGTTTTTCTGATGTGGGACTTTCAGTGATCTTTACATGACCAATTATTAAATTATGAGGACACAATTTCCAAAAGGGGGAATGATGTAACAAAACATGTATTTAGAGAATAATATATTTTCATATATATTAATATTTATGAATAATAATTTAATTTTACATTAAAGTGTATGTTTTTTCTGATATTTAAATAAACCCGAAATAATTGGTTTCTATTAAATCTTATGTTGCACACAATGTTGAGTTATACTGAATAATAATAATATAAAATTATTATCTTTGAAATGGAAGTTAATGCCTAGAATATGGGATAGAAGAAATTAATAATATACACTAAATTCTGAAAATATGATTTACACAAGTTAGAATAATGATTACTTGGTAAAAAAAGTTTAGAGATGAAAATAAAAAACAATTTAATATATGGGATTTGTTTTTATGAAAACCGTTTTACAAGTAAATAATTGTGTTTATAAATCATATCACTCATTATGGATTTTTTATTTATTGAAAAATATATATTATATTTTCAATTAAGTGTTATAAATTCATCTTATATGTATTATAGAAATGACATAATAATGAATTAAATTTTTCATATAAGAGAATTATTTTAAAAAAATGTAGTTTTACTGGCTTTTTATGGAGAACCCTTTTTCAATTTAGTTTTATTCACAGATATATTTTCTATTTATAAAAATAAAATTCTTATATGACAGAAGACTCCAAAATTTAATTTGGTTACCATTTTTTTGTAATTTTATGATATAGTTCATTTTTAATAAATAGTAAAAAAATAATAAATTTTAATAAAAAACTCAATTTTCGTCTAATTTATTTTTATAGATAGATTTTAATTTTACTTTGTTCTAATGTTAAAATGGAATATATGTTTATTATTTAATAATTTTTTTTTCATTTTATGTAATTTCCCATTAAAATTGGATATAAATACGTGAAAATCTTTTAAAAGTTATTCCTTCTAAAAAAAAACTTTTTGGTTTTAACAACATTAAGTAATTCTAATTAAAATTTTTCCCATTCTTTGTTTTGAAATTAGAAAAATGTATTCATTATTTAGAATCATAAAGTCCAAATTCTATAATATGTTACCTTTTATTTTTGGATATTATGAATAGTATCATCAGTAATTATTTTTTACCATAACAAAAGGGTAAATCTGGTAAATGAGGGTAAAAAAAATATTATAGTAATATTAAACTACCCTAACATTGGTCAAAATCCTATTTGATGAGATTCTTATGACCATGTGTATCCTTGGGTAAATTTTGGTACCCCATTGAGCCACTTGGATATGAAAATTACATTTTATTAATATTTAATTAATCTAAAGAAAAATATAACATAAACATGTATCTTATCCTAAATTTTTTTATATATAGTGTAATATAATTGGTCTCTTCTACTATAAAATTAAATTATAATGATAAAAATATTTCCTATATCATGATATTTTATTTATAAATTTTAAACAAATTAATTTATTACAAAATGATGATTTGGTGATTGCTTCATTAGTAAAGAATTCAAATAAATGATATTATAAATATTAAAATAAATTCAATATTAATATTTGGATTCCATAAACGAAATTTTGGATGATATTTAAATATTATATTTGATTTAATTTCTTTAGATCGGAGTAATCATGTTTTTTTACATTAAAATAAATAAATTACATTACAGTGTCAAAATTGACATATATTAGATTTCAAAAGATATAATATTTCATTAAATTAAATAATATTCCTAAAAATATAAAATTTTAAAAAAAGTCATATATATTGTTATAAATTTATTAATGCTTCACTTATGGTTTCCATGAATTTTGTCGTAAATTTAGATACCATATAAATGAAAATGAAAGAAGACATTGTAAGAGTTAATGTTTTTAACTAAGGGTTAAGAAAAAACGATATGGTTATGTTTGTCACATAATCTTGTATAAAATATATTGGTAAAGATTTTAATACTTGAAAAAATCTTCTATTTTAAATAAATGACTTTAGGACCATTTGAAACCAAAAATCAATATATAATATTATAATACCTCAATACATTTTTAATGTGGCCCTCCTCCCTCTTATAAATGGCCACAACCTCAACCCACTTACTCACACCCATAAAGGACCTTCGATCTTAAAAATTAAAACAAAATAATCTCCCCAAATCCCTACCTTAATCCTAGAATCGTAACCTTGGGAATAAAAAAATTCAAGAAAGCATTTTGGATCAAAACAAAATAAGTTACCCGACATATAGGTAACATCTTCTCTCATGCTTTTTCCTTTATTTTCCTTCATAACTCCATATGTTCTTCTTATTATATGATTTAATAACAACACCATTATCCTTAAAATACTATGATTTTATTATGATATTATATATGACTACAGTTACACACACCTCTATCTAATAGATATGAACATATTGTTTTGGTGTATGTTGAACTACTGCCTCATGAAGCAATGATTGTTCAATTTTCACCTACCACATATCATGGTTATATTATGATGTCACTATATTTATATATCATATATATTATATTTATGTCATCTCTTTTTTCTGTACTTTTTATTTACATCATACCATTTTTCTTTCTATAATGTGTAAATAAAATAATTTAATTTGAAGAAGTGAGACTAACACCCCATCAAAGTGATAAGACTCATTCATGCCATAAATGGAACATATAAAGGATTAAATTAATAATCTTATGTGACATATATAATATAGATATTATAATTGATTTATAATATACCTATTTACCATTTATTATGGAAAATATTGAAAGTAGCATTCATGTGGGTCTACGACCTGCCATCTCCATGAACAATGCATTTCATTTCTTATCTCCAAATGTTATTCACTATTATAATATATATATATAATAGATATATTTTATATTTGAATCTGGAAAACTATTCCGTAGATAGTGTAATTTTGACCACATGGACAATTTGTTGTTATAAAAAGTTCATTTTTGACTCAAGTGCAGAACAACTACAGAATGATCGATATGAGCTTGTATAATTATATGATTGTAATAACAAGGAATTAGGTGATATAAATCAGATTATAAACATGAAAACGGATCTGAATCATGTATAAATTTACTTATGTTTATTATTCTAGGAGATAATTAATGAACAAGACAAATTAGACTCAAGGTAAGGGGACTCCATAACCCAATTTCCATTCATTTGGTTGATCTTCTACTTCTGGATAATGTCATTCTACAATTATGTGTTTAATGACTTATGATATCATATATATTATTTTTATAGGACTAATGTGGACTTATATTCAATAAACATAATCAATCTATTTTATTAACTGAATGATATTTGTAAGGTAACCTTTCACCCTCCCCTTTTAGTTGAAGACTTATTTTATGTTATGTATTTTAATTTCCATTTTCATATCTTGGGGTTTGTAATTCCATATCATTATTTGTGTAAATATTATGTCTAAGAGGCAAAATACCATTTTAAGTATTATAAAATCATTTTCATAATTTTTATGTGATGTTGTTAACACCCTAATTTCCATAAGGGAATTTCTAAACTCAATTTCCACTCAATTGGTGTTATGCATACTTCATTGATTATATTGTTCCATTATTATGTGTGGAATTGATTTTTTATTTATTAATGTTTTAATTTAAACTTACCTTTATTTGGATATACTATTTATACACATATTCAATCCAATGAAAAATTCTCACGTCATTTATACGATCCTTTCTATGGACTTCGTCTCTATCTCCTTTCATTTAGTCATATTTTGGTTTATACATGACCTTATTTTAAACGGTTTATAATTATTAAACTTTTTCATTTAATTTCATTAAATTACTTTCAAAGGAATATTTTTTACAAATCATTTTATTATATGACAAAGGGAATGTTTCATTTTAATATATGTGATGACAATGTCCTTGTTGTCGATGTATGTTTTATTTTAAATTTTGCTTCTACAACAAGCCGTGATGTTTTTCAAAGAAAAATAAATACAATATACCCATTTTACGTATTCAGGTTTTGAAAATGGTTTTGAGAAATAATTTATTATGTCAACATATTGAAATGATATATTGTGATTTCAATATAGAAAGTTATCTTTGCATTATGCTTGTTTAATGTGTTAGGAATATATTTTGGTTCTTAGGCATTTTTTTGGTATATGGGTGGTTCCATGAAAAAATGAGGGAAGATGAACATGAGAAATATCTCCAATGCATTGCGTACCATGACCTAGGTAAATTTTAGTATTTATCCTAAGAGATTTAAGGAATATATTTTTATGGGTATTTTAAGAATAACTCTCTTTATTCCTATGAAAGCTAAAATGTGTCTATGTTATGGATACCACAAGTTACATTTATGATTTATTATTTATATGTATTATTCATAAATCTTGTGTCATGAGGTATGTAAAAGATATTATGTTTTATGATATAAAAAGTATGATTTCATGATTTCTATGTATTTATTGACTACTATTTTCTTCTCTTTTTATAAATCCCTTAATGTTCTTTTTATTCTCATCTAGTGATTTTGAAATTTTTTCACAGTGTATAAGGAAGGGTATGAGAAATGAATAATAAATGAATATTTTTTATCAGGAAAAATAATTCATTTTTTTATTTAAATAGTTTTATTATTGTGAATAAAATTCGATAGAGTATAGGTTTATATGTTGTAGTATTTGAGATGTAGTGTAATAGATATAGCCTAATTCTTTAAAACTCAAAAAATGAAAATATCCTCACTATGAGTTCTTGACTTAACTCAATATTATGTATTTTTTAAGGTTGTGGACTTATTCAATGTATCATGATCATTATCCACGTTCATGTGTCATTTTCCCTTTTCTCAAACCATGTATAAAAATTATCTAGAAACTCTCCAAGGAAACGGTAGGGTGTGAGACATAAGGCCTAAGATTGTTTCACCAAGTGTTCCATAGACAATACCACAAAAAATTTATATTAGATCCACCTATTTAAAAAATATTAAGTGAGGAAAAGGATTTAACTTTTCCACAATCAAATCTAACAAATTATTTCCTTTAAAATGATAGTGGATACATCACAAAATTATTAAATAATATTAAATAAACATTTTTTTACAAAACAAATGTTATAAATAACTTATTTAGAAAAAAGACTTTCATAATTATATGACATGTATATAAAATCCAAAAACATCAAACCCATAGTTAATGTAAAATTATTTTCAACTTCTCCCAGTTAAGGTAAAATTTAATTCACTCAAACTTATGGAAAAATTACATCTACCCCCACATAAGGGGAATTTAAATTTGTTTGGAAATCAAACACATTAAGAAATTTTAAATTACAGTTTACCACTTTCAATATCAACATGCCTTATAATTTCAAAGCCAACACATAGTTTTTAATTATTTATTTTCATTTCAAACCTCCTATATATTTTATCTTTTTTCTCAATATTTATACCAAATCAATATCTTCAAAATATTTTTTATGAAATAAAGATATTATTTTCTATAAGTCCATTCCACAATTTCTATTCAATTTTAATTGGGGTTTTCATATATTATATACCCATATAAAATCCATTATCCAATAATCACAAATCAATGTTTTTAAATAAAATAATCACTCAGTCAGTATACCCATGAAAATCGTTGTTTCTATATTTTGAAAATGAATTATGGAACCACATGATTATGATCATGAATCCACGCCCATAAAAAGAATACATTATAGATTGATGTTAATGGAAATCTATTAATAATTAAGTGATTAATGATCCAATCATACATAGTCTATAAACATCTTACATGTCATGATCCATCAATAATTAAGGAGGATCGAAGGGGAGTTTGGAAGAAACTTTGAGAGAGTAGAAACAATTACTAGAGATGGATCAGATCTTACAAAAACACATTGATTCACCATAGGAGGAGGATAGAAGATCCATTTTTAGATACAAAGATCCTTCCCAACAATGGAAATAATATTATTGTTGAGAAAGGTTTATCGTTATTTTAAATAGGGTTCTATAATTTTTTTTAAAAAATTGTATGAATTTAAAACTACATGAACCATTTTCTATGGCGGGAAACATAGTTATACAAATAATTCACCCCAACTATGCACCGTAATAATACACCCCTTATAGTCTCACTACCCATGGGTGTATAGTTTCCCCTAGGTGATATCATTGTTTGTGAACCAGTGAAAAAACTGTGAATTCCCGCACTATTCTTTTGGTGAAAATTTTACACTAGGGATCACACATTTTTTGGATACCATTAGCCAACCGTGGCCATCCAAAATATCCTCCACATATTTCAAAATTTCACAATTAGTGCCCCTAAACATGATCCATCCAAAGAAGATGAAATTTGTTTTCCTGATGTACAGGAAACATGTAACTATATGTTAAAATTACCATGAGTTAACAAACCCCCTGAAATTATAAACAACCCACAAACATGGTTGGCTTTTACTATTATCATAAGTTCACATTGAATTCTCATATAATGGAAAAACTGAACTATATAAATGTCACGAATCGTCCCCAAGGGCCCATATCATGACTACCCCAAGCCATCCTTCCATTGTCTAGGGGCCAGCGACTAGAAACAGAGGCATAAATCCATAATCTGGGAAGGCATTGCCTTTAATATAGTAAACAAACACAACATAGTATGCAACTGGAAGTAAAAAACTATGTAAAACTGTATACAAAAGAGTGTTCTGAATGTAAAGGGGACGGAAATAAAATCCTAACAGTAAAGTAAAATACAACTGAAAAGCTAGAACAACTGAATAAATTAAGTAAAGCATCTATTGGGTCGTCCTCCGACATTCCAACCTAAAGGATGGGTACAGATGGCCTCCTCAGCAGCCCATGTCTGTCCGTTCGCTTCATCTACGTCTCTCTGAGTGGTCCACCTCCGGGTATCATCCAGTACTGATACTCTCTGCCCCGATCAATGCTGTATTTCGTCTGCAACCAACACAACAAGGTGCGGTCATAGCCCGTGTAGCGGTGAGTATAATGATACTCAGTAGGGACCCAGAGACCTTCAAGGTCTCACGAAATCCAACAAGGATAACCACAAATTAAAATTCAACTAATAACCCTTACTTAGTTATAAGCCAATACATATACCTAAGTTATCTAGTAACCCATCTCAATCATGAGGAAACATGAATGTCATTGAATCAGCTTAAACCAAGATTTTTAGTGTAGCATAGATGTGTAGATGATTAGTCGCAAAGCTAGATCATCTTATTATGACAAGAGGCACTGCTTCTGACCATACAGAGTCTGACGCACACATGATCGATATATACTAACCCCAGCAATGACCCACATAGGATCAGTCCTACATAGGATCGATAGGTACTAACCCCCGCAATGACTCCCACAAGATATGACCCACATAGGATCGGTATGAGCTGAACCACACAGGATTGCTGAGTGTTGACCCACATAAGATCTGACCCACACAGGATCGGTATTCACTGACCCACACATGATCACTGTATGTTGATCTCCATATGATCTGTCTCCAACCTCCACCTCAATATCAGCCACTGGATTCCTCTCACCTGGTGCGCTCGAGTTCTGTAAAATCTGCCCTCGAGAAATTGGTCATACCTTGAGTGCCACTAAACTCTACAAATTAGTAACCCAAAGGACCTCCATGTCTTAACGGTTCCAACACGACATAAGGTGCATCAATCTGACGCCCGGTCTGTGAGTTATTGGCATTTCCATTCAAGGGGCCCAGTTGGGTTTATAAGTACAAACCAACATGACCATACTCCAACTGTGTCCAAACCTCAAGTGGGGTATTCCAATAGAACCGTCTCGCTCTGAGCCTTCCATCACCAGAAACAATTCATCGATCAGACACACGTATCCCAAGAAAGGGGTGAAAAGGTGTAAACTAGACAAACAAGGGCGGCCCGACCGAGGGCGGCCCTACCGAGGGTGGTCCGGCAATAGGTGGCCCTACAAAAGGCAGTCTGGCCCGCGCAGGCCCGGCCCGAGGCGGCCCGGCCCATGGCCGGCGGACCGGCTAGTCTAGTGGCCCAGATGGCCACACATTGGGGGGGTGTGATTCCCCCAAGCTTCTGAAGGAACCGGTTCTAGGCATTCTTCAATGACGGTGGTGTTTCCCTTTCTTGCCCCGGTTGAAGATGGAAAAATATGGTGTTCATCATTCTTCAGTGGTGAGGGGCGTTCTTTGTGTTCTTCATGGAGAGGATGTAGTTCTCTCAATTCATCCAAGTTTCTCCAAGGCTCCACCAAAAGAGGGTATCCATCCAAAATGAAATAATAGCTTTGTCTATTATTTTATTGTCGGCATGAATTTAAAAGAATTCAAAAAGTGCCATATAATTAAGTGATGGAGTTGGCACTTTAATGAGGGGTAGGTGAAGAGGCTCCCCACTTAATTGGGGTTTCCAAGGGGTTAAAGGGGGTTTGAAGTTCGTGTGGGCCCCACCTTAATTATCCTCCCAGTGGGGGTTATGCTCGGGTGGGCCCCACCACCATAACCTCTAATAGGAGGTTAAGGTGTGGTGGCCCCTATCCCTATCCTCCACTTGGAGGTTTTAACCACCCAAATAAAAATAAGCTAACTCTTATTTTTATTTAACTTAATTAAAAACCTCGAAAATCTAAAGTCCATTATCGTTAAAACGCAACTGTGGTGAAGGTCTCACTAAGCCATCACCGATGTTGCGAGTTCAACGGTGCCCTTAGATTTCAATTCCATGCACCAATTTAAATGTTACAAAAATCCACTCGCGCGTTCACTGAACATACCTGAAAAAATGTTCGAAAAAAATATTAGCAGTCACCCTCGACCCAATACGGTCGAGGTTAGGCTCTACCTAGGTGAAAGACTCCCCAAATAACCCAACGGTACACTAGGATTTTCAATCTGAGTTAATTTTTAGAAGTCATGAATTTTATAATAAAAAAATTGTCACTTAATTATTTTATTTGTGGAAAAAAATATCCTTTTCTGGTGGCCCACGCCGGCCAATGTTAGCATATGTTTAAATAAAGTAAGCCCTCCAGAGTTCAGCGGTGTTCTTGTATTTTTAATCCGAGCTATCGTTTGTGAGTTATAAGAATTTGAAAAATAAAATAACATTATTTTATTATTTTTTTACGGTTATGCCATTTTCTGAATTTCTCACAGGAGGCTAGTGCCGACTAAAATAAAGTCACGCCTTGGGTAAACCCATCATCCCGAGTACATCAGTGCCCTTAGATTTCTGATCCAAGTAACCGTTTAAGATTTATTCCACTTTTTCAGGACAACTGCTTTTGTGTAATATATTAAGCATAACAAAACATCGACGAATCATTCTGGGCACTTTGGGCCTCGGAATCGCATGCCATCAGGTTTCACAGACTCGTAAAATTCCCATATATTTTATAAAAAAATTATATGTAAATTATCGGTATTTACATGAATCTTGGAAAGAATCTCCCGCCTACGTGACTATCTCACCCTAGAATTCGGGATTTTCATGATCCTAGATATATAGATGGATGCTCATTCTGTACAAATCAACATCTTGAAAAGAAGAAAAAAGCACCTAAAACATTTGATGTCAAACATTAAACAATTCAACTAGTTGTGGGTTTCTGTTAATGGTGGACGATAGATAACATTTATCAATACCTCATCAAAAAAAACTACCAGAAGAAATAGTTTATAAACTATATCCATGATACTATGATAGTTATCATAATGAACATGTACTTGGAAATCCTAACTGAATTTTTCATAATTCTTAAACTATACAAGTTACCAACTGGTTTATCCTAATAGAGGAATACAAAATGTTCACAAGATGTACAATAGTTAGATGATATTATTTAGGGGAAGAATAAAGAAGGACATGTATCTAAAAATACCCAATCCAATGTGATTCATTTTCCATGGGTTTCCTTACATATAATTCTTTATCCCACTCTGGGGATATAATGGTAGTTAGAGTCTTAGTAGTAGGATACACCAGCAACTGCACCAACTCTGAATTCCATATAATGCGAGCTAAAAATGATGCACAATGATATTATCTAACTAAAAAGGATAACTTGTGGAAGAAATCAGTTGACACCACCATTTCATGAACTGACATGGTGGTACCTCACATGGGGTAGTAATAAGTTGGGGATGATACCCCGAGAATGCATTTAGTAGGCCATGGTTTGGATACATGTGATTATAAGTATTCACTAAAAGGGTGGTCCTAGACTACTGTTCCTTTATTCCCAAAACAATAATATCTATAAAATAATGAAGATATATAATGAATGATTGATACCATATATAGTGTAATTGATTAATGGAATAACCTATAGAAAAATACATCAATGGAAGAATAAAAATATGATTGATAAAAAATGGAATTAAATACACCCAACATGAATATAGCTTCCAATATATAAATATCAGGTAAAAGGTTATACTAAATAGATATTGGGCCATATTTTTTAGTATGACTATAGGAAATGGATGACACCTCCACCTACAACTATTTTCCAACAATACTAGGTCTAATGAAGCAAGATCACGTCAACCAGTTGTTGGCTTAGGAAACAACATGTGAATGAATATCATAAAAAGGGGTGTGTATATAAATACCATATTGGACATAACATATTTTAAGAGTGAATTATTAGAATAAGATATTCAAAACATTCTATAAGATAAGTTAGTAAAGGGACCCAGTATATATTTTTATAAAGAAACCCAAATGAAAAGACAAATCAAATATCCATAATCACTTCCATCTATAAATGATGTTCCTTATCATATATCCTAAGTTCATGTATCCTAGAAAAAAATTTGTACGGTCTCTTGTATTATATTATAGGACCAACACATTATCGCTGTATAGAAAATCTGATGGAGTAGTAACTCTAATGTAGGACCTAATCACTAAAAGAGATCAATGAGGTAGAGTACCACACAACAGATAAGGGAATCATGGCTTTTGTAATATGTTAGAGTTATATATCTACCTAAATTATGGATCTTGTGGACCCACAACCAAGGGAGGTAGTGGAGTGTAGATTAAGGTAACACTGACATGGACACACTCTAACACTTCCACCAATAAATCATCACAAAAAAGGTTAACCCGTTGTATAACCTCATGTTGTACCTCTATTATTGAAATGAATTACACCATCACTTCCTACATGGAGAACTAAAAAATATAGATTACTTTTGGGTCTATGTATGACTGTTGAGAAAGTATATAATTTTTTTATAATTTCATGGTATATGTACATAGAATTTACATAGGGGTACATTGTGTGTGATTTCTCTTGGACCCTTGAGTGTGTCCTCTCATGGACAAGGATTAGTCAACTACGTGGCTCCACATGTAACATACTCTGGGGGAGTGGAATGTATGTATACATGGGGTTCTAGTCTTGTGTACATTTCCTTTTTCATTTATATCCATGTATATCCATGTGCAATATAACTATAGGGTCCTAACATGTATTTAGAATAAGGGTCTTGGGTGTGTTCCATCAACGAGTGCCTTGACTGCCTGGTTTAGGACATAGTGTGTGTGGCCTAGGATGAATGATGTGTGATAATTAACATTTGATGAAACTATATATTTCACGAGAAACTAAGTTAAATCATGTGTTTTCTTTAGGTATACATGATGTGTACAAAAGTTTCTCATAGATAGTGATATTTATCTTTACATAGCTGCTAGATTAATCATTACCACAACTGTAGATACCCAAGAATGACATACATGGAAATTAAATTACTTTAGGTGAATACATAATAAAAAACAAAAATAGAAACCCAAGGACTGTAATAGTTTATTATCATTGGAAACTCGAAACATAATCATCTAATCATGGTGAATGATCTTCAACATCTCCCATAAAGATCTTCCCCTTTAGTTTTCTTACCTAAAACATTTCTTTATGTCTTGGGGAAAAGAAAACATAGAAAGGGTGAACTCAAATGCTTAGTACAAGTAAACATGGAGAACATAAAACAATCCATAAACATTTGAACATAAAAACATGAACATAAAATTTAAATATAAAAATCTTGAGCAATGACATAAAACAAGCCAGTAAGTAAGGCATGGATCATAATTGAACATTAACCATAAAATAATATCATTGTAATAAAACATGTAATTGTGGAAAAATAATAAGCACATATTATGTTTTCCATAGTAGCAAGGCATTTCTTCCATGACCATCATAGTGGACGAAGTCCATTACTGAACCGATTTTACATGCCGTTTAAGCCCTGTATTACTGAACCAGATTTAATTTCCCTTATAGCCATGTTTTTTTCATGAGATATAAATTGTTACCCAATGAATTAGAGGGAGATATAGTTTCCACCCATCTTATAATGAAATCATTCTTACATGTTCCACAAAAAAAATCATTCCTCATAACCCAATGAATAAAATGGGTTTCATA
The DNA here is from genome assembly GCA_963277665.1 of Viscum album. Classification (NCBI taxonomy): domain Eukaryota; kingdom Viridiplantae; phylum Streptophyta; class Magnoliopsida; order Santalales; family Viscaceae; genus Viscum; species Viscum album. The sequence continues at coordinate 280,196,987 of OY728136.1, read as the reverse complement.
AACATCATCTCATCATAACATAAACCTTATAAAATAAGGAATATAATTTCATCATAAAATAAAATAAAACAATTTAAATAATTGGTAAATTATACCTTAAACATATCCATATTAATTAATTTCATCTTAGATAGAAAATAGTTTTGATAAAACACTTGAAATAAATTCTTGAGGAAAATATCATTTCTTATTAAAAAACATTTTATTTTCTCCACTGGACATGCAATTTTAAATTAAAAGAAGTCAGTTGAAAATAATCATGAAATCTTATAGAGGATGATTCATGTAAATAAGGATTTATGAAATTTTAAAAAACTTTTCACGCTATATAAGTTGAAAAACATTATCCTCATAATTTTTCCAAAAAAATTCAAAAAATACCTCCTAAGGAAAAAAAGAATGATTCATTCCATACAACATAGTAAATGTACAAAAGGGGTAAACATGACTTTAAACATGCATGGAATAATATTAAACACTTTATGAACATATTTTTTATAAAACATGGACATAGATGATACATATAACCTCAGTAAATACTTATGAATAAACAATCACAGATTAGAACATGATTGGAATAATTATCCCTTACCTTAGTCTGATTGATTTGTACGTATCTGAAACTCCAATATAATGTTTGAAATAATGTCATTGACTTCTTCCAGAATCATATTTATTTTTATGATATCATATATGGTCATATTCTTATTGGTTTATTAGTAACATTTATTGTTTCTCGTTATTTGGGTGTTAACTATTTGATGTTATTATGCATGTTTTGTCAAATAAATACTTATTTCTCTTTTTAGGTGATATTTATATATTTTAAAATAATTTATTAGTACAATATATATCATATTAATTCATTAAATTAATTTATTTAATCATTCATCATTGAGGATCTTGTAGAACAAATCGCTTCACATCGAGGAGACGGTTGGTCGTACGTATGCACAAGCGACGATATCATTCCAATGATTGTAGAATTGTATTCATGTGTATGGTGTATAATATTTCATAATCAATATCACCTTAAAATAATCATATATAGTAGTTTCTTCAATCATTATACCCATCCATGTATGTTGGTGAAGAAAAAAAAATATTACACCACGACGTGGAGACGGTATTCCGTACGTACACACGCACAGTGATTTTGTTTTTTGAAGGATTGTTGGAAATTGAAATTTGGTTATTTAATATTTATAATAACATATATGAATATGATTTATACTTAAGTTATTACTCTATAATGAAACAACTAAAGAGGAGGATGTTGAAGAAGAAATAATGTTGAATGAATCGATAGAAGATATTACCTCTTCCTCGAAGTTCATCCATTAAAAATCATCTTAGAGCTCAAGAGAGGGACTTTTGAGAATACCGAAACCCCTATAATGTAACTAGAGTGGTTTAGAAGAGGGATTTGTAGGGTTTTTTTGAGCTTTAAGGATTAAAATGAAGTTAAGTGAAGTGGGAGCAGGTTCCCTTTTATAAGAGAGTAGAGGGGCACTTTTGGAAACCTCCAAAATATTAATTTATAATAAAATCAAACCCCACCTAAAAAGATACAATGTGACTCAAATTATAATATGAGATAATATGGGGTTTTAATATCATTAAACTGTCAAATGTAGACATGTTTTTATTTTATTTTAAACCTTATCATTTTGATTTATACTTATTTAATCTATTTAATTTTATTTGTGGTAATAATATTCTAAATTATAAATGGTAATAAATACTTACTTATGTACTTTGAATTATAAATAATTAGATACTTTATGATATTTTAGACCATATAAATTTCAATTTTTAATCTTAATTTTTTTTTGAGATTTTTAAACAATTTAATAATATGTTAATTTTATAAAATATCAACAATGTCCATTCTGACACAATTCATTTATTTAAATTTAAATAAAATCCAATCGGATAATAGAGTCAAAAAAATATTTAATAGATTCCTAATATTTAATATGCATCTATAAAATTTGTGGAGCTCATTTATTAGTTCATATAATATTTATTTTAATATTTTTAAAACCACTTATTTGAGATTTCTCTTAGTAAAATAATAACAAACTCATTTTTGTATAATTATTTAATATACTTATTTGTTGAAAAAAAGGAAAATTAAAATACTATGATTAATATAAATATATAATATTTCCTAAGAATACTTGTAGTCTAATTTATCTTCTACAACACCCATCTTTTATAATGTTATGTTTATTAAATTATGAAGGTGACAACATTGACATCCTTGAATATAAAATAATATAAATGTCATAATCTATTTTATAAGGCTCCAAATGAAGCAAAAGTCGACACGTGGATTCTTATGGTATAGATATACTCGACCAATATGTTTTGGTCAAGTTTTTTAGGTATTTTGATGGTTATTATTATTTTAATAAAAATTATATTATTGATTTTTCAATAAATAAATAATTTCTGAATCATTAAGGTATAAACTATTAAAGGAAATACTTATTTCTTTATAATTACAAATAAATTATCATGATAAACAAAAACATTTTAGCTTTAAAATTAATATTTAAAATCAAATTTATATTCCATTTATCCTTATATTAAAAATAATTTAATTATTAATATTCGAGTGAGACATATTTCACATTCTTTTAAATAAAATAAATTAAAGGTCATAATCTCATCCAAGTGGGTTCCAATAGATAACCATTCATCCCAAGTATATTTTAGGATGAAATTTAATCATCCAATTATTTTAATACAAATGTTAGGGTAATTTTATACTATTAATTTTACCCTTAATTACCCAGTTTACCTTTAACTATAGCAAACAAATTTTACCTTTATTACTATTTATAATGACCCAAAATAAAAGTATCCATTTAACATAATTTGGAACTACTCATTCCAAATATGCAATACATTTTAACAAATTATAATCACAGAAGTTGTAGTAATTTATTTAAAATGAATCATGTTGTCAAAAAAGGGGTTTTTTATTTAAAACATTGAAATAGATTGAAATGTTTTTACCTATGAATTAAAAATAAAACTAATGATAAGGAAATACATTATATTAAATGGAAAAATTTTATTCTCTTTATTCTTTAAAACCATTCAATATTGTAATTTTACCATACAAATTATCTCGATGAAAAATGATACTTTTAAAAAAAATTATCGTATTTTTACTATTTATCAAATTAATAATATATAGTAATTTCATCCTTCATTATACCTATCAATGCATGTTGGTTATGAAAAAAAATATTACACCACGACGTGGAGATAATATTTCATACGTATGCACGCGCAATGATTTTGGTTTTCAAAAGATGGGTATAAGTTGAAATAGGGTTGTTTCATATTTATAATAACATATCTGTATATGAGTGATACTATTGTTATTAAATTATAATGAAAAAACTAAATAAGAGGAAGTAGAAGAAAAAAATAAATTTGAAATAATAGGTAGCAGATATTGCCTCTTCCTCAAAGTTCCTCCTTTAAACATTCTCTTAGGGAACTAGAGTAGGTCATTTGAGAAGACCAAAACATCTATAAAGTATTTGCAGAGGTTGAGAAGAATAATTTTTAGGGGTTGGATAAGCTTGAAGGCTCAAATGGAGTGGAGATAAGAGGGAGGAGTTTCCCTTTTATAATAGAGTAGAGGGGCACTTTTGGAAACCTTCAAAATATTAATTTTTATTAATCTCAAACCCCTCATAAGAATATCTAAGGTGACTCAAATTCAAATATGAGATAATATACGATTGTAATCTCATCACGCAATCAAATTTAGACATGTTTGGTTTATATGTTAAACCTTGTCATTTTTATTTATCCTTATTTAATCAATTTAATTTTATTTATGGTAATAATATTCCATATTTTAAATGGTTATAAATACTTAATTTTGTGTTGTGAATTGTACATAATTGGATAATTTTTGGAATTTTAGACAATATAAATTTCAATTTTTAATTTTTAAAATTAGTTGTAAATTTGAAACCATTTAATAATAAGTTATTTTTATAAAATATCTATAGGGTCGATTTGACACTATTCATTTATTTGAATTTAAATAAACTCCAAACAGATTATAGAGTCAAACTGAAATATTTAGTATAATACTAACATTTCATATACATCTAGAAGTTTTTTGGATCATATTTATTAGTTCGTATAATATTTATTTTAATATTTTTGAAACCATATATTTGATATTTCTCTTAATCAAATAATTACTACAATATTTTTGTGTAATTATTTAATATACTTATATGTTGCATTAAAAATAAAAATAAAATACTATGATGAATATAAATCTAATAGATTTCAAAAGAATATGTTTTGTCGAATTTATCTTCAAAAACATGCATCTTTTAAAATGTTATGCTTATAAAATTATGAAGGTGACAACTTTGACATCATTGAAAATAAAATAAAATAAATGTTTTAATCTGTTTTATAAGGCTCAAAATGGTCCACAAGTAGACACATGAATGATTATGGTATAGATATACTCGAAAAATATGTTTTGGTCAATTTTTTGTGTCTTTTAATTTGTATTATAATTTTAATAAATACTTTATTATTAATTTTTTTTCTAAAGAAATAAATTTTTCATCATTAATGTATAAGCGATTAAGGTACTTATATATTTCTTAAAAATTATTAATAAATTACCATGATAAGTGAAAACATTACAGCTTTCAAATGAGTATTTAAAATCGAATTTATATTCCATTTCACCTTATATTATAAATAATTAAATTAATAAAGTTTGAGTGAGACATATTTAACTTTCTTTTAAATAAAATAAATTAAAGGTCTTAATCTTATTCAAGTGGGTTACAATAGATAAAATTTCAACTAAATTATATTTTAGGACGACATATAATCATCCAATTATGTTAAAACATGTTTTATGGAAATTTTATAATATTAGTTTTACCCTTAATTAACTGATTTACCTTTGACAAAGGTAAATAAAATATACCGTAGTCACTATACGTAATGGCCAAATATAAAAGTAGCCTATTAACATAATTTGGATCTAATGATTACAAATATGGAATTCATTTTTCTAAATTCGAAACATATAAGATGCAATATTTAATTTAAAAATAATCCACTTGTCCAAAAAATAGGTTTTTATTTAAAACATTGCAAACGATTGAAATGTTTTTACCTTTGAATTCATGTAAAATAAATGATAATGAAATAAATTATATTAAATGATAAAAATATATTATATTTATACATTAAAACTATTCAATATTATAATTGAAACATATAAAATAACTCGATGAAAAAAGATTCTTTTAAATAAAAATTAGCTTATTTTTACTATTAATCAAAATATGAATGTTATCATAAAAATATGAAAAACATATCCAAAGTAAATTATTAAATCCTGATTCAAAATAAATAGTTCATTTTGTCCAATTGAACTTATAATCATGTCAAAAATTAGATTTAAAATTGGTGTGTCATCAAAAGGTGGAAAAATTGCATTTTTTGAAAAATACTTCTTTTATACCAAAAATTGATATTGTTCTCATACCGTGTTCTAGAAAATGTGTAAGATGAATTATATTGTTATAAAATTAAATTTTTGTTGAATAATATTCATAACAGTTTGTTCATAATAATAATATATTGTTGTTTTGTGAAACATGGTATTACGTACAACGCAAGCCATCGAGGAAGGTCGATTTTGCGTGTAACACAAGCCAAGTCACTGTTGCATGAAAGATTCATTTTTTGAAGCATATAACATAATATAATCTTATTTCATTGAATAAAATCATTATTATGTGTTGAATTCTATCAAAAGAACTTCAAATTTTGCGTAAAACAAGCAAATAAAAGTGTTTAGTGTACTGCAAGATAATACGGTGTTGTGTACAATGCAAGATAATCTTGGTGTAGCGTACAACACAAGACATCAATAAAATTGAAAATCAATTTTCTCATAAATTTTTGGGGTGTTACAACAACACTCACATTAACTCAATAGAAACAATTGAATTCCGAGGATTCCTTCATTGATCATCATCTCTTGGCATTTAGTTTCAATGAAATGTGATTTTAGTTACATGAGTAGTAACAATCACACCCCCCATCCTTGAACGTGGTCTTGATAGATGAATCTATCCCCCATTCACACAAATACTTATTGATCTAGCCAGAAAATTTCAAATCATAAACTTGATGTCTAATAATGAAGACCATAACTTTTATTGATAGATGATAATGAATGATGTATGGCCATTATCAGGTAATTTTATTATGGTAAATGATCATGGATTATATAAAAATTACTGACTCAATTTTATAAGGAATATAAGATATTAGTAATAAGAATAATAACCAAATCCGGGCTCTTTCAATGAATAATTTTGTTATAAATATAGAGACACAAAATCTGGGCCTGCGGATTAAATCATAGTGAATAATTACACAGAATCATAATCCCTAAAACATGAAAAGAAGTTCATTTTTAAAAAACATGACATATGGGGGTGATTATGATGATCTCTTTGTTTTCATCCATTATCTCAAGACTCACCTTTATTGTTAATCATCAACCCATGTTCCTAATATGTACAATTCCAACCAAGCACAATTTCTCCCCTAACATCTCATATAGTTATGCATAAATTCCTAAATATTAATTATAATAACATAATTATTAAGGGAGATTTGGTTTTAATATATTATGTTAAATAATTGATTAAATAAATTATTTAATTTTCTTTATTTCATAAGCCATCATCTTCCTTGTTGAGTAAATGAGATTTCCTTTTGAATTTTCCATTCCTCTATGTTTTAAAATCACAAACACTATATTTTAAGGAAAATTATTTTATTTATTATGAATTATCTTAATAAATAAAATTTTCATTCCCCAAATAAATTTTATCATTACCTATGACTTCATTGATCATTTTATAGTTTCTAAAAATCTAACTCTTTTTATTCCTAAGGGTAAAATATGGTTTCACATCTAAAACCTTGGAATCCTATAAATAATTTTTTATAATATATTCTATTTTAAAAATACAAGTTCTCTGAAAATCAGACTCTAAATTATATGATATTCAGACTCCAAATTTTCTGAAATTCAGACATGGAATTCATTGACATTCAGTCCCTGAATTATCTGAAATCCGGACTCTGAATTCAATAAAAACAAGACTCTGAATTCTCTAAAAATCATAGCTATAATTCTCTGAAATTCAGACTCTGAATTCTCATAATTCAAACACCAAATTCCTCAGAATTCAGACTCTGAATTCCATAGAATTCAAACACCGAATTCATTATAATTCAGATTCTGAAATATATATAACTCAGGTTCTGAATTCTTTCAAAAGAAAATCCAAAAATCCAATATTTATAGTATCTAAAACATTATTTGATTATAATCAAAAATTTATTTTTTATTAAGATCTGAAAAATATATTTGGTTATGAATCCTTATTTTTCTTAAACTTTTTATAGTTATGAAACTATTTCTTAAAATTTGTTTCTAACTAACCGTTGTTTGAGTGACACATGTATCGGTCCCTACGAGATTCAAGGAAAATATGATTGTTGGAGGTGGGATCTGACCGTTAGAGAGTGTCCTATAAATAAGATCACATTTGAGCGAGTTCATAACCTTTTGATCACTCTAGTGATGACATGTCACTAAATTTGCTTCTAGAGAGAGACAATCTCATGTCTTGTGTGTACTAAACATCTTGTTCAACATGCATTGTGTGACTCTGATAGTTGCTGTGTAAAATCAAGGGCTTATGGGGATATGAAGACAGAGGTGCCGATTACCATAACGTTCAAGGACATCTATAGATAAGTAGATAGAGGTTACAACTACATTAATGTTCGAGGGCTTGCGAGGATAACAAGAGAGATTCTGGTATTCTTATCATGGTCTTACACTAGTGTGGGTAAGTCAATCTCTGTTGAAAGAATAAATCAAGGGATCTTTATCCAAGGTTCTTGGATACACTTCTCTTTGGGTGAAAATATTTTTTTTCATATATCTTAGTTTGTTTTATGTTTATTTTAGTTTTATATTAATAACGGAATAATTTATAAGCTTCTTATAAATTCTTTATTACATTTTATAATCTAATAAGTATGATTTTATATGATTTAAGGTAGAATATTTTCAATGTAAAATTTCCCTATGTTTAATTTCCGGAACCCTGCATGTTTGTAGAAAAAAATAGGTTTTGTTAATTTAGTTTGTTAAACCCTGTTAAGAATAGTTTTCCTTAAGGGTAAAAATAAAAGTTTTTAAACATAAAATTCACCCCCAATTGTAAATTGTGCATCAAAATTCATATTTCGATCCAAAAATTTATTTTAGAACAGGTATATGAAATAATTATACTCGCATATAAGTTTTTGTGCTCATGTTTTTATTATTCTAAACATTTTTCTGGCATAGGTTCTTATTCTTGTTTACAAACATTTACTATTAACCGGTTTTGTGGAAATATATTTTCATTTAGACTGTATGAATTAATGTTGATTTGATTGAAAATCTAAATCCTAATAGACCACCTATATATTATTGGAATGATTCTGAATATAACAGAGATCGTATAAAGTATTTTTTTATTAATAATAGAGTGGGAAATTTTTTCAGGCTTACTGAAAATTACAGGATTCCTGATAAGGAATTCGGAAACTTTACTAATCATGAAAAGTCCGAATATCAACTAAACTACAAGGTACATAATACTTTGTTGTGTTCAATGACCATGAATATAAATAATATGATTTCTTATTCTGAAGCTGCTAACTATATCTAGAAGATATTATAGGGTACTCATTATGGTACATCCAAAGTTATAGAAACTATAAGAGCTATGATTAGATCAAAATATAATGGAGTTTTGTTTCCTAATGGAGAACTAGTGTGCATGGTACAAACATATTTTATGATTGTTATTAACAGTTAAAAATTTATGGGTTAGAATGGTTTAGATGATGAGGAAATTCGGGACAAGATTATAGATATCATGCCTAATGAGTGGGAATCTAAGAGAACATCTATTGATGAGAATATGATAGTATCTAAAATTACTCTCGACAAAATTTTTGGAAATCTTCTTCTATATGAGACAATAATGAAAAGAGATACTGATATGACTAAGAGAAAGAATGTAAATGGATGTTTATCCTTTACTAAAAATAAACCGGACTCCAAAAAGGGTTACAAGATCCAAGTCTATAAATATTGTTATATTTTACGAATCTAGTAAAAGTGATCATAGTGAGAATAAGAAATCTAATCATTCTCAAATTATAAACAAGATAGATGGGAAAAGGACTTTTAATATAGATATAAGATGAAAGAAAGAAAAGAAAAGAAAGGTTCAAAAGTCAATTATTATTAATGCAAAAGAGCAAGGAATATAATGGTGGATTGTCCTATGCTTATGAAAAATGATAGAAAGGAAAATAATTTTGAGATGAGTAGAAAGATGTACCACTCGACTAATGATACTTTTTTAATGATAATAGTACCTGATCTGGAAGTGGTGGAGAATGTTTTGATGAATCATCATAGTATGAATCTTCTGATCAGATGAATTTTGGTTCACAAGCCAAAATACCCTTTGAAAATCATTGTCTAATGGCTAAGGTACACATTACTGAATCTATAAAAAATGTATCCTTAAATGAAAATAATAATGAAAATAATTACTATATGTCTTCACATGAAAAATATTCTTCTCATGAAGATAATAAGTTACTTACTTATAAAGAAGTATCTAGGTTTGCTAATCTTCTTGAGGATGAAAATTCAAATCTCATGAAAAAACATGATAAGAAAAATACTATAATTTCTATTTTACCAAATAAAAGTATCATATATATCTAAAGTTCTTGATATGAAATGTTTTTATTTTGAATGAATTTAAAAAATCCTCAAGGTAGTTAATTCTGAGAAGGATAAACCTTATAAGGATCTTGAAATTTTAATTTATAAGAAATATATTTTAGATACTAACTGTAGTTTTAAAAATAAATTTTTGAGGATAAAAACTTGTTTATTAATAAAAAGTCAGATATATTTTCCTTGAGGAAGTGTATGTCAAACATTACAGCTGGTAAAGAAAACATTGAAAAGATTTATTCCTAAATTTGTCCACTAAGGAATTATTCTAGATTTGGTTATACTAATTCTAAACTAGTTTTCAGTAATAACTATTTAGTTCATTAAAGTTCTCCATTGTGCGCTAAATGTTAGTGTTGTTGACATTGGGAAAAAAATTCATTAAACAGAACTCAGTCTTTAGGTTTTCATAAAGCTAATTTTCTTATGAAAATGTAAATTCCTAAAGTATTACTTTCTCAAATTTCTTTATAAAAGGAAATTTTTATTCTGAAAGGGTAACATTCCTTTTTTTGAAAAATAAAGAAACTACCAATAGTAATACATGGTATATGGATAGTGGATGTTCCCAGCATATAAATTGTAACAAAAACATCTTCGAAAATATTATCATGAAGATATGAGGAAAATTATCTTTTGATGATAATGCTCAGGGAGAAATTATTTTTATAGGTATCATTGTTCTTCTTGAAAAAACATTGATTTCAATTGCTTTATTTGTTCAGGTTCTTAAGCACAAAATCATTATTATAATTCAATTATGTGATGAAGGTTACCTTGTTAATTTTAGGAATGATATGTTCTTATTACCCAATTCCAAGGAAACAATTATTATTTCTACCCATAGGCATGAGAATGTATACACACTAAACATAGAAAACATTAGGATCCAACATCTACCTTGTATTAGTGAAATGGGATATTAATATTGGTTATGGAACAGAATTTTTGGACACTATAACATTCGGAACCTTTGTAAACTCTCTAAAAAAAGACATCTTAAGGATCTACCAGTGTTTAGAAATGATTCTTTAAAATTTTATCATCCAAGTCATTATGGAAGGAAACATAAATCTTGTTTCAAATCAATTAGTGAAGTCTCAAATACGGATGCATTACAGTTGGGGCATATGAATATTTTTGGTCCACCACAAACTTGATGCATTGGAGGCAAATATTATATATTTGGATTATGTTGATGATTACTGTAGAATTATGTGGGTCTATTTTCATGCAAAGAAATTTGAGGCTTTTTATTATTAAAAAATCATTAGAGCCCATGTTAAAAATTAGAAAAATCTTTCATTGATAACTATTTATAATTATCATGGAGGAGAATTTCAAAATTATAATTTTAAATACTATTGTAGTAGAAAATTTATTTCTTATAACTTATCAGAAACATGTTCTCCTAACAAAATGGTGTTGTTTAAAGAAGTAATCAAATTATTTAAGAGATAACTAGAACCATGTTGAGTAAATATTTGATAGCTAAAAATTTTTGGGCTGAAGCCGTAAGTAATACATGTTATACTATAAATTGAGTTTTGACTAGAATATTTCTTAATATAACCCCCAACAAATTTTGTAATGGTAAAAAACCTAGAATTTCCTACTTCAATGTATTTGGATTCAAATTATTCATTTTGAACCCTAAAGATAATTTACATAAATTCACACCCAAATATGATGAAAGATTTTTCATAGGGTACTCCATAACTTCTTAAAGCTTATAGAGTTTTTAATACAAATAATTGTACTATTAAAGAAACAGTATATGTTAATTTTGATGAAACTGGTAATTTTGGTTTTAAATAACCTCAACCAACATCTTCAAATGTGTTTTCAAAAACTGATGTTCATCCCTTGATTGAATATCCTTATGAAAAGGAAAATGTTCAAGAAAATGTTTTTGAACCATTTACCTTAGAATATATCCAACCATATGTTGATGAACAAATTATACAAAACCCAAATAAGTTTTTTTATTAAGAATCATCCCAGTGATTGTATCACTGGTGATTTAAATAAACATATAAGGACTATAAGATTCATAAGAAATGAAGTATAACAACTAGCATTCCTTTTTCAATCAGAACAAAAAATCACTGGAGATAATTTAGGTGATAATAATGGGAAAAAATCCATCTATGTTGAGCTAAATTAATTTTCATGGAATAATGTATGGACCTTGGTTGAAAGTCCTAAAGAAACATCTGTTATTTGAGTAAAATGGGTCTTCATAAAAAGTGTTATAAAAATTGAGTCTGTTTTAGAAATAAGGCTAAATTAATTATTAGAGGATATAATCAACAAGATAGAATAAACTGTGAAGAAAAATATGCTATAGTTTCTATACTTGAATCTATTCGTATTTTACTTTCCTTTTCAACATTCATTAATTTCAAACTTTTTCAAATGAATTTTAAATGTGATTTCTTTGATGGATATGTTCAAGAGTAATTTTTTTCGAAGAAACATCTAGTCTTGAAGACACAAAACATCATGAACATGTTCTCAAACTTATTGAATATTTATACAGACATAAACAAGCCCCTAGATCCTAGTTTGATATACTTACAAAAATTTTGTCATAATAAAATAACATTAAGGGAAAAAGTGATCCAACCATTTTTATAATGAAAGATAATAAAAATGTTTTTATTGTTCAAATTTATGTTTATTAAATTTTATTTGGTTCTACTCAGCCATCTTTAACTGGATCATTTGTGAAAATAATGAAATCTGAGTTTTAAATGACTATAATGGCTGAGTTAACATTTTTCATAGGTTTTCAAATCTATCAAAAAAAATATGGAACATATATATCTCAACATAATTATATTAAATATATTCATAAAATGTATGGATAGGACAACAGTAAGTGTGTATGTACTCTCGTTGTAACCTAAAATTCACATGACCTTGATAATGCTGGAAAACATGTAGATCAAAAATTATTTAGAAGTATGATATAAAGTATACTATTCATGACACCTAGTCATCCAGACATAATGTTTTGAGAATTCTTATGTGCAAGATATCAATTCAATCCGATGGAATCTCATTTAAATGCAGTGAAACGAATTTTACTCTACTTTATGGGAACCATGAATTTAAGACTATTTTTTAACTTCTTGAAATGATATTGTTTTAATATGTTTTTTGGATGCTGAATTTGGTTGATGTATAATATATTGGAAAGGTAAATTAGAAACATGTTTTTTCATAGGAGATTTATTAGTTTATTGGCCATGAAAAAAGCAACACCCACTAGCACATTCACTACTGATGTTGAATATGTAGCATCTGGAACTCATTGTACTCATGAGTAGTGGATGAAACACACACTAAAAGACTATGGTATGAGTTTCACCAAAACACATATATTGTGTGATAATACTAGTGTCATTGCCTTATGTAAAACCACTAAATATCACTCACGTAAAAACACATAGATATTAGACAACACATTTATAGCGATCACACACAAAAAATAGATATCATTCATTAATTTATCAGAATGCAAGATCAATTGGTTGTTATTTTCACAAAATCTTTACCCTCTGATATATATGAATATATTAATTAGATGTTAGGAATGATTACTCTAAGGTAATATCCATTTTTACTTTCTTGTTGAAACATATCACTTTATAGTAAGAATCTTTTTTTCATAGGGGAGTACATTTTCCTATCAGTCAATATAGGTTAGTCAACAGAGGTAATCAAAATTTTTGAAATCAAAATGTTTGTAATAAAAATTCTCATAATCAACATTTTTATAATCAAAATTTTCATTATCATAATTTTTGAAATCAATATTTTTGTAATCAAAATTTTCTATATCAAAATTTTAGTAATCAAAATTTTTGTAATCAAATTTTATGTAATCAAATTTTTCATTAAATTTATTTTAAAAATTTCAAAGTCTAAATTTCATGAAGAAGAATTTTCCTCATTACGTATAATTTTCCCAAAAATATTGAACGTAATTTTCCTTTCATAAATTTTCTTAATCATTTTCTTACATTTTGGTATTCTGATTTTGTTTAAAATTTTACGAATTCAATTTTCCTTAATACAGAATTATTATTTTCAAAACCTCAAACGATTGGAACCTACCAAATTTCTTCTTCTACTACTATCTCAACCATTAGATTTGATCAAGAGTATTACAACTGTTTGATCTATCAAGGACGGGGAAAATTCACCTCAAACGCCTATATAAGGCCGCTCGATGTTTTTCCCAGATTGATTATCAAAGTTCTGGCATTCTGAAACCATACTGCTCTAATTAAGGCCATTCTGAATCTTCAAGTTTTCATCAATTACAAATGTATATTCAAGCGTCTCCTCAGATTGAAATGTCATCTATAAAGGAAATATAGGAATGTAAGATATATAGAGAGGGGTTAGACAAATCGAAATTCTTTTCTATGTACGATACTATAATTTCAATGCATATCAAGATGAATGGCTGGGACTGCCAATGTGTATCAAAACAGAAGGTGCAGGATCTGGTTTATCCAGAGTGGTAGATTGAATTCTATGAGATAGTATGTTTTTTCAAATAAGAAGGGAGAGAAAAGTTTTCTTTATAGAGTTATGTAAAGACCTGCACCATTTCATATATTATGGCAGTAAGCTTGATTGGAATTTCATATTGAAGGTGAAGTAGAGTTCATTTCCCATAAGCTACCAGATGTAGCAGGATCTTTTGATATGGTGAAATCTATAAAATGTCTTGGTCTTTCAGTGGTGAAGAATATGAAGATTGTTCATCTATCTACAAAATTCCTGATTCGGGAATTATGGGATCATGGTTTTATTGTTATGTGAAAATGGGATATAGATTCCCTAAAGAAAAGTGACATCTATATTCTATATTTCATGGCGAACCTTAGGAAAATAAACATGGTCAAGTATATATTGGTTAAAATTTAGAATATCAAGAATAGATCTTTGGAATCTTAAATCATCATGTATCCGAATATTCTCTCAAATATTATAGTTCATTGTCTTGAGTCCTTAAAAATCCATTGTATTTCTATGCCAATGAATTTCAATTTAATGTTACTGAGTGATGATACTCTATGGAGAATGAATAATGGTTTTTCTAGTGAATCAGTATAATTCTATGATTTCTCTAGAGTTGAAATCAAAGCTCTATCAATGAATCCAAATGTGCCAAGAAACTTCCATGAAGGGTGGAAAGAAGTGGAAAGACAAGGAACAAGAAGAGAATGAAAAAATTCATACTATTTAGGAAACCCAATCTGTATATCCAAAACCAAAGAAGCAAAAGACTTATCATGATGAAGTGGTATCTAACTGGAGAGAAGGAAAAATAAATAGAGGGAAGGGGAGCATAGTATTTCCCTGGACACTTTTGATGAGAAAGAATTGATGTTGAAGGTTATTGAAGATCATGATTAGAAATAAGAAAAAGAAGAAGAATATAAAGATGTCTAAAACCGAGATTGCCCAATCCCTTATCAAGGATGCTGAGAAAGCCTCTTAACAAATTTAGTTACTAGAATTGTTTTTGCAAGAATCACTTC
Source organism: Viscum album (assembly GCA_963277665.1). Classification (NCBI taxonomy): domain Eukaryota; kingdom Viridiplantae; phylum Streptophyta; class Magnoliopsida; order Santalales; family Viscaceae; genus Viscum; species Viscum album. The sequence goes on along the minus strand of OY728136.1, from coordinate 280,181,504 downwards.
CTGTGATTCCTGGAATGATGATTGTGATTCTGGAACCAAAACAATATGGTGAATTTGTGAATGAGGAATAAGTTGAAGAAGAAGAAGAAGAAGAAGGAAGTAGAGATACTGAAGACAAGATAAGGAAAGAACAGGATTGTAAAGAGAAGGAGAGTCCTTCTGAGAAACTATCAATCTGAACTCCTGAAGTTGAATCATCAAAACATTCTAAACCAAGGAATGAATTAAATGGTTAGGAATAATTGAATGAATGATATGATGAAGCGAGTAGAAATCATGATTTTATTCAGCCTGAGGATATTATGGAAGATGCCGAAAATGAAAACCATGAGGAATATAAGATTATTCAGCTATTAGATAGTGATCATGAATCATCCAAAGAAGAAGATATCATTCCAAGAAATGATAAGGGAAATTAGGTGTTATTTGATACACCTAAGAAATATATGGTAAAAAATAAAGATGTTGGTTCTTCGTCGAATAGGAAAGATAATGATATAGAAACAAAATCATATTCAACCAAACAGTATGATTTAGAATCCTCATCTCTTGGCCATGATTTTTTGGTAAAATCATTGAAGAAGTTGGTTGATGCAATTCCCATATTTGGGAGTATATACTCAAGAAACCAGTTTCTTTACCATTCAATAAATCATAAATCAGATTCAGTATCTATGCTTTTGGATACGTTTGTCAGACTCATGGCCAATTTCAAATCTTTCTTCATTGGTTTTAAAGCTCATAAAATATCATGCAATGAGATTACAAATTGGTCATGGAAAAGTCATTCAAAGACCTGAGCCTCATTGGCGAATTTAATGAAATGATGAAGGATTATCTTGATGCCGAAGATGGGATGATTAATGATCTTAATAAGAGTTTTGAGGAAAATTATTTCTTATTTAAGAACTTTCTTAATAAAGAAAATTTTCATTCCCCAAGGAAATTTTATCATTACCTATGTTTTCATTGTTCATTTTATAGATTCTCAAAATCTAACTCTTTTTATACCTAAGGTTAGAATTCGGTTTTGTATCTAAAATATTGGAATCCTATAAATATATGGTTATAGATTATTCTATTTCTAGAATCCGAATTCTCTAAAAATTAGACTCTATAATCTGTGAAATTCAGACTCTGAATTCTTCGAAATTGAGACACCACATTCTATAAAATTCAGACTCCAAATTTTCTGAAAATAAGACTCTGTATTATCTGAAATTAAAATTTTGAATTCTATGAAATCCAGACACCAAATTATATAAAAAGAACTCAGACTCTCAATTCCTCATAATTCACACTCCAAATATCTCAGTATTCAGACACCAAATTCATTGAAATTCCTATTTAGAAATCAATTGAAGTCACGATCCAAAGAATTTCTAATACATAATTTGAATATCCTAGATTTAAAGTCATTAATATATTATTTTGTTAGACTTCAAACATTATTATTTTTTCATTAGACTCCAAAAAATAGATTTGGATAAGCGACCACATTTTGCTTATACTTTTTATACTTATGAAGTTTTTTCGTACAATCTCTATCTATCTAATCGTTGTTTGTGTGACACATGTACATGTCCCTCCAAGATTCAAGGAAAAATATGAACATTGGAGTAGGGATCCGACCGTTGAAAATGTTACTATAAATAGGAGCTCATTTGAACAAGATCATAACATGTTGATCACTCTAGAGATTGCATGATGATTAAGTGATATCTAGGGAGAGAGACTCCCATGTCTTATGCGTACTAAACACCTTGTTCAACATTATTCATGCGAATTTGATTGTTGATGTGTACAATCAAGGGATTCTAGGGGTAGGAAGGCAAGGATATTGAATACCTTAACGTTTGAGGACATCTATGGATAGGAAGATAGAGGTTCCGAATACCTCAGAGATTGCATTCTTGGAGGGATAGAAAGACATATTCTAATATTCCTATAGATGGCTTACCAATGTGTGGGTAAGACACACTTTCTTGAATTTATAAATCAATGGACCTTTATCCAAGGTTGTTGGGTAGCCTTCTCTTTTTGTTAAAAGATTACATACATATTTCATGTTTTGCTTCATGTTTATTTCTACAGTAATTTGATAAAGAAAGAATTTATACCATTCTTATACTTTCGTGTTCTTTTTTATACTCTGATATGTAAGATTCTATATTCTTTAAGGAAGAATCTTTTCCTTGTAAAATTTTCATAAGTTTCTTTTCTGGAACCACATTTCAGGAACATTGCGAGTTTTTAGCACTACAAGAGTTCTTGTGAATTTATATTGTTTAAACATGATAAACATAGTTTTCCTTATGGTTAAAAAATAAATGATTTTAAACATACAATTCTCCACCACCATCATGAATATTAAGTATATACATTCATATTTATATCCTACACTCCTTACAAAGAACATCTAATTTAAAATAATCTTATATCATTCTTTCGATAAACCCCATGATACAGAGATAATCCCAATCATATAATTCTATTTAACGTTCTCAATTAAGTAGATCCCTATTTATTCTGAAAAGATAGCTCCAATGAAATAATATAAATTATTGTTTTTAATATATTAATTATTGGGTCTTTGATTCCCAAAAATTGATAAATCTCAATGAAAATATATTTATTTATATATAAATATTCCAAGGATCTAATTAAGGAAACCATATTCACTTGATTAATAATAGAGAATAATTAATAGAGGGTAACTTAATGTATTATAGTGGAGTTATAATGGAAATTAATTTAATTTAACTAATATGGGAGTTATAAAATATATTAACATAAGTATTTATAAGATTTTTTCTGCTAATTTGTAATCATTATTAAATATTCATGATAGGATAATGAAGGATTGGATGGATTATTCAATAAATAGAGGGGTATATTGAAATTATAATGTTCATAATTACAATATATTTTCAATATCAGTTAGTGTTCAACATTAGATGTATTTATATTTTGGTATTTTTTTTATTTTATTTAGAATTGATTTAGAATATTTTTGTATGGGATATTTGTTTTTATATATATTGTATTTTAATTTTATGATGTTCTTGATAAGGTTATTATTTTAAAAAACGATACATTTTGTGTCCTTATGTTAATTCAATAATAAAAGATTTTATAATATTTAGAACATCACATGCCACTTCAACACAGGGTTCACTCCACATTCTAGAAAATTCCCTTATTATCTATTTTACTATGTCTTGGGAACATATTTACATGGTGTTGTCCAAATGATCATTGGGGGCATTCCACTCATTTGGATGACATTCAATCCAGAATACAGGGATTTATGAGGTTGTACCAACATATCATGGGTCTTGTCCAACTAAAATTATATGTGTTTAATATTTTGGAGTACAGATGATTAATTCATTTATTTATCTATATGATTGTGATTTTTTTAATTCCATTAATATAATAAATAATTAACTAATGGATATTAAGAGAAAAGATAAACTTTTGTGGTGATTCTAAACTAATTTTTTGTTCGAATAGTTTGGATATTTATTTTCAATGGATTTTAAAAAAATTTACGCTTAATTTAGGCTAACTCATTTTATAATTTTTAATGATTATTTCTTACATACAAATTATTATTATTATTTTTTTGAGAATTTGTAATTTCTATATATATCTTGTGATTTTCAATATTAAATGGTCTTTAAATAAGTTTTATGAAATGATTTATAAATAAAAATTCTATTTATGAAATCCTATGTTTGATATATTTTATTATTTGTAAATTAATTTATTCAAAGGATGATTATATTGCTATTTATTATAGAATAATGATGTTAATGAATAACATAGTTTAAGAGTTTTTTATTATTATTAATCATTAATGGTTATATTTGAACTATAGAAGTTGTAATGTTTTATCATGTGAAGTGTTAGGATAGTGGTTAAATTTCCTATGAACTCACAATTACTTTGAGGTTTGAATGTTGAAAAATCTCATGTTTTATTAGATTGATTTTATTGTTCAACACCAACCTCAATCATTATCGAAGAAATATATATTTCTTTACCATGATAAATTGTGATTTGAAACAACTTGTGAAGATGAAAAGTAGAAAATATGAATACCGATCTATCCTTTCATTTTTTCACATTAATTGAGTTATATCTGGATCCATAAATACCAAAAAAAAGGTTCCCCTATTTAAATGTATCCATCAGTCCCTAGAATAACATTCCACATAAAATAGAATTACATTTTCCAAATTTTATCTATACTATAATCATTTAATGATAATGTGGTAATAATATATATTGTCGGCTTATTTCAAGATAGAATCAACTATACTATCATCAAATGATTATCAAATTTTCCCCTAAATACCAAATCAATCAATGACTGAGTAACAATTGGTTTTTGTATTTAATAAATTATTTTTAAACAATGTAATTATTAAATCAACTACGTAGATTAAATTTACAATTAATAATCCTTTAATATTCATTTAAAATACATAATTAAATAACATATGGCTTTAAAAAACATCCATTATAATAAAACTAAAGAATCATCAATATGAAATCATATATTATTCCCCAATAGAGAAATTATTTTCAATTAAAAATGAGAGGACATTAAACACACCTTGGTGGCCTCAACGTGTAATGGTTTATGTGTTAGTGTTTAACTAAAATAACTTGTAAGAGAAAATAAATACACGAATACTTTATGTAAACAACATAACAATTTTCTAGTATAATAAAATTATTTCATATATTATTAACATTAAACCTCTCAAATAAAAAACATATATTTTACACCATACTTTATAAAACATTATTATCTTTATTGTAGACACTATGTTACATTTTTCATTGAATAAAATTATAAATCTCTCAATTCAAACATTTAAGAAAAAACATATATTTTGAATTTATTACCACCCATCCAATAAGAATTCGTGGTATGTTCTTTGTCAAATACAATAACATCAGTATATAAACATGATTAAAACTAGATTCTTCTCTATATATCGTATTAAATATTTCACAATCCCCTCATTTATGACATTGAATAATTTCCATTGATGAATTTTTGCAATCTAGTATAGATTATCTCATGTGTTTATGAATATCCAAAATAGTCTGACCAATTTAAATTTTTCTATGACATTTCATTCATTTAAGTAATTCAAAACAGTAGACGTCATTTAGAATTGAATGGCTATTCATATAATCTATTTTCCTTAATCAATATCCAATATTCCATAATTTTCTTACAAGAATAAATATATTATCTTAGATAAAAAGAAAATATTAATTGATCAATAATATAATCTTCAACATAATTATTTACTCAAACTCAATTCAATCATAACAATGGGATCAAAGTTTTAATATCTATATGAGAAGTATCTTTTCCTCCATATTAAATTATTATTCATATTTAGAATAAAACCTAGTAAGTAACTGACATAATGTCCTTCCAAATAATATAAAATATTTATAAGGTATATATAATAAGTATCTATTTATTATATCATTTGAATATATAATTTTATATAGAAGATATACTCATGTTAATATTGACATATAAAAACAACACATAATAGTATGGGATGTATATCGATTAATGAGATCTTAAATTTCATTATTGAGGTTAAATTATCATTTCAATTATCATAAAATATAAATTGAATGCATGCATGAATTATAAATATAGAATTAATTTATTATAAAACAATGATACATTCATAATTACAATAATCATTTCAATCAGTTACTCATGATGCTAATACAGTATGTCTTAAACTATGAAAAATCATTTCTCAGTGATAATAAATTTTTAAGTGAATCCTTTATAATATCCATTGTATTGAGAAAAAATACATCTCACATTAAAAGTATTATATATGTGAAATTTTATTTTAAAAGGATTCATGGCATCCTATTGAGAGACTCGTATCCCTTGGAATAAGATATAAATCTAATTTTTTCCATGTAAATATCACTGTTTTCATGTCTTTTAAGATCCAACCTTATTTATTTCTAAAATTATAGAATGAAAATATAACTTTTAATAGTATTTCATGAAATTATTTACTCACACACTACATTCTAGTCTTTCACTACTTTATGTTTTTCATCTTCAAACCAATGGATCAATCATTGAGGTAAAGTAGAATAATGGATTAATATATCATATAAAATTTTCCATTATAGAATATAGTATAGCTTTAAGACCTTTAAATATATTTCATACCACCAAATACTATGAACATATCTCTTACTGCCATCATTTAAATATTGAATTACTATGATAGTTAAAAAATAAATCACACTAAAATTCAAATTGTTTCTACTGGTTCATATTATTGAAGTAATGAATTTAGCATTATTTCAAAACATATAATTCATGATATATCCTATGGTGATTTAATATGGAATTTTATCCTTTATTCTCCATTACATCATATTAGAATGTCAATGAGTCTTTATAAGACTCAATCCCTACAAAGATACTAAATAGACCTTTATGGAATTATTTATTGTATATCATATTTTTATTTTACAAATATTTTTTTCTAAAAAAATATATGAATATTTTTTATCTATATTTATAGTTATTGATAAAAATTATGTATTCTATTCTACTCATGTCATTTACCCAGAATCATTTTCAAAATGAAACATTTAAAGATTGAAATTTTGTGGAATTATTTCATTTGATAAGTACGTTTTCAACATAAAATTATATATATATATTAATTCTACCACTAATAAACTAGTATTTATATGTACTGATAAATTTATTTAAAAAACTATGATGTATGATTTCATCATCTACCAATGTATTAATATTCTAATAAGATTCATTTAATCTAGAAATGGAAAAATACAACATCAATTTCTCAAAATACTAATTTGTGACACTAAACACATTTTATTACATTATATAATCATACGTGAAAAATATTAATGTAATTAAAATTGTTTTTGAATCTATATGATGTATAAAAAATTCCGAATAAATTTTTATTGAATGAAAATTTTTAATTGAACATATAATTGAATCGAGTGAAATCAATTTTTAAAACTAATACCATGAATTTATTAATAATTTTGTTTTCAGAAATGATAATTTATAGGTAAAAACTCTATCATCCATGTTTTTATTATTATAGAAAATTTCTTTATACATTTTGTATCTCACTAATTATGTTGCATCAATAGAGTTCAATACCTGATTCATGCATATGAATTTAATTTAAAATATCATGAGATCATACCATTTCTAATAATCATGACTCAAAATCACCAATGTTTAGGTAGTTGTATTATTATCAATTAATAGTACTCCATCATCACTTCCATAATGAAATTTATATTGGTAAATACCTGAAACATCATACTAGAAATTAAAGGATCTTACCAGAGTATATTCCATATGAACAAACACTAGTCAATAGATATAACATTCCATCATTATGACCATTGTAATAATTATGTTTTCACCTACTCTAAATTTATATTTCCTCAAAATAAACAGTAGGTATATATTCATTCACATTGAAATAAATTGTTTTTAACAGAATCAATTTATATTAATAAAGATTATATAAACAGTATCTATTATATATTTAGTACATACAAAAAATATTAAATTTCTTGATTTGAATATATTTTTAAATAAAGAAAAAAAATTATAAATATTTTTTAAAAACCCAAATAACTAAACATTAAAAATAGTTTTCCTTAAATTTTTTATATAAATTTATTTCTATCATAAATTTTTTTCTAGAATGATTTTCTTCTTAACTAGTTTGATAGGAAACCCTTATATGGTCTAAAGTTCCAAGAAAACTTAGTTTCAAGGGAATATCATTTATATGAAATTTTAATTTATAACTACATCACCAATCAAAAAATAATTCTAATTTTTATGATTCCCCCTTTTAGAAAAATTAGTCTACTATTTTATTTCAAAAGTAATGATTTATAATGTAAATCCTTAATTTATAATATGATCTTTGGAAACCAAGTACACGTATTGACCACTAAGATCTAATTATTGAATCTTATATATATTTGTTTAATTTGATTCTATAATTATTTTTTAAACATCATAATATTATCATCTATTTGAATCATTTAATTCATGGGAAATAATTAACTATAATGATAAAAATCACTTGTGGAGGTGACAATATACCTTTATCAACCATAATAATAATAATAATTTCCTTAATGTATACAAATATTTATTAGATAAAACAATACACCATCCCTTTACAATTAAAAATATATGATTATCTAATTTCATATTATAAATAAATTTTAAATTCAGCAATTATATGTTAATAATTTTAAGTAGACAATCCATATATGTTGAATTTATATATTATTTTCACATATATTTTCCCGACAAAAAAAAAACACCACAGGCTATTGGATTTATAATCAACCGTGTCAATTTTATTAAAAATATTATATATAATATTTTTCATATCTATAATGTGTAAAAAATACATTTTATTTCAAATACTAAAAACTCATACATGACTTTGTAATAACTCTTGTTAGTATTAATGAACAGAAACATGTTTTTCTGAAAACATGATAATGAAATGAAACATATATTTATAGTTGTAATATTAAAAAAAAATTCTAATATCTAGTAGTAATCCACTTGGAAGACTTAGATCCTTCTCATCAACCTCCATTTTTACAACTATTAACTCCTTTATAACACATATGTCCACTAAACCATTCATGAATTATCTATTATTTACCAATAATTGTATACATGCTTTAATTTTTAATACACACATAGTTTCCAATACACATGATTCCAAATTAGGGAATGGGATTTCTATATCATTTACATCAATATATTAAAAATTATTCTCCTACAGAACACTTAAAAACACTTCTATAGAAATATATTATACCACAAGATGAACCAATAATATATCTCTAAATAATATTCATAGTCGATTTCTTTATCTATAATAATTAATGTCATTGAGTGAACCAACAAATTGTTACCTAAATTTTTTTCTAAATCTTCATATGAATTATCTTAACGACATTCCTTTTGAAATACACTTCTACTAGATTGACCCATACCCATCATAGCATATACAAGATAATATTTTCGAACCTGGTTTTGACATGAACTACGTTTTTGGATGATTGGGCCCTTCAAATGTTTTTCACATTTAGTGGATTTTAAAAGTTAATATTTATAATTTTTTATTATACTCACCATTTAATTGGAATTTTTTTCCAAAAAATTGTAATAATTCCATCTTATTCAATGTTTACATATCATGCTACCATGATATACTTTCATTCTTATAGAGGTTTCATTTCTAAATAATATTCGATCAACCAACTTATTTTTTCTAAATTTATAAATGAATTAAATGTTAGGAAACTAAAAATTTATGTTACTCTCCAAATAATGTAATTTATTTAACGAATATGGTATATATAATGGTTTCTTGTAAATGATTAATATTAAATGATTCCAAAGTATTGACAAGAGAAATAATATTGCAAATGATATTCAATCGCAAATATCATACATAATGACTAATATCATATTCAAATGAAAAATATGACCAAAACCACCATTATCATTTTATCCATATGCAATATATACATTTATTATAGTGTAAATATAAAAGTTAATGAGAAACATTTTTCTGGAACTCATATTATTAAATTAAAATATTTAATGAAAAATCATTGTATCCGTTATTTTAAAACAAAATATTTTTATTTCATAACCATTAAAAAAACTATATATATGGTACGAAACTATATAAGGTATAGTTAAAAGGATTTAAACATGATAATAAAATATTCATAATAAGTAATAATTTCTATAAAATAATATTTATAGAGTGATTTCATAAATGAATGAACAATTTATATTTAACATGAGATATATCAAATATAAAAAACCATTATAATCAAAAAAATTAATGATATTATCTAAATTTATGTATATTTTATGGGGCCAAAGGTCCCAGGTTGCAAATATTTTTAAGAAATTGTTTTCAGTAAGTTTTTATATACCACACATAAGTATGATAACATTGTTTCAAAACTGATGATATTTTGGAGAGTTAACTAATTGAGAAATGACCCTAATAATCTAACAAAATATAAGAATAAATATTTTTTGATGGATATACCATTACACATATCAAATTATCATCATCCATGATAGGTTCTGTTTTTATTATGGAAATATCAATTAAATAAAAATTATATAATGTTCTGAAAACCAGGGAATTGTGATTTTGAAAATAAGTCTATTATAGATAATATAATAATAGATTTTTTCATAAAAGAATGAAATTCTCCCTATATATTTTATAAATAATGATGAATTTTTTAACAAACCACACTATTTTTTATAATAATTCAACAAATCGAAATCATTATTAATGAATAATACAAAGAATTTTATTTAAATTAATTTTCCTCCCATAATTTAACCACAAAAAAACATATCTAATTACACCATATGGAATTATTTGTCTTATCATTTCCAAATAAAAATTTATGGGAGAACCAAACCCATTACAAGATTGATTTTAATTTTAATTAAAGATATGAAAAATAAAAATAGTGAATTGGGAACAAATCATTTTCTATTGATATATTTATTCATGGGAAATGAGATTTATCATCTTCATTAACAAAAAATAATTGATTCGTACACATGATTTATCATCAAGGAACTGAAATTTTAAAATGTGTTGATAAAATATATTCTCCATAACAAACTCTTGGAACCTCCTCCTTGGTTGAAAATTAAAATAATGGAAATGTGTGTGATTTGAATTCTTTTTAACTATAATTTCACTTAATGATGATGAAAGTATCCCATAAATAGAGCTATATCATTAAATAAATGTTCCAAAAATAGTTTTAAAATTTTATAAATAATTAAACTATAATTCCCACTGGGTTTCCAAATCATTGGAAACATTAATTGTAAAAAATTATTTATATAATCTTTTAATATAAATATAATAATATTATTTCTTAAAAAATTAAGTATTCATGATTCCATTATAAATGAACAATCCAAATGATACCATACAAAATTTTAGATGTGAAACCTATCATGATACAATGTACCATTATAATACATACACCATGACCTAGTAATCCTCACTATGTAATTTTTTTTGCTCATGTGGATAACTCTAATGTTATCATGAGAGATGAGTTATATAATAATTTGGGTTTGAAATGTGTAAAATCTCATGATTTTGGATAATGTAAGTCTATAATTTCATGACATTAGAACATTATTAAAATTATAGAGTAATCAATTATTTATTATTATGACATGAAATATTAATAAATTCAATTAAAAAACATTGTATATTATTTATTTCGATATGAGGTTGAACTAAAATATTATTCTTATATAAATAATTCCTTACACTATAATAGATTTATAGGATTGTTTCCTTTAATTTTTTTATTAGATATTTTATAGTAAATAATATTTAAATACTAAATTTAACATGAATATTGGGATCACTCATATATGGTTTTTTTTTGAGTTTATGAGAAATTAATCGATGATTACACTGAACCCAATCATGTGAACTATAACAAAAATGTTGATGTTATTGGATGTGGAATAATAAAATGGATGAATTTTTTATAAATATGTAACGAATCAAAGATAATTAATAGTTATATTGAATCATTAGTTTCCTTTATTTGGAGTTCAGTCATATTATTATTCAATGATAATGAGTTTTCCTTTAATTGATATTTTGAATCAAAACATAAATATTTCGTCCATAAAATATGATAATTGAAGAATAAAAATGGTTTTAAAGTAACCTTTCTTTTTAATTATTAATATCAATCAATAATGGTTCCTCACTATGTTATTTTATCTTGTGGAATAGGATTGCTACCACTTGTGACATGAGAGTGTGTAAGAGTACAAAAAGTGATATAATCTGAGTATCATGATTTGGGTGGATTAGTATGGTTGTTACATGAGATTATATAAATGTTATGTAAATACCCAGAAATTTCAAGAATTTTTTTTCATTAATACCTTGGAATTTTACAAGTCGGCGGCTTCTGACGGCACTTCATTCCGATGCCCAGTGTGCCTGAAATCAATTTCTGATGTTTTGTTTGGGTAAATTCACTAAACGTATGTGCATGTTTTTTTATCTATTGACCCGGTTCTCGGAATTGAAATCCGAGGATACCGATGAACTTGCAACGCTAATATTTTCTTAAGGGGACCTTTACCACAGTTGTGATTTATGCGGGTTGAGAGTTAATTTTTTGGGGGAAATTGGAAATAGTTAAATAAAATTGTTATAACAATTTTAAATATCTATGGAAGTTATTTCTTCCCATGGGAAGTTATTGGTGGGGCCCTCATCCTCCCAACATCCCATGTGTGGATATTTGAGAGGTGGGGCCCACACAGGCCCATACCCATTCATCTCCCATAACTCTCTTCACCCCCCCCCCCAATTAACTCCTCTTCCTTTTTTGTGACAACCCCCAATTTATTATGAGAACTCTTCCTCTCCCTCTCTCTTGATTTAATTTTGACAACACCCCATTTAATATGGTAGAGCCTATCCACCTCCCACCTATTCCAACTCTATTAAATAATTGGTTGAGATACTCAATTAAATAATTATATGTTGTGTCATGAATCCTTTTTGAAATATTTTTAATCGCATGGCACCAATAAAATTATAGAGAGCCTACTGTTTCTTTTGAGGCTTGGATATTATTTGGAAAGTCTTGGGAGAATACAATGTTATTCTTTCGACGAAGATCAACACCGACGAAGAACGCGAAGAATGCTCCATGAACTGATGGACATGAAGCGACTTCTTCTATTTTCTTCTTCATCGACGTCGACAAGTTGACATCGTCTCCCCGTGATGTCGTTCTACCGGGATGCTTGCCTCATTTCGCGGGTCGACGATGTGCAACGTCTTAATTGATGTAGGGGGATTATGTTCAATTTTAATGGATTAAAATTTTGCCTCGTTCGTCATTGAATATATTTGTTTGTCTCCAGCCTATTACTATCGCGTAACGCGGAGGGTGTAGGCCGAACGAACACGGCCCGACGACCCTCAGGTGGGTCTTGATTATTTTTGGAATCGGCGACCAAAGGTGGAATTCGGAAGAGGCCAGTGACGCAAGGGCCTGTGTCGCACACGCAAAGAAAAGCCGTAGCCAAGTGGGATGCGGCGGTGGAATCATGCCGCCGTTGCACCGTGCCGGGGACGCGGAGACGCGACCAGGACTGGCCGCGGCAGAGGAAGCCAGCATCGTCGTGCCGGCTCTTCGAAAGAAACTGCTACCCACATCACGGGCCGCATGCTGAGCTGAACTGGTAGGCCTAAGAAGGCTGGGTTGTGAAGACCGCGGCACCAAGCGATGCTGCAGTGTGGAAAACCCGCGACCCGCTCGAGTGGGCCGCTCGTGCCGAGAAGGTCTGCCGGCATCGGCATGCCAGTTAGGGAGGGTAGTGCCACATGGCGCCGCTGGTTCGGGCAGCCGGGTGGCAGCGCCACCCGACACGGACTACTCGGCCACTTCGGGCCGAGCCGCGGCCAGTCGGGCCGCTCTTTTTGGGGTCGGGCCATGCCACGATAGGCCGAACCGCGTCGGGCTGGGCCGGGCCCCGCGCCACCGTGCCGGGCCGCGTCCTCCCAGGCCGAGCTACACCTGCCATTGGGTCGGGCCGCGCCTTCCACCAGGGAGGGTCGTGTATCTTTAGGCCAGGCCGACACCCATGATGGGTTGGACTCGCCGAACTGGGACAGACCGACCCGCCACCCCACTGGGCCTAACGGGCCGGGCCCGTACGCTTAAATCTGAATAACATCAGGACCATGCGTCCGATCGACATGTTGTCTCCAGCACTGGGACCCTCACAACAAGGCGGTTCTTTGGCGATACTCTAAGTGAGTTTTGGAAGATAGTGGAAAATGGTTGGGTTTGGAACAAACGTAATTCCAACCGCACCCTTGGAGCAGAAACGCTTTTATCTTAAGGACCGGGCGTCCAAATGATGTGAAGTTGACTACGTTGAATTTCTATTGATAAGACAGTTCTTTTGGAATACTTCACATGAGTTTTGGACATAGTTCGAGTGTGGCCCGGATGGATTGAACCCGAAATCCAACCGGGCCCCTAGAACGGAAATGCTAATAGCTCACAGATCGGGCGTACGATTGGCGCGTCGTCTATTGCATTGTGGCCCCTATGACAAGGCATTCACATGAGATATTACCACGCGAGATTACGTGACACTTGTATGTATAGACCTGTTGCCCATGGAGCGGATCCTCCTAGAGATGAGTGTATGGAGTACGGAGACCTTATAGCTGGCTTAGACCTGATGACGGCTTTTCCGATTCATTTCAGAGTAACGTGACTAGCCTAGTGGGGAGTACTAATGTGTTGGGGTGGCAGACCCATGGCGGAGTAGAGCTATTGTGTTGGGGCGGCAGACCCGCGATACTCGACAAGAGAAGTACAATTGTAGGATATTTGGCGGTACGCTACTGTGTTGGGGCAACAGACCCATGGCGGGGATCGCTACAGTGTTTGTTCAACATACTCGCAATACTCGACAGGAGGAGTACCTCAGCAGTCTAAGGATAGTGAGTAGCACCTCAGAGTCTCAATAGGACTACTGTGCTTGACAGAGGAGTAGTTCACTAGCAGTCGTGCATTCGACATCGTGAATAAAAATCCTAGTTTGAGCTGAGTCAATGAACATTGTGTTTTTCTCATGATTGAGATGGGTTATTTGATAACTTAGGTATATGTATGTCCATATACCTATGTAAGGGATATCTATTGAGATCTATATTTGTGGTTTATCATTGTTGGATTTAGTGAGACCTTGAGGGTCTCGGGGTCCCTACTAAGTATCGATATACTCACCCTTGCATGGGCTATGCCCGCTCCTTGTTGTGTTGGATGCAGACGACGGACAACGCTGACCGAGGAAGAATGTACGAGGACTAGACGGTACCCGGAGGTGGACACTCGACATGAGTGAACAAGGAGAGGACTGATAGATGCGGAATACTAAGGAGGATATCTGTACCTACATTTCGGGTAGGATCTGTGGTTGACCATCCAGGAGCTTCTAGTCACCTTCTAGGTATTTGTCTTTCAGTTGTAGCTTTTCCTTTCTGTTGGCATTGTATTTCCGACCCCATTAAACTTTCATCACACTTGTTATACTACTTTACTCATTGTATTATTCCTCTTGATCTCTTGTTGTGTGTGTTTACGTTTTATAAAGGCAATGCCTTCCCAGTTTTTTGGGAGTTACGACTTTGGTGCTAGTCGCCAGCCCCTGTCCTGTGGAAGGTGGGCTTGGGGTAGTCACGATACGGGCCCCAGGGGACAGGTCATGAAATTTACATTCCATATATTCATGTGAGGATTTATTTAACCATTAATGAAATTTCACTTTATATAAAACTAACCATTTATTTTATTTTTAAATGATATATATTCCTATTTATGGAGCTACATCATGCTACTTACCGGAATAATAATTTATTAATCTACAATTGTCATATCATTCATTTGAGATATCGTCAATTAAATTTATATAAAGTTGTTTATTTAAAACTTCATTGATCAATAAGGGTGAATCCATTTGTTAGTTAACTATATTACAAAAAATTACGTGGAATGAATACATTATGCATATGATAAAAATAAAAACATGGATCTATAATCTCAGTACCAATAAACCCCCCTCTCGATGTCCCTATTCCATTATTAAGGTAAAATTATTTCCTATATATTTATGGTTTGTTCAATCATATTCAAAATACAACTTCCATTTCCAATTTTTCCATTCATATAGTTTAATACCATTAGAAAATATCCAACATGGAACTACACATGTTTAGTTTCATCAATTTTTTGGATATATGGTGATCCTCAAATATATTTTCTTTTGCGAAAGTAAATTTTCTTTTTCACCTTTTTTATTAAAATTTACCCTAGTATTTTACAGTTTACCCATTCAATTCATGTATAGTTTTCCCCTTTATACTGGGGTCCCCGGACAATATTAATTAACATCAGGCTAGTTTGTGTATTATATAATGTCTATATTAAAATATGTTTTTCATTATCAATATTTATAAATATTAATTGTTATTTACTGGAATCATTTCTTTTAAAATATACAATTTTTTATAGTACAACTTATTATTGTAGTCCTATTATTTATTCCCTTATCCTGTATTCCAAAAATGGGATTTGTGTAAATAATCATTGTTGGTGTGCCAAATTTCACCTTAATGTCTTCATCTCCTATATATAAATAATATTTTCGATACACACTATTACATTCAATTAGTCATTCAAATAAATCAATTAGACTTTTTATTTCATTTATTTGTGTTTAATTTTATATTTACCTTACAAATATACAAAAAAAATATTCTTGAACTCCTAAATACTCAAATACAATTTTAGAACATAATTTTTTATCCAAAATAAAAAATAAAATTAAATATTTAATCTTTCATAATACATTTTTGGTTATTAGTAATGTGTTTATACTATTTGGAAAGACCCCCTTCAGTATGGTGATTCCATATACTATAATTATAATTCAAAATAGTACCCACCAATGTCATATATATGTTTCAACCAAATAATCCACTATGTAAATATCACTTCAATATTTTATAGTGAAATCTACTATTTTAACATGGTTTTTGTTCATAAAAATTTTATATATCCACCTGTATAGTAATAGACTCAATATTAAAAAAAAATTCATTATACCATCTTATTGGTTATCATCTCATTGTCATATATTCAGTAATATCAATGCATGATACATTTAAAATTTCATATATTCTTCTAGATTTAATATTCATAGGTTTTATTTAATTATATATAATGAATATTTTTATAATAAATAGACATGTATTAAGCATAGATATTGAGTTCTTTTTTCTCCTCCATGTTAGATTTTGAAAAAAAATTATTCTCTATAACATACATGTAGAGTTCCATAAAACTGTTGAGAGATTTTTTTCATCTATGTCATAATAAAATAATCCTTATAGAACCATTTATTCAAATTTTATGAACTTAAAATAATAATATAATTTTTAGATAATGTGTTATAAAACATGTGATCCTAACAAAATGCAAAGTGAATATCAAGAAAATATCTAGACAATTCACCCTAAGAATCATCAGCATGAATTAGGTATTAGTAAGTGTATAAATAAAAATATGATTCATCATTTTAGGGAGTACTTTTAATTATACCATGATCCATGTTATGATCTCATTATATAAATATTTGGGTAAAACATAGTGTTAATCCAAATTACCCTATTAAAATTATATATATATTAACTCAATTTGTGATTTTATTTTTCTTGTGAAAAAATTTATCCTAACATTGGTTTTATATATTTATATATATATATTAATATAATTACATATAATTTAGTTATATGTTTTCTCAAAGTGAATTGGTTTTTCAATGTAATGAAATAAAAATGAATATGGAGAAACTATACATTTTCATGATTATTAATTGAATAATGAAATCTATAAATTTGATCTACTATTTTAGTGGATTTTTATAACATGAAATAATTTTTTATCAATATTTTATATTTTTAAATATCAATATTAAGGTTCATGTATGAACCTAAATAATACATTGAATGCATATAGACAACAATAATAACATCCAATAGCATAAAATATAATAAAAACCTATAAAAATATAGTTATTTACCTAATATGATTATGCATAAAATTTAAGGATATGATTATAATATCCTTGAAAGGATTGAGGTGGAATTTCCATTTATTTGTAGTTGAATATAATTCCCTTACTATAATGTACTAATTTCATATTTGGAAAATGGGTTTCAATTCAATATTGAATATATTGATTTTTGAGTCAAAAATTTTCATTATTATATCATTGATGATCTAGGGAAATATTTCCCCTTATATATTAGCTCTATCATATTATGGTAATTTCATATTGGTCTATTTTTCCTTATTTTATTTTAACTTTTAACCTTGCTAAATATTTCAATGTTTCCATCAATGATTTAAAAAAGAATAATGGAAAATATGAGATCTCTTATTCATATCATTCAATGTACTCCATTTTATTATCATCTTATTTGTTTTACATATTACACTATGATCATTTATCTTTAAATTCTAATCTATTACGCTAATATATTGAAACTTCTTCATGAATTATTTTTTGAATCACTTTGTATTTTGACAATATAATGCTTCAAATTTAGGATTCTTTTATAAAACACATTTTCTCATGAACCAAGTAGAATTTTGTGGAAAATTTCATTAATTTATTTATAATAACACTATGATCCCTTGAGAAACACATTGTTACCATATACTAAAAAGATAATTTCTTTTATTTTTTATTATCTGACATAAAATACTATAATAGCATGTGATAAATATTATCCTCCAATGTATCCTAAGATAAATTTTATCCATACTCACCAATATTGGTACAGTAATGATTATATATATTACAGCCTCACCTCTCGAGGCATGAACCAGATCATTTTACCCCATGGGCGTTTTATATGATTTGGCCACCTTCCAAGTACTTTATAGGATATTACCCACATTAATAACTAATCAACCTATGAATTTTCACCACATGACACAACCTGTTCTTCCAGTGTCCGTTTTCCTCAGTCATAGACACTATAAAAAACATACCATGTGGCCAACCATCTTCAAATTACTCAAATACATGTTTTCTATAAACATGTGGTACAATGATCTATTCACATGAAAAGGTGGGTTCCCCAACTAAAAGTTGATCTAACATTTTTAATTTTATATCTCAAATTTACTAGGGTGTCACCATCTCCATATTTAATAAAAAACCCCCGCATTTTGAATTACATATCCCAAACATAGGATGTTCCTATTCAGTTCATGCTATGTATTACCTATGATATCCTTTTTCAAAAATTAACCTCCCCAAACCAAGAATCATATCATCAGACACTATAGGTCCCCTAATATATATTTCTTCCTTTTCAATACTATATAATTTAATTCTCTGAGAGGATTCTTATTAGACTAAAGAGATTTTCCGTAGACCAAAACATTTTCAACCAGTGATTATTTTTCCCACTCAGACACACCCTAAGGAGATTTCTAAGGGGCCACCTATCCAGACACTACTCCATGATAAGATCACTTAACAATGCATTTATAAAATAGTAGGATATCAAAATAAATGTTTACTAATATGAAATGGAATGTAATTTTTTTTATTCTATGTCTCATTATTTATGTGGTATTTGATTCCCCTAATGGGAATGCAACTTCAATTACATTGACCATAATTTAAATCTTGAGATCGAGATAACTATAGTAGAGGTAGGAATATCATTCCAAACTAACTAGTCATTCTCATTTGTTTTTTTCATGAACCATATAATTTCTATTCAAAAAACTAAAAATAATATAATGGATCTACAAAAAAATCAATTTTTTTCAATATTTAAACTCTAATATAAAAAGTCATGAATTCTATTTTGGAAATAAAATTTTGAAATAAACTTAAATTTTCTATCTTTCAGTCTGTAAACCTACGAATTGAACACATGGAGAACCTTGAGTACTTCAATTAATAACACTATGAATTCTCCATCACAAACAACAAGATTACAATTATTCACCATTGTGAAATTTTTTTCAAATAGTTAATTCTAAAAATTCTATATGATCAACTAATTTTATTCTTCCATCAAAAGGATATGATTCATCCATATATATTTTTATTTTCTAACTCCTGATATCAAATAAGAATTCACAACCACATATGTCGGGTGAGAAACAAACTTCAACAGTTTTCCTAATGAATACTTATAAACATGTGAATTAATTAACAACTATGTGATTGTTCAAAAAGTATTCTATAGGTAAATGAGAATTTTTATGAATCCATGTTGAAAATCTTTGATCTTACTATATGATATAGAGTAAATAGTGTTTCAATTTCATGTATGACTACTATGGAAGAAATATTTTCACTAACCATTACATATTTAAGATTAATAAAAATAAACCCCATGATCATAACTATATTTTTTTAATAATTTCATTTTCATTATATTTGAATGAAAACAATGACAATAATATGTTTAAATGAATTGACATCCATGAAGATGTGAGGACCGATGTTATGAAACATTTACATAGATCTATAGTACAAGAAAATTAATTGATCAAATGAGCTTCTAAGAAGAATGATGATAAAATTGTTTTCATAGAATAGATTAAATTTTGAATAAAAGAACCCAGATCAGAATTGGGAAAATGATTCAATTCATATATAAATCAAAAGACCAGTAAATATTGATAACCATGTAATATATATGTAACAATTCAATTTCACCATATGATAAAAAAGATCATATTAAAAGTAAATTTTTATATTTAAATTTTATGGATGTAATAATCATATAATTTCATGATTCATTATGATTCAAGATATTACATCAAAACTATCCTAATCATCAATGAATTATTGAAAATAGAGAAATATATCATCCCAATGGAATTGTAAAATATTTGATTCTTAAATGATCTCAAAGGGAAGATTTAGTATATTAGAAGCACCATTGAATGGTGTGAGTACATAATGATATTGGAAAATACTAGGTATTTAGAGTAGAGTTCAATAAAAAAAATGATTGCAATATTTTGAGGAATTCTGGAAGCATCCCGCTCCAGTGAGCAAGTGACCAATGTTATTTTTGTCTACCATAATAAATGGGAACCCTAAGAGAATATAAACTGATTTTATAATTATTATACTAAATAATTCAAGAAATTATATGAATCATTGACTTATTTTAAAGTATGTTATAGTCATTAAGGCTTACATAATACTCATGATATCAACTTCTCAACCTCTATAAAATCGTCATAAGTTATTTAGGGATATTTACTATCAAAAATTAATTAAAAATTATATAATAATTGATATACTTCCATAATAATTGTTTTTTATATTGTTTTATCATTAGTCATTAAACCCTGAAATGATATCTTAATAATCTCGTCCTGATAGATTTTCCAAGCTGACAATTTTATAGACTAGTCTTATCATGACTCAACATCACATTAATAAGGTCTACCAACCACGAAACCATATATCCTAATTAAATAATAATTTTAATTCCATCTAATGTTAGATTATGATAATAACACCCTCTAACCATTACACTAGTGAATGTTTCTATGAAGTGCTCTAAGTGATTTGGGCATGTATTTTTATCTATACCCACTATATCATCATTCATTTCACTCTATAATCTTCTTGGAAAAAGTAAAAGTAGTCATTTAGGATTACCTCATTCCGTATGATATCGCCTCATAGAGAAGTATTTTATTTGATATTTGGAACTGAAAAATATCTCACATAATCTATAATACGAAAAAATATGAACATCTTTGGAATAAAATTCATTTATATTCAACTATTCAAGAAAAATAAAAATGGTTTTATTACTATAAATTAATTATTTCATTGTAAAATTTATTGAATAATTTATTCTAAAGTATACAGATAGATAGATTTACTATCACCCATGGTGTATCATCTATTATCCCCCATTTTTTACTATTCATGTTTAGAAATACTACTAACATGAGAAAACCATATGATCATCCACTAAGGACTAATTAAATATTATAAATTTCCCTTATGATCCTATAAAGTTATTATTTTTAATCAAATGTGTTTTGAAATGGTAAAAAAATATTATTTATTCCTATCAAAAATGTTTTTAACTCCCATAAAGTGGATAATAATTTCATATTAATAAAATAAAAGAGATCATTATCTTAAATCACACCATTGATATTAATCTACATTTTACCTTATTCTAGGCCATTCCGATTATCAAGGAGAATAAAAGGATTTATTCTATAATTATAATTAAAAAATGATGGAAATGAAGAATGTTTTTTATAAAACCATATCGAGGCCTTTTTGGTTATATTTTTCAACATATTCATCTCAAAAATAACACTAGATGGTTTAATATGCAGTATAATGAATTTTTATTATAATAACTCATAAATTAAATTTTATCTACAATAATGCTATAATGGATATCATTTTTTCTATATAAATAATGATTTTAACATTAATAAAAAATACTCAATTTTTATAGGGTAATATAGTTCTACTATAGTCTCAATGGCTAGAGGATCTTCTTTGATAATGGGATGATATGATTCAATTGAAAATAATTTATCATTTTATAATATAATGATAAATATACAAATGATATTATAAAGGAAGGATTATTTTAGAGCATCCTAATAGGATAATGTGTGTATGGATGATAAATCCCATCCCTTTTCTTCAGTGACTCATGTCAATAAACTGTGTTTTCATTCCTAGTTTAGTTAGATATTTTATTAGAAATAATATCAAGTTGTTTTTTGAAATCATATAATTTATATAACAAAAATCCATAATTTTGACATGAGTAGATATTCAACTAGTTCTATAATTCATTCAATCACAATAAGTCAGAAACGATATGTTCTTTGGTTTTATGAATGTAGATATGAGTTAAGATAACATTTATTTAAAATTTTATAATTATAAATAAATAAACATTATTTCATAGAAGATATTGTCGTTAACAAAAAAAAATTAGTACTATGTATTAGTCACTTAAATATCCATGTTGTGTTATTATTCTACATTACCTAGAAAATAAATATAATTTTATATATCCATGTAACATACTAGTTCCAAAACATCTTCATGTTAAATTTTTTCTATCCAGTGATGTTTCAATATTTTATCTGTTTAGATCAAATTATTTAAAATTTATTGGATAATTGTTTAAAATTAAATAAATACAAGTCATTAAGAATAATTTATGACAGTTAAATTCAAAAACATCTTTGGATCTATATTATTTCAATAAAAGAAGATTAAATTCAATGGGTAATATGAAACTTAGTTCCTTAGTTGAGTAATATGTCCATATAGTGACTTGGGATACTACTCGAGTGTTACTAAGATCATTTTTTATTTTTAAGGTCCCAAGAACTTCAATATACGAAAGTAGTAAATTTTCATTCACTGACGATCATGAATATTTTTTTATGTTTATAATGGACCTGGAAAATTATGTTTACCCCCAAATATATCTAGTGTGTCAAGGAGTGTATGATAGAAAAATGATAATACTATGATAAAAATAATATATTTTTTAAATGTAAATACCTGAAATTTCCTAATAATTTTTTAAACTAAATGGGAATTTTACAAGTCAGCGAAAAATTTATGGTGCATGATTACAAGGCCCGGAGTGCCTGAATGAATTTCTGAACATTATTTTGGGTACTTTCAGTAAAAGTGTGAGTGGTTTTTTCCAAATTTTTAAACCAGTGCTCAAAATTTAAATTTGAGGGCACCATTGAACTCGCATCACCATTATTTTCTTAAGGAGACTTTCACCATGACGACAATTGGTCGAGAGTGAAAGATAATTTTGTGGATTTTTATGGAAATAATAAAATAAAATAATCACACTTTTTTATTTTTTATAACCACCCACTTGTGGTTATTATGGTGGTGGGGTCCACCCGAGGATTGAAACCTCTTGAACTCCCTATTAAGTGGGGAGAAACCTCTTGAGCTCCCCGCATAATTATGCCAACCCTCCCCTTAATTTGTTATGCCACCCAACAAATAATTAATTAATCAAGTTATACATTATACCAACATAATCTATTACGTTGGAAAATCCTCATTTTTGGTGGAATTGGTGGAATCTCATTGAAAAACGGGGGAAGCTTGAAGAATTGGGAGAAAAGCCTCTTCAACGAAGAATGCCAACGAAGAATGCTTCTCCTTCGATGAATTTTTCTCCAAACTATGTCGAAGTATAATCAATGAGGAACATCTCCACCGATGAACTAGGATACATCGACACCACCGAAATCCACATATTCCATGAATCATCGACTCTTTCCCTGCTGACAATCTTCAACGAATCAAACGAACAAGGTAGGGTGGTTGATTGAACATTTCCCCTTTTTCATTCTGTATGACTCTTCTTAATTCAATAAGATTTTATTGCCGCTTACTACCACTATTATGTGGAATTTTCGTGCCAAAAAAACATGGATCGCCCTCTCTGTAATTTCTTGTAATGTTTTGAGGTGTTCTTCGCGATGGAGGAGGTCGGAATCCAACTAATAAGGTGCACGAGAACAGCGGATGCCATCACTGTCGGCCGTGAAGAAGGTGACGACACCATGGCACCACTCTGAGGCCACCGCCACCAATTGATTCCACCATTCTAGCCAATCCTCCCCGCTCCGCAACCCCACTGACCCCGCGGCCGAGCCGCTCCTGCTAAGCTGCCCCACGCCGTGCCACCACGGCCCCCGCAGCCGAGCCCCTCAGGCTGAGCCGTGCCCCCGCAGCACCTTGTGGCCGAGCTTCACCCCCACGGAACCCTGTGACCGAGGTGCTGCAGCCAAGACGCCCCGCGCGACGCCCTCAGGGCACCCCGCGGTCGGGTCACTCTTGCCGAGCCGCACCGCGCCGCGCCGTCGTGGCACCCTGCTGCCGAGCCAGTCCGGCCGAGCCGCCTTGTTCCATCACACCCTCGTGGACACAGGTGGACCACTGGAACCCCTCATGGCCTATCATCCTGGACCGATTAGGTCGGGTCGAACCCAACGGGCCGGGCCGCCTAGCGGGCCAGGTCGGTTCGACCGGGTCTGACAAGACCTAGGCCCACTACGATCCATTAACATTCTTTTGACCATAACATTGTCACCAGACATCCGTTTGATGAACTGTCCATGGCACTGGGAATCAGTGTGAAAGATGGTCCCTTTGGGTATACCCCACTAGAGTTTTTGTTAAAGTTGAGGTATAGTTGTGTTGGATCGATCATGAATCCAACTAGGCCCCCCCAAGACTAGATGGCTAATAACTCACATACTCGGCATTTGATTAACGCGCCATCTATTGTGTTGAGACCCCAATGACATGAAGAATCATTTAGATAACTCTATATGAGACATCATGGGAGTTGGAGAATCGACCAGTGGACTGGGGAGAAGAATCTCTCGGAGATGATCAAGCCTAGTTCGGAAAGCCAGAAGCTGGCAGTGACAAAAAGAGTCCTCTTAACTATCATGTGCACGTTATCTCCTAGCTATATGGTGCGGGTCAGCTCCTATCGATCCTATGTGGGTTAGCACCAGCGATCCTGTGTGGGTCATCTCTAGCAATCCTATGTGGGGAATCTCCTAGAGATCCTTTTTCGGTCAACTTCTAGCGATCCTGTGTGGGTTAGCTCTAGCGATCCTATGTGGGTCAGCTCTTAGTGATACTATGTGGGTCAGCTACGAGCAATCCTATTTGCGTCAGACCAAGCAATCCTATGTGGGTCATTTCCTAGTGATCATGTGTGGGTCAGCTACTAGAGATCATGCGTTGTTCAACTCCTAGCGATCCTGTGTGGGTCACCTCCAGTGATCATGCATGGGTCAGCTCCTAGAGATTCACTGCATGTTAGCATCATATCCTCTTAACGGAGTAAGATGATTTATTAGTTATATCTAATCACATCTACTACTATACATAAACATATACATTGTATATGTTGAGTCAGTACCTTTGTGTTTTCTCGTGATTGAGATGGAATACTTGAAAACTCATGTATTTGTATAGACATATAACTATGTAGGGTTATCTGATGATTTCATACATTGTGGGTTACCCTTAGAAGATTTTATGAGACCTTGAGGGTCTCAGGGTCTCTACTGAGTATCTTTATACTCACCCCTGCATGGTTTATTCCCACACATTGTTGTGTTGGATGCAGACGACGGACAACGCTGACTAAGGACGAGGGTACTAGGACTGGACGGTGCTCAGAGATGGACCATATCGCGTGTCAGTTCGTAAAGGAGACGGGTGGACGTGGAGTGGTGAGGAGGTGGTCTATATGTACCCTTCATGTATGAATCTTGGTGGAAGATCCTGGAGTTGAATTTCACCTATTAGTCATCTTGTACTTTTCAGTTTTCCTTGTACTTTCCAGTTGGGCTTGTATTCTGGCCTCTTTTACTTTCTATAATTACTCTGTTTAATATTCAGTTTAATTGAGTTTGTATCTTTCTGTGTTCTTGGTTGTGTCATTACAGGTAATAAAGGATATACCTTCCTAGTTCAAGGGAATACAACTTTCAGTGGTAATTGTCATCCCCTGGCCTATTGAAGGCGGGCTTGGGGTAGTCACAGCACGAGCCCCGGGGGAAGGGTCGTGACAATTGGTATCAGAGGAGTCGGTTCTAATGTAGAACATAAGACTCTGATATTTATTTTTAACGGAAATAGTGTTATGTTTATTTAGTGTGGTTATGAGTTTAGGGAATCCACTATTGGTGTGGCGGCCGACATAACCATATACTAGGACCCCAACATTTGATTTCAAACTCAGTGCATGAAAACCCTGATTGTGAGTGTGTTTTGAAGAGTTTTTTTGTGATCTCTTAGTTCATCTCACCAGGTATCAATTATTGATTGTGGCACACCAGTATCATTTACGGAAGCCTCCACGTAGACAACCATCTAGGGTTCTGATATTTCTATGCACTGATAGCCCACCGAGCCAGAGGCCTCGGTGTAAGGCCATTTTCTAGTAGAGGCACCAGCGGAGGCACCAACAATATCATTACCCATTGGGACATCGCTGCCATCATCCACAGTAGCAGATGGTGCATGCCGGTTTAGCGTGTTGTGTGAATTCCAGTGCTAGAGGCCACCCAGGTTCAGGGGAGAGACGGACCCACAGGCAGCTAAGGATTTGTTGGAGGCTGTAGAGGGTGCATTCCAACTTGTAGGGACACCAGCCGATCTCATGGTGATCCTTGACACGACCCTTCAACAGGATTCATTGGGAAGATGGTGGATCTTGATGCTCCAGGTTCACGACGAGGTGACACAACTCTGGGAAGACTTCGAGAGCCCTTTTCGGGCAGAGATTGTCCCAGCGACTCTTCGCACTGTGATCATACTGGAGATTCTTTATCTGAAGAAGGTTAGAACGACTACATCTTAGTAAACAGCGAGGTTATCTAACCTCTCACGCTACTCCATATATATGATGCGAGAACCTTTATTCAAGTCACATACCTTCAAGAAAGGACTGAGGAGGGAGATCTGAGTTCTGATGATCTCCCTCAGCATCCTAAGGCAGTAAGAGGTGTTAGAGCGAGACCTCTTAGTGGAGAGTTTTCTTGTTGAGCAGTCACCAAAAGTGAGACTCAACACCAGTCATCACGTAGCGGAGTCTTCTGCAGCTGGAAGTAAATAGATGTCACAGTGGTCCATCAGGACCAGACCTACAAGTGGTTGACCGCACGATTTAGGGTCGATTGTATGAGGTACCCGAGGCAGAGACGATCATGCAAGGAGCAGGCAGTGTTACACATGCGGTGGGTAGGGTCACATGGATCATAAAAGTCTATCTTGTAGTACGGATTATCAGTATACGGTCGAAGCACTGCCCATGCAGTGATATAGTTTCGAACGAGGAGGTCCGCAGGGAGTAGGAAGACGTGGCAGAGTTTCTGGTCGTGCAGCTGGGGGTGGACGACGATTCTAGATGCTTCTTCCAACACCACTAGGAGGACCCCCCAACTGCAGGGAGAAGGTGTACATGGGAGAGATCTGCTCCAGTTAGCTGAGGCCTATGATCACAGCACTACAGAGATGATACAAGGTATGATTTATGTCTATTCAACCTTATCTTCGGTACTTATAGACATAGGATCCAGTCATTATTTTATTTCCACTTCCATCATTCGGAGCTCGGAGATTCCAACATAGTCATTAGCTCGATCCATACAGCTAGAGACTTCTACAGTTGCATATTCGACGATTACGCACCGGTTCCGGCAGTGCGATCTTACTATAGGAGGTGAGATATTCATCTAGGATCTCTTAGTATTAGCGTCGAGGCCTTACAATGTCATCTTGGGTATGGACTGGTTATCTATAGTCCATGATCAGATAGACTGTATTAGGTGAAAATTGTTTTGTGTCTACACGGTTGGGACCGGGTTCACCTTTACCGGAGAGAAGAAAGCCTTTGCAGAGCAGGATGGATTTGCTCAGAGGAGGGTGCAGCCGATCACTCATCAGTTGGCTAGCCTTACCCTCTGGACTGTTGATCTGGAGATTCCGAATTATCCTCTAGTGGTGGACCAGTACACGGATGTCTTCCCAGATGATGTCATGGGTCTACCTCCTCGTAGAGAGGTGGACATTTACATTGACTTGTACCCCAGGATGTACTGATATCAACACAATTATATTGGATGGCTCCATCAGTGCTTTGTGAGCTTCGTTTTTAGGAGGAGACCTTATAGGGGATGGGGTTCATCCAGCCCAGTGTTTCACCACAGGTAGCCACAATTCTGTTCGCCATGATGGTAGATGATAGATTGAGGCATTGTGTTGACTATCGGGGCCTGAACCAGGTGACCGTGATGAATAAGTACCCACTACCAAAGATTGATGATCTCTTTGATCAATTGAATGAAGCACGATGGCTGTCAAGATAGACCTCAGATCAGGCTATCATCAGCTCAGAGTACGAGATGAGGATGTGAAGAAGATGGCCTTCAAGTGTTGGTCCGACCATTAGTAGATATTGGTTATGCCAGTCAGTGTAAAAAACGCTCTAGCAGCGTTCATGGGACTCATGATCAGTATCATTCAGCCTTACCGTGATCGCTTTGTAGTAGTCTTCATCGATGACATTCTGATCTACTCAGCTACTGAGGAGGAGCATGCCTATCATTTACAGGTGGTACTGGACACACTCAGAGAGCACCAGCTTAATGGTAAGCACTCGAAGTGCCAGTTCTAGATCCGAGAGGTTCACTTTGTGCGACATTTCATATCAGAGGCTCGACTTGTAGTGGATCCATCACTGATTGAGGTAGTACTTTCTTGGGAGCCACCCAGAAGTGTGGCGGACGTACGAAGATTCTTGGGATTGGAAGGATACTACTGGAGGCTTGCGCTAGATTTCTCCAGAGTTGCAGCACCTCTATTAGAATTGATTAATAAGGGGAAACCCATCGTGTGGTCGGAGAGATGCTAGTAGAGTTTCCAGAATATGAGACAGAGGATGACTAGTGCCCCTATCTTGAGGCTTCCTGAGGAAGGCGTAGGGTATGTAGTCTACTGTAACTCATCAGGGACCAGACTCGTATGTGTCTTGATGAAAGAGAGAGTTTTTATCGCTTATGGTTCAAGACAGCTAAGGAAACATGAACAGAACTATGCTACCTATGACCTGGAGTTAGCATTATACATCTTCTCCGTGAAGATGTGGTGATAATATCTGATTAGAGAACATTATATTGTCTAATCTGATCACAATAGACTCATGAATATCTTCTATTAGAAGGACCTACACCCAAGACATCGACATTGTATTGAGTTCCTATAGGACTATGACTTCGAGATAGTCAATACTCCTGGGAAGGGGAACGTTGTAGCATATGCACAAATAATGAGGTCTGGTATACAGTTGCTAGGCGAGTTAAAGGAGAAACTGGATTCTTTGCAGATATCCATTGTAGATAGATGTAGAGCATCTTTTCTTCACTATATTATAGTCACTACCCCACTTCTTCAGCGAGTTAGGGAGGCACAACATGGGGACGCTGACAGTGAGATGTGACATGCTCAGATATCAACAGGAAAAGCACCTAATAGATTTTCTAAAGGTGGGGAGCGCATCATCCTTTTCAGAGGAAGTACTATGGCACCAATGTCGCTTCGGGAAGAAGTGTTTAGGCCGTTCCAAACATCCCCTCTATAGGTACATCCAGAAGTATAGAAGATGTACCAGGATCTCTGATGACAGCACTAGTGGCTAGGAATGAAGAAACCAGTAGTAGAGTTTGTCTCTCAATGCCTCACTTGTCAGCAAGTGAAGGCGGATCATCAGGTACCAGCCAGCTTGGTTCAGCCTTTAGAGGTCCCCGAGTGAATGTGGGAAGGGATATCCATAAACTTCATGATAGTACATCCACTTATATTCAGGGACATGACTCGATTTGGGTGATCGTCGACCGACTCACTATGTCGGACCACATCCTACCTATCAGAAAATATGGTTTAGTAGAGAGCTTGGGATGCCTCTATGTGAATCAAATTGTGCAGATACATGGTGTACCCTCAACGATTGTCTCTTATCATGATATACATTTAACTTCTCTGCTGTAGAAGTGGTTGTAGGAGGCTTCCGGGACACAGCTTCATTTGAGCACTGCCTTCCATCCTCAGATGGATGGTATGACTGACTGGACCATTCCAACCATCGAGGACATGAAACGTGCTTGTGTCCTCGATTTCGTTCGTAGCTGGTAGGATCACTTTCTGTTGGTGAAGTTTTCATACAAAAATAGTTATCACTCCACCATTTGAATGCCACCATTCGAGGCATTTTAGGTGTGACTTTGCAAATCACCCTTGTGTTGGACTGACCTAGGGGAGTTACCACTTGTAGGACCAGAGATGGTACGGGCTACCACAAAAATGGTGAAGATAATCCTGGAGTAGATGAAGATTTCACATAGTAGGCCGAAGGCTTTTGCGGATAGGATATGGAGACCTCTTTAGTTTGAGGATGGAAACCACGTCTTTCTTCAGGTCTCAACTCAATAAGGATTGCAGAGATTTGTCCGAGGTGACAACTAATCATTGAGGTTCATCAGACATTTTCAGGTCCTCCACAAAGTTTGAGAGGCAGCTTACCGCTTACTCTTCCACCTCAGTTGCACCGGGTGCACGGCGTCTTCCACATATCCCTGTAGAGGAGATGCATGCACGACCGTTCCCAAGTCACTGACCATAGTGAGCTGGACATCGATGATGGGTGACTTTTATGGATGATTTACTTGAGATTGATGATTTAAAATAGTGGGTCCTTCGTGGATGGTAAATACCTCTAGTTCACGTTCACTGGTTGCACCAGAACCTCTATGAGAGCACATGGGAGCGGGAGGCTCAGATGCGTTCTCAGTACCCCCACTTGATTACCTAGTTTGAGTTGTGGATTATAGGGATGTAAATCCCTAAGGTGGGAGAATGTAATGTCCCGGTATTTCAATGTAATTTTTTAAAAATAAATGGTAATTTTACGAGTCCGTGAAAATTTACGGCACATGATTCGGAGGACCGGAGTGCCTAGGATGAATATCTGAACATTATTTCAGTTTTGTTCAGTAAACGTGCGACCATGTTTTTCTATCTTTTAAACCGGAGCCCGAAATTTAAATCGGAGGGCTCTGTTGAACTTGCAGCACTAGTATTCATTTAAGGAGACTTTCACCTTGATGGCAGTTGATCGAGAGTGAAAGATAATTTTGGGGGTTTTCATTGAAACTATAAAATAATGTAATCACTCGTTTTTTTATTTTTTATATCCACCCTCTTGTAGATATTATGGTTTTGGGGACCACCTGAGGATTGAAACCTCTTGAACTCCTTATTATGTGGGGTGAAACCCCTTGATCTCCTCACTTAATTATGCCAACCCCCCTTAATTTATTATTCCACCCATTAATTAATTAATTAATCGAATTAGAAATTATGCCAACTTAATATATTATGTTGGAAAATCCTCATTTTTGGTGGAATTGGAGGAACCTCTTGGAAAAAATTGAGAAGCTTGTAGAATTGGGAGAAATGCTCTCCAACGAAGAACGCCAATGATGAGAGCTTCTACTTTGATGCATTCTTCTCCAAACTCCATCTAAGGAATGCCAACAAGGAATATCTCCATCTATGAACGAGGAGACGCCAACGTCACCGACAACAACCTATTCCCTATGTCATCGTCTCTTTACCCGGGGGAAATCATCAACGAATAAAACGAACGAGGTAGGGTGGTTTTTTGAAATTCTTCGCTTTTTTGTTTTTGATTACTCTTTGTAATTCAAAAAGATTTTATAGTCACTTTCTACTACTATAATGCGGAGAGTGTGGGAAAAAACAGACATGGCCCATCCTCTTTGTAATTTCATGTAATGATTTGTGGTGTTTTCGTGATGGAGGTGGTCAACCACCAACCAAGAAGCGGCATGAGAATGGTGGCTGACATCACCGATGGCCACGAAAAAGGTGATGGTGAAACAGAACCACTCAGCTGCCACCACCACCAGCGACCACCACCCTTTCGGCTGAGCTTCCCCACACGACGCCCCCACGACACCTCGTGGCCATACCGCTCTGGCCAGGCCGCCCAGCGCTACGCCCCCATTGCTCCCCATGAACTAGTCTCTCTAGCCAAGCCGCCCCAAGCCGCACCCCCACGGTGCCCCGCGACCGAGCCCCTCTATCCGAGCCGCCCCACACCATGCCCTCACGTCAACCCTCAGCTGCGCTGCTTCAGCCAGGCTGCACCGCCCCGCACCCCTCAGCACCCTGCGACAGAGCCGCCCCACGCCACACCCTCACGACACCTCACAGATGAGCCGGTCCGACTGATCCACCCCGCGCCGCCCCACCTTGGTACCCCGTGGTCGAGCCGCTCCGTTTGAGCCCCCCCCCCCCCCCCCCCCCATGGCCTCGCGCTCTTGCGGCCACCCGCGGCCCTCTGTCGCCCAACGCGGCCTGCCGGCGTGGACAAAGCGGGCCGCACTGCCATGCAGGATGTGTGAGACCCAACAGGCCGAGCCACCCAGCGGGTGAGATTGGGTCGATGTGAACCGGGTCGAACCAGGATGGGTCAGGCAGTGTTAGTTTGATCGGGATGGACCGAACCCGGGCCCACTATAACCCTATTACATTTTTTGACCATAACATTGACACCAGACATCCGTTTGACGAACTGTCTGCAGCGCTGGAAATATTGGATGGAGATGGTCTCTTTGAGTATACCCCATTATAGTTTTGGGTAACGTTGAGGTACGTTCGGGTTGGATCGAGCACGAATCCAACAGGGCCCCTGGGATTAAAAGTCTAATAACTCACAAATTGGGCATGTGATTGACGAGACGTTTGTTGCGTTGAGACCCCTATGACGTGGCGAACAATTGAGATACTTAAATGTGGGACATCATGCTTTTTGGATAATCAACCAGTGGCTTGGGGGGAAGACTCTCCCAGATATGAGAAATCTAGCGCGGAAATCCAATATCTGGTTATGACGAGAAGAGTGCTTCTAGCTATCTTGTGCGGGTCAGCTCCATGATATCCTGTGTGGGTTAGCTCTTAGTGATCATGTGTGGGTAAGATCTAGAGGTCATGTGTGGGTCAGTATCTAGAGACCATTTTTGGGTCATATCCTAGTGATCCTGTGTGGGTCAGATCTATGCGAGCTCTGTGGGTCAGCTCCAGCGATCCTATGTGGGTCAGCTCCTAACGATCCTGTGTGGGTTAGCTCCTAGAGATCTTATGTTAGTCAGATCTAGATATCCAATGTGGGTAAGCTCCTAGAGAGCCTGTGTGGCTCAGCTCGTAGAGATCCTACGTGGGACAGCTCCTAACGATCCTGTGTGGGTCAGCTCTAGCGATCCTGCGTGGGTCAGCTCTTTATGATTCTGTGGAGGTTTGCTGCAGATCCTCATAAGAGAGTTAGTTGTTTAGAAGTTATATCTAATCATCTATACCACTATACCTAATGTTATACCTGGTGTGAGCTAAGTGAGTACCTTTTTGTTTCCTCATGATTTAGATGGATTTCTTGAAAATGTGGGTATATGTATGGGCATATACCTAAGTAGGGTTATCTGTTGATTTCATACATTTTGGTTTATCCTTGGTGGATATCTTGAGACCTTGATGGTCTTGGGGTCCATAATGAGTATCGTTTTACTCACACATGCATGGGATATGCCCACACCTTGTTTGTATTGGAACCAGATGACGGACAACACTGACTGAGGACGAGGGTACCAGGACTGGACGGTTCTCAAAGGTGGACGATACGTCATGTCGGTTTATAGAGGATACAGGTGGACGTGGAGTGCTGAGGATGCGATCTGTACCTCTCCTTCAGGTAGGAATCTAGGTGGACGATCCATGAGCTTCTTTTCACATATTATCCATCTTGTACTTTTCAGTTTTCCTTATACTTTTCAGTTGGGCTTGTATTCCGGCCCCTTTTATTTATTGTACACACTCTGTTTAAATTTCATTTTACATGAGTTCATATCTTGCTGTGTGATTGGTTTTATGTTAAATGTTATAAAGGGAATTCCTTCCTAGTTTTAGGGAATACGCCTTTCGGTGCTAGTCGACAGACCCTGGCCTATAGAAGGTGGGCTTGGGGTTGTCACGGCATGGGCCCCGGGGGACGGTTCATGACTTTGAAAAATCAATGTATTTATTTAAACAATTATTGATATAGGTATAATTAAGAAATATATGAAAAAGGAAATAACTCCACTTAGTATGAAATGTGGTGTTTAACAATAAACTGATGATAGTTTTGATCGCATTAGGATTTTCTGGCACACACCTTCCTGAGTAGATTAATTAAATAATTTTGTTAATTGTATGTTTTGTATGATAAATCCTACAAAACCACTATAAATAACATGAGATTATTATTTTCTCTTCTATTTTTTCATAAAATTAATTTTAACCATAACGATAATGGTTGGTGGAGGGACTGGGGATTGGGGTTATTGATAAAAACAAATAAATAAACAATTTCATAATCACAATGATGTCAATGGAGATATTTCGATGGAGATGAAAAATGATACTAAGTATATTATATCACATAAATACTTTAAAAATTAAATGTTGAGGTATGTGTTTTTTTGTTTGATTTATCGTCATTATTGTTTTCTATAAAATTGATTATTTCATCTTTAATTAATATGTTTTCTCCTTTGTATAATAATTTTTAATTATACATTCTTCCTAAACAAGAATTTTAGAATAAATTATTGTATATTTTTTTACTCTTTTCTATGTATCTATTTTATATAAATGATGTTACCCATGATGTACATGACCATCAACAGTTCCTTACATTTGCGTTTTGTGGATTTCTCATTATATTCTTGGAGAATTCATTATTTTGGTCTAATTGGACTACGGGTTTAACTAATTCCTTGGATGAAATTTATTTTGAGATCAATATATTTTTTGTAGATAATTGTTTTTGGAAATTTGGAATTCAGTATGAAAAATTTTATATGATGACGAACTAAATAAAAAGTATGTTCTAATTATTATGGATTGTTGAGGTTGAACAAACAGGATTTGGGGAAATTAGTTGAAGGTGAAAATTCATAGTAATGCACCAAACATAGAAGCATGAAGATGGGGTATTATTTTAATACATTTCCATGATTACAAGGAATCAAGTCCCGAAGGACCGATCAATTTAGTAGTCCTGAAAAATAGATTACATACATGAAATTTACATTACACTTTCTATCATAAAAGACAACATAGATAATCCTATCATAATTCCATTATATTCATACGTTATACCTAAATATAAATCATAATACACTTCTTGGAATCCTAGGAAAATAAAACATAAGAAATTGGTGATCTCACATGCTCAAAACGGATAAACATTATAATTGATGCTATAATAAATAATCATAAACGTTTATGGAAAGGTAAAAATTGAAACATAATCCCTTTAAACATAAACATCAATATAATATAAAAATGATAAATCAAGTAATTCAATTTACTGATTCACTTGGATATTATACTAGTCTAATAATAACATGTATCATAAATAACTAATCTTATAATGATGGAATGAATAATACCAGACATCTTATCCACAAAGTCATGGCCTTGTGTGGGGACCCTAAATATATATTTTGTCAAGGTCTTGTTCCAAGACACTGGGATTTCTAATGAGACATACTGATGCATCAAGGGGGTATTACAGACCTCACCCGTCAATTACTATGTCGAATGCATTTCTCATATGAAAAACTTGAAACATAAAATAAACATTCATATTAAAACTAGCATACGAAATTTCAATAAGGTCACCATAAACCATGAATGGTATAAAAATAGAACATCTACATTCAGAAATATCATAAATCACTCAATACTATATTGAATATTTGATTATAATAAATCAACCTCAATTAAGAATATTATCCACTAAAGGAAGTTGATATAGTTGAAAATGATCAGTAAAACACTTTGAGAAAAATAGAACTTTTTGTCAAATAATTTAAAGGTCACACAATTTATAAAGGATTTCATTTAAAAGAGATTATTTAATCTAATTTTTCCATACAACATTTAATATTTTGAAAGGAATTATCATGCTAAATCAATGATGTACTTATAAATAAGTGCATAAAATCATTTGGCTAACATGATCATTAATTAAAAATATATAGAAATGTAAATCTATAAAATATTTTAAATGATGATCTATTTAAAGATTCCATTCCCTAAAACCAAAGATGATTCCTTTTGAAAACATTTTTTAGAAACACGTTCATGGATGATAAATATTTATTAGTAAATAATTACTCATAAACAATCTCAAATAATAACGATATTGAGAAATTTACCCATTCCTTGTAGAGTCCTTTAGTCACGGGAACATTTAACGTCATGTATAATGACCATAGTATGTTATAAAATTATAGAAGAACCATATTAAAGTTTATGATATCATATCTGATTCATTTATGACTTTATATTACCCATATAAAAATAATTGTTTTCTTAAAGTAACATTTCGAGTAGTAATTGCTATCTTTATCATACGTGTTTTAACTTCTTAATCATCATCATATAAAATATATCATGATCTAAATACTACTATAATATAAAACATGATATATATATCATATATATTCTGAATATAAGTATGTTTAATGGAGAGATATATTAAATGGAATCACCGTTCTTGTAGACGGTCATCAGTAAGTATACATGGACGTTGTTTCCGTTTTACTATCGTATAATATTGATGTATATAAACAACATATATTTTTATAAATAAATATATATTATTATAGTAGAAATATTTTTTTATATATATCAAACTGAATCAATATATATATATATATATATAAAAATCATTAATGGCGATTGTTGAAGATGGATCTAATCGGGTCTTGGAGACAGTAAACCATACGTACGCATAAGAGACAATATAATTTAATATAAGGTGAAACAGTGTTTAATTGGATGGTGTATTATATCTAAAGAATAATTAAGATGTAATATTCATCATTTAAATTAATTATACTCATTATTATATCAATCCAAATAATGACGTGTTGAATAACAAACTACACCGCGACGTGGATACGGTAAGATGTACGTACACATATATGCTGACTTTATCAATCATAGGATGTATAGAATAATGTATATGGTTGTAACATATTTTTAATGACATATCATTATGTAAATGGAACTGAAGTTAATATTTTTGTATGGAAACAAAAACGAAATCATAAGTAGAAAATGAACATTGAATGATGTGATGAAATAATTAATACATGTTCAAGTGCT
This sequence comes from Viscum album, assembly GCA_963277665.1. NCBI lineage: Eukaryota > Viridiplantae > Streptophyta > Magnoliopsida > Santalales > Viscaceae > Viscum > Viscum album. The sequence goes on along the minus strand of OY728136.1, from coordinate 280,143,862 downwards.
TCCAATTTATTTAAAAAAATGGAAGAATATGTTGAATTTATGATCAAATTAAAGCTTCCAAGATTATGTGAGGGTAGTTTAGGGGATATTTGGAAAGGGTTTGACCCTGTCAAATGGCATTGGAGGTGTGAATTTAAGAAAAGGGGAAGTACCACTTTATAAGAGAGGTGAGGGGAACATTTGGAAAAGATTGAAAAATTAATTTATTATAAAATTAATTTTTGGTTTCTAATCTCTAAATAGATATATTTAGAGTATATGTGGGTTATGGGTCTAAATCCACAAAACCAATATGGACTATACTTGTTTAGTCACCATATTAACCATATCATTTTTTCTTATCCCTTAGTTAAATATTTTAACTATTACGATGCCTTATTTTATTATTATAATACAAGGTTAATATTGTTACTATAAAATTACAAGAGAAACGAAAGTGGTTCATTGATAAAATATATGACATTATTTATGTCATTTGAAAAAATATTAGATTTTTAGTACAATTATATAATTTCAATAAGTTGTACTTGTTTTAAAAAAACATTTATGTCAATTTTCACAATATTTAGTATTTGTTTTTTGATAAAGTCATAAAAACATGATTACTTTGAACAAAATAAATTGAATGAAGTTGGAAATTTTATATTATCGTATAAAATATATGTGTGGCGTCAAATGTATTAATTTACATTTATTTTCATATTTATAATATATATTATTTTAATATTTCTTTAATAAGGTAATTACTTCATCATCATTTTTTCATAAATAAATTAAACACTGTAATTTCTGGAAATAATAATTAAAATCAAATGATGTAGGAACTTTTTTTATCTTTCTATGAAATAATAATTGTTGAATTGATCTTATGTATTACCATATATTAAAAATGTTTTAGTTATTAAAATTTGAATTTAACACTTTTACCTATTCTTTAATTTAAATATCATTAATGTAATAATCTATCCCAAATGGATAATAAAAGATCATATTTTTGTCCTAAGGTTTATTTTGATCAAAAAAACATGTCCAATTGAATTAGGTCTTGTTTTGGAGTATTTTTATATTGCTGTAATATTATTTTTACCTCTAGATAGCTTATTCAGTTCTAACCATGGTAAATAATATTCAAAAGTTACAATTCACAAATAATAGTTTTCATCATTTTGAACAACATTTTACATTATGAAGACAAATATTTCTGTCGGATTTTTTAAATTAATTCACAGATGCGGTAAAATTAAAAGTTATACTAATTTTCAAGTGTGCTTAGAATGTGGGTAAAATGTGTTAAAAAGTCCAATTAAATGTCATATGTCAAATCATATTATAAAATGACTCAAATTACATACATTAGACTAATATATGTATCGTGAATCTATTCTGACAATAATATTAATTTTTATTAAAAATGATTATTTATATGAAAAAGTCAATTTTTATGTACTATGTTGTATTTTCACTATTAATTGAAAAATTAAATGTTTTCATATACAAAAAATTCACCCTCAAGCTAATTTTTATATTATAAATCAATAATTATGTCTATTTTGAATAAAAAATATGCATTTAATAAAAGTTTGTACTACAATTAATAACATCTTTTTAAACAGCTAGTTTTATTGGTCATGGTGCACTTGAACTCAGTATTGCGTAAATTACATGATATTGAATTATTTAAAAATAAAACATATCATTGAAGCAGGGGGAGTTAAATAATCCCATCCTTCAATAAATTTCATCCTAACAATTTAAACTCAGTGTTGATAACTAGGGGTTTGGCATTTCAAAATATCTTATTTGAAATCCCACCTCGAAAAATGGATTAATGGGGCCTCTATATTAAAATAAAGGAAGGTTAGTATTATGGTTACTGAGAATAACACATAATAGGGTTCCATGTTAGAAAATATGGATATAGAAAAGAAAAATAACCATCATGATCTGATGGAGAGTGATAGGGGATATTATTAGGAGAAAGTTAACAATATGAAATCCATAAATCTACGATGATCCAAGGGACCATTTCATTCATCACAAAATAATGTACTAAGATATTTTTGTTTGTTTTATGATCATTTTCTAGTGATTTAAAATTAATTTAATTCATACACTAGGAACACCAGGAAGAATACATAATTTGCATATAGAGTTCCATCCTCTACAACAAACTCTTATTTCTCTTCAGAAGAAAAAACTCAAAAATATTATATTGATATCAATCATATATAGTTCCCAATATAAACATATACCACTTAAATGAAGAAAAATATTTGATAATAACCAGGGACTTCTTGTATGCCATTTTTAGATGATAAAGCTTTGTGGTACATGGGTTGTGGGTTCGATTCTCGTAGCTTTGTCAGAAGTTACGGGTTATCGCCCAACCTAAAGGTTTTCCTTTCTCTAAAACAATAGAATTATAAAATTATAAAAACAATATTATGAAATTATTTTACCATAAAAAATTACATTACAAGTTTAACAGAATCCATTCCATCTTTTATTGTTACCCAAAACAGCTATGTCCAAACTCTATCTAAAAGGCCTTTAAAGATCCTAAATAAATTGTAACATCATAGTCCCCAATCAATGTAATGTTTCTTTTATTTTCACATACTGAAAATATGATTACCTTAATCATATTAAAACCTTAATGAAAACAAACTGTAATATAGTACCATCCTTATATATATCACATTCTTCTTATATCCAGAATATTCTTCTTGAATTTGAAATCATAAATACACTTATTATTATACTTCAAATGTAGTAAAAACATAATATTTACCATCATCCCTTTTATTTTTTTGAGCTATATTTTCTTGAGGATTTGGAAAATCATTTTCATAATGTTCTATTTCATTAATATTGCAGTAATTAACAATGAAAACCTCTTTCTTCCACTTGCAATCATGATCTTGGTGTCCATTTTCTCCACAATTGTAACAATCTACGATTTCATTTAGGCACAAACTAGGGTGTATATTCCCACATTTATCACATAAGAGAAATTCATTTATTCCCTTTGTCCATGTATCTTTATTTTGGTATACTGTTCTCTACTTAACATTCCATATGTATGTAGTCTGTACAATTTCTTGATAAACATGAGAAGTAAAAATCATATCTTCCATCATTCTCATCCACTTTTTATCTCATACATTGAAATTTATTTTCCATATGTACTCATTGATCACGAGGAAAGTATTTCTATCAGAAAAGATCACTAAACTCCCTCTATTCAATATTTCCTAATTTTTAATCCTCCATTGTGTATTTAATTAATGAACACCATTGATTTGCATCTCCTAAAAGATGATTGACTAACATAATAACTTATTCACTCCCAGTACCCCCAAATAATGAAATATTCTCTATAAGGAACTTATCAAACACTCCATTACAAAAGGATTTGAAGTCATATTGAATGTTGGAGGTTTTTTTCTCCTGAAGTGGTCTAACATTGATCATATACGTTGTTTATCATGATGCTCCTTAAAATTAAGGAAATTATTTATTACAAGAGTCAGGTGTCCCAGTATAGTTAAAAGATGTTCAGTACAAGTTGTGCCATCAACTCCAATAATATTATCTTAAACTGGAGGGTAATACCAACATGGATTACAAGAATTGTTACACATTACATTTCTTCTACTATCCACCATTTCTAAACAATGTAATACACTAGATTAGGTTATGAATCAAAATGAATATTTCCAAAATTATAAAATACATATCATAAATTTAATGATTCATGCATATCCAATCCATAAAACTAAATATGATTCGTCTGAGTACATATTTACTCATAAATCCTTCAAAACGTTTTTATATAAGAAATGAAATATCATAAGAATATCCCCCAATAGTGTCAAACTAGGTGTGTAGTAAGGCCCATTATTGTGTACCAAGTTTCCCCCAGTCAAGCTTGGAAAACCTTGTCAGAGTTTACACCCCATGGTATAACTGTTCTAGAACCATGTCTACGTGTAGTATACAGGAAGGGGTTTACTTCTTTGAGTATACACATAATCTCTACATTACCATAATTATTTTGGGGTTCTATTATACTTAACCATAAAGTCTGTCTTAGGGTTATGATCCCCAATCTATATTTTCTAAATTTATTTTCTTGGTTGCTTCTAAACATCCACTAATATCAACTGTAACACCTGAACCTAGAAGCCCATAACTGGTGAATTATTTTAAAAAATTGGCATGATAACAAGGAATCAGGACCATAAGGTCCGATCAGTTTTGTAGTCTTGGAAAATAGATTACATATACAAACATGAAATTAAAATTTCTAACATAAAATACGAAATAAATAATCCATCGTGAATTCCATTATTCTCCTAGCTTAACTTGGATATAAATAATAATACACTTCGTGGAATGCTGGAAAAATAAAATAGAAGAAAGGGGTGAGCTCAGATTCTCTGTAAGGATAATCATTATAGTTAAATCTATCATAAATAATCATAATCATTTATGTAAAGGTATAAAATTGAAACACAATCCATTTAAACCTTAAATAAACCAAAATGTGAAAAATATGAATCAAGTAATTCTATTTACCTATTATACTTGAAATTCAACAAGTTGAATAAATACATGTAACATTAATAACTAATCTCATAATGATATAATGCATAATTATGGATATCTTTACCACATAGTCAAGGCCACGTGCCAAGACACTAATTATAAATTTTTTCAATGAATTGTGCTAAGACACTATTTTTTGTCATGAGACCTACCAATGCATCGAGGGGCTATAACGTTCTCCTCTCATCACATAATAAGTAAAATACATTCTTCATATGAAAATATTGAAGCATAAAATAAACATTAACACTAAAAATAGCATATGGAATGTCAATACATTAATGATAAAAAATAAATGGTATAAAATAGAAAATCCACACTTAAACATATCATAACTAATTCAAAACAATAAAAAATATTGCATTATAATAACTCAACCTCAATTAAGCCTAATATACACTAAAGGATGCTGATATTGTTTAAAATGATTAGTTGAACTTTTTGAGAGATATAACCTTTTTTTGAAATCATTTAAAAGTCGAAAAATTTATAAAGGAATCCATTTAAAAGTCACTATTCAATTAAAGTGTCCCCTAAGACATTAAATTTTTTGAACATAATATATATTTTAAAACAATTATGTCCATATAAATAAATACATAAAATAATTTTGAAAACAAGGACATTAATTAAAAATATTTAGAAAAGTAATTCATTAAAAAATATAAAATGATGATCTATTTAAATATACACTTTCATAAAACCATAAAATATTGTATTTGAAAACATTTTTATGAAACATGGACATTGATGATAATATATTTCGCAGTAAATAGTTACACATAAAAAAATCTCGGATAATAATGAGATTGAGGAATTAATCCTTCCCATGTACTTTTCTTTTAGTCAAGGGTACACTTAACCTTCTATATAATGACCATAGTAAGTTATTAAATTATAACATAACCAAATTAATATTTATGATATAATATATGACACATTTACAACTTTATACTTCCCATTTAATAATAATTCCCATGTTAATGTAATATTTCAGGTAATAATCGTTTTCTCTATTGTATGTGTTTTAACTTTTTATTCCTTATCATATTACTCATATGATGATTTGCATATTTTCAGAATCTAATACACTATTTATATTACATATATATTCAGAATTTAAAAATGTATAATAGATAGATTTATGAAATGGAAACAACATATATGGAGAAGGAAGTCCATTTACACGCATGAACATTGTTTCCATTTTATTATTGTATAGTACAGAATTATGTAAAATACATATATCTATCTACATAAATATATATAATTATACTAGAATAGTTGTTTCATATATCTCTTACCTAATAAATATATATATTTATGTAAAAATTCTTGAATTTTTATCGTGTAATATCAGTCTCATCGCGTTGTGGAGATGATAAACTGTATGTACGCACAGGAGACAATATCATTCTATCGAGGGAAAACAGTGTATAATTTGATGTCATATTATATATAAATAACCATTGAAATTATATATTCAACATTTACATTAATTATACTCATTATTATACCCATCCAAATAATGAAGTGTTGAATAACAAACTACACCACGACGTATAAATGTTAAGACGTATGTACAGACGAATGGTGACATTTTCAGTCATATGATGGTTTGAATAATGAATATGGATTTACCATATTTAATATATTATCTAATTATGTATAAGGTACTAGATTTTTTTTTATGGAAACAATAATGAAATGGGATGTATAAAAATAACATTGAAAGAGGTGATGAAATAATTACATCTTCTTCAGGTCATTCTGTTTGATTTGAACAAAAGGGCTCATTAGGGTGGATTTTTTATCAATGTAAGGCATCTAGGAAGAAGTGATGGTAGTTGTCTGGGGAATTGAGAAGGGGTTGGCTGAGTCAAATGGTTTTTTAGGTGTGAATTTAAGAGAAGGGGAAGTACCATTTTATAAAATAGATGAGGGGAACTTTTGCAAAACATGAAATATTAATTTATTATAAAATTATTTTACCGTTTATAATATCTCAGAAAGTATTTATATCAAGACTAAGGTAGGTATGGTGGGAAATACTCTGAAAAAATAGTTTTTAGACTTGTTTCGGTCACCGTATTAACCCTATATTTTATAATTAACACTTAGGTAAACGGTTTAGCTATATGATGTCTTCTTGTATTATTATAATAAATGGTAAATATAGTTAATATTATATGCCAATATAACCTAAATTTGTTCATTAATGAGATATATAACATTATATAAGTCATTTATTAGAATATTAGAATATTATCATTATCGTATAATTTTATTAAATATTATTTGTTTTAAAAACACATTTATGTCAATTTTGTTACTATTTAGTATTTGTTTTTTTGATAGAGTCATAAAAACGTGATTCCTTCAAACCAAATATAATGAATCAACCGTAACATATCATAATAACCTATAAGATTAGTATATGGAATTAAAAGGTTTAATTTATATTTATTTTATTATTTATAATATGAATTATTTCAATAACTCATTAATAAGGTAATTAATTTATCCTCATTTAGTCATTTATAAATTAACTTATATAATGTATACATTTAAAATTAAAATACCATGATTTATGAAATCATGTTATACTTTTAATGAATATTTATAGTCTAATTTATAATATGTATTGCCCTATATTAAAAAAGCATTATTTGTTAAAATTTTAATTTAATCCATTTTACTCTTCCTTAATTAAATTATAATAAATGTCCTAATTTAATTCAAATGGATCAAAAAGGATACTATTTTTGTCCTAATGTATATTTTGGTCGAAATAAACATATCCAATAGAATTATGACATGTGTTGGGGTAATTTTATATTATTATAATTTCATTTTTACTATTAAATACTCTATTTACTTTTAATAGTGTTAAATAATATTCAAAAGTTATTATTCATCATAAATTAGTTTTATCCAATACAAAGATATTTTATGTATTTATGAAAATAGTGCTTTCTGGATTTTTGAAATTCAATTCATAGATGTTGTAAAATTACTTTTTATGAAAATTTTCAAATGTGCCTTGAAGGTGGTTAAAAGACGTTAAAAAGTTAAATAAAATTATATATATAATTTTATAATAAAATGACTCAAATGAGTTACATTGGACTAATATTTTTATTATGTATTTTTTTTTCTTTATGATAAATCTTTAATTTAAAATATTTATTTAAATGTAAAAATCGGTTTTATGTACTGTTCAGTGTTTTCACGATTAATAAAAAGATGCTTTTTTAGAAAAATTCACTATAAGCTAATTTTGATATTCTGAATCAAAAGAGGGTTCCATTTGGAAAATAAAATTATAAAATTTTAAAAATTATTTATTACTATTCATAACATATTTTTAAATGGCCAGTTTGATTGGTCGTGGTGCGCTTGAACTCGGTGTTCCGTACATCGCGCAGTATTTAATTATTTAATAAGGAAGCATACCGTAGAAGATTTAGGGGTTATACAAATTGATTAAAAAATAAATAATGGACAATATTATATTTATATCATAGTGTTTCTAAATGAAAACATATAATTATATTTATTTTTGAAATTACCATAGAAAGGGAGAAGGAAATGAAGAAGTTTCTTGATGAATAAAATTGTAAATAAATTTCTGGACAACATTAAAAGTGGTTTAGAAAAACACAAGCCATGTAATCTGAAAATCTATATAAATATGGTTTTTGGAGGAAAAATAAATATCCATTGACCATTTTTCTGTCCCACAATCCAAGTTACCCTAAACATAATGACTTAGTGTGCAATGTGAATACATGACCTTGTAAACATGTTTGGCCAACTTACCATTAGTAAAAGGCCACATTCCATGTACCCCTATGAAGAGTAGGACTTGGGAAGAGTCACACACCATGTGGTGAGCCTCGTTACTATACCTCATCTGACATGAATCAAACTATATATAGTGGAATTGCATGTGCCATGATTAGCATCAGTTCATGGATAACTAACAGACTTTGGATAACATTCCATGTACATATTGCACATGTTGGGTACTTCCCTATCAATTTATTTGTTACATCATGAATTATTATCCTAGAAAATTCCATTGTTGAAGTAATCTATAAATTCATTGGCCATAAATAAATTTGGTTTGGTATCAATACTGCTACTCCTTATATTTGATCTCTTGAAAATTTGATGTTCGACAAAATGATTAGGTGTCCCCATATAGGGCCTTAGGTTGTCATTCCATATTCCATATCCTTATATGTCCTTAGGTATACTTTAACATAGACCTATGTAATTTGATACCAACCTTGAGAAATTTATATACTGATTAATTTACCACCATTTGGCCAGAGGCATTATCCATTCTTTTTCTATGGATTACATTAGTATTTTGTGACATCAAGTGAGGAGTGATATTCATTTTATCATTTATGAGATGTTTGATGGTATGAATTTGTGAATAAAAAACATGTTTTAGGATCATTAAATTGAATATGTAGGCGTAGAAAGTATATTTTGGATTTTGTAACTACTATACCATTACATAAGGATATTACTTCCCTTTGGTATCTTGAAATACCGAATGAGTGATAATTCTTAAATGGTGACTAGACACCCATTTTCAAATTTGATATGTGGCGTGACAACTGGAATCATGTTCAGTTATACATTCATCAATATATGTGGTTCATTAACACCCTTGGTATTTAATTTTATATTTAATATTGAAACTAGCTACAGTAAATAGTCTTTGTAAAATCAAAAATTTCACAAGATTCACCACATACTGGTGAATAGTTACTTTTGAGGATTTAAGATACGATGTATTAAAATTCTAAATATCCCCGAGTCTTTTACTGATTATAATGTTGGTATTTATTCATTACATAATTTGGATTACACTTTTGTGATGAGTTAGCTGGTATAACATGTGTTTATGGATTTTGGATTCCCCCTCCTAGAAATATATATATCATAAAGTAAATCTGATTTCACCATCAAACACCCTATATATTTTATGGAATATTATAGAGTATGTTTACACTCACCAATACATTAGCCATAGGGACACATGTATTTTGTTAGTACAAATGTTATTTAGGGTAGATATGGTTTTTTGAAATTAGGTTTCATGTACATTTTTTGAGGTCACTCAAGGGTAATTCAGGGGATGCAATATTGGTGAAGCCTTTCTAGTGGTATAAGTTGATTTTATTACGAACTGTCCATATATAGTGAAATCTTAATGTGTGGTAATGTTATCCTTGACCGGCTATTATCCATCATTTCTATGAAATAGGTATATATATTGACCCTTTTTACATTACCATATTAAGACTAGTCATATTGTTGATATTTCTAGATGTCCAATGCATATGATAAATTATATTGACTCTATTCTTTATGTACACTCTTTTCAAATTGATTTTAATTGTCGTGGTGTTTGGTATGATATGGCCTTATGTGTAATATGGTAACTCTGTGCTAGTCTGGAGACCTTATCCAGTTGGAGGAGAACATGGGGTGGCATAATCTACTAACCACCAGTCAAGGTGTGGACCTTATTAATTGTGAAATGTCTAAATTGTACCAGAGTGGGACTATCCAGGGGAAGATTCATGGAGTAAATAATCATGCATGGAATGGATTGGGAGCTTATGGAAAAAATTTTAAATGGGGTCTTATGTGTGGTAAACAAAAAGGGAACTATTGTTGGTTTTTCAATAGACATATAATTACTTTGGGACTCCGCTAATATGTTAGTTGAACTATAACCATATGTGATTGATTATAGTGTAAAAGTATATTATTAAATGTTTCACATAATTACTATTTATGATCTAGCATTTCATTTTTCTATAAGAAAATATATATTATTTTTTCACAATCCTTGTTAATGTGACCAATTAATTTTATGGTGGAACATACTAAAAACTAGTTTTTTACTGAGGAAGGTTTGTAACTATCCCATTTCTATAGTTATTCCAATGTCCACATGATAGTTAGTGGTAAAGTGTTTTTCATGAGACATCATTGCGAGGGTGATATGGGCTTGTTCTTTTGAGTTACTATATATGTTTACTAAATTAGGGGGGATTTAAATGGAGATTTAGTATGGCATGTTTGTGATTTTCACGATTACAATTCTATTGGAGAAAATTGAGTTATCATTGGATGATTGTAGATATTCAGTTAATTTTTTCCTTATTATGGCATATGGTCAACATTTTACCTAAAGGGAATATTAGTGGGTTGTTTTATGGAGTATCGAAAATATCAATTAGTTATATATACATATCGTTGTTATATACCCATATGTTTTTAGTATTCTTTCAATAAGGAACTGATAGAGATAGTTTTTATAATCCACGATTTCAACTACGTGACCCTTTTTTATTCTTTTTTATGTATGTAAATTATGATGGTGAAGTTTGGGAGTGTTTGACAGAATTTTAGAATGATTTTATGGAATTTTGAGGGTGTATGTTTAATACTAGGTTTTGGATAATCATCCAACATTTACAAAAAAACACGTTGTATGAGTCATGTTCTAAAGGGAAGGTGTACTAGTGGTGCACCTTTTTTCTAAACCATGAGGAATCCTTGGTGAAACATGTGATACATTGGATTGTGGGATTTTTCATAGTTGGATAACAACATTCAAACTGTGTGAGCTAACTATGGGACATTTATCATCGGGGTAGTGTCTGGCATGTGTTTAGTATGTGGTTTCTCTAACAGTCCAATTGACCATGGAAGGATTGAATGTTAGATCCTTAAATTATAAATCTAATAAGTTTTGAGCCTTTAAGGACCTTTTTGTCACCTATGAGTCCCAAAATCAGGATTCTATCTTTCAGAAGTATAGTGAAGCTTCTCCCATAGATATAGAGGAAATCTAAAGGCTTCTCTCAATGTTTCAAAGCATAATTCCCATGGTAAATAATATTTCTTGGTTATTCATGGTATCTTTTCTTATACCTACATCTCTATCCCTCTAGTATTTTTATATCTACGCATTCTGTGATTAATTCAAAGTTATTTTATTCCATCTGAGGTTGTATTTGGTTTTTTATAATAGGGGAATATATCTAAGGTTTATTTTATATTTAACATGGATTCATTGGAATTTTCATGTAGTTTATCATTGTCTCCATAAAACCCAAGTTATTTGGCTTCAATATTGACGCTTATATTTAAAAATTAAAGGTTACGTTTTAAATTGATCATATTATTTCAAATCTATTGTGAAATTGGAGATAAAATCATGGTAGAAACCCACTTTATTAACAGTTTTTGGAATTCTATGGAATCCCAGAATTGTTGTGAATGTGCTTTGATTAATGAGTTTATAATGATGATTTTCAAATATATTCTTGGTTAGATTTATGGAAAATTGTTTGTAATATATGTAATTTTTCCTTGAAATGATTTTGGAATAGGAATGGTTTTTCATTGATTGTATTGTCATTGTTTTGGGAATACTTGGTGGTGTGCGATCTTATTTTATTATGAGGATTTGTTGAAATATGAACATATTCTTAGTGAAAAACGTGTAATGGAACATGGGATTTAATCACCTCAGGAATACATGGTAACATGATAAGAAACCACTCAAGATTATAGGATTTTCATAACGAATCATGAATGTGATGATGCGTGGAAACGTGTATTTTTTATTAGAATGTGGTATGCCTAGTGTGGATTAAATTAAACAGTTTTGGATCATTGTTTGGATTCTTTACATGGATTTATTTTTTGTTTTAAAAAAGCTATTTCAATATGGAAGTCTTTTATCATTGGAAATAAAATCTTTTAATAATTTTTATATATGAAATCTTTTATATAAATGGGATATCATGTTCTATCTCAGATGAATGGGTAGAGAAATAATTTGGGGAAAGCATACTATGTTTCATTATTCAACCATACAATGTAACTTTTTTTTGTTGATGTTGTTTATTTGGACAATAGAAGGGGTAATACATCACAATTATCTAGTGACTCTTAGTGATACATAGGTTATTTTTGAAGATTTAAATGTAGAGCATGTTTGGAGAATGAAGATTGTCCTAGAGTATTTGGGTATTATTGGTTTCGTTTTTTGTTATATTCTATGATATTGTATTCTTCCAATTTTTTAAATTATTCTAGTTTATATTTGATATTAATGGTTTTACATTGATTTGTTTTAAATTTTATCATGAATCATGTAGTGGTCTTTTGTTATCGGATGATTATTTTTTCTTCTTTATTTTAAAAGGGAAAATCAACCCCCATCCCTTAATTAATCTCATAGACATGTATTTAATGCCTTTGACATCTTGGGGTTGCTTCTTAAGTGCATGTAATATCATTCATCCAAATTAGGCCAATGAGTAGGGGAATGATGTTACAGGTGGAATAAGCTTAGTCCTTCTTAATTTCATTAGGAACTAGTGGTAATTTTATTTGATGGTATTTTACATTCCACTAAAAGTTATAATTGGGGTTGAATTAATTCTTTTATATTCCTTGAGATGGGATCATAAAAAGAAGTGAGATTGTTGAAAAATGAAATGTAAATCATAAAAAGTCCTAGATTAATCTATAATGTTGAACACTGTGTTACCATGGAATTCAGTAAATAAGTATTTTATTGAATCTTCTAGTAATTGGAATCTCAATGTTATGTGTTTATCCTATGAAATGATCATGAAATCCATTAGAGGATTGAATTCCCACTTTGATGGAATATTTCATTTTTCAGTAATGATAAATAGTTTTGTGAAATTTTTTGATTTTTGAAAATGGATAGAGTTACCTTCCATTTTTATATTTTGAAATTAATGAAATGTAATTTTTAAAATGGTTTTATTTTCAATAGAATTTTGAATTATTTAAAAAATGGGTGAACATGGGAAAAGTCATATTTTGGAAAGAAATGTTGTCAACTGATGATGTGAGAGAATTTAAAATTTTTAAGCCATTAGTTAATAGGTAGTGAGACATATGGAGACTTTTAATAAAATGGAACCTGGTAGGCTTCATAGAAACCATCTTGAAGAAGATGCTGAGAATGTGGTTGCACCTGAGACATAAGTGAACCAAAAATTGGGTCAGTAGTTTGACCATGTGTTTAAATCCATGGAAAATAGTAACATGAGGGATTTTCTATTGAAATTGATTAATTATGTCCAATTATATAAGAAATATCTACCCATATTTTGGGGATATTTGGAACTCGAAAACAAATATATTTGGGTGAATAAGGAGATTCATATATCCATTTTAATTAACACATGAACAAAACTAGTTATTAATATAGAAACATATAAGATATATTATCTGAAAAACTGGCGGTGGGATTTAACTATTCTAGATAATTTCGATCATGACCTTTCCAGTGAGGATTTTGATTAATTTTTCGACAATAAATTCTGTAATCACACATTCAAGATTCAAGGAACCACATGCTTCATCATGTTGAAGTAGGGAAAACATTTTTTCTGGTGGTATGTGTCTAAATTCTATAATTTAGTGTTATGATCACATAATGTTTCTTCTAGTTCAACTTTTAAGGCACGCCTTATTGAATAGGGGCTAATGTGTGCGATTCAATAAAATATTGTTATACTCTGTATTATAGACTATATAGAGTTTGACAATAGAGAGATGGTTGATAAAACGGAAATCTCATGAGAAATTAGAGGAGGGAGTATGTAAATACATATGGGAAATTGTAAGAACTATAATAATGGGAGAAAGTGGATGAGGGAAACCTATTACCATAGTGATAATATGAATGAAAACCTTACAAATAGATCAACAAATCTTCCTCGAACATCCATGACTAAAACTAGATGTTTCTAATGTGGCTCCCTAAAACACATGAATCATGAGTGAATGACACCATCAATAGAAATCGAAAATTTCAACAAGATATGTACATTCAGTGCTATTATGGTAGGGCTCTATGGTTGGGAGTTTGGTACACTTCTAAAGTGTCACATGTTTCCTACACTATGATGGGCTGAGGGAAACATAGTACATCTTGTCAACAAAATAGATATAGCCATGGTCATTAAAATTATATCATGACTCCCCATATAGTGAACTATCAATATTTAGACCATGTGAAAAGTGTATTGATGAGGAAATAATATGGAGAAGAACTAGTTATTATCGATGATCGTTCTAGTCAATCGACTGTAAGAGCTAAAATTATTTTTAATTATACAATTACGAATGATTTGTTTGACACATGTTTATACCATTCCCTTATTTCTTATCAGGTTGTTTATTTTATGACATTAAAAGTTACGGTGATGAATGTTGTTAATAAATAGTAATCTTCTCTTGGTCAAATATAATTTCAATCATTTTTGTATAGTCTGTTCAATAACTGTTTATGGAGTAGAGTTTATATGTGAATTCTAATTACAATAAATGTAAGCCTATGATATAAGCATTGGTGTTGATTAGTTCAAAATATTGAAGGATCACATCTACTGTTATACAAAAAATATTATTTTTATAAATAAAGATTGATTTGATCAACTTTTTATATGATACATGAGTGTAAAGGGATGTTAAATAGGGATGTTGGCACCCGTAGTTAGAATGGTCTCAGAATAGTTGACTGTATTTTCATTGACATCGATGGAATCAATTAAGGGTAAGGGTTTTTGAGGAGCGGTGGGTCAGTTTCTAAAAAAATTTCTAAGAATTTATCAGATTTCCTCTTAGGGACAAGCCACATTTCCAATTCATCTATCAGATGGAAGAAATGTAATTAATGGAATGTAGAGTAAATATAGTAGAGTTGTAATGAAAAGGTTCATTTGAAAAAACACATATCTATGGACATCAACAATTTTTTTATCAGAATGGAAGAGAAAACTGTTTAGTTCTGTGTCGACTATCATAAGTTCAACCATGTTATGATAAATAATCTGTATCTGATTCAACAAAATAATTACATATTCGATCAACTGATGGTAGATAAGTGATTCTGTAAGATTGAATTGTGCTTAGGATATATGTAATTGTTTGTTCAGAGGGATGATATTCAAAAGATAGTGTTCAAAATCAGATATAACCATAATAAATATGTGGTAATACATTTTATTATTATGAATTCACCTATATTATTTATAGATTTAATGAATTATAAATTTCACGTACATCTAGATTGTTCCATTGTGTTGTTTAATGGTTGGATAATTGGCGTATTTATGGACAAGGGATGTACATTAAAAACAGTACATGATAGTGTTGGGAATCTGGAGGGATCATTAGTTGTATGTCAAACAATCAATGTGTGATATTGGATACAATAGAAATGATTTCCTAGCCATGTTATTTTTTAAAGGGGTGTTTCTGTGGATATAGAAATGATTGTGGTTATGTTCTATTGGAAACCGCTGAAGTATGTCTATGAGATAGAATGTTTCCTTGGAATGGATCGTTATTATCAAAGCTTTTTCTTGATTTTTTGTGACTATAGTTTCCTATTATAGATTTTACAAAGACAAATTCTCCATTATAATGGTATGTGTAATTGCAATAGTCATTTCATGATCTTAATGTTCTCCTTACATCCGCACCAACCTTGATATTCCTATATATCATGACATGGTTACATGGTTTATTTTTATTCTCTAGAATCTAGGTTGGGGTGAGTTCTCATTTAAAGAGAAAATTTTGTTTCTTATGCCTAAATATATTTCATTATTCCTGTGAATAAAAGACTAACACGCGATTTGGAGTAGGCTTATGTATTCCATGATTTGGAAGCTTGTCGTCAATATCTATTCAGTAAAAAATTTACATTGGATATAAATCAGAATAGCTCAGACATATTTTATAAATTGGTATTTGATCATAAGACATAGAATATGGATAGAGTATCTAGAAATATTTGACTTTGTCTAGATATATACACTGATTGAATGAAATTTACTGGTATATGGGTTGAGAAAAAATTATTATGCCTCATTTGTAAAAGATGATTCAGACAAGTGGTAGCTAATGTCCATGGTAGCAGACATGAACATATAATGTGAGTCCTAAGATGATGTTGTGGTTATCATTCTAGTTTCATTGGTTTCTAATTGGTTAAATAGAGTAAAATAGCCATAGATTCACAATACCCAATGTGTGGTGATGTTGTCAAAACTAAAAGGTGGGGAGACCATTGAGGGATTGATGATGGTTATAAGATCAATGATATGGATTATAAATTTGATGGTTGTACCCATGGATTTAAAAAAAATATATTCTTCATTCTTACCAACATTCCGGATGGGATGTTCATCATCGAATAAAAATGATTTCTAAGGTGTTGGAAACATTGTTTTGGTGGGTTGATATGATAATAAAGGTGTGTGATTTTTCTTCAATATGATTACATTTTTAGTAAGTTAAGGTAGGTCATCATCTATTGGATTGTATGTTGTAATATTTACACATTGTAGTGTGAAAATAGCATATGATAGATATAGTTTTTGTAAAAGTTAATTCATGAATGGTTAAGAACACTATTATATATAGTTTATAGAGATTCAACTTACAATGTAGGATCATTTCATTCCTCTTCCTGAATAAAATATGGTGGGGGACATGTGAAAAAATATATATTAGAGAAATAGTAAAGAGTCTTGGAAAACAATTTTCGATACATTTATATTATGATATGAGGTTTACATATCATTTCTATATTCCTTATAGAAATTACTTTTACTCAGTTTACCCTGAGTACGATGTATCATACTCTTAAAGAATATCTATATGAAATGTTTATTGAAATGTTTGAAAATATGTTTTGGGCTTCTATAATAGATTTTAGTGGCTCAAGTGAAGAAAAAATACTATAAGTTTTGTTCTCTTACACAAACAACTATCAAGACTCAATACATATGGATCATTTTGAGTCAATTTAAGGTAATCCTTATCATTATCTCCTTTGTTGGGTTGAAATATGAGATACATCACTTCTAGGATGGAGACTCATCCAAGAGAAAATGAACGAGGTCCATTTGATCATAAAATGGGTGGAGAGGTTACATAGTCATCAGAAATTGTATGTCGACTATATTCATCTAAAAATTTTGTCGATGGTGAGAGATCATGTGTACTTGAGACTGTCTCCATTGCATAGACATCATCATTTTAGTCAGCAAGGAAGGTTATACCCTTGATAAATTGGCCCATTTGAGATAGTAGAACATGTTAGTGAGATAAAATTTCAGTTGGAATTTCCACCACAGTTCACTGGGGTGTATAATGTGTTCCATGTATCTCAATTGAAAATTTATGAATCCAATATTGACAATGTGATCATATAGAATAACATTGACCTGGATTCAAATGATTTATTGGTACTCATTCTAATGTCGAATCTATATTGGCATGAGAAATTATAGTGTGTAAAAAGCATCGGTCTACTGTCTGTTTATTAGAAACATGGTCAGATTAAGAAAGAGACATGGAAACATATGAATTAAATGAAATAACAGTGTTCGGAACTCTATAATATAAAAGATTGTTTTCTACTTTTGAGAATGGAAAGGGAATTGTTGGGGAGAATGTAGAACCCCATTTTCCAGTATGTAATTGTTTATTTATTATTTTCATGTATGTAAAATACATGGGTGATGTTTAGGAATTTTGGAAGATTATTGGAATGATTTTGGGGGGTTTTTTAAGGGCTCATTTTTATCAAATGGTTCGGGAAAACCCAAGACCACCTACCGAAAGCCATGCACTATGAGACATGGAATAAAGGGAAGGAACCCGAGTGGCGCATAGTTTTTAAAAACCAAATAGAAGACAAGGATAAACAATGACATGTTTTACACTAGTCTTTGGAATGGTTTGTGTATATTTTTATAACTTTGGAAGGTAACTCTTTGAGGCATTAGATGGTACAAAATTCATACCCTATTAGCCTAAACGAGAAACTAATCATGCTTGGTTTGAATATTAGATCCTTATATTGTGTATCTAACAAATTGTGACATATTAGGCCTCAATATTCCTTCAATCCGTCTCTAACTCATTATTACCTATTCCCAAATTCTAGGAAGATTCTCCCATTGATCGAGAGGAGATGTAATGGATTCTCTTGGCATTTTAATGCTTGTTTCTCATGGAAATTTATCAATTTAGGTCATTCCTAGTAGTTTTTGTTAGATCACCATCTCTATATCTATCTATTTCATAGATATACACAACCATGTGGATAGATATAAGGTAATTGATCCCAAATATTAATATATTTTTATTTTTTACAATACAATTGATATCTATGGTGGGTTTTAGAGATTCAACTCAGGTTTATTGTTGTTTTCGAGTCGTTCTTTATTATTTTCATAAAACCCTTGGTATTTTTTTCAATATCTACTCCAATAGTAAAAAAATGAAGGAATAGATTCACATTGATTAAATGAATCGAAATTTATTTTGAAATTCGCGACAGAAGCATTGTAGAACCCCTATTTAGTGATGATTTGTATATTTTTGTGAAATTTAGGAATTTTGTTTCATGTGCATTGATAAATGATTTTAAAATGATGATTTTAATATTGTTACATCATTTTATAGGTTAAAAAATATTATTAATTTTATTTATTTATATGGTTATGGCATTGAATTGGTTTTTTCATTTTCATGGTTTTGGAATGATTATATTCGGTTTGGATTTGGGATGATTATGTGTGTTCATATTTTATCCTCAAATCCTTTTTTCATATACTAAATAGGAAACTTTAAGGGTGAGTGGGAACCTCACAATACAAGATGCCAAATTTCAATCACCAAGATTCCAAATTTCAAACATCACAAATAAGATCCAAAATCCACTCCAGAACATCAAAACACAAATTCAGATTTCAAATTCAGAAATATGATACAACATTTAAAAACCACAAATGGCACCACCTCACTCCATAGTCCTCCTCGAGGGATGCCCCAAGATACAGAATCCACCCTCATCATCATCTCATCACTGGAAATAAAAATCCATCAGAAAGGACTCATTTCCATTTTCAAAAAAAAAAAGAGGAAGACATCTCACGGATGCGTAAAACCATCTCCATGATTTAACACGATTTTACGATCAACTCGAAAAAACCACATAACATATTCCAATAACATCAACTTCATCAAGGATAAACCATCACACTATCCTGATAAAACCATCCCTATCACAGACCGAACATAAATCCTGGAAAACTGAAGACTGATTAAACAACACCTTCCAAAGCCTCTTAAATCCCCCGCTACAGAACGACTCAGAGAGTGTCAAAGGATCAAGATTCCATAGTAGTGTTTGGAAAATAATGGTCTCACGAAGAAGCATGACCATGCCTAGAACTCCCATCCTCGACTGATAAAGAATACCACCATCATCCTCCTCCCATCTAAAATTCGAAAAATCAACAATACAAAATCAACTAGGAAACAATCAACACACAAACTTCATAGATCATTGATTCAACAAACGAAAAAACAAATTACAACACACAGACTTAACAGAGAAACTAAAAAATCCCGAACAGTTAAACTCATCGTCGTATCCAAATCTCACTAGAGGAGAATTGATGATTCCATCGCGAACACACAAACCAGCAAAAAGAATCCAAATCCAAAAACTAATGAGAAAAACAAAAGGAAATAGATCATCCCCAGCACGCCAGAATGATGTCTCGATGCAACTAAGAACCATCTCCTCCAATCGAGATGTTCGTAGATACCACGACGAACCACCCTATGTAATCACCAGAGTGAAGGTGGTGTACTTCAGGTCAAGGAAGCTAGAACCCATCTCTGAACCATCACCATGCTGCTGAGTTAGCCCTATTTAGTGAAGAGGGAATCAAGAGAAAAAAGAACAGAAATGGTGGAACAAATTGGAGACAACCAGGCCCATGAACAATGACACCACGGCCAGGGACCTCCACTAAGATCTCACCATGAACGAGGAGGAGTTTCGCGCCAGTCTGAGGAGGAAGGAGGCTACGTCGATGGTATAGAAACCCTAGATAATGATGCCCCTTACGGGCTCATTAATGTGTACATATATTATTACGCTTCAAGGTCGAAATATGTCCTTCTGCTCAGTGAAAATGGTTTAATAGAACATGAGATTTAAATTTCTCATTCCAACGTCGTTTATTTACAAGAAACCTCTCATGCATATGGAACTGCCATAATGAAAAACTCATGTGTAAATGTGTGGATATGTGGAATTGTTTATTATAATAGGATATTCTAATGTTGGATTAAATGAAATGGTTTTAGATATTTATTGGTTTCTTCTTGTGGAAATTGTTATTGTTTTGAGAAAACTATTTTCAATTTAGATCATTTTTATATTGTGATATAAACTATTTTAGAAATTTTCTTATAAAAACATTTTTTATATTTATTTTATAACAAGTTATATCATTATGTAATGATTGGGTATGTTATTTGATTATAAACTATTATACATTTTATGATGGTTATTTTAGTTCAAAAATATGATCCATATTTCATGGTAAATATGGAATATGAAAAAGTGTGTTAGGAGAATAAAAAGTAGTACTTAAAATATTATATTATTTTAATTAGTGTGTCTGTGTGTGTTTATAAAAATTCTAATGTATCATGAGTGGTACAATATATGGGAAAACTATACCAATGTTTAGTGTAGAATGTGTTGTTTACCATAGGTGCAGAATTAATTTAGATCACATATGGATTATCAGGTCTTCATAGTCACAAATAGATTAATAAAAAAAATATATTTATTTATTTAATTGTTTAAGTAGTGATGAATTCATTAGACCTCCTATATAAATAGAAATTTATTATTTTTTCTCATTTCTTATACATGGAAAATGAAATTAAACATAAAAGTATATGTATAGATTCTAAGGATCTTAATTGGCAATGATGGTGGATTGAGAAGATAGATCAAATCTATGACAATACTAATTGATGAATTTTGTTGGAAACAATGAAAAAATATATTTATATGAAAATAGATAAATGTTTTATCAATTATAAATTGTCGTAGGAATTTTTTTTTATTTATCCATGTTTTAATTTTCAACATAAACAGAGATTACTCCAACATAGATTAATTCAGTGTTTTTTATTCTCTTTAAATTATTAAGTGATATTTTATTCTGAGATTATAAATTAAGATTTAATATTTCATGATTAGTGTGATTCATCTCCATATATCCATTTTCTTTAAATGATGTATTGAAATATATAAAATCCATTGTTTCATGGTTATTTTTTAATTTTTTTATTTCTCATTGTGTTTTATGAGCATTCTTCATAATTGTATTATATTAATATTGGTTCAATAATTGCTATTAAAATAGTTAATCATGTTATCAATAAATGGTTCCACATATTCATGTTGACTATTAGTAAATAATGATTTTGGAATAAAATATATAATAAAATTTTGATAAAAATCCCATAGAGGTTTGGATGATGGTGGATTTGAGATGAAGGATATATGGGATGATGATCATTTAATAAAAGGTGAAGATACATCAATTATTCGATGAAGAAATGAACCAATATTATCTATAATAATATATAGATTTATATTTAAAGCCTAGTTGTTGGTTTTTCTGCATAATTTATTTTAGTTTAGTATTATAATGATGATGGTACTAGATGAATTAAACAATCTTGATATTTTCTAGCTACACTTCTTGTTGTATAAAAAACACAGACATTGTAATATGAAATTTCATATGGATAGGGTATATAGATGAGATAAATATCACATGTCTATATATCGAGCCCACATTACATGTTATCATGTAAAACATAACTCACCATGTACATGTAGTATGTTTTTATAGAATCCTAGGTGTATAACATGCCATTTAAGCCAAGGACATACCCCATGTACTTATTTGTAGAACACAACTCATAAAAAGATGATCATGTCAGCTGCCAAGAAAAGATCCGACATTCTATCTGACTAAACTATCATATAATATAGTGAATGGATAAAATCATTTTTTTTCTATTTGTTCGTAAAAAAGTTATCGATTTTAAAGGATACATCATATACCCCTTGGATATGATATTTTCATCCCTTTCATCAGATTAATTCCATAATGTGGTATCTTCAAAGTGGATTTCTACGCTAAATATAGTGGTATAATCTATAATTCCCCTTAGATGAGTTCATGTATCCTAATAACTAATCATATTTTGTGATACCTTATCTATGTGATGTTATAGAACAAGGTTAGGTATCCCCCTGTAGAACCTAGGAAGATGATACCCTATTCCTCATTGCTATATTGGTCCATTTTTTGAACAACTATTACCCAGGGTCTGCGATAAACTCTTATAGGGAAATATATATTGAGTCATCTACCCTTATATAGATAGTAACTCTATCATCTATATATTAGTTGGATCCCATTCATTGATATGTCTTCATGGGATTAGTGTTCTCTATTTTCATGATTGTAAGATGTCTAATTTTATAAACTAATGATGTCAAGTGATGTGTTCAAATCATTATGATTTCTATAAAGGCTTTTAATGTACTAAATGGGTTGAGTTCCATATATGTCCATATATTGGGATATTGATTTCCCTTTGGTAGTGTGAAAAATCATTGTAGGAGAATGTTCTC
Source organism: Viscum album (assembly GCA_963277665.1). NCBI lineage: Eukaryota > Viridiplantae > Streptophyta > Magnoliopsida > Santalales > Viscaceae > Viscum > Viscum album. The sequence continues at coordinate 280,120,617 of OY728136.1, read as the reverse complement.
CAATGTTGATAGGACTTCAATTCATGGATTATAGAGGCTTTCGGGCTATTGGGATGATATATAATGAAAACTTATATAAGGTTTGTAGTTCCTTACAAACATGTGATTTTAATTTAAGATATACTGGTGTGGATGTCTCATAACAGAAGGCTTTGTTAAATGTTAATTGAAATGTTCACAAAAAATAATTGGTTCATACTTGTTTTTTGAATATTTTACCTATACTGACTAGGTTTTCTCAAAACCATGAAACCTTAAATGATGAGAATAAGTATACATCTTCCACACAACCTTGTGAATAAATTTTCATGTTGGGAATCTTTATATGACCATGTTTCTTTATAATAATTTCCCTCCTCCTATATACATGAAGTGCATTTATTTGATCTGGTATATTATTTATTCTCCAAATCTATTTTTGAGTCATTCAACATAGTGTATTTATACTCACCCCGACACAATAGATGTTCCCACACACATTGTGATAGTGAGTATAGCGTATAGTTTAGATATTGTTTATTAATTGTTTTATTATGTATATTTTATGGATATAAACCTCATGAATGTTGAGGATGTACTATTTCATGATATATGGTTGTTCTAGGAGCCAATTCTAGCATCAATTATTTCTATATAATTTTAGTTGGTATTAAATTCCTTTTCACCTTAGTTAGTTGTTAGTCTTCAATTCGTGGTTTTTAGCCATGTATTTGTAATGTTTTTACATTATTTTATATGAATGTTTTATATTTTGGAATATTGTTGACATGTATGTATCTATTAAAATTTGGTAAGATGATCATATTTTGTACAACAAGAAAATTTTATGTTATAATAATGAAGTGATTAAAAGATTTCATAATAGGTAGCATAAATTTTCAAGAGAATATCTATATTCAATAATTTTTATATTTAAACATGCCTACAATAATATTGACATTATATTTTATTCTTGGAATAGAAATAAATTATTATTAAATAATATTTTTAGAGGTTTCATATAATTCAAATATATTTATTAATTAATAATAAATTAGTTATCATTTTTTTGTAAATTAATTTTATGCATTAGAAATATTTCCCTTGAAAATATTTTTATTGAATTTTGACATGAAAATTAAAATTAAAATATTTTGAAATAATATATGACTAATGTTATGTAATTTTTTGAAGGATTCGGTAAATATTATATAATTACCATTTTTTGGGATTTTGATAAATTTTTTATTTTAATGAGAAATGTTAAAACACTAAATTTTCTAAAATATCATTTCATTTTAGTAAATCATGTAATTTAAGTCTTAATATGTTTATAATTTTATCATAAAAATCAGAAGTCTCATTAAATGCTAAATAATCTAATTAATTATATATAAATAATCATTATTATTTATTTTTGTATATGTTCATTGATGGGATTAAAAAATATTTTTTTTAAATAATTTTATTTACATTTCACATAATTAAAATAAAATCCACCAGTTCTGGATAATTAATCCTGAAAAAATGGATTCTATACTATAGTAATCTTTTTCAAATCTAGAAAATACATCGAATTAACTTTTAATCATGAGTAACATAAAAATGATTGTTCACATCTGTATGTGTAGATAATGTTGAATCTATTTAGATTCAAAATCAATTATTGTATTGATGTTAATGATATTGAATTAAAATAATTCTGAAAAATTAAATTAATGATATTTTATGTGAAATCTATTTCATTAAATTATTTAAATTTACCTAAAAATGTGAAAAAATAATTTCTTTGTGTAAAAGAAGTAAACTCTCCTGAATGAGAAAATTATCATCCCATAGGAACCGTATATGTAAATATTTTACCCTTTAATAAAATAAAATCTATTAACATTATAATGGGTAAATATAGATCATGAGTGGGTCCAAATTGATGATAATGTTAAAATGAAACAATAATCCATCTAAATTTTAATATCTGAATTTTTTTAGACCATTTTATATTTTTAATACAATAAATTTCCATTTATAAAAAATATACATGATAAATAAATTAATTATAATATAATCATTTATGTAATACCAACTATGTCAACTATTCACATTCTTACAGAACACCATATCCTTATATATTAAAAACGATTGATCATTATATATTTTTTAAAAATCTACTCTAATACCTTTCCATATTACACTCTTTTTTGAGATTTTGGTATTCTATAAACCCCATCCTATTAAGGAATATGGTGTAAGAAAATAAGGTATAATAATGAATGTATAACAATTATACATTACTATTTGAAAGGTTATTTCTTCTTTTATATCATTTAAATTATAATGAATCCATCCAAACATAATGAATCAATTATTATACCAATATTGAGATGTTATTATGATTGTAGAACAATCATTTTCCACCGATTTCTTTTTAATGGGATGAAAATTTTCCCTCATGATTACTTCTGGACAACAACCACCACATAGAGATATGATTTATTTTCCATCACTACCTCAAATTCTTGATGTAATAATTTATTTAAAAAATTTATATTATAATTATGATATGTTTTTATAATATAATTATTAAATACTTGTGTTCTTTTTTTACATTAGTATCATTATTAATTTAACAATAATGGTCATGCTTACTTAAAAATTATGATCTCCATGAATAGTTATATAATTTTTTATCTCTATCATTAATGGATGGTTTTAAATATATATAAAATTAATATTTATGAAATATATAGCTTGATTATCATTATTAATAATATGTAACCCTGGTAAAAATTTAATAATTACAACTATTGAACATAAATTATCTTAGAAAACAAATATATTAACCCATTGATGAAATGATTTTTATAGTGAAATTTTAAAAAAAAAAATTGAAATATTATCAGATTATTTTATGTGAAATAATAAATTTTTAAGTGGTTTGGTATATAATTAAAATAAATTTTAATTTATTTAATAAGAAGATAATGTGAAAAGAAATCATTTAACATGTATAGTGAGTGTTTTTCTTCTCTATATATTGTTTTATTAAGGCATGTTTTACATTAGAAGCCAATTATATTTTTTGATGTATTTTATACATTCCTTTGATTAGTTGTATCATGAATTTCAATATCTTCATGGTATTTAATTACTCATTTAATTTTATTCTAGTCATATGAATTATAATTTTTTCAATGGTAAAAATCTATAATAATTATTCCATAAATATTATTTCATTTTTTATCCATTGGTAATGTTTATGGTTTAAAATAATTACTCCCATTTTCTTGTAATTAATTTGTAGAGTGATATTAGAAAATAAAAAAATATAACATTATTTACCCCATTAAAAATGAATACTTCTTTTTAATTTCCATGGCTTCTTTAATATAATTTTCAACATTATTTTAACATTGTTAAATAAAATTTTTATGTTATTTTTATTCCTTTTTAAAATTGAATGTGTGATTTAAAATTAATCCTCAAGTCTTTTTCCAATTGGGTAAATTTATACTGAGGGTGTCAAGAAAAGTTTTATTGTAATCATTATTTAATAAATGAAATAATAAATTATCTTGAAATCTAAATTATTTGAATCATACATTTCATGTTTCCATAGTTATTTACAAAAAAATTATTCCATAGTATTTTTCAAAAACATTTATATTCTTAAAGAGTGATCTCAAAATAAATGGGTATTTTATTAAAAATACTTTCAAGTAAACATTAAAAGTCACTTTTCAACTATGATAACTTTGCTAGTTGTTTTTTTTTTGCTTCACTAGGAATATAATTATGTGATACCATACTTATTCATCATCTAAATTGACTTGGATTATGATAATAAAATATTGATTACTCTTGCTTTTTTCACATGTAAATATTTGATGAAATGATAAATATTTTTTCCTAAGAGTATAGCATACTTATTAATGGAAAATTTTTATGAAATTGTTTAGTATGTTATAGTAATCTAATTTATTGGGTAATGATTAAAATTTAATGACATCAATGGGTAAATTAGTGGTTATTAAAAACACAACTTAGGTACATGGGTTGTTATCTCAATCATTGATTGGGATGAATGCCATTGTGGGTTTTCATTATGTAATATTTCATTTATTGTTATTATGACACAACTTATACCACACTTTTATGAAATATTATGGGCCAAAGTATATTCTCTAATAGATCATGATATTTCACTCTCCCATGACACATGTCTTACGATGTTCCATTGCATTATTGGCTGACTATGTTCCATGAATTAGTAGGTATGTTTTAGAAATTTTAGATCATGTTCTCATTCACTTAATCTTATGATGTTATTATATATGATCGTTTTTTATTTTATCTTATGTTTTCCATTACCAAACTTCAAGGATCACCCTTTCTTATGCTTTCAAAAACAATTGTGTAGAATGGGTTTATATTTTCATTGATTGAGAAGTGTATATTTTTATAATTACATTATGGGATATGATATAGATATTTCTTAAATTAAGGTTATTATATACATATAATTTAAAGACAATAACACTTTATTTTTATAGGTGTTCTATTAATATGAATTTTATTTAATATTATTATAAAATGATGTCATATATAACTATGTATTGGTTGGGTCAACTTTTTTGGTTTCATAGTAGTGTTAAGTTATATTTTATGAATAATATTAAAAAGTTACGATGCAGAACCAAGGTATTACCCTTTTGATTGGAAAAATAATGCTTTTTTGGTAAATTAATGATAGTTTGGTTTAAAAAAATTCTAATTATAATATTTTAATGTGGATGTTTTTGTCGAACAATTATGCCTTGGGGTAAGAAATTTCAAAGGGTTAGATTTTTTTAATCTGATCATCACCAGTGCATGCTGAGTGGGCCTATGACTAAGCACCATGATTGAATCTCCAAAAAGGAAAGATTAGGTTAATTCACACTTTTATTATGAATGATTATGAAAAATGATAGGATATATCCTTAGGAAATATAATATATTCAAAAGTGGTATTAGATAAATTGAATGTTTCTTGGTTTAATAAGACTAAAACTATTCTTAATTATTAAGGTATTGATACCCCTTTTCTGGATTTCAACGGATTGATAACATACGATTATTTATGATATTTTTATTATAATTTATAGGAATAAAAACCTCTTTTTTATTAATATTTTAGTCAAAATTTTATTTGAGGAAGGATTTTATTATATTTTATTGACATAAGTGGGCATGTATAAATAACATTGATGTTTGATATTATCTTTGATGAACGTAAAATTAATAGTATAAAAGATATATAAAAAAGTTGGAACTTCTGTTTTATCTTATATATATCCATGGGATTAAAAAGTAATTATGTAACTAATTTAATATTTTTATTTTGAGGAAGTTAACAATATTGGAACCAATATATGATTAATGTAAACATAATTTGAGGTATGAATTTTAGATTAATTCGTAGAATATTATTTTTTTATTTTTATGTTGATTCAGGTTATTAGCATGTTTTTAGAATGTATGACTAAGTAATTCATGTGATTAGTAGGTGAAAATATTATCTACCTTTTGTTTTTTTGGATTAATGTTAAAAATATTATATAAATTTTGTATCGTAATATTTGAAAATTGTTTTTTCTTTTCAATATTTATTAATCATGAATTGTTGAGAATTATAATTTTCTGATTTATGGAATTAATTATCTAGATATTCATGTAATATTTTATAAATATTTGACACTAATATTCTAAATGATAGGTTATTAATAATTGTTTTATTATCATGTAACAACCTATTTTTGATTTGAAATTTATAGATAAATAATAGTTACTACATATTATCATTTTATTGATATTATTATCAATTTGAAGTGTGTTTTGTACTTTATTAGTTAAAAATACATATTGATTTTTCAACAATTGATTTTGGGATGAATAACAGCGGAAGATAATTAGAACACACAAGAAAAGGAAAACAAATTACATCTACTTATATGAGGAAATAATTTATGTATTTTTTACTCTATTACATTGTAAAATATATCCTAATATATGGGAATATGACCACAAGATTGGAAATAAATGTATTCTTACAAACATTTTGATGAATTTATGTTTTTTAACCGTCAATACTTTATGGTTTTTGGTATACTAAAATTACAATGATGATGTTGTATATCACCCAATTTTATTATTTTTACACTATATTTATCCACCTTGATAATATTTGCACATCCTGGTAATGTTATCCTTATCTAAAAACCTTCTTTTGTTTTTTTAGTCAACCGTTTTTATTACAGCGTCCCCAATTTTAAAATATATTTTTTTACACATATTTGTGATATGGGGTTTCAAAAATTTTCTTTTCTAATATTGATCCAATCATTTCAATGATAAAAATTCTGAATACAAAATTTATTAATGGGTATGGTGGTAATGTTTTGACAAAAAAATTAGTTTAAGAGAATACAATGATAGATAGATGATTTAGGAAAGAAAAATGAGAATTAAGTGAATTTATGTATATTGTAAAAAAAATATTAATTTAATATGAACGTTATAACATAACAATTAAATTTGAGAGTATTTATAGTAGTAACCACAATATGAAATATATTTATAATAGTTTTAAATAATGATACATTATTTATTAATTCCTAATAAATAAGTTATCTATTATCAATATAGTCATATTATTATTTAAAATTATATTTCATAAAAAAAATTTATTATATATTTTTGGGAATAGTTATTATAATTATTTATTTCAATAATTAAAAAATTTGATTATGGAAATTAAGATCATTTTTAAAACCAGTATATCAATATTTTTATAGTGATTTTTCTGTATTTTAATAATATGATAAATATTTATTTGAATAGTGAATATAATTTTTTTAAAATCTGTAGGACCCCAAAACACCCTTAGAGGGGAGGGGTGAATACAAGTGTCAACATTTTATTTTAAACTTATGTATATTATTAACATGTTTGTTGGAAAATGTTCAAAATATCTGATGATTATATGTAAAAGAAAATTTATCACATGCATAGATAAGACACAACAGTTGTACATGGCTCACCACTAAAGGCTAATTTAGGGGGAATACCCAATAGGTTTTTAGTCATACAATTGTACACAAATCTTCCATACTTTTGGAGTAAAATAATATAGGCACAATCATTCATTTCTAAGGACACTGCCTTTAAAATGATATTAGAGATATGACACAATAACCCTCAGAGTACATCAATTGACTCCCCCTTTTTCACTACTGTGGATGGTGTATTACTCAGTCTATAGATATGAATATCTATTCAATAGTATGTAATTGATGTCATTTTCGTACTCATGGACCAGACAATACTATCATTTATTTCATTAATTTAGTCACTTGAAATAACTATTCACATAAATCCAAATGTTCAAAACATCCTTTCATGAAGCTCTTGGTTGATGCTCCCTTCATGAAGATCACATGCCTTCGTCGAACAAACTGCATTCCCAAAGCACCCTAGACATCGTATAAGAAACCACCTTTTCAATGTACAATTGTCTTCATAGAACAAAATCATTCACTAAGCTCACAATTCCATCATGGTAAACCCTATCATAGCGAATCACCTTTTTCATAAAAGCATTGGCATCAGTAGAGAATTTAAAGGTCTTTTTAGGATGATTATGCTCACAAGTAATGTCACATTCATGGATATACATTAGCTTTATGTAGTAAAATAGTGTTTGGATTTTCCTTAGACTAAATCATTAGAAGTGATGATGTGTATCCCTTTATTTATAGGCTCAGTTGTTCATAAAGATCCACCTCCCCCATCACATTTTATGGATCTATAAAAATCATCTATGTGGCGCTCCTCCTTTTACAAAACAATATCGATGATTTTAAATCACAATTCTCATTGTAATCATAGATATTTTAGTCAAAATCATTCACCATGCTCATCTTAATTGTAGTGATTTCCATCAACAACAAAAAATCTACCAATCTCATAATCATAGGGAACACTATCTCCATTCACCATTCACATTGTAATTGCGAAGCACACAATCAAAATCCATTAATACATTATGAAACAGAACTCATGAATCCCATCATCCAGAATCAAGTACATTGCAATCTCCCAGATGTTCCATGTGAGGAATGTCAACAATAACAAAGCAAACTCCATTTACAGTAAAGAACAACATTGGTTCTAAGAAAATAAATGTTTTTTCAATAAATATAGCAATTTTAATGTCTCATTGTGATATAAAAATTATCATAAAGTAACATCATTCTCATTTAACTATTAAAAATATAATTAATTATATAAGAAAAAAATTTATTCTTACATTTTCTGTATTTTAATATTTGTGAGTGGAAATTAATTTAAAAATCTTTTTGTAGTTTCATATTAATTTTTTTTATTAAAAATGATTCCATATAATTCTATAAATACAATAAATAAAAATATATTCCATATTTGAAATCATCAGGATCTAAATTTGTAAATAGTTCATTTTTTATCATTGTGAAAAATATCCATTGTAAATAATTTTCACCTTAGTATGAGTAATATAGGAAAAATTCGTTAGTATTATATAGTAAGGATTTTAAATCCTTCTAATATATCATTATGACCAATTTTTTGTGTTTTTTTGCCAAATACACTCTATATATGAAAATAGGAAATATTATTTCCACATTAATTTAATTAAATAATTTAAATTATTTTATGAAAATGTTAAATACAAAATATCACTCACTTGATTTAAATTCTTCTTATATATTACAATATGTGTAATAAGAATTCATGGTTTAAAACTAATATTTATATTTAAGATCGTGTATTTATTTACTCATCATAAATTATCTTTAATTTCTAATGATTATGTAATTAACCTAAACCCTTTATGCAATGTCGATACAGTGATTGTTAAAACTATAAAAAAAATCAAGGAAAATGAATTTTAAAACAATAATATTCAAAAAAATTTTGATTTATATTATTAAAAAAAAAATTTATGTATTCATAATTTCCAAATTATTTTAAATATTTTAATATTTAAATAAAAATTATCACATGGGTTTTTTATGACAAATTACATGAATAGTCCCAAAAATCACATACTTTTTTTTATGTTAAATAATAATTTATTAAATTAATTAATAATAATACAAAACATATTATAATATATATGTTATTAAAAATAGTATAGCATTCCATCCATGTACCATTTTTAATAAAATTCTCACTATTGAACTAAATTTATTACACTTAAAGGATAGAAATATTTTTTATAATGAATAATGTGAAAAAGAGTTAACAAGGAGGTTAAAAATGATATGGATAAAAATAACTCCAAAACCAATAGAATTTTTTTTATGTAGATATTTCAACATATTAATCTTTTTTAATTAGTCCATGGATATTTTGAATAATTTTCCTTGAGAAAGACATAGATTATTTTGAAATCTTATATTAAATTTCAATTATTTCATACCTTGAATAATAAAATGGAGCCTCATATAATAACCTATTAAAATTTTTGAGCCATATTTTTTGGACAATACATACACAAATACCTTCATTTATTTCATTAATTAATTATTAATCTTCTGTAATTCTCATATGATCCTCAAAAGAATTATTAATGTCTAATCCAAATAAGTCCTCTAAAGGAAGTGGTATCTTTATTATTTCACTTATTAATTATTTACTTATAATAATGAATAATATATTAATATTTCACCCCTTTTAAAATAATTAATCCAATATCATTAATAAACATAGATGTTATTATTATGATTTCATATCTATTTTATACATAATTTTCATCAAATGGGAAATGAACGTATCGCTCATGCCTTTGTGCTGGATACTACGTCAACATAGTGATACATTTGACCATAAATAACCACGCCATACCAATGGATTAAATGATGGATTTAATACATTTATGTATTATATTTATAACATACTTATGATACTTGAATGATATAAAATCATTTATCATTATTTCCTTCTTTATGATTGAAAATGAAAATAACGTTCATGCATATTTATGGACTACCATATCCATGAATGATGTAATTTTTTTTCCTCTTCTTTTTTAGGATGATTATATATATATTTATTTAATATGAACTATATAATTTAAATTATTTATATTATAAACATTATGGAACCATGATCAATGTTCAAGGACTCGAACTGCTGAAATGAATTATTCCTTGAAAATTAAAATGTTATCACCATTTAAAAAATAAATTTAATAAAAAAATTAATAAATGGGGTATTAAATTTTATAATATTAACAAATATGATATTAAAATTCATTAAAATTCATATTATATAACTGTAATAAAAGTAAATTAATTATAGAGGATGTTAGAGTGCTTAAGAATCTAGTCAGATATAATGTTATTTTTCTTCATCAAAATGTTGTTTTATTGAGTCATGTTTAGTGTTATTCACATATCTTAATTTACATGTTATACATAATTCCACAATGATATGTTTATTTATGTCTATTCGTGTTTTCATGGTATTAAATGACATGTTTGATGTTATTTCATTCACATAACTAATTTAAAAAATTTCACCAAGTCAATGAGTATTTATGTTATAATCTCAGTATTTAACATATTATTATTTTTATAAAAATTATTTCAAGTAATGTTTAAAATATTTAAAAAATATACTTTTATATCATTTTTACCCATGACTGATTTTTGATAACATTAATTAAATGTAATATACTTCTCTTATTCTGAATGAGGAATATTTCATCGATGATGTGAACAAAATCCTATTTATAGATTAAAAAATGAACATAATTCACTTAAATAACGACTGAAATATGATTTTATGAACTTTTACATGGCTCAATACAAATTTTAAAGATAAAATTGTTCCCTTTATAATTTTTTATTTCTATTTTTATTTCAAACAATTTATCTCCAAATTGAATGGGTATTTTCCTCAAGAAATATTCTAATGAACTATTAATGTCATTTTACTACTATGATAAAATTATATGATGTTGAATATGATTCATTAGGGATACAATACTTTAATTATAACCTTATTCATTCTACATATGTTTTTTGATTATGAAGATGAAATATTCATGAAATTCATTTTAATTTTTATGTTTTGTGATTTATTAATAAGATAAATGGATTCATAATATTCACAAATATAAATGAATGTATTATCACTAATATATAAGAAGGATAATTATATATGTCCAATTTATTGTTAAACGATTAATGTTTTATATGCGGTAATCATATATGAGAGTCTATCTCATGTCTAAAATTTTGTAGAAGAGTAGTTACCCAAATACTAATGCTAGTGTAATGGTGGTAGATCCAAGCCTACCATGTGATTAATGTATTTGTGGGTAACTTTGATGTATCATTTATATGATTATGTGTATGACATAGTTTATTCAAGTATATTATGACATTATTATTCTTATGAAATGTTATCAGGGATATAGATTATAAATTTTATTATAATTCATGACTTGTGAACTATCAATGAATTATTACATGATTATAATCTATTATGTACAGAATATGTTTATCATGTGTTAAGCTCAAATGACCATATGATTAAGACAATGGTATAATTTCATTGGAACATTGACTGTTATATTCCTTGTTAAAATTTACATAGAATTTAAGGTTTCCCTTTGTTTTGTTTCCTTTACTTAGATCATGAAGAAAATATTTATGTATGGTTTGACTAATAAGTCTACATTTTGAGAAGGGTGTTGTTGGTAATATTAAATACAATTTTCAAAATATATTGAATTTTTTACTATTCATGAAGGGAACAAAAAAATTATTTCTGTAAGGATTTATTTAATTTATATGTATTAAATGTTTATTTAAAATTATGTAAACAAATATTTATGTAATGTTTTAGAAACCTCATTATATGTACATATTACTATTATTTATGGGTTTTGAGGCATTCTAGAAATGTATCTATTACTGGATATTTTTTTCTATGGCCCCCCATGTGTGTGATATGCCTACCAAGCTCTAGTCCTTATTCCATGCCTTATTATAAGGGCTTAACCATGGGTTTGGTATAAATAAAAAACCATTATAATGATTCAATCAACCGTCTATTTAATAGGATTGTAGTGAGTTTTCAATATACTTTTGAACGCACAGGAATGCTGGTGGGGTTCTACAAACCAGCATGTGGCCACGGTAGAAGGACATACATGATACCTAGATGACATGCCAACTGATGTGCCATGTTTCATGGTGTAATTACTCCAATTATATTTTAATATGATTGATATTCCACCCCATATGTGACCAATCAAAAAATAGTGTAAATAAATTAAAATAGTAACCTCCTCACATTAATATTGGAACATTAATTATTCTATGAATGGATCTCCTTTTTTTAAATGATCATATGACTCATTATTTTTGAGTTTTCATAGGTATTAAAAACATTCTTCAATATTATTTTGAGAATATCATTGATGTATGATGAATCAATGTTTTATATAATTATATGAAGAATAATTATTCCTTTAAATATATAAATGTGATTGATCTATCTGTTTGAAATCATTTCATGAATGAATCGAGAGTTACTGAAATCGATGAACATTATTTTTCTATGTGTTCATAAATAAACTTCATAAATCAAATCATTATGGTATATTTTTTATTGAAACATAATATGTTAATGAATACTTCATATATTTGTTGACATTTGTTTTAATTACAACAACCCTTGATTGGAGATAATTCTATCCTGAATGATAGACAGTTATATGTAAATTCTTCAAGAAATATCACCATGATACATTATCCTTATTTATTATATTTTTATTATAGATTCCAGATAAATAGATGTTTATTAGATTGGCCAATGACTCCCTACTTGAGTCAACATTGAATTCATAATCAATTATTCCATTGATAAATGATCCGCATAATTGGTGTCACTTACATAAATATACCGACGAATTAACTCTATTGATAGAAACCATACATTTCTTGAATCAATAATTTTTAATATATTATTACCTTTATCATAATTCTAAACCAATTTCATGGACTGAAATATGAATTAGGAAATACTGATGTTAGATAATGCTCTATGTGGATGTACAACATTAAAAATCATAATTCATTAACAAAAAATGGAGTTTTTAATCAATAAACTAGAGGTGGGATGCATGATACCTTTTGTGGGCGACATATTATTTTGTTTAATATATTCCTTTTTTATTGGGATGATGTATTATTTTGGATATGGTAATTGTTATTGAGTTTTTTTGATGTTGGGATACCCATATATGATCCATTTTCCTTGAGTATTATTATAGTAGTGAAAAACTGTGTTTGGTGATGAATAAATATATTTTTAATGATGATACTATATTCTCTTCACTCCATACTATGATTCTGTTATTTTTAGGTGCATATTTAGGTATATTACCAAGCTATTAGATGTTTTTTTATTTAATGATTGGTGGCCACTTTAGATTTCATACCCCTTAATGGATAGAGTGTGCATGATATACTAAATTGATGATGGCAGTCTCATATATGGTGTAGGAACATGAAAACCTTATGGCCCAAATGGAACATGATGATTTGAGTACACTGGGTAACATTTCAATGATTTATTTCATGTTGATTACGTGTTATATGCTTAGTAAATTACTTGGAAATTTTATGTGACATATCAATATTCATGTGGAATGTTCATGATTATTTCGAACTTTCTAACCATCCTTCCAACATGGAGCTAATAAATTATGTACTGAGGATTAATGTGTCTTATTTTAGCATAATGGTGATCAATATATGATTTTTTATGATTTATTTTGAAATTATTTTTACCATTTAATACAATTATTCTATAAGATTTAATTTGGTTAAGGAGGCATTAATGGTGTCCTGTTGGTATTTATTACTCACACATTGTATATGAATTTATAATTATGTCTTTTCTACATGTACATGGATGGGAAGAAGGAAAATGTATCATTGGAATATTGTTGAGGAAAGTAATATGGTGCTAGGAAAATTTTTGGTATGTAATATAGATGATTCCATTAATTTATTTTCTTAAACACTATACACTATACTTTGGATTTCCAGAGATGAAGGCGAATTTTTCATGAGATGTATGTGATTAGATATTTTATTTCTCTTCATTATTACCCTGTGATATTATATTTTATTTATTGTAATTTTTTATCATACATGGTAATGAGGGTTATTTCTCCCCACAAAATAATTTTAGACCCTCACAATTAGTTGGAATCGTTAGGTGTAAAGAGAATAACTTATATGGTCATAGCAATCTCTGTCTTAGATATGTGGGTTATTTTCACAACATTATAATAAAGATTTAGAGAAATAATTTCTACTTATTATTTTTTCTAAATTTAGATAGGTCTAACGTGGATATGATATGCTGGAAATTGGTAAGAGATTTTTTTTGTTATTGGATAACACATGTTTAATGGATATTAGGATAACTATTAATGAGATTTATATTTCAATTTTAGGTATTTTTAGGTGTTTTTATGATTTATTAGTATGTTATTATGATAAAATTTAATATACATACATATTATTGTGCTAAATATTTGTTCATTAATTTAATGCCATGAATTATAATAATAAGTTGGGGCAGTCATATATTCTCTTCTGTGTGATATTTTAATTTATCTTTATATTAAGATATATATGTTGGAATTAATTAGATTATCATAATAATGGTATACTGTTTTTATATATAATAAATTGACTATCATTAATTTGTGAAGATCATTGGTTAGTGCTATATAGGATTTACCATGGGTTTTGGGTAACCTCATAGGGAATCCTCTGTGTGGTCCCACAAAATATTTTGGATCTATCATAAATCTTTCAAATATTTACCTTCATGTTATTGATGACCCCCTTATAGAATACTGATGAGACAATCAGTTGACGTATTCCAACGTACTCCCTTTGATGAAGAATCCAATGTATCACCACTAACTATTATGGAAGGAGTATCATAGATTCATCCCTTACATGTTCCAATAGAACTTATCATAGGGCCAACTCAGCATGGATTCCATCAACCTATTCCTGTATAGGATGAGGTGTATATTGATCCATGATTAACTACTCAAAAAAATATATATCTCTAGAAACCACAATACTTTTATATAACTATAGTGGAAAAAAGATACAATGTAATGTTAAAATATCATAAATGTGGTCTTTTACATCATTAACACAGACATGGACATTAATGTAATGGTGGATGAATTGACACAATAGTTACTTGCACAGTGGTGGTTTGGTGTAATAATATAGTGTTTCCATTGAGGTTACAATCAAATTGGTATTTAAATTCTCATAATCTCACAATATAGTGGAAAGTAGGGTTGATTCAAATGGGAGGTGGTTGAGATGATTCTAGGGATTTTTTCGATCTACTATACATGAAATGGGGACATGAATAGTTAAGGATATGTGTGATAATTATGAATAAATGTAAGATGACATAAAAGTGATGAAATAATGAGGTGATACTGACATGTTATTAGAGTAATTCCTACACTAAATTAATAAGTAGAAACATTAATAAAGTGGGTCTAGGGTAAATTCAACTTATAATACTATAGAAATTGTTATTTTCATGAAAAATGTAATCAATAGAAAATCAAAAATAGTGAATTCACTAAAAATAATAATTCATTTCTCTTGAGTGATCACTCATTTAACATGTCCAAAATTTTAATTTCTTTATTAAAATGATGTGAAATCAATTAAAAATATTTATGTGATTATTTTTCACATATCAATGTGAAAATAAAAATCATGAAATTAATAAAAAAATGAAATCCAATAAAATTGGGATGCAATTTTGATGATAAAGAAACTTGAACATGAATTTTTTTTCATCAATTAAAGCCAATATTATACCCTCATTAAATTTAACATGGATAATGTATATAGTATTTTAGTACATATAATTAACTCCAACATGTATATATTTAAATGAAACTATAGATGTATGCTAGAATATCACCCCTATCATGTTGAAGTCCATATACAACCACTCTATCATCAACTTTATCTATAATTGGTGATATTTATCGTACTATAGAAATAATATCATTCTATGAATTTCCCTAAAAATGTTGTTATTTAGGATATTCGATGGATGAATGAATGATAAGTCTTACCTCGTTAGAAAGGATACAATTTTAGAAAATTACATATAACAATTTTAACATTAGTTATAAATGTCTCATGAATAATTTTCATTAGGTTGTGATAATTACATTGTCTCTTATTTTAAAAATTGTATATTCACCAGAAGCCATATCATATATTCAAATCAAATGGGAGGAATTAATTATTCCTTCCAAAAAAATTTAATTTCAAAAAATATTTCATATTTAATTATTTCAATATAGAAAATGATTCTCCAATATTATCCAATTATATTCCAAAAATTATATTTCTAGATTCCACATCCAGATAATCTGACTATACTTAATTATTTTTCTAAAATATAATTGATTCATTTCATCAATAACATCAATTTCACATTGATCCAACTCTCATCTACCACTCCACATATACACCAGATCCTCAATTATTTGAACCCGTAATATATAATTATACTACAATACCGCTCAATATACATTGATTATAGATGAGAATAAGAAGAATCCATAAATTATATCAAATTTTATTCAACAACACATGAAATGTATCCAAACTCAACCATCAACTATTTGTTAGACGTATGCACATGGATGACCTTTTGACTATTACAATATACATTATTATATTCAACTAATCACTATTGACCAAGTCTCCTGAAAAATTCATTAATAAAAGGAATCATTTATAAAATTGATTTACAAAATATGGCTACCTTCACAGATAGAATAAGTTTGATATAAGATTTAAAATATCATTGGTTCTAATAATACAGAATGATAACTTAAGTCATCTTTACTATAAAATAATTTGTGATATTTGTGGAAGCTTTCATCAGATAGGATTGATAGTGTCTCATATTAAATCTTGTGTAAGGTTATCATTCAGGTTGAAAATGAAGATCATTAATAATGGAAACCAACTAATGTTTAGAATTATCACACCTGCAAAATAGTTTTTCTTTTCAATTTTTTTACGGATGATTCATCATCATTCAATCCATAGATTTAGACAGGGCTCAAAATTGATATTTGACCGGGTTCATCTTCAATAAAGATGTTTCTAGGATCCAATTTTCCCATTCATTTCTATTGATTATTTCTTATATGGGTGTAATGAACCAAACACTAGTACCCTTGGGAAATTACCAAACATAATACATTGGAATTGATACAAGGGTTCAAATACCAACAGAACAATTAGAATCGTTGTTTTGAAGAACCAATTACATTTGTGACAACAATTTTAAATAGGAAAATAAAACATAAGAAGTTGTAATGGAATAAATTTGACATCATTGAACTCATTAAAATAATAGCTCTTCATATCTGGGGGAAAGGAATAAAAATAATATTCATCTCATATTGTAACTAAGGGATATATATAAGATAATATCATGAATAAAAACTCATTATCAATATAGAATGGAAAATAAGTGAACACACATTTCAATTAATCAATAAAATTATAATCATATTGGGATATGAAAAATAAATATTAAAGGATAAATAACTAAAAACACAATTAATGTAATAAAAAACTGAGAATAAAATGCATCTACACATAAAATCATGGATAATTTCTAATTGATACTAGTAATCACTAAACTCTCAATGAACGAAATTATTAATTATTATCCTTATTAATCATATGCATCATTATAACACAACCATCATTTCCATTTATACGGAAGTTTATAACTATCATTACAACTCATCTCATTTGACCAAAAAAATGCCTTATGAGACATATCGATGCATTAAGGGGATATCAATAATCAAGACCCATCTATGAATAAATGACTATTTTATACCTTGTGTATCAAACACTATATTTAATGTATGATCCTATACTTATTATCATCAAATATCCATATTGATATAGGATATAGATTTATATTTGTTTCCCTAATTAATAAAATTACATTCAAAATAAACAATGCATATAACAATGGTATATGGTATATGCAATAACAATATCCATCATAAAATAATATATATAGTAAATATAAGTGCACAAAATAATTAAAATGTATCACTTGAATGCGATCGATTTATGTGAAAGTAATAAATCAAAATAGAAAATCAGATTATATAATACTTTTTACCTCTTTTTTATCATTTTAATTTTATCCAATTGAATAAAAACAAGTAATAAAATATAAATCCTCATGAATAAATAGTAATTAACGATAAATACATAAAAGTGGTATTATATATAACACATTAACATGAATGAAGGATGAATCCATAAATCAATTTTGTGTTTTGAGTATATATCTTCAAAAAAATAGAAATAAAAGATAATATAGTCAAAACAATTTTCCAAAAAAATATAATTTCTATAGAAGTGATTAATAAATATTACCCAATGAAAAAAATTTAGTTTAGAAATAAACTACAACTCGGTAATTTTCATTTCAAATAAATAAATCCTAAATAATTAAAATAATAAATTAATATACGTTTTTATGAAGGTTTAATGATATTAAATTATTATGGGTAGTATATAAACAATATTAGTGAAATTAGTTTCATAAGAATACCATATACCAAAATGAAGAGAAATCTAGATGAAGTCCATTAAAATGATAATATGATTTATGTGATAATTAATCAATGAATTTATTATGTGAATCAAATATAAATACACATAAAATAATTGTATATAAATCATAAAATTTTAAAATTAAATTATTCACATAATCTATTAATATAAAATGTAATAGGTAAGTTATATAACCCAATAAAAATAAATTGAGTTATGAAATTCTTTCTGTCTTATTAAATATTTAAGGAAAATAACCTTTGATAAAATAATTAAAATTCAGAAATAAATTATGTATTTTATTATATAATTATATAACATAAAATATGTGTTAAGATATACACCTTATTGAATAAATGATGTTCATCACATTTCAATATTCCACAATGAAGGGAAATTGTGATCATGTCCCTTACATCATGATTAATTTTGGGTAAACATAAATTGAAATCCTATATAATGGTTTTGAGAATGACATCAATTTATTAAATATACATACAGATTTTTATAATATCATATATGAGACTATTATAATAATTCACCACACGTTTGATAATAATAATTAATTGTTTATCCTTTTTATTTGAATTAATTTCCTTGTTTTCTAATTCATATTTTATCATGAAAGTTATTTTTACTGTACGTAGGATATCAATAAATCTTCTCCAGTAATAAAATAATTTCATAATTGACATATTTAGACATTATATATATATTTTTATCATCATTCTTGAATTCTATGCATGGGAAATGAGTTGCATCACATTGTGGAGACCGTAGACTATATGTACAGACGATAAACAATATCATTCAAAAACTGATTGAAAGGGTAAGGGGGATTAAGAAATATTAATTTTCCTTACCTTATATCATGTCATATATATATCATATAGTCTTTATAATTACCATTATCTACATTCATTTAAATCATATGTGAAAAATGAATTTCATCGCTTCGTGAGGCCATAGTATGCCATACACGTGAGTGACAATATTGTAGATTATACTGAATTGAATGTAAAAATATATCTGTGAAATTATGTTTCAGTAAGTAACATTATAAGATAATTATGTAATATAATTATTAATTCCATTGTTATATCAAACTATGTGAGGTTTTGATGGAAAAAATTTCAATCATGTCATGAGAAAGTGGTCTGTTATAAACATGATTATTGATTTTGTTTCTCATTTATTATATGAAGAGAAATATATAGGTTATTAAATTAATATTATTACATATCATTTTATAGGAGAAAAATAATGTGTAATAATATCATGATTAAATAATATTTTGAGGATGTGGAAAAAGAAATAAAAAATAAAAATCCTTTAAGAATGATACCTCTTCTTCAAACAATCTCATTAAAATGGATTTAACATCCTTCATAAAAAAACTATGATCAATCAAAGAGATTTATGATGTTGTTAATGGTGTTGTGAAGATATTTTATATTGCATTTTCCAAAAAAGGTATTGGATCATTGAACATGGGGGAATATTTGGTAGCCTTTTATAAGTGAGGTTGAGGACAGAAATAGTGTTTTTAAAAAGGATGAATTAAACTAATTTTTTTGTCATGATAAAGGTAAAAACCCATACCCAGTAGACTAGAGTCCGTAGTAATTTTATGAAAATTAAATATATTCAATATATCTAATGACCAAGAATCAATCAGTTTCGTAGTCTTTATGAGCTATATATATTCACAGTTCCCTTATTATGTTGGTATTTAATCATCTAAAAGGAGAATAGACTAATCCTTGTCACTTGTTAAAATATTTCATCTTAAAACCCTAGGGAACAAAAAAAAGAATGGTTAGCTATAATTATAATTATTTGTTAGATGATACAATAATAAATGATGAAAATTCAATAAGGAATTGACATTATGTAATGGTAAATAATCTGAAAAACACATGTCATCAATATATTCAGAAAGAAATTTCATTCATTATTTTTTTAGAGTTAAAAACTCATGGAATGTATTAACTAAATACTAAATGAATTTAATTATTTTTTATTAAACATCATGTTTCTAGAACATTATACATTATTACATAAATATATTTTACTTTTGTGAGTAAAAACCTATTTTATTTTGTTTGGAAACAAACATGAAGGGCTTGTCAACAACTGTTTTGTTTTATGAGGCATGTCGATGCATCGAGGGGATATCTATAATCGAGCCCCACACATGCCTAAAATTCCACTCCATTTTTATACATATATTAAATTAAATATGAAAACCATATGTAAAATTGATATATCCATAAGGCAATAATTGTATACATAATATAATAAAAATAGATATATATAAAATGATGATAAAAAATAAAAGGGAAATATATTAACACCACATGTAAAGAATAATTTTTCAAATGGAATATCATTATATTTTACATGATATAATGGATTTAAATCATCCTTATACATTAAAAAGGTAAAATAGGGATATATAATGATAAATGATGTTCAAATGATGTAAAAAATCTAAGAAGAGTTTTTAAGAAGCATTAGAGAATTTTCTATTTAGTGTGATTAATGGTAAAATATAAAAGAATCTCTATAGTAGGAAAATGGTAAATAGAGAGGAAAAATTAGGGACAAAAAATATAGTTTTTCAAGAAAATAATACTAATTTCAGAAAATAGTATGGAGGATTAAAATAGTATATGAAGTGTACTGAAAAAAGGGGTTACAACTTGCAAAGTTCCCTTAAATAGGGCTTGCTTGTCAAGAGGAATTTAAAATGAAACCTTATAGAGATAACATTTCCCAATAAAAGGAATTTTAATTGGGATATTAAAATATATTTGTAAAATAGACAGACAAATTATTTGGTGTTCAAAAATATAATTAATGATAACATCAGTGTAATGAGAAACAAAGCAAACATGAATGAAAAATTTAGGTTCTGCGAGAATCACATCCCTTATGTCAAAATTATTATGACCATGCACTTATTATCTTATATAAAGAATTTATATTCTTTAATAATTTAATTCAGAACCACATGAACATGTTTTTAATTCAGTAAATTTTATTAAGAACATTTTTTAACTTTGTCATTTGGAAGTATTCGGTTCCTTGGTCTTCGTGATTTGTTCACTTGTAAACATCTATATATGTTCATATAAAATGGAAAAAAGAATAAATAATTTCATTTATATTTTATTAATTAAAATAAATATGAATAATATGTTTTGTTTTTTTTTCTGATATGTGGATTATTTTTTAGATAAAACGTTAATGATGAACGTCAGTTGAAATTGTTGAATTTTTTATTATCCCGAACTATTTTTGTTTTATTAATAAATAATATATATATATATATATATATAATGGTTTCAAAACTATATAGGAAATTAAATATGTATAATAAAATATTATTTGACCATAATAATTGTTTAATGACTACCAATTAAGGTGTTAATATAAAATGAAAATATATCGTCCACAATGGCAGTAAATCAGCATATCACGGATGATATTTTCATTTTTACAAATAAAATGAGAGAAAATGGGGAATGACGGTGAATTTTAAATTAAGTGAATAATTTATATTATATTTATGGTATATAAATTTTCAATTATTATAAATAGGGGAGTTGAGGAAAAGTTAAGAAGGGAAATGAAATTAAAAATAAAATAAAGGAAAAGGAAAGAAGAATTTAATGTCTTGAATTTTTTATCATTAAGGACCACATTAAGGGTCACGAGATTGGTATTTTTGTGATACCCAAGGCTGTTATACATGGGTAAGATAATTGTTAGAGGTATTGGTAAAAAACTGAACTATCTTCAAGGATTTAGGGGTGTGAGGAAAAGAGGTTGTGAGGGGAGGTATTTACAGTGAAGGGGAGGGGTGTTTTCTCATTATTTTATTCAATAGATTATTATATTTAATAAAGGGTATGAATTGATTACAAATTATAACTAAATATGTTAAAATAATTTTGTTGAGTTCTATATTTTTTGATTACATCAGGAATAAATCATATATGTCTCAATAATTCGGGTATTTAGTTTATAAGGTAAATTACAGTATTTCCCTATTCACATAAAAATATAGTATTTTATAGAAATACAAAAAAACACCCTAATTTTTTTTGATGTGTAGAATTAAAAAATAAACCATATTTAATAAGATTAGACATATAAATATTGTAATTTCTATTTTTAATTAAAATCTTCATTTACACAAAAATAATAGTTTTATATGTTTAAACGATTTTATAACACTTTGAAATACTAATTAAGGTCTCCTAAAATTATCATATAATCCTAATACAAAACCATATTAATTATTTGATTAAATTTTATGACTATAAATCTGCTTTTTATTAATTATATTAATTTTGAATTGAAAATAAAAAATTATATCTATGAAAAATATTAATTATTAATTAATAATTTCTAAAAAATTTACTTACATGTACAATGATATAATTATATCATATTACAATTTATAATATTCCTGACATTTATTTTTTACATTAACAGTGGAGGATACTATTTTATTGTCCAAATTACTATCAATAAGAGTTAAATTACAATTCTGATGGCCTGGTTACAATTTTATTAATCTAGGTTCTTTAATATCTATACAAAAACTCTTCTTCCATTAAATTATCATTTCTACTATTTTTTTTCTATTTTATATGTTATTTTATATGATTTATAATATATGAAATATTTTTTAAATCTAAGCTATCAAATTATATACATTTATTTAAGAGGATGCAAATCATAAAATCATATAGTGTTATATTCTTACATGTTTCATTAAATTCTTCCTTGAAATTTCTCAGCAATATTCCCCTAAAAATTGATGTGGGTAGTTATCTGTAATAAAATAGTTTGGTTCCCATGTTTCTTCTTCAATTTTATGGTTTCTCCAGTGAACCATTATTATCTGATTCATTTGATTTCACAATTCATTCTCCCGAGTTTCAAGAATCTCAATAGTCACTTCACGGTATGAAAAATCAGGTTCGAATTCGATTTTATCATAGGTGAGTAATTGATTTGTGTCTACAATATAATAATTTAAAAATGATATGATGTAGACATCATCAACATTGGAACGACATGGAAGAATTTCTAATTCATAGGATACTAATAGAAATCCTTAAAAAAAATTAGATGGTCTGATTTACCTAGGGATCAATTTCCCTATGTTACCAACATTAAGACACACATACATAGATATTAATTTATAAATAAATGATATACAACTTTAAATTACAAATACTCTCACTGGTTGTTGAGATAATTGTTTCTCAACTTTAAGCTACATTAATACGAGCCTAAATAGAATTTACCATTATTGTTCCCTCTTCAAATTATTCTAGTCCTATGAGGATCCTCTTAGAAAATTCATCCCAAATTTTTTGAATATGACAACTCTTTTCAAATAATGATTCATATGGCTCCATTTGAAACCCATAATGGAATCTACTATTATAGAAAAATTAATCCAATTTTAAATACTGATCCAACATAACATGAAATTAAATAGACCGTGAAATCAACACATATTAATATTTTTTAATAGTCCTTTCATACTAATCATTGGTTTAATGATGATATACAATTCTATAGTGAAGTTCAAAATCCATGGACATATAACAACACCTTCAATATTTTGATGTAAATCAAAGATTAACATCATGAAGAATCGATAATGGTTTACCATGAAGCCTTAAAAATTCATTAATATATTTTTTGGATAGACTATTAAGATCTAAATAACCTCTCATTGTAATAAAATGTTCCATTTTTTAAGATTAAAAAATAACCCATGTTGCAATTTTCTTTATTGGTTTCCTTGGATGTCCTGTGACAATTTCCATTTAAATGTTTTCCCATATCCACATAAAAATATGTATAGGTTGTGTGACTCATCTAGGATGAAACTTATTATCCCTCACTTGATGAAAAAAAGACACCTTGACATATACTCCTCAATTTTCCTCTTCATGCAATCCCACAAAATTGATCTTTTAGATATCTAATCATATCGGTACTACTAGTGTGTATAAGGAAGTTTGAGATATGAGAATAATGTAATATATTCCTTTCTTATCAGGTATTTATGTGACACATAACCTATTTAAATGTTTTATAATTCTATCCTCAAACACAATATCATCCAATCCTACATTTTTAATGGATTAAATTTTCATCAAAAAATTATCATTATTATATTGAGGATTTTTATTTCTCTAATTAGGATGGTTCGACAATAATTCGAAAATAGTGTGATGTTTTCCATTCCTCAATAATCCCCATGCCCATATTTAAAAAATCCATGAATATATGATCTTTATAAATTCTAATTTCAATAATAAATCCACAAAAATTCCATCATAATGAATTTGGAACCATAGTTTTTATTCAAAATGGTTTTGTATAGATAAATCTAAATATTTGAGTAATTTGAGCCATGACCTTTACCTCATGTTGATGTCTTTATATGTAATGATTTATTTCAAAATCTTGTGATATGTATAGGTCTCACATGTTTATCCATATAGATAATGCCTCTATATAATCGAATAAAATATTATGGCAGATAACAGAAGATCAGGAGTTAGATAATTTTGTTCTTGAGTCTTCAACTACCTTGATAAATATACAAAAACATTGTCGTTTTGTATATGAAAAAAAATAAAGTCCCTTATTTGATGCATATCATTATATAAAAAACTCATCATTTTCAAATGGTTGATTCAAATTCGAATCACGGACTAATCTTCTTTTCAATTCATAAAAAATTTCTGTAGTAATTTTTTCCATTCAAACATATCCCCAATATGTGTAAACATGGTTAATGGGTTAGGCAATACATAATTTTTTTTGAAAAAAATGACTATAGTAACCTATTAACCCAAAGAAAATATGCACCTCGATATAGTTCATTTGAATAAGTCATTCATATATTCAAATTGCCTTCATGGGATCAACTAGGATGCACCCTGAGATACAATATCGCAAAAAAAATTCAAGAAGATGGAATTCACAAAGTCATAATTTACTAAAAACACTTTCCATGTGAGAGTCTCAAGAATAATCTAAAAGGGAGTCACATAACCTTTATAACAATAATAATACCCTAGAATATCATTAATGGATACTAAAAAAATTATAATATTATTCCATAAATTGCCTACTCATTAGATCGAGGCATATATAGGCTGAATTAGTGAATCTGAATGGAATTTCCATGAACTAGTAATTACCACACATCATCAGAGAAGCTATATTTGAAGAATATTACTACTTAACATGTAACATATGATACCCATAACAATGTTAAATCAATTAGTAATATTTATGTCTCTTGAATTTGATCACATAAATCGTCAATGTGAGGAAAATTTTATTTTCCTTTATTGTAATAACTATGATTACTCAATAGTCAATGCAGAACCTCAAGGTTACTTATTTCATCTTAACTACGAGAGAATGGAATCCCCATGGAGACACACTAGTGATAATGAATCACATACTACACAAATAATCTATTTTTTTCTCATCTCCACTAATTATATAGTTTCCATTTAACAAGGATTACTTGATATTAGACTTCCATTAGTGATTAGATCAACAGTCCATTCAACATCACACTATTGGAGGTGCACGAATAATTCCATAGGATATACATCAATATGTTCCAGCACAATTGTTATATCTCTAATTTGATTAGGGAATTCCTCATCCCTAGATGTTGTTTTCTATTCCTCCACTATAATTTCATTTAGTAGTTTTACAGGACATAGATCTAGTTAATAATTTGATGATGATTCTTCTTCTGTAAAGTTATGGGATTATAAATCATCCTCATGAATCCTATTTTCATTATTCTTAAAAAAATCTCACATAATATTTTGATATCCAATCCATTTATATCAATATTTACTGTATGTATGATGACAATATTTGGAAATAAATAACATTTATATGACATAATAAGAAGTACCAGATACATTTTCCGTGCAACGAGACTTCCATTAGTTTTTTTCATTGAAAACTATTTAATTAAATCAAAAGGTAAATATCTAATATTCTTCTAAAATTGGGTAGATAAAAAAGAGTTCACTGATCTGGAATGAAATAATGAATTGGGTAGAATTCAAAATTGGATTAATGTACATGTCATGACATCATTATGTACTTCTACAGTAGTAGGAGTGATAGTATTAGATTTCCATCTCTACATGGATTACATTGCTATAGATTCCTCTAACACTAGGGACATAGATTTGAATGGTTAACAATTTAATTACAATTGAAGTATTAGAAATAATTGATTTGACTCTTCGCCTTACAATCATTAGCTCGATGAAAAATTTCTCTACACTTATAGAAATCTCTCATTTCATTAAAGAATTTACAAAGATGATTATGTCCAATATTTCCACTTAATGAAATTTGATTCATTCCATTATTCATATTTGATACTTCTCCTTCTTTATAAACATAATAATACCTTTTGTTATCTTCATTTCTCTTGAACATTTAGAATCTAGATAAATCTTTCTTTGATTTGATGACACTTAATATTATTTCATCTTATGATGAAAATGTATGAAGATGCATTCCCCTTTGAATATTTTGAATAAGACCTTTAAATTAATAATCAATATTGTCTTCCAATTCACATATATAATCAAAAACACACATGGATAGTCTTGTGAAGGTATCCTCACACACTGTAATACTATCTTGCTTACTTTTCAATTAGATAATTATTTTTTATTTCATTATAGTTTGTTTCTCACCTTATAAATATTTATCGATGAAGGTTTCATTAATATCTCTCCATTACATGTCTTCTATTAAAACATAAACCTTTTTATTCTTGACCACAGACCACCATTATTGTATATATCCCTTGAGGAAATATACTATCAGATCCACCTTTTCATTTTGATTGCATCCCAATACATGAAATATATTCACAGGGGACTTGATCCACTGCTAAACTTCCACTGGATTAGTATTCCAACTAAAATATCATCGATTTTTCCAAATTAAATGATCTAATATAGGTGTATTATGGCTGTTAAAAATATCATGTATAATCTGTCCTAACAAGGACATAATCTTCTCATCTCCAACAGTAATTGTGTTGACATGATCAGAAGATAAATCCCTATATTTTTTATAGTCTTTGTTTCCTTCCATCCCATTATGCACCATCACTGAATAATGGTAGACACTAAGTTAGCTGAAAATCATCATGAGTATTTATCTAAAATTTATCTACAAGTTGTTATTATAATTCTCATATTAATTTAACATCTTGTTCCCACTATTTCTATTAATATTACTATGATACCTACTATAGAAGTCATGACCCCAGTAGTTCAGAGTCGTTTGTCAATTTATAAAAATAACATAGATACAAGTGACATAATATCAATGGATTGATTAGATTATTGGTCATGAAAAATGGGATATAAACATTGATCTATAATTAAATTGGTAATTAAGAATTAAAAAACAATAACAACTTTTTCTTGTATATTTTTCTATGTTCTCTTCATCACCACTCGATGAAAGAAAAATTTAAAAGTGTGAGCTCAAAATATTAGTATGGGTTATCTGATACAATAATAAATGAAGTAATGTAAATAATTAATAGACATTATATCTTGTCGAACAACATGAATAACACATTCTATCAATTCACTAAAAATAAAAATTATTCAATAGATTTTCTCATAGTGAAATACATATGGAATGAAAAAATAATGCTCTGACTGAAGAAAATTATTATTTATTGGAAATCATGTATCAGCCACATTAACTATTATACAGTCAAGACAATTCAGGTTTGTTGTTAAATAATATTATAATTTTTTTGGAAATAAACATGAAGTTTTGGTCTCTAATAGTTTTTTCCCAAGATACAAGTCAATGCCTCGATGAGCTATCTTTAAAAGGAATCCAACCATAACTAAATTTCCAAACCATTCATTATAAATATATTAAATTCCATGATAGGATTTTATGTAAACATTGAATATGACTAACAAAATAATTATGTCCATGACATTAGACATATGTACATTTAAGGAATGTTGATCATAAAAAAGGGATATATACATATACATCACACAATAAATAAGTGGTGAAAGGGAATATAATAATAGTTTATATGAAAGAATGAATTTAAATAATACATATAAATTCATAAGTAATAATTAATATTTATCCAGATAAATTATTTCCATTATATGTGAATCATGATTTTTTTAAGAAACATTAAAAATGAGTCTCTGTAGTGCGATTAATGAAAAAATATAAAACGGTCTCTAATTTGGGAAAATGCAAAATTGTTTGCATAAGAGTTTGACCAAGGGTTGGAGGAGTATCCAAGGTGAGCTGAAGGCGAACTATTGGGGTAGATAAGCAGGTCTACCTCAGAGAAGGGAATCATAACAGCATATAAAACCATGATATTTTTTAATTATAATTATCATTATTTTATAATAAAATTTAGAGTCTTAAAATATATTATAAATTCTACCTAAAAATACGTAAGATATTGGAATGTTACTTAAAAAAGACTTTCTTATTGGAATGAATTGAAAACAGAACCTTATAGAATAATCATTTTCCCATCAAAGGAAGAAGTATTGTTCTAATAAAATATATTAGGAAAATTATAAAATAATTTAGTAGTTTTAAATATTAATAATTATGAATTAAAATTTGGTAAATAGAGATAAATTATAACCCAAAGGAAAAATGGATGTTTTGGGATAATCCCATACATTATGTCTAAATGTTTCATTTACATGCATTTAATGTGAGGTATAATGAAATTATATTCATTAATAATTTAATTTAGAAATACATAAACATATATTTTATTAATTTTAATATTACAAATTTAATTTATGTCCTGGTTTAGAGGTTATGAGATTTTACTTTTTTTTCAAGAGACTTCATTTTTTTGATTTCATTATCTGTTAACTTGTATACATGTATGGAAGTTATGTTAAAATGGGATTAATTTTTCAAATAGCGTGTTTTTATGAAACAATAAGTATCAAAAGATTGACACTAGTTTAAGTCCGATTTCATAGTGAAATTTATTCCAACAACCACTATTGGATTTAATGGTAAAAATATTTTCTAATTTCACTTTAAAACCAATTCAAATGATAATCTAATCACATAAATAAATTAGATTAAAAAGAGTTTTTGAATTAAAATACAACATTTTAAACTATTCATTAAAAAAATGATCTTTTTCGGAAAAATACCAAAAATTTACACAAAGTAAAATTTGATGTCCCGATTCTAAAGAAGAGTTTTATTTGGTCCAAAAAAATGTATAAGAGTGATCAAAGCTATATTTAATGACAGTTCGCCATCAAAAGGCAATAAGTGAACCTTTAGTGAAAATTAGGGCATATATGCCTAAAATTGAATTCTTACTATATTTTAAGCCTTTATCTTTTAATGGATAAATGTAAAAACATTTAAAAACATATATAATCATATTTTAGTTATTTCTATCCATTCCCGCCAATACAATGGCTACATGTTAACTTCCATTTAAAATAATATTATTTTATTATTAGAGTGCAACGTAAGATTCCCAAAAAACTCGTTGTTGCGTGTTGGGTACGCCATTGAGCATAACGTCCCCTTTAAAGTCATATTAATATTTTATTCACAAATATGGACAAATATGAAAATTTCATATTCATTATTTACCTGGGGTGTTACATCCTTCCCCCCTTTTGAGAATTGCGTCCTCGCAATTTTTTAAAATTGGGCTTGAAACATCCTTGAAAATCCCACATTGGAACAAGATTCGGTAAAACAATCACTTTAAAATAAAGAAAGAGAAGTATAGAGGTCACCCGAGTTAACCCATACTAAGATTCCAAGTATGAAAATATAGATATGGAGGAGAAAACAAAGGGTCATGTTCTGATGAAGAGTGATAGAAAACATGTTTAGGGGAAAGATAACAATAATAAAATCACAAACTTGTGATGGGTTAAACGGTGTTGGGTTCCCCAGTAGGAAAAGTTAATAGACAACATTTTTGTTTTAAGTTACTTTTTATTGAGGAATTTATTTTTGAGCATAACTAAAACATAAGGAAACATACTTACATGTCATGTTGACTTCCAACTTTTACTATATTTCTTACACAGACTCATATTTTCTCCAAGAGACGAGTATTTAGGAAGACTTGTTCGCATCAAGAGTACTATAAACAACTTCTAAAAGAACACCTAATCCACGAAAAAAGAACTATACATTTCCCATGTCTTAAAACCTTAACCAAAACTAAAACCAAAAAGTTTACTACAAGATCAGTTAATCCAGAAAAGGATAACCCTTTATAAAAAGAAAATCTATTATTAATCTCCAAAATTTGTCCATCAAAACCCAAAGTTCAACGAGGACCATTCGATAAACAAATTGTCCATAAAATTATTCAAAGTAATCCAAACTAAGATCGAAACCCAAACATTTGATGGATTTAGTCACATAGTCTTCCAAGTTAAATCGTAATATTTTTCTCCAAACAACATCAGTCGCTCCTAAAGTCTCGCATTGAAAAGTAATTATCCTAATCACATATCCTCCTTGATAGGTTATTCATTTTCATAAATAACCCAAAATAAACTTACTCTTAATTCATAAAATCATATAACTAAAAAGAATCAGTCAAACTAACGAGGGACTTCACGTAGTCCAGTGGTAGGCGATAAATACCTGTCGCACTTTGGTTGTGGGTTCGATTCCCACAGCTTTGTCCGACACGACGGGTTGTCACATGGTCTGTGTGTTGTCCTATTTCCAAAACAATATAATTCTTAAATCATTCCCCAAAAAGGGATAAAATCATCAAAAATAACCATTACATAATTTAACCTCAATTTTATCTCATGCCTTTCACTTCAATCATAACATATAGTAACCCATAATTACCTCAAAAGTAAGGATCATATAAACCAAAATGGTTCTTTATAACTATGTCCACAAAAGAAAATATTACTATTCCTTGAATAAAATTTTCATATATTAAACATCAGTGTTACACATACTATAAAAAGTTTTCTAATGTACCCCATCATGAAAAGACACTTAATACTCTTAAGAATTTCACCATAACTCTTGCAGCCCTTATAGGTTGACATCTTACTCATTCATCATTTTTCATGATCCATTAACCATTCCTTTCCAACTTATTCCGAAATACCTATTTCCTACAAACAAAATCATGAATCATATCCTAAGATCCCAAAATAGAAAACAAAAGTTAAGAAATAATCCATACCTTTGATTGGTCATTGTCGGTTTCTTCATCCTCAATTGGAATGGCATTAGGTATTGGTAAACGAGTATTTGTATGATCTTGGTGATCCCATTCATGAAACATCTTCATAGGACACGTGTTCGCATAATGACCATGCACACCACATTTAAAACATTCAATTGATCCCTCAGAAAGAACTACTTTCCCTTTCCTCGAGTCAACTGGATGCTTCCTTTTTCCACGACAGGTTCTTGCTTTATGACCTTCATTTCCATATCTATAGCGTATTTCTGTCCCTTTGAAAATTTTTCCAAGGTGTTTCTTTCCACATCTTTGACACATAGGTTTTTTAACACACTTACCTTTATGATTATTACCTGTAGTTCTGTAGGGATTTGTTTCTCGCATATATGATGCCTTATTGAAATCACCATGGTTTAGGTGGTCAATCATAACTCCAGATAGTTGGTTGAGGATAAACACAAGAGTTCTCATTATAGCTCCCATATCATTCAGTTGCTCACTCAGAAAACTGTCACAGTTTCCTTCACATCCACTGTTACCATAGTGCCTGCTAGATCCAACCATTTACTAAAACCAAAAAGGGTTAGTGTGTGTATAACAACAAAACCATCATGTACTAATGACGAAGATAAACACTAAGATATTCTTACTCATTCACTTTATCTAAAACTAGGACTCTGTCTGAAATCCTAACCATTATGGTAATGACACTTATGCTTAAAGAATACCCTAACCTCTAAAGTTATCTAAACCGACCTTTGATACCAACAATAAGGCCCCAGCCTTAAACCTTACTTAAAATTGAATCAAATGAATAATTTACATTGAGGATATTTTCAGGTTTAGAGTTTTAGAGAATTAGGACATAACTATTACATCTCAAAAGATTACAAAGTAGTCTCTTCTACTAAATTTCCATAAAATAAAAACTATTAAAAAGAAACATGTCTAGTTTCATGTTTTAGGTAGCATGACTTTCCCTTGATCCCATCCTTGACCCTATTCCACGCTAAGTCCAATGTAAAACATTTCAAAAACTTGGGATGAGCATAAAAACTCAGTAAGGGATACACAAAGAATAAAAACTTTTAGTTTTTAAAAACAAAAATTAAACCATGTATACTTTATCAAAGTAATACTTTTCACCTTTATGAAGTAGTAAAAAATATTCACTGAATAAAATATCATTACATAACTTTTTGTAACCAATGGATTCCCATAAAACCCATATAAAGAACACATAACATATATAAAGGTCACTTGGGACATAAACATACTTAAGTGGAATAACCATACGATCGACTCCCACACATATCAATTAATGGAATAGCCATACGGCCAATTTCCATACATACTTAATGGAATAGCCATACGGATGACTTCCATACCCAATGCATTGAAGGTTATAACGTAACCACCCATCCTGGAATTCATGGCACCACCCGTCATATGGTTTATCACGTAACCACCCGTTAAATGTCCATGTACCATAATAAAATCATAAGACATAAAACAAATATAATGGAATGAAAACATTTACACACTTTGATCAAAATATATCACTCAAATATATTGAAATAACAAAACCATTATAAAAAACCTTTTTCAATACCAAAATAATAAAAGAGTATATGATATTTATTTCATTTTAAAAACATCACGGCTTGTTGTGGAAGCCAAAGACTAAATAATACTCGCGGCGGCAGAAAAGGTCATTGTCACCACGTACGTTAAAAGAAACATTCCTTTTTGTCATTTAGTAAAATGCTTCATATAAAAAGATTCCTTTTTTATAAAAGTAAAAGTCAAAGGGGTTTATACACCGTATAATAGAAAGTTGTGTATAAAACGAAATATGCCTCAATGAAAGGAGATTGAGACGTAGTCCCTTACCTTGGGTCCGACATGACTCGATCGTTCTTTAACGTCCTTAATAATAAACTTGAGTTAATTTATACTTGATTAAGAACCTTTTTAAAGTTCATTATTCCTTTTATATCACTTATTTCCATGTTATAAACATTATGTAACCATTTAAGTTAATAATGTTTGTTTTGTCGATATTTGGTTCTTAAGTCGAAAATGGACTTCTTACAACTACATGTTGTTCGTGTGGTCAAAGGTTATTTATATCCAGAATGACATTACTGATTTGGATAGCATGTATATCATATATATCCATCATATAAATGTATTTATAATATTACATAATCATTTAGAGGTAAGAAATGAAATGCACCGTTCATGGAGACGGTAAGCCGTACGTACGCATGAATGCTACTTTCATTTCTTTGTCATATTAATGGAATTAAAACTAAATGAGAGGTATGTATATTTTAATTCCATAATTATATTCATCATTTATATGTATCATTCATTATATATATCCATTATATACATGTACTTTTAATAATACATTACATTTGGGGATAATAAATGAAATGCACCGTTCATGAAGACGGTAAGCCGTACGTACGCATGAACGCTACTTTAATTTCTATCTCATGCTTTAATGGAAAGAAATAATAATGATATAGATTTATATTATAATTCCAGTATAACATCATATATAATAACATTAAATCCAACCATTATACGTCCCACGTATGGCATTAACGAATCACATCACTTTGAGGGGGCGGTAGTCCGCACTTCCTAAAATGAAGATATCGCGTATACCCATAATGGAAACCATAAAGGTATGCCCAAAATGAAAAATACATAATCTTAAAGAAAACAAAAACATATTATATATCATATATAAATATAGTGTCATCTTAATGGCCACCTTTGAAGTTGTTAAAAGAATGTTGAACAATCATCGTTTTGGGAGGCATAAATTCGCCATTCACGGAAACAGTATGTTCTTTAACCATTAGATGCAGGTGTGTGTAAGTGTATCTCAAATATTTCTTATAACAACATCCAAGTATATTGAGGATACTGGAGTTTTTACAAAATAAAGGAATAAAAAGAGTTTATGGGGTTGGAGAAGCAAAATAATACAAAAGGACTCAAAAGAAGACATTACCTTAAAATCGGGTAACTCCCTTTGGTTTGAGCTCAAAGGCTTCCTTGTGAAGACTTCTTCCCAAGGTGAGGCTTCAAGGAGTAAGATAGGGAAGTGTAGAGAAAAAATTGGCAGGGGTTGTCTGAGCCAAAGGCTTTGGGAGTGTGGGTAAGGAGGTAGAGTTGGGGGCCTTTTATAAGGGGAGAGGAGGGGAACTCTTGTAAAGTTACAAAATGTTACTTTATTTTAAAAATAGTTTCGGATTTTAAAGGTCCCACATTGATTTGTTTCGAGGATAAGGTGATAAGGGTTAGAAATCAACTTATCCAATAGGTTTTTGACATGTGTAGGTCTTAGATATTACATTATCTTTCCATTTTATTTAAATCGTTAAATAATGAGGTCATCGCTGCATCATCATGATGTCATAAATAATTTAATTTATTTAATGTCTAACAATTATAAAAGAAATACTATGATTTAGGAAATAATTTTATATTTCTAATGAATATTTATAGTCAAACATCTTACTTGTATAACCCGATGTAAAAATTGTTTTAGTAAAATAACTCATGTTTGTGTCATTTTTACTTTAACATTAAATAAAAAGTTATTTATGCCATTTCCCAACCAAAGTGGCTCCATGGGGTCCCCAAGTTGACCCATGGCTTGTCTTGGTCTGACATGACACATACAATGAGGGTAGGACATGTTTCAAGCTCATCTCATATTATTAAAACATTATTTTTACCCTAAACTACACTAATTACCACTAATCGCGATTAAAAACTTAATAAGTTACTATTCACCAAAAAAATTATTTTTATCCCATTGAACCAAATTTTACTTCTTAATGACAACCATGTATTTTGGATTTTTGAAATTCAAAACACAGAAGTGTTAAATTTTCATTTAAACAAAAAATCAGTTTTTATAAGTACCACTTAGTGGTTTCACTATTCATCAAAAATTGAAGTTTTTCAGAAAAATCCCAAAAATTCACCCTAAGATATATTTGATATTCCGAATTCAAAAATGAAGTCTATTTTACAAAATTAAAAACATATAAGTCATATTAATTAATTTAATAATTAATTCCCGCTATCAGAGCAAATAGCCTGTTTTATGAAACAATAAGTATCAAAAGATTAACACTAGTTTAAGTCCGATTTCATAGTGAAATTAACTCCAACGACCACAAATGGATTTAATGGTAAAAATATTTTATAATTTCACTTTAAACCCATTTCAAATGATAATCTAATAATATAAATAAATTAGATTAAAAATAGGTTTTCAATTAAAATACAACATTTTACACTATTTATTAAAAAAACAAACTTTAGCGGAAAAATACCAAAAATTTACACAAAGTAAAATTTGATGTCCCGATTCTAAAGAAGAGTTTTATTTGGTCCAAAAGAATGTATAAGAGTGATCAAAACTATATTTATGATAGTTCGCCATTAAAAGGCGATCAGTGAACCTTTAGAGAAAACGAGGGCATATACGCCTAAAATTGAATTCTTTCCGTATTTTAAGCCTTTATCTTTTATTGGATAAAAGTAAAAACATTTAAAAAAAATATAATCATATTTTAGTTATTTCTATCCATTACCGCCAATACAACGGCTACATGTTAACTGCCATTTAAAATAATATTATTTTATTATTAGAGTGCAACGTAAGATTCCCAAGAAACTCGTTGTTGCATGTTGGGTACGCCATCGAGCATAGTGTCCCCTTTAAAGTCATATTAATATTTTATTCACAAATATGGATAAATATGAAAATGTCATAATCATTATTTTCCTGGGGTGTTACATCCTTCCCCCTTTTTGGGAATTGCGTCCTCGCAATTTTTTAAAATTGGGCTTGGAAACATCCTTGAAAATCCCACATCAGAACAAGATTCGGTAAAACAATCACTTTAAAATAAAGAAAGAGAAGTATAGAGGTCACCCGAGTTAACCCATACTCGGATTCCAAGTATGAAAATATGGATATGGAGGAGAAAACAAAGGGTCATGTTCTGATGAAGAGTGATAGAAAACATGTTTAGGAGAATGTTAACAATAATAAAATCACAAACTTGTGATGGGTTAAACGGTGTTGGGTTCCCCAGTAGGAAAAGTTAATAGAAAACATTTTTGTTTTACATTACTTTTTATTGAGGAATTTATTTTTGAGCTTAACTAAAACATAATGAAACATACTTACTTGTCATGTTGACTTTCAACTTTTACTAGATTTCTTACACAGACTCATATTTTCTCCAAAAGACGAGTATTTAGGAAGGCTTGTTCGCATCAAGAGTACTATAAACAACTTCTAAAGGAGCACCTAATCCACAAAAAAAGAACTATACATTTCCCATGTCTTCAATCCTTAACCAAAACTTAAACCAAAAAGGATACTACAAGATCAGATAATCCAGAAAAGGATAACCCTTTATAAAAAGAAAATCTATTCTTAATATCCAAAATTTGTCCATCAAAACCCAAAGTTCAACGAGGACTATTCGATAAACAAATTTTCCATAAAATTATTCAAAGTAAACCAAACTAAGATCGAAACCCAAACATTTGAAGGATTTTGTCACATAGTCTTCCAAGTTAAATCGTAAAATTTATCTCCAAACAACATCAGTCGCTCCTAAAGTCTTGCATTGAAAAGTAATTATCCTAATCACATATCCTCCATGATAGGTTAATCATTTTCATAAATAACCCAAAATCAACTTAATCATAATTCATAAAATCATATAACTAAAAAGAATCAGTCAAACTAACCAGGGACTTCACGTAGTCCAGTGGTAGGCGATAAATACCAGTCGCACTTTGGTTGTGGGTTCGATTCCCGCAGCTTTGTCCGACACGACGGGTTGTCACACGGTCTGCGTGTTGTCCTTTTTCCAAAACTATATAATTCTTAAATCATTCCCCAAAAAGGGATAAAATCATCAAAAATAACCATTACATAATTTAACCTCAATTTTATCTCATGCCTTTCACTTCAATCATAACATATAGTAACCCATAATTACCTCAAAAGTTAGGATCATATAAACCCAAATGGTTCTTTATAACTATGTCCACAAAAGAAAAGATAACTATTCCTTGAATAAAATTTTCATATATTGAACATCAGTGTTACCCATACTATAAAAAGTTTTCTAATGTACCCCATCATCAAAAGACACTTAATACTCTTAAGAATTTCACCATAACTCTTGAAGCCCTTATATGTTGACATATTAATCATTTAACATTCTTCATGATCCATTAACCATTCTTTTCCAACTTATTCATAAATACCTCTTTCCTACAACCAAAATCCTGAATCATATCCTAAGATCCCAAAATAGAAAACAAAAGTTAAGAAATAATCCATACCTTTGATTGGTCATTGTCGGTTTCTTCATCCCCAATCGGAATGGCATTAGGTATTGGTAAATGAGTATTTTTATGATCATGGTGATCCCATTCATGAAACATCTTCATGGGACACGTGTTTGCATAATGACCATGAACAACACATTTAAAACATTCAGTTGTTCCCTCAGAAAGAACTTCTTTCCCTTTCCTCGAGTCAACTGGATGATTCCTTTTTCCACGGTAGGTTCTTGCTTTATGACCTTCATTTCCAGATCTATAGCATATTTCTGCCCCTTTGAAACATTTTCCTAGGTGTTTCTTTCCACATCATTGACACATAGGTTTTTGAACACACTTACCTTTATGATTATTACCTGTAGTTCCATAGGGATTTGTTTCTTGCATATATGATCCCTTATAGAAATCACCAAGGTTTAGGTGGTCAATCATAACTCTAGATAGTTGGTTGAGGATAAACACAAGAGTTCTCATTACAGCTCCCATATCATTCAGTTGCTCGCTCAGAAAACTGACACAGTTTCCTGCACATCCACCGTTACCTTGGTGCCTGCTAGATCCAACCATTTACTAAAACAAAAAAGGGTCAGTGTGAGTATAACAACAAAACCATCATGTACTAATGAGGAAGATAAACACTAATATATTCTTACTCATTCACTTTATCTAAAACTAGGACTCTGTCTGAAATCCTAACCATTATGGTAATGCCACTTATGCTTAAAGAATACCCTAACCTCTAAATTTATCTAAACCGACCTTTGATACCAACTATAAGGCCCCAGCCTTAAACCTTACTTAAAATTGAATCAAATGAATAATTCAAATTGAGGATCTTTTTAGGTTTAGATTTTTAGAGAATTAGGACATAACTATTACATCTCAAAAGATTACAAAGTATTCTCTTCTACTAAATTTCCATAAAATAAAAACTCTTAAAAAGAACCATGTCTAGTTTCATGTTTTAGGTAGCATGACTTTCCCTTGATCCCATCCTTGACCCTATTCCATGCTAAGTCCTATGTAAAACATTTCAATAACTTGGGATGGGCATAAAATCTCAGTAAGGGATACGCAAAGAATAAAAACTGTTAGTTTATCAAAACAAAAAGTAAACCATGTATACTTTATCAAAGTAATAATTTTCACCTTTATGAAGTAGTAAAAACTCTTCACTGAATAAAATATCATTACTTACCTTTTTGTAATCAAATGATTCCCATAAAACCCATATAAAGAACACATAACATATATAAAGGTAACTTGGGACATAAACATACTTAAGTGGAATAACCATACGGTCGACTCCCACACATATCACTTAATGGAATAGCCATACATCCAATTTCCATACATACTTAATGGAATAGCCATACGGCCGACTTCCATACCCAATGCATTGGAGGTTATAACGTAACCACCCGTCCTGGTATTCACGGTACCACCCATCATATGGTTTATCATGTAACCACCCTTTAAATGTCCAAGTACCATAATAAAATCATAAGACATAAAACAAATATAGTGGA
The DNA here is from genome assembly GCA_963277665.1 of Viscum album. Lineage (NCBI taxonomy): Eukaryota > Viridiplantae > Streptophyta > Magnoliopsida > Santalales > Viscaceae > Viscum > Viscum album. Next base: position 280,080,607 of record OY728136.1, on the reverse strand, counting down.
AAGAAAACATTTCCACACTTTGATCACAATATATCACTCAAATATATTGAAATAACAAAACCATTATAAAAAACCATTTTCAATACCAAAATACATAAAAGATTATATGATATTTATTTCATTTTAAAAACATCACGTCTTGTTGAGGAAGCCAAAGACTAAATAATACTTGCGGTGGTGGAAAAGGTCATTGTCACCATGTACGTTAAAAAAACATTCCTTTTTTTCGTTTAGTAAAACGATTCATATAAAAATATTCCTTTTGTATAAAAGTAAAATTCAAAGGGGTTTATACACCTTATAAAAGAAAGTTGTGTATAAAACGAAATATGCCTCAATGAAAGGAGATTGAGAGGTAGTCCCTTACCTCGGGTCCGACATGACTCGATCGTTCATTAACGTCCTGAATAATAAACTTGAGTTAATTTCTTCTAGATTAAGAACCGTTTTAAAGTTCATTATTCCTTTTATATCACTTATTTCCATGTTATAAACATTATGTAACCATTAAAGTTAATAATGTTTGTTTTGTCGATATTTGGTTCTTAAGTCGAAAATGGACTTCTTACAACTACATGTTGTTCGTGTGGTCAAAGGTTCTTTATATCCAGAATGAAATTCCTGATTTGGAGAGCATGTATATCATATATATCCAGAATATACATGTAATTATAATATTACATAATCATTTAGAGGAAAGAAATGAAATGCACCTTTCATGGAGACGGTAAGCCGTACGTACGCATGAACGCTACTTTCATTTCTTTGTCATATTAATGGAATTAAAACTAAATGAGAGGTATGTATATTTTAATTACAGAATTATATTCATCATTTAGATGTATAATTCATTATATATATCCATTATATACATGTAATTTTAATAGTACATTACATTTGTGGATAAGAAATGAAATGCACCATTCATGGAGACGGTAAGCCGTACGTACGCATAAACTCTACTTTCATTTATATCTCATACATTAATGGAAAGAAATAATAATGATATAGAGTTATATTATAATTCCAGTATAACATAATATATAATAACATTAAATCCATCATTTATATGTCCCATGTATGGCATTAACAAATCACATCACTTTGAGGGGGCGGTAGTCCGCACTTCCTAAAATGAAGATATCGCGTATACCCATAATGGAAACCATAAAGGTATACCCAAAATGAAAAATATAGAATCTTAAAGAAAAAATAAACATATTATATATCATATATAAATATAGTGTCATCTTAATGGCCACCTTTGAAGGTGTTAAAAGAATGTTGAACAATCATCGTTTCGGGAGGCAGAAATTCGCCATCCACGGAAACAGTATGTTCTTTAACCATTAGATGTAGTTGTGTGTAAGTTTATCTCGAATCTTTATTATAACAACATCCAAGTATATTCAGGATACTGAATTGTTTACAAAACAAAGGAATAAAAAGAGTTTAGGGGGTTGAAGAAGCAAAATAAAACAAAAGGACTCAAAAGAAGACATTACCTTAAAATCAGGTAACTCCCTTTGGATTGAGCTCAAAGGCTTCCTTGGGAAGACTTCTGCCCAAATTGAGGATTCAAGGAGTAATATAGGGAAGTGGAGAGACAAAATGGGCAGGGGTTGCCCGAGACAAAGGCTTTGGGAGTGTGGGTAAGGAGGTAGAGGTGGGGGCCTTTTATAAGAGGAGAGGAGGGGCACTCTTGTAAAGTTACAAAATGTTACTTTATTTTCAAAATATTTTCGGATTTTAATGGTCCCAAATTGATGTGTTTGGATGATAAGGTGATAAGGGTTCTAAATACACTCATCAAATAGGTTTTGGACATGTGTAGGTCTTATATATTACATTATCTTTCCATTTTATTTAAATCGTTAAATAATGAGGTGATCGCTGTATCATCATGATGTCATAAATAATTTAATTTATTTAATGTCTAAAAATTATAAAAAAATACTATGATTTGTGAAATCTTTTTATCTTTCTAATGAATATTTATAGTCAAAAATCTTTGTTGTATAACCCCATGTAAAAATTTTGTTAGTAAAATAACTCATGTTTGTGTCATTTTTAGATTAACATTAAATAAAAAGTTATTTATGCCATTTCCCAACCAAAGTGGCACCATGGGGTCCCCAAGTTGACCCATGGCATGTCTTGGTCGGCCATGACACATCAAATGAGGGTAGGACATGTTTCAAGCTCATCTCATATTATTAAAACATTATTTTTACCCTAAACTACACTAATTACCACTAATCGCGATTAAAAACTTAATAAGTTACTGTTCACCAAAAAATTATTTTTATCCCATTAAACCACATTTTACTTTTTAATGAAAACCATGTATGTAGGATTTTTGAAATTCAAAACACAGATGTGGTAAAATTTCATTTAAACGAAAAATCAGTTTTTATAAGTACCACTTAGTGGTTTCACTATTCATCAAAAATTGAAGTTTTTCAGAAAAATCCCAAAAATTCACCCTAAGCTATATTTGATATTCCGAATTCAAAAATGAAGTCTATTTTACAAAATATAAAACATATAAGTCACATTAATTAATTTAATAATTAATTCCCACTGTCAGAGCAAATAGCATGTTTCTATGAAACAATAAGTATCAAAAGATTGACACTAGTTTAAGTCCGATTTCATAGTGAAATTAATTCCAATGACCACTATTGGATTTAATAGTAAAAATATTTTATAATTTCACTTTAAAACCAATTCAAATGATAATCTAATCATATAAATAAATTAGATTAAAAAGAGGTTTTGAATTAAAATACAACATTTACACTATTCATTAAAAAAAATGAACTATATCGGAAAAATACCAAAAATTTACACAAAGTAAAATTTGATGTCCCGATTCTAAAGAAGAGTTTTATTTGATCCAAATGAATGTATAAGAGTGGTAAAAACTATATTTAATGACAGTTCGCCATCAAAAGGCGATAAGTGAACCTTTAGTGAAAACTAGGGCATATACGCCTAAAATTGAATTCATTCCGTATTTTAAGCCTCTATCTTTTATTGGATAAATGTAAAAACATTTAAAAACATATATAATCATATTTTAGTTATTTCTATCCATTCCCGCCAATACAACGGCTTCATGTTAACTGCCATTTAAAATAATATTATTTTATTATTAGAGTGCAACGTAATATTCCCAAGAAACTCATTGTTGCATGTTGGGTACGCCATCGATCATAGCGTCCCCTTTAAGGTCATATTAATATTTTATTCACAAATATGGATAAATGTAAAAATGTTATATTCATTATTTACCTGGGGTGTTACAGAATATGAGATTAATCCGACTAAAATGATTTTTTAATAATTTAATACAATTTAACTAATTTTACATTAAAACATATATAAAAAGTAAATTCGAATTTAAAATAATACAAAATAAAAATATAATTTTGGAAAAAAATAAATTTATCAGTATTGATAAAAAATGATCAATTTCAAAAAAAGACCACAAAACACTAAAATATAATTTTGATATTCTCATTTGAGAAATGAATTCAATTTTATTATAGAAACAACAAAAAATTTGTTAAAATTAATTTTAAAATATGTCATCAAAGCACGACTAAATCACCTTTTATAAAAAATAAATTTTTTAAAAGAAACACCTTTTTCATTGAAATTTCTATAGTTTAATTAATAATTAATAAATATCCATTTAATATTTATTATAAATTTACGAAAAATATTATTTTAAATTTTTTTGTAGTACTCACCCTATCCAACATAATGAGTATGTTATATTGGTCATGTCTAAATAATATTTTAATAGAGTTCCATTTCATCTAAACCTGGTTGAACATGCAACACAATATATTGATGAGAATTAATTTATATATATGTAAATAAATCATAAAGAATAAAGATGGTAAATTATTCCTTATAATAAATTTTTACTCTAAAATTTTGTATGTATCACATTTTAATATGATATGAGTGTTTCTTCTTAATCACATCCTTTATTTCCCACGTTGTTTCCTCAATTTTGTGATTTCTTCGAAGTATCTATACTAGAAGATTCATATTCTTTCTCAATACATTAAATATAGTATCAATAATATGGATTATTTTATGATATAATTATACATCATGTTCCAATTATACTTCTATAGAGATGATAAAATGCATTGTATCTTGCATTTCATCAATTAGGAAGATATTTCTCAAACATCATGTTCTTTTTATACAAATGGTAGAATTTCCAAAAGATCAAAAACAAATCCAACTATTTCATAAATTTCTATAGTTTCAATATACCTAAGTCTCAATTTCCATTTCTTAATAACCCTTATGACACCCTTACATGGAGATAACCTCATAAATAATTGATCTCCATATGGAATTCAAAAGAATACCTCAGATTTTTGGGATAAGTATTTTGATTATATTCACAAGATTTAATATGAGCAAGAATAAACATTACATTTGTTGTCCTCTATTGTAGATGTTTTTTGTGTAAAAGATTCCTACCTCAATATTCATCCAAACAAGATGTAGAATTAAATTTCATTGCATATAATGATTCATACATCACCTTTATAATATGTGAACATAGATATTTTTAAAGGAAAAATATAAAAATGAAAAATACTAATCCAGTATAGCTTTAAAGTCATGTGAGAATCACATCAAATGAATCATTATATCAAGAGATTTATTATGAATCATCCTGAACATTGATGTCAAATGGGGATCAATATTCTACATGATCAAATGTGGGGTGCCATTATTTCTTTCTATATAAATATTATAGTGATTTATGAGAAACAAAAAGGTAAATATTCTATAATTGAAAAGAAATGTGCAGAATGGGTTAGGTAATCAACAAGTAACAATATAGAATATTTCGTCCTAGGTGTCATTTAAAGTCATGTTATTATATCCATAGTATTTTCATTCCATTTCAATATAATAATTGAAATAGGATCAATGATTACTCAAGGATTTTGTCCTTAATTATTGATCAATTAAAAACCAAGAATCAAGATACATAATACTCAATTTCCCAATAAATTTTATCCAAAACAATTCCGTGAAATAATTACGCATTGTGGTGTTACTAGAGTGTATGGTCAAATTTGATTTTTTAGAATCATCAAACAATTCTATTTTATACTCAATTATAGATGTAATACATAATAACTTCCATAAATTTAGAAAAAATTCATCATACATAAATTATTCTCATTTTACATTATATAAAGTGTTATTTTTTTCAATTTTTTCCTGAAAATAGTAAGAGATTTACATATTTTCTAAAAATGATGTATTTACAGTCATTTGAAAAAGGATTGATATCTATCATTTAATAATAATTTCTATATATATCATTAAAAGACCCATAAACATATGATCTATCACATTTTTTATTTTATTTAAAACTATGTTATCTTTATAACATAATGGATTCATAAAATTATTTAATTTCCCAATGTGGTAAGGTATCAATAAATCATAACACTGGAGTTGCACGGGCCAACTCCATTGTCCAATATTTATATCCTCACATTAAATGATTTATTTTATTCTTTTTTTATATATATGTCAAATCATTCAACGTATATATAATATGTTTATGTATCCTTTGAAAAAATTACTCCAACAATCTCATGATCATGGATTTCATAGTTCTTTTGACGATTCTTTAATTACTTATATTTATATGAAATAATTGTATAATTTTTTATTTCTTCACAACGAATTGATATCAACTATTTTATACTATATGTCTCAAAACTATAATTTTATGAAGGTATAGTATAAATTAGATAATTTACCAATCACCTCTTCAGTTTGACAAAACATTATTCAAATTTATATATCCGAACAAGCATAGCCACTATAAATTAAATCTTGGCTAATGGGGTATCCAATACGAAAATATTATGAATGAATTGTAGATATTAACAAAAAACAAATAGAACCATGCACTTTAGTTATGTTCCTTAGCATAGGCTGCTCTTTGAATGGATTTGTCTTCACATGGCCAACTGAGATTTCAACCCCGAGAAAATATGGGAATACAAAAACAATGCAAATCCAGAAATAATAGTTAATATATTTCCCATATAACTCCATCCTTATAAGAGTCTCACGAATTATATGGAAGTGATTTTCATTTTACTCATATAATTTGGAATACACAAATATATCATCAATGAATAAAACAAGTAATTAAAAATATATTCTTGAATACTATATTAAATATATAAATAAAAAACATAGACTAAATTGGTCAATCCCAATGTAGTTACTGTAAATTTTTAATATTCATACCTCATTCGAAAGAGGTATTAAGAATATTTTCTTTATTTACACATATTTTATGATAACCAAAAATAATTTTACTAAGCGAAAAATGATGATATCTATGATATTTATAGAATAAGTCATAAATGTGATCTAGAGGTTACAATTATTTTATTATAATAGCATTTATATATCTATATTAAATAAAAAACTCATCAGTACATATTTTACCATAATAAAGAGAACTATGTATCCCCATGGAGAAACATCGAGGTGAATAAATACATTATCACACAAATCCTTGATTTTTTTCTTCAACTCTAGTAATTATAGAGTTTCAATTACACAATGTGTCTATGTATATTTAATTTATCAGGGATTAAATCAATGGAAAATGAAACTTTATGGTGATTTTAATATCTTGGTAATTCTTATAGAAATTCATCAATTTGTTCGCGTGTAATAAGAACACACAAAATTTTAATTATGCATTTTCCATCCCAATATTGTTCCTTCTCATATTCATAAATAACATTGTTAAATTGATTTACTAGGTTGGATCATGAAATTAATTAGATGATGATGTGCCTAATATACGGAAAACTAAATCTATATCTTCATTACAAGTATAAATTTACAAAAAAATTCAATAATATTTTGTCATTATATTTCAAAATTATGTACATACCATTGATTTTATCTAAGTGAACAGTGTATATGACAATAATGGTAGAAATTAATTCATGTTTTGGTTTCATAATGGGTATTTTATAACACAACATTGTTGAAGAAAGACATACACTATGAATTATTAATGATAACTACCTTCATATAGTGCTTGGGAAATATAAATTTTTTTGTCAAAGAAGGAATATATAAAAGAATGAGAGGATCCAAAATCAAAAATAAATTGTAGATAAATTTTAATATTTTATTAAATTTACTTTCAATAATTCATTCTTTACCTCAATGTAGTCTATAGTGATCAAATATTCTTGGCCTCCACTAATTTTGTTCTTCTGGGTAAGATTACCTTGACTCTTAGGGAATATATTTTTATAGTTTCCTATTTCCCTAAATTTGAAATAATGAATAACATAATTTTATTTCATCAATTATCATTGATTTCCCTAATTATTCTTTTCATCACACATAAATAAACTACAAATCCCATAGTGACTTTAAATTGATGGTTATTTTGAAATTTCTCACAAGATTGAAAATTTTTAATTCATAACAAACTTTTTTATAAATTCCCTATATCTAGATGCTCATTTTACATTTTGTATTCTTGGATTCCTATGAAAATGTTGGTTCCAAGGAATTCCATCTCTATTTTGATGTAATAAAATATGTTATCCTATGATGAATAGTTTTGGGGGATAAAAACCTTTTGGAGGATGTGAATATATCAACAAATGAAAGGGAAAATCATTCACTTTGTGTTACCTATATAATACATAATATATTTGGAAAACCTTGTAATGTTATCCTCATAGAAATAATGCCTTTCATTTTTTCCTTTTTCTTTATGTTGAGTAAAATTACCTCCATTATAGTTGGTAGTTCATGAGGGAAATATTTTTTGGAGAATTTATCGTTAAAATTAGTACATAGTTTCAGTTTTGTTTTTTATTATACATATGTATTCTAGATCAACATCCACCACAGATCAAAATCTCCTTTGAGACAATATAAAGAAAGTTCAATTATTTTCATTTCATTTCATCCCAATTCAATAAATATATTCTCATGAGACGTAATCCTTTTTTGAGTAACCATTGGATTAGTATTATAATATAATTTTGGCGGCTTCTATTGCATTAAGTAATACAATATACAAGAGTGACACAATTGAATAGTTTTACCCAGATATGAAAAGTTATTTATCATATCCTAATTAAAATTTTTAAATTTAGAAAAGTTTTAATCTATTTTAATACAATATGTATTTTCTTTCTAGGTAGGAAAATATCTACATTATCCAAATTTATGTATACCCTTATTCATTGCTTGTTAAATTTCAATACACTATCATTTAATGGATTAGATCACAAATTTATGAAAATTAAATCATACTGAATAATTGTAAATATTGTGTAACACTAGACATAAATTAAGACATTATAAATTTTAAATATTAAAATCATAAACATGGATTCTTTTGGGATATATACATCTTTCAATAATTCATATTGGTTAGTAATGAATTGTGACATTCCCAATTAATGTTCCCTAAATGTGGAAAAATAGGTCCGATGTAATGCTTGATATTATGAAACAGGTGATGATCAAGCCGCACCAAAATCACCCTTTGTTGAGTTATCACCCCAAGGTAGAACATTTATAGTAATATGTTCAACTATAATATCTAAAGAAGGATGTTATTCTAGAAAAAACCTTACAATAATTTCATTATAAAATCATTAGGATTTTATTATTTTCATATCCTCAACATATATCATTTTTATGTTCCATAATATATGTTTTCAACAATAAATATTCCAAGGATTCTAATAAATATTCTCTAATAAAATATTTAAAAACAGAATCTGCAATAACTCAGAGCCAGTTCTAACATTATTTCATTGGAATAGATATAAGGGGTAAAATATTCCTATACTAATAAGTTTTGTTATTTATAAATATAGTTTCTTATATGAAACAAATTTTACATATGGAAATATAATAAAAATAAAAATAATTGAAATAATTTGTCATCCCTGGACTTATTAAAATGGTTGTTCTTAATATCATGTAAGAGGAAAAAGTTTCTTAGAGATTCTTTGGCGTATATATGAAGAACGATATGTTATAAGGTGGGGTGATTAGAGTGTCATATCATTTTTCAGGTATGAATTATTTAAATTAATTTTTTATAGACCATTTTGTTCAAAGATTAAATTAATTCAAACTATACCCATATTAAGTTCACCCATGAATGATTAAATAAAATTCAGGCATCTTATAAGTTATAATTTGACCATTGTAAAAGTAATGGTATTTTTGTATGTCATAAATAATTAATCATAATTAATTAAAATAATAATATTTATTTTCCGAAAATGTTTTCATAAAATATCAATTATATTTCTTCTAGTTTTATGATAATATTATAAGACCTTATGAAATTTTTGATAGCATTATAAAATCCGTTTAATTTTATAAAATTTATTTTTCATGTAAATTATGATATAAAATAAAAATTAAATTAATCATATATAGAAAATTTAATTTTATAAATGGACTTCATTTTATGATTCTACTCGTTGAAAAATGGTTAGGTTTAGTTTTTGGTATTTTCCTGAAATACTTGAATTTTGGTGAATAGTACCATATATTAATTTACCGTATAAAAACATTATAATTTAAATCCACTATTTCTAACATCACAAGTGATTTATGCTCAAAAATATAGAACTCACTTTCCCTATTTTATATGATGGGCCATGGAATCATCATTATTTCTTATCATGGTGGAAATTAATAATCTAATGATTAAAATATTAAGAAAATCCATCTCCCCTCCATTATAAATACCACCATCCACACCCTCATTTTCTAACACCAATCATGCTACAATCCTTCTCTAAAATCTTCTGAAACATCTTCCCAAGAACCACCCCCAAGTAAAATATATATTTTTCTAATCAAAGTACCCAGCATATCTTCCTTAAAGAGGATCTCAAGAAGAGGATTCAACAGGTAATTCCATTTTCTCTCTTTTCCTTTAATTTCTGTTCAATTTCTTGTAATTTCCATAACCTTTTCCCACCTACCCCCATAAAAAAGGTACAATAACTCTAGAGTCTTACCTATAATTGAATATCTTGATAATTATGGGATAATATATCATCCATCCCCCTTATCCTCTTCTTTTTATTTTTGAAAAGAAAAAATTGTTCGTGAGGTGATAAATTATAACCTTCAAGATTGACAAGTTTTATTTTTTCCATTACCTCCATCAAATATGTTCGTGAAACCAATTTTATGATTAAAATGGATTATATTATATCTATTATATTCTATTTAATTGTTTAGATCCAAATTTTGTACATATTACTAAATGATTAAAAAAACAAGTTTGTTGTGGTCGAAATACCGCCCAAATTATCCCAAGTGATCATTACTAAATTCTTATCTATTGATTCATTATCATGGTATTTAAAAAAAATTTATTTATAAGATCATTTAATGTTATGTAACATCATCAATAACATATAATTAAAATTCGGTAATTTGATCCATCATTTAAATTAATTTCTATTCATTAATACAAGTGAACTGTTCAAAAAACGTTTAAAATGATCATTCCTGAACAATGAATTTAGACACTATAACTCATCCAAAATCCCTTAATTGAACTTAATAAAACCTTAATTAATATTATTAATTTATAAAATTTTCCCTAATATGTAATTAATTAATTTAATATCATTATTCATTATATTAAAGTGATGAAAGTGTAAATATACAAGTTAAGGGGAAATTATCGAACCCAACATTCTTTCTTCTGGTTCTCACTCTTTCACTATATATTTGGTATGGGTTCCCCTAAAAATCATTTATTCATAATTATATTAACTTTTTTGGGATATATATGTTCTCTAATTGATTTTATAAAAAAAACTAATGTTTCCCAAAAGAACTGTTTTTCATAAAAACAAACCCTTTTTTTACATCTTGAATATTTTTTCACTCTTCAGTCATGGTTAACGATTCTATATCAAGAATGATATTCAAAATATATATTGGTGAAAAAAATTTATTAATGTATTATTTATTATTTGGAACCAATTTCATTCTATGGGTTATTTATTTTTCAATTTTTACATATTTTTAATGTGGAATGCATGATAATGAAAATATTATGAAGAGATGGGTATGCCTAGAATTATATAAACAAATATGAATTTTTAAATGAGATTTTTTCACCATGAATTATATAGAGATCCTATGAAATGGGCGATGTAAAGAATCACATGAGTAAAAGGGATGTGATGTGTAAACATGATGCTATAATTGTTCACAACTATGTGTGATAGTTGAACACTAAGGCATGATGCTTCATTTTTATGAATTTACACATTTCTGGTATTTTATTAATGATTCCACTAATGTTCATGATAAAATTCGTATGTTATGATTATAATTACCTATTATTATATTGATCATATATATCCTCTCATTGGGATTTATTTCTCACCCCTTTTTTGATGTATATCCTCCAGTGACTACATGTACAAAGGAGAGGTCAAGAGATAATAAGAAGCTAGAGAAAAAGGAGTTAAATAAATGTTTATACCTGATATTGTAAATGTTATGTTTGTTCCAAGATTGAACAATAAACTATACCTCTGGATCCTCTTGGTGCATTACTATTATGTATTTTATCATTATAATGATGTATTAGTAATGTAAGAAAATTATGGGACACTATAGTTGGTATTAGAGGCTAGATTTGTTAATTTGGGAAATATGATTAGTGAAACCTAGATAAAAACTATAATATTAGACTATGTAAAAATTATTATCATAATAAGATTTACATAGGGATCCCATAAGTTATTCTTTTAGTGTAAATTTTGAGGGAAATGAAAAGATTGCCAGAACGACATCCCCAATGCTTTGGGATAAAGAGATCAAAACATTATGGTGAAGCTTACCTAACTATATACGGTTATGAAAAATATTCCGAATAATGGGGAACATCATCATTCACCAATGAGGGAGTGTAATGACCCGCCAATTATTATTGGATTTAGAGAACAACAAATCATTACTAGGCCTTAAGAGACATCCCCAAGGCGCCAAAGTCTGGAAATAAATTCCAAAGGGTTTCATGTACAAGTGGGGGACGATTTACACTTTAAGAATTAAACCCACAAACCAACCATAACCAAACAATAACTATATGATTCATGGACAAATGAAATGCCAATAGATGACTTCATTTATATCTAACCACATCAATGTACACAAAAGATGAAGACCAAACTAGGTATCAAGGTACATAGTCAATGAAAACTCAAGAATCACAAAATACACTACAAATCCATGCTCCAAAAGCTCCAAGCTCCACAACATCACTGAAGAATCACCACAAGCCACTGGAAATAATATGCTTTACCTTTACCTGTGTCCCGGAATACGACATCTGAAAAATCACAAAGGTGCCAAAGTAGGCGTGAGTATAAAACTCAGTAGACTTTCCCCAATGAATTCCCTACTCAAACCACTAGGATAGAAGAGATAACCCCCTTTATATAAAAACAGTTTATATAAAAAAAATTGTCAATGTAGTTTATAACTAAATATAAACAACTTTCCATAACCAATCATAAAAAAGGCATTATAAGAGCAATTGAAACAGATTTTCTTGCATGTTATTTTTCCAGAAAAATAACCAAACAAGCTTTAGAACCATTTCACAAACATCCATTTTTGGAATACCCATCCATTTCCCAACCCACGCTACCAACAATGCATGCTTCGTTATGACAGTTCCATACTCATGAGTGGTCTCTTGTTGATCTACCAAGTCATCACAAGGTAATTGTTTTCCATATGCCATTACACCTTTGACACCGAGAAAAAGGTCATATTTCAACCAAGCCTCATATAAGTAGTTACCATGTGCCATTAAACGTTTGTCATGAAACCCAAGGTCATATTTCAACCAAGCCTCTTACATGAAACATGAACGCACACAACATATTCCCAACGATCATGCCAAAACACCCTTTCAATAAAAACACCATTTTATTTAAAACCATTTCCATCCAAACCATTTCAATAAAAATTCCTTTTTATTGAAAACCGAATCCATCAAATTCATTTAAATCTCAAAAACATTTCAATAAAACACCCTTTTTATCGAATACCCATTTTTCTTCAAACCATTTACAATTTTAGCAAATTAGTAATTTAAAATCAACATTTTTAATTCATAAAGCCAAATCACTTTGCACAACAATTCACCATGACTTCAAAATTTCATCAAAACCATAAATCAACACTAAAGAAGATTGATTCCATTATTTTCACAATAAAATCCATTCAAATAAACCAATTTGAATAAAAAAAATTAATTATAACAATAGGAGTCATGAGTGAAGCCTCCTACCTCAATGGTTTTGATGATAACCCCAAGGAATGAAGAACACACAAGGAAACCAGGTCGATTCTCCAAGAACCAGCCTTAGATCTCTTCTCCTAACAAGATCAAGACCAAATCTCATAATATTTGGGATCCACACACTTAGATCTACCCATAAAATGTGTAGATCTAAGAAAATGAGAGAAGAGGATAAGTAGATCTAAGTAGATCTAAGAAATCGATCAACAATGAAGATGAATGATAACATACCTCAAGAATCCAGCATCGATTCACCAAGAGAAGAATTCATATCACCTCCAAAACACATGGGAGTGGTTTTACATCTTTCGTGGTGGTAAAATACTGAGTTATGGCTTCTTAGAAGCTTAAATGATGTACTTAAAGGCAAAAATGATTGAGATCCACAATTTAGGGATCGCATTTAAGTGCCTGCACGATTAGTTCGCACTGTTTGAAAAACATTGCGCTAACCATGCATTAGCTACTACCTCGACCACCCATCTCACACGGAATCATCGCACGGTCTCTCTTAACCATGCACCAGCTTTGTGGGAGCTACTACCTCTAAGACCAACTATGCACGATTTTTCCCGCACGGTTTAGACAAACTGTGCGCCGTCCGTGCGACTTCCCCTTTGCCTCAAAACTTCATTCAATGTTCTCCTGACAATACCATTCATCACCCTTAACATTTATAACCATTAAAAGAATTAATTGGGGGTTACATACTAGAAACTAGGGGGTACTAAATTCTCCTAACCATTCATCTTTCCATAAACTTAAAGTAGAAAACCACCAGCCAACTGAAAGAGTTTCGGCCACTGCACTTTCATTTCCTTCTCACGTACCCACGTCTCTTCCTGAATCCGATCCTGCTATCATAAATCCCATACTAGACCAATTATTTTTCCACGCAAATCTTTCTATTGCCTATCCTCAATCCATTCGAGGTTATGCTTTAATGAAGCATCTGGGTCAAGGTCAACGTGATCCCATCTGATCACATGGTCAGGATCAGGATAAAACTTTTTCAACTTAGATACATGGAACAAATTATGCCCCAAACTAAACTGTGGTAGTAATGCAAACTGATATTCCACCTCTACAACCCATTTCAATATCTCAAAAGGGACAATGTACTTAGAGATAACATTCCATGTTTCCTAAAACAATTATGTTCAAGCCTTGGAGAGTTCTTCAAGAAGACATGGTCACCCATAACGAACGAAAATAGTCTTCGACAGTGATCTTCATAAGATTTCTGATGAATCTGAGCCATGTCCATCCTCTTTATAATCAACTAGATCTTCTTTACTGTCTCTTGGACAAGTCATGGTCCGAATAGAGATGTTTCACCCGTTTCCACCCAGTATAGTGGAGAAAGACATGGGCGTCCATACAATGATTCAAACGTAGCCATGCGTATCGAGGCTTGATAGCTGTTATTATAATAGAAGGCCACTAATGGTATATGCTCCTCCCATGAGCCACCAAAATCCATTACATAAGCCTAAAACATGTATTCTAATGTTTGTATCGTCTTCTCGGATTGAACATCCGTTTGAGGATTATACGATGTGCTCATATTAACTTAGTTATAAAGGATTGATGTAATGATTTCAAGAAACGAGATGCGAACCTCGCATATCTATATGAGACTATAGACACTGGTACACCATTCCTCTTCACCAATTCTCAGATATAGATTTTTGAAATATCCTCAACCATATGAGTTTCACTAATAGGGATGAAATGGGCCGACTTGGTTAGACGATCCACTATCACCCAAATGAAATTGTGTTTCCAGACCATTCTTGGCAGACCTATAACAAAATCCACTTCTATCTAATGCCATTTTCACACCGGGATGGAAAAATATTATAACAAACCAGCTATTCTCCGATGCTCTGCTTTAACCTACTGATAAGTTAAGCACCACGAGACGAACTCGACCACCTTCCTTTTCATTCCGCTCCACCAAAACTGCCCTTTCAATACATTATACATCTTTTGTGTACATGGATGTACATCCCATCTTGAATGGTTTTATGAATGTAGGATTTGTTCCTAAGAAACCTTAGGTACAACCATCCGATCTCTGCAACACAAAAATGAACCCCCATCAAGTTTTTTGCCATCAATGGTCTCCCCACCATTGAGTTTTGAACTTACAACTAGGCATTCATTATTATATGTTTGCGCTTCTTTGATCATCATTACTAAATCAGGAACAAGTGTAGATGAAATGAAAATAGTAACATCACCTCGGTCTTCACATTCCACATGCATGTCATCTATGACTAACATCAACTACCGTTAATCTGATTCTTCTTTCTCTAACTGAGCATATGACTTTCTACTCATTGCATCTGCCACCGAATTTCCTTCTCCTGGTGTGTACATCAAGTTAAAGTCAAACATCTGGAGATACTCTATCCACCCCATTTTCCTCAGAGTCAAATCTCACTATGAGAAAATATGTTTCACTCTTTATTGATCTGTAAACACAATAAATATCTCACCAAATAGATAATGTCTCCATGTTTTCAAATCATATACGACTGTAGGTAATTCCAAATCTTGTTTTGGGTAATTATTATCATGCACCCTCAACCATCTTGAGCCCAGAGAAAACACATATTCCCTTTGCATGAGAACAAAACCCAACACTGATCCTGAAGCATCACAATACACCACATACCCCTGTCCTGATTTTGGCATGATCAAGATAAGTGTCGATGTAATCCGAACATTCAATTCATGGAATGAGTTATGACATTCTTATTTCCATTATAATGGAGCATTCTTCTTTTTCATAGCTGTCATTTGTAAAGCTAGTCGTGAGAAACCATGAAAAAAACTTTAGTAGTAAATAGCAAGACTAGAAAAACATCGTATCTCGAACACATTATTTGGTGGTTTCTACAATATAATGACTTCTATCTTTTCAAGATCAACAGAAACACCATTATCAGGAATGACTTGGCCAAGGAAACGTTCTTCCTATATCCAAAAATCAAACTTCTATAATTTGGCATACAAACGTTGATCTCTTAAGATTTGTAACACTATTTCTAGGTGAACAGCATGATCAGACCTTGTCTTTGAAACCATTAAAATGTCGTCCAAAAAGGCCACAACAAAATAATCCAGATATTGTTGATATATCTGATTCATCAATTCCATGAAGACATATCGTGAATTCATTAGACATAAAGGCATGACTACATATTCGTAATGGCCATATCTACTTCTGAAAGCTGTCTTTGGAATATCCCCCTTATGAACTCTCAATTGGTGATATCCTGATCGTAACTCAATAATAAAGAGCCACTGAGCTCCCATTAATTGATCAAACATATCATCAATGTGTGGAAGTGGATATCTATTCTTTATTGTAACTTGGTTATGCTTACGATAATCAACACATAACTGAAGAGTTCCATCTGCCTTCTTCACAAACAACACCGATGCTACACATGGTGAAGTACTTGGGTGAATGAAAGACTTGCTTTATATCTCCCCTAACTGCACATTCAATTACCTTAACTCTATTGGTTCCATCTAATAAGACGGAAGGGAAATAAGACTGCTCCCCGAAAAGAGATCAATTTTAAACTCAACTTCCCTTAGAGGTGGTAACCCTGAGAAAGACAACTGGAAATTGATCCACAAAAGTTGGAAAACTATTTTCCTCGATCTCATCCATTTATTCCAAATTCAACACTTCCAATTGGTATGATATCATTCTCACCATTGGTGCTAACCAGAACTTTGTGCCTTTCTTTTCTATCCTCTCTCCTGTGAAGAGATGGTCAATGTCATCCTCAGTCGTGAAACTAAAATTTCTCCTATAATTGTAAATTTGAGCCTTAAACATTTTCGACCAATCCATCCACAGGGTTACATAATAGAAATCCTTAAACAACATTAAGAATTAACATTTTAACTCTTCTCCATCAACAGTTAAATCACATGCTCTACACACAAAGGCTTGACATTCTCTTTCACCAGGAAAAGTTTTCAATTTTAAAACTGAAGGCATCATTTCCATGTTTAAACATAGAATGTCAACTAAATGATAAGAAATGAATGAATCTGATGCACCGATATCAAACAAACCTTTCACAAAGGTATAATTCAAAAGAATCATACCTCTTACTATAGATGGTCCAGCCTGATCATCGACCATCATCTCCTTAGCTCCATACAATTGTTGCGTCGCTGCACTATTCTCCTTGTTTCATTTCTAATATGGCCCTGGTTGAGGAGTCATGGTATTTCAAGAATCACCATGGCTAGATCTGTTATGCTGATGAGATTGAACATGTTGTCCTCATCCTGTCGAAGCATAAGATGCTTGAAACACCTGAGAAGAGTCACGTGCACCCGACCTCGGATAATTCCTACAATAGCACTGTAGATGCTCCATTTTTTTGAAATTATATCATGCTCTTGATTTTGTTGTACAATCACGTTTTAGGTGGTCAATCGAAACACATTGAAAGCAACCTTCTTTACTCTAGGGTTGTGGAGGAAGGTGTACTGATCCAACCATCATGTTCTGATTTCAACATGTACCACGGAAATAGGTGTCCCATATTCTCTTGTTCCCAGCATTTGATTTCCCACTATTTCCTGTAGGTATCATCATTCCTCCTCTTATCGAACCCGGGATATCACGTTCAGCAACAGTCTCCCTATTTTCCATCTCTTTATAATCCTTAATACAGAGCACCACAATCTTCGATCGAATCTCCTACCTTAGCCATGATTTGAAGATGTGTGCCTTCAAGGATGCACTTGCTGCATCCTCTAGTGAGAAATAGACTTAATTCATGAACATTGACCCATAATCTGTAACAGAGAGGCTCTCCTTTTTCTGGAAGATGAAATCCATCATTTTCTTGATTTTGAAAGTGTGAGGATAGAATTGATTGTTAAACAATTCCTCAAAATATTCCCATGTAAGGCCTTCATCCAATTTATCCTGCACCGCCAAATCCCACCATTGATGTACAATATCCTGAAGCATATACATCACCAACTTGAACTTGATCACTGATGGTGTGCGGATGAAATCAAAGATATGATACATCCTACTTAGCTACACCTCCTCGATTTCGGGTTCAGCATCACCCAGAAAGTTTGGTGGATTCTTTTTCTTGAACTGGATGCTATGATTGACATGCATTGGTTCATTCCTCAAGTTCCCCATATCCACAGCCTGAAAATCATGGACAATACTCTGAACCAGCTCTAGTTTCACCCATGGTTCATGTGATACCACATTCTCCGCAGCTTCTTCAGGCTGGTTTTGGCAATTCCTACCGAGTGCCATTTTATAAACCATCAACATCCTGCATCAATCTCACTCTCTGGAAACTTGTGTCTTAGAATCTCAAATTCTATCATATCATCTATCACAAAATTGTTTTCAAAACAACATTTTACACATGTTCAAGTATTTTTGAAAACATCCCACATGCCTTTTGAAAATCAACCCATTCTCAAAATACACGACATATCATGTTTTCAAAATCATTCATTGAAAAAAATTTATGTATATTTTTTCTAAAATTCGCACCATGCATGAAATAAAAAATCATTCCTTACAATGAGTTATTAAATCCTAGTGTAAATTCATTTATCTATAATTCATGTCATACTCATCTAATTGGATAAACCCATGACAATAAGATTTCTAACATTCTAGAAGTGTATCCAAAACACTTATGTACCCAACACATTGGTAACTTGAAGTTCAGCATAAACTGGTTAGCTACGTCCTTTTATGCTATACATTTCAATTTCCGACAATCCTACTCATGTCTAATATTTCCCAATGAATAGAAAAGAATGAATTTCAACTCCAAGACCATGAACATCGATGACCACTTGTTAGGCGAGGACCTAACAAGCTGATACCATTTATAATGACTGGCCAATTCTCATTGGCTTGAGAGAACAACGAGTCATTAGTAGGCCTTAAGTGACAACCTGAATGCGCAAAAGGCTGGCAATAAATGCTGAAGGGTTTCAAGTAAAAGTGGGGATGCTTTACCTTTTAATAAATAAAACCATAAATCAAAGATAATCAAACATTCACTATATGATGCATGAACAAATGAAAGACCAATAAAAACATCATTTATATCATACCACATAAAAGTAAACAACAACGGAAGATGAATCTAAGAATCAAGGTACACAGAAGATGAAAAACTCAAGACTCTCAGAAGAAACTAAAACTCTAAGATCGTCAAGATCCAAGATCCAAAAAATCTATGAAGAATCCAAACAAGACTCTAGCCATAAGATGCTTTACCATTACCTATTTCATGTAATACGACATCTGCAAATTCACCATGGTGCCAAAGCATGGGTGAATATAAAACTCAGCATGTTTTCCCCAATTATATCCCTACTCATGCCACTAGGATAGAATAGTAAACCATGTTTATATAAATACATTTTATATAAAAAATTCTCACAAAGTATATTATAACTAAATATAAAAAAGTTTCCAAAAACCATTCATAACCAAAGGCATTCCAAGAGAAATTGAAACCAATTTTCAAGGAAGTTATTTTTCTAGAAAAATAACCAAACAAGGTTTAGAACCATTTCACAAACATCCCTTTTTGGCATAGCCAACCATTTCCCAACCCATGCTACCGACCATGCATTCTTCATTATACAGTTCCATACTCATGAGCAGTCTCTCGTCGATATACCAATTCGTCACAAGGAATTTTTTTTCCCATGTGCCATTTAACTTTTGGCACTAAGAAAAAGGTCATATTTCAACCAAGCCTCGTAAAAGTAGTTACCATGTGCCATTAAATGTTTGTCACTGAGCACAAGTTCACATTTCAACCTAGCCTCATACACACAACATGAACAGACCCCACATATCCCCAAAAATCCTGCCAAAACACCCTTTCAATAGAAACAACTTTTTATTGAAAAACAATTCCATAAAAACAATTCCAATAATAAACCATTTCATTAAAACACATTTTTTATTGAAAACCCATTTTTCATCAAACCATTTACAATTTCAGAATATCCATAATTAAAAATCAATATTTTAAATTCATGAAGCCAAATCACTTTTCACAACAATTCACCATGATTTGACAATTTCATCAAAACCATTAATCATCTCTAAACAAGATTGATACCATGTTTTTCACAATAATATCCATTAAAATAATCCAATTTGAATCTAATCCAGTTATTTATAACTGTAGAAGTTGGTATTGAAGCCTCTTACCTCAATGGTTTTGACGAAAACCCCAACAAATGAAAACCACACAAGATAACCTAGTTGATTCTCAAAGAAACCACCTTAGATCTCTTCTCCTTTGAAGATCAAGACAAAATATCATCATATTTGGATTCCACACACTTAGATCTACCAATAACGGGGGTAGACCTATGAAAATGAGTGAATAAGAGAAGTATATATAAATAGATCTAAAAACCAATCAAGAAATAAGAAGAATTATCACATACCTCAAGAATCCGACTATGATTTGCCAAGAGATGCCTTCAGATCACTTTCAAAACACATGGGAGAGGTTTGATAACCTTCATGGGAGTGTAATCTTGAGTTATGGATGCTTAGGAGATTAAATGAGTCACATAGAGGAAAACGTGTGATATCCACAATTTTAGGATCTCAATTAAGTACCCACACAGTTAGATTGCACGGTTTGAAAAACCGTGTGCTAACTGTGCATTAGCTTCTGCCTTGGCCACCCCTCTTGCACGACCTAATTGAACAATATCTCCTAACCATTTTCCAACCATGGAGGAGCTATTGACTCCATGACCAACTATGCACGATTTTCCCCATACGGTTTGGACAAACCCTATGTCGTCCGTGCAATGTCCCATTTGCCTCAAAACATCATTAAAAGTTCTCACGACTCATCCATTCATCACCCATAACATTTATAACCATTAAAATCATTATAAAATGGTTACATACAATAAATTGGGGGTACTATAGGGGGAAATTGGATATCTATTTTTTTTATGCTGCAACGATGACTGACATTCAGTGGATCTTCTGATCCACAAGATGTGGGAAATTGTGTCAACTCCATGGATAAGATCTTTTCCGAGCTTCACTATTCTGAGATAGAGAAGATTCCATTATCCATTTATCATCTTGAGGGAGAGGCCAATAAATGGTGGTAATTTATTAATAGCACTAATACAATATAAGAAATTGATGATATTGAATTGGAAGATTGTATGATAATGTTTCCTAATGAGTAATTCTAATGAACTCTACATACGAAGATAGAGAGATAACTTGTAGTGTTCATTTAAAATGAATTAGAATCTTTAAAGACCTACAAAGTGAATTTCACAAGTCTTGAAAGGTATGCTTTCGGTTTTTTTTATCAACAATGATAGAAAAATTGATAGATTATTTATTGGGTTAAAACCACACCATTGAAGGGATCTTGAAATTCAAGACATTAGGAGTTATGAATAAGTTTTTCTGTGTTCCGCCAAAGTAGATATAGATATTAGATAATGGTCTCATAGTTATGTGATTTGAAATGAATGATGGTGTTTCAAGATAGAGGATATAGTTCTAAATTTGGGAATAAAATTCAAATACTCACATGCCAAAAATGTGGGAAGATGCATCATAGGAACTACCTAATAGGGATAGGGAAATGATTCACATGTGGGAAAGAAGGCCACGATGCTTAGGAACATTGAAAAGACTTGATATGGAAGTATAATCTATCATAAGAAAGGTGAGACCCTCCCATGGTTCAATGCTACATCTATATGAAGCAGGGGAACTATGCATGACAGTGCACTTAACCTTGAGTGCACAAGGGTAATTAGCATCAGTAGCTACCATATCCAAATGAACAATGGATGGATTATCCCATTAATAATACATATGTGGAAAAATTTAATGAAGTCATACATGGTTCACTTCATATTAACTCATGGATTCCAAAAGCATTATTTTATTCTGGTTCTATGAATTCATTTATATCTATATTGTTTTCTAGATATATAGAATTTGTTCCTGGAAACCATGATGTAGAGATATCTATAAAAACATCATGTGGTGAAATCATCACAACCCTAGTGTTTGAATCTTCTCTTGATGGAGTATGAGGGTTGATTCGTCTTGAGAATCATGTAAAACATAACTTCGTACAATTTGTTTCTATAATAGGAATGGATTGACTCTTTTCATATAGAGAACATACTATTGTTCTGGAAAAAAGAATTTGTTTTTACATATTCCCAAAAATACCTTGCTCTTATACACATAATAAGAAGATCAAGAGTCTTCTTATAAATATACTTCAATATTGTGGGTCATGATTCACTATGAAAAGGAATACCTCTCCCAAATAGTCGAGTCAATGGAACGTGTTAACCATGTGGAAATTCCCATCTTGATAGAACATGGTGATGTATTTCCCTAAGAGCTACCCGGATATCCCTATGATCGTGATGTAGAGTTATTAATGGAACTCATGCTCGAATCTACTCATATCTCAATGTCTTCTTATTGGATGACTACTATCAAACTGGAGGATTGAAATAAGGAACAACAAGAGAACCTGGAAAATGTGTTCATACTCCCAAGTTCATCAACATGGGGTTATAATTTTATCTTTGTGAATAATAAGGATGGATCAGTGAGACTGTGTATCAATTATTAGGAACTCAAAAATATCATCATAAAGAACAAGTATCCTCTTCCAAGGATCGATGAATTTTTTTATTATTTATGAGGAGATCAATACTACTCAAAGGTGGATCTTTGTTCTAGTTATCATCCACTTAATATGTAGAAGGAATATATTCAGGTGACTTCCTATCGTAAAATGTATGGGCACTGTGAGTTTTTGGTGGCGGGCTTCATACTTACTAATTCTCCTGCAATATTCATGGATTTGATGAATAGAGTCTCTAAGACATTACCTCAGAAAATTTATGGTAGTATTTATCGATTATATTATCACCAAATCCATGGAAAAGTATAAACATGAAGATCATATAAGAGTTGTGCTGTGGACATTAAGAAACGATATGTTTTATGCCGAGTTTAGCAAGAGTGACTTTTGGATGAAGCATGTAACCTTTATGGTACATGTGATCAAGGAGTGGGAATTTTTGTATACTCTTCAAAAAAGGGGATTGGGGAATGGAAAAGGCCCTCTAGTGTCAAAATAATCCATATTTTTATTGGATTAGTTGGGTAAAATTGGTTTTTGTGAGAAATTTATAATTATTATCATGCCCACTATCTATGTAAACAAGAAAAGTGGTTATGAATTTCTGTTCAGAAGAATGTGGGGAAATAATCAATTATCTAAAGAGAAGGAAGATCACAACACCTGTACTCAAATTACCAAAATGTGGAGAAAACATTGTGATATATAGTGACTCATAAATGAATGGATTGGGGTTTTTACACATGAAAAATGATAATGTGATAGCCTATTCCTCAAGACAATTGAAGATCCATGTGAAGAATTAGCCGACGCATGATTTAGAGCTGGTATCAGTGATTTTTGCAATGAAAATATAGAGGCACTTACTTTATGCGGATTAGTGTGAAATACCCATTGACCACAATAGTGTAAAGTAAATATTCATACAAAAGGATGTCAACATGCATCAAAGGATATGGTTAGAGCTAATCAAGGACTACGATTACTCTATTCATTATCATCCTGGAAAGGTAAATAAGGTAGCTATTGCAGTAAGAAAAGAACATCTTATTACTCTATACATGTTATGGATTGAGAAGGACCCTATATTCATGGATATGAAAATGATTTATATATAAATCATAAGGATAGGGGATACATTCTACTTTTCCTAAATGATTTCACAACCATCAATCCAAGAGATTATTAAAGAGGCACAAAGGAATTAGTTAGAGTTACAATAGATGGTGAATGCAGTAATGGAAGGGATGATTAAAGAGGTCCATATCAAAGATGACGGTGTGATTTGGTTTGGAATGTGACATTGTGTGGCTTCATCACCCAGGATAAAAAAGTTTTTGGAAAATTTACATAGCTCATCATTTTCTATCCATCCCGGGAGTACCGTGATTTATCATGTTCTTTGAGAAAACATTATGTGGGACAATATGAAGACAAATATTGTTGAGTATATCTCAAGGTTCTTGGTATGTCATAAATTTAAAGTAGTGTGAAAAAATTCCAAGGCGATAATGAAACCATTGCCTATAACCATGTGAAAATGGGAAAATGTCACTATGGGATTTTTCTCGGGTCTCCCATATATGTTTAAGGGAAATAATGTGATATGGGTTGTGGTAGAAAAAGTCACCAAGACTTCGAAATTTATTTCTATTGATGTAGATATATTACTTTAAAAACATGAAATGATATATGTGAATGATTTGGTGAGAAAGCATGGTTTTCCACTCTTGATTTTCTCTAACCATGATCCATGTTTCACATCCAAATTCTAGAGGACTCTTCATTAATATTTGAGTACTTAATTAAATTTCAGCACCACCAATCACCCCCAACCTGAAGGCCAATCTAAAAATACTATTCAGGTTCTTGAATATATAGTAAGACCATGCCCTATTGAATTAAATTATGGATGCGATCGACATCTCCCAATGGGTTAAGTCTCAAAAACAATAAATTGCACTTTAGTATTCATATGGCTCCATATAATTCCCTTTTATAGAAAACGATGTTGAACTCCAACCAATTGGGATGATGTTGGAGAAAGAAAACTAATTTAACCTCATATTGTAAAAGAGATGATATAGAAGGATCAATTAATCCCAAATCATATCAAATCTTTTGAATGTCGGACAAAGTGCTATGATGGCTACAATCGTAGGGACATGGAGTTCGATGTTGGAGATAAATTATTCTTTCTAATTTCACCAGGGAAGATACTAATGTGGTTTGGAGGGAAAGGTAACATATTTCAAATGTACATTTTCCCCTTTCAGATGCTTTAACACATAGGATCTGTGGCCTATCGGATTTCTCTTCCACCAAATATGACTGTAGTTCATGACATGTTTCATGTTTCACTATTGATGAAGTACATACTAGATCCCTCACATGTACCTAACTCAGATGTGGTAAAACTAAAACATGATCCCTCATATGAGGAGAAACCATTAATGATTGTGGACCAGAGAGATATGGTTTTACGGAATAGGACCAGCCACGTTGTATTTGTATTGTTGAGGAACAATAAGTTTGAAGAAGCAACTTGGTAATCAGAAGAGGTGATGAATGATAACTACCCTCACCTGGTTGTGTATAACATAATTTTGATAGCAAAATTTAATGAGGGAGTAGAATTTAATAACCCAATGTTTTATAAATGGAATTCCCTTCATGTAATTATCCATTATAGTATAATAAAATAAAGAGACACAGTGAAATGATACTAAATACTATGTGATCATTAAAAATAAATTTTCCACATAAATATTTTGAATTTATAAATTTTGACATACCAAGTTACGATAAGTAAGATGTATGGAGTCTGATAAGACAAACATAATAGTTTTTGAATACTAACATACACTTATGAAAAGTAAACCACCCCTATTAATAGTAATATGATAATATGAATAGTAAATTTCCCAAAATAATTTTCACCTTACCCATGAATGATTAAATAAAATTTAGGCATCTTATATGTGATAATTTGACAATAGTATGATTATTTGTATTTTTAAATGTCATAAATAATTAATTATTAATAATTAATAAAAACAATTTTTATTTTCTAAATTTTTTACATAAATTAAGAGTTTTATGTCTTCTAGTTTTATGAAAATTTTATATGACCATATGTAGGTTTTTATGGCATTTTAAAATCAGTTTTATTTTAAAAAACTGTAATTTTCAAGAAAATTATGATTTTAATTAACGATGAAATTAATAATATTTAGAAAATTATATTTTAAAAATGGGTACAATGTTTGCATTCTACACATTAAAAAATTTTTAAGGTGAATTTTTTGGATTGTCTGAAGTAGAAATTTTTTTTGTGATAGTACAATACGTTAATTTACTGTATAAATACATTATAATTTAAATCAAAAATTACTGACATCACAAGTGAGGTAAGCACCCAAATATATAACTAAAATTACCTTTTTTACTATTCATCGTTATTAAATCATCAACATTTCTTATCTTGGTGGAAATTAATGAACTAATGATTAAAATATTAAGAATACCCCTCTCCCCTCCACTATAAAACCACCATCTACAACCACATTTTTTCACACCACTCAAGATCCAAGACATGTATAAAATCTGAAAAAAAATCCTAGCCCCTCCCCCATGTCAATGAAAGTTTTTTCTCATCAGATGAACACATCTAGGATGATTAAAGAGGATCCCTAGAGGATTATTTAGAAGGTAATTCCCATCTCTCTTTTCCTTTAATTTCCTTTCAATTTGATGATCTTTTATAAATCTATTCCCACCTAACCTCATCCAAATGGTCTGGAAACTCAATTATCATAAATATTTTATAATATTATGATAATAATGGGATAATATATCATTCAACCCACATACTATATTATATTTATTTTAAAAAAGAATGCGATGTTTGTGAGGTGTCAATTTATCACCTTTAAGAATGGCATGTTTTATTTTTTCCATTACCACTTCCAGATCTTGTCTTGAAACCATTTTATTGTTGGACTAGAAAATATTATATGTAGTATATCCTATATAATGTTATGGAACAATATTATGTAAATATTATTATATGATTAAAAAAACATGTTCGTTGTGGTCGAAATACAACCAGTATTAACCCAAACGATCATCATTAAATTCTTATCAAATGATTAATTATCATAGTAGTCAAAAAATATTATTCAAAATATTTTTTTATTACATCATTAATAACATATAATTAAAATTTTGGATTTTTATCCAAGTTTTAAATGAACAATTATTCATGAGTACAATTGAATAATTAAAGAAAACTATAAAAATGAACATCGACAAAAAATGTATTTAAACTATACAACTCTTACAAAATCCCATAAATGAACTTAATAAAACATTAGGGAACCATATTAATATATAAAATTTAATTGAAATTTTAAATAATTATTATAATGTCATTGGGCACAAGTACTGTAGCATTACTGTAGTGTACTATAGTAGTGGCGGCACTATAGCAACGACGAGCACTATAACGGCGGCAGGTCACTGTAGTGGTGGCAGGGTACTGGAATAGTGATGGTTACTGTGAGTTACTGTAGAAGTGTGTACTATAGTAGAACTATTCATATAATGGCCCTTGGGCCAAAAAATGGGCCTACGGACCATGTAATGGGATAAATGCCAACTTGGCCTTTGGGCTATGTAATGGGTCTCCCTCTACCCAGTTAAAGAAGTCTTTCCTTTGCTTTAATAATAAATGAGGCTTCAACCCCAACCTTTTAAAAAATATTAATGTGAAGAAATCGTTCTGATACCATGTAAGGGGAAATTATAGAACCCAACATGCTTTCTTTGAATTATACCTCTTTCCCTCTTGTTTGCTTTGGATTATCCATAAAAATCATTAATTCATAATTGAATTTTTTTTCATGTGTATATATGTTTTTTAATTGACTTTATGAAAAAAATCATTGTTTCCCCAAAGAACACTTATTTCAAATCAACACACCCTTTTTTACTTCTTGAACACTGTTTCACTCTTCACTCATGGTTACTGGTTCTATGTTAAGAATAATATTCACTATTTATTTTAAGGGCTAAATGATAATAAATGTTTTATTTTTTAGGTGAAACCCATTTCATTCAATACATTATCCTATTTCCATTTTTTACATATTTTAAATGTGCAATGCATGTTAATGGAAATATTTTGATGTGACAGGTTCTCCGAGAATTATTTTTCCAAATAAGAATGTTTGAATGGGACGGGTGAATCAAAAATAATATAGAGATACAATGCATTGGGTAAAGTGATGAATATCAAAAGTAAAATGGAAATGAAGTATGAACATGATTTTATTATTGTTCAAAACTATGTGTGGTAGTTGACCATAAGGAAAATTTGTTTCATTTTTATGCATTTCAACATTTCATGTTTTTTATTAATGTTTACACTCATGTTAGTGATTCAATGTCTATGTTATGATTGTGATCAACCATTGTAATAATGTTCATTTCTATCCTCTTACTAGGATTTTAGCTGACCCCTTTTTTATGTATATCATCAAGTGACTACATATACTAAAGTGGGATCATGAGCCAATAAGAAACTAGAGAAGAAGTAATTAAATAAATGTTTATGCTTGATGTAATAAAAGTTATTCTTTGTCCTTATTTTACCTAGACATTAATCCTCTAGATCCTCATGGTGTAATAATATTATTTTTTATCTTTATAATGATGTATTAGATTTTTAAGAGGAGGTTGGGTTTCTATATGAATAATTATTGGATTTTAGGATTTTTACATTTGATAATTAATTGTGGTAATTAATTATGGAGTTACTTAAATTATTGAAATTGATTTTTAATTATAGAAATAATTATCAAGAATTGTTGGGATTTTGAAATTGTATTTTTTAGATAAATAATTGATGAATTAATTATACCAAGATATTGATTTTTGATATTGAATAATTAATTCATGAATTAATTAATGTTGAATTTATGTTATTTAATGGTGATAATAAATTATAGAATTAATTGTTCATGTTTTTTTTATTATTAAAATAATTTGAATAGAACCATTAATTAATGAATTAATTGTTGATATTGAATTGTTTATGTTGGGAATAATTAATTATTGAATTAATTAACTGGATAAGGGTTGTTATTTAATTATTAAATTAAATAATGTGTTTTAGTAAGATTTATTAATAAATAGAATTGACATCGAAAATAAATTGGATAATCAATTAAAGTGAATGAGTTAGATTTAATAATCTAGGATTAATTATTTCAAATGATTTGGATTAATTAATTACAGAATTAATTAAGTGATATAATGCACTGTTTTTCTAGGGTGGAATAATTAATAATAGAATAAATTAATTGGGATTGATTTGATTATGAAATTGAATGAGTAAGATTAATGAATAAAATAATTAATTAATGTGGAATTTTGGGATAATGTAAATGAATGAATTAGGTTAATTAATTATTAATATAATTAATACGGATTGTTGGGATATTGAATTGATAAGATTTAACTATTAATTATTGAATGAATTTTGGGAAAAATAGAATTGTATGTTGGATAATAAACTGTTAAATTAAATATTGGATATTAAAAAAGATGATTCAAAATAATTAATAATATATTTAATTACGAGGTTTTAATATAGTGAATGAAACAATTAGTTGTTGAATTGATTAAGAGGTGATATGTGATTCATTAATTGGTGAATTAATTAATGGGAAAATTAGGGTTTGTAATTTGTTTAATTAATTATGGGGAATGGATGTTATCAATTATATAAAAATTAATTAATGACACTAGATTAATTATTTTTTAATGTTTTTAATTATTGATAAATGGGTTCTTTAAAATGATGATCTAAACCCATGAAAATATATAAATTCATGAATGAATTGAGTAATTAATGGTGGAATTAATTATTGGAAATGGGTAACACAATTTAAGATAATTAATTGGGGAATTAATTCTAGGATATTAATGCCACGAATTAAATAATTAATTGGTTAATTAATATTTAGATATTGAAATAGTGTGTCTGATTAATTAACTAGTGAATTAATTATTACGTATTTATTTTGTGAAAATATTAATTAATTGTTGAATTAATTAATGGACATGGATTAATTAATTTATGAATTAATTAGTGGATGTTGTGATGGTTTGTTATCATATAAATGATTATGTCTTTAATCTTATATGATGTGATAATGTGAAAACATGATATAATTGGATACATGTGCAGTTGTGACAATAAGTGAACTACCTGAATAATAAAGGAATGGGGTATTAGTCATGATGATCCAGTTCATTGACAATATACGAGAACAATTGTTGAATGGGTGATAGACATGAAGATCTATGATAGTGCTTGATATATCGAGGAATGGAATGAATAGAGTGCAAGAAGTTATGATAGACACTAGTAATAGGTTCACAGAAATTAGAGTTGGGTGTTAGTCATGATGACCTACACCAATGGTATCGAATAATGTAGAGAATCTGGAGGCTAGACATGATGTCCAATGCCTATAGTGATTTATGAATTGAAAATAATAATAATGGTACTTTGAGATATGGCCTCACATGAAACTACATTTAAAACTGGAATGAGTTTAATTAGGTTTTGTGATATCATATCACCATTGAATACTTCAAGCTCCCCCATGAGTAGGATATGTTATTAAGATATGATATTACCATGGGAACACTTCATGCTCTGGAATTAGTTGAAGATAGTATTGCAGAATGGGTATCCTTGGGTTCATGGAGTTATTTTATTTAAATAATGAATATAGGACTATGTGATTGATTTTTATTTATGAATTGAACTTATTTCCTTATAAAACAACATACACTGCCTCATTTTTAAGACACTGTTTTAGGTGGCCTACTAAGGTGTACTCACACCCTGCTAGAACATCCTGATCAGTACTAAGTTAGACTTTATATTTTTGTAGATATGTTAGTTGTAAAGGTCATTTTTTATATGGGAGTGTAGGGGGTGGATCATGGATAAGTGAACCACATGTGGTTAAGGGTATAATTA
Source organism: Viscum album (assembly GCA_963277665.1). NCBI lineage: Eukaryota > Viridiplantae > Streptophyta > Magnoliopsida > Santalales > Viscaceae > Viscum > Viscum album. The sequence goes on along the minus strand of OY728136.1, from coordinate 280,049,403 downwards.
GAGGTGTTGTCAGTGCTTTTATTTATTTTCGATTTTTTATTTTGAAATATGGCACATACTTTAGTAAGAAATATCTAATGTTTAGTTTTGGCATTGTATTTTTATTTTAGTCATCCTGTGATTCAATATTATTTTTATTGGTTTTGATCATATATGATTTTCGATTTGTGTATTTATTTTCCACTTTAGTTTTACTCTGAATAAATAGGGTATAGTATTCGCATGATCAATAATAGACCCTCTCTACTAGTCGGAAGCCTTTGGTATAAGGGGATTGACGCATGATGTCATGTGTCTATCAAGAAACACAAATGATGAAAACTTTTTATAGAAATTATGGTGATGAACCTACTATACTTTTCTTTAATCTCATAAATCGCCTCTACTAATCATTATCAATCAGAATTCCCAATATTGGAAACACCAATGGATCTCACTTCTTCCTCTCCAGTCTCCTACAATTATGCGACTTACCAGATAGATTAATTATAACCACATATGAATTTAGTGGTATTTGGTTTTAGTCCATTAAGGTAAATAACTATATAAATAAAATATTTATTTTACCTTTTAAACACACCGACATCGTCATTACATAAAACATATAACATCAAACAACCTTATGTGGCAACTATGGTGAACCCCATGTTAATGAGACAACCGTTGTATCAGACTTCCCATCTGAGGTTAGGATTTATTGAAAAATCATCTATTCTGAAAATATTTTCACACTCCCATTAATATAATTCATTATTTTTGATATATTAATATTGGGATAATTTTATACAAGAAAAAAACAGTGTCTATCCCAAAAAAAACAATATATTTCTAGAGAAACATTCAAAGTATAAAACTACATAAACCAAAGATATTACATTAATAATGGAGAAATAATAAAAGATGATGTATCATTGTTTTATGGTGTAAATGGAAAGGAACATAATTTAGGGAAACTAATAGGGGAGTTATAAAATTTACCCCCCTATGAATTTATTGAAATCAGTGTTGGAAATTCTACATATTATATAATTTCTTTGAAAGGATAACGGAGGATTGTTTGGATTATTCAATAAATATTTTAGATCATTAATATTATCAACTAATCAATATTTTTCATCTTTAAATATGATGTATTGATGAACATTTTATGGATGGTTTTTTTATATTCTGTATATTAAAAGAATATATTCAAAAAATAAAGGTATATGAGATACATCAATTTATATATTTATTTTATTTTTTTGATGTTCTGATTAATTGGTTAATTTTTTTTAAAAGTAAACGATTATTCTATGTATTTTATCTTCATTAAATGGATAATGTTCAATATATAACACAACTTATTCCACATTAACATAGGATATAATCCACTTACTATATAATTTCCCTAATGAATGTCTACATTACTATGTCTGAAGAACAATGTCACATGGATATATCCCAATGTTCCATGGGGTCGTGTATTTCATTTATATGTCATTCACTATTGGCTAAAGGAGTTCATGCAGTTTTTAGAATATATATTAGTCCATGTCCAACATTATTTATATGTGTACTTATTTTATGGTTTATGGATTCTTAGTTCATATGTTAATCATTTAGTTAGGGAGTGTTTTTTTCATTCCATTAGGATAATCGATAATGAACTCATGGAATCTATGATGAATGTTAAAAATGTTTGGTTGTTCTAAACTACATCAATGGTTGGATGTTATTAATATTACTTATCAAAATAATTTAAAATATATATTTTTTTCATTCACGATATAAGATAAATAATTATATTTTTAGAATTATTTTTTATTTCATAGAAATTTTCAGAACAAATTATTTTTGGGAAAATGTGGTTTTCATTTTCGTTAAGTGATTTTAAAAATAAATTGTTTTGCAATAATATCATTGAAATGATTTTAAAATAAATATTTTAATAATAAATAAGTATATTGGAGTATGTTTTTTAATTGTAAATGGATGTTTGAAAATAGTGATCCGATGGATTTTTTATATAGAACTTACAAGTCCATAAATATCAGGTGGTAAGTGTCTATTATTATCATTTATCATCATCCTTTATGTACTCATTACTGATGTTGTTATTCTGTATCATGTGATGTGTTATGATAATGGTTGATTTTTTTATGAACTCATATTTACATGGATTACATAATGATGAAAATTAGAATATTCTACTCTATGGTTTATATTAGAAACCACCACCCCCAATTATTGAAAAAGAAATTAATGAACCATTTCTATGATAAACTGAGAATTGAAACAAAAATTTGATGTCAAATATCCAAAAAAAAATTCTACCGGTCCTTCAATGAATTTTTTATTTACTGTAAGTGACATAACTCATATTTTTTTAGTACCAACCAAAATTTTCCTTCCTATAAATGTATGTATTGGTTCATATAATAATTAAAATAATTCAATTGAAAAACATTTCTGAAACTATTTTCTAAATCATCATTCATTATATAAAATTTGGTAAAGTGAAAAAGATGGAATACTTCAAGAGATAATCAACTAAAATATCAACAAAGAAATATCAAGATCATGTTTATAAATATCACAATCAATCGATAAATCAGTTATAATGTGTTTAGACATTTATTACCTTATGAAGATATGATAAAATATGGATTTATATTTCATTGATTAAATTAACTAATATTACAAAATTGATTTTAATTTATATATGAATGATATTATGATTTTTCATCAAGACAAAATATACATGGTAAAAAATATTAAAGATTCATCAACATGATATTGCATATTATTCAACATTAGAACATTGAATTTTTACAATGAACACTAACAAGACATAATCCAATCCGTGATGACCCTATTTCTATAATGGTTTAGGTGTTAGTATATAATTCAAATAATATCACAAATAAATTAATTTCTCACGAACATTAATAAAACATCATAACTGATTGTCATTATTTAAAAACTGTATCTTATAAAAAGACCATAAAACAAATATAATATTAATCATATATTTTTTAGAATTTTGTTTTGAAACATTATGGGATTTATAGTAGTCCATAAATTTTTTTGAGAAAAATTATGAATTCATAAATTATTAATTTTTTGAAAATTGATTCCTATATAAAAAATGTATTACCTAAAATCCAACAAGAAGTCATGGAATTATCTCGATCAGATACACTAATATTAGTATATAAACATATCTACCATATGATTAATATTTGTTTATCATATTCATTCGTACATAATCCCATCATCAAATAGATCGTGTGACCACTATAGATGGTAAATTTAAATCTAGTATATGCTATCTCATATGTGCATTAATTCCCAAAATAGAATGACCCATTTAAATTATTATATAACATGGCCTTCATTTATGTAATTTTGAACTTCACATTATTCTAAAAAATGAATGGATTTTCAACTCCTAAATTTTTACTAATCACATTCCTAAAATTCATACTTTTTATACCAGAAAAAAAATATAAAAGTAGATAAAATTTGTTGATGACATGATCATAAACAAAAGTATACCCCCACTGGATTGCTCAAACTCAATTAATACATATGAAAGATATCAATGAATTAGTGACTATATGAAAAGATTCTATTCACCCATAGGAAATGCAGATGTCTATTTCACATAAACCCCAAAAAATAATTGATATAATGACATTTCATTTGATATAAATTATTTATAATGTTAGTAATATAAATCTCAATGTATTATCTTATATTTCAATAATTTTTTTATTGAAATTATAATCATTATAATCATAACATATCATCACAAAACATAATGCTATGAGATATATATTTATTACGGTGAACATAATGCTATAAATTCACCAGATAATGTAATTTAATTACTAATGAAATAAAATTGAAAATGTGAGTGAATAAAAATAGTGATTTAAATTATTATAAACCCATTATACATTCCTACAAAAAATATTTATTACAACCAATGCCCCATAAATATACTACCTTCATATTCATTATCATTTGTGTATGGAGACAAAATTCATACATCTCCCCTCAATATTACCCAAAAAATAAAATTTTATATTAAATTTATTGATTTATTTAATAAGGGAGACAAGGATGCATTTTCTTGATAAATAAACCTGATTTCATCATTGTAATGTTCAATTAATACCATGATGCTAGGAACCCCCACATGTTTAGAAATAAAAATATTTTCCAAATAGATTCCATCATATTATTTGATGTAATGAAGTGTGAAACTACTACATTCATTAATAGTGAATTCCAATTATGAACTATCCAAATAGATAGATCTATCAATTATTGTATAATAAAAAGTAATTTTGAGATATCACTTGATATTTTTCCAGGTGGGAATCTAGAATTACAGTATGTCCTTATAATATATATGTCACTACTAAATAATATGAACATATTCATTTTTTAATCGAAGAATGTAAGAAATTTATAAACATTAATTACATATCTCACACAATGATTTCAGTGTTGAATGCTAAATATTCATAGAAATTAATGACTTCAGTATGATTTAAAAATATATAATACATGATAGATCCTATAGAGGGAAAATAAATAATTTTATACATGTTTTACCATTATAAATTCATATAATTTCATTGAATCTTCAAAAATAATAATCCCTAAAGAACAAATAAATGACCCATTATCAAGAATAATTCCCCAATCCAGCCATTTTAAAATGAAATATCGAGGAATTATTTTAGATGATAATTATTTTCTCAAGAGACAACACATATAATATAGTAATAATCTAAAAAAACCTATGTAGATACTGTATATTAAAATTTTTTAGAAAACAAGGAATTATGATTGCATCATCCACGAAGATATTTTAGTGAATAGAATACTCCTTTAATATATAAATGTATAAGAGAAACACAAATATACCATTAGTTACTTTATCACACCAAAACCATTTGGATCATATTACATTAACCTCCTTGAAAAAATTCCTATTAATTGAAAATTATTATTGTAACTATATGATGTATTTAAAATGTATAATTAGTTTATATTAGAGGAAGTATTTGAATGAAATTTATAATCAATAAACTGAAATGGTTTTTTTATTGTAATTAATATGAATATATTTATGACCTTTACCACCAACGTAGATTTGTAGATCCATACTCTATAATCCAGGCATATTATCATATTGAAAATCATATTAGAACTTATTTAAATAACCCAATTATCTTCATAAACCTTGTTCAATACATGATTAAATTATAATAATTTCATCTAAAATATCATGATATTTGACCATTTCTCTAAATCATTACTAATTATTACCACTCTATTGGTAGTTGGTTTTTTATTGGTGGATTTTACATCAACATAATTTTCAATAAGAATATATTTTCCATATCATCCTGAAAATTATTACTATATCATCAATTATCTTTTATATCTATAGAATATTCTATCTCCAAAACCCCTTATCAAATAATCTCACATTCAAACATAAAAACCACTGAAATTAGTAAATTTTGAACAACAATCCCTTGTGATTTTCCCCACTAAACACTATATTAATTTAGTGAATTTCATTGAAAAATCATTTTGAGACACAAAGATATTTCATAAGAAGAAATTATATTCGAAAATTCTCTGGTTATTCTTAGGATAACAAAAAATAAATAAATTTGATCACATGAGATATTTCTATCTAGAAAATAAATTCAAAAAAAATCTTTAAAAACCTAAATCCCAATAAAATAAAAATGGGTTGCATCCCATTTCATTTACGACTAACACTCCATTATTAATTATTTTATTGGAAATTATATTTTGAACTAGTTTGAAAGGGATCTAAAATATTACAGAAATTAAACATAATAAATTCTTAGTGATTATATTTAATATATTATATAGTATATTTATAAATGATTTAGATTGGATGTGGTTGTGTAAGAATGGAGTAGTTTCATTAGAATACAATTAAAATAGTATAGAAGTGTTTTCAATGTCTAATTGGGTATAATTATTCCTTTTAGAGAAATCATTATTCTATGTTTTTTAAGGATTTATTTTTGTAATAATTTTGACAAATCCTTGATGACCAGTGGAATCCATGATCATGTATTTCCTACATGGATCTCATCGGTGAATAGTTTTTTTCTAGTTTATTATATTAATATTTTTATAGTACATAATATTGTAGAATGGTTCAATATTTTATCTTATAAGAAAAACAAAACCATATTGATTAAATCATTAGTGGAGGTGATGATGTTCCTATAACCAATACATGAACAAGTAATAATTTATCAAAATACCAAACTATGTTTTAGATCAAATATATTTGAATCTATTAGAGGGACTCTTTGGAAATATTATTTTCCCAATCATAGATGATAAAAACAACACACTTTTACAATATCAATTAGTATTTGACCCAACAATATAAAATTTAAAACCAGACATAAGTGAATACTACTTAATCAAAGATATTGATTCATCAATAGAAATGTGGTTGATCATGTTCCTCTAACAAAAACAAATAATTTACTACCCAAAATGGTTTCAATAAGTACCTAAAATCCCTAAATGTGTTGATAAATTCCATACTCAATAACAGTGTGTGAAACCTCCACCTCATTCTAAATTATTGAAAATGGAAACTGATAGTGATTTGGATAATAAATCATAAACCCTAATTCCACTAAATTAGGATTAAAAACACTCATAAATATAGATATATCATTATTTAATTATCTATAATGTGTCATAAAATTTCCTAAATTATGAAAGAAAAAAACCCATTACATTTTATTCCTCATTAATTAAAATTACATATCCAGAGTGGTATCTATAAACTATTAATATACATATCATCATGTAACATCACATTACACTGATCGGTTTTTCCCAAATTCTATGATCCATTTTGGATTTGAAATCATTTTTTGAAATTTTTATGGGTTTACTGCAAACTGCAGAATAGGTACACAATGTGTACCTGATGTGCATATCGTGTACTTGGTGTTGGTTGTATGTCGTGGCCTAGGGGACCGTGTTCTTAAGGGAGTGGTCAGGTTGAGAGATTATAAACATCATGAATGATGGTTATATGTCATGGAGGGTGAAAATGTATTTTCTAAATCTGAGAAGAATGGTTTTTTGGCATATCTTATCTACCATGGCCTTCACATCATGACCAAGGGATATAATTCATTAAATGGCCTGCGCCCAGTTTAATGTTTGGAATTCAAGAGTTTTGGATGGCCCTTTTTATCAATACCTCATGGATATCAACCCTAGACTCTCCCTATGCATTTTTTAGAGGCATCTCTCCTCCAGATCAATCTGATCGGCTCTGGTTCATCATTGTTTCTCTGGTGCATCTTTCCAGGTAAGTGTTTTCTCAGATTATTCCATGTGATTGATTGCAATAGATACATAGCCATGTGTTATCAGATCAACTGATCCATGTTGGATGTTTATTATCATCATCTTCTAGATTCGTTATTTCATATAATTCTGGAGGCCTTTTCCCTCATTGGTTGTGGTGTAGTGGGCGTCCTTTTCAAGGTAAGGGGTTTTCCTATCTTCTACTGGCCTTTTGTGTTTATGTTTTAATCAACGTTTTCATTGATTGTATACTAGGCTCTCCGTGGGTGCTTCTGGATTCCTTTCTACATTTTTAATTCTTTTGTGGGTGTGTGCAACTCGAACATTGAGGTAGGTGGTTCCATCTATACCATATGATAATGAATCGTCTTGTTTTTTTTAAATTTGTTTATTAAATGATTTATGAAATCAGAATGATTGTTGTTTATGTCGTAAAAGGGTTATGAAATTAAACTATATTTCCCAGGATTTTTATAAATGGGTTGTAAATGGTTGTAAATGGTTTTTAATACATTGAAATGGGTTTTTGAAACAGAGCACACGGGTTACCTTGGGTACATAGGTGGATGGTTTTTTATAAGGCCATAATCCATTGCTTTGTGTTTATCAAGGTGGTTTTTACTGGGGATTTTCTCTATTTCCTTGGAATACTGTTCTAGGGGACCTATGTGGGCATTTTTGGGGGTTTATTCCTGGGTTATTTCTCATCTTCCTAGGCTCGTAGTTCTAGGATCTAATTTTTTCACGTCATTAGTTTGGAACGAGATATTTTCTACAAAGGCCTGTAGTATTCCTTACTGTTGTGAAACATGTTCTTCTAGTTTTTACTACGTTGCTTTATGATTTTGCATTGACATGCTTGTTGTTTCTTATATAATTGATATGGATAAATTATTTGTAAAATGATATAACTACATTTGTTTAGAACTCAGAAAAATGAAATTATTTATCTATTTTTCTATAAAACTTATTTCTTATTATCATTCCATTTTTTTAATAATAAGAATACATGATTTGTTATATAGAGATGTGTTATGGAACTCCTAGGTGGGATCCTACTACACCTATTCGATCACACCCTATGCACTGCATTGGGGGTGTGTAGTCCCTTATTTGTCTTCTAGTGCTGGGAAAGATATGTTTCTACAGTGGGGAGGCAAGGTTCATGTCCAGTTATATGGGTAGCTTATGGGGATATGGTTGAGATCTTCCAATCCATCATTGGTGTAGTTATTTGTTTTTCGTCCCCTGAAATCATACCTATTTTTGGAGTTGTTAACTTCTGTTATAGTTGTTTCATTTCTTCTCTTTTCTGATAATTATTCCATAAATTTGTTTACTCTTCTTCTTTTCCTTCCATTCCAAGTATATATTTGTGTCATGTTTTTTTAGTTTTAGTGAAATCATTCCCTCGGTTGTTTGGTTCGATGATCGAGTTCTTGTCGCTATTCCATGGGAATCGAGAATGACCTTTGGTTATGTGACAAATTAGGTCGGGTACCGGGTTTGAGGGTAACCTAGGTCCGTTCGTTATAGTTTCGTATCATAGGGGGTCTATCCTCAAGAATCATTTATTGAGATGTCTTTTAAATTAGAGAAAGGACTTTTGGGGCTTGAGATGTATGTTGTGATGAGTTCCTAGCAATATATAGTCATAAAAAGACTCATGTTACCATGGGATGTCAAAATATTTGTCTCTAGTAATGGTTTTTTCTTTTGAAATATCAGTTTCAACTAATTGTTTTTCTATTTTAAACTATGATTTTTTCTGTTCTTGATCGTTCATATGTATCTTTATGTAGCAATATGTATTCGAGACTTCTTATATAGCTTCCTCAGGATGGTTCAATAGATGCTCTTAAAGAAATCCACCTATGGATCTGAATATCATCTAGACTATTTATGACAACCCTGCTATTTATTACAACTTAAACATGATTTATTACATAAAAATTTACTTGATCCAACAAAGAAGATCAAGAGTTTTAGTGTATTTGGGGCTTAGGATCATTACATAAAAACTTTAAACTTGAAATACAACATCTTTATTGAAAACTTCCTTTACATGACCACTACATTCCTTCGTACTTAGCATTGCATGGGATAACCTGAGGACATGCATAAGAAAAGGGTGAGCTATAAAGCCCAGTAAGGGAGTACACAATGAATAACATGAGGAGTACAATACATGTTAGGCAATAGGAAAATCAATAGATCATAAGAGTAACATGAACATAAAGGCATGATAAAGCATGATAATCATAACATGGGAATGTGGCAACAACACTTAACATTGAATTAGCATGAGCCAAGGCTCATTGCACATGGAGCATGAGTAAACCCTCATTGCACTTGAATCACGACTAAACCCTCATTGCACGTGAATTAGCATGAGTCAACACTCATTGCACATGACGTATCATGATACTATACTTTACCCAATGCATTGGAGCGCTATAAAGGGCGCACCCTTCTTAAAAATTTCATTTCATGCATAAGTGTGCCACATGGATCATAAAACATGGATTCATAAAACATAATATTTTATTCCACGATAAAGGAATGTGGAATTCATACATGATACTTTATAATCAATTAGTAAATGTGCATAAAGGTGAATACCCTTGACGGAGAAATGGGCATGGTATTCACTACACAATGATATTGGCTTAGAAAATCGGTGTGATTTCGGCAGCGTAACGGCGTGACATAAGAATTCATAAAAATGGTTGATGAGAGAGAAAGGGGTTCCTCATCATATTAACATGTAATGGAAAGTAATTAGGTCATATAGATACATGTCCCAAAAATTGAAAAGGAATTTAGATTCATGATACAAAAGTATTTCTTGAATATATAAGGGGAGAAAAAGGTTCCTTTCGGAATTTCGGCATAGTAACGGGTGTACATGGGAGGCATTTAATGAGAGGGAATGGGGTCTCTCATCATTCAAACAATAATAGGGCAGTATGGGAGAGGTGTGAAACCATACCCCAACATTCATAATTGAAATTAAAAGGGAAATACAACTTAAAGAAAATTGACAAAAATGAGAAAGGAAGAAAAAAAACCCTTACTTGGAAGTGTGCTTCCAAAGGCTAGAGAGAGGCTTGTGAGAGGCTTCTTGGGAGCTTGGGGAACCTTGAGAGGATTCTAGAGAGAGTAGGGCAGAGGTTGGACGAACTCCAAGGGCTTTGAGTGAGGAGGAAGTGGGAGCTTGGGTGGGTTTATATAGGAAAGGTGAGGGAATTCTTTATTATTTAGGTTTGGGACCCCTTATATTAAAATAATCCAAACCACAAACCATCCCATGGTATTTGCCCATGGTTTCTGGAAAAGGAAAGAGGAAAACAATATTTTACAAGGCCAAGGTCCTAACTTATTAAAAAATTAGGGTTTCTTATGTGGAGGTGAGTCACACTCCCATGGAAATTAATTTAAAAAGGCAAAGTCTTGAATAAGTCTTGAGGGCTCCATTAATGCTTTGAAAAGTATGTAAAACAAACCCAAAACCACATTATTTTAATGAAAAAACACATATTGTCCGAACATAAGGATTATGGTATTTTATTACATCACCATTGGGTCATTGTGATGTCATAAAACACATTATATATTTAAATGGTATTTAATTTTTAACCAAAAATTTGACTGTCTCAAAAAATTATGAAAAATTCACCGTTGGATAATTTCGACATCTTGATTCCAAAAATAATATTTATTTTATCTAAATAATTTTCTAAATATGTGAATTTTTACTTTTAAAATAAAAACTGACATTTATAAAAATAATTCACGGGTTTTGATAGAAATGGCTTTCAAACATTAATAAAAATTTTAATTGCATTCATAAAATTATAAGATCATTTATATTTAATAAAAATTAATTTAATATTAATAATAATATTATAATAAAATAATATTTAATTAAAAAATCCTTTAATTTAATAAAATATAATTATTAGTTAAATAATAACTAAAAACACCATTTGTACTTTAAAAACTAATTACAATGTATCAAAAATGACTAGAAATTATATTCATTATTATATACAGAAATAATGTACATGAACATGGTGCTACTTATTTGTTACATAACCCCTTAAAATAGCCGCATATGACCTAAGGGTAAGGTGTGCGATGGTGACAAACTCTTGGGGCGGCTCGGATAACATCGCTCGAGTGGTAATTTCAATCAACTTCCACTTTTCTTGTAGACGATCACGTTCGAGCTTGACTTGATGAAGCTCAGCTTTGGCTTGGTCAAGGGCAAAGCCCTAAGACGCCACCTCTTTTCCGAGCTCTGAAAAATGGGCTTCATAAAGGGCAATTCTACTGGATGAGGCCATCACTTCCTTTGTCTGAGTAGAAATGGGTTCGTTAAAGCCTTATATTTATACTACTCAAATGATCACTGTTCAATGACTATAAAAGTAACGATCACTAATCTTAACATAAAACTAAAGAAGTTGACATCTTATGAAAACATTTTTCATAAAGAAACATTTAACTAGATCAAGAGGGATTTTCCATTAATGAAACTTTGGGTCGTTACAACATTCCCCCCTTAAGAAATTTTGCCCTCGAAATTTTCCTTTTCCCACACTAAAACAAATGTGGGTAACTTAGCTTCATCATATCCTATGACTCCCAACTTGCTTCTTCAAACTTGTGGTTTCTCCACAACACCTTGACGAGGGGCATTGTCTTATTTCGTAGAACTTTTTCTCTATGATCTAAGATCTTCACTGGTTGCTTCTCATAAGAAAGATCGTCTTCTAATTGTACCACCTCAGAAGAGAGTACATGTGAAGGGTATGGTATGTACTTCCTTAAGAGGGATACATGGAAGACATCATGCACCTTGGCCATAGTCCGTGGAAGTGCTAGTCGATAAGCCACATCCCCAACACAATCAAGAATTTCGAAGGGGCCGATGTACCTTGGACTTAACTTCCCTTTCTTTCCAAACCTCATGACCTTCTTCCACGGAGATATGCGTAAAAACACCATGTCTCCAACATTAAACTCAAGGTATCATCGACGATTATCTGCATAACTCTTCTGTCGACTTTGGGCTACCTTGATATGATGCTGAATGGTTTTCACCTTCTCCACCATTTCTTCGACCATTTCTGGTCCAAGTAGCTTACGTTCACCGACCTCATCCTAACATGCCGGTGTTCTACACCTTTTCCCATATAGGGCTTCATATGGTGCCATTTGGATGCTCGAGTGGAAACTATTATTATAAGAGAACTCAACCAGAGGAAAATGTTGATCCCATACTCCTTTAAAGTCCATTGAGCACGCTCTCAACATATCCTCAAGTGTTTGGATAGTCCGCTCTGATTGGCCATCAGTTTGAGGATGATAGGCCGTACTGAAGTTTAGTTCAGTATTCAGAGCATGTTGAAGACTCTTCCAAAACTTAGAGGTAAATCTTGGATCTCGGTCAGACACAATAGATAGTGGTACTCCATGAAACCGTACCACTTCCCTGATATATATCCGTGCCAGATGATTCAAAAAGAAATCCTCTTGAATAGCAATGAAGTGTGCAGCCTTTGTAAGACGATCCACAACAACCCAGATTGTATTGTTGCCTTTGGATGTCCTTGGAAGTCTGGTGACAAAGTCCATGGTGATGTTCTCCCATTTCCATTCTGGTATGGGAAATGGTTGCATCATACCCTTAGACTTCTGCCTCTCTGCCTTCACTTGCTGACACACCAGGCACATTGATGTATATTCAGCGATCTCCTTCTTCATATTATCCCACCAAAAGTTTTCTCGGAGATCTCGATACATCTTTGTGCTCCCTGGGTGAATAGAGAAATTTGAACTATGTGCATCATCCAAAAGTTCCTTCTTCAGCTCCGAACTTGATGGAACACATAGTCTTTTCCCAAACCGCACAATTCCTTCTTCATTAACATTAATCTCTGAGGATTTTCCCATTTTCATAGCTTCAACTTTTTCTTGGATTCCTGCATCATCCTTTTGAGAATCCTTTATCCTTTCCAAAAGAGATGGTTGAGAAAAAATTTGTGAAAGGATTTATGATGTTCCCTTCTTTATGATTCCCACATCCATCTTCATCAAGTCTAATAAGATTGGATCCTTCTCAATTCTCATCATTGATGGAATAGCTGGATCCTTTCTACATAGGGCATCCTCCACCTTGTTCTCTTTCCTAGGGTGGTAATGTATTGAACAGTCATAATCCTTGATGAGCTCTATCCATCTTCTCTGGCGCATATTGAGCTCTTTCTATGTGAATATATATTTAAGACTCTTGTGGTCAGTATATATCTCACATTTCTCTCCATAGAGATAATGCCGCCAGATTTTCAAGGCAAAGATCACCGCCGCAAACTCCAGATCATGCGTTGGATAGTTTCGCTCATGGATTTTCAACTGCCTTGAGGCATAGGATATCACTTTATCATTCTACATCAGCACACATCCTAAGCCATTCTTCGAAGCATAACTGAATACCACAAAAAGCTCCCCACTTGTGGGTAAAGTGAGAACGGGTGCAGTGATAAGCCTCCTTTTCAACACCTTGAAGCTTTATTCGCGTTCATCACTACAAGAAAACTTTACTCCTTTTCGAGTTATCTTGGTAAGAGGGTTGGACAATCGTGAGAAATTTCTCACAAATCGTCGATAATATCCAGCTAACCCCAAGAAGCTACGGATATTAGTTAATGATGTTGGCCTCAGCCATCCCTCAATTGCATCTTTTTTGGAGGGGTCCACAGATATCCCATTTCTTATGATGATATGGACCAAGAATGAGACTTCCTTCAACTAGAACTCACACTTGCTGTAGTTGGCATAGAGCTTTTACTTGCGCAAAGTCTCCAGTACAGTTCTTAAATGCTCCTCATGGTCCTCCTTGGTTTTGGAGTATATAAGAATATCATCTATAAAGACTACCACAAATATGTCTAGGTAATATCTAAATACTCTATTCATCAAGTCCATGAATATTGCTGGAGCATTGGTGAGTCGGAAAGGAATTACTATGAATTCATAGTGCCCGTACCTTGTACGAAAAGCAGTCTTGGGGATATCTTCCTTCTTCACCCTTACTTGATAATATCCCGACCGCATGTTCACCTTGGAGAAGTTTTGTGCTCCATGCAGCTGATCAAACAAGTCATCGATTCTTGGGAGAGGATACTTGTTCTTTATTGTGATTTTGTTAAGTTCACAATAATCGATGCAAAGCCGCATTGACACATCCTTCTTCTTGACGAAGAGGACTGGTTCACCCCATGGTGATGCACTTGGGCGTATAAACCCTTTATCCAGATTCTCCTGTAGTTGTTTCTTCAGCTCTTCAATCTCAACAACAGCCATTCTATATAGAGTCTTGGATATTGGTAGCGCCCCAGGTATATGTTCAATTGAGAACTCAACATCTCTTCTTGGAGGAAGACCAGGAAGTTCCTCAGGAAATACTTCAGCGAATTTCCTCAGAATAGGCATTTCTTCAAGGGTGGTTTCTTCCTTGGAATCAATCATCTGAGCCAGATATGTGTGCTCATAAGGCAGTAATATCCATGCTTGAGATGATGGAGATAAAGGAGATTCATCTTCCTCCTGACACTTGTAAAGAATCGGGGGTCGATTCTCCATATGGAGTGTGATTTCCCTCTCCCGACAATTTATGTTGGCTCTATATAAGGAAAGCCAATCCATGCCAAGAATTGCATCAAATTCCACCAAAGGGAGTATGATGAGGTTAGCTGGGAAATTAAATCCATAGATTATAACAGGGGAGGACTTATACTCATGGTATGCATTGAGTGCCCCATTTTCCGTACTCACAGACATCTTTACTTCCATGATTTGTGGTGGTGTAGGGATTGTTCTACTAAACTTTTGAGATATAAAAGAATGCGTAGAACCTGAATCAAAAAGTGCGTTCGCTATTCATGAATGAATAACTAGCGTACCTGTCACCACTTCGTTGTCGGGGTTCACTTCGGCAGAAGTGATGGAAAAAGTTTTTCCTTGCTGTCTTGGAGGTTGCTGGTTGCCTCCGATAACCCTTGCATTAGGGAACTGATTTGAAAAATGGCCCGGTTATTTGCATTTGTAGCATTGAACAATGCGTTGAGGTTCGAACGGAGCGTTCCTCTCCTCTGTCGCAGCCATGGGTCCTTCTTGCTGATAGTTAACAGGTAGGTGCCCTTCTCTTCCACACTTGAAGCATTTTCTTGTCTCCCTAAGGCAATTTCCAGGGTGCTTCTTTCCACAGTTTTGGCAAGTGGGGTGCTGGAATTTCTTAGCACCGTTGGATTTATCCATCGGACCACCAGCATTGAAGTCCACCTTATGCTTCTTGTCCCCATGATACCACTGTGATTCTCCGATCTCCATTTCAACCTTGAGGGAACATCGGACAATTTCCTCATAGCTGTCGAAGTCACAGATCGCTAATGCTTTCCGCAAGCTAGGCTTCAGCCCACCAAAGAAGCGGTCAACCTTGCATTCGGGGGTAACGACAAAGCCGGAAGCGTATCGTGCAAGCCTTGTAAAGTTTTCCTCGTACGCTCCCACAGATTCTTCATCTTTCTGTTTGAGGGAAAGGAAGTCCCTTTCCATCTAAAGTCAGAGGGTGCGTGGAAAATATTTATCGAAAAACATCTTCCAGAATTCCTTCCATTCCAAAGCCTCGATCTCCTCCTCAGGCTTCGTATTTTTGATCAACGTCAACCATTGATCAGCTTCACCCTCCATACGATAAGCAGCCAGGAGAACCTTCTCTTTTTCAGAGCATTGGAGGATGGAGAATATCCTTTCAATGGAGTTGATCCATTGTTCAGCGATCGTGGGATCGAATGATCCACTAAAAGTAGGAGGCCTTTGTCTCATGAAGCTCTCAATAGCGACTTGTTATTTCTTAGGGGGGTTGAACGTTCCACTTGACCAGTGTTTCTATTCAAAACAAGAGTTAGCTGAGAGAGAAGCATGACAAAATTCGCGATTCCCGCTCCCATTGGATTGGGATTCTCATAAGTACAATCATCACACTGATCTTCACAATGGTTGTTAGCCCGAGTTCTCCTATTACCGGCCATTGGCTGGAATAAAAGGAAAGTTAGGGGCAACACATAAAGGGTAATCCAAAGACAAATGTTGATGACTTATAAATAAACTTTAATCTCTTTAACTCATGAGTCTATAGGATTCAATCTAGGCTTTTCATGATCTTCCTTATAAAATATATTCTTAGGGGCATTTTTCACTTAATAAGGGTTCATACTAAGATTGTGAATTTATCAAAACATATCCCCCGGGAGTGTCGTAACCAAGAGTGTATCAAGGCCCGTTGTCGTGCACCAGTTCCAGTTCGAGTCTAACTCAAAGCGGTGTTTTTGGGTTTTACCCCTAGGATACATCTGTGCCAGAGCCGCCTCTACCTATTCGTATCCAGACAGGGATGTATTTGTTTGATAAATCACTTTCTTAGTATTTACCAAAACTTGGGGATGTTTTTATTATTCTTAGTCTTGTATCTAAGGCTTTACTAGGGTTTCCTAATCCCAAAAATAACTAAACCTATCCTTTGATACCTACTATGACAACCCTTCTTTTTATTACAACTTAAACATGCTTTATTACATAAAACTTCACTTGATCCAACAAAGAAGATCGAGAGGTTTAGTGTCTTTGGGGAATAGGATCATTACATAAAAACTATAAACATTAAATACAACATCTTTATTGAAAACTTCCTTTACATGCCCACTACATTCCTTCTTACTTAACATTGCATGGGATAACCTGAGGACATGTATAAGAAAAGGGTGAGCTATAAAGCCCAGTAAGGGAGTACACAATGAATAACATGAGGAGTACAATACATGTTAGGAAATAGGAACATCAATAGAGCATAAGAGTAACATGAATAGAAAGGCATGATAAAGCATGATAATCATAACATGGGAATGTGGCAACAACACTTAACATTGAATTAGCATGAGCTAAGGCTCATTGCACATGGAGCATGAGTAAACCCTCATTGCACTTGAAGCACGAGAAAACCCTCGTTGCACTTGAATTAGCATGATTAAACACTCATTGCACATGACGTATCATGATACTATACTTTACCCAATGCATTGGAGCGCTATAATGGGCGCACCCTTCTTAAACATTTCATTTCATGCATAAGTGTGCCACATGGATCATAAAACATGGATTCATAAAACATATTCATTTATTCCACGATAAAGGAATGTGGAATTCAAACATGAAACTTTATAATCAATTATTAAATGTGCATAAAGTTGAATACCCTTGATGGAGAAATGGGCATGGTATTCACTACACAATGATATTGGCTTAGAAAATCGGTGTGATTTCGGCAGCGTAACGTCGTGACATAAGAATTCATAAAAATGGTTGATGAGAGAGAAATGGGTTCCTCATCATATTAACATGTAATGGACAGTAAGGAGGTCATAGAGATACATGTCCCAACAATTGAAAATGAATTTAGATTCATGATACAAAAGTATTTCTTGAATATATAAGGGGAGAAAAAGGTTCCTTTCAGAATTTCGTCATAGTAATGGGTGTACATGGGAGGAATTTAATGAGAGAGAATGGGGTCTCTCATCATTCAAAAAATAATAGGGCAGTATGGGAGAGGTGCGAAACCATACCCCAACATTCATAATTGAAATTAAAAGGGCAATACAACTTAAAGAAAATTGACAAAAATGAGAAAATAAGAAAAAAAACCCTTACATGGAAGTGTGATTCCAAAGGCTAGAGAGAGGCTTGTGAGAGGATTCTTGGGAGCTTGGGGAACCTTGAGAGGATTCTAGAGAGAGTAGGGCAGAGGTTGGGCAAACTCCAAGGGCTTTGAGTGAGGAGGAAGTGGGAGCTTGGGTGGGTTTATATATGAAAGGTGAGGGAATTCTTTATTATTTAGGTTTGGGACCCCTTATATTAAAATAATCCAAACCACAAACCATCCCATGGTATTTGCCCATGGTTTCTGGAAAAGGAAAGAGGGAAACAATATTTTACAAGGCCAAGGTCCGAACTTATTAAAAAATTAGGGTTTCTTATGTGGAGGTGAGTCACACTCCCATGGAAATTAATTTATAAAGGCAAAGTGTTGAATAAGTCTTGAGGGCTCCATTAATGCTTTGAAAAGTAAGTCAAACAAACCCAAAACCTCATTATTTTAATGATAAAACACATATTGGACGAACATAAGGATTATGGTATTTTATTACATCACCATTGGGTGATTGTGATGTCATAAAACACATTATATATTTAAATGGTATTTCATTTTTACCCAAAAATTTGACTGTCTCAGAAAATTATGAAAAATTAACCGCTGGATAATTTCGACGTCCTGATTCGAAAAATAATATTTATTTTATCTTAATAATTTTTTAAATATGAGAATTTTCACTTTTAAAATAAAAACCGACATTTATAAAAAAATTCACGGGTTTTGACAGAAATGGCTTTCAAACCTTAATAAAATTTTTAATTGCATTCATAAAATTATAAGATCATTTATATTTAATAAAAATTAATTTTATATTAATAATAATATTTTATTAAAATATTATTTAATTCAAAAATCCTTTAATTTAATAAAATATAATTCTTAATTAAATAATAACTAAAAACGCCATTTGTACTTTAAAAACTAATTACAATGTATCAAAAATGACTAGAAATTATATTCATTATTATATACAGAAATAATGTACATGAACATGGTGCTACTTATTTGTTACATAACCCCTTAAAATAGCCGCATAAGACCTAAGGGTAAGGTGTGCGATGGCGACAGACTCTTGGGGCGGCTCGGATAACATTGCTCGAGTGGTAATTTCAATAAACTTCCACTTTTCCCGTAGACGATCACGTTCGAGCTTGACTTGATGAAGCTTATCTTGGGCTTGGTCAAGGGAAAAGCCCAAAGACGCCACCTCTTTTCCGAGCTCTGACAAATGGGCTTCATAAAGGGCAATTCTACGGGATGAGGCCATCGCTTCCTTTGTCTGAGTAGAAATGGGTTCGTTAAAGCCTTATATTTATACTACTCAAATGTTCACTGTTCAACGGCTATAAAAGTAACGGTCAAAAATCTTAACATAAAACTAATGAAGTTGACATCTTATAAAAACATTTTTCATAAAGAAACATTTAACTGGATCAAGAGGGATTTTCCATTAATGAAACTTTGGTTCGTTACACTATTGTACTTGGAGTCTTAGTAGTCGGTCAGGATGTTGCAAAATTTTAGAACACAGTGGTTGAAGTACAACAAAGAGGTGGAGGAGAAAGATATCTATTTGTAATAGTTCATGCATGAGAATCCATCATATGTTAATGGTGTAACTTAACCTCAATAGGTGGAGTATTGGATATACATGATCAATCAAATCCCCTACTTGTTGAAGAAACATGATAATATCCTAGAGATGTGTAAAGAGTTAAAAATAGAGGGTTTTGGCAAGCATTGGTGGGACACTGTGGTCCAGGAAGAGAGACCCTTGGTCTTGGATTGGAAGGGTTTATAAACCATGTTATTTAAGTAGTTTTGGCTAGAGTCTCTGATTTTGAAAAAATATTCGGAGATCATATCAATATAGTAGGGACAGAATTCGTTGTTAGTCTACACTAACATTTTTGCTAAGCATCTACGTTTTTCTCTAGATGTTGTATGGATTGACCCGAATAATGTATAGACGTGCCTATAGGGTTTGAAAGTATAATTTATAACATATCTGTTCATGTTGATGACTTACACTTATAAAAAGACTATGGATATAGAAATGAGGTACGTGATGTACACAAAGGAATGGTCCGTGCTATTTCTTTATCTCTTCGAACTGGTGACATCGTTAGTGTCATGGATGGGATGAATAGGAATTGGTAGGACGGTCATAGAGGTGGAGGTGTGTCTCAACAGCAACAATCCTCCGTAACTTCTGTTGTAGATGGTAGTGTGCCTCTAACTTGATTCCGGTGTAGAAAGGGGGTTACACCAGACATTCTTGTCCAATTACTATGAATATGTTCAATTGATATGGGCATGATGGTCATCTTCAACATTTCTGTCATGATATGAATATGACTCATTATGGTCTATGTTCGTCGGCACCAACAACTACTATGGTGCAGTCAGAAGCATTAAAGACCACCGAAAACCATCCACATGCCTCATGAGTGATGCAATTACACATATTAGATGAGTATCCAGTGGATGTAGATATGTGTCTATCAACAGTGAGAGGTACAATCCATAGTGCACTTTCAGAATCTACAACATTTTTTCAATAATGTT
Source organism: Viscum album (assembly GCA_963277665.1). NCBI lineage: Eukaryota > Viridiplantae > Streptophyta > Magnoliopsida > Santalales > Viscaceae > Viscum > Viscum album. The sequence continues at coordinate 280,028,672 of OY728136.1, read as the reverse complement.
TCCTCCATCTCATTTATTTCAACACGTTTTATTTATATGCATAGACTTCTAATGTATCTTATAACCCTTAATAATGTAGTTATCAACACCTCTTAGTAAGAGGAAAGAGTAGGGGTTCGGTTTTCCTTCCTGAATTTTCACAGTAGCTGACCCATAGTTGGTCTAGTGTTATCTTGTTCTTGATCTAGTTTTGTTTGACATCATCATCATATTGGATTGGATTGTCTATCATCAATATGAGGTGGTATTTTAGCATCATTTTGTTTCTTTTCATACATATGAGGGGAGATTTAGTGCATTTTAGGGAGTGTGGGACCCAAGTTTAGGTCATGCTGGACAATCCCACATAGAGCTCTGGAGTTTGATGGTTTATTTTTAATTTGGACCCAATGATGTTTCTTCTATTGAGGATCTTAATATTGTTGTTCGAGACTTTCCTAAAATTTTCTCAAATGAATTCTCTGATCATTCATAGAGGGAGAGTTATAGGTTATGATTTACCTAGTATCTGGTACACATCTGATATTGATACCTTATTATTGTATTTCACCGGTGGAGTTGAATGTTCTCAATATTTTTTTAGGAAACCTATTAGAGAAGGGTTTTGTTCACCCTAGTGTTTTTCCTTGGGAATCCCCTGTGATGTTTTCTAAATAATCAGATGGTTCATATTAGTTATATGTAGACTATCATAAGTCAAACTAGTTTATAGTTATGAATAAATTCCATGTACCTCGTGTGGATGATTTTTTTATTAGTTGAATGTATAAAAGTGGTTTTCAATGATCAATCTTTAGTTAGGTTATCATCATCATAGAGTCCAGGGGTCTGATATACCTAATACAACCCTTAGGATATCGTAGGACCATTATGAATATTTCATGATTCATTTCGGGCTGACTAACACTCCTAAAATTATTATAGTATTGATGAATTTGATATTCCAAAAATATCTTGACAATATTTTGGTAGTGTTTTTGGATGATATTCTAGTTTATTCAATGTCTGAGGGTGATCACGAGCACCATATGAGTTTGGTTTTGGATATTATAATAAATCACAGTCTATATGGAAATATATCAAAATGAATTTTCTGGCTTCATGGAGTGAAATTCAAAGGGAATAGAATATCTGAGCATGGCTAATCAGTTGATTTAGAGAAGGTAAAATTTCATTGTCCTGCAAGGAACTATGAAATGTGTCTGACATATAAAGGTTCATTGTTCTTGCTGGATACTATCAATGGTTTGATAAAAATTTCATTATGATAACATCTACATTTTCTTATATTACCAAGAATAAGGTGAAATTATCATTGGATGAAATGTCTCAGTCTTATTAAGATGGACTGAAATGATTTCAGACATCAGAAACTATTTTTATCTTACTTGAGCCTGGTAAGGGGTACGTGGTATTATGTGGTTCATCATGTGTTGTTTTTGGATGCATGCTTATACAGGATTGTCATGTGGAAGCTTATGGGTCTCATTAACTCTGGCTACATGACAGGAACTATCCCACTCATGATTTAGAGATTGTTGCAGTGATGCATGCGCATAAATGTTGGTGAAATTATATCTTTAGGTAGAATTTCATGGTTTTCTATGATCATAAGAGTATGATCTATATATATTCTTAAAAGGACATGAACTTGAGAAAAATACAATGGTTGAAATACCTTCATATGTTATAATTTTTTCATCACGTAAATAATGAGTAATGAGAATGTAGTCACATATGCATCATGTAGGATGGTATTATCATAATATTTTCTATAATCATTGAAATTGAGTAATCTTATGTGGGGTTTCTCTCTGATGCACCTGAATGATTAGGAGGATGTCTCAGGTTTGGTTCTAACCCGTGTTTATTTTTCATCATATCTCTTAGAGTCTATCTTGAAAATTAATCAACATGATGATGTGTTCCAAAAGTTACATGAAAACCACTATTATAGGGATACAATTTCTGGTTGTTCTCTTTCTTCCAATTTCATTCTACTCTTCCGAAAGATAGTTGTTTTCCCAAAATCTGTGAGAAGTTCATTCTTGTTTTATTTTGGTAGATCTTCATGGTCTATTTATCTCGACATTACAAGGATGTGTTATGACATGAGAAGATGGTTATGGGGGCTAGTTATGAATCACGACATCACTGATTTTGTGTCTGGCAGTTACACCTTCCAACATATAAAGGTACTAAACTGGAAGCCCTATGGTTTACGTCATCCTCTTCCAGTGATGGTTTGGAAGTGGGATGAGGCTTCCAAAGAATTTTTCGGATGGGTTTCTAGGGATACCCCTATGAAAAAAATCTATCAGGCGGGATGTTGATCAGTTGATGAAGTCTGCTCACTTCATTTCAATCAAATATAACACTAAGAATAAGAACTAAGTATCATCAATGTATAAGAGATCACGAGGTTACATCAGAAATCTTATTCCATTGTTTTATATAGGAATCCTAGGTTTACCTCATGTTTATTGAGTAGTATTAAAGGGGAAATGTGGACTTAGGTTATGTAGATCCCAAAATTCCATCCACAGACAGATGGCCAGACGAAGCATATAATACAAATCCATGAGGATATGATTTGTGCCAATGCTTTGGATTTTGTGGGGTCATGGGATAGACAAATGGGACTAGCTGTGTATGTTTACAATAAAAGTTACCAATCGTCGACCAGAATGGATCCTTTTGATGCATTGTAAGGTCTCAGGTACATATCACCTCTTTTTTAGGGTAGAGGGAGGAGAAGAATTATTAGTTGGACTAAAGATATCATAAATCATATAAAATTAATGAAGTTTCCCTTTAGAGTTTTCAATTGGTGACTGATTTTTCTTGATTTTTTCTCCTTGGTTGGTTCACTACTGACTAGGATAATAAGGAATATTGGCCCTGAGATATGTTGGACCATTTGAGATCACTAAACAACTCATTATTTTTTTCGATTATCACCTTCTGTTCGGCAGACAGACAATCATGGCGTTTTCTTCATATATCATCACATGAAGTATCACCGTAACCTAGTTCATGTTCTCTATTTGGAAGAAATTGAGATAGAGCTAGATGCATTTGTTTTGGATAAACCACATGTGATTGTTGACTCTCAGATGAACATCATGCATGTGAAGTCAATTTTGTGGGTCAATGTTCTTTTGAAACAAGGATCATATTCTTGTGAGACTTGGGAATGCAAGTCATTTATGAGGGAGTAGTGGAAAAATATCATTCTAAATGACATATATTTCACATGACTTCCTAGTAAAAAAATTTATTAATGGTGGGGAGTTTACAACATCCTATTACCTTGATAGGCATAATATTACCGCATTCTAATTTCCCTTCTGGTTTTAAAATCCTATTAGGTAATTTTTCATGGGATTACTACAGACTACAAAATAGGTACACATTGTCTTCCTGATGTACACATCATGTACATGGTGATGGTTGCATGTCGTGGCATGAGATACCATGTCGTGAAGGGGGAGGTCAAATTGTGATCGGGTACATGTCAAAAATGATGGGTACAAGTCGTGTTGGGTGAATATGTATGTTTTTAATCAGAGGTGACAGGGTTTTTGGCGTAACTTATCCAACATGGCCTTCACGTCGTGACCAAGGGGTACATGTCATGACCCAGACCATGCCATGTTTTATGTCATGTGTTTTGGTGTTTTTGTTGGTCCTCTTCACTCCAAACATATTGGCATTCAACCCTATACTCCCCCTCTGTGTTTTTAGTGGAATATCACCTTATCAATCAATCTTATCATCTCAGGTTCATTATTGTCTCTACGGTGCATCTCTCTAGGTAAGTGTTCTCTCATATTCTTCCTTTTGATTGATCACAATAGCACCCCATCCTTGCATTATCAGATCCACTAATCCAAATAGGATGTTTATTTTTGGTTTCTTCTAGATCTGTTTTGAGAACTCATTCCCAAGGCCTTTTTCCTTCATTGGTTGTGATGTAGTGGGCGGCCTTCTTCAATTTATGTGGATTTCCTCTATTTTGTCTAACTTTTGTGTTTAATTTTGGATCAATATTGGCATGGTTTGGATCCTAGGATCATTGTCGGTGTTGTTTGGTTTTGTTCACTATTTTGGATTCCCTTTCATTTGTTTGTGACTCAAACATTGTGGTATGTCGTTCTTTATCTAGACAACAATAAATAAAAGTATTCTTTTTTCCTTTTCAATTAATTTAAATATTGATTTATGAAATTGGCATGATTGTTTTGTGTGTTGAAAAAAGGTTTGGAAATAAAAAAAATTCCTCGGATTTTGATAAATGGATCATAGATGGATTTGAATGGTTTTCAAGATATTGAATTGTGTTCATGGAAAATATCACATAGGTTACCTTGGGTACATTGGTGGAAGGTGTATATTTAGTCCATCATCTATTTTTTTTATTATCATGGAGGTTTGTCAAAGTGGTTTCTTATATTTCCTAGGAATATGTTTCTAGGTGACTGATATTAACATTATAGGGTGTTTACTCATGGGGTATTCCTCTACTTCTTATACATGTAGTTATAGGATAAGTTTTTTGCACATTATTCTTTTGGTAATATTAGTTTGTTGCCTAGACCTATTCAGTTATTTGGTGTTATGGTACCAATGTTTTTGGTTTATACAGCTCTCCTTCAGTGTTATCCTTGATATTCATGTTTTTTCTTGAAAAAATGATATGTAAATATTCTTCAGAAAATGATATACCGAAATTTGTTTAGAACTGGGGAAAATGAATGTATTTACAATGTTATCTATAAAACATCTTACTACTTATCATTCCATGTTTTATTTTAGAACTTAGAATAAATTATTTTCTTATAGAGATACATGTTATGGAACTTTTGGGTGGGATCCTACTGGTCCTATTAGGTAACCCCTTGTGCACTGATTTGGTGGTGTATAGACCTTTATTTGTCATCTAATGTATGGAATGGAAAGGCACCATAGTGAGGTGGTGAGGATCGTGTCAGTTGGGATGAGTAGCTGTCGGTGAGATGGTTGGATTTCATCCATGCCATCATTGGAGTTGCTATTGGTTTTAAGTCCCTTGTATTGAGACTTTCCTTTTAGAGATTTTAGATACTATATAATTGTTTTATTTCTACTATTTTATTATATATATGGAATATATATTTAGTTATTATTTATTTTTTCCTTTATTTCCATATATATAAATGCCATGTGGTTGTTTAGGTTAGGAAAAATTGTTCCCTCAGTTTTGTCTTTCGATGCCCAGGTTCGTGTCACAAACCCATGGGTATCGGAAATGATCTTCAAGTGTGTCATAGATAAGGATAGGTACTATGTTTGAGGGTAACCCGGGTCGGTTCGATAATCATCATATGATTGGTGTCAACCTCAAATAAACATGATATTAAATATAAAATAATAAACCAAATGTTATCATACATCATTCCTCATGGTCACCATTGCATGGTATAATAAACAATGAGTGGAAATAAATTACAACATAGTAATTGTAGCCATGTCATGGTCTATGGATAAGTGAATACCTATAATGATATCATAAGAGTTGATTTATATAATACCCAGTTGTTGAAATTTGAATAATCTTATGCTTTTTGATTATTTTGTTCCATAATTTATTTACATGAGAACTTTATTGTTATTATTGGGTTATTAATTATGCATATATGTGATATAAAATATGGTTAAATATTTGGTTCATTAAATGACATTGAACTAACATAATTTTCTTAGTGGGATAATTCGTAAATCTATAATATGATCAATAGATTGTTTCACCTAATGCTTATGATAAGAAATATTATTCTAAATTATTAATACAACCAAAATTTATAATTAATGTTAGGGTAAATCAGGTATTTTTTTAGAGTCTGGGGGATATCATTCTTAGGTCATATTCAACCCCATCATGTGCACATTGGAAGACATTTTGATGCTACTGGGTGTGGTACCAGAAGGATGAAAAATTGTAATACATCAATTAACAGTCATAGATACGTAATAGTGATATTGAATGACCAATTTTAGGGATTATAGATTTTAAAATCATTAATATTATTTAACATTAATGAGCTATATTTTCACCTATATATATCCCCTAACATAATTTCTTCCAATTAAAAAAAATATAATATTAGTATTGTAAAAAGGATTAATATTAACATTGTATTATAGTTTCTTTCTTTCAATAGAAAATTGTTAATAGGTACATTATTTTATCATGTGGAATAGGTTTCCCACCTATTTTGATTGGGGAGTGTGTTTGAGTCCACACATCGTTAAAATATAAAAAACATGGTTTGGGTGACATTGTAATGTCTCTACATTATATTAAATAAATTTAAATTTCAGTGAGTCACAACAGGACTATGTAAATAAATAATTAAACTACATGTTATATAAATTTTAGTGTTCTTATTTTCATTAGATACATAGATGTATCATCATATAACCCTCATTCTAATTCAGGTATTTATTAATCCTAAATATATAGTTATGTTCTAATTCTTTTTTACATATTACCTATGAAATATATGAATGGTTTTTTAATTAAAACTTCTTTGATCCATATGGGTTCACCCTATTGTTGCTGAACCCAGATATAGAACAATCTGTGTCATGAATATATTAATTATAGGATACAAAGGCAATCATAAATCCACTATGTAAATCCAACTAACATTTAAACCCCATTTCTACATTCCCATATTATGATAATATTATTTCATATATATATTTTTTGATTGTTCAATTAAATAGATAAAAAGTACAAATTTAACATTGTTCCATTCAACTGGTTTATTCCCATTAGAATATTCCACAAAATAAGAAAACACTGGGTATTATTCATCAATTTATAAATTATATGTTGATTTTTAAACATATATTATTTAAAAAAAACCGATTTATTTTCTCCCCATTTTTTCATTCACATTATTACCCTAGTGTACCAAAACATTACCCTTTCAGATTATGTTTATTTAGTAACATTATAATAGTGGTCCCCATACATTATTAATTTACATTGGACCACTTTTAATTTTATATAAAATTATTATAAAAATAAATATGTCATTATCAATATCAATAATTAATATGTAATGATTAATTAGAATCTTATCTTATCAAAAGATATTATTCATCAAATGTACACTTTCTTAGAAAGGGCATTTTTTAATTTTCCATAACGTATATTATAAAAACTGTTCAATGTGTAAATACACATTATTAGTATTTCAAAGTTATCCATGTGTTTCACCATATCCTACATCAATTAATCAGTATCAATATACACATTTACATTCACTTATTCAATTTTTCTCATCAATTATGGTTATTACTTCATTTTTAATGTTTCATTTTAGTTTGACCCAAACAACGTGCTAGTAAAATTTAATTATAACTATTTAATACTGAAATAACTCTTTGAATTTAATTTATTCTACATCAAACATCAATATTAAAATATTTAAAATTTCCATAAAACTTTCATGGTTAATGGAGATGTGTGTATATAGTCTAGATATACCCACATTATTATGGTGATTACAGATAGAAATATAATATTTCCAATTAATAACCACCAATTAAAATTATATATTTCATCAGAACAAACCTATATAAATATATTCCACTAAACTATTATTGTAAAATATATCTTTTTAACTTCATTATTGGTTATCCCATATTTTTTTATCCTACAATATAATGACAGAATAATTACATAAGCTATTTCATTGGTCATGCTATCTGATTTATTATCTTATCAACAATATCAAATGAACAATTATAATCCCCAATACTTTATAAAATGGAATATTTATTTTGATTTTCTGTTCCATAGGTTTTATTTTACACTAAATATTAATTATTTTTAATATAAAATAAACATATTCTATAGATATCGATTTTACGTCATCTTTCTAAACCTTGTTGGATTTTAAAAATGTATTATTCAATTTACCTTAAATGTAGAGTTTTATAGAACTATTGTGATGTGTATATTAATCTTATTCATAAGATAATGATCCTTTTTTTTAATAATTTGTGAAATTTTAAGGATTTTAATCTACATAAATCATTTTTAACTAAATTGTTACAAAAATACTTGACCATAAAAAATCACAAAAGGAATATCATGTAAATATATAAATAATTATCACTAAGAATATTTATCATAGATTAGGTATGTATAAGAAAATACATGAAAATATGTTCATGGATTTTGGGGACTACGTTTTATTCTACCAAGGGCCATGTTATGTTATCTAGATCGTCAAATTTGGGTAAAAGATACCTTAAATCAAAATTACCTTAAATGATTATTCATATTTTAACTAACTACAGTATTTAATTATCTGAGTTATATATTTATCCTTCAATTGGGTTAATATATTTATATCCATGATTTCTATTGAATGTTATGTTTTTCTTATATAAATGTTTTTAATGATATGAAATAAAAAATAATATGGGGAAACATTGCATTCTATTGATTAGTATAAAAAGTGGAAATTATATAAGTTAGAGCCACTAATTTTTTTTATGTATATATTAGGTAATAATGTGTTATTCATTGTTTTTTTATTTTTCAATTAACCCTTTACAGGATAGCGGAAGATAACCAAATTATTGAATACTTATAGATAAAAAATTCAAAACCAATTGTGAATATTCAAATAAAAACAATAAAAACATCTACTTATCAACCTATGATCGTCATACAAATATTTAAAAGAGGAGATTCTAATAAAAATAAAATTATTGAGTCATATGTTGGGTTTAATTTTAGTTTAATATAAATACAATACAAATAGGTAAACATTATATGTTAAGATCTCAGTTTTCAATTCTATATTTATTTGGGCGAGTTCTGATTCAAACCATTTCATATGTTCATTGTTGACAATTTATGTAAATCTATACATGTTCACATTAGTTTGATAATATTATGATAATATAAAATTGGCATAGTTTTCATTGATTCAGTCATAACATGATACCATACCAACAATTTCAATGCTGGATTTCATTGTTTTAGAGATGTGTAAAGGCAAAGAGGAGATCCCCTATTCATATAATATAGTGAAAACCATTTATTTATCATATTGTTTTTTGAATGATTACCCAAAGATCATTTTTCTTTAGATGATTATTTTTTACCAGGATCATTTTCAATACGTTCATCAATTTTTGTTTGAATAAATTAGTCTCGTGACATTATACTTCCCCAATATTCAGAATTCATTTACAAAAAACAATATTATAACGATCTTGACACATTTTTTAGGGGGAAATTAGAGAAATTTTCATGTCATATCCCATTATTACCATGTGTAATTTATTTTCCCATAATGAGTAATAGTTAATATTTACAATTTTTAATAATGTGATTCAAAAATATTCTTCATTGAGATCAAAATAAGCCAATGATACAACATATGAAATATTTCAACCTTCCTCACCAATAATGATGCACTAATTGATTATCCCTATCATTAAATAATATCCATGGGCTATGAAAAAGATCATTTATTCTCATGGGTATCATATAATACTATGGTTTCCAATATAGTTCTCCATAGCATATTACCCTCCATGTGTACTTATTAGACTAATGACTATCCCTACAGAACACCACCCATTCGTCAATTGATGTTTTTTTTACCACTAAAAAGCACCCAAGGATACATCCCATGAGGTCACCCATCTAGAAATTACTCCAATACACACCTTAATAACTATTTAGTTTTAATCATTCAGGTTCCCAAAATAAAATGTGGTCATTGTTAAATTTTATAGTAACATTTATTATTTTAAAACTCACATTTCTTTGTGTATAACAATATTATGCATTTATAAACAATACCACTTTTGGATCATATACCGTGAACATATGTAGTGGACCATCAATTCATTTTATGTATTCTCTTTCAAAAAATTGTTCAAAAATATGAAAACACTGGTCCCTAAACCTCATCATCAAAATCTGTTGGTCCCCTATGATACATTGGTTTCCTTCTAAAAATTACACATGCCGTTACTCATTGGGGTTGATATTTATACCTAGTATTATCTTCATAGAACCAAACATGTTACTCCATTGTGTATTTTTCTCAAGCACACACACCCTTTGATGAACCCTAAGAGGTCAGCTATTCATAATCTATTCAAGGATAAGATAACATATCGTTGGAGTGATAATATATTATGATCTCAAAAGAAATGTGCACTATGGTGAAATAGGTATTATCAATTTTTTCCTTTTATGAGCCAATTTTCACAGGTTATTCAATCCCCTAATAGGAATACACCCTTTCATACATAAAAATTACTTTCATGATTGAGATTGAGGAAGATTTAGAAGTTGTAAAACTATATTCCCTCATACTAAAATATCATTCATGTTAGATTATTTTTCTGGAATCATATATTTTATAGAATCATTATTCCATGCAATTTTTTGTGTCCCCACCAAATTACAAAAATAGATTTTGAATTTAAATTCCATAAGAATAATTCATCAGTGTTATTGTGTTCATGAAACATTTAAATTTTAATAGACTATATCGCTTTTATTATTCAACCCTAAGCATTAATAATTATAGAATTTCTTACCAAATCAAGTTAGACATAATTGAATTCTGTATTACAATGAACAAGATTTCAATTTATCACATTTCAAGAATTTTATTAAATAGAGAATTCAAATAAAATAGACATGATCAACTAATTTCATTATAACAACTAGGAGAAAATAATCCACTACATTGGTGTTTTGTTTTCCCACATTTTAATTTAATAAAGAAATAATAACCTAATAATTTGGGAGAGACCTAAACATCACCTACATTCAAATATAAATATATAAATATGAGAATTATTTATCAACACTGAACATGATTAAAAATCACCCATGCTCTCATGAGCATTTAAAGGTATCAATCCCAAAAATACATTTTTTCACTATATATTGTAGAGTAGATAATAATCTTATTACCTAAAAGTCCATGATGTTAGAACATTTTTCAATATACATTCCATTTGGACGTTGAATTGAAATCAATCACTATCTCATAGTAATATATTTGTGAATAAATAAATGATATTTTTATTTTGATCCAAAGAATTTCAAGTGTATGTTTGAAGGAATTTATATCCAAAAATATTTGATGATATATATGACTATTTTATTTAGATAAATAATCCACAAAAATGAATTGAACAACCATGTTTATAAGATTCATGAGGATACAATGATATTGACTGCATAAGTTAAATTTAGTGAAAACTAACACATATCAAATTTGTGAAGATGTATCAATTCAAATAGAAATCCAGAGGCCACAAAAAATGTATAACCAATAATAATTTAAGGCATAAGGTAATTTTTTCCATGAACAAATCAAATATAATTCATTTTTAAAATGAATATGTTTATGTCATGGGAGAAATATACCTATAATTTCATTACTCAATATTCCACAGGAGATTATGACAAATCATACATAAGCATTCATGGCTAGAGGATAATGACCAAAGAGAACCTACTAAGAGAAGTGAAAAGGTTCTGAAGATTTAATGATCTCAAAGGGGGATATATATAGAATAGGAAGGCCATTTAAAAGTGATAAAATAATTAATACATTTCATAATACTTGCTAATATGATAGGATATCATGCTCAATCAAGAAATAAGATACATGATTTCATTCTTATAATAAATCCAAGATCTGCCCCTCCCACATTGGAGGGGTAGAAACTAATTTTTTATCCATCTCTACACATAAATATACACCCTAAGAGAGTATTAATGTATATTTTTTATTAATATAGTAAATCATTACATTGCATTTCATATGATTCGAATACTGTTGAAATTTTTTATAATTTTTAGTACGTAATTATCTTTGGATAAATTCCAAATTATATATATTAACATCCTAAATTATTGTATGGATATTCAATACCATGATTTATTTTTACAATAATTAATACTTGATTCCCACTCGTAATCATATAGGTTATTTTATGTGGTTGTATCATCTATAATTAAATCCTTGAATCACGTTTTTAGTACATCCTCTTAATAAATTTCCAATTTTATAAATTTTAGTGACTAGTCTTATCATAAATCAACATTGTTTTCATAATATATACCAATAATAACACCATATTTCCATATTAAATAAAAATTTAAATTCAAAAGGAATTAAGTTCATTGTAATAAATCTCTCTAGTTGTTAGGACAACATTGATTTTTGGAATGGTTCATAGTGATTATGACGTGGATTTTTAGACACACCCACTGACAAATTACTTTTTACCATCTAGTATACTCTTTCCCACAAAAAAATTAATCCTTTTGAATTACGTTGTTGATTAGGATATAGTCTATCATATAACTAGTTCACTTGATATTAGAAAATAAAAAAATTTATATCATAATATATCAATTGAAAATTTATTACCATTATTGCAATTGAATTTTTAGATATAGAACTATTGTATAGAAATAAAATTTTCATTATGAATGTATATTGATTATTATATTGATAAATTTTGAGTTTATTTTTTTTCAAACATAGAAATTTGGATAGATATAATTGAATTGCAAGAGTATTATATATTATGAAACTTTATATCCCTCTAATTATTTTAAATATATGTGGAAAGTGATAACTGTGAGATAATTATGTTATAAAAAAATAAATATTATATCTTTCATATATGATTATAAAAATTTATTATTTTAGATGAAAAATTTCTCAAAAGGGAAAAAATATTAATTATAACTATAAAAAATGTTCTAAACACCATCAAATAGAATCATACATTCCTATAAATAAAAAATTATTCTTATTATAACAATCCTTAATTCATTCCATTGATGTTTATGCAAATATTAATTATTTGAAGTCGATCACTATATGAATTACAATAAAAACACATATCCTAAAATGAAAAATAAAATAAATAAGCTAAAAATGTAATTTTTTTTAATTATAACATGACAAGGATATTGTGGAGTATATTTTTAATATTATTCTTCATGATCAAAATAATGGTTGGATGGTGATAAATGACCATTGATTTGAATAATGAGAATATATTATTCATTTTTATCTTTCAATATGTAATAATGGATACAATTTTAGTTATATAAAAACATAACATGTTTTTCAAATTCATATATAATGTAATATTAATCAATTAACATTTGAAAATCTTGTTTTACTACACTATCTATGGAAAAATGAACTTATTTATTGATGGTTTCGTATTTTTCATTTGAAATTAAAAAATCATTTTCTAGTTTCATTTTTTAGCTTTCCAGAAAAACATAATATGAAGATGAATATGAATAACATATTATAAAGGAAGGATAATTTCCACCAACATAGTAGGATAACATTTATATGAATGATAAAACCCTTCCATTTCACTAAATGATTTGTGCAAATCAATAGGGGGTTCATATTTGTGTTAGTTAGTTAATTTATCACAAATGATTTCATTTATTTTTAAGTTATATAATTTAGATAACAACCACCCATGTATTTAAAAAATAACTACGATACAACCCAATATAGAATGTATTGACAAATAATAAATGAGAAAGGATATATTTTTTGGTTTTAATGGAATAATAAATAAGTGATTAAAAATTCAAATCAAAACTTATAAATAATATGTTTTCACCTTATTTCATCATTGATATTTCATTTTATGACATCATTGATTAAATCCCATATTGGTGTCTCTTAACTATCCCATGTGTCTTCCTATTATTCATTATCAAAATAATCCATTGATTTTTTGTCCATGACACTTTTAGATCCTTAATTTATTTATATTTATTTGGTTCATTGTAGTGATATTTAATTCTTCGATCATTGAAGATCCCATCATAAAAAAATTAATTAAAAATAGATTCCAATTAAATTAATAGAAAATATGAAAAAATAAGTATGATGGTTGAATTCCAAAACAACATGGGTTATTTATTTAAATAGTCATGGAAATTCAATTTTATTTTGTTAGATAACATCGTGTTACATAAAAGTGTAATATTTACATATAGAGTACAAGGATATTACTCAAGTGAGACGTAACTCATTTTTTTGAGTTCCCACGATCATAATAATGGTAAAATTGTAATTTTACATTCACTAATGATCATGAATATATTTATAATTTAGCCAATTTTTCTAAAATATGATTATTACCCCCACATGATGTTAGCATGTGAAAGAGAGTGTCATAGAGCATTGAAAACAATATAATTATAACATTATATTATTTATAGGATTCTATGTTAGTTTTTAATGATATATTGATATATCTTAAACAAGGACATGATTGGGATAATGGATACCTCTATTTAATATGAAATGGTATGTTTTCATTTCCCCAATGTTAGTTTAGATCACATTTAAAAAATTTGGGTATTACATGTCTTGATTTGATATTTAAATAATATAATTAAATGACTTCTTTATAATGAAGACACTACAACTCCAATATAAATATTCCAGTTTAATTTTTTCTCTTGTATTGTTTTTTAATGCTGAATTGTATCCTAAAATGGATGAGTGGTGGAGAGACTGGGGATTGGGGATAGTGATGATATCATGTTAATGAATGGAATCAGAAGAGTGGAAACATGAATGGAGAAATTTCAATTGCAATGAATAATAAACCAATGTATATGAAATAACATCAAAACGTTGGAAATAATCTATTTATTTAATAAATTTTTTATTTTATTTATCACTGATATGATTTTTCGAAAATTTATTACTTTCAATTGAATTAAATTATTTCTAATAATTGAATAAACATATTTAATTATAATTATTCCATGATTTGAATTTGGGAATTTATTATTATATTATTGTGGTAGGTCACTATATATTTTTTCTACCAATGATTCCAACTATGCTGAAAATTTCCATTAGGTTTTCATTACATTGGGGTTGTATTTATTTGTCCTAGTATTCTAAGAGCATTCATTGTTCGTGTTAGAAGTGAGTAGGGGTTTAACCATTTACTATAAACATTGATTTTTTTACACAAAAATGCATATAGTTTAAAAAAATCTACAAAAGTAGATCAACAAAAAACAAGGTCTATGGAGGTCTAAAGTAATGTGGAAAAAGTGAATCCAATTTAATTATTTTAATCCCTTCTAGATTTAAAGAATTAAAAACATGAAAAGTCATTATTTTAATACCAGGGATATCAAACAAGGCTATGTAGTCAGCCACGTTGTTTCCAAAATTCCGGGTATGTTAAATCATAATGTTGTCCCCCATGATATCACGACATTCTCTGATCACATAAATAGTCACCCAAGGATTGACACCCACTACATGAATGGCGTTGTACAATAGCATCAGATTTATTTCAACTTCTTTAATTTTCAAATTAATTTTCCCACATATATTAAGTCCATCAAGCATGGCCATTACTTTAGCATGAAGTGTATAACCTAGCCCAAATCTGATAGAGAAAGCTAAAATAACGGATCCATTATTATCTATCACAACCCCTCCACTTTGGATAAAACCAGCCACACAAGATCCATCACTATTGAGCTTTAACCACTCAGATAGAGAATTACAATATACCCAGTTCTGCCATCAATGAATGTAACACCCCAAGCTTCTATGGTACGCTTCTCTTTGAATAATGCAATAGCGTGTGTTGTACGCAACATCGAGTTCTAACACACACCAAACCCGATCAAACTAGCCATTATGAATAGTAAGTCCTACTTTTTGAAATTTTATCTCTCAAAATGGACTTCATTTTTGGATTCGGAGTATCGCATTTAGCCTAAGGTGAAATATTGGAACTTTTCGGATAACTTTAATATTTTGATGAATAGGGAAAATTACTAAATATTAATTAAAAACAACTTTTTTAATCAAAATAATTTATAGTGATAAATTATATTATTTAGTGGTTTTAAAGTATAATTAGAATATATTTTTACCATTTTATCCAATAGTGTTCATTATAATTAATTTCACTTTGAAATTGGACATAAACAATTGTCAACCTTTGGATATATATTGTTTCTTAAAAACACAATATTTGTTGTGACAGCGGGAATTAATTATAAAATTAAATAATGCAACTTTTATGTTTGGAATTTTTTAAAATAGATATCATTTTTGAATTCGGAATATCAATTATAGATTAGGGTGAGATTTTGGCATTGTTCTGAAAAACATCAATTTTTGATGAATAGTGAAACTACTAAGTGGTAGTTAAAAAACTGAATTTTCCATAAGACATAATTTTACCGCATCTGTGATTGGAATTTCAAAAATCTGAGAAATAGTAAATATCAAGGAGTAAAATGTGGTTCAATGAGATGAAAATAATTTTTGGTAAATAATAACTTTTTACTTTTATTTACCATGGTTAAAAGTAAATAGATTAATTAAGGGTAAAAATGATATTAATATTACCCTAACACATGTCCTAATTCTATTTTACAAGTTTATCTCGACCAAAAACAACATTAGGAACAAAATATTATCATTTAGGTCCACTTGGATTAGATTAGGACATATATTATTATTTAATTCAAAGAAGAGTTAAAAGAGTTATAATCCAAGTTTATATACTAAAACATTTTTAATATAGGTTTATACCTAAGATAAATTCGATTGTAACTATTAATTAGAAATTTAAAAATATTTCCTACATAATGATATTTTATTTATAATTTTTAGATATTAAATAATTTAATTTATTTATGACACAATGATGATGCTGGAATTACCATAATAGTGAAAAATTAAAATAATTGATATTATAAATACCCAAATAAATATATTTTTAGACTATTAATGAATTAAAATAATTTTCAAGGTTAATATGATATTTTATGAGTGTCTTAAGTAACTTTTGTGGAAGTAATCATTCTGTTATGAGGTTCACAAAAATCAATTATTGAATAGTGTCAAAATTGACATAATTGAATTTTTAAAACAAATATTTTATTATTAATTGATATTAAATTCCTATAAATCAAAGGTTCGGCCAAGAGACTAATATCATGATATTTTTATCATTAATGGACCACTTGGGGGTCGCTTGGATGTATATAGTATGTTTATTAACCATATAATATAAAAATACAAAGAGACATTGTAAAAGTGAAACTAATTAACTAAGAGTTAATACTTAATGATAAAGTTAATATAGTAACCCAAACCTGTCTAAATTATATTTTTTGAGAGGTTTTTGACCTATCCCCACATTAACCTTTAAATAATCCACATTTTAGCCATTAGAAACCGAATATTAATTTATTATAAAATAATATTTCTTGCTTTTCCAAAGGTGCCCCTCACCCCTCTTATAAAAGGGCACTCTCCCTTCTCCTTATCTAACACCTTCAAAGAATTTTGGTTCGGCCAAACTCTACCCAAATACTCTCTCAATCTCCCTCACTTCATCCTAGAGGCCTTCCTTTAGTCATAAATCCAACCAAAGAGCCCTTTTGATCAAATCAAAAGGAAGAACCCGAAGAAGAGATAATGTTTTCACCACCCTTTTCCAAGTTCATTTCTTCTTCCACTTCTTCTTTCATTGTTATTACCATTATAAAATAATAACTCCATTATCTTATATATACTGTGATGTTATTATAAATATGGTAAAACCATATTCATTATTCTATCCATCCTTTGAATAACATGCCAGCATACGTGTGTACGTACAGCTTACCGTCTCCACGTCGTGGTGTAATTATTATTCAATAAATTATTATTTGGATGGGTATAATAATGATGTTTAACTCATGTAAATAATAAATATAACATGATAATGATTCTGTATATATGTTATACCATCCAATTATATATTATTTTAATATCAAATGAATGATATTGTCGCTCGTGCATACGTACGGACTACCGTCTCCACGAACGCGATGAGATTAATTCTCCATCGTATCCATTCAAGTATAATTATCATTTTATGATTTAAAAATAATTTTTAAGGACTTGATATCATTCTTGATATGAATAAGATACATCCTATCCATAAAAAACATGGCTTACATAACAAAACGTATCAAAGAAAACGAGTAAGTTAACACCCGATACGATGATAATACTAAGATATTATTAACAAATCAATGTTAAAAGATCATATATGATATCATATTCCTGTATAACATAAAAACCGTTATTTCACCATTATACTAGAGGTTAACCTACCCAAACATGGAAAAGTTCAAGGTAAGGGTTTATTTTTCAATCTCTTCATTATCTAAGGTTGTTTATACGTAATAATCTACTGGGATCTCTTTATCATCCACATCCATGTTTCTTAAAAATGAATTTCAAAACATTTTAACTATTTACTAGAATATGGGTTAAAGTCATTTATACCGTTGTTTGACTTTTTATAAGAGGTTTATAAAGAAATATTTCCGTCCTTTTCCAAACAAGGTGTTTTTAGCCTTTTCGACAAAATTAAGGTAAGAATGTTTTTTTAACTTATACGGCGGGTGCGACTATTTTGCGCCGTTATAAAATCATCGAAGCTTCCCTTAAAATCTTATAAGAGTATTTTCAAAGAAAATGTTTTATTTTATAAATATATGACTCTTAAATGATTTCAAAATAGAAAGAGAAATTTCTCTAAAAAGAGTTTTGATTTCATCTATGTCAACATCCTTCGATGGATTTTATGCTTATTTGAAGTTGATTTGTTATGAAACAAAACATATATATTGTATTGAAGGTTTTGTGATCTGTTTGACTGTGGATGTTTTATTTTTATACCATTCATGGTTTATGGATGAAGTATTTACATTTCGTATGCTAGTTTTAATACGAATGTTTATGTTATGTTTAAATATTTTAATATTGGAATGCATTTGACTTAATATGAGACGGGTGGAGCCCGCTATAGCTCCTCGATGCATCGGTAGGTCTAATGAGACAAACTAGTGTCTTGGAAAAAGGCCTTGGAAAAATCTTATTTGTAGTCTTGGCACGAGGCCTTGGCTATGTGGTTATGATAGTCTGGCATTATGCATTCCATCATTATGAAAGTGGTTATTGATATTGCATGTGATTATTAGATTAGTAGAATATCCATGTGACTAAGTAAATGGAATTATTTCATTTTATTTTTTCCATACTATGATGAAGGTCAAGTTTAAAAGGCTTTTTTAGTTACACACTGCCTTAAATGTTTATTCTTATTTATGAAAGTTTCCGCTGTATTGTTATCCTTACTGGGCATTTGAGCTCACCCCTTTTCTATGTTTTATTTTACCCAGGATGTGAAGAAGTAAATTATGAATGACCTGCATGGATATTATGAGGGGATAATAGTGTGGATTATGGAGACAATATGTTGTTGTTGTAGTTTTTATTTTTATGATGTAATTTAAGACTTATTAATATATCTAGTGTTTCCAAGGCTACTAAACCCATTAGTGTTTTGAGATTTAATCTTTATTGTGATCATGACAATGTTATGTAATAATGCACCGACTCTGGGTAACTGAGGTCGGGGTGTTACAGTTGGTATCAGAGGATGTTTAGTACAACCTTGGAAGCTAGATTTAGATAAAATCTAATCAGAGCACATAGACCTAAGATGGACTTTGAGGATTAGTATAGAAGAACTTCCTAGAATTTTGGTATTGTAAAGATTTTGGGAGTTTCCGAGCAATACATCCTTGTCTGGATAAGAGCAGGTAGAGGCAGCTCTAGCACAGATGTACCTAGGGGTAAAACCAGAAAACACCACTTTGAGCTAGACTCGAACGGGAACTGGTGCACGACAATGGGCCTTGCTGCACTCTTGGTTGCCACACTCCCGGGGTATATGCTTAGGATAACACTCATTTTCTTTACAAATCATTATGAAGGGTTTATGAGTATATACTTCCTCAATGAAATTTTTTTTTATGATTATGGATTATATCCATAAATAGATCAATTTATGTTAAGTGTTATGTATTTTGATTCATAAACTGATCTAGTTTATGCCATTGTTTAGAAATGGCACCTAGTAGAAGAAATGGAAACCGTATCAATGCACACACTCCATATAGGGATTTCCCTCCTTCTCAAGATTATTATAGTGGAGCTGGTGATGCAACTGGTGCTGATCATCTAATCACCATACTGGGACAACTCACTCAGGTTATGAATAATAACCTTACCCGTATGGAGCACCCTGATCCGCAGCATGGAGGATCAATGTTAGATCTCTACATAAGGTAGAAACCACTGACATTCAATGGGAGTACAAATCCCTTAGTATCTGAGCAATGGATAAATTATCTAGAGAAAATATTTCAGGCTTTGGGGAGTAGTGAAAGGGAAAATGTTATCATGGCAGTTTACCGCCTCACCGGAGATGCTGATCAATGGTGGTCATTGATTAGAAACATGATGGAAGATGATGATGTATCAAATATGGAATGGAGGGAGTTCAAAGATCTGTTTTTAGAAAAATACTTTCCTCGTGACCATCGAGCAGATATGGAAAGGCAATTTCTGAGTCTGAGACAAAAGGAGGATCTGAATGTTGAAAAGTATGAGGCTAACTTTACAAGGTTAGCAAGGTATTCTAGAGATTATATATGTAACCCAAGATGTAAGATTGATCGTTTCATTGATGGGTTAAAACCATTTCTCTGTCGATCATTAGTCTCACAATCCTTCTCGTCGTACGAAGACATTGTCTCATGTGCTATAAAAACAGAAAATGAATTCTCTAAGTCTTATGACTTTAAAGCAAAGAATAAGAAGAAGAGATCTACTGATCAATCTGGGAATTAAAATAAAGGGATGAAGGGAAAGGTTGAATATCCATCCTATGGTAAATGTGGGAAGAAACACCCCGGTACTTGCTTGAAGGGAATGAGTTTCTGTTACAAGTGTGGTGAAAAAGGCCACCTAGCTCGTGAATGCAAAGGGAAGAAAGAAGATACCAATGTTCAATGCTAAAATTGCAGGGAGATGAGACATTCTGCAAATGAATTTCCTAATCGTCAGAGGAACTTACCTCAGAAAAGGACAAGTGATCAAGGCCAAGCTTATGCTATCACTACTGCTAAGGTAGAATCTCCAAAAGACGTGGTGGCAGGTAATTTAATGGTTTCCTCAAGTTTAAGAAAAGGCATTATTTGATTCTGGATAATCACATTGTTTCGTATCTTCCCAGCTTTCTAAGAAAATTAGATATTTCCAATTTGATTTAACAAGGGAGTTGTCAGTTAAAACACCTAAGGGAAGTATCATTTCAACAATGTTTTGTGAATCAGTCCCCATTATATCACATAAATGTTCTTTATCTGCTGATCTCATCGCCATACCTATGATTGAGTTTGATATAATCCTCGGTATGGATTGGATTTTGGACTATTATGCGAAGATTTATTGTAAGAAGAAAGAGGTTACGATTCTTGATGATGATGATAAGGAACACCTTATCTTTAGAGCAGAATCGTCACCACCTAATTCTTATCTATATCCACCCCTAGTAGCTCAACCAAATTCAATTATTGGGGAGGAAGAGAATGAAATTATTGTGGGTGAGGAAAGGAATGGTCAAATAGAGGATGTACCTGTTGTGAAAGAATATGTAGATGTGTATCCGAGAGATTTACCTGGACATCCTGCAGAACGAGATGTTGAGTTTTCCATTGATTTAATTCCTGGATCAAGGCCTATATCGAAGACCCCTTATAGAATGGCCACTGTAGAATTAGTCGAACTAATGAAACAACTAGAGAAATTGAGTAATAAGGGATTTATTCGCCCTAGTGTTTCTCCATGGGGAGCCCCTGTTCTTTTTGTTAAAAAGAACGATGGATCTATGAGGTTATGTATCGACTATAGGGAGATTAATGCCATAACAATAAAGAACAAGTATCCCTTACATCGCATTGATGACTTATTTTACCATGTGCATGGAGCTCAATACTTTTCAAAGATTGACCTTCGATCTGGATACCATCAGTTGTGTGTAAACAAGGAAGACATTCCAATGACAACATTTCGAACCAGGTATGGGTATTACGAGTTTACTGTAATGCCTTTTGGATTGAATAATGCACCCTCTGTATTCATGGATATGATGAATAGAGTTTTCAAGTAATATCTCGATGAATTTGTGGTGGTATTTATTGATGATATCTTGTTATACTCTAAAAGCTATGAGGATCATGAAAGTCACTTGCACATTATCCTGAAGACTCTGAGAAGACATGAATTATATGGGAAGTTTAGCAAGTGTGAATTCTGGCTTCATGAGATTTCTTTTCATGGCCATATTGTCTCTAATGATGGAATCTCTGTTGATCCTTCTTAGACTAAGGCAATCCAAGAATGGCCAGGACCTACGAGTATAAATGAGGTATGCAGTTTTACTGGTTTGGCAGGTTATTATCGACATTTCGTCCAGAATTTTGCCCGATTGGCAAACCCATTAACGAAGCTCACACGTAAAGGGGTTAAATTTGTTTGGATAAAAGCGTGTGAAGAATATTTCGAAGAACTGAAGAGATGATTAGTCAATTCTCATATATTGACTCTACCATCGGGGAATGATGGGTTTGTTACTTATAGTGATGCATCGAAGAAAGGACTTGGTTGTGTCCTTATGTAGAATGATAGGGTTATTGCTTATGCATCACGACAGTTGAAAATTCTGGAGCAAAACTATCCAACTCATGATATTGAGTTAGCAGCTATGATCTTTTCTTTGAAGATATGGAGGCACTACCTCTATGGTGAAAAATGTGAGATTTATACTGATCATAAGAGTTTGAAGTATATTTTCTCACAAGAAGAACTCAACATGAGGCAATGATATGGCTTGAATTACTCAAGGATTATAATTGTATGATACACTACCACTCGGAGAAAGCAAAAAAGGTGGCATATGCTTTGAGAAGAAAAGATCATGGAGTTTTGAACTATATTAGAATTGAAAGAGATCTAATTTTCATGGATCTAGTGATGATGGATATGGGAATAACCAGGGAAGGTGAAACATCAATTCTTTTTCAAATGGTTGCCAAACCATCTTTTCTAGAAAGGATGGAGTGTTCTCAGACCGATGATGAATAATTTGAAAAGAATATTAAAGCTGTGAATGATGGGAGATTGAGAGACTTTGTGTATGAAGAAGGAATTTTGAAATTCGGGAAGAGGCTTTGTGTTCCCGATATACCTGATCTAAAAAGGGAATTGTTGGATGATGCTCGTAGATCCAATTTCTCTATACACCCTGGGAGCACCAAAATGTATAGAGATTTGAAGGATCATTTTTGGTGGGACAACATGAAGAGGGAGATTGATGATTTTGTGTCAAGATGTATGGTTTGTCAACAAGTGAAAGCTGGAAGGCAACAACCTGGTGGAGTATTGCAACCTCTTCCCATACGAGAGTGGAAATGGGACAATATTACGATGGAAATTGTCATGGGGATACAAAATACTCCTAGAAGGAATGATGCACTATGGGTTATTGTTGATCGTCTTACCAAGTAAGCACATTTTCTTTATATAAGGAAGATCTACCACTGGATCGTCTAGCAAGACTATACATTGATGAAGTTGTGAGACTTCATGGAGTACCCCTATCAATTGTTTCTGATCGTGATACCTTTTTTACTTCAAGATTCTAGAAAAGTCTTCAGAAAGCCTTGGATACTGAACTTAATTTAAGCACTGCCTACCACACTCAAATAGATGGACAATATGAACAAACTATTCAAACCTTAGAAGACATGCTGAGATCCTTCTCACTTGACTTTCAGGGTATGTGGGATCAATATTTACCTCTGGTAGAATTTTCCTATAACAATAGCTTCCATTCGAGTATTAATATGGAACCATATGAAGCATTATACAGAAAAAGATGTCACACACCAACCTGTTGGGATGACGTTGGTCAAAGAAAACTTGTAGGCCCAAAACTGGTGGAGGAAACGATAGAAAAGGTGAAGGTAATCCAAAATCATATCAAAGCAGCTCAAAGTAGGCAGAAGAGATATGCCAATAATCGAAGGAAGGATTTGGAATTTCAAGTCGGTGATCATGTTTTCCTGAAGGTATCTCCATGGAAGGGAGTCCTACATTTTGGTAAGAATGGTAAATTGAGTCCAAGGTACATCGGACCTTTCGAAATTCTAGAACGAATTGGGGCTGTAGGTTACCGTTTGGAAATGCCGCCAAGTCTCTCCAAAGTTCACGATGTGTTCCACGTATATCTATTGAGGAAATACATGCCTGACCCAACGCATGTACTCACCTATAAGGAATTAGAACTAGAACACGATCTGTGTTATTGCGAAGATCCCGTCAGGATTCTTGATACAAGAGAACAAGTACTGAGAAACTAGATGACTCATCTGGTAAAAGTCTTGTAGAGAAACCATAAGATGGAAGAGGCAACATGGGAACCCGAGGAACTTATGATGAAGAACCAACCGAGTCTTTTGATGCGGTAGTATTCTAGAAATTTCAAGGACGATATTTTTTGAAGGAGGGGAGAATGTAACACCCCAAGCTTCTACAGTACACTTCTCTTTGAATAATGCAATAGCATCTATTGTACGCAACATCGAGTTCTAATACACACCATAACCGATCAAACTAGCCGTTATGAACAGTAATACCTACTTTTTGAAAATTTATCTCTCAAAATGGACTTCATTTTTGGATTCGAAGTATTGAATTTAGCCTATGGTGAAATTTTGGTACTTTTCAGATAACTTTAATATTTTGATGAATAGTGAAAATTACTAAATTTTAATTAAAAACAAATTTTTTAATCAAAATAATTTATATTGATAAATTATATTATTTAGTGGTTTTAAAGTATAATTAGAATATATTTTTAACATTTTATCAATGGTGTTCATTATAATTAATTTCACTTTGAAATTGGACACAAACAATTTTCAACCTTTTGATATATATTGTTTCTTAAAAACATGCTATTTGTTGTGACATCGGGAATTAATTATAAAATTAATTAATGCAACTATTATATTTAGAATTTTGTAAAATAGATATCATTTTTTAATTCATAATATCAATTATAGCTTAGGGTGATATTTTGGCATTGTTCTGGAAAACTTCAATTTTTGATTAATAGTGAAACTGCTAAGTGGTAGTTAAAAAACTGAATTTTTCATAAAACTTAATTTTACCTCTTCTGTGATTTTAAATTCGAAAATCCGAGAGACATGGTAAATATCAAGGAGTAAAATGTGGTTCAATGAGATGAAAATAATTTTTTGTGAATAGTAACTTTTTACTTTTATTTACCACGGTTAAAAGTAAATAGGGTAATTAAGGGTAAAAATGATATTAATATTACCCTACCACGTGTCCTAATTCTATTGGACAAGTTAATCTCGACCAAGATCAACCTTAGAAATAAAATATTATCATTTAGGTCCACTTGGATTAGATTAGGACATATATTATTATTTAATTCAAAGAAGAGTTAAAAGAGTTAAAATCAATGTTTATTTACTAAAAAATTTTTAATATAGGGTTATACATAAGATAAATTTAATTTGAAATATTCATTAGAAAGATAAAAAGATTTCATACATAATTATATTTTATTTATAATTTTTATATATTAAATAAATTAATTTATTTATGACAAAATGATGTTGCTCGAATTACCATAATAGTGAAAAATTAAAATAATTAATATTATAAATACCCAAATAAATATAATATGAGACTTTTAATGAATTTAACTAATTTTCTACGTTAATATGATATGTTATGAGTGACTTAAGTCACTTTTTTCGAAGTATTAATTCTTTTATGAGGTTAAAAAAAATCAATTATTGAATCGTGTCAAAATTGACATAAAAGAATTTTTAAAACAAATATTATATTATTAATTGATATTAAATTCTTAAAAATCTAAGGATCAGCCAAGAGACTTATATCATGATAGGATTATCATTAATGGACCACTTGGGGGTCTCTTGGATGTATATAGTATTTTTATTAACCATATAATATAAAAATACAAAGAGACAATGTAAAAGTGAAACTAATTAACTAAGAGTTAATACTTAATAATAAGGTTAATATAGTAACCCAACCCTATCTTAATTATATTGGATGAGTGTTTTTCTACCTATACCCACCTTAAATTCTAAATAATCCACTTTGGAGCCATTAAAAACCGAATATGAATTTATTATAAAATAATATTTCTAGCTTTTCCAAAGGTGCCCCACACCCCTCTTATAAAAGGGAACTCTCCCTTCTCATTAACTCACACCATCAAAGCCTTTTGGTTCGGACAAACTCTGCCCAAATACTCTCTCAACTTCCCTCAATTCATCCTAGAGGCCTTCATTTAGACAGAAAGCCATCCATGAGCCCTTTTGATCAAATCAAAAGGAAGAACCCGAAGAAGAGTTAATGATTTCACCACCCTTTTCCAAGTTCCTTTCTTCTTCCACTTCTTCCTTATTTGTTATTACCATTATAAAATAATAACTCCAGTATATTATATATACTTAGATGTTATTATAAATATGGTACAACCATATTCAGTATTTTATCCATCCTTTGAAAAACATGTCCCCATCCGTGCGTACGTACGGTTTACCTTCTCCACGTCGTTGTGTAATTGTTATTCAATAATTTATTATTTGGATGGGTATAATAATGATGTGTAACTCATGTAAATAATAAATATAACATGATAATGATTCTGTATATATGTTATACCATCCAATTATATATTATTTTAATAACAAAAGATTGATATTGTCGCTCGTGTGTACTTACGGACTACAGTCTCCACAAACGCGATGAGATTCATTCTCCATCGTATCCATTCAAGTATAATTATCATTTGATGATTTAAAAATAATTTTTAAGGACTTTATATCATTCTATATATTTATAAGATACATACTATCCATAACAAACATGGCTTACGTGTCAAAAAATATCAAATAAAATGAGTAAGTTAACACCCGAAACGATGATAATACTAAGATATTATTAACAAATCAATGTTAAAAGATCATATATGATATCATATTCTTGTATAATTTAATAACAATTATTTCACCATTATACAGGAGGTTAACCTACCCCAACCAAGGAAAAATACAAGGTAAGGTTTTATTTCACAATCTCTTCATTATCTGAGGTTGTTTATACATAATAATCTACTGGGATCTCTTTATCATCCACATCCATGTTTCTTAAAAATGCATTTCAAAACATTTTTATATTTAATAGAATATGGTCTAAATTCATTTATAACCTTGTTTGACTTTTTATAAGAGGTTTATAAAGGAATATTTCAGTCGTTTTCCAAACAAGGTGTTTTATAACCTTTTCGACAAAATTAAGGTAAAAATGTTTATTTAACTTATACGGCGGGTGCGGCTATTTTCTGCCGTTATAAAATCGTCGAAGCTTCTTTTACAAGAGTATAAGAATATTTTCAAATAAAATGTTTTATTTTATAAATATATGACTCTTAAATGATTTTAAAATAGAAAGAGAAATTTCTCTAAAAAGAGTTTTGATATCATCTATGTCAACATCCTTAGATGGATTTTATGCTTATTTGAAGTTGATTTATTATGAAACAAAACTTCTATATTGTATTGATGGTTTTGTGATATGTTTGACTGTGGATTTGTTATTTTTATACAATTCATGGTTTATGGATGAATTATTTACATTTCTTATGCTAGTTTTAATACGAATGTTTATGTTATGTTTAAACATTTTCATATGGGAATGCATTGGACTTAATATGTGACGGGTGGAGCCCTCTATAGCTCCTCGATGCATCGGTAGGTATCATAAGACAAACTAGTGTCTTGGCACAAGGCCTTGGAAAAATCTTATTTTTAGTCTTGGCACGAGGCCTTGGCTATGTGGTTATGATAGTCTGGCATTATGCATTCCATCATTATGAATGTGGTTATTGATATTGAATGTGATTATTCGATTAGTACAATATCCATGTGAATAAGTAAATGGAATTATTTCATTTTATTTTTTCCATACTATGCTTAAGTTCAAGTTTAAAAGGCTATTGTTTTAGTTATACACTGACTTAAATGTTTATTATTATTTATGAATGTTTCCACTATATTGTTATCCTTACTGGGCATTTGAGCTCACCCATTTTCTATGTTTTATTTTTCCCAGGATATGAAGAAGAAAATTATGAATGACCTATAGGGATATTATGAGGTGATAATAGTGTGGATTATGGAGACAATATGTTGTTGTTGTAGTTTTTATTTTTATGATGTAATTTAAAACTTATGAATATATCTAGTGTTCCCAAGGCTACTGAACCCATCGGTCTTTCGATATTTGATCTTTCTTGTGATCATGCCAATGTTATGTAATAATGCACCAACTCTGGGTAACTGGGGTCGGGGCGTTACAATGACCAATCTTCTGATAGGATTTTAGAATACATTTAATAAAATGCTGCAATGAATAAGCATCATTATAGTTAATTAATTCCTTAAAAAAATTTGAAAGTAGATTTTTTATTCTGTCAATAATCTGGTAGCTATCTGAAGTCACTCCCACATATATCCTCATATTTCAATCCATCTACAAACACCATCATGGTGAATGAAAAATTAACGAATGAGTAGATCTCTCCATGGTTCCCCTACCCTAATTGTCGAACCAACAATCTAGAAAAGACTAATAAGCCATCCATGGATTAGGAAAAGAAGTCAACATGCCCAAATATCTCCACACCATTTTCTTCCAATCAAATTTGAATAAGAGATGATCTGAACATTCTTATTTGTGTTCTTTGCAACAGACCCATATAGAGACTACAAAAATTCCACACCTCTTAGTGATATCATTTTTGGGAGCCACGCTTTTTAAAATCCTCCAAGTAATAGAATTAAATTTTGTGGGAATATCCTTAACCAAAAGGGTTTCATTCCTAGACTCCCTTTAACCTGCTTGTTCGTAATCCTACGGTAGTCTATAATAGTGAATAAAACAGATGAGGAAGGATTATAAACACATATTTCTGTTACATAACAGATATCTATGAGATTAAATAAATCATGTTGTCCATTATTCAATACTACCTTGGGAAATGTAAGGTATTTTCAAGGATCATTGAAGTAGATGTTTGTAGTAGGGAAAAAGGATAACCTAAGATCACCCAACTAAAATTTGTATTCCAAAACAAGATTTCCCACTTCCAAATTATCCAATGAGTGTGAAGATGAAGAGTACCAATTAAGGGTATAATTTCATAGCAGAACGAAGAAACATTACCATTCTGATCAGACTCATCACCAAGAGAAGATCGATGCATTGTATGTCCCCAAAAGGACCTTTTCTCCAGCACCTCCCATGCAATATTTTCATGCATGCTGTGTATGGTGTCCTCAAGACAATGAACATTCATTCCATCATTATCAACCGATAGATCCATTCCATTCAACCCAATGTCTCTTACCTTCCATCTTGGGATCCCAAATGAAATTGTAGAGAATTCTATAGATGTTTTTAATAACTACATTAAGAACATTGATAGAAGAAAAGGTGTGAATCAGGGTGGCTAGTATCACACTGTAAACATGTTCAATTCATCCACCAATGGAAAGGAAAAGTATTTTATAGTTAAAAAACTTATGAAAAATTCTGGTGATAATATAATCAACGTCTCTAATATATAGAATTATAGGAGATAGATGAGTCTCAATGTATTCTGTAAGAAACTACCCGCTCTCCATATCTAGAATTAGGAATATCTATATAATTCGGCTGGGATGGAAACTGTTGGAGATATAGAAGTTACATTTGCATTTTTTGACATTCTGACTCCTCTAATGACAATAAGTATCCAATATTTTGTTCATGATTCTTAATGATCTTCTTGTAGTATTCAAAAATATAAATATATCATCGACAAACATAAGGTGATAAACTAGAGGAAGATCCATTCATCTACTATACAGATGAATATCTCTATTATTCAAGAACTTATTAAGTAGAAGGATGAAAATATCCAAGGATATTATAAATATACATGGGGATATAGGGTATCCTTGTCTAAGACACCTATTTTCCTTGAATAAACTGAAAAAATTTCCCATAAATGAAATAGTGAGCCATGACATATAGAAACAATTGAAAATAATTTCAACATTCCATGAAGATAAACTCTTACCTTATAATACATAATTTATGAAAATCTATTCCTCAAAATCAGATGACTTTTTCATATCAAGCTGAATAATCGTGTTAGGTCGTTGAGTTTTGAAATTAATAACACTCCTTATTTCTTGATCTAAGGACATAACCCTTTGAATAGATCAGCCCTTCACAAAACAAAGTCGTTCAATGTTAATACATTGGGGGAGATGGGGGACAATCTGGAATTAATTAAACTTGAATGAATATTATTTGGTACATTACATAAGCTAATATGAAGACAATGCAGAATTGAAGTAGGATTATTGGAAATAATAATCATAACAATCTTAGTAGCACTAGAAACACAAGGAAGGATACCTCCCCAAAAGAACTCTTGAATATACAGAACCTAATTAACATTAACCGTCTATAATGAATTTCTGTATAAATAAGTAGGAAATCCATCCAGACCAGCCTCACTATCCGAGTTGAGTTTTTTATGGATTCGAATATATCGGTCTCCTAGGGATGGAGGTTCATATGTTTGTTTTCACTAAAAAATACATAATTTATAATCATATCAAACAAGTCTATAGTATCCCCCAAGTATCCATTGGGAATATTTGGGTTAGGACTAGCATGAAGATATCTATGGTGTTTATCAGCCAGAGCACTGACTACATCCTTGTCATCTGTATATGAACCATTATGAATCTTGATATGTGGTTTAACAATTGGTTTCCTATATTTTATAAACAGATGAAAATATGCTTTATTTTTATCCCATCATATATCCTCTTCCATCTTGGTACTAATTCGCTACCTCCATGGTGTTCAAAAATTTCATAAGATTATTTTTTGAGATATTAACATTATTATATTGATAGTTTTTGAGTTATTTTAAGTGAGTAATTTTAATTGAATAATATGTGACGATGGATAAAAAATGGTGGTTCAAATGATATTATAATCATGAGTTGGGAAATGCAAGATAATGAACATTCAAAGGAAGGTTAATATACATTGATTCCACAATGAAAAGGTAACATTATCTGATTTATATCGTTGTGTTCATGAAGGAAAACATGTACTTATAAATATATTTGAATATATCATGGTGTTTTAGAAGGTATAGATAAATTCTCATGACGAGGAAAATTATCTATATTTTTCCCATCAACGAGACCATCAGTTTAGAAAAAGAAAAGACATATAATCTAAAAATCTACTTCACTAGGGTTTAAAAGAATACAAACATCACATGGTCATGTGGAGATCCCATAATCCATGTGACCTCAGACCTTGTGAATTTTTGTGTATATAAATTACATGAAATGTTAATCATGGGTGTCCACATACCATCCATTTCAATTCCACAACTAATGTACCAATTAGAAAGACCTAAATAGTAAAGAGGCACACACTATGTGAAGATCCACTACCCCACACCTCGTGTGGCTATATTCAATTTCTATATTATGTAATTATACATTCCATGTATAGAATTTATTAATGGATATGAGGATTAATTGGGAGGATATGTCGTGTAATCCTTGTACATGTAATGTACATCCCCATCCATTTATCATTCAGTCGATTGTATTATTCAAACAGTTCTTTATTTATTAAATTAAATGATAGAGATCTTTGACCCCATAGACAAGGTCAGATTTCCCAGATTATACCTATTCGGTGTGATTGATTGACAATAGGATGGTCAAAAAAAATTTCAGGTGTCTCTTTGTTGGACCCTAGGTTGTGATACCCTATTCCATCTCTCAAGGTAGGTTCTAGTATCCTATCACATGAACCTATGACTCTTGATAGAAACCTAAAAAAATTCAACATTGAGTTGAGTATCATGTATTGTCTGAAATAAATATGTTTTATTATTTTTTGAATAACCATGTATGAGGTGTCTTCCAGTTATGAGTGTGATACATTTTCTTATTTATGATCTATTTATTGGATGAAAATGTGAATCGATGTGATGTTTAATAAACATTCAATTAGATGTGATGACAGACACAATAAATTTTATACTCTCTACCTAATATAACAATATATATGGATATTCTTTTCTCATAGGTATCATGAAATAGCTCAATGTGAGAGTATGATTTGGGGTTGAGTAGACCCACCTATTAGGATTTTATAGGTTGCGTGACACTTTCCATCGTTATTGGTTTCAGAATACATGAGACATTTGATTCAAAGATACCCTATGTGTTTTATTTTAGATGTAATATTGCTACTATATACTTTCTTTCATCTATATGGAATTTAAAAAGATCCCTATAGCACCACATAGATATGGTTAGGTGTCACATCTTCTACTCATGATTGGTTATATCTTGAAAATGTTATGGTCTTTAATATGATAATGGGTCCCCTTTTAGGGACCCGAGTTGTAATCCACTATTTCATATCCCTAGGTAGGGTATGGTATCCTTCTACCTACCCCTATGGAATGTGATACCCTTTTAATTAATGGAATATTCTGAGAAATGTATCACCTATTATAAAATGGAATGATCCTTTATATTTTGGTTGAATCCTCATGTATGAGGAGTCTTCCAGTGAGACGTGTATAACATTTTGTTATATATATAGGAAATTTTTAATATACTTGATGTATTATGATCATTAAAATGGATTTGAATACTGATAAAATACATTGTGGATTGACTAACTATAATTAAAACATCCAAGGATATATATTACCCTTTTGTTGCATCAAATAATCATATGGGTTAGTATTCATTAGGGTTGAGTAGAATTCCATTTATAGATTTAATAGGTGGTGGGGATACTATAATTTTTTGAACTACAAGAACCTTCGATACATGTGATTCCTTAACACCCATGGTGTTCACATTTATATGGAATATTGATTATAGTTTTTTCCTTTGTTCTATAAGGGCTCTCAAATGTCCCAAGTACCACCAACTATATGTGAATAGTGACATTTGAGGATTACAAATTTGATGGATTAGACATATTATTATCGATACATATTCTAGTTATGAGAATTTAATGATTTCATTATTACTTTTTTGGATACTTATTTGTGATGAGATCCTTGAGATAACATAATTTTCTAGTTTAATTATATCTACTACTCAAAAAAGCAATTTTCTAGAGTTTATTTTTAATTTTTTATCCATTCCCCATTTACATTTTTCAAGGAATATTAAAGAGTGTTGTTATTATCAACCTTAAATGGTCCATAAAAAAGAATTATTTTTTTAGTTTAAATAACGTATTGGCTTGATATAGGTTTTTGAATGTGGTTATACTATTGATTTCTTTTAGATCACAACTAGGGAATTTAGTGGATTCAATATTTGAAAACCACAAGTGGAATTATAGTTATAGGGATGTAAGAGTTTTTCACATGTAGATCAACCATCCAGTAAGGGACTCTTCACAATGGATGATTGTCACCCATACATTCTGGGAAAATTGGGTTAAATTTTGAACCAATTACATAACATTATTAAAAATAGTAATCTGGTTTATTTTAGTAAATGTCTCATGAATTTGATATATCTAGTTGATTTTATCATTTATATATAAATTGGTGTAATTTAATTTTTTACTTTTTGATTAGGATATGATAATTCCTCCAATGTGTTTGATATGCCATCCCAGTGCGAGTAACTAATCCATGTACAATTAGAGAAGGTCATGTAGTTAGAGACTCTACATACCATACTTTAAGGAGGGGCCACTATTGTATTTGGGTCATGTAAATGTTTTATCCGAGTGAGTCTCTCTTAGATACAACTATTGGTGTTACTAGTCATTCTTTCTTTGGATTGGTATATTTTAAAAATATTTTAAGGGGGTATTTAGTGTAATTATCAAATATAAAACCTAGTTTTTGTGTGGTAATAGATGTATCATTTCTTCATGTACTTAATAATGTGGTGTTTGACCCAAAACCCTATGAAATATATTATGGAGAATAAATAATTTTGGAAATTCATCATGTAGTAGTTAGTTATGACCTTCTACATCATTGTTTTGTAATAAAGTATTGTTCATCCCAATAATTATGTTTGTAACATTTTAATGATATTGTAGAAGATACTAATAAATAGACTTTATACTAGGTAATGTGGTAAAAATATGACATCTATAGGAAGTACTATAGACACATTATATTGAGTGATAAAGTTATGTTTCATGAGACATGATTAAGAGGTTTTTAGGCATCTTTTGTAGAGTAGCTATTAGAGGTTCGTGAATTTCAGGGCTAATAAAGGATGATTGACTAAGTTGTGGTTGATCTATATTATGATTCAATATATTATTGAGATTCTTGTGTAATCCTTGGATAATTTCATATATTGGGGGATTTGTACCCTCTTTATAGGGTAAGGTCAAATTTTCACCTAATGGAAATAATAGTGGGGTTGTTGATGGTGTCGTCAAAGCATAGATAGTGGATATGTGCAATCCTTGTTATAGAACATGATATTTTCTGTATTTTTTTGATAGAAATATTATAGAGATATATTCATTGGAGGTAGGGGATTAAATGATTATTTAACTTTATAACCCTAAAATGATTTTTATTATGACCGGTGTAGAGGGAAGACCATCTGTTTTATATGATGAAATAACAAGGGACCCTTAATCAAAGGAAAATGATTATATGAACAATGTTATTACATGATCCCACCACTACACAAACTCTATATTAATATTTTTTAGGAATTTAATTTATAAAAGTGTTATGTTAATAAAATATTGATACTCTAGTGGGTATTCTAGTAATTTTTTTCTTCATCTAGAATAGTTCTATTCAGGTTTGATATTAGAATCTCATCCTTCTTATGTAGCATGTTTTCCTCTTATAGAGGAATTGGAAAATTGTGAAATTCCACAATAGTAAATAAGAATACTAATGAAACCCATCTAGTTGTGTGTTTTTTATAGCTATAGGTTTAATCACATGGTGGATAACTATTTCAATGGGTTTTTTTCAATCTATAATAGTGTGTATTCAATCTTCAATATTGATAAATATCCTATCATATGTTGAAATAATAGAAAACTTTTTTTGATGTTGTGTTATCTCCTCCACAACTGGTGACCATAGATTAATTAATTAAATCGTGTGGTATGTATCCCCAATTATTGGAGTGGATTGGGAAATAACTAAGTAACTCTTGGGGGTTTTTTGAGATTAGAGTAGAAAGGTTGTGTGCTGAAAAATTTCATTCATTATACCAAGGATTTTATATCCAAAAAATTGTGTATATATAGTGATTGATCTATCCTATATAATGGCTTCATTATAGATAAATGATGTGAGATTATATTCACCTTTTTTTGATAGTGGTCTTGTCAAATCAATATGTACCGTAAAGGACACTATGTGAGGGATGTCGACTAGTGATAATGTGTTAATAGATGATATTGTAAGGTAATATAAAACGGTTATCCTTATGGTTAGAATCACGCCATCCCTGTACCCAACATGATTTTTATACTTCTCCTTTGGACAAGATGACGATTTCTATATACATCAAGAGTAAAAATTACTAAAGTAATGCATGTTCCATTCTTTATAATGACCTTCTCTTATTATCATGTTAACCTAAAAGTAGGTTAATATATTTTATGGCATGCATTTTGTTCTTATATGGAGTTTTTAGAGATTTTATTTTCACTCATGGAAGATATTTACTTGGTTTGGGAGTGGATAGAATTGGATTTTTTCAGTATATAGTATCATCATATATGGATATTAGTTTATTGGGTCACCTAATGTGTAGTGGAGTTGAATTTAATAATTTTTTTGAGATTTTTATTTCAATTAATGTGATCATTAAGAGCTCAAAAATGAAAAAAATACTATCATTATATCATTATCTAATGGTATGAGCTAGTTGGAGGAAGTGAAATGTAGGGGAAAACCTTACGAATTATAGTATCTATGATTGAGTGGTAGTGACATGTTTTTCTCCTGGATAAAATATAGTGTTGATATAACATATCCTTTGTTAATAATTTTTAAAATTGGATTTTTACATAAATCATGAATAACTTTTAGCCTATAAATTTTTCATGTAGGAATGAAATTTTGGTTATGTTCATAGTGGGTTGGGTGGTGTAAATGAGTTCCCATATATGATTAATAGCTATAATTATCTTTAAAAGTCTGGGTGATTCGTAATCTATCCTTGGTTGATCTAGTCTGTGATTCTTTTGTGATGTAAATCAAGGACATGTCAGATTTACATCACCAATTGTGTTTAGAAGAATATTGACTAAAATGTAGTGGATGAAAATATAATTCCACGGTAAAGTGTATTCCTATGTTTCTTTTAACACCATGATGGACTAAGATGATATTCTTCACAGATGAATGAAGTTATACTTCTTCATAAATAGATATTTTTTGACTTATCTTGATCATTAAAATCAAAATTTCTGTAATTTATTGTGATGGTGTATACATAACATATAAGGTAAATACTAATATCTTTTTTTCTCAATTCATGTTTTATTTTCATTAATGAATAGTTTTATGGGGGTATGATGTGAGTAACATGGTTCATACGTATATAGGACTTTGATTGAATTCTATTTTCAATTTATACAATTACCTTTAAAGGATAAATGTATATTTGACCATAGAATAATATCTTAAAAATATGCATTTATTGTTTTATTGGATCTATAATATTATTCTTATGATAAGGTAATTTAGTAAGGGGAATGGATGATTTGGGAAAAAGAAAAATAATAATAAAAATATTATATTATTATCATTTGTCGATGTGGTTTATAAAAGATCACTAACATATAATGAGTAGTGCCTCTGATGGGAAAATTTCTAATAATGTTGCGTATAGAATTTAATGTATATCCTTTTTGGGAAATTATTTTATTTCAAATATGTATTCATAGGTATTCTCTTGAGCGATTATAATTATTAAAAATTAAATTTATTTGTTTATTTAATTGTATTCATTCTGATGGAAACACTAGAAACCCTCTGTAAATACCACTCTATTTATTCTTTGGGGTTATTTATTTAAAAATAAATTCATGAAGGGGAGTAATATATAAAAAATGATTGTGGATTGGTGTTTGTGATGAAGATAGATCAAAGAGAAATATCAAATCTACAATGAGTTCAATTGATGTATTTGAATAATAAAATAACAAACTTATTTATAAGATAATATATTAGAATAACTGGAACTCTCCATTGAGTTAGTAATTGTTTACTTTTGTTTATTACTATATTAATTGATAATATAAATAATTATTTTTCACACTTGGATTATTTTTGTGTTTTTATTTTCATGCCCATTTTTTATAATATCTTATTTCAATATTAAAAAAATAATTATTATGTTTTCCTTATTGTCGTGGTTATTATCTATATAAAATTTTTCAGTCAAAGTTGTATTAAAGTATGAAAAAAACCTAGTATTCATTATTAATATTTATTTTCTTTATAACTCTGTTTTATAAACATTACTCGCTAGGGTATGATTGG
The DNA here is from genome assembly GCA_963277665.1 of Viscum album. NCBI lineage: Eukaryota > Viridiplantae > Streptophyta > Magnoliopsida > Santalales > Viscaceae > Viscum > Viscum album. The sequence continues at coordinate 279,990,935 of OY728136.1, read as the reverse complement.
ACTAGTGGTTCATCATTTTCCATAACAAAATTAATGGGTGATAGATAGATGCTAGCACATATTTTTTTTAATTCAAAAATGTTGAATATAAAATGGAATATATATGAATATGATGATGAAAATATTTAATACATTTAGATGGTGTTGTATTCAAGTGGTATGATATGTTGGATGTGATCCTTCAATGTATTGAAGTGATAATTCAATTCTCAAGTGATGAATGGAAGAAAATTTATTTCGATCAGGGAATTTGATGAATGTCAATGCCCTATTATAGGTTTTTTGAAACAGATTATAGAATATGATAATGTAGTGATGAACTTATGGGAGGATTCCAACTATGTATACATTACATGCATACTTGGAATGTACATCAGAAGAACAAAAACCATTAAATCATGCTTATATAGGGATATGGATTATTAGTAAGTTGAGTATCTCAAGGCTATGTATCAGGAACACATTCCATGTTACATTAGAAAATATGACTCATTGTGTAATGATCATACATTCTGTTCAAATACCACATAGTTGAAATTCCATATTGTCCAAAGCAACACCCTATGAGTCGCTCAGTAGAACAATACTCAGATTGAGGATTATGTCGACTTCAAATCTGTGACCCAATATTAGATATGAGTGAACAAACATGTCATGTAGTGAATTTTTTTATAAAAATTATTTATAATAGTTCCTGAAAAAGTGGATAATTATTCCAAACACATCACATACCCTTTATTCATTATCTGTACTTCAATTTACATAGATTAAATTCTCCATGGGGTTTTATAAGTGGATTTCTACATAGAATTTGGTGGAATAGTTCTTGATCCCACATAGATAAGGTCAGGTATCCAATTATCTACTCATAATTTGAGATACCTAATTTTTGGTATGACATGGCTATGGTCAAGATTCCCCCAATATAACCCAATTACTTTATCCCCTATTAATTAACACAATATATGGTTTGGATTCCCTCTACTATAAAATGGGGAGTGTGATCACCAACTATATGGAAATATATATGATTTATAGGCCCCCTTTTAGACCATAACATGATTAATTAACTATTAGTGGAATAACTATGTTTGATATGTCTTACAATGAAATGTGTTCATTCTTTTTATGTTTCATAGATGTATGATTGTTTGAATTTTTTAATTTGAGTGATGTTTACCAATCATTAAACATAATTTCATGACTTTGAATATACACTATGGGTTGAATTCCATAAATGGACATATCATGGGTTTTCCCATCCACTAGCGTAGTGCGAACTATCTTAGTAGGGGAATATTCTTTAGTGATGGATTATGTGAGGATTGTGATTCCTTATCACCCTGGGGGTTTAATTTGACAATTAATGGCGTGGATAGGTATTTACAGTTAGATTAATGGAAACAAAATTAATATATTATCAGCTAGAAACCCATTCATAATAGATTTTTAAGACATGATCTATGATGAATTGTTTTTCTCAGTGATAAATAATACTCTTACTATGACCATGTGTAGAATTAAACCTAACATCTAGGTGAAAATGCATGTTGTGTTGTGATGCACGAGATAACATTGTTTATTTTTAATTATTTCATCCTCATAGAAACCGAATGTTTTATATGTCATTATGATAGATTATTTATGCTCAATTTATTTGTTTCAATTCATTAGACTATGTATTTATTATATTCACCATGACACATGCAATGTACCCACACACATTTTGTTAGTGTTAATGGAGTACAAGTCAGAAAAGGTTTGGTGATTATGGCATTTATATAGGTTTTCCTAAGAATAAACCTTGGAGGTTGTGTGTTAGAAATTTTTTTGGTACTAGGATCTGATAGTATCAAGTTTGTTTTCTATAATGCATGGTTATAGTGATGGCCTTGTCATGTTATATAGTTGTTAGATTTCCTTTCTTGGGTATACAACATAATATTTATCCCTTTTTACATTCTGTTTTTTGAATAGATCATTTCATGGATTATAGTTGATGTATTATGAATCTGTTACATTTATTTTAGTTAATGATATCACTATAAACACAAAAATACTGGTTAAAATAATCACATTGCCAATTCCGTTCTTAAAACATAACACCAAGTTTTAAGAGAATTGACACATACTATAAAAATAATTTTATATAAATTTGAAAATAATAACATAATAATTAAATTGATTGTTATAGATATTAACAAAAACTTATTAAAAATGTGTATAGGTTATATTTAGGTCAAAATTATTGATTAATTCATTATAAATTAGCATAAAATATTTAGTAATGATATTTTATGCATCATTTTTTTTTCTAAAAATGGTGTTTATTTAAGAATGTTCATGAAACATATAATTAACATAATTAGAAATATCATATGACTTATTCAATATAATATTTAAAATAATCATGTAAACATTATTTGTTGTTTGATTATTGGTATTTTTGTGATGTGTTTTATTTTTATCTAAATTTTGAAAATATCATTATTTGTAAAACTATCAATTATTTTACTTAAACTATATAATTTAAATGTACTATTATATAATTAATTTGATATTATGAAACACAATATTATTTAAATGATAAATTTTCCAATTTATTAAAAATTATATTTAAATAACGATAATTTATGTATAAGTTTTATTTTCAGCATCAAACCCCTTTTTTCCAAAAAAATAAGTTTTTCATTTATTTTTTCTCAAAAAAATTAAAATTAAAATATTCCTTATCTTGATATTGACTCATGAAGAATGGAATCATACTTCTAATAATTGGTATCAAATTTGGGAAATATATCCCTTTTATTTTTAATAATTATGAGTAGTGACCATGGTAATTATTTTCCAAATCTATTTGTATAATATATGATAAATTCATTTAGATTAAGATTCTATTTCTATACAGATGTCATTGATGTTTAATTAAGTAAATATCCTCAAAAATTGACTTCACATTTATTTTATATTAACATGTATTTAGTTAAATGATTTAAAAATCCAAAATAAATTGAAATAATACTAGTGTGACGGAAAATTGTCTACATAATCATTTATGGGAATCCTTTCAACTAGTTGTGACCATATAAGTAAACATTCAACCTTTAATGAATAAATATTCTTTTAACCCATATAAGGATAAATTTGATTAATGAGTGGGTTAAAACGAAATATATGTTTTATAATATAAAAAAATAAATATAAATTTTATTATTTGATGATATTTAGACCATATATTATTTTTTATCTAATCCATCTCCATTTGGGGTCATTTTTTGGAAAAATAATTGATTTTGTTTTACCCATTTAATTAATTCCATGTGTGACCTATATTTACTCTATAAGGGCACTACATCTCTTTAGTTATTAACAAATATTGTTCCTTATATATTAGATATACCCTATACAAATACATTCATATATATCTCCCAGGTTTATTCAGATTTTGGTTTTACCCTTTCTATGTCCAATAATGTCTTATGGTGTAAGACAAAAATGGTATCAGAATTCTAATATAGTCATTCGACATGACTCATTAAATGTTTATTTCTTATTATACGTTGTATAAATATATTGTATTCAGCCTTACATAAATAATCTATTATCATATATATAGTGGGATTTTATTATAATGTTGGAACATCCATTTTCCATCTCTATTCTATTAAATCTGAAATGATAGTGTCACTCATGAGTACATGTGGACTACCCCCTCCACATATTGATGTGATTTATTTCCCATAACAACCTAAAAATCATGATATAATTATGTATTTCATTGATGAATATTATAATTATGAAATCATTATTATATAATAATGATAAAATATTACGGGCATATACCTCTTTCTTCCATGTCGTTATAAAATAAAAAAACATTTCATGCGTATATTAGGACTATCATCCCCATAAATAGTGTAACTAATTTTTTATCTTCATATTTATTGGATAGTTGAAATTTTTATATAAATAATTCATATTAAATAAAATTAATGAATAATTTTTTTTAAAAGATGCAACCATGATAAATATGAAAGGATCAAAACATTTGAAATAACACAATTTCAAGATCAAAACCCTATTAACACATAGAAAAATTAATTGTAAAAATTTGTTTTATTAAAAAGTATTAAAAGGTTGTAATTGGATCATATATGATATTTTATGTTATTAAATGGTTTTTTAGAATTATAATAAAATATTTATTTATTATACATGATGTTAGAGTGATTATGAATCAATTTGAATATAAGGTTAGGGTTTTAATTCAATGAATGTTTTTCTTGTGATTTGTATGATGTTATATAATAATCTTATTATATGATTTGTTTTAAATTTTCCATTTATTTAATTTTTCCTAAATATAATTAGGTTATTTTAATATAAACAATAATTTATTTTGATTATTAAAATACTTTCTGACTAAAAATTTACCAATATAATAAGGGTCTATGTTACCGTCTCAATTTTTAGAGTGATTTTTAATACAGATATTATTTTATTATTAAATTATATAATACATATATCTTAAATATCATCTAATTTATTCTCCTTTAGAAATTTTTGTAGTTTCTTTATTCCGTGAAAATTCATCTCATTAGAATTTAAAATGATGAAATTTTTTCATAGAAAAGATGCCATTATTTTAAAATTTCACAGATAATATTTGTCCCCAATTTACCATTATCCTTTAATATTTTTTTGCATCATTTTTATTACAATTTTTAATGATTTTATATTTTATCTTTTACCAGGTTTGATAGTTTATAAATTTTTTTAAAAGGAATATTCATGAATTTTCTACAATTGAGACTCTTTATACTGAGGGTGAGAGATAAATAATTATAACAATGAATACATTAATTAAATGGAAATATTCCTATATCATGACTGCAAATTGATTTAAATATTCCATTTTATGTTACTATGTTTCTTCTAAAAAATTTATTAATATTTTTTTTAATGATTTAAATTTTTAATAAGTGATCTCAAAATAAAAAGGATATAATTATTAAATAATATTCCACAGATATTTTAATGTCATTTTTCATATGGGATAAATAATCTTGGTTTTTTTATTCCTCATCGGAGATATGATCATATGACAACATAAAATTTGATTACATTTATAGTCTAGTACTATGATGAAGAAATTTTGATGAAACTCATTTCACTTTTCATAATTCAAGCTATGATTAAATGATAAATTTCATCATGAGAACCTGGAATAAATATTAATAAAATATTATTATCAAACTGATCGGTCATTTATTTTACTCAAAATAATTGGTTAATAGTTAAAAAAATTTTAGATCAAAGGGTAATCAAGAGGTTATCCAATTCTGATAGTAGAAACTCAAGTGGATATCCAAAGATGGACATGTGATGAATGTCTTGGTGGTATTCCATTAATAACATTTATATGATTACGACTATGAAACACCTAATAACAATACCTTATATCATGTTCTGTAAATAATGATATTATCTCATGGATCTTGATCCCTAGTTCTATCGTGACTCTTGTCTAATGAGAATTTTATGATTTCTTCTATGTAATTTCCTCTTATTTTAGGTGTGTGATATTCAAATCTCATGTTATTATTCTCATAAACTTAATATCATTTTATTCTTACATATGATTATTAACTTTTATCTCTAATTTTTTCACTTACTGAGTGTCGAGGTTCAACCTTTTTTTCATTCCTTGTGTACTAAATAATGGTTTATTGTGTGTACTGACTAAAAATTATATGTTGTGAGAATAAAATTATGTGAAATGTAGTATATATTTCATGAAATAACATAATTGTATACTTGGTTCTTAGATAACGAATTATGGATTTACGGATTTATTTATATGACATATATTTAATATTAATCTATCATGATATAGTATTTATGAATGCATTGTATGGGTCACCTCAGTTGGTGTCAAAGAAGGGTTACAAAATATAATTGAGACAAATATTAATGATATTTCTTGATAACCATTGAAATAATCAATTATGTATGAAAGAATCCTTATTTTTTGGTAAATTAATGATTTTATGGTTTTATAAAAAATATATTCTTATTGGATATTAGATAGTGGATGTGGTTGTGGCATAGATTCTAATAATGTTAACAACTATAAAAGTTGAGTATTGGGTATTAATTTTATCATCACCAATGCATGGAGGGTGGGCCAAATATTGAATTTTTTTTTATATAAACTCACAAGTCATATTCATGGGATAATTCAAATTTTTGTTATGCATGATTATAAAGGATGATATTTTCAATGATATGGATTCATAGAATATTCAATAGTGATATTTAAAAAATCTAATAATTCCAGGGTTGTTAATTCTATTATTGATCATATGTACTATAGAATAGATACAACATTTTAGATTATATGTGATGGGATTTTTGGGTGATTAATGATATTTTGGAAGATATTTCAACCCATTGGTTTAATATGTGTTTTTAATGGCTATTATACAAATGTTGAAATTTATAGATAAACATTAATTTAAATATGATATTTTATTTATAATATAGATAATTTGGTTAAATGGGTTATCCTATTTTGGGATAATATTTTTTATCATATATATAACTGATGGATTAAAAATTAATATGGTAATAAATTGACTAATGTTAGTTTTTGATGATCTAAACTATATTATGAGTATTATATGATTAATGATAACATAATACTTGACATGAATTTTGGGATAATTTGTGGAATCCTTAATAATTTTATTGTCGTTTTGTTGTGATTCAGGTTATATAAATGCATTTGGAGAATATATGATTAAGATATTCACACATTTTTCATGTGGAATTATGATATATTTAATGTATTTTGGATTAATTTCAAATTGAATTTAGAAACATTTAAGAGTAATATTTTGAAAAAAACATGGTATTAAATATATGTAAAGTATGATTTTAGGTGTTTATAAATATATCTAATTAGAGAATGGTTTAGGTACATATTTCTGTAATAATATATAAATATTTGCGATTAATCATTCAAATGATACTGTATTAATATTAGTTGTATTTCCATGTATTGAACGAATTTGGTTCATGTAATTGAATATTGACATGTATAATAACATGTTATTATTTTATAGATCTTGTGATAAAATTGAATTTTATTTTGATGATTCATTATCTAAAATGTTATATTATTTATTAAACATTTTAATAAGGGGTGAATAGATGTGGAATCTAATTTATACACATAAAAAGTAGATTAAATTTCATTCTTTTGATATGAGGGGATCATGTACGTATTTTTCAGTATTATATTGTAAAATAAATCCTTAACTCTTAAAATAGGTTCATTAGATTGGAAATAAATATCTCCTAAAAATAGATTCTGATTAAATTTTATACCCCTCATTGATTTACGGTTTTTTGTTCAATAACATTATCATTAACATGTTATCTATCACTAGATTTTATTTTATTTTTTATAGTAATTATATCATGGATGATAATAATTTCAAATCATGGATATGTTATCCTTATCTTTTAAAATTATTATGTTTTATTTTTGTGGCCTTTATGTTTACAAATTCCGCAATTTTAAATTATTTTTATACCTTCTTATGATATGGTCTTAAAAAAATATGTTTTATAATTTTGATCCCAACATTTCTGAGATATATTTTTAATAAATATTTTTAAGGGGAGGGGGACAATTTTATCACCCTAATATTTGGTTTAAATAAATAATATTCTAGATATCATAATTATGACACAACATCGAGCATTATGTGAATTGAGATATATGGAAAAGAAATGTTATTTAAATTTCACTGTCATAATATATTCCTTATATTTGAATGTATGAATCATAATAACCCAAAAAAAAATATGTATACATAAATTGAATAATTAATGTAAATTTTTTAAATCATAAAAAATATTTTTTATTTTTCATTTTTAGTAATATTCTTCTTCAATATTATATTCTTAAATAATGAACCTTCTATCTTTATTTTGAATTAAAATATTAAAAAACTAATATCATCATTAGAATCAATTTTGTGGGAAAATAATATAATATCTGGAATAAATATATCAGTATTACATTTTTTACTTTTTATATTTTTCTAAAATGTTATTTTCTTATGCACACAATGAAAAATACCATTTTTTAAAATTGTCATTTCTTTTCAATAAATATATTAATTTAAATGTGTAATTATACTTTTAAATTATTTCTAATTTACTATAAATCTCATTGAACTATAAGAAAATAATAATTTTTAAAAAAATTATTACTATACAGGGTTTTTTAATATTTTTTTTTATTTTTATTAATTCTGGAATAAAAATTAAATTTTTAAAAAAAATTATATCTTATACACATCTTAATTAAAAAATTTCTCTAAATTTTCTATAAATTTATTCACAAAAAAATTATTCCATATTTTTAATTCATGTGTTTAATTTTGGTAATTATTTCATTTTTTGGTAATTAAGAATAGTAACCATGTTAAATATTTTTCACCTCAGTAATTTTACTAGAGGAAAAATATGTTTATACAATGTGAAAAGGAATTGAACTATTTATTACAGCTATTTGGGTCTAATTGTAGGTTTTTTCTCTAAATCCATTCGAGATAATAAAATATGAAAATATATATCTATATTTTATTTATTTTAAAATTATTATTATTTTATGAAAATAATATAAAATAATCAGGTTATTGATTTAAATTTCTCTAAAATTATGTAATATGGATAAGATGAATTTATTAATGAATATGAATGGTTATATGGAACATAAAATGATTATTTTAAATATCATAATTACTTTTTAGTCTATTGTGATTATATAATTAATATATACTCTCATGAAAAATCGATATAGTGATTCTGTAAGATGTAGAAAATTTATATTTAATGATTTTTAAAACAAAATATTCATATTTTTATGAATTTTATTATTATAAGAATATTATTTTCAATTATAATGTTTAAAATATTTTAAATATGATTATATTAATATTATATTCCTCGCTTTGGGTTCTTCATGTTAAATTATACAAATAGTACAAAAAATAACATTAATAATATTTCATTCCAGTTAATATTTTATTAAATTATTTATAATTAAAAAAAAATTTGAAGATGATATTTGTGATTAATAATATTTCAAAAATACATCCCCATACTATTTTTGGGATATTTTAATACATTTATGTATACTTGTGACCACTAAAATATAATATTATTTACAATGGTTAAGTTAAAAATGAGTTAACTATGGTGTTAAAACAATGATATAGAATAAAATTACTCTGAAACCAGTGTTAATTTTATTTTTTGCTAATATTAAATCATTATCCGCATGTTCATCATTTCCATGGTTATTTTGATGTGTTATATTTTTTAAATAAATTATTTGTATTTAAATCATTTAGGTTATTTTAATTCGTTAATATCTACACATATAAAAGGGAGCCTCTTCCCCTCAATTGATAAATTTTTTTGAGACATATTTTTTGGCCGATATCGACCCCAATACATTCATTTGATTTATTTAATTCCATAATTATATTTTGGAATTTTCATAATAGAATCATCAAAATGATTCATGGGTAATCCAAACATGGTCTCTCAAAGAAGAGTTAACCATCTTACCTGACTCTTTCATAGTTTATTTATTCTAATACATCATATAATTCAATTATATAAATCTATAAACAATGAGTATAATATCATAAATAATTCAGGATGTTATTATGAAAATGTGACAACAATTTTCTAGTTCATTCAGATATAATAGGAAATGAATGTATCACTCTAGGATATGTTTTGACTATTGGCACCAAATAGTGACACAATTCATTATTTATCACCATCTTACACAAATTGATAACATTATATATTTAATAAATATATATTGTATTTATGATATAATTATGATACATTATTAGTAAAAAATTATTTATCCTTATTTATTTATTATCGAATGAAAATGAAAACATCATCGACGCATATCTATGATTTACCATCCCCATGATTGAGGTCATTCATTTTTCTATCTCTACATTGTATTGGTGATTATAAATATATATTTAATGAAAATATAATATATATATATGAAATGATTAAAACAATTTATATAGTAGAACCATGATCAAAGTGAACGTATTAGAACTTCCATAATGAAATAATCATGAAAAATAAAGTAGTTGTCACTAGTAAAAAATAATTTAATAAAATCATTCATAATGAATTGCTGTTGAAATGTTATAGTTATAAAATATATGACATTTAAAGTATATAAATTTTCCTATTATAAAATTTTAAAAAAATTCATTAATTATACTCAAGGATAGATTTTTTACAAATCATATATGATATAATGTAATTATTTTTCAACTCAATATTTTTTTACGAGGAATGATTAATGTTATAAAAATACATTTTTTATTTGTTTTATATACATACACATTAATATTTTCCATTATGAATATAATTATATTCATTGTATTAATTTTTTTATGTTTTTTCATTTATGGGAATTATGACACAAATGTAACAAAGGAAATAATGATATCCGTTACATTCTCAAATATCACTAGGATTGTTAATTTTCAAATATTATAATGATGTAATTATATGTTAAATCTATATAAAATATCATTTATTTTAATATCCTATGTATATTTTTATATTTCATACTTTTCCACTCAATTTTCACTAAATTGTTGTTAAATTAATTGAGAAAATTTCATTAGGAAAAGATAACATTATTTACCATTTTGACAAGGAATATTTTCTTTCTATGTCGTGGTTTTCTTTTAAAACAAACTAAAGGATGGATAAACAATTCTCAAAGTATTATTAAAATTCATTTTTACCCATGATTTCATTTCTATAAAAGTTTTTTTAATCTAATATTATTATCATTTGATATGTGAGGTGAATTTTAATGATGATATGAACAAAATCATTTCATACTGATTATTGGATAAACATAATTACATAAATTAATTCACATAAAATTATTGGAAAATTATTTTTTAGTTATTAATTTTTCTTTCTAAAATAAAACAATTTTCTTAAAATTTTATTGAATTTCATATTTTAATTAATTTACGTCAAAAATTTAAGGGTATTATCCTCATCAAATATTCTAGTGACTGTTTAGAACAAAATTTAATCTATCATAAAATCACTTGATGTTAGTTATGATAATGTAGGCATATGATCCTAAAATAACATCTTTATTATTTTTTGAGATGGTTTATTATTTTGAATATGAAATATGCATGAAATGCATATCGATTTTCATTTATTAATATATAATGAACAGATAATTGTATTCATTATATAGTGGAATATACATAAATTTATTATGATTAAGAGACATGATGTCCCATTATATCCTTCCAATGTATTGGGTAAATATTAATGTTTTCTAAGTCTAAATGGTAAAAATGTGTTTATCTTAGGAAAAAATGAGGGCACAAGATGGGTTCCCCAAAGGCCAAGGTGGGTAAAATGGTGTCTCTCCCAATACTAAGATGTGATGAATATATTTTTAAGTATATTTGATATTGGATTTCAATGATTATTATTATTTCACACTTTATTGTAATCATATATTTCATTTTATTATACAATTAATATATTATCATGTCTAATGATATATAATAATCTTATTATTTATGTATTATGAATTGTTATATCATCATTTCTCAATTATGATTTATATAGTAACACATATTATTGTCACACATTAATCCCAATTGATCATATTCATAAAACCATGTTATGATTATATATGGTCATTAAATATTATTGCCAATGTTATCCTTTACAGAGTATCTCGACTAACCCAATCATTTTTTTCCATTACTAGGGGTTATTAAGAAAGTTTTATTTAAGGATTGAATATGATGTTCACATTATGGAGAGAGTTTTATTTAGAAATTTCAAACATCATTAACAGAAAAATACACCTCTATATCTATTCACTAATTCAAGTAAAAAATATAGTTCTATGTGAAATTTATATATATATATATATATTTGATATTAATCTAAAATATTGTAATATTAATTTATGTATTGTTTGTAACCCATCAATATATGTATTTACTATAATTATTGATGATTTATGGGGAATTAGGGACCTGTAACAAATATATTTTATGTTTGGATAAGGGCTCACTTCTGTTTGATTTGACATCCCAATGGTATACCCAATTCTTTGATATACTGAATAAGATATAGTGGTGGAACATTAAATATAATACTAGTCCATGTTAGGGCCATATTGGATGGGTCACGTATGGCCTCATGGTATATAATTTTATCTATGAAATTGGAAATAATTAATTACTATGAGTAAAATAAAATAACATTAAATAATTTCAAATATTCTCATCCTCTAAAATTTAATTTCTACAGGTGGTAATTATATTCCATGTCTGTTGTTTCCATTATCAGATCCTCAAATTTTTATTGTGAAATATGACTAATTTTATGAAATATTATTTTATTATGATATTTCATCTATAATATTTGTGGAGGATGGTATTATGTGGAAGATTCATGTAATTTATGTAGGAAATCTTTATTTAGAACATGGTTATGGGGTGGCAAGAAAATTGTTGATGTCATATCGGTTGAACCAACCATCCAACCATTGGGGTTTCAATGTGTTTTATTTTTATAAGTAAACACACTAATATGTGGGAGGGGGTCTAGTAGCTTACCAATATTTAATGTAGAAGTATTGGTATTCTACCAAAAATAAATTACAATCAATGTTCCATGATTGATGGTTTAATTAATTCTCAATACATGATTATAATCCCATGGATTTTTTTCCCATCAATTAAAAAATTCATAACACAATGGAAATAAATAATATTTCAAATCTAATCTCTTTAATATCTTTACTTTATTTATTATCATATTAGATATCATTTTTTGGAAAGTTCTGGTGACACATCATCATTGAGTCTTCATATATCTATAAAAGATACGTCATCCTTATTGTGAGTTGAGCGTGGAAATTTTACGAATCTAGTCGTCTATAATGATTAGATCAATTATTCATCCATTGATTCTAAAATGGTGCTGTATTATGAAATTTAACATTGTTTCATTATTTAATCGACATATGTGGTGAACAACTAACATTTTATGAATATCTATTCACTAATAACCATCTTAAATATCTTTTTTATGGTTTCGTGTTAATTGAAACATATTATCCTGAGAATTATATTATATATTTTTTGTGTATTTTTTGTATCAATGAAAACAACCTTTCATTAGAGATATGTATATCATGAATGATTGACATATCAAGGTATGTTATTATTTTACATTTACTAATAAAAAATAACATTTTTTTAGATATATTTTGTTTATAGATTGATGATGAATTGGTGATAATTTTATTGACATGATGATACCATGAGAATAAACATCATACATATGATCCATTATTCGGTTGGAAACTGATCCATTGAATTTTCATCCATTACATACCCCAACATCAGTGTTGACTCTATTGATGGAGGAAACCATATATTTTGAAATCAAATAAATATATTTTTGATATATATTTTTATATATCCTCATTATAATCCACTTTTTGGAACCTTAATCTAAATTAGGAATTCGTAATGTGAGAAAAGATCTCCATGGATGAAAAACATGATTCATTCTTTATTCCTTGACAATCCATTGGTTCCTTAATAAAAACATGATTTAATAAGTATCATACCATTTGAGGATCATGTATTCTCTCTTTTCATTTATTCCTATTTTGTTTGTATAAATTACTATTATGGATTATTGGTTAATGTTTGATGTTTTTTAGGATTATTTGAAATCCATATATGATCATTTTTCAATTAATTTTTTCTATTGAATCTATAAGAAATAATTGATGATTAATACATGTTTTTAATGAAGCTACTATATTATCGTGATTCCAATATATTCTTATTTTATCATATGATTTATTGTTATATCTATTAAAATTCTATTGATTTTTATTTCAATATAGGTGACGACCATTGTATTTTTTCTCTAACTGGAGAAACTGGTCATGATGTACCAAAGGGATAACGGTATATTGCTACAATGATATGGAGAATGAAAACCTTAGTGATAGATATGAACATGGTTACATGAGGATAGAGGAAGAAATTTAATAACATGATTTCATGTAAATGATGTGATATATTTTCAATTGATGCCTCGAGAATGTTGAGTGACATATCACCATTCTTGTGGAATGTTCATGATCATTTATAACGTTATGACTATAATTAATATATGGAGAAGACTAAGGTACAACTATGTATCATTGTGGATTATCATCAAAAATGGTTCATGGTAGATTATTAATTATTATTAATGATAAATTTATTTTTACAATATAATACACCAATTATAAATGGTATTTTTTCGATAATGAGCACATGGTAGTCTCCTACTGTTATTTTTTAGTCACATATTGTATTTTCAACTAGATTTGTGTTTATTCTTCTTGAATAAAGGTACATATAAGGTAAAGCGACCCATGGAATATAGATGAGCCAAGGACTATGGTTCACGAAGCAGTACCGAGACATACTAAAGAGAATACCATAGTTTTTTTTTCATAAACATGATATTCAATGGTTTGTATTTCCATATAAAGAGCCAATTATAAATTTTTTATATGATATGTATGGAGTATGATATTCTTTTCATCTTCATTATTACTCTCTGATATTATAATTTATTAACAGCAAATATTTTTATACATGATAATGTGGCTATTTTATCTCCACCAATGACATTTTGAGCCTCACTATTAGTCAATATCCTCTTGTGCATTCGGAGGAAATTATGTTGTCATGAAACTATGTGGGTGAGACAAAAGAATTTTATTTAATGCAGTACAGTATAATATCATAGAATAGTTTTCCTATTATCTTTTTTTACTAAAATCGGACCAGGAATAAAAAATGATAACCTATTATAGAATCATTTTGGAGAGTTTCTATGTTCCTAGCATGTAAATTTGTAATGTACCTCTATATGACCAAAAAAGGGATTGTTATTATAGTTGTATATATTTTTGGGAGAGATTATGAACCACGAGTCGGAACATCAAATCAGATTTAACATATATACCTTGTGTTGTTAAGAATATTATTTCATTAATAATATGGATCAATTTTGTTATCTTTTTAAGCTACTCTTTCATTCACTTTTCAGTGATATATCAGTCATGTTACTATTAGGATACATATATATATATATATATATATATTCTAAAATTAATTATTTGAACCTCAACATGATGTTATGGTATTATATATATGAATATAACTAATATGTAGGAGAATATAACCTTGGTTAGTGGTTGGAGGTATTTACCATATATTATGTGTAACCTCATAGAAATCCTATGTGTGATCTAATTTACATTATTGGATCAGTCATAATTGTTTGAAGAATTTACCATCGTGTTGTAGATGATTCATCCTTATATAAGACAGATGATACCAGCAGCTCATGCATGTCAGGTTGCTCCTACTAAAGAAGAATCCAATTTACCACCATCTACTATGATGGAGGGGGTATTTTAGAAATATCCCACACATGTTCTTATGAAACATTACAAAGTACCACATCATCCACGAGGCCTTCAAATATTTTTAGTACATGAAGTGTGGTACTAAGGTGTATGGTTTACTACTCCAAAAACATCTTTCTCTAAAATCCACAAGCCTTTTAGCGAACAGTAGCTCATTAAGATGAAATGTATAAGAAAAATTCAACAAGCATTTCTTTGACATAATTGAGACATCTAGAGACATGTTGGTGATGATGGAGGAATTCATGATATAGTGACCATCCATGTGGTTGTGGGATATATTGATGTAGTGCGTTCATTTATGTGATGATTAAATTTCAATTATATTATTATAAAATTACTTGATATCAGTGAGTATGGTAGATCCATAAGGATAATGTGTGAGGTGATTCATGGGATTTATTTATAACTAATATTCTTGAAAAGGTGACCGGAATAGTGATGTAAATGTAATAAAATTTTTATTGAAAACTAGATGATGTGAAAATAATGAATAAAATATGTGAGGGTGAGGATTTATTTGAGTGTGAAATGATCAATGCTAACAAGAACCATCTTGATGAAATAGATAATGTGGGAAATTAAATTTAAGATACTTGAGAAATAAATATGTTATTGAAATATGGTATCAACAAAACATGAACATTCTGAATACTTGAAAAAAACAAACCAAATCTCATTAGTAAGTGATAATTTAACCTATCAGAAAATTCAATATCTTGACTAAATCTATATTAAAACAATTCCAATTTAAATTTAATTATTTTTTGAAATGACATCAATCAATAATAAATCCTGATATAAATTTGAACAAATGAAATCCCTGAAAAATGGGTTTGTTTTTTGAAGATAATTAATCATGAACCGGACTATTTTTGTCATGGAAATTCACAACAATTCACTAAATCTATTTAACACTATGAATCTGAATAAAAATAAGTCACATGTAATGGGCACAAACATTTAAATATTCCAAAGGTAATGTTACATTATGGTAGAATATATTATATTTGGATTTTATGATTATATCCACCCACTCTATTTGTAATTTTATATCATATTTAATAATCTTCTTATACTTATGAATGTAAATATTTATTCTCACCCCCATTAATATGATGTTATTTAGGATCCAAGATGTATGAAACAATTATCCATTATTCTTATTTAAGAAAATAATATTTCCCATCAAAAATATATAATAATTTTAAATGTTAGTAATAACATTATGATGATTAGTATTTACAATGTTTGGACAAAATATTTCTATTATTTTTCACTATATTATACCTTATCCAGAACTAATCATCTAATTTTAATGTAAATGGAGAGAATTATTTTTTCCAAAGTAAACCATTTAATTTTCTAACATCTGACATAATATTTTATTTCTAGATGAGGCAATGTATTACAAGATATTACATTTTCAAATTCCTAGAAATATATTTCTAGATTCCCCTTCTAATAAATCTCACTCAACTTAATTTTTTTTTTGAAATTCATTTGTTTGATTTATTTGAGCACCTAATTTTCACATTAACCATTATCAGATCTATGACACCATATACATACTAGATAATCCAATAATTTAACCAATAATAGATATTTAGACAAAAAGAACTCCCAATATCAATAAATTTAGGCAGCGAACAAGAAAAACTATCAATGATATATGTGTTCTTAAAACAACACATAAACCATTACCTGACATGACCATAAAATTTTCATTTGTAGTATGACACTGCATGACCATTTCGCAACATCACCTACCATTCACATATTCAAGTAACAACTCATGACCATGATTTTTAAATAATTCAATGAATGATGATTCCTTTAAAAATCATAATTGAAATAACCATTTTTCATTAAGCTTTGATATTTTTTATGCATATTTGAAAATAAAATTCCATTTGAATCATAAAAAATAATCCAAAATTTCATCTTATTTACTGAGTCATCTAGGATACTAGTTTTGGATTCAGCCAGGATACATATATTGTCTCTCACATTCAATCCTAGGTCACGTTACCATTCGATTTGAAAAGATTAAACATTAAATGTGTCTTCAAACTAGTTTTATATAATATTCACATATTTTAAAAAATTAATTTTCAATATTTTTTTATTGAGGATACATTATCTTTATAAATTTTTTACATCTATACTAATATCAGGGGTAATTTTTGAATGTGTTCCTCTTCAAAAATGTCGGGATTGGGATCCCTTTTATGTTTTCATTCCATTAATAATTTTTTTAAATTGTTTTAATGATATTTACTTTAATAAAACTATGTTTATTCTTAATTTATTACATTGGAAAATTTTCAAGGGTTGATATCGCAAAAGGCCAATTAGTTTAGTATTTTTGGGTAAACAATTACAAACAGGATACCTATTTTAAATTGGGAAATAAAAAATCTTATTGAAAATTTTTCAAATCCTTGATCTCATTATAATAATTCTACTCGATATATTGGTGAACGAAATAAAATATAGTCTGAGAACAAATTCTAAAAAGGGTTATATACAAGAGATATAACCATGAATAAATAAAAAAAATCAGTGTTGAAATGAAAATAATAGAACACACTTTCCATTTAATTAATAACTTTACAACCATAATTTGAGATGGGAAAAAATTATGGAGTAAAAAATAATAGAAAAAATATTTTATTTTATTAACAGAAGGATAAAAAAACTCATTCATATGTAATATCATTGTGAAAATATCATGGATGATTATAGTCACTATATTCTCAATGAATGAAATTATCAACTACTATACTTTATAATCATAGTAATATTTATAAACCTAATATCATGAACTCTAATAATAAAATTTAAAACTACTATTAAAACCCAAACTAATTTGTTCAACTAATTTGTCTCATGATACTTATCTATGAATAATGAGGATATATATAATTATTCCCCATCAATAAATTAATTTCATAATAAATCCATATATATTTGATAATTCATTTAATTCATTAATCAATATACATTATCAATAAATTTCACTATTGTGTAAGGAACCATATTTAAAAAAATTTATCTAGTTAATAAAATTTCATTAAACATAGAAAAACATATGTAAAAATTGAATAATATATAGGAAATAAAAAATATACATCATAAAATAATATAGATTTTAATATATTTATAATCTCTAATAAAAAATGATAACGAGAATATTGTTTTTTAAAAGAAAAAAGACAAACACAAATGAAAGTGAGAATGTAAAATAATTTATATTGATTTAATAATATTTTAATTTTAAACCGTTGAATAATATAACAAGAAATGATCATCAATAAAAATTAATAAATAGTTATTAATGTTAGATATATCAATGTATAAGTAATTAGAGTGCATAAATTTTAATAAGTTTGTATTAACAATTATATCCCAATGATATATAAATTCAGATGAAATCACATGAAAATATCATAACATTGAAGTCATAAGAAATCAATAAAATAATTATTTATAGAAAATGTAGGAAAACATATTAGAAGTGGAAATACAGCCTAACACAATCATAATATTTGCCCAAAAAAAATTCTATATGTCATCGTAACTTTCATGTCAAATCCCATTAGATGAAAGTTTTGAAATAAAAAGATAAAATTCAATTATTTTTAAATTTTTATGATATGAAATGAATATGTGTAGAATATAAAACAATTTAATGAAATTATGCTCATAACCTTAAAATATGATTCAATGAAGAGAAATTAACATGAAGTCACTTATAATAATAATAACATTTAAGTAAGAAATAATCAATAACTTTATTCTGTATATAAAATATTAATCCATGAACAACAAGTATAAATACAACATAATATGATAAGACGTAATTACATACATAATCTAAGAATATAAATGATAATTAAAAATTTATATATCCCAAGGAAAGAAATTGAGTTATGAAATTATTTTTAAAATGATAATTTTCATGTAAAATAATCATATATGAAATAATAAAAATTAAAACTTAAATAATAATTTTTTATATTATTGTT
This sequence comes from Viscum album, assembly GCA_963277665.1. Taxonomy (NCBI): domain Eukaryota; kingdom Viridiplantae; phylum Streptophyta; class Magnoliopsida; order Santalales; family Viscaceae; genus Viscum; species Viscum album. The sequence continues at coordinate 279,971,273 of OY728136.1, read as the reverse complement.
TTATTGATGAAATAGGGTGTGTATATATAAACAATATATATAAAAATAAGTACATAACAATATAATATGCCTCAATGAAGATAAATTGAGACTAACTCCCATGTTTTGTGATCCCTTTTGGTAGAATGTTATTTAACCTCTTATATAATTGTATTAAGAAAGATATTAATTAATTATAGAACCATAAAAATATTTAAAATTTCATATATGATTCTATTATAACAATTTACCACTATTTTGTAAATAAAAATTAATTGAATTCATTTATTGGTGTAGATTTCCTTATTTTCTAATTTGTTTTTTTTTGTCATTAAATATTATGTTACAATACATATGATAAAAATATATCATCTAAATAATAATAATAATTCAATTTATATGACATTTTATCATTATATAAATTATATAAACCGTTATTGATAGTTGGTATTGGAAAATGAGTTGTATCTAATCATGGAGATGGCATAACGTACGTATGAATGATCAATGACATCATTCCCATAACATTTAAAATTTAAGGGATATTATGATATATTCATTTTAAATAATTTATATCATGTAATATATTTATATATATATATATAATATTCATTACACTTATTATCATTTACTTCCTTGTAAAGCGTACAAGAACAACAAATCGCATCACTTTTTAAGGTGGTAGTACATCATACACAGGAGGAATGTTATCTAATTTTAAACAGAATTTGAATTTTGAATATAAGTGTTGTTTTAAAAAAAATAAGTATTATTATTTGTTATAAATATTATATAAATATTTCAATCATTATTATAACATACCATGAGAGGAGTATATCAGAAACAAGTAATATCAATTCACGAGTCGGTAGTCCACTGTAAATAGGATTGATGATTTCATATCACATTTTGATGGAATAGGATTTTGATATAGGATATTACATTAAAATATCTACATATATGTATATTTATTATAGCTCTGTTATACAACTAGTATTTAAAAAACATATTCAATGATGTTGATGAAGAAAGTAAATAAAAATGATACATTAATAATGTTAATTATCAATTAAAAACCTATTTAGGATTAAACCAAAGAAATTTCTATGATGGAATTTTTAAAAAGAAACATGCTCTAGGATTTTGGTATGGTAGTTGCGAAGTGAGTTGGTTATGTTTTGGGAGATGAATAGTTCTATGGAACTATAAAAATTGGAGGATAGTGCCTTTAATAAGTGAGGGAGAGGATACACAAATATTTTTTTTAAAAGAATCAATTACACCCTAGTTTAATCCTAAGAAAATCCACTCAAATGATTCATTCTAGACACTTTTATTCAATAATGTCATTCTATGGATGGAAAATGGGATTTATAGAAATTGGAAACTCATTATAACCCTTAACGTGTTTTTTTTGAGCCATGGTAAATCATTTTTTTCCTTAACCATGATAATTAATTTTAACTTATTTTACTATAAATAATGGTGAAAAATTAAGATTTCCTTATTATATAAAAATAATAATTTTTATTAAAAAATTTGAATTTAATTTTTAAATTAAATACATTACAGACCCAAAATCAAATGTAAAATCATTTCTAAAAACACGATGAATAACAAGTTTCCAATGGGTACATTCTCAAAAGTTTAAAATTATTTAATATCAAACTTTTATATAAAAGTAGTACTAGTAAACTAAATTTAATTTATTTTAATACAATTGAATGAATTTTAATTTAATATTTATTTATAATATAAATATAGATTGTGACTAATTTAAATCAAAAGATATTTTTCAATAAAAAATTAGTATTTTATACTATTCATTGAAAAATGTAACATTTCCATATAATTCTAACAAAAACTCACAATTATAATTATTATATTCATATATCAAAAAATAATCTAATTTTATCATATAAAATTTCCAAACATTAAAAGAAATTAATAAATGTGGGGAAATAATGACTAAACAACCGTTCAGATAAAATCATTTTTTCTTAAAATAATATTTTATATTATATAAGATTATTAATTTTTTTATAAAAAATATATATCCAATTAATTTATATTATAAATGAATAAAATTATTATTTGTATAATATATTTTGTATCAATAACCTCAACCAATGTAACTAATATGTTATAAAGGTCATGTATAACTAATTTTTTAATAGTGTGTCAGATTTTATTTACACCTAGTTTCAAATTTGTTGAAATCCATAAACTGTCATGAATTCATTTAAAAGGAAATAATTCATAATGTCTTCTATATATACATTATTCCCTCCTATAAAAATTTCAACCTTCAATTTTTAGGAATAATACCTTCTAAACAGATAAGGTGTTTTCTTCTTCATAACTTACTCTAGTTCCCCTATTTCATTCCTCCATTTTTTGATTTATCCAACATACCTATATCCAAAAAGTCATCATATGGATCAATTATTTATCTATTGTACCAAGAATATGGATTATTTCTCGTTATTAGTATAGATATTATTCCAATTCAATTTCTTCAAATGTGATCACATGATTTGGGTCTTGCATGTACTATATTTACAATGATATATGGAACACCCCATGTAATTTTGAGAGACATGAAGTAATAAAAATAATAATAAGAAATCTAATTATTTCATTGTTTTTAAGGGTTTCTCGTTCATGGGACATAGTTTTCCTTTCATGTTACTCCATATGACACAATTCCATAGAGTTGACCCCAAGAAAACATGACCTCAATATGGAATTCAAAATAAATTTTCAAATCTCTAGTGTATCTCTTATGCATATATTATGAAGCATTAATATGATCTAAAATAGTCTTTACCATTATTACTATCTCTTCCACATGTTTTAAGCCTATATGATCCCATTCACCAACTTCATCCCAACAAGTTGGGTTATAAAATATATGGCTATATAATGATACATATGATTCCATTTTATTACATTAAGGGTAAATTTTTTTATAGGAAAAAATAACAATGTTAAATACTAATTAAACACACATTTAATTTCATGTTATGTTCCCCTATTATTTCATTGTTTGAGATTTCCTTTCAGATGGTCTTTGAGTTTCAAGATGATATGAAGTGTCTAAATAATACTAATTATCAGGAACCCCTTGAACAATCATCCAGATTATCAATGTAATATTGGGATAATGATAATAAACTATCAAAATATTTATACCAATATTTAATGATAAATAATTTATATAGTTCCAAAAAAAGTTTATAAGAGGTAAATTTTATCTTATGGACTAAAATTTTTCGTATTTGGTTAACCAATTAACAGTGACCCAAGTGGAATTATTCTTTATAGGTTTATTTTTTAGTCTCCTGACAATGTATATAGTATTATCATCTAATTTCAGTAGTTAAACATGAAGGAGTCTAATAAATCTTCTAGTATGTTTTGTCACATCCATTTTATAATGAGTAACCAATCATCTTGATTAGTATTTTTCAATCTCTTACTTCATGTTATACCAAAAAACATTCTCCCTCAAATACATATACATCATCGTTCTACCATGGTTTATTGAGAAATTCAATATTTTAGCATCATAGAACAATTCCCTTTTATAATATTTTATATCTGAAATATAAAATGTAATTCTAAAATTTATAATAGTATATTTACATATTATATCTACAAATTTCAATCCATCCAATGATTTAATTTTCTTTTAAATTTGTTCATCAATATATTTGGATACTTTTATATTATCTAACAATGTTGGTTACACAATAATAATAAAAATGAGTGATGTATAATCTTCCTTAAAAATTACCATATCTATAATTAATTATCTAAGAACATATGACCTCCCTAAATATTCATTTGGGTAATAACTACATGGTATTTAAAACTCAATACTTTTTCTACATGAAGTTAATCACTTTGGTGGTAGTGTACCAAGAACTCACAATCCGAATGTTGCTTGAGAAATAGCTTTGTCTCATATTGAGCTCTTTCTATGAAAATTTGTATGTCAGGATTTTTATTATCAGATTATATCTCATATCCTTCGCCGTAGAGGTAATGTCTCTATATCATTAAGGAAAATATTATAGATTCAAACTAAATATCATTGAGTGGTTAGTTCTGTTCAGGAGTCATCAAATTTTATGACACGTATCTAATAAATTTATTATTTTTCATTCAGAATCAACCCATTACATTCTTTAATGCATCATTATATATCAAATACCAATCATTTATATATGGTAGAGTCAAAATTTAATCGTTGAGAAATATTTTTTTTTGTTCATAATTTTTTTTTCACATTCAATTGTTTAAACATGCATAAACCCTTTAAAGGAAATTTTTATTAAAATTATAGAATATAGGTATAAATTGTGAACAAATCACATATAGTAACTTAAAAAATAATCTATCTTTGTGCCTGAGTTTTGTTTTCAATTTTTTTTCATTCTCTAAATTCATATTTCATTACATGGTTGATTTAGATTCCATCAATGGAGATGATATGGGAAATAAAATAAATATCTTGAATCCATAAATCATACTTAATAAATTTACCATAAAAATCATTCCTCACATAAATCATTAGAAATATTCCATTGTGAGTCTTTTACTACTCATATATTTTATAATACAGAATGATACCATTAATGAAGAAATAAAAAAACAAAGAAGATAATCCTTCAATAATTTATTCATTATATTCCTAAAAATGGAGGGTGTAATAGTTAGTACCAATGGAATTTCTGTAAACATGTAATATCATTACCATGTATATAATAATTTATTTGGAACATATTCCTTAATTAGTCATAATTGATGATACATAAACTGAAGTCCAATACTTAAAAAAACATTTTGTCTCTATGAAGTTGATGAACACGTAATCAATTCAACTTTTAGAATAAATGTTATTTATTATAACAACATTTATTTACCTATAATCAATGCCTATCCTATGGGATCAATATTTTATCTTGAATAAGATAATAAGGTCACCCAATCATGAAGCACTAGCATTAATAAATAACATATCCCAATAATCCCCTAGTTTTTCTTCAACTACACTAATTCCATAGTGTAAAGTCTATAGATATTCATTGACATTTTTCTTATATCAATAACTAGATAAATGGTCAACTAATTAGTTTTGTTTGTGGTTTATCATGGAAATTACATAATATATAAATCTATTTATTAATGATAAATTTATATTTATTATTTGAAAATTACTTTCTCTTATAATAGATTTTCCCCCCTTCTTCCCATCAATCATAATATGTAGAGGTATTAGGGGTTGATATAGAAATATCTATGATGAAAAGTTATATATTCTAATTAGAATAAGGTTTTGATCTATGAATCATTTAAAATCTATAGAACAAGATATTAAAATATTCACTTGTGTTTGATTTGTTATCTAAAACATGACATCTATTGGATGAAAATATGTTGTACTAAAATACAATAGTGTTAACAAGGAAAAATAATGATGCAACCAGAACATCGATGTAATCATTAAATACTAGTCAGAAATAATATTATATTATATACGATGGATCCTTATCACTTAGGTAATGTAAATATAAGAAATCATACCCAAATATAAATGACATTTGATTGAGACAACCTTTTCAGAAATAATCAATTGATCAGCTACAAACCAAATATCATTATTACATTTAGATGTTTTTGGGATTCTGATTACCAAAACCCTAGTGACATCATTAAATTTTCATGATGGTATGTCTTATTTTATTATAATAAATTTAGACATTTTACTCTCATTCATAACTTAACATCATAACAAAAATCTATACACATACCCATGGATACATCTCTTTATGTTTAAAAAAAATAAATAATCATTCATTTGTTCTAGTGTAAGGCCTTATAACCATTTCACGCATTGCATGTTGGTTCTAGCCTCTAATATAGAAAAAATGAAAATGTTGTTCACCTAGCTTGTTAGTTCTTTTTGTTCAATTAAAATTATTAATATTGTTCCTAAAACAATCCTTAATTCAATAGTAGATAATTCTATTATCTGAAAATATAACATAAACCATAAAGTTTACCAAAATATTTAATCATAATCCTAAAAAATATAATTGAATTTCTATTCACATAGAATGTTTCTATAAAAAATATAGAAAAAATGTATACGATTCCATAAACGTCCCAACAAATATTCATCATCATGATTAACACACATGACAAAAAATGATAAAAGTTGTTCTAAAAATTTGATCATATGATCTATTGTAAACATATAAACCCTTAATGGTGTCAATAACTCTTATTTTAATATTACATGTCATAATATATTCTTAAAAAGGGAATTCATCTTTTATTCCTTAAATATACTCTTATCCTATAAACAATAATTTATAATGGATGATTGAGTTCATCCATTCACTAATGAGCATCATAGGTTATTCTATTATTAGATAATCCATGTATAGGGAGATGATATAGTATTATATTAAAATATCGTTCCACTAAAATATGAAAAAATACCATTTTCAATGGTATCCCATATAAAAATTAAAACAAAAAATTTCCAACCAAGTCATAGAGGATAATTGTTTCCTAATTATTAAGATAAATAGTATTCATTGTGGTTTCATGTATTTTTAATTATCATATAGCTTTATATGTTATTGTGGATTGTTATACACAATATCCCTTGTATTATGTCAATCATTTGAACAATTACAAAACACATTACTTGTGAATCACTAGAGTGTGGGTTGTACATTGTTTTGATGTTACTCCCTTTTTTAATTTGTAACACCTTATGATTTTAAAAGTTGTACACAATGTTTGATTGTTTATATAAAATTATACCATAATAGTATATGTTATTTCAACACATTGATAATTTATGATATATTAAATTGATAAAAATTTACTCTTTTATATATCTTGTGGTACACCCAACCCCAACTCAAAAATAACAATAATATATGATAATGTTTTTAATGGATTCTTTGAGTAAATTATAATATTATAAAAGGTGGTTTAGTTGTGCTTTAAAAAAATTATAATGAAGTAGTATAATTTTTTGAATAATTATTTGAAAAGAGAATATTCTATTTTAAATAATATTATTAAAACTATATTATAGTTATTTTTTGATATTTTTCCAAAAATATTTAGTTTTTCAATGAAAATTATAATTTTTTCTTTATATTTAAAACTATCATATTATTTCACTATTTTAGAAGAATTAATTATAAAATAAATTTATTTTAAAAAATTATTATTAAAATTACATTATAATTTTACATTTTTAGGTATTGAAATCAATTTCATCTTGAATATTGATTTTAAGTCCTTCTAAATATATGAGAATATTCTCATTGGTTACAAACTTTTTCATTTCCAATATTTGTATAATTTTATATTGGAATAATCCTCTTCTAATAATTTATTTTGAAATATTGAATTAAATTTTTTAATAATCATAATTTATATTAGTAATAAGTTCAACTTAATTTCTTCCCATTTGAAATGGTAAAATAAGTAATAATTAATTACCTTACTGATGTTAAAAACGTGTTTCCTAGGGGAGGGTGTTAAAGAATAATTGTTAGGATTAAAAATACCTAGAAACTAGTATAACACCAATTTTATATCCACTTTGAGACCGTAACACCTATAAGTGAAAATAATTATAAATATTTGATGAATTTATGTTAATAAAACATTGGATTAATTTACTTTTAAAAAATATCTTATGTTTCTTTTATCCCCAACTTATAAAGTCCTCCCAATCTCCACCACATTTAACACATCCAAAATAATTTAGTTCATATAATACATTTTACAGATACTTCCAGTGTCCCTCCGACATTATTTATCCTTTGTATTTATCATATATCCATCCTATGATTAATTTTGGTGCAAACCCAATGAATTTCTCTGAAATATAAGTAACGTCCTAAAACAGTACTATTTATGTTTATATTTAAATCTTTTTCAAATATGATTAAACTATACCATCGATTGTATGTCTGAAAGACTATTTCCTCATAAATAGATGTAATACTTTTTCAATCAATCCTTTCAAGGCAAGATATAATTATTTATTAATATAATTATATTATATTTATGATATTATTATTCTTCTATATTTTAGTATATCAAATATATTTTTTATGTTTAATTTTGTTCAAAACATGACAATATTGAGTGTCCGTATTGTGGACGACCACCCCCAGAAGTGATGTTATTTTTTATTCACATGAAATTTATGAGGAACATAATAATTATATATTTAGTTAATATTTGTGATAGATATGATATTATAATGATTTTTTTAAATTCATATATCTTCCACTTCTTTAAACATTCACCCATTGAGGGAATGATAATGATTCCTACATTTAAGTATGATATTAAATTTATGAAAATTTATACCTTCAATTATCTATATAAAAATTTCAATAATGATTATAAAAAGACCCTTAATGAATATATAAAACAATTTACATTATTATTTATTTTGATATTAAGGATCTATAAAATATATTCAATATTCAGAACATTAATTAATAATCACACATGAGAAAATGATGTAATCAATAACTGAAATAATGAAAATAACAAAATATTATTATCAATGGGGTGATAACACGTTATAATGTGATAATACATGACATTATAATTATAAATATTGTTTTATAATAAATTAATAATATGATTAAAATCATATTAAATTATCTTAAATCAATTTCCACCAAAATGGATGATTATGGTGAATTCTTCTCAATTTCCCTTCATTCAGGAAAATTGTAATGTTATACACCTAATTAGATTTATATAGATCATATACATCACCTTATTAATTTAATATCATGAATAATTCATACATAATTTTATTCTATATTTTAATTTTATTTATTTTATCTAATTATTTATTAACTAAATATATCATCATTGTAATGAATTTAAGGGCATGTTTATTTTTTGTTGGAAAATATTACTTCTTCATTATTTATTAAATTATAAGATTATAAATAAAAATATTTTTGAAAATATATTTTCTAATTTCTTATATATTTTAATTTTTTATACATATAAATAATTTATTGATTAATTTTCAAATCATTATTATGATCATTATAATGATTTATTTCATGAAAAAATTTTAATTGGGGTTGTTTATAGATGAATTTCCATAAAAAGAATTTTTTTCTGTTTTTATAATTAAAAAAATTAATTATTATCGCGTATGATTATTCATGAAATTTTCATGTAACAGTACAATTTTAACTATTTTATACCTAAATTTGATAAGGATTTTTTTTCAAGAAAATATGAATTTTTTTCAATATTAAGTAAAAAAAACATCTTTAAAACTAATTTCCCTGAAAATATTTTTATAATTTTTTCCGTTATTAATATTATTTATTAAATAAATTTTATCCTCTATTATTTTTGAAAAATGCATTAATAACGGTAATTGTGTTGTTTTCCTAAAATGGTCAGTTTGTGTCACGACCCGTCCCCCCGTGCACTTGTCGTAACTACCCCAAGCTCGCCATGCATAGGCCAGGGGCTTGCAACTAGCACCAAAGGCCTAAATCCCTAAACTGGTAAGGCATTTCCTTTTTAACTATAAACAATCACAACAGAGTACACAATTGGAAGAAAAACACTAAGTAAAACTATATACGAAAGAAGTGCTGGAATGTAAAAGGGGCCAGAAATTCAAGCTCAACTGTAAAGTACAAGTACAATTGAAAATAAAGTACAACTGAAGAAAAGTAAAGCAGCTATTCAGCCATCCTATGGGGTTTTTACCTAATGTGTAGGTATAAATGGCCTCCTCACTACTCCCGTCAGTCTGTCTGCTTCGTGTATAGTCATTCCGAGTGGTCCACCTCCAGGAATAGTCAAGTCTAGCTACTTTGTGCCTCTGTCTACACTGTTTGTCGTCTGCAACCAACACAATGAGGTGCGTGCATAGCCCATGCATGGGTGAGTATAACGATACTCATTAGGGACCCCGAGACCCTCAAGGTCTCACAAGATTCCAACAAGGATAAACCAATAAGTATGAAATCATCGGTTAATCGTTACTTAGGTATATGCCCTTACATATATCTAAGTTATCTAGTAACCGATCTCAATCATGAGAAAAACACAAAAGTCATTGACTCGGCTCAAATTAATATTTTCATTATCAAAATCACGACAACTGGAGAACTCCTCCTCTATCGAGAACAATGGGACTATCGCAACACCAAGGTGCTTCTCACTATCCTTGGACTGCTGAGGTTATCTCCTGTCAAGTACTGTGGGTCTACTGCCAACTACAAGGCACTCATCCGCTATGGGTATGCCGCCAACTACCAGGCACTCCTCCGCCGTGGGTCTACCACCAAATACAAGGTGCTCCCCACTGAGCTATTCGAATCACTCCGAGTCGAATCAGTCATGCAATCGTTAGGTCTGACAGCTACTAGGTCTCCGCACTTTGTCTGCTCCTCACTGGAAGGATCTGCTCCACGATCTATTGAGAAATACTCTAACTGTCTCTAAGTTCCACGATAATGTATCTCAAAGTTCTTCCACATCATAGGAGTCTCAACGCAACAGACGTCACTTCAATCAGACGCCCATTCTGTTAGTTATTAGCATTTTTGTCCAGGGGGCTGTTGGATTCGTGTACGATCCAACTCGAATGTAACTCAAAAAATAATCTAAACACTAGCGGGGTATTATCAAATGGATGACTTCGTTCTAATAAAATTTGCGCCACTAACGGTTTGTCGAACAGACGTCTGGTGCCAACGATATGGCCCAAAAAGGTAATGGGTAAGAAATGGGTCTGGGTCCGGTCCAACCCAGTCAGACCGACTCTGCCCAACCTCTTCTAGTCCAACATGGTCTGACTCACTGGGTCTGACCCAGTCCGTTAAGTTTAACCCGATCCGCTTGGCCCGACCAAATGGACTACGAGGACGGTTCGGCCCGGAGGTCACTAAGTAGGCGACCCAGCCCGAAGGTCGAGGCCAGTTCGTCTAGGAGCATTGTAAGGGCGCGGCTTGGGCGACTCTGTCCGGTAGGTCCGTGGAAGGCCACGGGGGCACCGGGCATGGCGCGATAGCAACCGGGTAGGCCATGGGGGCGAGCGGGTAGTGCGCGGGGGAGCTGTGCAGGCCGCAGGGGTGTGGGCAGCACACATGACGCCAAGCAGGGCGTCGGCGGGGCTGGGCATGTCGCAGGTTCGGCCAGGGCGCGTCAGCCACCGTGGGGGTGGCGCTGTTCACTGAGGCCGCGGGTAGCTCTGTCTTCATCGTTTCCGCCTTTTTCGCCTCGTAGAAATCACGAAATACATGCACAGTGGAGGGTGGTCATGCCGTTTTGGTTTGGCCCTCTCCCCCCACGTTTAATGTGGTATCATGCGGTTCATCAAGATTTTAAGAATAAAGATAATAATTAAATGTTTATTGTCAGTCTCCGGAATGTTTCCAGTCAACCTAAGGTGAGAATATGAAAAGTATTGTTACACAGATGAACCTCCTACCTTTGTTTCGTTGGTCGTTGATGTTGTGGAAAGAGGACGAAAGAGTTCTCTGTTCATCATGTTCATCTCTCACTCCCAATCTCTGCTGCTTCGGCTGTGGAAGAAACTCCACATCGATAGGATTTGAGGGAGGAAGTCCGAGGAAGAAGTCCAAAATGGCCTTTGGCGTTTTTCATCGGTGGAGCATTCATCATTCTTCGTTGGGATATTTTCTCCCAAGTTCCTCTTCTCATGTTCCACAAAAACAGAATATGCCAAAAAAATAGTAGATTGTAATATCCTATCAATTTTGGTGGAAAAAATTTCTAATTGGACTCATTAAAATGGTAGTCTCCCCTTAATTATTGTGGAGAATAGGCACAATTAATTAAAGTGGATTTGGCTCCATAAAGGTTAAGAGACTCCAAGGGTGGTGGCACCATTAAGTGAAGAGGATTGGCATTGTATAAATAAGGGGAGTTGAAGAGTCTGTCCACCTTAAATGGGGGGTTCCATGGGGTTACAAGCCCAGGTGGTCCCCACCAACATTATCCTCCCAAGGGAGGTTATGTTCGGGTGGGCCCACCACCGTAACATCTCATGGGAGGTAAAGGTGTGGTGGACCCCACCTATAACCTCCTCTTAGAGGTTTTAACCTCCACACACCTAAAGCAGGCTCAAATAAATTAATGTTGTTGCAGACTTTATTTTATTATTTTTTATAAAAAACCAAGAACTAACATTTATTCTCAAATAACTACCATTGATGTGAAAGTATTCATAAGAGTATACCGGCACTACGAGTTCTATGTTGCCCTTAGATTTTAATTCCGAGCACCAGTTCAAAAGTTATAAAATCCTGCTCGTACATATACTGAATGTACCCGAACGAAACGTCAGAAATCAATTCTGGGCACACCAGGCCTCGGAATCAAGCGCCGTAAAAATTCACTGACTCGTAAAAATCCCGTGTATTTAAGAAAAAAATGTCCACCATATTTCCGGGTCTTTAAATTCTCCCCACCTCAGGGCTTTACGTCCTCATATGCTACAACTCGAACAAAGGGAACAAATGGGGGTACTGAGAACGCACCTGATCCTCCCATTCCCATGTGCTCTCCTGGAGGTTCCCATGCTGCCAGTGAATGCACACAAGAGGTATCAACCGTCCATGTAGGACCCGCTCCTGCCGATCCTCAATATCCACAGGAACCTATGTGAAAGTCGTCCCATCGTCGACGTCCAACTCTCCATGGTCGATGATGTGGGAAGGGTCGTGCACATATCTCCTTAGCTAGGATACGTAGAAGATGTCGTGCCCCTGGTGCAAATGAGGAGGAAGAGATAGGCGATATTCCACCTCGCCAACTCTGTTGTGGACCTATAAAGGTCCAATGAATCCTGGAGATAGCTTTCCACCTTGACCAAATCTCCATAGACCTCGTCGAGGTGAGACACGTAGAAAGACGTGGTCTCCATCCTCGACCTCCTGAGGTCTCCATCTCAGGTCATCATTTGACTAATGTCTACTCTGTGCAATCATCATCAACTCCAGGATAATCTACACCTTCTCTGTGGTATCTCGCACCATCTATGGTCCCACTAGGGTTGACTCCCCAGGGTTAGTCCAGCATAAGGGAGATATGCAAGGTCACTCGTACAACACCTCAAAAGATTCCATGACGATGGGGGAGTGATAACTGTTGTTTTATGAAAACTCTACCAAAGGCAAGTGATCCTCCCAGCTACGACCGAAGTCGAGGACACATGCACGGAGCATGTCCTCGATGGTCTGAATGGTCTGCTCAGTCTGACCATCTATCTAAGGATGAAAGGTGTTGATTAAGTGAAGATATGTCCAGAAAGCCTCCTAAAACAACTTCCATAGACGGAAGTAGACTGTGCATCACAGTTGGAGAAAATAGAGGAAGGCACTCCATGAATTTGCACAATCTCCGACACATAGATGTGTCCCATGATCTCTACGGATCCCATCTCTCTAATCGGTAGGAAGTGGGCCGACTTGGTGATTCGTTCAATGATCACCCAAATCGAGTTGTGACCCCATGATGTACGTGGAAGACCCATCATGAAGTCCATGGATATACCATCCCACTTCCACTTTGGGACCTGTAAAGGCTGAGCCAAGCCAGCTGGTACCTATTTCTCTGCCTTCACATGATGGAAAGTGAGGCACTATGAGACAAACTCCGCTACCACCATCTTCATATCGGACCACTAGTGCTGTCATCGAAGATCCTGGTTCATCTTTGCCACTCATGGATGTACCGCTAGAGGGGATTTGTGGACCTCCCTCAACACTTCCTCTTTAAGGGACACTTGTACCAAGGTATGTCCTCTGAATAAAATGAGATGCTCCCCACCATCAGAAAATCCATCAGGTTCCTGCGCTATGGATATCTAAGCATGTCACATCTCATAGTCAGCATCACCATGTTGTGCCTCCCTGACTTGCCAAAGAAGTGTGGGAGTGAATGTAAGATATTGTAGGAATGCTAGCCCATCTATATTCACAAATGATATATGTAAGGCAACAGGCTTCTCTATCACCTCTCCTAGTAGCTGTATATCAAATCTCCTGTTGAAAGAATCTGCTACAACATTCCCCTTCCCATGAGTATATACTATATAGAAGTCATAGTCCTGGATTAACTCAATCTATCTCTGTTGTCTCAGGTTCTGGTCTTTCTTAGAGAAGATATACCTGAGACTCTTGTGATCAGATTACATGTTAAAACATTCACCCATCAGATAGTGTCACCACATCTTCAAAGCGATGACCACTACTACTAATTAAAGGTAATGGGTAGCGTAGTTCTGCTCGTGTGGTCTCAGCTGCCAAAAACCATAGACAATAACGGCTCTCTCCTACATCAGGACACACCCATATCTGGTCCAACATGTGCCGCTGTAAACTACGTACACTACGCCTTCCTCTAGAAGCCTCAAGATGGGGTCACTAGTCAGCCTCTACCTCAGCTCTTGAAATCTCTTCTCGCATCTCTCTGACCACATGTAGGGTTTTCCTTTCATCGTCAAGGATTATAGTGGTTCTGCAACTCAGAGGAAGCCTGGAATAAATCTCCAGTATTATCTAGCCAAACCTAGGAAACTCCGAACCTCTATCACACTCCTTGGTGGCTCCCAAGAAAGTACCGCCTCAATATTCGCTAGATCCACTGCAAATCTGGCCTTTGAGATGAAATGTCACAAAAAGCGAACATATCGAATCCAAATGTGGCACTGTGAGAGCTTACCATAAAGATGGTGCTCTTGAAGTGTGTCCAGTACTACTTGAAAATTGTAGTCATGATCCTCCTCAGTAGTCGAGTAAATCAATATTTCGTCAATGAATACCATGACAAAGCAATCGAGGTAAGGATGGAAGATCATTTTCATGAGACTCATGAACACTGTTGGAGTGTTGGTTACGCCGAAGGGCATATCCAAGAACTCGTAGTGGCCATAACGACACATGAAGGCCATCTTATGCACATCCTAGTCTTGAAATCTGAGGTTGTGATAGACTGATTTGAGGTCTATCTTTGAGAACCACTGTGCTTCCTTCAGCTGATCAAAGAGGTCATCAATCCTTGGGAGTGGCTACTTGTTCTTCATGGTCACCTAGTTAAGGTGACGGTAGTCGACACAAAGCATCAAGCTCCCATACGCCTTCTTATCGAATATAATCGGGGCTTCCCATGGAGAACCACTGGGTAGGATGAATCCCTTTCCCTGCAAGTCCTCTAGCTATACCTGCAGCTCGTGAAGCACCTTGTGAGCCATACAATACCCTGGAGTAGATATCGTTGTCGTCCTGGGGTAAATGTCAATGTAGAAGTTCACCTCTCTGTGAGGTGGTAGTCTTAGAACATCGTCAGTGAAAACATCCGCGCACAGGTCCACCACTACAGGATAAGTCAGACACTCCACATCAACTCCTCTGAGGGTAAGGCAAGCCAACTGGTGAGTGATCAGATGCACCCTCCTCCGAGTAAGTCCATCCTATGCTACAAAGGTTCCCTTCTCAATGGTGAAGTTAAACCTGGGCCCATTCGAGTAGACACACTGCACTTTTCTCATAACACAGTCAATCTGAGCATGGACTATAGATAACTAGTCCATACCCAAGATGACTTCATAAGGCCTCGACGCCGCTACGAGGAATTCCCATCTGAAACTCTTGCATCCTAGAGTAAGCTCACACTTCTGGAACTAGTGTGTAATCGTCGAGTCTTCTCCCGTAGGAGTCTCTAGCCGTAAGGATCAAGCCAACAGCTCTGTCGGAATCTCTGAGCTCTGAACGAGGGCAGTGGAAATAAAAGAGTGACTGACACCTGTGCCTATAAGAACAGCAGCTAAGGTGTAGTAGATAGAGATTGTTCCTCAAAACATCTCTGAAGTTCCATGGTCATTGGCTTTAGCTGCCTGAATTAGTGCTCTCACCTATCCACCTACTCCCTGTGGTCAGAGTGGACCTCTAGATGGTGGTGGTGGTAACACCTTGTAACATCATCCACCCCCAACTGCATGTCCAGATCCTCTGCCACATCTACCTCCACCATGTGGACCACCTCGTTCAAACCTCTACCTCTGTCTGGGAGGTCCCCCAACTGTATACTGATCATCAGAACGATAGGAAGGATAGTCACAAGCCATGTGACCATGTCCGCCGCATGGGTAACACTGCCCGCTCCTGGCATGACTGGCTCTGTCTCCGCTCCGGGTGCCCCTCACAACTGATCATGAGTTATGCGGTCGACCACCTATAGGAAAGTTCCTCTTGGACCTCTATGACATATGTCTACTGTGAGCTGCATAAGACTCCATTGCATGTTGACTAGTGCTGGGTCTCTCTATTGGAGACTGCTCAGCAATGAAACTGTTTACTAGGAGGGCTCTCTCTAGTACTCCCGTCTGTATCGGGAAGCTAAGTGAGATCATCGAAGCTCTGATATCTTCTCGGAGTCCCTAATCGAAGGTTCGAGCCCTAAAGAATGGGTCTCGTACCATATCCATGGAGTAGCGGGAGATGTCAGTGAACCTTGTTGAGTACCATTCTACTGTCATGCTACCCTTCTATAGATGCAATAGCTCCTGATCCACACCGCACAATGGTAGGCTGGGACAAACACTACTCGGATCAGGATCTCGATGTCCGCACAGAGTTTCATCACCTCGTCATGCGCGTGGACCATCAGGCTCCACCATCTACCTGCTGCTGCCTGAAGGAGGCTGGCAGAATGGATCACCATTAAGTCGGCTGGTGTTCCTTCCAGTCTAAAGACTCTCACTAGAGCCTGCAGCTAATAGTCAAACACCTATGGGTCTGTCTCTCCCATGAACCTGGGTGTTCTCTGGCACTGGAACTCATGCAATGCTCTCAAATGGTGTGCATCATTTCCTGTTATGGCTGGTGGCATCGGTGGCCCAATGGGTAGTAGTACCGCTAGTGCCTCCACTGGTATAGGGCCCTACACCGAGGCTTCATTTCTCGGTGGGATATTAGTACATATGACTCTCAGGGCACTAAATAGTCATACACAGGGAGAAATACTGAAATTAAAAGATGTGACACGGTCAAAAGATTATAACTGGTGATCGGACATAGTTGAGCTGACAGAAGGAAAACTTTTTAAAACACGCACAAAATCAGTGTTTTCATGCACTGAGTCTGAAATCAGAAGTCAGGGTCCTGGTGTATAGATATTTCAGCGACCCGCTCCAACACTGGACTCCTTGAACTGAAAACCACACTTTGTAACCTTAACATAATTTCTTCAAAGAAAAGAAATATCGTAGTCCTATGTTCTACAGTAGAACCGACTCCTCTGATACCAATTTGTCACGACCCGTCCCCTGGGGCCCATGTCGTAACTACCCCAAGCCCTCTTCCATAGGATAGGGTTTGGAGACTAGCACCAATGGAGTAAATCCCTTATCAGGGGATGAATTTCATTTATAACTATAAAAAAACACAACAGAGTACACAATTGGAAGGAAAAAACAAAGTAAAACTGTTTACAAAAGAAGTGCTGGAATGTAAATGGGGACGAAAATACAAGAACAACTGTAAAGTACAAGTACAACTGAAAATAATGTACAACTGAAGAAACGTAAAGCAGCTACTGGGTTGTACTCTGGGGTTCCTACCTGAAGGGTATGTACAGATGGCCTCCTTAGCACTCTCGTCCGTCTGTCTGCTTCGTGTACCGTTAGGCCAAGTGGTCCACCTCTGGGTACCATCTAGTCCTACTACTCTCTGCCTCAGTCAGCACTGTCTATCGTTTATAACCAACACAATGAGGTGAAGGCATAACCCGTGCAAGGGTGAGTATAAAGATACTCAGTAGGGACCCTAAGACTCTCAATGTCTCACAAAAATCAAACAAGGATATTCCACAAAGTATGAAATCAACTGATAACCATTACATAGGTAAATTCCCATACATATACGTAAGTTCTCTAGTAACCCATCTCAATCATGAAGAAAAAACAAAAAAAATTGACTCAGCTCAAATCGGGATTTTCATTATCGAATCCTCGACTGCTGGAGAACTCCTCCTCTGTCAAGAACAGTGGGCCTGTCGTGACACCAAGGCGCTTCTCACTAACCATGGACTGCTGAGGTACTTCTCCTGCCGAGTACCTCGGGTTTGCTGCCAACTACCAGGCGCTCCTCCGATGTGGGTCTGCCACAAACTACATTGCGCTCCCCCTAATAGCTTAAAGAGGAACTCCTCCTATCGAGCACCGCATGTCTTCCACTAACTACCAGAAAATCCTCTGCCGTGGGTATGTCACCAACTACCAGGCACTCCCCACTGGGCTAGTATAATCACTCCAAGTCGAATCGGTCAAGCATTCGTCAGGTTTTCTAGCTAATAGGTCTCCGCACTATGTTTTCTCATCACTGGAAGGATCCGCCCCACATAATACTGAGCAATACTCCAACTATCTTGAAGTTTCGAAAAGAAGTATCTCAAAGTTCCACCACGTCATATGGGTCTCAATGAAATATACAGTGCGTCAATCGAACACCCGATCTGTTAGTTATTAGCCTTTTAGTCTCATGGGCTAGCTTGAATTTCTGTACGATCCAACCTGACCGTAACTCAAAAAAACACCTAGAAATCTTGTGGGGTATTCTCAAAGGGATGACTTCGTTCCATAAAAACTGGTGTCGTTGACGGTTCGTCAAACAGACGTCTTGTGCAAAAGATATGACCCAAGAAGGTAATGGGTCAGTTATGGGCACGTGACCGGTCCGACCTCGTCGTACCGACTCAGCCTAACCCCGTCGGGGCCGACACGGTCAGACCCGCAGGGTCTGACCCGGTTCATTATGTTCAGTCCGATACGCTGGTCCTGGCCCAATGGACTGCGAGGGTTGTTTAGCCTGGAGATCTCCATGTAGGCAACTCAGCCCGAATGTGGAGGCCAATTTGGCCCAGAGTGTTTCGAGCATGCGACACAAGCGACTCGTCATGAGAGATTATTGGCAGGCTGCGCGGGTTGCAGGCAGGCCACTAGGGTGCCAACCAGGGCATGGTTGTGGCCGGGCAGGCTGCGGGGGCATATGGGTAGCACATGCGGGTACCAGGCAGCATGCGGGGCAGCGCGTGGGGGCGTCGGGCAGCGCACAGAATGCTGGGCAGGGCACCGGTGCGACCGGGTAGGCCGTGGGGTCTGCGGGCAGTGCGCATTGAAACCGGGCAGTAGGCGGGGCAGCGAGCGGGGGCCCGGGAAGCGTGCGGGACGTGGGGAAGGGCGTCGGCGGGGCCGAGCAGGCTGTGGGGCGCGGGGGAAGGGGGTGCCGGGCAGGCCGCGGGGCAGCTCGTGGGGGCACAGGTAGTGCATCAGATGCCGGACAGGGCACCGGCGGGGCCAGGTAGGGTGCGGTGTAGGCTGCGGGTTCAGCCAGGCCCCGCGGGGGTGGCGATGTTCACAGAGGATGTGGGTAGCACGATGTTCATCATTGTCACCTTCGTCACCACGCCGATGAACACCAAAACATGAACAACAAAGGGGGTCAGGCCGTGTTGGTTTGGCCTGCTCCCTCCGTGTTTAGGGTGGTATAATACATTTCATCAAGATTTTAAGGAAGGAGTTAATCTTTAAATGTTTCTTTTCAATCTCGGTAACATATCCATTCATCCAAAGGTGAGAATAAGAAAGGTATTATTACACACATGAACCCCTACCATTGTTTCATCATTCATTGACGTCGTGGAAAGAGAATGAAGGAGTTCATTGTTCTTCACGTTCGTCTCGCACTCCCAATCCCAGCTGCGTCTGCTGTGGGAGACACTCCATGTCGGTAAGATTCGAGGGAGGAAGTCTGAGGAAGATGTCGAAGAAGGTCTTAGGTGTTCATTGTCGGTGGAGCGTTCTTCGTTCTTCATTGGGAGCATTTCTACCAAGTTCCTCTTCTTATGTTCCACCAAAAATAATATTCCAAAGAAATAATAGATTGAAATACCCTATTGATTTTGTTGGCACAAATTTCGAATTGGACTCATGAAAATGGTAGGCTTCCCTTAATTAATGTAAAGAATTTGCACAATTAATTAAAGGGGAGTTGTCTCCTTAAAGGTGAAGAGGCACCAAGGGTGGTGGAACCATTAAGTGATGAGGGATGGCATAAAATAAACAAGGGAAGTTAAAAGGTTTGTCCACCTTAAAATGGGGGTTCCAAGGGGTTACAAGCACGGGTGGTCCCCCCCCCCCAAATTATCCTCCCAAGGAAGGTTATGTTCGGGTGGGCCCCACCAACATAACCTCTCATGAGAGGTTACAGTGTAGTGGCTCCCACCTCTAACCTCCAATTAGAGGTTTTAACCTCCACACACCCAAAGGTGGATCAAATAAAATAAATTTGTTCACACTTTACTTTATTTTTTTTATAAAATGCCAAAAAAAAACTTTTATTCTAGACC
This sequence comes from Viscum album, assembly GCA_963277665.1. NCBI lineage: Eukaryota > Viridiplantae > Streptophyta > Magnoliopsida > Santalales > Viscaceae > Viscum > Viscum album. The sequence continues at coordinate 279,950,822 of OY728136.1, read as the reverse complement.
AACTGTCGTCAAGGTAAATGTCTTCCTAAGAAAATACCGACGCTACGAGATCAATGGTGCCCTCAGATTTAAATTTCGTGCACCAGTTCAAAAGATATAAAATCACAATCATACCATTAATGAACGAACCGGATCAAAACATCAGAAATTGATTCTGGGCACATCAGGCCATGGAATGAAGTGCTTTAAAAATTCACGGACTTGTAAAAATATCATGTATTTAAGAAAAAAATTTCCACTGAATTTCTGGGTCTTTACAGTTTGGATTTATTTCTTATATGTGAAATGAATAATTTTTTTACTTGAATGACATGTGTGAAGTTTACAACTATCATGGACCATCAATGTTTTAAAATTTCATTTTTATATTTGAATGGTTATTCTTAAAGAAAATTATTTGTGAAATACATTGTGATATTCTAGTTTTCAGAGAAAGAAGTTTATAGTGATATTATTATTTTCTTTAAGAATATTATAATGATATATTTATTGTGTATCTATATATAATTTTAAATTATTAAAATTAATGTTATACCAAAATATGTGATGAGAAAATATTTTTCTAAAGGGAATTTATAGAAAAGTTTAAAAACTATTTATAAGAAAATTGAATTTAAATTTAATTCCTGTGAACATAAGTGAACAAATTAAAATAAAATTGAACTAATTATTCTTTCAAAAGCATCTTATTTTTTATTCTTTTAAATCAACGGAATTAAATGTTTGTTTTTAATAAAAAACTATTATTATTCACAATTCAAAAAAATGATATTTAAATTTTTATAAAATAAAAAGAAAATTAAACCAAGATTATTTTGAAATGATGATTTCAAAAATGAAGTTACTTTATTCAAATAAATTATCTAAACGAGTCAAAAATAACAATAAAATTTATGCACAAAATGGGACAAAAAAGTTTTTTAAAAATATACAGTGTTAAAGAAAAAATATTATTTTTATTATATCATACCCGGAAAGAACATAAGAAAACACTAATAATTTGATAGAATTCATAATATATAAATTTTATTCAAATATTTCCTATATATAAATTTTTAATGTATTAATAAATTATATGTTTGCGTGCATATGAAATATTTTCAAAAAAATATTTCATTTATTTTCAAGTGGTTTTATCGTTCATATATAATTAATATGTCACAAATGATTTTATTTTACACGCACGTGTAAACCATTTATTTTCATTATTTATTTAATTATAGTCACACCTGGAATTATGATGTTTGGGAGATAAATATCATATTAAATTGTAAAATTTTAAAAATATGTCATGTATTTTAAACCATAGTGTTTTTTTAATGAAGGAATTAGAATAAGGTAATTTTTTTGAATTTTTTTAGTAAAATATCATGGAGTTACTGTTTTACCATTTCCATTATTACATGGGCGGTGGTTTTACAATCCCCCTATTCTTTTAACCATAATCCTTAAATCAATGATATACTAGAAATCAAGACACATACATTATAATATAACTATTCCTTCTGTCTGACCATAAAAATAATTCTAAATATTTATAAATATTTTTCGATGAATTACGTATAATGAATGGTGATCTATTAAAATTCACCATATTATTCGTAAAATATGTTATTGATGGGAAACATACTCTTTTCCTAAAAATTATGATTCCATAAAAATCTTGGATTCACTGATGAACACTCATCTCATTCTTCTGTTGTTCCACATAATGGTTATAAATATCTCTAACACATATATGAATTGATGGTTACAAAATCATCAAATAGTGATTATATAATTCTCCATTCCTAATTATTTCAAAGTACATCCTATGAAAACCCATAAATATAGGTTCTCTTACATTCATCTTCAAAGAAAACATGGATGGTCCTTCATGCATTAGGCATTTGTCACCTTGTTCTACTTCTAATGATGGTTATGATTTCAAGATTCACAATTCATGATCAACTCCAACTATATCCTTTAGAAAAATTATAACTCTTTCTCTATGATGATATGAGTCATAATTTTGTTATTATTATATATTCCACAATATACATTTGAATATAATTTGTCAATAATATCAATGAAAAAATTATCACAACCAAATCTAAATCACATGTCGTATAATTATTGTCAAGTATATTAAGTAAGTTTTTGGAAATAAATAATAATATTATCATTATAGATCAATAAACAGAAAAATATCTTATTTTATTTTTCACTATATATCTCAAACCCATCCCCATTTTAGTTTATTATGTGCGTATGTTCATCGACCATCCTTCATTTCAATTCCACGAAATTTTTCTTAGATTCTGCTGTCTAAAAGAAGTTATATCCCTTTCTAGTGAACATGGTTATTTGATTATATAATCATGAAAAAATTATAATTTTCTTAATATTTTTAAATCATATATAAAAACTATATATCGACATCACATTGGATGTTTTTGGGTTATTAATGTGTAACTCCAGTCTTTTAAGGATCCACTGATTTACCCTTAGTTGACATTATATGCCATAACAATGAATCTTTTTTGTTTACAAAATTTACACATTAGAAATTATGAATATCATTTATCATTACATAGGATCATAAATATAATTCCTAAATGGTATTAATAATCTTTATTTACCTTGTTCGACATATTATTTCAATTAATAATGAAATTAAAAATTTATTTACGTAATATACAATTAATATATTAATTAAATCCAGGAAGGTAATATGGAATTTGTTAAGTCTAAATATCATCACTATAAATTAATAATGACGTACCTCATAAACGATTCTATCAATGGTATTTATTCCTTCATTTCCCTTAATTAATGATATAAAAATTAATTCCAATCATAGAAAAGTAATAAGGTTCATGAAGATGATCAAAATGTTCATAAATACTAGGTAATGGATACATATTCATCATAGTGATCTTGTTAAGCTCATTATAATCAATATTATAATGTATTGACCCATACATAATCTTAACAAAAAAATAGGTGAACCCCATAGTGATGCACTTGGGAATATTAATCCATTATCTATATTCTTTTTTATTTTCTTTATAAATTTCTACAACTGAACCAGGGATAAAATATATTAAGTCTTCTAATTATGTGTATCACTTGATCTGAGTTCTGTTAAGAAATAAAACCCATGATCTCAGCAAACACTACAAAAGTCTACGAGAAAAACATTATAATGTTCCAAAAATTAGTAATAACTTCAATAATGTGTTTCTCTAGACCAATTTTATATATATATACCTCATTAATACATATTATGACACATTAAATAGTAGTAACAACCATTAGAACATAATATTACTCTTATAATCTAATTACGATCAAAGGTTAATTCAGAACATCAATTGTGTCATCAATGAAATAGGAAATGATATGTGATCCATATTAAGAATTCAATCCAAGACCAGTATAACATCATATTAAAACAAGGAGGGAAAAACAAAATTTAAAGGAAGAACATATCAAAAAACACTTATTAGAGATGAGAAAATCTTTAGAATATATCATTGTACCCTTAAAAATTTTAATTATAAATCATCATATAATCATTCAGTTTGTGATATGAAATCCACTGAAAAATTATTCAGATATATAATATTGGGTGGAACTAAAATCAAAGAAGACATTTTTTGTTCTAGAGTGGATGCTAAGTTTATCTCGCACTTCATCATTTTAACGCACTTTTGTAGTTTTAATAACATGATATTAACCATTATCTAATGGAAATATTGGATAAATGGATAAATTTTTATTATTAAACATTAGATTGAATAACATGTTATAATAACACAAAAATGCCTTAATTTATTTTAAGTATAGTGTTGGAGGTGTATTAATTTGATCACCCTTCAAATAAATTTCTCAATGGACATCCTTTGTACACATGAATCATTTATCATTCATGTAGAGATAATTTCACCCATTCTTCTTCCAACACATTAGATACAAAATAATTAATAATACTCATCTAACAATTGTATTTTTTATATAATTTCCATAGAACACATTATTTGTCTTACTATCAAATCATGATAATGATGGGAATCTCTACTATCCATTTCTACAGTGAGATCATATCAAAATAATTACTCCTAACTACTAATAAATCTTATGAATATATAAATTCAACGATTTTGTTTTAGTCCATTAATGAGATCAATCATCCATTAAAGTTATAAAACAAATCTATAAGTGTAACTAACAAATTTTTTAAAATAATCCTCTTAGGTGCCAATAGATTAATCTTATTTTTAAAAATCATTGAATTTTGTTTCCATTTTAATACATAGAGTTCAAGGAATTTATATAGAAAATAATATCCTCTAAAACCCATCCCATTCTATTAATTCAATATTATCTTCATGCCTTTGATTCATAATGACATTTACTCATACGGATCCATTACTCTGTGGCATGTTAACTAAATAACCCACTAGAAAAATGTTTTGTACATCATGAAAGAATCAAAACGAATTTTTTTTATAATTTACTAATTTTTAATGAAATTACAATTCCATTATTGAGAGGTTTTCTTGTGCATTTAAATAATCTGTTTTATTATAGTTCCCATATATTTTGGTTTCTTTGGAATAAAATAATTAAAATGTCCTCAATATTAAATGATAAGATTATACATATTTTTTCCATCCATTAAATATGTGCAACAAATAGAACTATAAGAATCAAGAGAAGATATTCATCTTTAGAAATATAACAATTATTAAAATAAATCCTCTTATTGAATAATTTTTAACCCATTTTTGACAGTTGAATTCATTATGTTCATCTTATATAACATTAAATTTTATATAGGTTAATTATGATATATCCTCATATTATTTCTAAACTAATACCGACAAATAAATAGACCATAATGTAAAACATAATGAGGTGACCAGATCATATCATTCAAAACAATTGCATCATTTATATGAATATTCATTAAATTTGACAATATTATAAGTCGTAGGACCATAAAGGACTACTATATTTGTAGACAAGAAATAAAAATATGATATTTTGATGATCTTGACCATATTCCACAATTTTTTTCTCTGGTATATCCATTTTATAAATTTCATATTTTTAAGCACATTTTAAATACATGGGAATATAGATATATAAGAAAAAATAAGCATAGATTATTAGTTTGAGTAAACATGAGGGTAATTAATCACTGATCATATGAAATAATAATATAAAAAGTGTGTATTTGATAATAATTTTAAATTAGTTTTTTCAAATCGAATATGTTAATGATCAGTAATCATAAGTTAAGTAATAATCCATTGTCACTTCAAAATACATTAGTTATAAGAGTGAAGAATCATCATTAATTGATCTTAATATATGGGAGAAGACTATGATAATAAAAAAAATTCTACGGAATTATATATAATATACAAAATGATTCGAAATTGGTCAATCAGATAAGGATAAATTCCATCAATATATTATTGGAAGAAGTCCCATATTTAATTATGTCAACTTATTATTGCATAATATTCTTACTTGAGGTTCACAATCGATACTATCATAGTGGAATTTTTTCCATATATAGCATGGATCACAACCCACTATAGTCCATATTATCTAATGAGATATCAATCATTACCTTACGCAATAGAGGGCTTTAAAATACACACACATTACAATGTCAAAACCATAAATCATTATTCCACAAGATCCTAAAACCAATCATCAATTAATCTTAGCATAAACAAAGGAAAATAAATAATACAAAAAAATATCTCATAATCATCTAATTATAAAAATTATAGAGAGTGAATATGAACTGTATCATTAGATTTTATCCCCTAGGATGTATATGAAGCATAGATGAAAATCCACATAGATTAAAAATACATTTAAAAGTGAATTTGATAATTTCATTAAAAATATTTGATAATAACATTTTTCATTAGAATATTTTCAAAAACTATTTCTGACATAAAAAAATATTTTCCATGAAAATTATTTTGGGTAATTTTTAATGATTAAGAATATTAAATAACAGTCATAATGAAGAGAAATAATATTCTTTATTTATATTCAATGGAAAATATTCCAATCACACATTGGATAAAAAGAAACAATCATCCTCATTCAAAAAAATAACCACAAAAGTCATTGTTAGTCATTAAAAAATGTAAAATATTATTGTAATTTAACTCAAAAAATAATTTAAAAATTTAATAGAATATTATTTTATAATTTTTATCATCATGGAGTTAAAATTAAAATTCCATCGGCCAAAGGGGAAATTAAGTAAACATCTCAAACAAAAATGTAATTAATTGTTAAATATAACAATGATATGAGAGTAAAAGGAAAACATAAAAACCCATAAATAAAAATATGATTGGAAAATACAAGTGGATTTATATATCAATGTCTAATTGTTTTCATTTATGGAAATTTTATACAAAAAATAATGAAAATAAATGAGATTAAAAAACCCATTTAATATGTTCTATTTTTATTCATATCAATTCTTAAGATCATATATAATAAATAACTTTTTATTATAGATATATTAAATAACCATATATATAATTTTACATTACTTTATATGTTATAATAATACATTTGTTAATATTCTTTCATTAAAATCATCATTCGATACAAAACTAGCATTTCTATTATGTTGGTTTTGATGCTGTGGTTTTTTGTCCCTGAACCATGTTCATGTTTTCATAATATCTTTAACTATTATAATTTCATAAGTATCATTATTTTTTTAATATGAAGTTTTAAAATATATCATTGAAATTAATAATGATAAATGAATTGAATCACTTCATGGAGACAATAGTCTGTACATAATAAAGAGTAAAGTTTCAAATTTACGATGGACAAAACTAAATAAGGGTAAGTAATTATTAAGTAATAAAATAATATATAAACCATTAATTTCATATTTAATCATTTAATATATCCTTATTACCAATATTGTTAAGAATATGAAAAATGATCCACATCATTTCATAGATATGGAAGTCCAGGTATTAACCAAAGTGACGATATCATTTTAAAATGTATGGGAATGAGATAGAAAATAGATATGATATTGTCATATGAAAATATAATTATTTTAAGGATACTGATTGAAATATGTTGATAAGCTTATAGAACATAAGGTTAATTTTTATGATGAATGAAACCAGTAAAAAAAATAGTATGTACATATATATCTTCTTGTTGTATCCTCATATGAAATGAAATATATGGTTTAATGGATGTTTAGTTATTTAATTTCAAATAATAAAATTCACTTATGATTTTTTCTTGTGTTTATTTAGGATTATCTCTTTGAATTTTATGGGATCATGTTTTGTTGAGGGGAGATTAAAAGATGATCCATTTTATAAGTCAGTTTTGTGTCACTACTGTAAATATTTAAAACGTGAAATTATTATAAAGTTTTATTCAATATAATATGGTACTAAAGTAATAATAATTAGATGATAATATATTTCTCTGTTTGTATAAACTCAATAATTATGATTTGACTAGTAATTATGTTTTTTTAACCTTTAACTTTTTCATTAAATCCCTTTTTAACCCTTTTAACCATCATCATAGTAATGACTTTTTGCTTCATTACAATTCATAAAACCAAAATATTAATGTGATCCAACTAAATATTTTTAAATAATTATTAAAAATATAGAAAGAATTTTATTAAATTTAATTCCTTCCACAACAATAAATTTAATTAAATGAAAATGTAAAAAATTTATGGAAAATCATTATTAAACTATGCTTTTTAAGAAAAAAAATAATTGATTATTATTCAATGAGAATTAGAACCATTATATGAATGTTAAAATTTATTGTTTAATTTTTTATCGAATAAATACATTAAAATCATTCATAAAAAACATACAATCTAATATATTGTGATAAACCAAATGTACGAACATTAAATAATTTTTCAAAAAATGAACATCTCATATTAGTTTCAAACATTTTTATTTTACTTCCATGAAATTGATAAAAAAGATTCCATTTTAGAAATATATAGTGTGTAATGTTTCTTAATTTATTTGGCCTTATTCATACCTTCAAAACACTGTCTTGTTGATATATCTTATATTTTTTAATAACATTTCAATAGTCCTCCATGGTTTCTTTAAAATCATTGTGTTGTGCAAAGTATTCTAAAAAAATAGAACAATCTTATTTAAATATTTGTATCTGATAAAATATTTATCTATTAAACAAAAAATTACAAATTTACCATATATTAGAGTATATTTGTAAATATTGATATCTATAAAATAATATTTAGAATATTGACAAAGAGGAGGATGAATCCCAACAAAAAATATAAGATATGTCCCATTGAAGAGAATTATATAGGTTAAATGTTGATGAAAAATAATTCTATGAATAAAAGAAAACAAAATCAATTATGACCAGAGAAGAAGATAATATAGTATTAATAGGTAAATAAATTTCAATTTATTTAATGAGAAATTAGCATTATATAATATCAATTTCAAATTTCAAATTTTAAAGAAGCCATTATTGAATGGTAGTTTTTAAATAAAAATTTATTGAAATAGGGAAACTAATAATTTATTTAAAATTCCTTTAATTTTATGGAAATTTTTTTAAAAAGATTGGCAAGGAAGTACATTAACAACAAAAAAGAATATTTGTGGTGAAATGGAACACATGTAAATGGATATAAAATTTATATGAGATACCAACACATTTATTCCCATATTCAATGAACAAGCCTTAATAACTTATAAAATAAACATGACCATATTGATATGTTAAATAGGATCAATAAAAAATTATATTAAATTTTATAATATGAAATAATAATCATTCAATGCATATATATTAGTTGGTTATTTTTTACTTTCATCATTAGATGTTAAAATTTTTAATAATTTCAAATCAAATTCATATTCATGATGTCTATATTCATTTATCATTAACCAAATCATCAATCCCAAAATAATCATCTCTTTTGAATCCCTGAGTTCTAAATTTTTTTATTTCCATGATCATTTGATTTAATGTTTGGCTATTTTTTATGAGATTGGAATCCATGATGATTGTGTTTCATGTAATTCTTGGATAACAACATGTTTCATTATAATTACATTAAATTTTTATAGTAACAAATACATAACATTATTAATGGAAAAAATTACACACTAATATTATATCTAAATATTATTAATGTATTATTATATACTAATGATGAAAATTGATAAGTTAGAATGATATCATTCATTTAATTGGTTGAACCAACCAATGGAAGAACATATTATACTTATGAATGAGTATGTGTCTAGAGTTGTATCACAGTATTGTAAATTTCATAGAATAAATTTTAATTTTATAAAAAATATTTATATTGGATAGTTTTATTTCTATATACTATATATGAGTATGTAATGGAAATTGATATAGAAGATTTTTGATACGTACATCAAACAATTCTCTATTTCTGAACACACGTTCCCTTTGAATAATGTGTTTAGGACATGATCATGGATATAGAAATTACCTATAATATATGAATTATTTTCGATCCAAAATATGGAATGGTTTCAATAGATATTCTAGGGATCATAGTGGTTTGATTGAATTACATGAGAGACCATTTTGTAGAATATTTTTGAGTGGAATTTACAAAAATATTCTTCCATTTAGGTATAATGCTTCAATTTTTAATGAAAAATTGTTAAAAACTGTACAATAATTGTGTTCCCCTCATTAAAAAAAATTATATATATGGATTCATTTTTTCATATGTATTCCCACAATTTTTATCCGATTTTACATCAATTTACTTTTATCAGGATAACTCAATTTTATAATCATTATCCTATTTTAACACCTTAAAGTATTACTATCCCTATTTTTTTTAAAATAATGATTGTGAATTTGGAAACTATTTAATCTAATAAAAAATTTAAATAAGAGATATATAAATAAAAAAGAAAAAAAATAAATTTTATAAAATATAGTACTTAGAGAAAAATAAAAATTTAATGATGACGTGTTTTTGATAAGATTTCATAAAAATCACTATTTATATATTTTTTAATCAATTTTTTCATACACTGACAGGATTTGTTATAGTTATCCAGTAATATTGACGATTTTAAATTTCTAATATATAAGTAATCATAACATAATGAAAAAACATGATAATTTTTTAATAATTTTACTTAAAAATTTTAAAATTAATAAAAAAATAATATGTAATAAATTAATTAGAATATTATAAATAATATTTAACATTTTTATTCATTGAAAAAAATAAAAGTTTTTAAATATTTTATTTTAAATGTATATATAATAGTTACACAACATCAATGTATATTTTATATATTGTTATATACAATGAAAACATATCAAATGTCAATATATTAAGTGTCCATATATCCATATATTAAGTGACCATATGTCCAAAGTCCATATATATAACTATCATATTACCATCCAATATAGAGCCTTGTAAACGTATCTAAAACCATTCATCATATTCAATTACATCATTCCCAAAATGTCTAATGTATTTATATTTTTCCCCTTGATTCAATAGTTATAGTGAGAGGTATGATTGTTAATGAATGTAACATGGTTAAGGATTTTTTGTTTTTGGTATTTTATTATACATAATATTTTGTTCATATTTTATTTTTATGAATAATGATTCATATTTAATTATAATAATATATTAATGGTTGTCATTCATTGTGATAATATTTTACAATGAAATATATAATGGTTAATTTTTGTTCAATGTTTCATGTAAAAAATATTTTATACATATGAATTATCTAATGGGGGAATACACAGTAAAATAATGGTTGTTACGTTAATTCTATTGAAATAATAATAATTTCATAACATAATGCATAATTTCTCACCACATCATTGTTAATATAATAATTATTAATGTTTATTATAACCACCTCAACTAATGGACCTCCAACACTCGGTGAATTAATAGAATTCATAATTGTATTGTCTCCCATTAAAAATTACTAATACCAACTAAATATTATAATATTATATTTATATAAAAAATTAGTTTGTGGATGTTAAATTCAAATAATATAATTAAAAATCCATAATTATTGATCTTGGATATAATACCAAAAAAATTATACGACTTTTAGAAAAAACCCAATGTTCTCGCGATTACTTATGTGCTAGAAATTCTATACAGTACCATGTTTAGTACACATTTAATGTTTTTATATAAAAAGATATAAATATTATAATATATAATTTCGTTAATCCACCATTAAAATATTATATGAAACAATTTTACAAACAAAATGGAAAATACAATTGAAAATATTAAATTTCTTTTACTAAAAAATTTATGCCACTATATCCTCATCATCTATACAGATTTTCATTTGGATGGAATGAATGAAAAAATTTGGTGATGGTTCAATGTTGACATCATTATCTCAAACTACCTGATCATTATTTATGATTCTCAATATTTAATAGAATTGACACCAATGAAATTTCTATCCAAAGTATGAAAATTTCAATTTGATCCCTTCTATATATTAGATACTCTATAATTTTATTTTTATAGTCAAAAGCACACTAAGAATTTTAGATAATGACTGATGTATCATTCTGACATATCCTAATCTAGGAAATGTACACAATTTTACATACCCAACCTATTTATAGGATAATGATTATAGATAAAAAACATCACCAACATTTCATTGAATTTGTAATTGTTATATAATATCTAGAGATAGATTTTTACCTTGAATTATCCTCCTAAATCCATAATGTTAAAATACAAACAGGTAAGCATGGAAACTATTTTTTACTATACAAGGTCACTTTCTATTTAATGTGCATGATTTATAATGTTTCTTAACTATTAACATATACCCAGGGATCACATCTACCTTCACAATAATGGGTTCTACCAAATTGGGCCCTATAATCAATGTCACAATAATCTTGTTTTGGGAGAGTGGTTTCCCACAAAATCTCTCATATAGGGTCCCAAAATCATTCATCCCTATAACATCCCACACTGGTTGATACCAGTGGGTTCATAAATGAACCATGTTCAAAGTGGAGCATAATAATATGTTGTAATTTATTTTCGATTTAGATTGGGAATTATATTTTATTGTTGAATTTGTTTGATATGAGGCCATATTTTTGGTGATGGATCTGTTGGAGGAGGGTTAGAAAACGTTTTATAATGTGGAAAAAGATATAATCTTGGTTTTTTACTTAAATAAGTCCACTAGGTATGTGATATGGTGTTACATATTAGCTAGTGTGTCTTCAAGGGAGGTGACCCCACGATAATGTCACTGGTTGGATGGTTCTAATGGAAGGGGTAACTGGTGATCCATATACACAATTTTTTAATCAGGTGGTGTTTTGATAATTTTTTTTGGGAATATTTTAGTTCCTTTTTATAAAAAATATCTCAATTTTTTGATTTCAACAATTATTTAATAATTATACACAATTTTTCATCCCTTCAGGCAATTATCATGAGATTAAAATGAAATAATCTCACTGTTCATTTCTTTGACTTCCAAATCCCCTATTCATCATTCTGTTTCATCTCATTTTTTATAAATAAAAAATAAAAAATTCAGTTTTTGGATTATTATTATATAGAATTGTTGGGTATTATGATCTAAGTGACATGAAATTTATTCTTCATCTCTTGTGGTAGTCATGAGAAATATTATCTTTAAATTTAATGTGGTTCAACATGTGTTAATCTATTAATTGATTTAATTTTGTATTTTTGAGAAGAATAAATAAATGAATAGATGTTTGATATAATGGATTGGTCAACAGTAGTATCAATTTTATTTTGGGTGTGATCATAATCTTAGTTTATGGGGTTTTGAATTTGGTACAACACGTCGTGTGTTATTCATTGTCTATTTTATTTTGAACTTGTATAAGATTAATTATATTAATTAATTATATTTATTTAATAATTATTTTTGTTTTTATGGGATTAAGGCCTCATGTGGATGGATGATTACTAATAAGAATTTATTGGGATAGACATATATTAGAATATAGTGAAATAGATTAACATGTGGGAGTACTCTACATTATGGTAGGTTTATTAATAAATTCCTATAGTTTGTGGTATGTTCCATCAAATTTTGAATCTATATTTTAACTACTTGAAGGTGTTCGATCATAAAATAAAATATTCTTATTTTCCCAAGAGGCATCTGATCTAGGAAAAAAATCTATATCTGTGATGCACCATTTGATCACTATGCCTTGATTCCTTTAATGATATTGGTTTATTCCTAGAATAAAATTATGAATCCATTATACTCAAGACACTTTGGTTATTACCTTGAATTATGTTTTCATTTTTCTGACCTTGATTGGGCTTTTTAATAATCCTTGGGTATTATAGGTGTTCATAAATGAGGGTTGTTGGTGTTAGAAATTAAAAATATTGTTTTTTATACCACATTAAAACAATAATGATTTAAAAATGATTTGTTTTTCCATAATTTAAAAGAATTTTGATATAATTTTCTTTGTACTTCATGGAGTGGAGATCAATGTATTTTTAATTGGATCCTCTTGAATGAAACCCGATGTATCCATGGAAGGAATTGAATAAATATATAAGGAATATGATTCCATAACACCATTCAAGTAGGATATGTGTCAATTATGATAATTTGGAATGATATTTTACCTGAGTAGTTCATTAGAGATTCTTGGTTATCCATTTGTAATAACTGGATGATGTATGGGGTGAGTTTTACACCCCTTAAAATATGTAAAAACATGGATTATTATGTTCCCATTATTGATATTCTATGGGATGATCCTCATACATAGTGTTCGATGATAGGCCCCATGAGTGATATTTTTTTATTATAGAAATAATTAGGTATAATTACCATCAATTATTTATGGAGGTGTCTGTTTATAAAATGGGATTTATTAGGTTTCCCTTGATTGGCCATTTTTTCAACATTTGACACAAGACTGAACAGTTTAATGAATATCTTGATATTTATTGATGTTTATCTAATGGATTATAAATTTTGTTTTTCTTATGGAGAATAAGATGAAAACTGAGTTCTGACATAACCTTTTATTAGATACACATTGATGTTATTCATATCCTTTATAAATTATTTTATAATATAATTTTATATACTATATGAGCTAACACGAGGTGTCAATGAATCAAAATTTAAATGATGAAATTGACCAAGGATACTTGCCCAATTTCGTTCTGGCTATTGTGAACTTGATCAGAATGATATTTATGTGAGATAAATGTTGATAAGGGACTTCATTCCCTATTTTTGTCAATGATATGGGTTGGGGTCATGATGTTGAGGGTTGAAATCACACAACATATAGGTTTTTCTTCCCACAACAATTACTATTATCCTAATAAGTATTTGAGATTACTATGGGGAGACTCATTATAAATAAGGGATTGTGTAGAGACCCTAAGCCGGACGTACATGGACATTACATTACTTTGGCAAAATACTTAGTACATAACAAAAACACACACACAAGGATCGTAATAGTTTAGTGTCTTTGGAAACTCGGAATATAATCTTCTAATCGTGGTGAAAGATCTTCAACATCTACCATAAAGATCTTCCCTTTTTTTTACCTAAAACCTTTCTTTATATGCTGGGGAAGAGAAAACATAAAAGTGTGAGCTCAAATGCTCAGTAAGGGTAAACAAAAGAAATATCAATCACATCATATTCATAAGAACATAACATTTTGGAAATCTTAACCTGCAAAAGAGAGCATAATTTCATTACATGGGATAAATCATAGTAGTGAAATGAAATCCCAATAATCATAACATAAAACATGAATCTTTGTGGCATACACACATAATCATAGAGAATCATATCTTATTAGTCAAGACTCATTGCCAAGACTATCTTAGTGGACAAAGTCCCTTTCTGAACCGAGTCACCCTCGTTTCAGTCCTGTTTCACTGAACCGGTATAACCTACCATTCTAGCCATGTCTATCTCATGAGATATAAAATCTTTACCCAATGCATTGGAGGGAGATATAGGTCCCACCCATTTCATAATGATACCATTCTTATGTGTGCCACAAAATCATAAACCATACATCATTGCATAACCCATGTAATAGAAAATGGGGATCTTAAACATCATGACATCATAAAACAATTCATATATGATAAAGGAATTCATAAAAATAATTCCATCAAAACATAATCAAATCAATGTAACAATAGGGATAAAAACAGAACCCTTTATTATCTTAGATGGAAAATAATTTTGATAAAACACTTGAACTTCATTCTTGAGGAAATTATCCTTTTTACTTCAAAACACTTTTCTTTTCTTAACATGTTATAAAATTTTAAACTAAAAGATGTTGATTAAAAATATACATGAAAACTTTTAAAGGAAGATTCTTTGAAATAATGTTTTAAAAATCCATTCAGGCCGTATAAGTTAAAAAAACATTCTTCGTACTTTTGTCAGAAAAGTCAAAAAGTACCTCGTACGAAAAATGACAAAAGGATCCTTTCATATCTTTTACAAAAAACTTATCGAAGGGTAAAATTGCATATAAAATATTGTAGAAGGATGGAAATAATATTACATATTGATGGAACATGGATGTGGATGATAAAATACACCCCAATAAATACCAAAGTAAAAACAATCTCGGATAAAAATGAGATTGTGATATTTCCCTTACCTTAGGTCCGATTTGCTTCGTAAGTGTCCGAACCTCCTATATAATGATTTAAATAATGTCATTGACTTATTACAGAATCATATTATATCATATATGGTTCACTTATGACTTTATATTACCCGTTCTTTTGTAAATTCATGTTAAAGTAGTGTTTTGGGTAAAATCGTCTCATTTGTCATTCATGTTTTAACTTGTAATTATTCATATGATTACTTAGATAATTATTACTTAATTATAGAATATAAAACATGATTTATATATAATATATATTCAGAATATACATATATATAATGGATCGATAAATGGAAAGAAATACACCGTTCATGGAGACGGTAGGCCGTACGTACACATGAACGCTGTTTTCGTTTCCTTATTGAATTGAGTGGAATTAAGTAGATGACATACATTTATATACACATAAATCCAGTAGATTTATAATGTCATATATTTCATTATTATTGCTTATATATACTTTATAATCATTCTTAAATGGTTAACATGGAGAATGAATCTCATCACGTCGTGGAGACGGTAGTCCGTACGTACGCACGAGCGATGATATCATTTCCATAATTATTGAATTGAATTGGAGTGGATGATACAATATATCAGAATAATTATGATGTTATAATAACTATGTATAGTTATTCTTTACACCATAATACCCATCCATGTAAGGTGTTGGTGGAAAAACAGATTACACCACGGCGTGGAGACGGTATTCCGTACGTACGCACGCGTGATGATTTCGTTTTCCATAGGATGGATATATGGTGAATTAGGATTGTTTCATACTTATAATAACATATCAGTATATGAGTGATACTGATGTTATTACTTCATAATGAAACAACCTAAGAAGAAGATGTGGAAGAAGAAATAAAGGTGAAAGAATTGGTAACGGAAATTACCTCTTCTTTGAAGCGCCTCTTTGAGACCTCCTCTTAGGGCACTAAAATTGGTCTTTGAGGAAGCCCAGAACCTCTAGGATGTTTCTAGGGAAGTGGAGAAGATATTGTGGCAGGGGTTTTCCGATATTGAAGGCTCAAAGTTGTGTGAGGAAGAGAGGGAGGAGGTGCCCTTTTATAAGGGAGGAGAGGGGCACCTTTGGAATAACTAAAACTATTATTTTATTATAAAGTCAAGTTCGAATTTAAATAGCTCCAAATTGATAAATTTCGAAGTTAAGGTGGGTATGGGTCTAAATCCTCTCATCCAAAACAATTTAGACAAGTTTAGGTTCCTATTTTAACCTTATCATTTAGATTTAACATTAAGTTAAATAATTTTACTTTTACCGTGTCTTCTTGTGTTCTTACACTATAAGGTTAATAAACTTACTATAAGAAGCCAAACGAACCCCAAGTTGTTTATTATTAATATATATAACATTATCTAAGTCATTTGGCCTAACCTTAGATTTTTAGGAATAAAATAACAATTAATAATATAATATTTGTTTTAAAAACTATTTTATGTCAATTTTGACAATATTTGGTAATTGGTTTTTGTGAAACTCATAACAGAATTATTAGTTCGAACCAAGTTAATTAAATCAATACTAACATGTCATATTAACCTATAAAATTAGTGTGATTCATAAAAAGTCTCAAATTACATTTATTTTTGTGTTTATAACATCAATTATGTCAATATTTCATTAATAAGATAATTATTGCATCATTATTGTGTCATAAATAAATTAAATTATTTAATGTCTAAAAATTAAAAATAAAATAACATTATGTGTGAAATATTTTTATCTTTCTAATGAATATTTATACTCTAATTTATCTTATGTATAACCCCATATTAAAAATTATCTACTTATTAAACTTTGATTTTAACTATTTTAACCCTTCTTTAAATAAATTAATAATAAATGTCCTAATCTAATCCAAGTGGGCCTAAATGGTCATATTTTATTCCTAAGTTTGTTTTTGGTCGAATTACACTTATACAATAGAATTAGGACATGTGTTAGGGTAATAATAATATCATCTTTACCCTTAATTACCCTATTTACTTTTAACCGTGGGAAAAAAAAGTAAAAAGTTACTTTTCACCAAAAATTATTTTCATCTAATCGAACCACATTTTAGTCCTTGATATTAACCGTGTCTCTTGGATTTTCGAAATTCCACTCACAGAAGTGCTAAAATTAATTTTTATGAAAAATTTAGTTTTTTTAACTACCACTTAGTGGTTTCACTATTCATCAAAAATTGAAAGTTTTCAGAAAAATACCAAAATTTCACCCTAGGCTAATTTCGATATTCCGAATCCAAAAATGAAGTCCATTTTGAAAAATAAAATTTACAAAATTTCAAAAAGTGGTTATTACAATTCATAACGGCTAATTTTAATAATATTTTAATAGCATATCGTTGTTTAGTGAAACTTGGCGTGGCGTACAACACACGCTATCATGGAAGGTCGCGATTGCGTGTAATTCAAGCTAGGTCAGAGATGTGTGTTGTGAAAGCTCCTTTTGGTGTAGCGTATAACACAAGACATTGAAATTAAAAAGAATATTTTTCATAAAATCTCGGGGTGTTACATTCTACCCCCCTTAAAATGAATTTCGCCCTCAAAATTTGTCGGGGTTATAAATGGTTTACTATTAGAAAGTTTTTTTTAATATAAACCCACATTGTAAAAGGAATACCAAATCATGGATTTAAAAACTAAAGTACGCAGTGTAACGGTTACCCAAATAAACTAATCACTGGGTTTCTACATAGGTGAAAATATGGATATGGAAAAAAATCTAACCATCATGTACTGATGGAGAGTGGTAGAGAACATGGCTATGGAATAGCTAACAATCACAAATCCATTAATTTGTGACGATCTAAGGTACCATCTGATTAATCAGATATAAGAGCACTAGGACAACATTTTGTTTTTCGAGATCATTTCCCTAAAGTTGAAGAATTTGAATTAGAATAAATACTTACTTTATTTTGGTACAATCTCACTATTGTTCATCCCTTGAACAATTTCCACTTCATCTCTTAAATAAATGAAGTTGAATTTTTTATTCGTGAAGTGTTAGTATGACAGGTCATTCCATCTGTCTCAAACAAATGGTTAGCAAAAGTTTTTAAACATACATAAGTCATTCTTTAGTGAGATTAATCATATATGGTTCCTAAAATGGACTTATACTTCATATATCATACCGCTTAATAAAATAAAACTAGTTTCTACTAAACAGGGACTTCCTGTAGGCCATTGGTAGGCGATAAAGGCCAGTCGCACTTCGGTTGTGGGTTCGATTCCCACGGCCTTGTCTGATGCGATGGGGTGTCGCCCGTCCTGCAAGTTGTCCTTTTTTCTAAAACTATATTACTATAACATTCCCAAAATAATATCAAAAATACTTACACCCTTAAACAATAATAACTTATGTCCAACATAATTCATTCCAATCTTTAGGCTTATCCATAATACTGCAGTCCACTCTCATAATATAGTGAAAATGATTACTATAGATTTAATACCATCATTGATCCCCATATATCATAAGATATGTTTTGTTGGTCAGATTCCAAACATTCAAAGTCCTTAATCATGTATTCTTTTGAATACCCATTGAACCTTAGTGAAAACATGAATGCAGTTAAAAGTTAACACCTTCCACATACCAAAATCCTCAAAATTCTATATACTCAAACCTTGATATCACTTAGTCCTTATATCAATCATGTGCTCATGAATACTGTCAAACATTTCATTTTCTCCTTATCCCTTCATTATTCGCATATCATCTACATTCCAAAAATATCTGAATAACCTTTCATGGATACTGGTAACATTAATCATACACTTTAAAAACATAAGGAAAGACAACAGTGTAACAATCCTTAGATGTCTCTTTATTCCATAGTATCATGAGATTACTTATACAACATTACACATGATAAACATGTAATCATTCCACTACATTCTTAAACCATTGACCGAGCTTCAACAATTCTTTCATCTCACATATAATTTGTAGTCTCTTCATCATCATCCACATAAATACTACCCATACGACCATACTTATTCTCTTCATGATGCTTTCCCTTAGGGCATTGGTTTTCATAATGCCCGTACATTCCACATTTAAAACATTTAACCATTGTTGATGTCGTAGAAATACCATTATCCTCATCCGTGGTGTTAACTGAACCTTTTCCTTTGCACTTACTGGCTCTGTGTCCTTCTTTTCCACACCCAAAGCATCTTCCAGTTAATTTGAAACATTCTCCTTGATGCCTCTTCCCACATGATTTACATAGGGGAAATTGAACTTTCTTTCCTCTATGATCATCATGAAACTCCATCTTTCTCTTATTAGCCGAGTCAGGAAACTTACCAAATTTAACTTTATTGATCATATTATGAGATTGCTGATTCAGCATAATAATGATGTTTGGACTTCCAAATCCCATTTCATTTGGTTTCTCATGAAGAATATCATTCCATTGTCCATCATATCCTCCATTATCGTGACTCACCTTGTTTCCAGCCATTTTCTAAAACCCAAAAAGAATAGTGTGAGAGGAAAAAATCATAATAAAGGGGGAGTAACTTCAATATCTAACATCTTTGGTTTAATCTAATATCGTTACCATAGTTCTAGGACTATATCCAATACATATACTTATCCTTAATGGCGTCCCTCGACATACCATAGAAATATCTCTAGGGATCTCACTAACGTTCTCACATCCTAGTTTCCAAAGGTTGACAAAACCTTTCCTCTGATACCAACTGTAGAGACACGAAGCCTGAGGTTCATGGACATTACATTACTTTTGCGGAATACTTAGTACATAACAAAAACACACACACAAGGATCGTAATAGATTAGTGTCTTTGGAAACTCGGAATATAATCTTCTAATCGTGGTGAAAGATCTTCAACATCTCCCATAAAGATAATCCCTTTTTTTACCTAAAACCTTTATTTATATCCTGGGGAAAAGAAAACATAAAAGGGTGAGCTCAAATGCTCAGTAAGGTTAAAAAAAAGAAATATCAATCACATCATATTCATAAGAACATAAAATTTTGGAAATCTTAACCTGCAAAAGAGAGCATAATTTCATAACATGGGATAAATCATAGTAGTGAAATGAAATCCCAATAATAATAACTTAAAACATGAAACTTTGTGGCATACACATATAATCATAGAGAATCATATCTTATTAGTCAAGACTCATTGCCAAGACTATCTTAGTGGACAAAGTCCCTTTCTGAACCGAGTCACCCTCGTTTCAGTCCTGTTTCACTGAACCGGTATAACCTACCATTCCAGCCATGTCTATCTCATGAGATATAAAATCTTTACCCAATGCATTGGAGGGTGATATAGGTCCCACCCATCTCATAATGATACCATTCTTATGTGTGCCACAAAATCATAAACCATACATCATTGCATAACCCATGTAATAGAAAATGGGGATCTTAAACATCATGACATCATAAAACAATTCATATACGATAAAGGAATTCATAAAAATAATTCCATCAAAACATAATCAAATCAATGTAACAATAGGGATAAAAACAGAACCCTTTATTATCTTAGATGGAAAATAATTTTGATAAAACACTTGAACTTCATTCTTGAGGAAAATATTATTTTTACTTCAAAACACTTTTCTTTTCTTAACATGTCATACAATTTTAATTTAAAATAATTTGATTAAAAATAAATTTGAAAACTTGTAAAGGAAGATTCTTTGAAATAATATTTTAAAAATCCATTCAGGCCGTATATGTTAAAAAAACATTCTTCGTACTTTTGTCGGAAAAGTCAAAAGGTACCTCGTATGAAAAATGACAAACGATTCCTTTCATATCTTTTACAAAAAACTCATCGAAGGGTAAAATTGGATATAAACTATTGAAGAAGGATGGAAATAATATTACATATTGATGGAACATGGATGTAGATGATAAAATACACCCCAGTAAATACCAATGTAAAAACAATCTCGGATAAAAATGAGATTGTGATATTTCCCTTACCTTAGGTCCGATTTTCTTCGTAAGTGTCCGAAACTCCTGTATAATGATTTAAATAATGTCATTGACTTATTATAGAATCATATTATATCATATATGGTTCACTTATGACTTTATATTACCCGTTCTTTTGTAAATTCATGTTAAAGTAGCATTTTGGGTAAAATCGTCTCATTTGTCGTTCGTGTTTTAGCTTGTAATTATTCATATGATTACTTAGATCATTATTAGTTAATTATAGAATATAAAACATTATTTATATATAATATATATTCAGAATATACATATATATAATGGATCGATAAATGGAAAGAAATACACCGTTCATGGAGACGGTAGGCCGTACGTACGCTTGAACGTTGTTTTCATTTCTTTATTGAATTGATTGGAATTAAGTAGATGACATACATATATATACACATAAATCCAGTAGATTTATAATGTCATATATTTTATTATTATTTCTTATATATACTTTATAATAATTCTTAAAAGGTTAACATGGAGAATGAATCTAATCGCGTCGTGGAGATGGTAGTCTGTACGTATGCACGAGCGATGATATCATTTCCATAATTATTGAATTGGAGTGGAGTGGATGATACAATATATCAGAATCATTATGATGTTATAATAACTATGTATAGTTATTCTTTACACCATAATACCCATCCATGTAAGGTGTTGGTGAAAAAACAGATTACACCACGGCGTGGAGACGGTATTCTGTACTTACGCACGCGCGGTGATTTCGTTTTCCGTAGGATGGATAGATAGTGAATTAGGATTGTTTCATACTTATAATAACTTATCAGTATATGAGTGATACTTATGTTATTACTTCATAATGAAACAACCTAAGAAGAAGAAGTGGAAGAAGAAATAAAGGTGAAAGAATTGGTAACGGAAATTACCTCTTCTTTGAAGCGCCTCTTTGAGACCTCCTCTTAGGGCACTAAAATTGGTCTTTGAGGAAGACCAGAACCTCTAGGATGTTTCTAGGGAAGTGGAGAAGAGATTTTGTCAGTGGTTGGCCGAGATGGAAGGCTCAATGTTGTGTGAGGAAGAGAGGGAGGAGGTGCCCTTTTATAAGGGAGGAGAGGGGCACCTTTGGAATAACTAAAACTATTATTTTATTATAAAGTCAAGTTCGGTTTTAAATAGCTCCAAATTGATATATTTTGAAGTTAAGGTGGGTATGGGTCGAAATCATCTCATCCAACAGAATTTATACAAGTTTAGGTTCCTATTTTAACCTTATCATTTAGATTTAACATTAAGTTAAATAATTTTACTTTTACCGTGTCTTCTTGTGTTCTTACACTATAAGGTTAATAAACTTACTATAAGAAGAAAAACGAACCCGAAGTTGTTTATTATTAATATATATCACCTTATCTAAGTCATTTGGCCGAACCATAGATTTCTAGGAATAAAATAACAATTAATAATATAATATTTGTTTTAAAAACTATTTTATGTCAATTTTGACACTATTTGGTAATTGATTTTTGTGAAAATCATAACAGAATTATTAGTTCGAACCAAGTTATTTAAATAAATATGAACATGTCATATTAACCTATAAAATTAGTAGGATTCATAAAAAGTCTCAAATTACATTTATTTTGGTGTTTATAACATCAATTATGTCAATATTTCATTAATAAGATAATTACTGCATCATCATTGTGTCATAAATAAATTAAATTATTTAATGTCTAAAAATTAAAAATAAAATACCATTATGTGTGAAATCGTTTTAGCTTTCTAATGAATATTTATAGTCGAATTTATATTATGTATAACCCCATATTAAAAATTATTTACTTATTAAACTTTGATTTTAACTATTTTAACCCTTCTTTAAATAAATTAATAATAAATGTTCTAATCTAATCCATGTGGGCCTAAATGGTCATATTTTATTCCTAAGTTTGTTTTTGGTCGAATTAAACTTATCCAATAGAATAAGTACATGTGTTAGGGTAATAATAATATCATCTTTACCCTTAATTACCCTATTTACTTTTAACCGTGGTAAAAAAAAGTAAAAAGTTACTATTCACCAAAAATTATTTTCATCTCATTGAACCACATTTTAGTCCTTGATATTAACCGTGTCCCTCGGATTTTCGAAATTCCACTCACAGAAGCGGTAAAATTAAGTTTTATGAAAAATTCAGTTTTTTTAACTACCATTTAGTGGTTTCACTATTCATCAAAAATTGAAAGTTTTCAGAAAAATACCAAAATTTCACCCTAGGCTAATTTCGATATTCCGAATCCAAAAATGAAGTCCATTTTGAAAAATAAAATTTTCAAAATTTCAAAAAGTGGTTATTACTATTCATAACGGCTAGTTTTAATAATATATTTAATAGCATATCGTTGTTTAGTGAAATTTGGTGTTGCGTACAACAAACGCTATCGTGGAAGGTCGCGATTGCATGTAATTCAAGACAGGTCAGAGATGTCTGTTGTGAAAGATCCTTTTTGTGTAGCGTATAACACAAGACATTGAAATTAAAAAGAATATTTTTCATAAAATCTCGGGGTGTTACAGATTGGTTTCCACATTATCATATATTGATATATTCTTATATTTAGTCCATTGAATTGGATCAGTATTTATTGTTGATATACCCATTGCGTAATACATTATCTATAGGGTAAATTAAACCACTTTGATTGATGATAACTTTCCATAGTTGATATTCCCATGGATGAGACCTTGTATCAAAGGGTTCCCTCTGCATATCGTATATCACTGATATGGAATATTTTATTTTCCCATTGAGTGAGTTGTTTTGGATTTCAAAAACACTTATCATTAGAAGAAAACTGTAGGAATAATCGAGAACAAATAAAATTATTATGACCTTCAATAATTGTAATAGTGTCAAAAACTATATTTACAATATCATAGATGTAAAATATAATCTATGAAACTATTTTATAACTAGATTTTTGAACCACAAGATGTAATCCTATATGATTATTTCTTTTAAAACAGTTATTAGAAACCACCATAATCATAGGAATCAAGAAAAAATGTAGTACCAGAACACATACATCTTACAGAACCTATTCCCCATAACATAACAACACATTAACACACCTAATAGAAAATAGTTATGAAATTATAATAGAGAAACAAAAAAAATATATAAATAAGGGGGAATAGAAAATAATTAACATCGTCCAGTCTTTAGTCCTATATCTAATAGAGAACTTTATTTTATTCCTTTGAATCTTTAATGAATTGAAGAATACGTTCTCAATATGAGAATAAAGTTGACATTATATCACAACAACAAAATTCATTACATATTACTAATAAGTCGTCCAACAAAATCATTATATTATAAACATGTAATTAATCATTTTCCACTACCTTTCAAAATATACAGGTGAAATATCATTTTATATATCCGCCTCATATTATACATAGATAGTTGTACCTCAAATTATAAATTATCAACCACATTTTTTATTCTAATATATATCTCTATAGATTTATATATAAGAAATTTGAAACAATAAGAACCACAGTATATAAGTTGATCATAATAATTCAATTGAAAGCCAAAATAGATAACCTTCATCAACCAGAACATAAAAA
Source organism: Viscum album (assembly GCA_963277665.1). NCBI lineage: Eukaryota > Viridiplantae > Streptophyta > Magnoliopsida > Santalales > Viscaceae > Viscum > Viscum album. The sequence goes on along the minus strand of OY728136.1, from coordinate 279,925,406 downwards.
CCTACAATCAATGATTTATAACATATCATCTAGACTATCCTTCCTCTACATGATATTTGTTTCAAAAAGACTCCCACTATATATGAACCACATATTTTAGGCATCCACAAAACCTAAACATATAATTCAAACTGTAATATAGAATTATCACACACAAATAATCTTTTACTTGAAGTCTTATTTTTTTTATTAAATTGACAGAAAAATATATGAAAAATAAATCAATCCAATTACCATGAATATAATTAAAATCATTTCTCAAACATCTAGGAACCCAAGTCACTCTGAGGAATGATGTTATAATTATATTTCCTAGAAAAAAATCATGGAAAATCGGTAATTAATTTTTTTTACTTTCATAAATCATACACCCCATCTTCTAGAATATTTGAAAAATCAATTGAAAAATATTTTCTATCAATGAATAAATTGATGGATTCTTATAAAAACATGGGATTATCTATTTTTCGTAGAATTTATACCTATTGTCTACTATATATTATAGTTTCCCATTCAAATAAATCGACCTTATCCATTCCATCTATTTTTACAAGATGACCAAATACTCTTTTTATATTGTGGAAACTTCTATAAAAGGCCACAACCTCAACATATAATTTTTTATGGTCAATTGATTGGTTGAACTAAATCCTTTATTACTCATACATATATCTATATATCATGAAAAATATACTATATCAAAATACTATAATATACTGTCATCTAGAAAAAATAGTAATTCATCACATATATATATATTACATATTATAGAATCCACCACTTCACATCATTAGGATCCTTTCCAAAATTATTTATAAAAATACTAATGAATACTACTACTTGTAAAATATCCTTCCACTAACATAACATAGTATGCATTAAATTTTCTACTTTTGCTGAAAATGGACATTTCACCATGAGCATAGCCTCATATTCCAATATTAGTTCATTCTTTTTAGGTATACTGATCTGGTAATCCATTTACATAGAAAAATATTTATACCTATTCATTTTGGAAATTTTACTAACTTATATAAGTATTTTATTATATAGAAAACTATTTCCCTCAATTCACTTTACCTTTAGATATGTTTTCACAAAATCACATTAACATCCAAAATATAAATCTTATTAAATAAAAGATTAAAATAAACTGTAACCTCTCTAATATATTTCATTTCTATTTATATAAGGATAACATTAGTTATGTACAAGATATGGATGTTGAAACACTCATATTTGAACATCATCAATGAAAAAATATTCTCGGTTGATCCAATGATACTCACCCCTTCAATAAATTTATTGGACTTCCAATTATATTATGATTTTCCAAATTCTATAATAAATAAGTTCCTTTTCCAATTAATATATTCTTTGTTGTCTCTCATGTCCCTATGGATATTTTCATAACCCATAGGTCTTATTTTTATTAAAAAAATCAATTTCATCACTAATGGATAACATTAAAATTTAAGAATCATTGAGACTCGTTGATTCTTATTCTCTCTAAGGCTATACTCCACTCATAAGAATCATATAACAGATATTAATTGTAAAACATAATTATCGAAATATAAAATTGGAATTCATATATAAATCATTTTGTAATTGTACTATTTTAAATGAAACTGATTCTAGAAACTCACATTCAAAATCTATACACCATGAATCCCTAGTTCTAAATATATATTGTCCTAATATATTCCCATATAATTCCTATTGAAATTATAGACTCAATGAACATTAAATTAAATCACACATTTAATAAAATATATTGCAAACAACATGGTTACGGTTAGCTCATTCAGTATTCACAGCTCCATTTACACAAAACCCTCAAAACATTCCTAATTAAGTGAACATTCTTGATTTTAATCATAATCCTATTATTAATATCCCAGTGATGAAGAGTAATTTCATTATTAATATAACGAATACATAACAATTCTTAATGAATTGGATCATGACTGTATGGATTCTCGTAATAAATCTTAGTTTAGGAAAAACCATGAAAACATATTTTTTGGAATCTTCGATAGATTTCTAGAAATAAATGTTCAAAAAGATCATTCTCTATCAATGTAAAATGAATTATATTCACATGAAAAGTCAATACATTGTATAATTTTTTCCAAATATCCATTGGAATTTATGAATATTTAATACTTCACATAGTGTTTTCAATGAATTTTTAATTAATAATATCCACAATTCAATTTTTTATGTGTTTTGGAAATAATCATAATATTTAGATTTAATTTGCAGAGAAATATATTAAAAATTATATAATTTTGTATTATATATTTATATTATACATTAACAACTTCACAGTAATTTTTTTATATTGTATCACCAATCAAATCCCTCAAAAATAGTATCCAAGAGCCCTATCATTATGATTGTGAAATTATATGTATATATATATATATATATTTTTAATTCATTGATGAAAAAGGAAATTTATAATTACAAACCTTTTGATGGGACAATATATGAGTCTAATTTTCTATATGAATGAGATGTAAAAATTTTAATATTGGTTCAATTATATTTCTAAAAAACTAAACCTATCTCCCCCTTTTAACTATCAAAGTATAACAAGATCGATAATATATGTGACTAATAATCAGTAAAAACATAGTAGCTATAGCCGATATATTACACTCACTTATGTTCTCAATGTGGAAATTATACAAGTCATATCATTTGGAAGATGACATTCAAAAATACTTATCCACCTTGTCATACTACTAGTTAACATATATAATAACTAACAAATTTTTTCACATCTGTGGAAACATGATTAATCATCCATACTATATTTCATAACCATTTTCAGAATTTTGTTAAATGCACTTGAATGATGGAAATTAAAATATTCTGTAATTCTACTATGAACCATAATTCTTAAAACTCATACAAAAATTCATTTTTCAATTGAAATTCATCAGTTAATCTTATCATAACTTATGTATATTCACTATTAAATATATTAACATTGCATATATATATACTGGGAATATAATTCACCATGAATAGAACTATGGTTCATATAATAGATATATTTTATAAAACTAATTAATTTAAATTCCATCTATGTATTATAAATTATAAGAAAACTATTTGTACCATTATATTTGTTGTATGAGGTTCATGAAAAAGATGATGACACCCTTCATCAATTCACTCATTGATCCATACATGAATTTTTTGTTTATTTTTCTTTCAAAAATAAAATGATATGGTTCATGTTCTTGGAAATTTAGATTTGTATTTTCCCCTGAATAATTGTTTCATCCAACTATTCTACTAAATCAATAATCCTCCACCTTCTATAATTAGTTTAGTTATAAAAGATTCCAAAAAATTCTTTTTTCTATGAACTATATTTATAATGAAAGGAATAATGTACTCAAACTATAGGTCATTGTTTTCATATAAAATATTTATTTTCACCACCGTTGTTTAGTAAATGATGCAATAAGTCCCATGAATCTACAATAAATTTTTCATTAACTCATTTTATCTAACAATAAATAATGATACTAAAATTTTATTGATCATCCCTTGGTTTTTTTACAACTTAATTATTAAAATAATAATAAATCCCTCTTATGATAAATTATTTTGTGAAAAAACAATGAATTATTCGAGAAAAATAAATATTTTTTATTAAATGCATTTTCAATGGGTAAATGCCAAGTTTACACTCTGGAATACTCAATTGAATATTTTTATTGTTTTATGAAAGTTCTTGTAGTCCTCAAAATAGAGAAAAATATAGAATAGAAATTGAATATATTATTTTTTAAGCCAGAGAAATTTATTCACAAAAATTAAATATGTCTAAACCATTTCATGAGATGAAGAATATGAGATAACCCCTAGGTCTGGGACATAGTGTTTATCCATGAAAGGGTACAACATTAGAAATCATCAGACGTTCGAACGACTCACTAGAGATAAAAAACTTTTTTAAAAATAAAAAATTATTCAAAATTATAGCAGGAATTGTTGGAGGAACTATAACAGGTAATGTTATGTACTGTAACTGCCGTAACTATTCATCCATTTGGGTATTTGGGCCACTGGTTTGGGCCTCGGGACCTGCAAGGATTTCGGGCCCCCAAAGGCTTTGGGATAGTTGATTCTCAATGAATTTGGGCCACCATTAGGCCTTTGGGCCACCCCAAGGGCTTCAAGCCACATGATTTAAGATGTACCATTTTGAATATAAGGAACAAGGCTTCATATGAGGATTTAGAGAATGCACATTCACTAGAGAAGAGCTAACCAGATTTTCAAGAATGAGAGGGTATGACTTTTCCATTTGTACTAGGCCTGTACATCATTACATAGGAAAGCTAGCCGACCATCCCTATGATGGTGGAGTGAAGATATCATGATATATGCTGGGGAAGAGTAGTTCCATGTTTTCTGGTCTGGGTGATTCCCTCTAAGGCCTATGTGTGTTGTAATTGTCTCTAATCCTTCATGTCTCGTAAGGGTTCCACCTCACCCCTTGAAAGGTGGATTATCAAAATAATAAAAATGAAGGCCTACGGGCCATTCTGACCAAAGGAAATGTATTATTTTTTTACGCATTATGTGTTTAGTTTAATTAAAATTTTAAGTTAAATAATGAATTTTATTATGTTAATAAATTTGAATTTGACAAATGGATATGTCTTATGATTCTTCACCACACACCTAATATCAATTGAAGGTCTATTACAATTTCGAATGCTTCTATTTTATCACCATTTTAATATGTTCCAAGTACAAGTCATTTTTTTTGTTAAATTTAATGAATATGTAACCAATTTTTGGTCAAATGGGGATTAAATATGTTTTTTGAAATTGGGGGTTTAAATGAACCAATTTTAGGGTTCTTTAATTTCAAAGATCCACCGTCCTTTTATTGGTGGATCTTATCACATTTGTATGCTTAGGGAACTCTATTACCCATGACCATTGAATCCCATGATGCTAATAGTTTTCTCCCCTATTAGCTTTAGGTGGGGGATGTCTCCTGTTCATGGTTCACATGGGGGTAAACGGATGGTTTTTTATATTTTGTTATGTATTTTATTTTTTTAGTTCTTCCATTAATATATTTTTTATAATAATTTAAAGGGAAAATGGTGGAATTTAATATAAACCTATATTATATTTCCTAAATTATTAGGGGATAATTTCACACATCTATTGAAGATAATATAATATAACTATCATATGATATTTTATAGGAAATCGATATATGTTAATTGTAGTGTGTAATTTATGAAATTAATAAGATCCTAGTTTTTAATCAAAAGGTAATTTTATTAATTTATCATTCATAATTGTATGGAAATATACATAGATAATTACTTTGATATAACATTGGATATTTTTTAAAATTATCAGTCGATAATTACATTGGAAATTTATTTTGAGGATATATGGAATAAAATTATCAAAAAATACGTTTGTTAAATTCAATATAGTGTAATTATTGAAGATTTTATCAATGGATAAATGACATGTTTTCATAAACAATAATTTCATTGTCAAAGTATATCTTGACACACACACACACAGAGATATATATATATATATATTAAAAAAAAGAATAATTATGTGGAATACCACCTCTACTATAAAATTTTACTAGAGATATATTTTATCTAATAAGGATTATAATTATTCTTAGGTATTATTCTGGTGATTATCTACGTTGACTTAATACTATAATCTAAGTACTATCTAAAAGATCGAATATGTTATCACATTTAATATTTTATGTACTTATTTAAAAAATATACAATTTTAGATATAGGTAACCATTGAAATATCTTAATCATCAATGTATTTACAACATGGTAATATGATGTGTCACTTTTGATGATAATAAAACTGAGAAGATAAATCACCAAATTTTTAGGTAGGAAGTTCCATACCTTCATGGCATCATGTTTACAATTTTTTTTAATAATTATTTTGTGGAATTTTATTGATTTTCCAAGATTGTGATCACATGAATGTATAACCCACAAAAACTATTTTGATCGCATGAGTGATTATTGTGTTGTTTTGATCCATGTTGATTATTATCACATGTTGTTGTGTATGATACTATATACCCATGTTGATATACTATTCCTACTTGTGTGATTTCCATGTATATGTATCACCTTGCCCTGTGGTCATTAGTGTTATTTGAGATAGATAGCTCAGATTGAAATATTATTTCCCTAGTGGAGGTAAACACTTGATTGAAATGATAATTATGAGTGGAAAAAGCATAGGGTGTAGGTATGAGGAAACTATGGTGTCATGATGAGGGTGTGCCTGATATAACCATGATGTCTAGTGATATTCACTATAAGATAGCCTAGTCGATGTGAGTACACAATTCGAATTTTTCTAGAGGATCTAAGCGACATTGTCTACATGAGGGATAGATGACGTCTATTATCAAATCCATGACACCGTGAGGATTCCTTAGACGGTCATAAATACTTTTTACTAATCATTTTTTATCTTCCGGAATGGAGCAGAATTATGTACGATCGAGGGTTGTGGAATCTTGTTTAGTTCCCTCCCACTCAGTTTTTATTGTATTTTTATATTCATTATGATATATCTATAATCATAGTGCACAATTGTATACTTTATCACATCTTGTAATGGATGCATTGGTGGTGTCGTACTGAGCCTTGTACTCATACCATTCTCTGACATTTCGACGTTCTTATAGATTTCATGAATGATCTAGTGAAGGGAAAGGACCCTATGGTGGATGGATGAGCAGGTGGAGCATGAATATGGTACAAAATATGATAGACACTATAGAACCCTATAGTTAATTCATTTATTGTCTGTTTTATTTATACAGGACAAATTTTCCATTTTTGGAGCATCATTTTTTCCTAACAAGTATGAAATTTACCTTCTGCATGAATTAAATTGATTATATTATTCTTTCTCTTGTTATTTTTATTTATTATCCAACAAGATGACATGACACGGAGGATATAGTCTCCCCAATATTAGATATAGACCCTCGCTGCTAATCAGCAGCTGCATGAATACGTGGAGACATGCATGTGGTCTTGTGACCTTTTAGCTCAGACCTAGTGGTTCGGGTTGGGATATTACGAAATGGTATCAATGGATCAGGTTTTTACTAACTTATTAATTCTATTTGTCTAGAGTTGGGATAGGATAGACACTATCAAGGATTTATGGGGCTCAAGAAAGGGAATTAGGTCAATTTCTGACTACCACTACACAGTGGACCTCCGAGTTTCCATACTGTAGGGAATTTATGATTTTTTGTTACATTTGATTCGCCTTGGCTAACACAAGTGATGTTATATGTGATTTATGATATTTTTCTTATTTCTATACCTCCTGACTTGACACATATGTTCACATTCCATATATATAGTAATTGTTGGGTTGTATATTAGTTCATTAATTAAATGCCATGATTTTTACTACATATTTAGTATATGTTGTTCTGTGTGATATATCAGTATTTTGTTGATGTTTTATATATATTCATTGGCATTGATTAATAGAAATGAAAATTTTGTTCTGTTAATTTATATATAATGAATGTGACTATGGTGTAGGGATGAAGACAATAGTTAGTTCTATAAGGTAATACCATGGGTTATGGGTAGACTCCTTGGATAACCATGTTTTATCCCGTCAATTGGATTAGAGGAAAACCATGTTTGATAGAATAAAATTTTTAGGAGTTTTTGTGTTCCTAATTATCATTTGGTTATAGAAGATTCCACCATATAGATGTTTGGTGGTACCGCTAGCAGAGCAGGATACTCATAAGAATGCACCCACACAAGATCTAGTGGCGGTAGCATCAATTCTTTATCAACCACCACCATGGTCAATGGTTGAATATAAGAGTTATTCATAATTAGTGCCTAATGGGGAAGTAACCCGTTGATTATGAGATGTGGTGTATCATCTACACATATCTTCTCACTACTAATTTATGCTTAATGATTTTTTGTTTCCTCATTTTTGGAGGTACATGCCTTGTCATGTGCATGTTGTAAATTTCATGGATGTTGAGTTAGAACCTATTGTTTCTTTTATTGACTTCCCAGTCTGGATTAAAGATCATAGGGATAAAGAACGTCAAAAAATCTAATATCACTAGTTGGGTTTCAATGATAGCGTGGATGGATATTGGAATAGATATAAGGACATGAGTCTCAAGTTCGACCACACTGGCCTAATAAGTTTGAAAAGGACCTCTAGGGTTACTTCTCGAGGATGAAAAGTTGATAGAGGTGGGTAATTATAAAATCCTGATTTCTAGATTATTCATAAATCAATATTATGATAAATTATTCTGTAGAAAAATATTTATTTATCACAATAAATCGTGATTTTCTGATAAAAGTAATTCCAAAGTCTAAAAATCCCAATTAATAAAGTGGAATATCCAATTGAATATTTTAATAGTTTGGTTCTATTTTCGGTAGTCTAAAAAGTCTCAGTGAAGAATGAATTTTTTTTAAAATTTATTATTTTTTATGATATGAAAATGTATCGAAAATAAATATATAACTCTATAACCGTGCATCAGATGAGGAATTTGGGACCACATATAGGACTAGGATGTGGTGTTTGCCCTAGAATAGGTAAAACATTAGCAATAATTAGACATTTGGATGGATCAATCATGATAACTTTTTTGTAAAAATAAATAAATATTTTTTTTTGTTTTTAGATGAATAGATATTTCTATATCAAAAATGATGCGTCATATGAAAGATAAAAGACTATGATTGGGTTCCGAACATGGTTTTTATCATTGGTATGGAATACATTTTATGTGTGATATGTGTTTGGTGTAATTACATTGTTTTATTGAATAATGAATTTTATTAAATTAATAAATCTGGTTTTAATAAAACGGTATGTTTTATCCTTCTTCTCTACATACCAAAAGTCCCTTTATGTCCTATTACAATTCCAAAATCACCCATTTTAGAACCATTTTAATCCATTTCCATTGAAATTAATTTACAATGTGAAATTAATGTATCAAAAACCAATAATAGGTTTAATGGTGGATTAAATCAGTTATTTGAAAATTGGTATTTAAATTATATTATTTCAGGGTTCTCTAATTTACAAAATCATTCAACTTCTTATTTGTGGATCGTACCATGTTTGTATAATTGAGTAACTCCACTCTTCACAACCTGTGAATCCCATCATGATAATTGTGTTTTCCTCAATTATTTTTAGGAATGTGTGGTATCCTGTGCATTGTGTTAATGGGGTGAAAGGAAGGTTTTCCTATATTTTAATTTATTTAATTCTTCAATTTCATTTGTTTTATAATAAATTAATGAAAAAATACTATAATTTAATATAAAACTAAATTATAATTACTAAATTATAAAGGGATAATTTCACAAGTATGTTGAAAATAATACACTACAAATATCAATGATAATTTATAAAAAATTTATATAAGTTTATTATAGTGGGTAATTAATGAAATTTACCAAATGATGTTTTTTTATCAAAAGATAATTTTATTAATTTATCAATGATAATGGAAAATAATTACCATGATATAATTACATTGACATATCATAGGATAATTATTAGAATTATCACACGATAATTACATATGTAATTTATTCTGAGGATATAACCAATAAAATTATCATAAGATTATTTTGTTAAAATCACAATAGTACTACTATTGATGAAATTATCACTAGATAAATGCATTGTTTTATTAAACAATAATTGCATTGTTAATGTATATCTTGATATATATATATAAACGCATATATATATTCAAAAAAATAAATATTATGTGGAATACACCCTCTGATCTCAAATTAATTTAGGGATATAATTTCTCAAATGAGGATTATAATTATTCTTACAGATAATTCTTGTGATTATATGCATTGATGGTGAAATATAAACCAACTATTATCCAAGAGAGAGAATATGTTATCATTTTTGATATTTTATTTCCTTGAAAATTAAAATTGATTTTTTTGCAATATGAAACACTTTACATATCTCGATCATCGACGTACTTACCACCTTAGACATTGATGTCTCGCCTTGGATGATAATAAAATTTTCAAGAGGACTAAACAAATTTTGAAGTAATAAGTTCCTTACCATCTTGTGCTCATGTTTACATTTGTTTATTTGATAATTATTTTAGTGGAATTTTAATGACCATTATTGATTGTGATGGTATGTATGTGTGGCCCATAAAAACTATTATGATACCATGAGTGATTATATTTTTGTTTCTAGACATGTTTATTATTGTCACATTTTTTATTTATGTAGATATATACCCATAGTTATATTATATGACAACTAGTGGGCTTACACTGTATATTTATTTCCACGCCCGATGGTTGGTAGTGGTTTTTTAGATAGTTTGACCGTCATGACATATTTATTCCCTAGTAGAGGCTAACAATTGATTGTAATGATTTTTCTTATGGGAAAATTATAGGGTGTAGGTATGAGGATGTTGTGGTGTCATGTTGAGGCTGTTCTCGAGGAAACCATGATGCCATGTTCTTTTCACCACAAGATTTCCTAGTCGACTTGAGTACAAAAGATGATAACATCTAGAAGATCTGGGTGACTTTGTCCTAATGAGGGGTAGATAATGATGGGTATCATATCCAAGAAACCATGAGGAAATCATAAAAGGGCATGCTTACTTCTTACAACTCATTCAATTATCTTCCATCATGAAGTCGATGAAGGTTCGGTCGAGGGTTGTGGCATCTTGGTAAGAACACTACAGCTCAGTTTTCGATTTTATGTCTATATGCTTACTGAATACTCTGTTATCATCCTATAGACATGTATAATTGAGAACATAAGGATAAGGATGCATTTGTGGTGTCCTAATATGTATTTTAAACACTCCATAAATGGAAATTTTGATGTGATTGTAAATTTAATGATAGACATGATGAAGGGATAGGGCCTTATGGTGGATGGCTGAGTGGGTTTGTCATGTAGTTGGGGTGGATCATGATAGACACAAGAGGGACCTAAATTTATTTTATTTATCATTTTTGTTCATATAGGACCATATTTCTACTTTGAGAGGTTCTTTTATTCTCATAACATGCATGTCATTTATCTTTTCTATTATTTTCTCTAATTATTTTATTTTTTCTCTTATTATTATTATTTATTATCCAACTCGATGACCTAACATGTAGGGTATAATATCCCCATTATCATAAATACACCATAAATACTAGTCGATGGACTCTTTCATATGAGGAGGTGCACATGAGGTCATATGACATATCAGCTTAGACCTAGTGGTTCATCTTGGGATGTTACATGTTTTCCTTCAAAAAATCCATACAGACTAACTAATATATAATGAAAAAAATTTAATTGTTTTTGGATTCTAATACATATCCTTTATCTAAATAATTTTATCTAGTGTTTTCTATAGTTTCTATATTTTATATTCATTATTCTATCTTAGTGATATTGATGGAATCTCAAGTGATTTCTTACCAAGTTATTTAATTTCCATTCTTTTATTGGTTATTATTTTACTACATTTAAAAAACCAATAAGGTCTTTATAAATGAGATGAACTTATATCTATATCTTTAATAATTTTAATTCAGTCCCATACAATTTCTGAATTTAAAAAAATTCATTTTTATGAAGCTATACTATTCAAAATAGTAAACTCCCACTTAATAAAAAAATCATAGAGGCAATAACATTGCATGATTTATCTACTATTGTGTTTAAAATAATAATCTATACCATAAGATGTGGTACCATTAGTTGGGATTTTGGAATGTAAAATTACTTGAAAAATAATTTTAAAACATTCAGAAGAGGAAAAAAATCTACATATTCTGAAAACTGTTGATTCTAGTGAAACTAACATAATGGAAGAATGAAGTAAAATAAATTCTAAATAACCATCGGTATTCCAGAACCAGAAATCTAAATTCTAAAACATCTAGAATGGTTTTGAATATAAGATAACTCTATTAAATAAATATTAAAAACATGCAATACTAATGTAATCAATTTTAGAATATTATCTTTACCTTAGTCAGAACACCCGGTCGACCATGAGACATTCATATGAAAAACAATGCTCTTACAAACCGAGAAAAAAAATAAAACATTGAAAACATGGAATCACAATAATAGATAACAATTTTTCATTCATTGGAAAAAAATTTATATGGTAACACTATTAGTTCCATTCAATTAACTAAATATTAAATTATTTCACTATTTATTAGTAAAATAGATGATATTTGATCAAAACATGAACTTTTTTACACATTATGAACATGTGCTCCCATCAAAAATTTATATTGGATCACATCCTATCAACCAATTCCACCACCTCCATTTATCAGTAATCCAATGTTCATATAGACCAAACTGAATGTCTATAATATTATCATACCTTAATAAATGAAAAATGATAAATTATGCTTGTTTATTACAAATAGAACTCTAATGATTAACTTGTAAATAGGTTGAAAAAAATGTGGCATAGCTTATGTTACATAATTTTAATGGTTTATAAATTATTCATATAATCTTCCCTTTATGATCTAGAAAATGGCCACTAAAAGTCATGGTTCCAGAACAGATCTTTTAGGCTATCCTGACTCTACTAGATTCCAACTATAATAAAACACCTAATTGAAAAAAACCTCAATATTTATATTTTCTCAATATAGATATTGAAAATTAAAAAATGTAATGAGGCATCTAATGTAATTTAATATACTATATATATTGGGTCATCATGTCCCTTTTTTATACTATTGTATAATTGTGACCAAATAATAAATGAGATGAGATACTAATACCCACTATCAAAATTCTCAATGGGATAATGAGTATTTGAGATACGATCAAGAAAATTGTTGATGTGATTGTCAATGTTAGACTACACCTTTCACTTGTTAGTTTACTAATATCTTTTTTTTAATATTAATGATATCAAATACAGATAAAAACATGTTGTATCCACTCTCATGGTCCATTAATCATTATGTATGATCTTGGTTATTTTTTCAAAAATATATCATATATGAATTGAAATTCACTACCACATTTTATTTTTAATTTATTTTTAAATGCCCTGAGACACCTAGAAACTAGTAAAAATTCAAATGGTAAAAATATAGTTTAATTTGGTACCCATTGTGGGTAATTATTACTATAATTGAAATTACATGTTTTTCATTGATAATGACTATATTAATCATTATAATAACTTATTTTGTAATATATGTTAGGGACACCGTTGGTGGTGGCCTACTAAGTTATTATCATACACCATATAGTTGAATCGGTACATATGATATATTTTTAGGAGTAGAAACATATAAGGGAATGTTCCATGTATTAGAGGATGAGATATGATGCTTTATATGAGTTGGTAGAAAAAACTGATCCTAGTCCTGGTATTCTTTTGGTTATAATCATTATATTATTTTCATTGTAGAGAAATATTTTATCTACTAACGAGAGAACATGTTCATTTAGAGATATTGTTTGGATTTATGTTTCTAATATTTTTATTGACTGGGTGTAGTTAGTTATTAATTAATTTTATATTTTTTAATATCATATTTTATTTGGATTATCATGCATTCAGTATTGATCATATTATTTCACTTATAACTTATTATTTTTAATTAGTAAAAGCGGGTTTTTTTATTTCCCCTTATTCAATATTCCTTTCCCATTTATAGGTATATTATTGAACACTAGTTGGTGAAAATGATGTCATGTGGCACTCTGTACTAATTAGAAACCAAGAAAACATTAATAAGAAGACTAAAATCATGTATTAGTGCCTTTTTTCATCTTCCATCTATTTTTTATTGTATATAGAGGTTTTTTAGCTATAACATAGGTTCTATTAATGGTTTTATACCTATTTAGAATGTATAGTAGAATAAATATATATTAAAAAGCTATTTAGATTATTTTCATTCTGTTTCACATTAATAGTCAGGATGTATTGATTTTTATAAGTACAAAATTTTATGATTTATTTATATTTTTTCTTTATCTTAGTCCAATATAGTACTGTCTGTATGTTTGTACAACATATGGAGTGTAGGATTTCCCTAAAATTCAAAGGCTTTCATTTTGATGACCACATTGATTGTAATATGGGGTCTAGTTTTTTATGTTTCATATGTAAAATATATGTATTTTCCCTATCTAACATCACGTGTTTATTTTATATAAATATGAAATTTATTTTAGCTATATATTTAAAATTTGTATGGTTGAGTTGAATGAATTATTTATTTCATAAATTGAAAAAAAAATTGTACGTTCTAATTGTGTTTTAACTCATTTAAGCCAGACCCTTATTTTTTGAGATAAGTATTGAGAAGAGGGACCTATTATTAGATATTTTCTATTGTATCCATAATGTGAGGGTTTGGTTGGACATGTTTCTTAGGGATAACAATATCACTATTCCAATAGATTTGATTTTGATCAGTGAGGGGTGGTCTAGTATGAGGATATCTAATGAAGATTATCACAAAAGTGTGGGACTCCATGTATTGGTTTTATGATTTTACTATTGATTGTGGATAAGAATGGGGAGATAGGTGGAGAGTGTATTTATAAATTTTAGAACAAATCATGAATGATATTATTTTGGTCTTTAACCAAATCGGTTTAGGTCTATAAACATTGATAGAGAGAATATTGAATTTTTCTTTTTAGGGATAAGAATGTTTTTATTTTTGGTCATGTGATATGGTATGTTTGAGGATTATACAAAGGAAAATAAAAGATTATGTTGGGTAGTCAATGAGTGTATCAGGGAATAAAAACATGGATTTCATCATAACCTCAATAGAGGATAGATGATAATATGACATTATTTTCATTCATGAAAAGAGTTTTATGGGGGATATATATTAGTAATTAATTATGGAATCCATGTTATATATATTGATAATGATGCATGAGTATATTATCATGACGTGATGTCACCAACAAGATAATGATGTGCATTAAAATTTTAAATAGTTTTGTGACCCTTTGATTAATGGGAAACGACACTCAATAATGTGGGATAGGTTCATGATATGGTATCACTATTATGAGATCTTATTTGGTTTGGTTATTTTAATTATAATTGTATCATTTCTAATAATATATGTTATGGATTCAAAGCTATTCCATTTCATCTAAATTCTTGGATTTCTATAATAAAATATATCCATTCGTCACATTTATTTGGTTCTATGCTATACCGTTAAATAGTATTCTTTGTGACTGAATATGAACAATTGAGCATATGTGAAATTTTATAAATTTCGATGTATGGTGTTCTAGAAACACTTCATGTTTGAAATATTGTTTATTTGGGTCACATGACATTAAGTGTCATGTAATGGTAATGAAGCATGCCTATCGTAGGGCATGGAAAAACAATTATTTCCTAAGTTAAAATGTAGTAATGTTGTTGACCTAGGATGTCTACTAAAGTGGAGTGCACATAAAATGAGTTTTCACTTTAAAAAGAGGGTACAAAAATGTTGTGTTTTTTAAATGAAATTTGAAAATAAAATTATTGAAAAACAATGAAATTAAAAGGGTGATTAGGTCGGGGTCGGTTTCCTAATTATAATGATATCCTTGTTCAATTTAATTAAAACCTATTCTTATTAGTTGATTAAAGTGAGTTTCCACAATCGTTTCCTATCACTTACTTGGTGAAATTATTATTGTGAGAGAAAACCTTACCAAGATCTTGGTTTGGTCAACTCTCATTCCATGTGTAAAATATTTTTATTATATAACCTTAATTGAAATGGGAAATACCTGATCGGGTTCTGTTTATCCCAAAAAATCAAGAACATTCCCTACACCTTTTACACGTACTGATGATTGTCGAGTACTTCACCACTAATTCCTGGTTTATTCCATCGTATATAAACTAAAAATTAGTGGGGGAGATTATGATTATTTTACCAAAGAAAAAAATCAATAATGGTATTAATATTCAAGAACGATCGTACTTGATTATAAAGTCCAGTATATGAAATTGAAAACAACTTTTAATAAGAAAGAATATTTATTCAATTGCGTCCAAGAACTCAAGCATTACAATGTAGAAAACCAACCCTTCCTCCAATCACTCCAAAAGTTTACCCCACCATGGCAAGGGTAATAGAGATGAATGGGGAAGAAAAGGCATTATAAAACTACAAAAAAGAAAAGAAAAAAAAGCCGAAAAGATCTTCTTCTTGATGTCCCGGAAGGAATGGGATGGAGAATGGATGGAGAATGTGATGCTTTGAGAGGGTGGAGCTCTCCTCCTTTTATATCCAGAATTTGTCCACCGGATGTTGACGCGTTGTAGCCCCATTAAATGACATCTTCACGTTTTGATAGCTTCTTGAATGTTGTTCATAATTCCCTTGACCATATCCCCTCAAAATCTCAACGGAATTGGACATGTATTCAATGAGTTTTTTCCGTTTACTCTATGCATTTATTCTGTCCAGTCAGACTATCCAAAACGAAATCTTCAAGATTACGGTGATTTAATGACCCCATAAACGGCCAATTAACTTGGTTCTTTATTCATAAAAGATTCTCCAAAACGCCTTACGCTTCAACCCACCGAATTTCACAAGCATTGGGCCCACCATGGATGATATGTTAATCCCACCCCAAAACTAGGCAGAACTGAAAACAGTTTTCTTTCTCCGGCTTGTGAGCTTATTTTAAGCTTCCATATGGCCGATTCAGCTTTTAGTCCAATAATAATAAATGAATACCCAGATGTCTAGCATCTGGAAAAGATAGAATATTTCAATTTGGATCAGTGTAGATAATTTTATGGACAAACTACAGAAATAATTTAAAACTGTTAAAAATCCAAAATGGCCAATTTTTATTATTCAGCTCAAAGTAACACCATTATCATAAAAATGAAACAATTAAAATTAGAGGAACACTTTTGTGGGTTTAAAAAATGATATTAAATATAAATTAATTGAAAATATTTTCTCTATCAGATGAAAATATTGTTTATTAATTATTTCATTCAGAGAGTGTTTGTTCAGTCCATTAAGGATATGTGTTAGTCCCATGAGGTCATGTAGTATAACATGTTTTTATAGGAATTCACATAATTTAGTGGTGTCTTGAACTCCTCACCCAACCAGACTACATTGAGATATATCAAGAAACATGGATATCCATTTCAGATGATACCCTTGTGGTGTTATTTGGTTAGTGGTGAGAAAGAAAATGTGGTAGAAACATTTTTTTATGAGGGTTTAAATCCCCGAGGTGTAATAAAATATTGTTGATTATGGCCTCTTCTGTAATGTTATAACCAATGAGGTTATTGTCAATTTTATCATAACATCATGGGTTTGAAAAAATCAACATTATTACTGGTTTTTTTGTTACAAAATTGTGATATGAAATTTCTTTAACCCTGGGAAATTTAATTTTTCTGGTAGGGATTGGGAGAGTCTATAGATGTATGGAAAAGATGCATGAATAATTTTCATCTATAGGTTATAACCCCAAAAAATAATTCGTATATTATATGATTTTCATTATTATAGTGCACAGTGACTGTTCTGTTTCTTCGCAAAAGGATTGACATTTCCATGTCATATTTATAGTTTAATTCAGAATTTATGTGTGAATAATTATGATGGATTTTACAAGTTTATGACCAAGAATAACCTAGGTGAATCATAAGGTTTCATTTAAATACCATTTTTAGTCATAATATTTACATACCATACAGTTGATTCCATGATTATATAGTTTCCCAATATTATTATTCATCTTGAACACTATGAATTTTAGTATTTGTAAATTGATGAAACATAATGGAACCATGTTAATGCTGATATTGATAGAAATTGAACTAATTTTCCACCTAATTAAAAAAATGTTAATGTATATAGAGTGAAACATATTATTCTTATTATTACAAAAATTTATCAGGATATGAATCATTATTATATTTTACAAAGGAGGGATAAATATTTTGTTGAATCCTTTATGAGAAAACATCAACCTTATTTCTGTGGGTCCAATGATCCACTAGATACTAAAAAAATAATTTGTACCACAAAAAATATTGTTTCCATTATCTATTATTTATAATATGGATATGTTATTTTAGAGTTTTATTATCTTTAAGGTGAATTCAAACAAAGGTAGTCTCTTATCAATGTCATAAGGAAATGATATGAAATGGACAACATAGAGTGAGATGTTATTAAAATATTATATTTCAAAATTTAATTTACATATATTCATTGTATGGTAAACAATAATTAATTCATTTAGATGAATAAAATTGATAATTAATCCCTTAGAAACTATTAAAAATATAATGGAATTATTTTTAAGTATTTATATGTTGTTATGTCCAAATATAAATGTGTGGTTGATTAATTCATCAGTGACAGAAAATGATGTCTACTAATGTTATTTTACATATCAAAAATTATTACATTTCAAGAAGTTTTTATATGTTATTTCAATGTGGAATGGGTATTTAAAAAAAATAAATCTACTGTCAGAGATAAAAAATATTGATGGAATTAAAAGGGAAATCTAAAAATAATTGATATATGATTATGGAATTTCTTTTTTTTTTGAATGTTTGGATCAAAATATTGAAAAAAGTTTCAAAATGGGATGAATATATGATTTTAATATTGAATTAAATTTACTCAAATAGTGAAAATTTGGATTAATGGGAAGATTAAGTTTACTAATTATAAATTTAAAGTACCTAAGAATTCCCCACCCACACTTATATGTTTCAAAATAATTGAGTACAAGAATTATTCTAATTAGTTCTACAATAATATGGTTTACAATTATGATCGACATTGGTGACCCTAAAATCCTTGAGAACATGGGTAATATTCTGTATAAATATTTCTATTATGGGAAAAAGTAATAAGGTTTTGAAATTTACAAAAATCATCCACTCATGAACGTCTAATGTATTTTTTATTTTTGATCTCCCCACAAATGTATATAGGAATTATTTTAATGATACCAAAATACCACACCAACAATTATATGTTGAGTTAGTATTAAAAAACTATAATGTTATAATGATCACATCTCAAGTCTATAATTATTCTCAAATTAATGATTGTGAAGTTTTTCTTAAATAATATTATTTTATTCTACCTATAATTTAAATTGATGTTTTTTGTTAATTAATTGTGTTTCTATATATAAATCCCAAACAAATTTATAAGTAAGGGAATAAATCATTTATATTTATGACAATCCTAATATTTACATTCCTTGTGTTGAAAAAAAAATTAATTTCTAATGAAAAATACATCCATTATATTGGTTATAGTTTTATTTCAAATGGGTTTTTTATATTAGATGGTTGAGTACAAACTCAATGTCAATGATATTCATATTGCATGATAATGTTTGTACATATTTTTAGAAGTGTTTTATAGTATTCAACTCAATCATGATGTTATATTTTATATAGAACTCATACATGAGGATAATCATTTTTAAATTTCTCTATATACAATAACATTGATTGACAAACTAAAATTAACAATATTACACAATGCTAATCACAACAGAGAATTCATTCAGCGATGCGAGGCACATTGTTCTTCACCTATTCTTTTTATTTAATGAAAATATAGATCATTATGACTGTAGATTTATTATTAGGATCATTCCATGATCAATAACAAGTACAAGTATCATCTACCCCATATTAATAACTTGTTTGATCCAAAACATGGATCTTATAACCTTTTTATAGTTTTCATTAATTTTTTCTATCATCAACTAAGGGTAAATAAAGATGATATACCCCTGAAAACAATTTCTACAAGGTATGGACACTGTGAATTTATAGTGATGGATTTTTGACATACCAAATCTCTTTATATCATTATGGATTTAATGAATATAGTGCTTAAGGAATACATTGATCAGTTTTTGGATGTATTTATGAAATGTATTCGTATATATTTAACATTTAAATATGTGTCTCAATATCACCTTATTATTGTACTGAATAACGAAAACAAAGAGTTTTTGTAGGAAACATTTACCAAGTGTGAATATTATAAAAAAATGAATCATTTTCTGGGTCATAAATCTCATGTGATAATGTATTGGTGGATCCATCAAAGATACAGATTATATAATGTCATCTCTAACTAACCATTATTACTAATATCTATTGTTTTCATTGTTTGGTTGCATGTTAGAAATACATTTTTGATAATTTAAAATTTTTGTATAATCCACTCTCCATGTTTACATATATGGTATCCATGATTCATTGTACATATTAATGTGAGGGAATGATCAAACAAATAAAAATAAGTTTAGATAAATTGCCCATGAAAACAATACCGAATAATGAAGATGTTTTTGTGATCTTTATGTTTGCGTCATATATGATACTAAGATTAATTCTCGTGAATAATGATTAAATGACTTATTTTTCCTCGTTCTGATTAATGTGTCACTAGTTAAATTACACATTTATTGATTTTGAGTTTGTAATGGTAATTTTTGAAATTAAGATATATTGTAATTATATCTATGATTAATGGTGTGTTATATAAAATGATCAAGAAATATTAATGAATATATTCACTCAGAAAGAGTTGATAATGTGGCAGATAAGATTCACAGATTTGAATAAATATTATGAATTCTCAGTACATTACCACCAAGGAAAGGGGGAAATGATGGAATATTCATTGAGTTTAGTGGATCATGTAGGGTTATATATGATAAATATCACAAAAAATGCAATATTTTTTAGAAGTGTAGATATTAAAATATTCATGAATGTGGAAAATTTTATCTTTCTATCAATTTAATTATACCATATATCGAAGTAAATAATGATTAGGATTTGATGGAAGATGTAGTGTTTTAAAGGAATGAGATAACAACTCATCACTTCAACCTTGATTGTGAAGTATGAAAAAATTAATGAAAATATATTTGTCCCTTCTATACTAGATTGGAAGAATTGTTTATTGTATAAGTATCATAGTTCATAAATATATATTCATCCTAGATTAATATAGTGGTATAAAGATATGAATGAGTAATTTATTGGGACAACATAAATAAAGATATTATATTGTATTTTTCTTGGTGTGTGGTATGTCATGATTTTATGGTTTGGGGCCAAATTATATAGGGGTTTTATAACCAATACCCATATTAGATTTGAAATGGGAAAATGTCACAATGTATTTTGTCATTAGACTCACCAAAACATCCAATGTCTATAATTCTATTTAGATTATCGTCATTCTCATTATGATTTCATAACACTTATTTGTTATTCAATAATAATTATCCTTTAATCATATTTCCATATTATAAATAATGTAAGATTTTAGGTTATATGATTTATCTCTTTACATTTTATTTGATTGGGATCCGAGTTTTCCATTGATGTTTTGGGGAAATATTGATGATTTTCTGAATTTAAAATATAGTTTGAGTTCATCATTTCATCCTTAGAAAGATATTCATTTTGACAGAATCATTCAATCCTAGAAGAACATTATAGTTTATTTTTTTAATGGATTTAATGTTTATTTGGAATAACTCCTTTATATTGTATATATTTTACAGAACAATATATTTCACTAGAGAATCCAAATATATCAATATTTATCCATCTATGTTAGTAATTGTAGAACAATTATGTGTTGCAATGATGTTTGTGATATAAATCTATTTAAACATAATAAATATCTGAAAATTTATAAGAATGTAAGATAAATTCATAAATACAATAATGAATATGAGAGATAATAAAAAATTTCATTAAAATCATCACGAAAATAAAAAATTCTATGTTTTTTAGGATAAATTTTTTATTTTTAAACTATTGAATAATTTTATGAGATTTATAGTGAATAGAATACTGAACCATAGGTATGTTGGACCATTCAGGATTCATGATTGATTACGCTTGGTGTCTTTTCACATGAAGCTTGCACCAAACATCTCTAATGTTCAAAATGTGTTCCATATAACTCTCACAATGAAGTATATATACTTTCAATTAATTATACTACAATAACTAGTACTACCATGGGAGCATGATATTTTCATATAAAAAATAGTTATTGCAAATAATCTTTCATAGATATATTTTATTGTGTTATAAGGCTACTCCCCTGGTTAAGGTTCTCTAAAGGAATGAAGAATCATATGAAGCTACATGGGAACTAGATGATATTATGAATCATATATATCCTCATTTTATTTTTTAATAGTAAGATAATTTTTTTTTTGTAAAATTGATTTTAAGGTGGGTATGAATACAACAAATTGATATTTTATGATATAATTCTCTTCAAATAATGACAATTTCTATGATAGTTTATTATGTGAAAAAACCCATGTCTAAATGAAATACAATATTTTCTAAAGTAAAATCATAATTAAAAAAATAAAAAAAAAATTATTTTTTTAAATGTATGTAAAAATATATTATATATTGAAAATATTTGGATAAATAAGTACTCAATTTTATTTACTGTCTTTATATGCATCAAAAATACATTTTCCTTCAAAAATCGTATTAATGATTTTGTGAAAAAGTCTAAATTTTTTCCCCATTAAATTTTCATGAATACATTATCATATATTTTTATATAATCTATTCAAAATTATGTAAGAGTGAATTTTTGGGAAAAATTTTAAATGAATTTTTTTCAATTAATAGAAAAAAATCGATAATTCTATTGAAAATAACATTTTAATTTTAACAACATAAAAGGTTATATATTATTATATTATGTTTTTAAAAGTAAAATAACACAATTAATAGTTTAAATAAACTGATTATGTTCATTACAATTAATTTTATTAGGATTCAAGTATAAAAACATTTTATACTTATATAATCTTTTTTCTTGAAAATATTATATCATCGTGTTCTGTGAGTTTATTTTAAAAATATATAAAAACATATTTTGAATTTTATTAATTTTATTCCATATTTGGAATCAGAATTTACCAATATGGTAATGATCTCAAATTCAAATTTAGTCCTAATAAATAATAAAAGCAACAATAAAAATTCACTTCAGTTTAGGGTAAAATTGGTTTATAGGAGGGTGTAAAGCTAATTTATAAGGATAATTCATTAAATTACTCATTAATAAATACAATTTTATAGATATATTTTTACCGTATCATATCCAAATATATAATATATAACCAGTTTGATTCATATTGCTTGATAATTACTTTTAATATTTTAATATTTTTATAAATATCATCTGTGTGCCCTCCCCAACTTATAAAAGGACACCCCTCCTATCAATTCATGGGAAAACATTGATCCTTATCGAAATACCATATAAAAAAATCATTCACGTACCTATTCCTTATTTATATGTTTTGGTATTTCTAGAATTTCATTCTGATGGTCCTTAATAAAGCATCTAATGGATACTAACAGAAGAAGAGGTAGTCCTCCTACCAGACCACTTTCATTTTCTTACTTATCATATATACTGAACATATATATTGATCATAATAATATAATAATTTTTTATCTTAAATATATTTTAATGTTACTATGATTATGTTTCAAAAAACTTACATGATTGATTCCATCAATTAGGATTGTAATGAATCACTCATGTGTATGTGTGGACTACCACCATTATGATGGGATACAATTAATTTTCCATATCCATCATTCATGGATGATTATTATGATGGGTTTTATAACCATAAAATATATTTATTATATTATAATTTTTAAGTAAAAATAAAATATGTTCTACCATCTCATCTTTGAATCCGTTGGAACATGACAATGTCACTAATGCATACATGTGGACTACCTCCTCCGCATAATGATGTTATTCGTTATTCATTTCAATAATTAATGGAATGTAATTAGGATATATTTAATAAATATATATGATATAAATATTATTTTATAATAATTATGTAAAGGTGATTAATTATTTACATTTATTTCTTTCCATCCATCGAAACATGAAAATAACACTATTTCATACATACGACATACCATATCCATGAAATGTGTAAGTCAATTTTATATATATAACTTTTATGGATAAATATTAATACATATAGATTGAATATATATTTTATTCAATAACTAATATAATTATACCAATAATGTTACCATGGTCAATGTATTGTTTTATAATTTTCAACACAAAACTCTCAAGAAAAATGAAAAGTTTTAAACCTAGAAATGATAGAATTAAGAATGTATTACGAAAAAATTTGTTTTTAATTATAATAATTATATCAAATATGATACTCTAAATATATACATGACACTTTTATAGAATAATATTAATTTTATATTTCTTATAAATGATTATAAAACACTTTTGATGTAATTCAATGTTTAGGCACAAGATTTATGTTACAAGCTCATTTTTATCAGGATTATTTATGAAGAATTATATAATGATCTAATATTATGACATATCTCTCATTAATCCAATTTAAATTATTATCCTATATATTTTTGGGATATTTATTATTTTCCATTACTTTTTTACTCTTTTGGAACAGAAGATACAAAAATATTTGTCTTCTAAAGGAAATACAAATAAATTTAATTATACAATCGGAAGAAACTATTTTTTCTTATATAAAATTGTTTTATAAAAATTTATTTATGAATGTACTAAATATTATTATGTTATTTTTAGAAGAAATTTTTACATATGAGTTAATTTTTTCAATAATTTTTAAATGGAATATCATTTACATTTTTGGAATGAGGTAATACTGACATTTTACTGAAAATTTAAAAGGAATATTTGTTTTAATAGACATATAATGGGATCAATTCCCCTCCTATAGGAATTCGAATTGATCTCTAAGATATCATTAGAATTTTAAAAAGGATCTATTCAAGAAAAATATTTTTTTTAATATTATGAAAATTTTTAGATATTGAATTTGTAATTTTAATGTGAAAAGATTTCATCCATAAGGAAAAATTTAATGGATATTTTAAAATAATATTAATCATTAACAACATCCTTGATTTCAATTATGATTTACTAAGGTTATGGTGAATTGATACCATCCAAAATTTTTCATTGTATTTATTTTGATGATAATTATTTGACGATGATTATAATAATCATGTTTTATTACCATGTATTAATTATGTTATGCGGAAGCCTTTAGGAACTCTATTTCATTTCAATGGTTTATGTTATGGTGATATGATAAAATTTGGATGATACCCATTTTGTTTCCACATGTTTCTTAAAGAATAAATATGTATGACCTTGTCAAAAAAGGATATTTTCAATATGTAAAATATTGACTGAAATTAAATAACCCTCTAACATATTGGGTATAAATGTATATATAATGAGATAATAAATACTATATTTTATTGTGAAACCAATTAGTCCAATGAAACATTCCACTATCTTAGTTTTGGGACTGAACTATAATTAGGGATATGATGGAATGTGTATTGAACCCAATCCGATGTGGTAGACATTCTATTGAACATTTTCTAATGAAATTATTTTCAATTTTTATGTATATTCCACAAACATATGTATTATGCTAATATCATTATCTAATGAAATAAGTTCACTAATTATATTAATAATAATTTCTTGAGAAATTCCCTTAATAATTCCATTATTCAATATTTGATCTATAAAATATTTCTATTATTTTTAAATGATATGATCATGTTTACAAACCCTTATTCTCATGTTAATTTTAAGATACCATTGATTTTTAAATTGCGATCCATTACTAGGAATATGACCTATCCCATTTTTATATTTCATTTCCCCATGTTATGATGATATTTTTTCATGTTATTTCTTATAAGGATTCTATTTATAACGAACATAATGTGAGTTGATTTTTATAACTGATATATATGTTTTTTATATATACATTTTTAAAAAGATACTAAACCTATAAGATTCCGGAGGACATCATAATGTAATGTATTCATTTATCATCTAAAAAGATGTAATAGTTATTCATTAAAAATATGGAATTCCATATATTATATCTGATATAAATAAGAGGGGTTTCTCATAAGTAAATTATATTATAATTTACATGATATAGTTTATCATAACTCAATTTCTATAATAGACATGTGCTTTATATGATTTTATAATGTGGCTTGACATATGTGGATTATTAGTGATACCTTCTTAACATTTTTACCTAAAATAATTATATAATATGTGATTTTATCTCTAACATATGGTTTTGGTAACCTATTGGGTTTTACATTAATTATAGACTTGTTATGTATTAAATATTATACATAGAGATCAATGATGTATTTATTGACAATTATTTTTTGACCGATTATTTTTATTCCATTAGACTTGAAGGTAATTTATTTAGGTGTCTATTTTATGGATTTATCTAATATTTTTTTAAGTTAGTTTTTTATCTTTTATAGAATCATTATATAATTTTTGAGGTGACTGATAGGTGTCTTCATATTTTTTAATATTAACTGAGATTATTATGTCACGACCCGTCCTAGGGGCCCGTGCCGTGACTACCCCAAGCCCGCCTTCCATAGGCCAGGGGCTGGCGACTAGAACCAAAGGCGTAAATCCCGATAACTGGGAAGGAATTGCCTTTATAAAAGCAAACAAACACCACAGAGTACAAGCTGAAGTAAAACACTAAGTACAAAAGAAATTGATGAAAAGTAAATGGGCCAGAATACAAACCCGAATGAAAATATAGCTACAACTGAACAAAAGTACAACAGAAAAAGACAACAGCTAGAAGAACGGAAGCAGCTCCTGGGTCGTCCTTCTCAGATCCTACCTAAAGGGTAGGTACAGATAGTGCAGCTCCTGGATCATTCACCACGGATCCTACCTAAAGGGTAGGTACATACAGCCTCCACAATGCTCTCGCCCTTCAACCTCCTCCATGTGTCGTCTCGACGTGAAGTCCACCTCCGGATACTGACTCGTCGTGTGGTCCACCTCCGGGTACTGACTCGTCGTGTGGTCCACCTCCGGGTACTGTCCAGTCGTCGAACACTCGGCCTCCGTCAGCACTGCCCGTCGTCTGTAACCAACACAACGAGGTGCGGGCATAGCTCATGTAGGGGTGAGTATAACGATACTCAGTAGGGACCCCGAGACCCTCAAGGTCTCACTAAAACCAAAAAGGATAACCACAAGAAGATCTTAATAGATATCCTCTACTTAGATATATGCCCATACATATACCTAAGGTATCAAGTAACCCATCTCAGTCATGAGGAAACACAAGGATTATGAAATCAACGGATAACCACTACCCAGGTATATTCCCATACATATACCTAAGTTATCAAGTGACCTATCTCAATCAAGAGGTAAACACAAAGGTCATAGACTCAGCTCAAACCATGATTTTCATTATCGAAACCGTAACTGCTGAAGATCCCAATCTCTGGAGTGAATAGTGTTCTTGTCACGACTCCGAGATACTGCTCACTAACCTAAGACTGCTGAGGTACTCCTCGTGTCGAGTACAGTGGGCTAGCCACCCAAACACAGTAGTGCTTCCAGCCAGGGTATTCCACTCAAACACAGTAGTGCACACCCCCTAATGGCCTGCAGAGGTACTCTCCGGACGAGTACCATGGGTCTTCACTGTCACACAGGTAGTGCTCCGTCCGCCATGGGTCTGCACCCAAACAAAGTAGTGCTCCGTCCACTGGGCTAGTCGACTCACTCCATGTCGAGTCGGTCAAGCAGTTGTCAGGTCTCAGTCGGCTACACGGTCTCCGTACTCTGCATGCTTGTCTCTGGGAGGTTCCGCTCCACGAGCTACAGGTCGATACTCCAAGTATCTCAAGGTCCCACGAAGAAGTATCTCAAAGGACCACCTCGCCACAGAGGTCTCAACGCAACAGACGGCTTGTCAATCGGACGCCCGGTCTGTGAGTTATTAGCCTTTTCGTCCTAGGGGCCGGGTTGGTTTAATGAGCGAACCATCTCGGCCGTATCTCAACTGTAACCCGAACTCTCATAGGGTATATTCATAGGGACCGTTTCTCAACGTGATCACCAGCTCCGCTGACGGTTCGTCAAACGGACGTCCGGTCTGAATGATATCAGTTTTTCCGTTCCAGGGGCCCGATTGGATTTTGGGAGCGATCCAACGCGGCCACTATCCAGCAGCAACCACAACTTAGGAAAATTATTCCAAATGTTCCGTCTCATCAAGTGGAATTCAACGAGACAGACGGCACGTCAATCGGACGCCCGATCTGTGAGTTATTGGCTTTTTCGTTTCAGGGGCCCGGTTGGTTTTGTAAACGAACCAACCCGACCACACTCTGATGGTGTCCAAACCACGAGCAGAGTAATCCAAATGTTCCTTCTCATCAAGAGAAATTCAACTAAGTCGACGGCACGTCAATCGGACGTACGGAGCTAAAGATATGAGCGTTTCCGCTCCGAGGGCCCGGTTGGTTTTGTGTACGAACCAACTCGGCCGAAGCCAAAGTATTCCTAAACCTTGAGTGCGATATACCAAAACGACAGTCTCGATCCAAGGATCGCATCGCAACTGACGGTGCGTCGATCAGAGGTCTGTAGCCCAAGATATGGGAAAAAGACCAAAAGGGTCCGAAAACGGGGGTTTCGGGCCCGGAACGACCCGGCCCGAGACCCCCTGGGTCGGCCCGAACCGGGCGACCCGACCTGGGTGAGTGTCCAAAACAGCCGGAGCGGCCCGGACCGGCTGGGCGCAGCCCAACCCGGTCTACCCATGTTGACCCGTCTCGGCCGGGGGTTCGGCTGAACGGCCGAACAGTGCAGGGGGGCGCTGCCCCCGCGTGAAGAGCCGTGGCCCCGCGTGGGTCCGCCCTTGCCAACGGACACGGAAGCCAGCCGCCTCTCGCCTCCCTCCGGTCCCGCGCGGCCATAGGTCAACATGCTACCGCTGCAGATTCAACCGTGGCGGCTCCTTCCGGCGGCACATCGGGCGCCGCCGCCACCTGCCGTCGGCGCCGCCGTGCCGGCGAGGCGCGCCGGTGGGCTGCTCCGCGGACCACCGGACGAGTTCCGGTGGTCGGAACTTCGTGCCGTCTTCACCAATGGTCCTCCTGGGTCCCGACCTTCACTGTAGAAGCCTCAAAATTACCTTATGGCCTCATTTGTCATCGCCCAACAATCAGCGCTCAACGATCAAGTAAACAAACTACGTCCTCTTTGTGTTTTTTCGGCACGGCGCGACGGCGCCTTGGCTTGTTCAACTTTATTGGCGCGGCGTGATGGCGCCGCGCTTCTTAGCCCTTCCTCATAATTCCCGCGCGGTGCAACGGCACCACGCCGCCTTTCACGTGCCGCAAAAAAATTCAAACAACAAGGGGGGAGGAGGGTCGGCCGGGTTCGTGCAGTCTGACCTCCTCCCGTTATAATGATAGCAAGCAGCCATCAAATAGAAGTCGACGTACGGAAAAGAAATATTTCACGGTAAAAACAATAATCTTCAACATCAATCCGCATGAACGAACGATCTGCGGATCAATCTGTAAATGGTTGGTCCGCGTTCGTCGTTCTTTTCTCAAAAGATAAGAGAACACCAAATAAATTCCCCTACCTCGAGGGTAGCTTGAACGGAGGTTCTTTGAACGAGGAATAGTCACGGAAAGACACGTCGCGAAAGAAGATGTCGTCGGCGTCACGGTAAGAGGTGTCACGGAAGGAGACATCGCGGAAGAATACGTCGTGGAAGGAGACATCGACCTCCGAGGAATCCGGCGTTTTTCGCGTTCTTCGCGTTCTTCGTGTTCTTCGTGTTCCTCGACGAAGAGGATTGTCATGACCCGTCCTCGGGGCCCGTGCCGTGACTACCCCAAGCCCGCCTTCCATAGGCCAGGGGTTGACGACTAGCACCAAGGCGTAAATCCCAACAAAAGGGAAGGCATTGCCTTTGAAAAGAAAACAAGGACCACAGAATAAGCAAGCGGAAAAGTAAACACTAAGTAAAACTGTACAAGCTGTGCTGGAAGTAAAAAGGGGCCGGAAATACAAGCCCCAACTGTAAAGTACAACTGAAAGGAAAAACAGCAACTAAAAGGGAAAAACTGCAGCGTCGAGCCGTCCTCTGGAAGTCCCACCTGAAGGGTGGGTACAGATAGCCTCCACTGCTCCTCGGGTCCACCTAACCGCTCCGAGTACGTCCCGCCCAGTGGTCCACCTCCAGGTACTGTCCTGCTCCGCACGCCTCCACCACGATCAGCGTTGTCCGTCGTCTGCAACGAACACCACGAAGTGCGGGCATAGCCCGTGCAGGGGTGAGTATAAGCTACTCAGTGGGGACCCCGAGACCCCCGAAGGTCTCCCGAAATCCACAAAGGATAAATCACGAAGAAGATATGCAATCACGATGTAACATCTGACACGGCTTAGGTATATGCCCATACATATACCTAAGTCTGCAATTCCCCGTTCGACTCCAACGACCGAGCCCAAGCACAACCCAGTCCACACAGGAAAGCAAAACGCATACCCACGCAGGATAGAACAACACAATCCACAAAGGAGAGTAAACAGTAAATCCACACAGGATAGCTCAACACAATCCACAAAGGAGAGTAACACAAGATTCAGCTCACACAGGTATACTTCTTCGGATGACGATAAAGATGATCATTGAACCATCTAAGTCGTCGGACCCACGAAGGATCGATAGGTACTAACCTTGCAGTGACCCACACAGGATCGGGCCCACGCAGGACCTGTAGGAGTTGGCTCACACAGAACCGCTGAGAGATGACCCACACTGGATCGGACCCACACAGGATCGGGCCCACACAGGACCGGG
This sequence comes from Viscum album, assembly GCA_963277665.1. Taxonomy (NCBI): domain Eukaryota; kingdom Viridiplantae; phylum Streptophyta; class Magnoliopsida; order Santalales; family Viscaceae; genus Viscum; species Viscum album. Next base: position 279,894,461 of record OY728136.1, on the reverse strand, counting down.
CCCACGCAGGACCTGAAGCACTGATACACGTAGGATCGCTGAGTGCAGTAGTCGTCGCAGTCCGCTGAGGATCTCTGCACAGTCGTCGCCGCAGTCCACGGAGGATCTCTGCACGGTCGTCGTCGGAGTCCATGGAGGATCTCTGCACAGTCGTCGCCGCAGTCCACTAAGGACCTCTGCACGGTCGTCGCTGTCGAAGTAGCAGTTGCAGCCAGCACTAGGGTTCCCACACACAGCAAGCTCGTTCGGGAGGGTCCGCTCCACGAGCCGAGAGGCTGATACATCAACTGACACGAAGTCCGAAGATGATGTATCCAAAAGTTCCGTATCGTCAACAGGAACTCAACGTTGCAGACGGCGCGTCAATCGGACGCCCGATCTGAGAGATATTGGCATTTTTGTCCCAGGGGCCCGGTTGGTTTTTAAGGCAAAACCAACCCGACCGCACTCCACCTACGTCCAAACCTCGGGCAGAGTATGCCAAAAGATCCGTCTCACTAAGAGGAATTCAACAAAGCTGACGGCACGTCAATCGGACGTCCGTAGCTCAAGATATGAGCGTTTCCGCTCCGAGGGCCCGGTTGGTCTCGTGTACGAACCAACCCGGCCGGAATCAAAGTAATCCGAAACCTTGAGTGCGATATACCGAAACGACCGTCTCGATCCAAGGATCGTGTTGCCGCTGACGGCGAGTCGTTTGGAGGCACGAAGCTCAAGATACGGGCGTTTGAACGAAAACGTCCGAAGATGGGGGGTACGGGCCCGGCCCGACCCCCCCCCCCCCCCCTTGGGTCGGCCCGAACCGGGTCAGCCCGAACCGGGTCGGCCCAAACCTGGTCGACCCGACCCGGGTCCGACCCGGCTGGCCCGGCTGGCCCGGCCAGGGCCGGTCCGGCTCGGCCAGCTCGGCTTGGCCGAGCGGCGCGGGTGGAAGCCGCGGGCGCTGACCCGCGGCCTGAGGAAGAACCGCGGCCCGCGTGCGGGCCGCGCTGGCAAACCGCGGACGCGGCTGAGCCGCGTCCCGCCTGGACGAACCGGACCCGCGCGGCTGCGGGTCCGTTGGCCGCCGCCACCGCGGCTTCATCCGCGGCGGACTCGTCCGGCGGCGCGCCGGGGCACCGCCGCCTCCGGCCGCCGGCGCCGCCGGCGTCGCTCCGGTGGCCCGTTTTCCTTCCCGTCTGCGCCGTTGCTCCTCTCGGGATCCGTTCTTTACTGCGGGATCGTCAAACGTCCGCTCTGGCACGTTCCGTCATCGACCGTCAAATCCGCACAAACGAAGAACGGCGGAGGGTCGTCGGGCCGTGTTCGTTTGGCCCGCACCCTCCGCGTTAGAGATAAACAACCGGGAGAAAAAAAAATTGTTCAACACATGAACCGACAATTTTAATTAAAAATAAAATTGTTCATTTGAAACCGGATTTTTAATTTTCAAGAACGTTCACGGGAAAATTAAAAAGGGGTAAATTTCCAAAACAAATCCCTACCTCGTCGATCGTCGCGCGCGGGCGTTCTTTGCGGAAAGGATCGTCGCGGAAGAGAGGAATCGTCGCGTCGTCGCGGGGAGGCGTCACGTCGTCGCGGGTACCGGCGTTGAGTCGGCGAACTCAACGAAGCAAGAACAACAGATTTAAAACATGATTAATTAAATCTGTGTTTAAAACAAAAAGGAAAGAACCTTGAGCGGAACTCCGAAACCACTCACCTCAAATGGTCGGTGATCGGAGATCGGAGATCGGAAGAACATCTTGGGCGAAGGCGTCGTCGATTTCTGGGTTCGGCGTTCTTCGTGTTCTTCGCGTTCTTCGCGTTCTTCGCGAGGGAGAAGAAGTTACGATGGTTCTCTCAAATCTTCTCAAGCGCAAATAACCAGAGGTTAAGCGTTGGCCTTATTTTATTATTACGCCAACGAATTTGAAAAACTGGTTAAGAAACGATCCATCAATTCGTTGAATTAATTCAACGAAAGAAACGACCCATTTAATTCACGAAAGAAACAGCCCATTTAATTCACAAAATAAACCGCCCAATTAAATGGTCTGTTAAGAATTTAGAAAACGCGTCGGTTGACTTTCATTAAGACGGGTTTTCACGGGTGCGTTTCTTAGCGGAAAGAAACGGCGGGGCTCGTGCGGGCCCCCCCTCACAAATATCCTACCAAGGGGGGTAGGATATTTCTGGATAGCATCCTATCCAGTTCAACTCAGTTCAAGCCGCCTTTAAGTGGCTTCAAGTGGCTTCCAAGTGGCTTATGTGAAATAAAATAAAGTTGTCGCAAAATTATTTTATTTCTTAACTTTAATCCCGAAAATTAAAAACCACACCCGAGCAAACGCAACTCCGGAAGAGGCGTTTCTAGGCGAATACCGGCGCTGCAATTTCATCGGTGCCCTCAGAATTCGATTCCGGGCACCGGTTCAAAAGTTAGAAAACCCCGCTCGTCCGTTCACGGAACGTACCCGAGCCAAACTTCGGAAAATGATTCCGGGCACACCAGGCCTCGGAATCAGGTGCCTTCAGAAACTGCGTTCTTGTAAGATTCCAAAGAAAATAAGGAAAAAAAATTTCCTTGAAATTTACGGGTCCTTACATTACTCCCACCTCAGGACTTTACGTCCCCGTAAAGATACATCAAAAACTAGGGAAACAAAAGTGGGTACTGAGCACGCATCTGAGCCTCCCGCTCCCAAGTGCTCTCATGGAGGTTCCCGTGCTGCCATCTGATGCGCACAAGAGGAATCGATCGCCCACGTAGGACCCGCTCCTGTCGATCCTCTATCTCCACTGGGACCTCCGCAAAAGTCACTCCATCATCCACGTCTAGCTCCCCATAGTCAATGATGTGCGTCGGGTCGTGCACGTATCTCCTCAGCTGGGATACGTGGAAGACGTCGTGCACCCGGTGCAACTGAGGTGGCAGAGCCAGGTGATAAGCCACCTCGCCAACCCTGCTGAGGACCTGGAAGGGTCCGATGAAGCGTGGAGACTGTTGGAACCACTCTATGTATAAGGTTGTATTTGTTGTCAATAGTTGTCAATACAGATCAAAATGAAGGTGATCATGAAATACTCCGATGAAGTAGAGGAGTGGTGATTCAGATGATTGTTGTACTGTTCGTAAGTTCAAAGAACATGTGTCAAAGGTGATACATTGTTTACAACAATGAATATTGTGAGGAGTAATCCATCCAAGGATGATTAAGGCAGGACAGTGTTTTTGGATGAAGACCATGCAATTCCTCATTATTGCATGAGAACAATGGGTTTTGATGAAGACCATGCAATTACTCATGATTGCGTGAGAACCATGCTAGAGACTTCTATGACGGTTGATGAAGGAGGCAATGTGCCAATGCGTTGACTTATGGTGGAGTTTGTGATAAAAGGAAAAGAGTTGCTGAAGGATACAGATCACCAAGAAGAAGTGTTGTTGAGGTGATCATGCTTGTCGACAAAGCAAACAAACGACATTCAAATTTGTTGACAAAGGAGATTCCATGGTGACATGTCGAGTTCAAGAGTTGTGGTCAACGACCTATGGTTTATTCAAGAACCTCAACAGAGGAATGGATGATCTGGAGGCGGTACGAAAAGAGCAGATACAAGGTGGCGCCGTTTTCCAGTGTTTGCCAAATTTTTGGGCCTCAAAATCGGAAAATGAAGACAGGGATTGTCTGCAAAAGGAGGTTCGCACAAAAAGGAAGTCGTGCGCGAAATATAAGAGGCTTGCGCAAAATACTGACGTTAGGCGCGAAAAACAGCGGGATGCGCGAAATAGTGGATCAAGGTTTTTCGCGCAAACAGTGTTTCAGAATCAGAACGTTGAAAAATGGTAAAGGCATGGGCTGCGCGAAAAACCAGAGCTGTGCGCGGAAAAATGGGAATGTGCGCGAAAAATGTTGTGCGCAGAAAATCTGGGTGAATTTTTCGTGCAATCAGCGTATCGAATCAGAAATACAGAAAATCCGCAAAGGCAAGAGGCGCGCGAAAAATCCGAGATGTTCGCATAATGTGCGCGGAAAATCGAACTGGTGCGCGTAAAGTTAGCTGTGCGCAAGAAGGGGGGTTTTACGCGCAGGATCACAAACGTCTATAAATATGAGGTGAACCCCTCTCATTCGGTGAGGCTCGACACTTAGACAAATCCTGAGCTCCGGCGCGCGGAAAAATTAAGGTACAGAGGGTTGCGCGAAAAAGAAGGCGTTGCGCGAAAAAGGGAAGTTTTGCGCGAAAAAGAAGAGTTGCGCGAAAATCCTTTTACGCGACAAAAGTTATTTTTACGCGCAAGGTTTGAATTTTACGCGCAAGCCCCCGGGAAGGGTGCGCGGAAAATTTGGGGGTCCCGCAGGCCTTTTGACAGGTGCTTAGCACTCTCAAATCTGCTTTGCGAAGAGAAGAAGAACGATCGTGCAACCAAAATCTGATCTGCACAGAGAGAGAAATATTTCGATACACTCAGGTGTCAGAACTGGGAATTGAAGGAAGAGAAAGAGATTTAGTGCATTCAGGTATTGCACTGAAGTAGAATATTGATTTCAAAAGAGCATCAACTCAGGACTCTGATGCAAGCAATGTCTCATGCTGAACAGGAGACAAAGACTTCAATGCATATCTATTGAAGAGACCTTCACGTCTATAAACTGAGTGAGACTTCACCAACGGCAGTGAGCCAGGGGGAGTCAACGGGAGTGACCCGAGGGATGCAGTGAGCTATCCCTGAACAATTGTAAAGGCAGTGAGCCTGGGACAGAGTGTCTGTACCCAAACATTTGTATCCGCAGCTAGTGAAGCATAGTGGATTTAGGTACGACCGGAAACCTGTCGGCGTATACTCCTTGGACGTAGCCCTCAGTGGTGAACCAAGTAAAAATAGCTGTGTCATCTGTCTCTGCATGTGAATGTTTAATTGCTGATCATATCCATCATACAGGTTTAAGTAGTTCCTACCAACGTGGGAACAAGATCCACAACTTTAAGAAGAAAAAGTTGTCACCCTGATTCACCCCTCCCCTCTCAGGGTGTCCCGGGGTCCTACAGAGACAACTTGCCACCTCGGCCAAATCTCCTCAAACCACGTCGAGGTGAGACCCGCAAGAAGACGTGGTCGCCATCCTCGAACTCTAGTGGTCTCCGCCTCCTGTCAGCATATGACTTCTGCCGGCTCTGTGCTGTCCTCATCCGCTCCTGGATGACCTGGACCTTCTTTGTCGTGGCCCGGACCATCTCTGGTCCCACAAGTGCTGACTCCCCAGGGTCTGTCCAGCACAAAGGAGATCTGCAAGGCCTGCCGTACAACGCCTCGTACGGTGCCATCCCGATGGTGGAGTGGTAGCTGTTGTTGTACGCAAACTTCACCAAGGGTAGGTGGTCCTCCCAGCTGCGACCAAAGTCGAGGACACATGCGCGGAGCATGTCCTCGAGAGTCTGAATGGTCCTCTCCGTCTGACCATCCGTCTGAGGGTGAAAGGCGGTGCTCAGACGTAGTCGCGTCCCGAACGCCTCCTACAACCCCTTCCAAAGCCGGGAAGTAAAACGAGCGTCCCGATTGGAGACGATAGTCGATGGCACACCGTGAAGTCGTACAATCTCTTGAACATAGAGACGCCCCAAACTCTCCACTGTGCCCTGCTCTCGGATGGGTAAGAAGTGTGCCGACTTGGTGAGTCGGTCAACAATCACCCAAATGGAATCGTGACCTATGGAAGTGCGTGGAAGTCCAGTCACAAAGTCCATAGATATCCCGTCCCACTTCAACTCCGGGACCTCCAAGGGCTGTACCAAGCCTGCTGGTACCTGATGCTCTGCCTTCACCTGCTGGCAGGTGAGGCACCGTGAAACGAACTCTGCCACAGCCTTCTTCATGCCCGGCCACCAGTGCTGTCGTCTGAGATCCTGGTACATCTTCGCCACTCCAGGATGTACCGCCAAAGGAGAAGTGTGAAACTCTCTCAGCACCTCCTCTCGTAAGGCGACTGGTACCAAGGTACGTCCTCTGAAAAGGACATCATGCTCTGCTCCAAGGGAGAAACCATCAGGTGCATGTCCCGAGGATATCTGTGCATGCCGCGTCTCACAGTCAACGTCCCCATGCTGTGCCTCTCTGACCCGCTGAAGAAGTGGAGGAGAGACTGTGAGAGACTGAAGGAAGGCTGCTCCGTCTCTATCCACGAAGGATATCTGCAAAGCGGCTAGCTGCTCTGTCGCCTCCTCAAGTAGCTGGATGCCCGTCCTCCTGCTGAGGGCATCAGCCACCACGTTCCCCTTCCCCGGAGTATAGACTATCTCAAAGTCATAGTCCTGGAGGAACTCGAGCCATCGCCGCTGTCTCAGGTTCAGGTCCTTCTGAGAGAAGATGTACCTGAGACTCTGTTGGTCAGAAAAGACTGTGAAGCGCTCGCCCATCAGATAGTGTCGCCATGTCTTCAGGGCAAAGACCACTGCTGCCAACTCTAAGTCATGGGTAGCGTAGTTCTGCTCATGCGGCCTCAGCTGACGTGATCCGTAGGCAATCACGGCCCGCTCCTGCATCAGGACACACCCGAGTCCGGTCCATGATGCATCGCAGTAGACTACGTATCCAACTCCCTCCTCAGGCAACCTCAAGATAGGTGCGCTGGTCAACCTCTGCCTCAGCTCCTGGAAGCTCTGCTGACATCTGTCTGACCACACGAAGGGTTTCCCCTTCTTCGTCAACGCTAAGAGTGGGGCTGAAACTCGGGAGAAGTCCGGCACAAATCTCCGATAGTATCCGGCTAGGCCCAAGAAACTCTGCACCTCTATCACGCTCTTGGGTGGCTCCCAAGCTAGCACTGCCTCGATCTTCGTGGGATCCACTGCAACACCCGCCTCAGAAATGACGTGCCCCAAGAAGTGGACCTCACGTAACCAGAACTGACACTTCGAGAGCTTTCCATAAAGCTGGTGCTCTCGGAGTGTGTCTGGTACAACACACAGGTGGTAGGCGTGCTCCTCCTCCGTCGTCGAGTACACCAAAATGTCGTCGATGAAGACCACGACAAATCGATCGAGGTAAGGCTGGAAGATCCTGTTCATGAGGCTCATGAACACTGCTGGAGCGTTGGTCACGCCGAAAGGCATAACCAAGAACTCATAGTGGCCATACCGACACCTAAAGGCCATCTTCTGCACATCCTCGTCTCGAACTCTAAGGTGATGATAGCCTGACCTGAGGTCTATCTTCGAGAACCACCGTGCTCCCTTGAGCTGGTCGAAGAGGTCATCAATCCTGGGTAGCGAATACTTATTCCTCACTGTCACCTGATTCAGGCAATGATAATCGACACACAGTCGCAAGCTCCCATCCGCCTTCATGGCCAACAAAATCGGGGAAGCCCAGGGCGAAACACTGGGTCGGATGAACCCCTTGCCCTACAAGTCCTCCAACTGTACCCACAGCTCTCGAAGCTCAGCGGGGGCCATCCGATATGCTGGAGTGGATATCGGGGATGTCCCGGGGTACAGGTCAATATAAAAGTCTACCTCTCTGCGAGGAGGTAGTCCTGGAACGTCGTCGGGAAAGACGTCCGCGTACTGATCCACCACTACAGGAAAACTGGGACTCCGCACGTCAACTGCTCCCAGGATGAGGCTAGCCAACTGATGAGTGATGGGCTGACCTCTCCTCTGCGTGAGTCCATCCTGTGCTGCTAAGGCTCCCTTCTCGCCGGTAAAGGTGAACCTGCTCCCGTCGGTGCGCACACATCGCACCTTGCGCCTAATGCAGTCAATCTGAGCATGGACCATAGATAACCAATCCATGCCCAAGATGACGTCGTAAGGCCTCGACGCCGCTAAAGAAGATCCCAGCCGAAGCTCTCGCCTCCAAGAGTAAGCTCACACTGCCGGCACCAGTGCGTAATCGTCGAGTCTGCTCCTGTAGGAATCTCTAGCCGTAAGGATCGAGCCAACGACTCATTCGGAATCTCCGAGCTCCGAACAAGGGCAGTGGCTATGAAAGAGTGACTCGCTCCTGTGTCTATCAAAACTGCAGAAAGGGTGGAATAGACACAGATCGTACCTCGAATCATCTCTGGCGCACCGTGGTCGTAGGCCTCCGCTGCCTGGAGCTGAGCCTGTCTCTTCCCGCCAGCTCCCTGTGGTTGGGGCGGGCCTCCTGGTGGTGGTGGTGGCAGAGCCTCAAAGCGTCGCCCACCACATGCTGCTCGGCCAGCTCCTCTTCCTCGTCCGCCTCCTCCCTGCGGACCGCCACGGTCGACCCTTTGCCTCTGCCTGGGTGGTCCCTCCACCGTCTGCGGACCGTCGGTACGACGGGTCGGGCAGTCACGAGCCATGTGGCCCCACCCGCCGCACTCGTAGCACTGCCTGCCTCTCGGAAGACTGGCTCCGGGCTGGGTGCCCTTCACTGCTGAGCCAGTGTCCCGAGGTCGCCTGCCGGAAGGTCTGTTCTGCCTGGAACCCTGAGTCATCCGCCGGCTACCAGCTGCCGAAGACTCCGCTATCTGCCGCCCTGCGGTAGGTCTCGCTGTGGACTCAGCCAGGAAGCTCTCGATCAGGAGGGCTCGCTCCAGTACTCCTGCCTGGGTCGGGATGCTGAGGGAGATCAGCGTTGCCCTGATCTCGTGTCTCAATCCCTGCTCGAAGGTCCGGGCCCGGAAGAAGGGGTCCCCGTACCATGTCCGTCAAGTAGCGAGATAGGTCGGTGAACCTCGCCGCGTACTGAGCGACCGTCAAGCTGCCCTGCCGCAGCTGAAGAAGCTCCTGGATGCGCACCGCACGGAGGGTGTTCGGGACGAACACTGAGCGGAAGAGGCTCTCGAAGTCCGTCCAGATGAGGGTGGCCTCATCGTGTACCTGGAGCATCAGGCTCCACCAGCGTCCGGCTGCTGCGTGCAGTAGGCTCGCCACGAGGATCACCATGAGGTCTGCTGGTGTCCTCCCTAGCCTGAAAACTCGGACGACCGCCTCCAGCCAGTCCTCGGCCGCCTGGGGGTACGACTCCCCACGGAACCTGGGTGGTCGCTGGCGCTGAAACTCGTGCAGAGCTCCAAGGCGTCGTGCGTCGTCAGCTGCCAGTACTGGAAGCATCGGGGGCTCGGCGGGTAAAGGTACCGCCGGTGCCTCTGCTGTCAACGGGCCCTGTACCGAGGCCTCGTCGCTCTGCGGGCTGTCGTCGCGCCCTACTCTAGGAACCCTAGCTGGCTGCTGTCGTCGTGCCATCCTGAAAAGGAAACAAGTATGCCATGGTCAGAACAGTATACCTGGTGAGCTGACACAAGTAATCACAAATAAAACTTGAAACACACATGCAATCAATGTTTTCGTGCATTAAGTCGGAAATCAGAAGTCAGGGTCCTGGTGTATGGATACGTCGGCCGCCGCACCAACACTGGACTCCCTGGACTGATAACCACACTCAATACGCTAAACACTATTGATTCACATAGAAGAAAGATCGGAGTCTGCGGTAGAACCGACCACCTCTGATACCAATTTGTCACGACCCGTCCTCGGGGCCCGTGTCGTGACTACCCCAAGCCCGCCTTCCATAGGCCAGGGGCTGGCGACTAGCACCAAGGCGTAAATCCCAACAAAAGGGAAGGCATTGCCTTTGAAAAGAAAACAAGCACCACAGAATAAGCAAGCGGAAAAGTAAACACTAAGTAAAACTGTACAAGCTGTGCTGGAAGTAAAAAGGGGCCGGAAATACAAACCCCAACTGTAAAGTACAATTGAAGGGAAAAACAGCAACTAAAAAGGGAAAAACTGCAGCGTCGAGCCGTCCTCTGGAAGTCCCACATGAAGGGTGGGTACAGATAGCCTCCACTGCTCCTCGGGTCCACCTAACCGCTCCGAGTACGTCCCGCCCAGTGGTCCACCTCCAGGTACTGTCCTGCTCCGCACGCCTCCTCCATGATCAGCGTTGTCCGTCGTCTGCAACCAACTCCACGAAGTGCGGGCATAGCCCGTGCAGGGGTGAGTATAAGCTACTCAGTAGGGACCCCGAGACCCCCGAAGGTCTCCCGAAATCCACAAAGGATAAATCACGAAGAAGAGATGCAATCACGAAGTAACATCTGACACGACTTAGGTATATGCCCATACATATACCTAAGTCTGCAATTCCCCATTCGGCTCCAACGACCGAGCCCAAGCACAACCCAGTCCACACAGGAAAGCAAAACGCATACCCACGCAGGATAGAACAACACAATCCACAAAGGTGAGTAAACAATAAATCCACACAGGATAGCTCAACACAATCCACAAAGGAGAGTAACACAAGATTCAGCTCACACAGGTATACTTCTTCGGATGACGATAAAGATGATCATTGAACCATCTAAGTCGTTGGACCCACGAAGGATCGATAGGTACTAACCTTGCAGTGACCCACACAGGATCGGGCCCACGCAGGACCTGTAGGAGTTGGCTCACACAGAACCGCTGAGAGATGACCCACACAGGATCGGACCCACACAAGATCGGGCCCACACAGGACCGGGCCCACGCAGGACCTGAAACACTGATCCACGTAGGATCGCTGAGTGCAGTAGTCGTCACAGTCCACTGAGGATCTCTGCACAGTCGTCGCCACAGTCCACGGAGGATCTCTGCACGGTCGTCGTCGGAGTCCACGGAGGATCTCTGCACCGTCGTCGCCGCAGTCCACTGAGGACCTCTGCACGGTCGTCGCTGTCGAAGTAGCAGTTGCAGCCAGCACTAGGGTTCCCGCACACAGCAAGCTCGTTCGGGAGGGTCCGCTCCACGAGCCGAGAGTCTGATACATCAACTGACACGAAGTCCGATGTTTATGTATCCAAAAGTTCCGTATCGTCAACAGGAACTCAACGTCGCAGACGGCGCGTCAATCGGACGCCCGGTCTGAGAGATATTGGCATTTTCGTCCCAGGGGCCCGGTTGGTTTTTAAGGCAAAACCAACCCGACCGCACTCCACCTGCGTCCAAACCTCGGGCGAAGTATGCCAAAAGATCCGTCTCACTTAGAGGAATTCAACAAAGCTGACGGCACGTCAATCGGACATCCGTAGCTCAAGATATGAGCGTTTCTGCTCCGAGGGCCCGGTTGGTCTCGTGTACGAACCAACCCGGCCGGACTCAAAGTAATCCGAAACCTTGAGTGCGATATACCGAAACGACCGTCTCGATCCAAGGATCGCGTTGCCGCTGACGGTGAGTCGTTTGGAGGCACGAAGCTCACGATACGGGGCGTTTTAATGAAAACGTCCGAAGATGGGGGGTACGGGCCCGGCCCGACCCCCCCTGGGTCGGCCCGAAACGGGTTGACCCGACCCGGCTGGCCTGGCCAGGGCCGGTCCGGCTCGGCCGGCTCGGCTTGGCCGAGCGGCGCGGGTGGAAGACACGGGCGCTGACCCGCTGCCTGAGGAAGAACCGCGGCCCGCGTGCGGGCCGCACTGGCGAACCGCGGACGCGGCTGAGCCGCGTCCCGCCTGGACGAACCGGACCCGCGCGGCTGCGGGTCCGTTGGCCGCCGCCGCCACGGCTTCAGCCGCGGCGGACTCGTCCGGCGGCGCGCCGGGGTGCCGGTGCCCCGCGCCGTCGTCAACTTCCGCGGGCCGCCGGCGTCGCTCCGGTGGCCCGTTTTCCATCCCGTCTGCGCCGTTGCTCCTCCCGGGATCCGTTTTTTACTGTGGGATCGTCAAACGTCTGCTGCGGCACGTTCCGTCGTCGACCGTCAAATCCGCACAAACGAAGAACGGAGGAGGGTCGTCGGGCCGTGTTCGTTTGGCCCGCACCCTCCGCGTTAGAGATAAACAACCAGGAGAAAAAAAAATTTCAACACATGAACCGACAATTTTAATTAAAAATAAAATTGTTCATTTGAAACCGCCTTTTTAGTTTTCAAGAACGTTCACGGGAAAATTAAAAAGGGGTAAATTTCCAAAACAAATTCCTACCTCGTCGATCGTCGCGCGCGGGCGTTCTTCGCGGAAAGGATCGTCGCGGAAGAGAGGAATCGTCGCGTCGTCGCGGGGAGGCGTCGCGTCGTCGCGGGTACTGGCGTTGAGTCGGCGAACTCAACGAAACAATAAAAATAGATTTAAAACATGATTAATTAAATCTGTGTTTAAAACAAAAAGGAAAGAACCTTGAGCGGAACTCCGAAACCACTCACCTCAAATGGTCGGTGATCGGAGATCGGAGATCGGAAGAACGTCTTGGGCGAAGGCGTCGTCGATTTCTGGGTTCGGCGTTCTTCACGTTCTTCGCGTTCTTCGCGTTCTTCGCGAGGGAGAAGAAGTTACGATGGTTCTCTCAAATCTTCTCAAGCGCAAATAACCAGAGGTTAAGCGTTGGCCTTATTTTATTATTACGCCAACGAATTTGAAAAACTGGTTAAGAAACGATCCATCAATTCGTTGAATTAATTCAACGAAAGAAACGACCCATTTAATTCACGAAAGAAACAGCCCATTTAATTCACGAAATAAACCGCCCAATTAAATGGTCTGTTAAGAATTTAGAAAACGCGTCGGTTGACTTTCATTAAGACGGGTTTTCACGGGTACGTTTCTTAGCGGAAAGAAACGGCGGGGCTCGTGCGGGCCCCACCTCACAAATATCCTACCAAGGGGGGTAGGATATTTCTGGATAGCATCCTATCCAGTTCAACTCAGTTCAAGCCGCCTTTAAGTGGCTTCAAGTGGCTTCCAAGTGGCTTATGTGAAATAAAATAAAGTTGTTGCAAAATTATTTTATTTCTTAACTTTATGCCCGAAAATTAAAAACCACACCCAAGCAAACGCAACTCCGGAAGAGGCGTTTCTAGGCGAATACCGGCGCTGCAATTTCATCGGTGCCCTCAGAATTCGATTCCGGGCACCGGTTAAAAAGTTAGAAAACCCCGCTCGTCCGTTCACTGAACGTACCCGAGCCAAACTTCGGAAAATGATTCCGGGCACACCGGGCCTCGGAATCAGGCGCCGTCAGAAACTGCGTTCTTGTAAAATTCCAAAGAAAATTAAGGAAAAAAAATTTCCTTGAAATTTACGGGTCTTTACAAGGATGATGAAACTCAAGTCTCCCTTAGCTTTTCTCCCAAATCTCTCCAGAAACAAGCTTCCAAACCAAAATAAAATAAGTCCCTTACTTAATTTATTAACCCAACATAAGGTTTGAAATTCAAGAGTTTGAAATTCAAACACTCACATTAAACACACTTAATAAATATCATAATTTATCAAAAACATAAGTTATCAAATTTAATTGTGAGTTGAGGGAGTTAAGGAATGTGAAGGGGTGGGGTTGGTGTGGGCCCCACCACTCTCATAACCTTCCATGGAAGGTTGGGTAGTTACCCAACTTCCACCCAAAGCTTAAATCCAGTAAGAGAAAATAAAAATTTTAGTTAAATTGTTATTCTATCTTCCAAAATTTTTATCAACCTCTCTCATGAAAACTCAACTCCGGAAAAGGTGTTTCTAAGCAATTATCGGTGCTGCGGTTTCATCGGTGCCCTCGAAATTCTATTCTGAGCACCGGTTCAAAAGTTAGAAATTCCCGCTCGTTCGTTCACTGAACGTACCCGAGCTAAACTTCGGAAATTAATTCCGGGCACACCGGGCCTCAGAATCAGGCGCCGTCAGAAACTGAGTTCTTATAAAATTCCAAATAAAATTTAGAAGAAATTTTCCTTGAAATTTATGGGTCTTTAAATTACTCCTACTTCAGGGCTTTACGTCCCCGTAAAGCTTCTACACAAACTAGGGTCACAAAAGCGGTATTGAGCACACATCTGAGCCATCTGCTCCCTTGTGCTTACCTGGAGGCTCCCATACTGCCGAAGAAAGCGAACCTGAGGAATCAACCATCCTCATAGGATCTGCTCCTGTCGATCCTCGATCCCCACTGTAACCTCCGTGGAAGTAACCCCCATCACCACCGTCCTGCTCCTCATGGTCGATGATATGTGAAGGGTCGAGCACGTATCTCCTCAGTTGAGATACTTGGAAAACGTCGTGCAATTGGTGCAACTGATGTGGATGGGTCAAGCGGTAAACCACCTCGCCTACCCAGCTGAGGACCTAGAAAGGTCCGTTGAACTTCGGAGAGAACTTTCCGCCTTGTCCACATCTCCGTAAAACTCGTCGAGGTGAGACCCGTATAAGGACTTGATCGTCATCCTCGAACTCTAGAGGTCTCCAATTCCTATTAGAACCGAAACTCAAAACGACAGATGCCACGAGGGTAAGTTTGACCGACTCAAGAGTGATCGGTCGCACCCTCCTGTGCCTGAGTTTATCCTGTGCTGGCTGGGGTTTCCTTTTCGCCTACCAAGGGAAACCCATCCAAACGTTTTCCTAATACCGTCAATTTGAGTATGAACAATTATTCCCCATTCCATACTCAAACTAACGTCGTAAGGCCTTGACGCTGCCACCAAGAGATCCAACTGTCAATCTCACCTCCAAGGGTCGAGTCACACTATCGGCATCAGTGTGAGGTCACTGGGTCTCCTCCAGTAGAAATCTCAAAAGTGAGGGTCAAGTCAACAGTTTTAACCGGGACCACTCAGTATCAACCAAACAAAGGGACATGAAAGGAAACATCACAATGATAAGTGTCTTTGTTTTATTATTGTAGCTCATTGTACATAGACAAGAATACAACAGCAATATGGAACTAGAAGTACAAGGGACGTATCCACTAGTTCCGCTCCTGTCCACATGCTCCTAGAGCCCTACTGCCTTGACCACTGCTCGACTGTTGCTTAAGCACTCGTCGCTGCTTCTGCATCAGTGGCTCCTCCAATGCCTGCGGATCGACAGTGCGGGGGTTCGGACAGTCACGTGCCAGGTGACCCATCCTGCCACATTCATAACACTTCTAGATCCTCGTACGACTGGCTCTGACCCCACCCCGGGTGCCCCACACCACCGGTCATAAATCCCGAGATCGCCCAACTGATGGCCTGGTCCTCCTGGACCTCTGCATCATCTGTCTACTACCCACATATGACTCGGCTACTGATCGAAAAACACACGGCAAAGGAAGCCGCTCCTGAACACGCTTGGGGTGTAGAGCTACTGGCACAAACTCCACCCAGAACAAGGTCTCGAAGTCTTCCAATGTGAAGGTCATCCCGTCACAAAACTGGAACAAGTGGCTCCACCACCTCTCTGATACTGCTTGAAGAAGGCTGGCAGCAAAGATCACCATGAAGTCTGCAGGCGTCCCCACTATCCTGAAGACTCTCACCACTACCTCCAGCCAATCCTCAGCCGCCTGCGGGTCCTTCTCTCCCCAGAACCTGGGTGGCCTCTGGCACTGGAACTCGTGCAGCGTGCTCAAGTGGCGTGCATCGTCTACAGGTGGGGCTGGTGGCATCGGTGGCCCAATGTATGGTAGTACCGTTGGTGCGTCCGCTGGTGCCTCGACTACAAGAGGGCCCTGAATCGAAGCCTCGTCGCTCGACAGGCTGTCAGTACGCACATCCCTCCAGGTTCTAGATGGTCGTCCGTGAAAAGGCATCCTGAAAGAAACAACGTGACACAGTCAATTGATTATACCTGGTGAGCTGACCTGGTTTGAGCTGTTTTAAGGGAAAACCTTTGAAAACACACACGCAATCAGTGTTTTTGTGCACAAAGTTGGAAATCAGTTGTCCGGTTCCTGGTGTATGGATACGTCGGATGCCCGAACCAACACTGGACTCCCTGAACTGAAGAGCACACTCGGTACACTTAACAGTATTGCTTCACAGAAAGGAAATATCAGAGTTATAAGTTCTACGGTAGAACCAACTCCACTGATACCAATTTGTCACGACCCGACCTCGGGGCCCATGCCGTGACTACCCCAAGCCCGCCTTCCATAGGCCAGGGGCTGCCGACTAGCACCAAAGGCGTAAATCCCGATAACTGGGATGGCATTGCCTTTATAAAAGCAAACAAACACCACATAGTACAAGCGGAAGTAAAACACTAAGTAAAAAGAATGTGCTGAAAAGTAAATGGGCCAGAATACAAACCCATCTGAAAATATAGCTACAAATGAACAAAAGTACAATAGAAAAAGACAACAGCTGGAAGAAATGAAGCGGCTCCTGGGTCATCCTCCTCGGATCCTACCTGACGGGTAGGTACAGATAGTGCAGCTCGTGGATCGTTCACCACGGATCCTACCTGAAGGGTAGGTACAGATATCCTCCACAATGATCTCACCCGTCAACCTCCTCTGTGTGTCATCTTGACGTGAAGTCCACCTCCGGATACTGACTCGTCGTGTGGTCCACCTCCGGGTACTGACTCGTCATGTGGTCCACCTCCGGGTACCGTCCAGTCCTCAAACACTAGGCCTCCGTCAGCACTTCCCGTCGTCTGTAACCAACACAACGAGGTGCGGGCATAGCCCGTGTAGGGGTGAGTGTAAAGATACTCAGTAGGGACCCCGAGACCCCCAAGCTCTCACTAAAACCAACAAGGATAACCACAAGAAGATCTCAACAGATAACCTCTACTTAGGTATATGCCCATACATATACCTAAGGTATCAAGTAACTCATCTCAATCATGAGGAAACACAAAGATTATGAAATCAACGGATAACCACTACCTAGGTATATGCCCATACATATACCTAAGTTATCAAGTGACTCATCTCAATCAAGAGTTAAACACAAAGGTCATAGACTTAGCTCAAACCAGGATTTTCATTATCAAAACAGTAACTGTAGAAGAGCCCCGTTTCTGGAGTGTACAGTGGTCATGTCATGACACCGAGGTACTGCTCACTAACCTAAGACTGCTGATGTACTCCTCCTGTCGAGTACCGCGGGCCTGCCACCCAAACAGAGTAGTGCTTCCCACCGGGGTATGCCACCCAAACACAGTTGTGCACACCCCCTAATAGCCTGTAGAGGTACTCTCCGGACGAGTACCGTGGGTCTTCACTGTCACACAGGTAGTGCTCCATCCTCCATTGGTCTGCACCCAAACAAAGTAGTGCTCCGTCCACTAGGCTAGTCGACTCACTCCAAGTCGAGTCGGTCAAGCAGTCGTCAGGTCTCAGTCAGCTACACGGTCTCCGTACTCTGCACACTTGTCTCTGGGAGGGTCCGCTCCACGAGCTACAGGTCGATACTCCAAGTATCTCAAGGTCCCATGAAGAAGTATCTCAAAGGACAGCCTCGTCACAGGGGTCTCAACGCAACAGATGGCGTGTCAATCGGATTCCCAGTTTGTGATTTATTAGCCATTTCGTCCCAGGGGCCTGGTTGGTTTTGTGTGAGAACCATCCTGGCCGTATCTCAACTGTACCCCTAAATCTCATAGGGTATACTCATAGAGAACTTTTCTCAACGTGATCACCAACTCGGCTGACGGTTCGTCAAACGGACGTCCGGTCTGAAAGATATCACCTTTTCCGTTCCAGGGGCCCGGTTCGATTTCGGGAGCGATCCAACTCGGCCAATATCCAACAGCAACCAAAACATAGGAGACGTATGCCAATAGTTCCATCTAATCAAGAGTAATTCAACGAGACAGACGGTGCGTCAATCAGACACCCTGTCTGTGAGTTATTGGCTTTTTCGTTCTAGGGGCCTGGTTGGTTTCGTGAGCGAACCAACCTGACCACACTCCGAATGTGTCCAAACCTCGAGCGGAGTAAGCCAAAAGTTCCGTCTCATCAAGATGAATTCAACGAAGTCAACGACACGTCAATCGTACTTCCGGAGCTCAAGATATGAGTGTTTCCGCTCCGAGGGCCCGGTTGGTTTCGTGTACGAACCAACTCGGCCGAACCCAAAGTATTCCGAAACCTTGAGTGAGATATACCAAAACGACCGTCTCGATCAAAGGATCACATTGCAACTGACGGTGCATTGATCAGAGGTCTGTAGCCCGAGATATGCGCAGAAGACCAAAAAGGGTCCGAAAACGTGGGTTTCGGGCCCGGACCGACCCGGCCCGAGACCCCCTGGGTCGACCCAAACCGGGTCGACCCGACCCGAGTACGGTTCCAACCCGGCCCGGCTGGGCCCGGCCCGGACCGGTCCCCCCTAGCGGGTCCGGCTCAGCCGGGGGTTCGGCCGAACGGCCGAACCGTGCGGGGGGGGGGGGGGCTGCCCGCGCGTGAAGAGCCCCGACCCCGCGTGGGGCCGCCCTTGCCAGCGGACGCGGCACCCGGCCGCGTCCCGCCTCCCTCCAGTCCTGCACGGCTGCGAGACCGCATGTTTCTGCTGCGGCAGCTTCTTCCGGCGGCGCGCTGGGCGCCGCCGCCACTAGCCGCGGGCGCCGCCATGCCGGCGAGGCGCGCCGGCGGGCTGTTCCACGGACCACCGGACGAGTTCCGTTGGTCGGAACTTCATTCCGTCTTCACCAATGGTCCTCCTGGGACCCGACCATCACTGCGGAAGCCTCAAAATTACCTTGAGGCCTCGTTTGTCATCGCCCGACAATCTGCGCTCAACGACCAAGTAAACAAACTACGACCTCTTTGTGGTTTTCCGGCGCGGCGCGACGGCGCCGTGGATTGTTCAACTTCATTGGCGCGGCGCGATGTCGCCATGCTTCTTAGTCCTTCCTCAAAATTCTCGTGCGGTGCAACGGCAACGCGCCGCCTTTCACGTGCTGCAACAAAATTCAAAAAACAAGGGGGGAGGAGGGTCTGCTGTGTTCGTGCAGTCCGACCTCCTCCCCTTATAATGATAGCAAGCGACTATCAATTAGAAGTCGACGTATGGCAATGAAATATTTCACGGAAAAAACAATAATCTTCAACATCAATCCGCATGAACGAACGATCCGTGGATCAATCTGGAAATTGTTGATCTGCGCTCGTCGTTCTTTTCGCAAAAGATAAGAGAACACCAAATAAATTCCCCTAACTCGAGCATGGCTTGAACGGAGGTTCATCGAACGAGGATTCGTCGTGAAAAGAGATGTCGCGAAAGAAGATGTCATTTGCATCGCTGTAAGAGGCGTCGCAGAAAGAGACGTCGCGGAAGAAGACGTCGCGGAAGGAGACGTCGACCTCCAAGGAATTCGACGTTCTTCACGTTTTCGCGTTCTTCGTGTTCTTCATGTTCCTCAACGAAGAGGATGAAGAAACTCAAGTCTCCCTTATCATTTCTCCCAAAGCTCTCAAGCAACAGGTCTCCAACCCAAAATAAATTAAGTCCCTTACTTATTTTATTAACCCAACTTAAGGTTTGAAATTCAAGGGTTTGAAATTCAAACACTCACATTACACACACTTCATTAATATCATAAGTTATCAAAAACGTAAGTTATAAAATTTAATTGTGAGTTGAGGGAGTTAAGGAATGTGAAGGGGTGGGGTTCATGTGGGCCCCATCACTCTCATAACCTTCCATGGGAAGGTGGGTAGTTACCCAACTTCCACCCGAAGCTTAAATCCAGTAATAGAAAATTAAAATTGTAGTTAAATTTTTATTCTATCTTCCACAATTTTTTTCAACCTCTCTCGTGAAAATGAATACTATTATCAATATAGAAATATAAAATAATAATTACCTTTTTCCATAATGAATAATGAAAAGTTGAAATGTAACTCTGGTGTACATACGACCTACCATCTCTATGATAATAACATTGTTAATTTTTTAAATAATAATAATTTTTTTTATTTAAAAAGAATATTTTTTTAATATAGTTGTTATTATTTCCAGAATGTTATTTCATAGGTGATATAATTATGACCACATTTACTTTTGAAATCAATCTGATTTCAGTTTCGTCTCAAGTACCAAATTTTGACAAAATGGCTGATATAAACTTAAATAGATAAGTACTTTCTATAACTTCGTAATAAGTAATATAAAAGGAATAATAAAAATTAAAAATTATATCAAGATTTTAGAAATTAAACATTTATTATTATTCATGAATATAAATATTGTACCCAATGAGTGGGACTCAGGGTAAGGGATTTCATCTCAATCTCCATTCATTGAGGCATTTCTTTAAAATATTCTATTTTATTCTACTACAAGGTATATATTCAGAAATTATGATATTTAATATCCCAATTTTTTCAATAATAATTTCATTAATTGTTTTGGTAAATGAATTAATTCTTCAAGACTAATATCTAAATGTACAATGTGTTATGGGACACTATGAATGTTTACAGATTTAATTATCAAATAATTTTATTCAATATATTAATTTTGTTATTTATTTTTATGATTATAATTGGATTTCTCTTGTAATTTTAAGTCCCCCTTTATAATCCGTCAATTTTTTAAAAATATAATCTTCTGATAAAATTCATTATAAAATATTTACAAAAGGTCAAGAATGGTTTTTTTGTTTTAATTGATACGGGGTACAATAACATCTCAACCACCGTAACCTCTATTAGATATTTTGAATATTATATACGATATAATTTATTTTAAAAGGAATATAAATCCATTATTATGGTATATTGGTATTAAAAATTATTTCCTAAATGAAAATGAAATTTTTATTTGAAAATGTTTTTCATATGGGATTTGATGAAATTTTTCAAACGGGTTTTGCGATGAACTTTTTTTGAAATGGTACTGGAGCATTATACAAAATGAGTGGGACCCTAATAAAGATTATATGAATGGTTGAGCCCCATTATATCTCATTTGTGGGCCCAAAAAATCTTATAAAATGGTTTGATCCCCAATATAGCTCACGTGAGATCCCATTATAGACCATATAAAGCGATGAGCCCCGTTATATATCACATGTCAGCTATATATAGCTTATATAAAATGTTATCTCCATTATAGATATTCAATTTGGATTTCAAATGTATGGTTATTTCAATTGAAAGAGTTTTAAAGGGGTTTTGTCTATATGATTCTCTAAGAAACATAAATGAATTTTAATTTTTGTATTGGTTTTATTGTTATTCAATGAAAAAAATGTTTGACTTTTATTCATGTGAAAAATGTGTTTTTTTCATTAGATCAATGAATACTAAATGGGTTACCAAGATTTAACTAGAATAATATTTTCTTTATTTTTATCTGAATTATTATGTTTTATTTCTAATTACATGTTCTAAATTGTTGTTAACAATTATTAAGATTGGAATTGTCAAATATTATTCCTTGGTGAATGTTTTGAAGATTTTTCTTAAAAAGAAATCATGTTTTTTTAAAATGGTTTCCTTTGGTGAAAAAATTTATACTGAGTATATGTGTCCAAATGTAATGTACGGTTTTTTATGTTTGTGTATGTCCTTATTCTCTAAAATTCTAAACCTAAAAGATTAATGAATATGAATTCTAGTTCAAAAATAGTAAAATATGATAATATTAATATCGATTCTTTATAAGGTAGAACTGGGTGTAGTTCAGACGTTGTTGAACCAATCATTTGACACTAATATTTAATAGGAGAATTTAATAGTTAACTAACTCACATGTTATCAAACTCACATGAGATGACCATAGTGATTAAAAATGAGTGTATGTTACATTATGTAATATGGATTTGAAAAATAAAGGTTGATGCATGATCATGTGAATTAATTGAAATGTAATATACATTTATCTAGAATCCATTAGTGTGGTGTTAACCAAAGGTATGTTGGACTTTATTATCTTTTCATCACTTTTTGAATATGTGGATGTGAATAATAATAATAATAAGTGTTTCCTGTACATAAATGGGATATATTATTGATACATATATGAATAGATATAGATGAAATTAGTTTAGAGTTCTTCAATAAATTTGTTTAGCATGATTTATGGGGGTTATATATTTGAAGAAGTCATCATAGATGATGAATAAAAAATGGTTATAAGATTCATAGGAAGTCAGCTAGCCATGGTGAGACTGTATTTCACCTCTATGTAATTATGGTAAATTTATATAAGTATTTGTGTTATATGAGAATAAATTATAGAAATAAATTTTAAATGTTATTCTTTTACTCTACAACAGTATGTGGAGAGAGACACTGGTTTTAAGCATCATAAGTTTTTTTGAATTCATCGATTCTTATTTCAGAAACATCATTTCATTCAACTTGTAAAAGGGGGTTCTTATGAAATAATTTATTTGTAATTTATGTATTGGATCATCACATAGTTTATTGGCACATGGTGTTGATTTCAATAATTTTTATAATAGTAAAATAATTAATTTTTTAAATTCAATTAAACTGAAATAAAAAATAAGAAAAAAATAATATATTAATATTGTAATACATGATGAGATATTTTATAATTTTTTCTATTTCTATTCTATAAAATAAAATTGGGTTATATTATGTTGCTTATTTTTGGGAATTACATTTTATTTTAGCTTACTCGGGTTCTATAATGTAACAAGCATAGTGATGAGTAAATTTTACTGAATAAGGCATGAACATCCAGGACATATTCGAAAGAATGTTTTGTAGACCATTGCTATATATGGAATTCTGAGGATGACTCCCATTTAGAAAAAAATCAATGCTTACATCCAAGGATTTTATATAATGTATCATTCAACAATTATGTAAGGTCAATAGTAAATGGGAATCTCCAGCTAGTTCATTAGGATTTTAGGGACCTAAAAAGGATCCCCAAAACTGTAGTTCCAAGTTCCATTCTAAACCCCCATTGTCCTAAATGAAATTGATAAAAATTGATCTAAACCGTGATAAATATTAATATACATGAAAATTTTATTATACCTCATAATAATATATCATAATCCCAAGAAGCTTTTTTGTTTTCTGTATTTGTATATTTTCTATAAATGAATCATATTTGTAAACTCATGTGATCATTTCATGAAAATCACAACATTATAAATACCCATATAGAAATATACTAAGTTATTCCTTTCCACAGAAATAAGGGAATACGAAAAAATATCAGGGTTCACTCAAACACACATTATGGGAAAATAGTATCAATAAGTTATCAAATGTAGTAGATCATAAAAAATTAATAACATGATCATGAGCGATATATCAAATTAAAACACATGGATAAATAGTATTTGTCCTTATAAAATAATATAATATAATTTGATAGGATAAATTCATAGTATTGAATAAGCGTGAGTATAGATAATATAGTAATAATATGATATTGATCATAAAATTTTCATATAAAAAATCATAACTTTTGGGATTTATTCAAATTCAATCGTAACTATATATAAAATTATTATGATAGGGAGGACTAGTCATGTACCTTTTTAGGATTGGACATTAAACCCATGTATGCGGGGTCTTGGTATTATCAACCATGTTCCCTTGGGATTATTTCTA
The DNA here is from genome assembly GCA_963277665.1 of Viscum album. Classification (NCBI taxonomy): domain Eukaryota; kingdom Viridiplantae; phylum Streptophyta; class Magnoliopsida; order Santalales; family Viscaceae; genus Viscum; species Viscum album. The sequence goes on along the minus strand of OY728136.1, from coordinate 279,871,226 downwards.
CAACCATAGTACATTGGGAAATGATTTTACACTTTTGTACAATATGGACTGGGTTTACAACAATTTACCCTTAGGAAATGGAAAACCTCATGTGTATCCTTGGGCTTTGGATAACATATCATGTTATTAATTTATTAATTCCAAAAAAATAATTACCAGATCATTTTATGGATATATAGAACTCCACCCATACGAGATCAACAAACTACATGGATGTGTGCCTCTAAAAATCTATCATATGTATTATCAAGAACAAGGAATAAAATAAAAATATGTTTTCAAACATTTAAAATGGTTATCAAAATAAATTACATCAAGATATATATTTATTAATACCCCAAATTCTGTTATAAAAATTTGTGTTTGACAAGTGAAAATTTCAACTTATTTAATAATCATTACTCAAAATAATGTATATATTTTTTAAATAAAGTGGAAAATGGGAGAGAAATAGTGGTAATAGATTAGTAAAACCTTTTTAGAATTATCATATTTTGGAAAACATATGGGTCACATTTAATGGTATATTTCTATAAGAGTGCATGAAAAAAATAAAAACAACCAATTGTAATGGAATATCAATAATTGAGCATGAAAAAATACATAATGGATTCTTACATAATATTCCTAAGGGATGAAAAATTAGGAAATCTAGGAATGTAGAACAATTTAAAAAAAATTAAAGTGATATTTTTAAAAAGAAATAATTTAAAATAGTAGTAATGAATCCATTTGAAAATGGTTAAAAAATAATTATGGATAAAAAGTGAAAAAATACATATTTTTTAAATATAATAATTGATAACATTTCTATGAATTAATTATAAGCATATGATACCTACATATATTTTTGGAGGGGATGAGAAATATTCATAATATTGTTATGCTTTTATGATAATAAAATTCAACATGGAAGAATCTCATAATTAAATTATTCAATTTATCTAAGAAATAATTAAAGTGTATCTAATAATATAATATTTAGTACGATGAAATGAAACATATAATAATTATTCTTATCGTTAGAAGTTATAATTCATTGAAATTAGTTTTAAGTAAACCAAATAATTTACAATATTACAATCTCTTAGAGTGAACTAACATGAAATATAACACATGATAGAGATTTTTAATTCCCATTAATTTCAATAAATGTTATTGAAATTATCTGTATTCTACTATTTATAACACACAAAATAAAAAAATTGGTAATATGGAATTTCTCTAAAAGTTGGAATTGTGATATGATATACCCTTATTACTTTTACTATATTTGAATGAAATTAACCGAAAATAGATAACATGAAATATAGATATTAATATATTAAATTTATGATTTCAAAAATATAAAATATTCGAATGATCTTCTACACACTCCTTATTAGAAAAATAGAAACATTTTATAAATCATATCTTGATTATGAAATAATTACCATATCTTACTTCTCAAAATTATTGAAATAGATTTAAAAAACTATATAATAATAATGAATATTCTAATTACCTATAAATAACAATTTTTAATGTATTAATTATAATTAAATTTAATTATAATAATTCATTATACAAAAATAAACTTTTTATGTTTATTTTGATCATCAAATGTTAATAATATCTATTATTTCACATATTTTTTTATAAATGATATAGCGTACCCACTTCCATGAATAAAATTTAACATTATGTGTTAATAATTTATCAAATAAAATAAAATAATTAATAATTTATTATTTCAATCATCATTTCATGATATTTATTTTGATTCATGATCTATAATTAGTTATGATATTATTTAATTTAATTTATTAATATCAATGAATTGTTATATAATGATAGTTAATTTTTCTATCATCATTTCATAACTATAAAAATTATATATACATTAATCCCTAAACATATTTATGATTATCCAATATATTCATATATTTATCCATGTAATTAGATGATGCAAACCAATACATTTGATCCATTGGGATAGTAGTTAGTATGAACACAATAGTGATGTTTTCAATATTTCAATGGATGAAACGATTTCGTAGAGAGAGAATAAATTATCATTATTGAATAATAATTATATATTTGATATAAAATTTCATTATTTAGTAAATTTTGGGAACCATAAAATTATGAACATGAGAGGAAACAAAATCTAACATCGACGGAGCTGATAATCATCACATACATTTGGGGGGACATTTTAATTAATATAGCCAATATGAATAATAGAAGGTGGATCATGGTTTATAATTTTTAATTTTGTATCATTAAAAAATATTATATATATATATCTGTATATATTAAATACAATATTTTGATCTTTCATGTGAGGATGTCATGAAAAATAAAATAAGTCATTCTTAGATGTGGTCATCTGAAATTACACATGATCGACATTTAAATTAATGATATGGTAATGAGGATAGTGTAAAATTATTATTCCATTAACATAATTGAATTATTCTATACCTATTAGAATTATTTAATAATGATTCATTGATATAGAATATCTGGAGGAAGTAGAGTAAGGATGAAATGAATAGAAAATAACGCATATTGATTTATCATTTTTACATTACTCCTCAAGGAAAATCCTTCAAACATCAACGAATGTTCATATTGTGAGACTAGAACCACTATATAATGAGATAAATAGTTTATATAGGGTTTGGTAATAATTGTTCATACCACCAGGGTTTAGGACTTGCTGATAGTTGGGGTCGTGAACATATGCTTTTTTATGATTAGGAAATGTAACAACTTAGAATTTCTCTTATATTTTTATATATTAATGGAATTATTATGAGATAAGGAACTGAGATTTTGTGTGATTCCAAGGCCCAGAGATCCAAAAACAATTACTGGAAAAATTTTTAAACATTAAAAAGAATGTTTGAGTTGTTTTACTAGATATGTGGAATAACATCTTTATGGAGGATTGGATCAGAAATATGAGAGAACCATTGTGTTCAGAGTAATGACTTTACCTCCGGTTGGACCAAACATTGACCGGTGGGGGTTAACTATAAAAATTAATTTATTTATGTTTCAATAAAAAAATAGCTTTATTTTATTTAACATTACCCAATGACTTGGTGATGTGTTTTATTTTATAAAACCATGTCATAGAATTCAAGTTTATCACCATAACCATAGAATTATTAGGAGGCATAGAGATAGATCTCTCTCCAATGAATGTCGGTGGATCAAGGATCAATGACTATGCAATCTCCGTTCGTTGTTAACAATGGATCCAAAATCCAGGTAGTGTAGTTTTTTCTTTCTTATTTCCCCATTCTTGATTTCTATGATGAACATAAACTAACCCACAACTATATTACGTATAAGATCAATAATATTTTACAAGAGAGATTTTATTAGATTATCCAAATTCCATTTAATGTATTTTCTAACCAAAATATCCTAGATCTTGATCATTTGGAATGATTGCTTAGTCAAGGATGTTAAACCTATGAATTTTTCATATCTCCATATGTTCATCATGTTCATCACTATTGGAACCCTACTGTTGTTATTTCGACTTTTATTTCAAATCGTGATCGGACCCCTAGATTTTAGAAGAACAAATAGTAGAGATTTTAGTTGGTTATATCAGGTCATGAGAAACCTGAATATATGGTCTTTCCAAAATTATGGGCATTAGGGGAGTCCAAGTGGTTAGTGGAAAGGACCACCAATATGGGCCTGCCATTGATTTATGATGAGTCATAGAGGTGAAGTGGGAGAGGAAGGGAAATGATTAATGGAGTGGCATGTGTTGGTTGAGCCACTAGAGTCTGAGCAGACGAGATTAGTGTGAAGCATCCAATGGAGGCAGACCCAAGGATGCAATCGTGTGGGACCACCAGGCCAGCTGGTTACGGTGCAATGTGGTGGGCCAGTGGGTCTATAAAAGACATAATATAGTGGTCTTGTGGGTGACCATGGTTTCAAAATGGAAATTTGTAGGGAGATCATGCATGTCATGCATATGTGGTGGGACGAACACAGGGACACAACATAGACTTGGGTGGCATGCGGTCGGGGAAGACCGCATGTGGTGGTCCAAACTGCCCAATGTGCATGGGGCCCCCACCAGAGGAGCCACTCCATTTCATCATTCCATAGTCATTCAAGCCTATTTGGTCAGGTTGGTTTGAACTAGGTTCAGTGGGTCAGATCAGTCACTGAATAGACTTTGGTCAGACATTTTTACAAAAAAACCAACAACATCAAAACTATGTGTCCATTTGACAAGCCATTTATGGTGTTGGGGCCCTTGAGATGATAAAATCCTTTTGAAATATTGTAGGTGATATTTTTTCAATGTATTCATATAACATACTGGCTTTCATGGTGTTTTCTCTCTGAACGAGCGTGCTACAAGAGGACACATGTTGTTGACTTTATCATTGAGACTATGTGACCTTGAGACCACATGACTTAACAATACTCCATTCCATACTCATATTATGTTTCTAAAAAAGATAACACGACTTTATGAGACTATATAACTTATCATGACTGAGTTTATCATAATAATTATGTTTCTTATAGATTTTGGGAGTTTTTTGGAATACGTTAGATAATATTATTTTGTGTATTACAAAACAATACGTGTGTGATCGGACTATGACTCTTATTTGTGGTATACATCATGTAAATCATTATGGTATAAATCATGTACTTATTTTTCATATACTTAATGTATTAATTAATTTTATAATTTGTTTATTTCTTTGTGGAAATCTTTTTGTATTTCTTAGTGGTATTACATTTTTGTTTGGGGATGTCCTATAGAATATCGTTTTACTCACCCATGTATGGGATTTTTCAGCACATTTTGTGTCTTGTGAAGATGACCGGCACTTTGATGGAGACCTGGGTAGTCAAGGATCAGGTGGTGTTTAGTGATACTATATATAGATATCTAGTACCTTTCCCTTAAGATATAGATTTAATCGGATGAGTTTCTCGAACCTGTAAATTCACTTTTCCATAATCCTTTTTGAGTGTGGTTGTATTCTTGCCATGTTTACATTCTCATTTCCTCCTATTGTAAACTATTGTTGGTATCATGGTGTTATGTATTAGTTGTTACATAATGTTTTAAATTTCTTCACTTTGGGTCTGGATATGTGTGCATGTGTGCAGTACATTGAAAAATTCATCCCATTTGTGAGATATGACTATATGACACTAGTCGCCTGCTCCTAACCTATTAGAGGCATTCCTGGGGTAGTCACAACATGGGCCCCTCTAGGAAGGGTCATGAAATAGTGGTATCAGAGTAGTTTAGTTATTAATATAGAACAATCATCTATGAGACTTGGTTGGGGATACAGTGTGATGTGTTTCGAGTTCGGATTTCAATCTAGGGAATCATGTTTTAGCGAGTTGGTCAATGTATCCATACACCATGACTCTGAATTATAATTTTTTATTTATTATATGAAAACAATTAATATAGGGAAAAGATGGTAAAAGCATCATATAATATTTTTGTGTGTTATCATGTCCTTGTTTAGTCATCTCACCAGGCATATTAAAATTGCTATGGTGCGTGTATATCTATTTTCGGATGCCTCTACACTGCCCCCCATTCATGATTCCATTTTCTGATCATTTGAATGATCTGTTAATCGATGAGGCATCAGTACCGGGGTATGTACCTGTGGTTGCACCTCCGAGTGGTTTTCCACTAACACCACCACCTATCAAGTATAGTTAATACTGATAATACTAGTTGAGGATGCATATATGATGAGTAAATTTCATGAGTTCCATAGGTGGATACATACCTCGTTGTTTTGATGAGACTAACCCCCATGTAACATGGGATTAGCATGAGGTAGTTACACATGTCTTCCACCTTCTATGGATGCTTTCTGACTAGATGGTTGTCGTTGTTGTGAGCCTTCTTCATGTATTAGTTTATCAATTGTGGATCTTAGTGACCCAAACACATGATGCAACAACTCACTCTTGCGAATAATTCAAACATATATTCAGATAAGAGTTATTTATTACTATGTTATGCTCAGTACATATATATGAACATCTACATATATAGTAGTGAAGCAAGATAGTGGCAGAGTAATCACCGTGCTTTATTTATCATTCTCACTACTACATGGATATGGTATGAGAAACATTATTTAAGGATCAATCCTTCAGTTAGTTCTTATAATAGGATATCAGGGAATCCATGATATCCCATTAAATTCCTACATATGATGGGTTACTGGAGTGAGATCTTCCAGTGGATAGATTTTTAGTGGAGTAGAAAAAAGCAGTGGGAGCTACCACAGGGATCCATGTAGGTGATTCTTTAGTAGTAAGTATCAAAAAATAGTTTTAGTAGGCCTTGTAGGTCAATAATTATAGAGGACGACCCCAAAAAAAGGATCAGGAGTGCGGGGATCTCATGGGGGAGCGCGTCTCCTGAAGGACATGTTATGTTACTCATGTGTCAGTTGGGGACATCTATCTCTTGATTTCCCAAAACATCATACGACTGATCATGGGATAGTCGAGGGACTACTAAGACAAAGGGATTGATAGGAGAAGTGTTGTATGAAGGGTGGAAGAAGTTTAAGGGGATCAGCCATGGATGGATGAGGTGGATGGTTGTTTGATAAATCACCACCACCACCTCTAGGTGGTCCACAAAAGGCTCATTGAGCTAGTAGAAATGTCTAAATTTATATTTAGGAGATGGAGTCTTATGACCTTAAGGATAAAATTCTGAATAGATGTATGATCCATTTCATTTCCATCTTATCTGCAATTATTATAGACATAGGTGTCTGAAATGTTTTCTTTGTGAAACCCTTGTTCGAGGCATGAAGATTCTTGGTGAACTGTTGACTCTACCCTTAAAATTTTATATGCTTATGATATGTGTTTTTCATACCAAACATTGGCTCCAAAAGTGTGACCATACTCTTAGTAGTAAGTTTTTAGGTTTTGATCTCTAGGTATCACCATCGAAGCATGAATATTTGATTATCAGTTTGGATTGGTTTTCCAAATTCAATGAAAAGATTGACTATTTTAGGAACAGAGAGATTTGTGTCATCAATTATTGGACATGGTTTTAATTTTTCATAGAATGGTAAGTTAATGCTGCATAGGATTGACTCACATATAAGAGGGTGAATCCAATCGGTCATCAGTTGTCAAGATTTACCATCAGAGCAGTGGATGATATGATTCCTCATATTCTTAAAGTAGTGGATGAGTATGATGGAATCATTTATGAGGATGTCCTTGGATTACCACACCAAAGAGAGTTAGACTTAATAATTGATCAATATTTGGGTAAAACATTGATCTCTACCCCTATATATTAGATTGCTCTAGCAAATCTCCATGAACTAAGGGTATAGTAGGAGGACTTGTAATAGAAGGGATTTGTGAGACCTATTGTTTCCCCATGGGTAGCCCCAATTTTATTTTCCAAACCCCATTGGTAGTTCATATATACACCATATTCAACAATGGATCTAACTATATCAATTATTTGGGAAACATGTAGTTGAAATAATGTTTGTGTAATTCCCCTTTCAAAATTTTACTAGAATTACACTCCTCCTTCACTATAAATATTCACTCAACCCTCTTTATTATTCACACCATTTTATCCCATTTTATCAACCAATATCTTATAAAATTTTCTTATAATTTCATACATTCATCCAGAAATCATCTATCTGGGAAGAATTCCAACCAAGGAAGCTCTTTCAAGAAAACTAATAGTAGTTACCCATAAAAGTGGTAACATCATTCTTCATGTGATTTTAATTTATTTTCTTTCTCCCCCCATAAATATTTATTATCTATTATTATATAATCCCCTACGTATTCTCAATATTATTATATGTTGTTATTAAAAGAAATTCCAACACATACACACACATCTGTCTAAATGTTACTGTATTTGCTGTTCTTGTTCATGGAGAACCACCACCTCCAAAAAAATTGTTTATTGTTTTTTCATTAATACCTCTCATTGTTGTGCATTATGATGGAATAATTGTTTTTATATGATAAAAATTATATTTTTTTATTCAATTAATCTAAAATTATTATATAAAACATACCTTCATTCATTACATTTTATGTAAATATGCTAGTTTTATTTGTAGATGTGTGGACCATCACCACCTCAAAGAAATGTGATACATTAACAAACTATATATAGTGTATTAAGGATATGTTTAGTGAAATTATATTACATATTTGAAATAATAATGATATTTTAATGATATTAAATATAGATTTATGTAATTTACTTTATTTATTTCAAAATGAGAATTAATCAATGATAATTTTCTTGCGTACGAACGACCTACCATCTCAATGAACGACATATTCCATTTTATATTTATATATTATATGGATTATTATAAATACATATATACTGAATATATATAATATTTATATCATGTTTTACCATCATTAAATAAGTAATTAATTATATAAGTAATGGTATAAGGAATAATCACTCAAAAAGTTTATAAAAAACAACGCGGATATTACCAAAAATATAGTGTTAACATTTAATTGTTAATAAAAATATAATATAAGTACATTATAAAAAAATATATGGTATTAAATATAATAATATAGTTTCATGGTTTATTTATAGTAAAAATTTATCAAAACTGTAGGATGATTGAATACATATTTAGAATGGAATGAAATAAGGTATGGGTTTTCTAATCTCACTTTTTTATCCATGGAAAACATGCCATGTTCACCACTCATTTATTTTTCCTAGAATATATAATACCTCTGAATTTATTATATGAAATAAATACATAAATTTATTGGTATTTAAATGTGATTTTTATTATCTATATTTCATGTGTTTTATTTTTCAAAAGTGACCATGTCGGTATAGTAATTTATTCTCAATATACCTTTTTGATATTTATGTCATGTTTTGAATGTACATTTTTCAATGGGTTGTATATAATTATATTTTAATAGATATGTAATTAATATATATCCTTTCATGGTATTTTATTGTTAATTTTAATTTATTATTTCATGGGGATTATGATCCAATGTTACTATTGCGGTAACCATTTATTCCTACAATCACATTGCTTATTGGGATTGTTTTTGAATATGATTCCATTGGTGAAATATTATGATCTATATCATGAGAACAATTGAATTTTATTATCTTCAATTTATCTTGGATATATTAATGTATTAATACCATTATACACTCTTTTATACATATGATAATTATGAAAATGTTTTCATAAAAAGAAGATTATTTATGCATTCACTGAAAAATATGTGTTCTTGAAAAATCATGTTTTCTAAAATGATTTAATTTTTTTCTATTATCCAATGATATATAAAATAAAATAGCAATGTTTAAAAATTTTACAAAAAGTTCTTTAATATAATAGTGTTCATAATTTTTATCAAGGAAATTTTATAATCATTTATTTCGTAAAAAGAATGATTGTTTTGTACAGACATACCAGCCGTCATAAAAATCATTTCCTTGAATATTCATTTGTATGATTAAAATATTATTTTTAAAGAAATTGTTTTCAACATATTTTAGAAATTTAATATGGATCTCCAAGAAAAATGAATTCAGAAATGTTTTATTTACAAAAAGTGTTTTAAATAATTTTTAAATCTTCCCTGGTATGTTTTCAAAAAGGATAAATTCACTGATAAATATTTCAATGATAAAATTATTTATTTATATGTTTTGAAAACCATTTTTTATTAAGGGGTCTCCAAAATAAATTGACATTTTATTAAATTTTCAAGCTATTTTTAATGAAAAAGTTGTTAATAATGCTTTATGAATAAAAAATCAATTTTAATGGGAAAATTATATTTTCATAAAGAAATGTTTTAAATTAAACTGGAATTCAGTATTCAAAAGAAATTAATTTTTTATTTTTATAATGAAAAGAATTCCGAAAAAAGTCTATTTTTATTAGAAATGTTCCATGTGATCATTCATGATCCTTCTCTATCTAAGATGAAATTTATTTTTTATAATTTTTTAATAATATTAATATTATTTCTTAATTGGGTTATTTTTTATGATAGGATGTTTATGATAAATATTTCACATGAATGGGTTCTTTGATTTTGAAACCCAATTCATTTCTTGGGTTCTGATTTTATGAAATTATTATGAAACCTATCTATTTTCCATCATTTATGATTTGATGATATGTTAATGATATCTATTTCCTTCATGGGTTATGAAATGAATTGTGTTTTTTAATGTTGTGGAACATGGATGTATGATTTCAATATGTGATGGTTAGGACCTATATCTATCTCCAATTCATTATGTAATGATGGATGTCTCATGAGTATATATGTTATTTTTGAACCTGATTTAATGTTCACAATGTTATATATAAACCTAATTACTTGCTCAAAATTCTATGAGTGAACCTTATTATGTGTTCACAGAGTATTTGTGATATTTATTATATGTTCAAAACATTATTCATGGTCCTAGTTTAATGGCCATATGTTTATGAATGATCCTGATTACAATACCAAAATGATATGTGTGAACTTGATTCCATTTTCACAATATTATGTGTAGACCTAATTTTATGTCCATAATATTATTTGAGGGCCTCATTTTAGTTATGTACTATAATGAGGGTCATTTGTTATACATATTCATGCTCACAATGTTATAAGATTATGTGAATGTATAAATTACATGTATTATTCCTTGGTTATGGATTAATGGTGTATGTTCCCAATTAACATATGATTCATGTCTTATGAATGGCAATTCATTATTACATGATTCATGTTTATGGTAATTGATTTGTTGGGTGTGATCTTATAATGATATGATCATGATATCATGCCCTTATGTTCATGTTATGATAACATATATCCATTTTTAACCATTACTAAGAACCATAGATTGCACCATTGTTATGTTTTATATCCTCTTGTGATGAAGAATTATTATTTAGTAGGATTAAAATTAGAAATGATTTATATAGAGACATTGAAGATATTTTTACTGATTAGAATATTTTGTTCCACGTTTTGGAATACCAAAAACTATTAAGATACATAGGATTTTATTTTTTGTAATATTCTAAATATTCATAAAAAAATGATTTAATATTATTTATGTTATGTCTAGTCGACAATAGCCTAGATACTCCATTAGTAATCATCAATCATGTATTCCTTCCAAATTTATGTAGATGTCCTATCATGCTACAACCTTGTTACTCTATCAGTGGTCAAGGAAAATTTCTAAAAAGTGCCTTAGACAACCATAATGGTAGAAATGCACATGGGTAATATCCCGAGTAGTTCAACCTTCCCAATAGACACTCTTACTTCTCATTTTATGATCAATATTATCAAAGAGATTATACCTACTATAGGAAGACATACCAACATATTTTCTATTAAGAAATTTCTTCCATCTAATGGATGTTTACCCTAGTATGCCCTTGGATATGTTATCCTGATCCACCAGATGAGAAAACCTTTTCAGTTGGAAGATTTTAACTTGGGAGATAATCACAAATTTAATATAATCCTTAAAATATATTGTTATAGTTGTCTCATCCCATGCCTATGCTGAAAAAAGTATTGGAGGTCATTAAAGTGACTAACACAGTCCACCATGGACATTCCCCTCGAAGTTGACATCCTGAACTCAACTAATCTCTCTTATCATTATGTATCTGAATAAAAGTTCCCCATGAAAATCACCAAAATTTCCTCTCATAACGTACCCTCTTCCTACATGGTTTGTGTCTGAACATCCCTTTAAAGAATTGTTGATACTCATAACATATATCAATCCATCCTAACTCTCTTCTCTGTATAAGTCTGCAGGTGGTCATGTATAGTCTATATAGAATTAATAAAGATCTCTACTACCCCATTTCTAAAATTCCCAGTGATAGCTAGATGGTTTTGTTACTAAATCAATGGCAATAAGTATTTCATATTTTTCAAAACCCATTCTAGGAATATGTACAATAACTTCATGGGGCATGAAATGTTCTGCCAAAACTTCCCTAGCACTCCTCCCTAGAATTATCATTGCCAAAGGTTACAGTTCCAGAGTATCATTTTCTATCACGTCGTCCCATCATTGTTAAAAAAATAGCTATAGATGAATTTTTCAACAATTCTATACACAACTCTTAGGTCAAATTTAACAACACTAAAATGATTATGGGGTTTAAAAAAATCCATAAAAAACCATCTCCAATATAATATAACACCGTTAGAATAAAGGATATTTCACTACCCTTAACCATCTTACATCTAGGTAATTGTCAAAATGGGTAAAATCATTCTCCTAGAGAAAATTATCATTAGAAACCATTGTTATTCATTTTTTATATAATTTTAAAATTTACAATTCCATATCATGAACCATTTCCTATATAATATCTCATGAAATAAATAACATTTCAACTTAAAAAATACACAAAAATAGCATTTTTTGTGTGTTCTTTAAAATGATTCATGTAACAATAAACCTAGAGTGCCTAGAATGATGCATAATAATAACCTCTCATTCCATTCTACACATTGACTGAAAAACCAAAAAATCTAAATAAAATAATCACATTACACAATAAGTGAATCAATTGAGGTGAAATGGAATCCAATTCTAACAACAATTAAAAATAATAATCCCACCCAATCTACATAGGTTTACCCCATACATGGGTTAACTACTCTGATGTATGCTCTCATACCTAAGATTAAAATTTTTATATTCTCTTATAGATATTTCCAAAATTTTAAGTTTAATTTAAATAAAAGAAAAAAAAATTTTATACCACATTGTAATGTCTCGCCTCGAGTCCCTCACACTACTACATCTTCATGGTCTGTCACACGACCTCAGGCATGCCTCCTTATATTCCAAAGGCCTTAGACTAGAAAAATGGTATTATTTTCAATCATGGGCCAACAATAACCTCTTAATAAAAGTACATCAAAAGTGGACGTGAATAAATAATATCGAAATGATAATTTCCATAACCAGTATTCTACCATTATCATATGGTTTCAAACCCATCATTATTATACGCAAAAAAAATAGTTGAAATGTTATGAAATAATAACTATTAAGTTTCTAATGAAAAAAAATGAATGAGACATTGATTCTCTAGATGGGGTATCAATACCATGTTAGTCCCCTAATATATTCTCCATATATAATTTTCCATCTAACATAGGCCTTTTGCACATATCATGTGCTACAAGCATGATGGTTATTCAGTACCGATCAGGTTGCCCGAGTAGGGTGTCTGTAAATCTCATTTGACCAGAACTAAAAACATCTGAAATAGTATCAATTAAATAATAGTATATGTTGTTGTAAAATTAATAATGTATAATGATTAACATAAATAATTATCCCATTTTATTATCCATCAATTAACAGTACAAACCCCTTAGTTCCCGATGAAACTCAAACTCTAAATACCTACTTCAACTTATAATGGATTCATAAACATATCAAAAAAACTGTAGTTATCATTTTTAATTTATCATTTAAATTATTGATAAAACAATGGGTACCACAGTACATTATAAAACTTATGGTCTTAGAACATCATGTATAACACCATATGGGTATTTGGAGACTCTTTCCCAATCACTCACCTCAATATCTCTTGAGAATTTATTCCTCAGTCTCTATCAAACACTTTCCTTCTCTTTTTTCATACATAGAGAATTAATCCACATCCCATACTGTTTATCTCATATATATATATATATATATATTTGGCCTTGATCTCTATTTGAAAATTACTTATCAATTTTGATTTGATGAAGTCCCAGTCTGTTTCCAACAATCGAATTATATATTTTGAAATATCCTTCCAAAAAGAAAAATATCATTGTGCAACTCTTTAATCACATGGAATAATATAAAAATATCACTATTAACACATTTATCAATATTTAATCCTACAAATCATAATCTCTTTAAGATTATAAAAATATCCCTTAATCACCAATATTTATTAATTTATAAAATAATTAATTTACTAATCACATGACCCCAGTTTCTGATCAATTCAACATTAACAGTTTCCATTAATTAATTCATCGATTAATTATTTCAATTTCACCAATTTAATAATCATAACATTTGATTAATTAAATCACCAATTAAAAAATCCAGTTCCACTTGTCCATAAATTAGTTATACAATTAAATTATCCTACTCATGATTTAATTTCAACAATTTACACGTAAAATAAGACAACACATACCTAAAATTGATATCAATACAATGGTAATTGAATATAGACAGTGTACCTCATATTTGGAGAAAAATTATCTCCAATAGAAATACCCAATGAAAATGGGATGATAAAGAACATGACGATGACAATGATCTAGATCTAATACGTAGATAAATAATCAAATATAAAAGATATATCAAATCCAGGATTTAGATAGACTATCAGGGGAGAAAAAATTTCATTCAAAGTATGAGAAAAAACATGAGAGAGAAGGTAGAAACCACGAGGGAAGTGAATCTCTTAGTAGGTGAGTGAATATCATCAATCTGAGCAGTGATTCTTCATGAATAGAAGACATATGGTACTATAATCTATTCGGTATCCTAAAGAAATATATAAACCATATAGGGTTGAGATTGTGTTAATTTATTGTAAAATATTGTGGTTCGTGTATGTTTTATCTAATTTAGGAAAGAATTTTTGTGTGAATGGGTTCGCATACAGTGTTCAAAGTTTTCCCTTACCATGAACCATAAAAAATAACCACATTGAAGGGTCTCACACTATAAATACTCTGAGGGTACATGGTTTGAATAATGGTACACTAGATATGAAAATCATTTTGATCTAAGATCGTAAAATTTTCTGGTTTGGTGCATGGTATGGGTAAACTGTGTGCCAACCATGCACTGACCATCTTCCCTCCAAAATACTCAAATTTTCCCCATAATCAACCATGATATAACGTAGAAAAAATGTTCTATAAAAATAAAAATATTACTATTAAATGATCATGCTATATCTCCAAAAAAGATTGATATCTTACAGCTTCCTTCTATAATTGATAAGATATGTCACTGTTGATGAATAACATTATAACCATCATATTCAACATATGATTTCAGTTTTAAAAAAATTATTTCATTATAAATTTCATAAAAATGATACATCATACTTAATGTCAATTTTTATAGAATTTTTCTTGCTTCTGTATATGTGATCTATGTTCCATTATTATATGAAATTATTTTGATTAAAATTTTATTATCATATTATATTTTAATTTGATACTATTTCATTCATTATATTACTAATTTATTACTCCAAATGCATATAATACTGAACATTAAACTACAATATTAAATAGAATAAAATATATACAATTCACTTTGTGTGACTAGATGATTCATTAGTCTAAATATGTCTCCATAAACAATATGAATGATATTAGATACACTCTTATTATTTTTCGTTTCTTATTTTCTAAATATCCATCCGCATATAAATAAATAAGACTGTGTGTTTCATCTCACAATAGATTTGGAATATCTAATATATATTTTATATAGAATTTTTTCTTTATGCTATTTTTGGGATTCGGGCCTACTAACATGTTCCAAATGTTTTCACTTCTTTAATTATTATTAGGAGAAAATAATTTTATTTATTATACCACTTTTATAAATTAACATTTTCCATCCAAAAAATAATGAGAGAGATCATTGCCTTGATGTTTTTAAATATCCCTTTATTAAGGAATCCTTATATCTAGAGTCACAGAACTGAATCACATCCAAACGTTTGTATAATAGGATAACCATATTGGGATACTTTTTATTATCCATCCAATATTATTATATTGAATAACTCCACTTCTTTATCTTAAAATATGTATCATTGATGAATCTAACCATTGTATATTTTACACAATTCACAGTTTTTTAGAAGTATCAAAATTACTCTCTCGTTCTATGAGCCCCAAATATAAAGGATATTGGTTGAGGAGACCCATGAATTTAATATATTATTATTTATTCATTTTTTTATGAAATTTGAAGTTATATAATTACATTATATTTCATTTAAATGTAATGTGCTATAATCTTTGGATACAAGATTCATAATCATAGTATTTTAGGATTCATCATCAGTATCTAACATAATGTTCAAAAAATATATTATGCTTTATAGAAATACCATTTTTAAACCATTATTCATAAAATGGGTGTACGAAACATATCAAAGAGAATTATAAATTTCATTATAAGGGATAACATAAGAGTTATCAATATCGGGATAAAAAACAGTCATACGTTATGCATAATGGTGTAATAAAAAATCTGAAAAAATTAATAAACAATTATTCAATTATATTTAAAAACAAATCAAATCATCATTGTTTAACATAAAAAATTACATATATAATATTAAAGGGGAATCATCAATGAAAATATTGATTCATGAGAACATTTAAGACACATAAAACATTGTTACATATCTCATGCAAAAGTGTATAAATCATTTCATATGTTAGGAATCACTACTAAGTAAATCGTAGTAGATTGGGTTTACTACACATCGCATCATTTCTATAATCATGGATCACTCGTAAGAAGATTATTTTGTAAATAATCTCTTATTTAACATAGATCACACATATTGTAGAGAATATGATCTCATTGGATATCATTATTCATATATTTTACGAAAGGACTATTTATCTCTTAGATTATGGGACACTAAATGAATACCATTCATATGTGTGCCAAAAAATAATAATAAAATAATAATTCATCATATCATAACTTATAGAGTAGAAATGGTTATCATAATCATTATATAATTTTAATATATTATATCCCATGAAAATAAAATTAATTTCATACACATTCCATCACATTATCATAACATAAGCCAAGGAAAAAAATCTAGTTTCGTAATGATTTTGCCATAACATAATAATATGGTTGGAAATAAATCGGTTTCATATAATCATCCTTAAATAATAAAAATCAAAGGAAATACAGTGAATTAAATTGGGTTTTATCATTATATGATATCCTCATCAAAGGATAATAAAAATTATATTATTTTACTATGGTTAAAAAGTTACTCAAAAATATATGATAAACAATTGCATGAAAACAGATAAAATATCTCTTTCATTTGGGATATTTAAAAATTAAAAAAAATTCAAAACTATTTTATTTTAAAAAAATCATTGAGTGTTATAATGAATGCTTCTTGTAAAATAGTAGTCAGGATTTTTTGGAAATCTCTAAACACTATATTCTATAAAATAAAAAATTATTTTAACACCTTTTTAAAAAGTGACCAATGAATTGTAATAAATTATTTATTAAAAAATGAATTCATTTAATAAATTTTCTATGAAGATTTTTTTTATCATACTTTTAAAAAATTATATTTAAATGGATAAATATCTAAGAAATAATTCGGATGACTATTGCCATGGAAGGAAAAGTTTATCATCTAAAGAGTTAATGGGTCTATATTTTTTAAAAACATTTTTCAACTTATTAATGCATATATAAGGGGAATATGTACTATTAATTATATATTTAAATAGTAATAGGGTAATAATGTTTTTTGGGTTTAAGTGATATAATATATATAATTTCACTGAATGCATATTTTGCATATAAAATCATGAAAAGAAATGAGATTTTCAAATAAAGCATTAAATGAAGTCCTTTCATGTTTTCTAGAACATTTAAATTTCATATTATATATTTATAAATTTATTATAAATATATTCCATATAAATATTCATTCATAACTTACTATATATTAGTCCATATGAATTTCATATTTTATAATTATTTAGAAAATCAAGATTTATATGAATAATCAGGTGGAAACTACATTTTCTTCTTTTATGTATTGATTCGATTGTTCAGGTACATTACCTATAATCATGGTTCCATAATATCTAGAATCATTATAATAATTTATGTAAGACAATTATACATTATAATGCATTTCTAACCATCCATATAATGAGCTAATAAAAAAGCTGATTACACCACTTCATGGATATGGTAGTATATGTGTAGGCATGAGTGATTTCCTAATATTTTATTATATGGAATGGTATACTGGTAAAATATAATAACTCATTAAAAATAATAATTATAACAAAAATATAATATATATTAAATAAATTTATCATTATAACATTCCTTGTAAAACAAAAATGAAAATTAAACACATCGCTACATGGAGGTGAAAGTTCACATGTATGAATGAGTGATGTTTTAATTTACTAATGTAAGGTAATTTAATATGGTACGTAACAACAAAATATTTTATAATATCTATTTATAAAATAAAATGTATCTTTGAATTAATGTTCTTTACATGAAACCCCATGTCCATATTAATCATGATATAATAAATAGTTATAAGATGGTTGTAAAATTATTAGGTAATAATAGTAAAAACAACACATAAAAAAATAAGTAAAATGTTTGAAAAATAATAATATTTGATTATTAATTTATAATACATAATTAATCATTTTATTGTAAAATAATTTTTGTTTACAGTAAATAATAATGGCTTATATTAAAAAGCACGTTTATTTTTTTGTAAATGGCCTAATATATATTTATTTGTTTCAATATGTAACATAAGAAACAATTAGATATAAAAAATATAATTATCTACATATGAAAAAATTATTATAAAATATTTTGGTAGATGTTAATTTATTTTATCACAAACACATTTTTTAAAATGTTGTATAGATGTAATGCCTTTTTGTCAAAATTTGTTAAATTATTAAATATCACAAATGGTTTTAATGAATATGTTTATATTATATATTAAATCATATAATTTATGAACTGATTTATTCTATTTTAATGAAATTTAATGTAACTCAATAATATATTAAGGATAGTTATTTATATTTCTAAAACACGTTTTCATTAAGAGTTGGATACTAATTTAAAATTAAATTTTTACACTTATAGAAATTGTATCCAGTAAATTAGATTCAACAAGTTTATTCATCATAATAATTATAAACAAATAGTTTCTTCTTAATTTTTTGACATTTTGTATATAAAAAATAGTAGCATTTTGATATTGTCGTTAAGGATAAAATAATTTTACCCTTGGAGTGTGTTAATCCAGTAAAAAAGTGTACGATTTCATGAAAAAATTTCCTAATTAATTTTTGGTCAATATGTTCTGAAATTATATTATAATTTATTTGAATATATATGCATTTAGGAAATCATTACCATGAATGTGACATTATGTAATTTAAATCCAATATGAAATTCTATTTATGTACCTCTCCTCACATATAAATAGAACATCTTCTCCCCCCATATTCAATCTATTTGATACAAATATATTATATTGCACTGGATAAAAATAATTAATATAATCCTAATCTTACACTTGTATCTAATTTTCTTCCCTTAGTACAAATATTTTAACAGTTATGGTGTAAAAGAAATTTCATTTCACAAATACCAGGTATAAATCATATCAAAACACATTCAATTTTATTTGATATTATACATTAGCATAATATTTTAATCCACAAAAAATAATAATAAATTATAATGAATAAAATTAGATATTATTATGATTATGGAATAAATATTTAAAACCAATTTTCATTATAATGTGAGATGATAGTATCACTTGTGTGAATATGTGGACTACCACACCAAAATAGTGAGGCAACTCACTTTCTATCACCATAATTCATGATTTTATTTTGATGTTATTATATTTAAGTTATTAATTTAGGAAACAACTAGTCTTCAATAATTTGACTAGTTTATATACCCTCATACCTTCTAATTGATGACTAAATGATAATGTCACTTGTGTCTACATGTGGACTATCATATCCATAAGGTGATGCTATTTTTTATTACATCTGATATACATGGTTGGAAAAAGGATAGATTAAATAAAACTATTTTATATTTATGATAACAAAAATATTCTAAAATTTTTATTAAATATATACATTTTATTCATTCTATCTGTCAGAAAATGGAATCATCACTTCTGTGCATGTATGAATTACCATCTCCACAAAGGGTTGTAATTAATTTTTCATCCCCAAATAAAATTATACTTTATAAATACTCTTAAATTTATTATATATGATAGTAATATAATTATTAAAATTATGGAAATGGTGGAACCATCACCAAAATTGAAGGATCATATCTTCTAAACTAAATCATTCATGAAAAATGAACTAATTAATAGAAGAAATGGTGTCTTTAATAGAGAATTGTTAATAAATGGATATTGATTTGATATAAGTAGTAAATATGGGATATAATATTTAATAATAATTTTATGTAATAAATTTATGATGAATTTATATTTTTAAACTTCTGGAGATATAGGTTGTGATAGAATAAGGAATTTAGTTATGCTTTTCTTCTTAATTTCTCGTTATTGAAAATTTTTGTAATTTATACAACCAATTTCATATTTATATGAAGTATTTAAAGACAACAAATATATTTTAGAATATTTATTTATTTATTTCAAAATAATTATTTAATAATTTTCCCTTTTACTTTTTAATGACTTTGTTTAATAAAAATACTAATGTCATAACAATTCTTCATCATAATTTGGTTTCATTAAGACATATCCAATGTTATATATCTATCTTATTCTCTAACAAATATCTACTAATATATTATTATTATTTTCCATGGATATCATTATTTTTATAATATTTAATTTTTAATTGAATTTTATTTATTTCTTGCTGGAAGTGAATCAGAAGATATACCTGTGTAGGGATTTTATGTCCTAATATCTTTTTACAAATATTTTTTATAATTAATATTTAGAAGATGAAATTATAGGATCTATCCCCCAAAATCATGTCTAATTTATTATACTATAGTAATTTCATAATATTATTTGTTTTTCTTATATTTTTTACTGATTAATTACTCAAATGTATAAAATAATATATTTAAAATAATAAACCTTGTTTTTCTCTAAATGTTTGGAATATTTTCTTCTACATTCATATTTTATTTAAAATATATTTAATAATGTTTTAAGAATTCAAAAAATATTTTTTATTGAAATTTTAAAATATTATTTAAATTTCCTATGATTCAACATTATTTCACTAAATATTTTAATAAAAACTCATTTTATCTTTTTACCAAAAATAAGAAATGAGTTTGTATTATAAAGGACCCCATAAGAATTGCATTCCCAACTATAATGAATAATATATTATTGAACTTTTCAATTATAATTTTGAATTTTATTTTATATTAAAATGAATTACATAATATTATTTATTGTTATTGTATTCAGTATACATATATTAAAATTTATAGTGTATTTTAATCATGAATTTATAAAATGACATTTCAAAGGTATTTTAATCCATTACAAAACACATTAATTTTTCATATGATTTAATGGGGATATGATCCAATATAACAAGATTTTTTATTAACTGGGATATTTTATGATTATAATAATGAAATTTTTATAAATATAATAAACACTATATGGGTAAAGATTTGATTACATAATTAATTGTTTTTTATCTTGTGGCCCATAAATGTCTGGTTTTCATTATGTGATAGATGGGAAATGATTTTGTTAAAACTAAAATGAATTGGTTATTGATGGATACTCAAAAGATAATAAGGCTAGTAATGTGTTTGAAAATAGGTTTATTTAGTGATGTTTTATAATAGGATAGTTTTTGGAGTGAATATTGACTATTAAAATAAGGGTATTAAGAGTAAACAAAATCCATTATGATAAAATTTATGTCATCATCGAATAAGTAAATGATTTTATTTTATTCTTTAAATTATAGAATCATATGTCATATGATTATTATATAATCTAAGGGTTCCTTATTTATTAATGATAAATTATAACTCTTATGTTCAATTATTTATTTCACAAGACCATTAAACATGAATCATGATTAATTATCTTCATCTAATTATGTATTTCTTTGTTTTTTGAACATGGTATCATTCACATATTCTAATATTAGGTCCACTTATGATCTTTGACCGATATTTCATATGTTTACCCTTATGGATCGTAGGAGATCACTATTTATTGTGTTTAAATACTAATGTTATATATAAGGTTTTTATGTATGATATGTCAATGAACGGTTCTAGTAGAAAATTTTTTAATTGGAAAATTTATAAATATTTTAGATTCCCATTTTTTGTGTACTCATGTTCCCAACCTCACTAAACTAATGTAGTTATGGAATTGATTATACTAACATTAATAAGAATTATTATAATAAAATGTAGTGTATACATATAAATTATGGGGCTGCAATAAGGTATATAAGAAAATATTTTTTGGAAGTATAATTACATCACAATTATAATATATAAATATAAAATATCACATAGTAACAAAAAATGAAATATGGTGATGGAAAAAAATTAGTATGTAGAGGTAGTAGTCAACACAATAGAATTTATAATACGTTCATTTACCATTTTATGGATTGGAGGTGGACTATGGTTCCCCAATATTAATATTACCAGCTCAGTATATTTTCAGTATTTTGAATCTTTTATTTAGTAAAGATACAAATTATTTATTTAATGTATAATATTAAATATTATTTTAAAATGATCTTTATGGTGGTTACCCCTACATTGGGAGGATTTATTTAGATTCATAGTAGTCCATAATAAAACGTTAATGAGTTAAAAAAGATGAATAATGAATTGACGGAATATATGATGTTTTTTATATGAATTTTTCTACTTATAATAGCCCAATTTTGTTGATAATAGAGGACAGGATATTCTCATATATAAGTAAGGAAATGTACACAAAAGAAAGTACATCAAATATTTAAATAGTAAAGGTTCACATTCATTTATCAATGAAACCATATGGACAAATCATTGAGTTTAATATAAGATAAGGTCATAATTTATTCTAAAAAAAGATATAAAAAATTTGCATGAGGTTTTTTTAGCACTATCTCCTAGATTAACCCCTTGTAAACCAATTTTACTCAGAACTAAATGATGAAATTTCTAGTTTTTTTCTATTTATTATGACAAATAGTTATTTTTTCCTCATTAAAATAATCTTGAAATTAATATTCCATCTTTTTAATCCGTTTAAAAAAAATCTATTTGGGAAAGAGATTCATTTAAAAAAACATGAAAAAAATATATGAAAACAAATTTAAGAATAATTTTTCTAAAAATAAAAATGGAATTATTGTTTTCCCATGCTATTTAGAAACAATAAAATAATAATTAAAATATTTTAATAAATATATTTCCAATAAATTTCGTTGACATCATTCATAAATAATTATTGTGGTTATTCATTACAATAGAAATACATTGCATTCTTAAAGGCCTTTTTTAATAGAAATATCGTTGTTTCCCTTCATATTTCATTACTTCTCGTATAAGAACAATTTAACTAATAAAGTACATTTAAACATTCCTAAAATAAAAAATTTCCATTATTTAAATAGTTCTATCTGTATCAACTAATCGAATATCTTTGAAATAATTGTAATATTAAATTATAATATTGTAATACTATATCATGACTCAGTTAAAATCATTATTGTATTTGAAAAATGATATTACATAAAAAAAATAATTAAAGTCGAAAATATCAAAAAATGACTTTGTGTTATCGTCTATTTAATTAATTAATATTTCTATTCAACAATTTCATCACATTGATTGTGTAATTCTTCCACCCTAGTTACAAAAACTCGGTGCATTATTAACTAACATTGGCATGATCACAAGAAATCATGTCTCAAAAGAAAGATTAGTATATTATCCTTAAATGTACGAGATACATAAATAAGTTTTTTTATTAAATCTTGAAATGAAAAAAACAACAACATTGTGTGCTCTTTTAACACACTCATATCCAGTATAATATTTCTATAATTTAATCATAATATACTTAATCACATCCTAGAATAAATAAAACATAGAAAGGGGAGAGATCATATGATTTGTAAGGATAACAATAATGTGAAAACTATCATAAATAAGAATAAAAATTTATGGCGATTTATTAGACTAAAACCCTAGCCATTTAAAAATATAATTCAGAATTATTTTTCACATATAATTCTAATAATGTTATTTAATTGTTCTCATGGATATTCTAATATTATAATAATCACATGTAATATCAATATCCAATTTTATAATGGTAGAATCCATAATGTCGGACATCCTAACCACATAGTAATGGCCTCATCCCATGACTACAAATAATTTTTTTTTCAAGTCCTTCTTCCAAAATGATAGTTTGTCTCATGAGACCTACCGATACATCGAGGAGCTATAGTGTGCTCCACCCATCACTTTCTATGTCCAACGCATTACCCAAATGAGAAGGTTGAAACACAACATAAGAATTCGTATTAAAACTAACATACGAATTGTTATCAAATTAACCATAAACCATAAATGGTATAAAAATAACACACCCACAGTCAAAAATATCACAAAACATTCAATACAATACTGAATACTGTTTCATAGTAAATCAACATCAAACATGTTTAAAATCCATCAAGGGATTTTGAAATAGATGGAATCAATACTGTTTGAGGGAAAAATATCTTTCTATTTAGAAATAATTTAAATGTAATTTATGTATAAAAGAAAACATTTATTTTGAAAATATTATTTTAATCTTGTAAGGGAAGCTTTGAAGGTGTTATAATGGAAGAAAATAGCTGCACCTACCGTATAAGTTAAAAAAAATTATTTCCATAATTTTGTCAAAAAGGTCATAAAGGACATTGTTTGGAAAAAAAGAAAATATTAACATATAAATTTTTTATAAAAAGTAAAAAAAAGGTATAAATGGAATTAAACCACTATAGAGAAAATGATAAATATGTTTTGAGAATCATTATTAATAAAAACATATGAGGATGATAAAGCATTCCCAATAGATGCTTACGTATAAACAACCATACTAAATAAAGACATTGTAAACTTAACCCTTACCTTGTTTTTTTCATTGGTTGAGGGTACGTTAACTTCTTGTGTAATATTTAATTCAATTTTATTATATTATTATAGATACTCATACATAAAGATGATATTATACATGATCTTCTAATATTGCTTTGTTAATAATATTTCTGTAGTATCATTGTTTCAGTTGTTAAATGATTCATTTTTCATTATATGTTTTGTTATGTTAGTAATGTTTTTTATGGATAGAATATATTTGATTCATATATAGAATTATATTATTTTAGTAAACATTATTTTATTCATAAAATAAAAATTATTCTTGAATGGTTACGAGGGGGAATGAATCTTATCAGGTTCGTGGAGACAGTAATCTGTACATACGAACGAGTGACTATATGATTTTTATGTTTGTAAAATCATATGTAATTTGATTTTTATATCATATATACAGAATAATAAACATGGTATATTTATTATTAACTTCAATAATACTCATTATTACACCCATCCAAATAATGATGTGATTAATAACAAACTATACCACAATGTGGAGACGGTAAGTCATACGTACAAACGTATGGTTTATTTTCATTAATAGGATGGATAGAATATTAAATACGGTAGTAAAATATTTATGATAAGATAATTGTATGTATATGTTAATAGAGTTATTATTTAGGTTTGGAAACATCAATGAAATAGGAAGTGTAGTAAAATATAACATTGAAAGAGTGTATGAAATTATTACCTCTTCTTCGAGTGCTTCCTTTTGATTTGATTAAAATGGATCCATAGGATGGATTTATGATCAAATTAAGGCCTCTAAGTTAATTTGAGGGTAGTTGGGAGTTTATTTGTATATGTGGTGAAAGATCCAAAATGATTTAGAGGTGATAAATTAAGAGAGGGATAAGTAGTCTTTTATTTGAGATGTGAGGGTCACTTTAGGAAAATCCTCAAATATTATTTTATTATACAATCATATTCAGTTTATAATGGTTCCAAAGGGATTTATTTTGAAAATATGGTGGGTATGGGTCTCAAATATCTCAACCAACAAGTAATGTAAAGGTTTATGTCACCATATTAACTTTATTTTTTAGATTCAACTCTTTGTTAAATAGTTTAACCTTTACCATTTATTATTGTATTAATATAATAAGTCGTTAATAAACAAACTATAAAATCCAATAGAGCCTAAAGTGGTTCATTATTGTTATATGAATCCTTATATATGTCTTTTGGATGAACCTTATATTTTTATGAATATTATATCTATTCCTAATTCAGTATTTGTTTTAAAAACTCATTTTTGTCAATTTGGAAAGTATTTAGTATTTGGTTTTTTGTGAAAGTCATAACAACTTTATAATTTTAGGAAAATATTATTTAATCACCAATAACAAGTAATATTATCCTATAATATTATTGTAATACATGGAAGTCTCAATTTAAAATTATTTTAATATTTATAATATTAGATTTTTTAATCCTTCAATAATAACGTCATTACTAGATCATCATTATGTCATAAATAAATTTAATTATTAAATGTCTCAAAATTATAAAAAATTACCAATATGTAGGAAATAATTTTAACTTTCTAATTAAAATTTATAGTATAATTTATCATATTTATAACCCTATATTAAAAATTTTATAGTTATTAAAATTTGAATTTATCACTTTTAACTACTCTTTAAATAAAAAAATAATTAATGACCTAATCTAATCCAAATGAACCAAAAGAATCATATATTATTCCTAAGGTTTATTTTCATTTAAAAAATCTTATAAAATAGAATTATTACATGTTTAAGGTAATTATAATACTATTATTACTTTTAATTAACCTATTTACTTTTATCTATGGTAAATAAATTTCAGAAGTTACTATACACCAAATATTGTTTTCTTTATATTGAAGAAAATATTAATTACATATTTCAACAGTGTTACTATGATTTTTCATTTTCATTTAAAATATGTGGTAAAATTATGGTTTATTAAAATTTGAAAATTTTCTTAGAAGGTGGGTAAAAGAAGGTAAAAGTTCAATAAAATATCATATATCTAATTTAATTATAAAATGACACAAATGAATTAAATTGAACATATATAGGTATTATGTATCTCTTTTTATCTAATATACATTTAAATAAAATAACTAAAAATTTAAATAAAATATTTTTTTTAAACAATCAAACCGTATTTTTCACTATTCATAAAAAATTGAATGTTTTCAAAAAATTACCAATATTTCAACATAAGCTAATTTTGATATTCTGAATCCAAAAAGGAAGTCTAATTTAAAAAATATAATTTATAAATTTATGAAAAATGGGTATTAATATTCATTACGGCTTGATTGATTGGTCATGCTGTGCTTAAACTCCAAGTTGCATACAACACAAGCTATTGAATTGTTAAAAAAGAAACTAAACGTGGAAGTGTGTGGTGTTGCATTCTTCCTGTCATCAAATAACATCATCCATGAAATTTCACGAATAAAAAAATAAAAAAATATTCATGTTGTTCTTCAGCATAAGTTCCTCGGGTTTCCACATTGCCTCTTCCATCTTATAGATTATCCATTGAAAATTTATCTGAGGAGTCGTCTGGTTACTCAATAGTTGTTCTCTAGTATCTTAAATCATGACAGGCTATTCACAATAAGACAGATCGGGTTACTATTCTATTTTTAAATAGGTGAGTACTTGCAATGGGTCAGGCATGTATTTTCTCAATAGGGATATTTTGAACACATCATGAACAATGGATAGATTTAGTGGTATTTCCAAATGGTATGCTATAATTCAAATTTTTTGTAGAATTTCGAAAGGACCGATGTACCTGGTAGTCAATTTACCCTTCTTATTTAATAGTAAAACACCTTTCCATAGTTATAAAATTATGAAAACATGATATCCAGCTTTAAATTCCAAATCCTACATTCAGTTATCAGCATAGATATTTTACACACATTGAGCTACTTTGATGAGGGTTTTGATAATATTAACATTTTTCATTGATTCCTCAAAATGTTTTGGCCCTATGAGTTTTCATTCACCATGATCATCCCAACCAATTTTCCGGTGACATATCATTCCATATAACGCTTCATATGGTTCCATCTGAATACATTAATGGAAGCTATTATTATATGAATATTATACAAGTTGTAAATATCGATCCAACATACCTTGAAAGTCAATTGAGCAAGAACTAAACAAGCCTTATATTGTTTTAATAGTCTGTTCTGATTGTACATAAGATTGAGATTGGTAGTAGTGCTCAAATGATGTTTAGTATCCAGGGATCTCTAAATAATTTTCCAGAATCTTGATGTAAAACAGGGATAACGATTAGACTCAATCGATTGGGGTACTCCATGAATTCATAAAAATTCATTAATATATAGTCATTCTTAATGTTCATGTGGTAAATATTCTCTTATTGCAATAAATTATGATGACCTAGTAAGATGATCGACAAATGACCCGTATTTCATTTTTAATTCTTGGAGTATTTGGTTGCCCCATGAAAAATTCCATCGTAATATCATCCAATTTCCACTCCAGTATGAGAAAAGGTGGTATAACTCCTCCAGGATGTTGTCTTCTAGCCTTAGCATTTGAAAAAACCGTACATCTTGACACATAATCAACAATATAGCACTTTATTTTGTCATATAAAAAAATATCATTCAAATCCCTATACATTTTAGTTCAACCAGTGTGTATAGAGAAATTGGAGATATGAGCATCATCGAAAAATTTTCTTTTTAGATCAAGAATATCAGTAACACTAATTATCTTCCCAAATTTCATAAATCAATCTTCATATAGAAATTCAATCAATCTCACATGTTTAATATATTTAATTATATTTTTACACTCCTCATCATATATTTGTGAAAATTTTATCATTTCTTGTAAAGGTGGTTTGGAAAATTTTTTAACATGTATTGATGTTTCAACATACATTATTATTCCCATATTCATCATTACTAGATCTGTGAACATATGATTCCATTCAAATCTCAACATCTACAAATATTCATGATCATTTCTACATAAAGCATCTACCCACATATTTTCCTTCCCCGAGTGGTAGTGTATAATGAAATCATAATCATTGAGTAGTTCAATACATCTTCTCTGCCTCATGAGGAGTTCTTTTTGTTAGAAGATATACATCAAACTCCAGTGATTGGAATATATCTCACATTTTCATCATAGAGATAGTGTCTTCATATCTTTGAAGCACAGATTACAGCTACTTACTCAAGATCAGGAGTTGTATAGTTTTGTTCATGAATTTTTAGCAGTCGTGATGCATAAGAAATAACTCTATCATTCTGCATAAGGAAACAACCAAGTCATTTCTATGAAGCATCACTATAAATAACAAAAACCTCATTCCCTGATGGTAGAGTCAAGAGAGGTGGATTGACTAATATTCTCTTCAGTTTTTCAAAATAATCTTCACACACTTTTGTTCAAACATGTTTAAACCCTTCATGTGTCCGCTGGGTTAATGGGTTTGGGAATTGGGAAAAATTCTGGATGAAAAGCTAATAATAACCTACTAAACAAATAAAAATGTATAGCTCAGATATATATTTCATTATTGGCTATTATTGGATTACCTTGGTCTTTGATGGATCAATACAGATTCTATCTATAGAGATAATATGTACAAGAAAAGAAATTTCCTAAAGCAAGAATTCAGACTTGCTAAAGTTCCGATATAATTCATTTCTTCTATTGGTTAACAGAATAGGGTGCAAGTGAATTTCATGATATTCATTGCTTCTTGAGTATACCATTATATCATCAATAAAAACCACTAAAAAATCCTCATGATATTAATTTAAATCATTATTCATTATATCCATAAAAACAATTGGTCATTAGTTAGTACAACAAAATATTGTAAACTCGTAATGACTATACATGGTTTGAAATGTTATTTTCAGAATGTCTTCCTTCATCACACACAACTGTGATATCAAGGATGAAGTTTAATCGTTGAAAAATATTGAGAACTATGAATTTGGTCAAATAAATCTTCAATAAGAGGTAGAAGATACCTTTTCATTTTTGTTATAGTATTGATCTCCATTTAGTCAATGTTCAACCTCCTAGATCCATCATTCTTCTAAAAAGTGAACAAGGGCTCACAATGGATAAACAATTCGGTGGATAAATCCTTTATTACTCAATTCATCTATTTGTTTCTTTAGTTCAACTAATTCCATAGTGTCCATTCTATAAGAGGTCATTGATATGGGCCTTGAAATAGAAATTAAATCAATCGAAATGTAAATTTATCATTCTAGAGGATGTGCAGTTAAATAATCTGGAAACACATCAACTTATTTTTTCACAATAGGTGCATCCTCTATTTAAACATTCATTTCCTCACCCATAGTTATTTCATTATCTACCTATCCAATAATATAATTTAGTAGAGCTACTAGGGGTGGATCTGGATAAGAATCAGGTGGTGACTTTTCTTCCCTAGAGATTTTGTACTCTTTATCATTATTGAAAATTGTATCCTCTTTCTTCATAAATTTTTTTTACATCGTGGTCTGAAATCCAATCCATACTGAGGATTATATCAAATTAAATCATGGTTATTCTGATGAGATCTATAGATAAATCACACTTATATGCCCTAATGGGACTGATTCACAAAAAATTGTTGCAATGATATTTAACTTAAGATTATTGACTAACAACATGTTTGATTAATTAAATTGGAAAAATTTAATTTTCTTTGAAAACTGGGCAGATATAAGTCAATCCAAAGATCCTGAATCAAATAGAGGATTGGATAATTTTGAAGACACTATTAAATTTCCTACCACCACATAATTAGGAGCTTTATCCTCATCAGAAGTGATATCCTTAGCATGGCCTTGATCCCATGCCTTTTCTGAGGAATGTTTCCCTAGAGCATAGGACATTAATTGGAACAATGCACCATTTCTCTATAATTTCTCATTCAACATTGACAGCCTCTTTCTTTCCCTTTTAATCATGATATTGGTTTCATTTTTCACCACACTTGTAAGATACTCTTATTCCCTTCAAGAATATACTAGGTTGTTTCTTCCCACATTTACTGTAGGATGGAAATTAAACTTTTTCCCTTATTCCCCTAATTTCCATTTTTAGAGTGTTTAGCAAAACACTTCTTCTATTGATTTACATTAAAGTCTTATTACTTACAGAACAATATTTCTTTCTTGATAGAAAATGAGACAATATCTTCATATGATGAGATAGATTGTGAGTATATTACTCATTAATAAATGGTTTTAACCCATCAATGAATCAACAAATGATACTCATTTGGTTATGTATATAACTTGTATCATGCCTTGCTATCATTGTAATGTAAGCCTCATGCTTTGCGACATTACTATTCTCTTTTTACCTGAGACTCTCAAATTTTCATTTCATATCGGCTCGATGGTCACGTGGAAGGTTTTTTTCATAAAAAAGTTCTTTAAATTTCCTACTTTCCTTATTTGATAAAACATTACCCACATTTGTATTTTGAATTAATGTCCACCATTGATCTGCATCTCCCATGAGGTGATAAACATCCATGAAAACATTATCCCATTCACTACTCCCCAATGCATTGAAATATTTTCTCTAAGGAACATACACACCGCTCATCTATAACAAGATTTGTAGTCCCATTGAATGTTGGTGGTTGTTGCCTCAGGAATCCATCTACCATTGTTCCTCCGCATTATGAATCTAGGTTCTCCATATAGGTAAGGATATTATTCACAACCTGAGTGAGTTGTCCCACTATGGTAATAAGTTTTTCACCACTGTTTTCATCACCAGCTCCACTACAATTATCTTGGGTATGAGGTCAATATCTACATTGATTATGTTCATTTATATAGTTTTCATTCCTTACACAAGAACCATTACTAAAAAATGTCATACAATAGATAAGTTTATGAATCGAAATACAAAATTCCAGAATAGTAAAATACCTTACATAAATTATATAGTTTATGCATATAATCCCTAATAAACAAATGTTTTCATTGAGAAAGTATTTACTCAAAAATCCTTCATAATGGTTTTGTAATGAAAATGTGAATTCTACTAAGCATATCCCCCCTGGAGTGTCGTAACCAATAGTTCAGCAATGCTCTTTGTTGTGTATCATGATACACAAAGTCAAACTCGAAACTCCTTGTTAGAGTTTTCACTCCTAGGTACATCTGTGCCAGAGTAGTCTCCACCTACTCATATCTAGTCAGAGATTTATTTAATAGAAAATATACAAAATCGCCACTTTACCAAAATTCTAGTATGTTATTCAATAGTAATCCTCAATTTCAATCTCCGGGTAATGTTCTCCAATCATAGTTTTCCTAAATATAGTTTTCATGGTTTGTACTAAAAATCCTCTGATACCAACTATAACACCCCAATTCTAGTTACCAAGAGTCTATGCATTATTACATCACATTGGAATGTTCAAAATAGATCATGTCTTGAAAGACCAATTAATTTTGAAGCCTTGGAATTACTAGATGCATACATAATTTTTACAATACATTATTAAATGAAAAAAACAACAACATTGTTTTCCATTTAAAAACACTCATATCTCTTAGAATATTATTATAGTTTAATCATAATATATTTCTTCACATCCAGAAAAAATATATCATAGAAAGTGGTGTGCTCAAATGCTCTGTAAATAAAACAATATTGTAGAAACTACCATAAAAAATCATAAAAATTTAAGGAAATATACGAGACTAAAACACAAGCACATTAAAAATAAACATCAGAGTAATATGGAAAATAAAAATCTAATAATGACATTTACTTACCTAAATGTATGTTCTACTGGTCAATGAATCACATCTAAAATCAATCGTTTATTTCATAATGATGGAATGCATAATGCCAAAAATCAAAACCA
The DNA here is from genome assembly GCA_963277665.1 of Viscum album. Lineage (NCBI taxonomy): Eukaryota > Viridiplantae > Streptophyta > Magnoliopsida > Santalales > Viscaceae > Viscum > Viscum album. The sequence continues at coordinate 279,838,189 of OY728136.1, read as the reverse complement.
CATAGTCAAGGCCTCGTGTAATGAAAACAAATAAATATTTTTTCATGGACCTATACCAAGACACTAGTTTGTCTCAAAAGTATTAACGATGCATCGAGGAGATATAACAATCTCCACCTGTCACTTACTAAGTCTGATACATTCATCATATGAAAAGGTTGAATCATAACATAAACATTCATATTATAACTAGATTACAAAATGATAATAATTCAACCAAAAACCATGAATGGTATAAAGATAACTCATACACAGTCAAACATATCACACAACCTTCAATACAATATGGAATATTATATCATAATATATCAACTTCAAACAAGTTTAAAATCCAACAAAGGATTTGGACCAAGATTAAATCAATACAATTTGAATGAAATATATCTTTATCTTTTTAATTAATTTAAAAGTCATGTAATTATAGAAGAAAACATTTATTTTGAAAATATTCTTATAAACATTTAAGGGAATCATATAACGTGTTATAGTGATAGGAAATAGCCTAAATAGTTGTATAAATTTTAAAAAAATTATTTCCTTAAATTTGCTGAAGATGTCGTAAAGGACCTTGTTTTGAAAATGACGAAAATATTCCTTTATAATATTTTTATAAAAATTAAAAAATTGGTATAAATGAAATTGAACCATTTTATAGAAAATATTAAAAAGGTTATGAAATAAATTTTTAAGAAACATGAATGGAGATGATAAATAATTCCTAGTAGATCCTTACGTATAAAAAACCTCGGATAATAAAGAGATTGTAAAATAAACCCATACCAAGTAATTTTCATTAGTCGAGAATATGTTAACCTCCTTTATAATAGTTAGATAATTTTTATTAAATTATAAAATATCCACATAAATAAATAAGTTATCATATATAATCTTCTAATATTGCATTGTTAATAATACTTCAGTAGTATCATTGCTTCAGGTGTTAACTGAATTGTTTTCCTTTTTATGTTTTGTTATGTAAGTCATGTTTTTTATGAATAGAATAATTGATTCATATCCAATAATGATATTATGTTCTTAAACATTATTTTTAATTATAAAATAAAAATTATTATTTAATGGTTATGATGGGGGAATAGATATTATCGCGTTCGTGGAGATAGTAATCCGTACATACGCACGAGTGAAAATATCAATATTTTGATGGTAAAATATTATGTAATTTGATTGTATATCATATATGAAGAATTATTACCATGTTATATTTATTAATAAGAGAAATTATACCCATTATTATACCCATCTAAAAAATTGTAGTGTTGAATAAAAAACTACACCACGACGCGGTGATGGTAAGCTGTACTTACGCATGTACGGTGACTTTTTCATTAATATGATGGGTAAAATAATGAATATGGTTGTACCATATTGATAATAAAATAATATTATGAATAAGGTACTGGAGTTATTATTTTGGTTTGAAACAACAAAGAATGTGGAAGTGGAAGATGAAACGAACATTCAATGAGGTACTGAAATTATTACATCCTCTTCACGTGCTTCCTTTGGATTTGATCAAAAGTGATCATTAGGTTGACTTTCTAATCAATGTAAGGACTCTATGCTAAAGTGAGCATAGTTTTGAGGATATTTTTCTAGGTTTTTCCTGGGAAAAAAGGCATTCGAGTAGTAAAATTAAGATATAGGGAAGTATACTTTTATAAGGGAGGTGAGGGTCACTTTAGGAAAAGATTGAAATATTATTTTATTATATAATAATGTTTGGATTATAATGGCCCCAAATGGATTTATTTCTAGGATAATGTGGGAATGGGTTGAAATAATCTCAACCAATAGGTTTTAGACTTGATTATTTCACCATGTTAACCATATATTTTATATATAACTCTTACTTAAATAGTTTAACTTTTACCATGTATTCTTGTATTATTGTAATAAATGGTTAATAAAATTACTATAAAATGACTAGAAAACCACAAGTCATTCATTATTGTTATTTATAACCGTACATATTTCCTTTTTTCGAATTTAGATTTTTTAGAATATTATATAAATTAATAATAGAGTATTTGTTTTAAAAACTCATTTTTGTCTATTTTGAAAGTATTTAGTATTTGGTTTTTGTGGAAATAAAAAAACATTATCATTTATAAAAAAAATTAATTTATCAACCCTCATAGGTCATATGAACCTAGAAAATTAATGTAATGAATAAAAAGTCAAAATTTAAAATTATTTTAATATTTATAATATCAATTATTATAATCTTTTAATAATAAGATAATTACTTCATCATCATTGTGTCATAATTAAATTTAATTATTTAATGCATAAAAATTTTAAATAAAATAACTATATGTTAGAAATATTATTATATTTTCAATGAATATTTATAGTAAATGTTATCTTATGTATAACCATATATTAAATATGATTTAGTTATTAAAAATTGAATTTAACACTTTTTACACTACATTAAATAAAATAATAATAAATGTCCTAATCTAATACAAGTGGGCCAAAAAAATCATATTTTTATTCAAAGGTTAATTTTTATCGAAATGAACATATTAAATGGAATTAGGACATGTTTTAGGGTAATTATAATATCATTTTTACCTTTAGTTACTCTATTTACGTTTGACCGTGGTAAATAAAATTCAAAAGATACTATTCAAGGAAAAAATTATTTTCATCCTATTGAACCAAAATTTACTTATTTATGTCAACCATATTTCTCATATTTATGAAATTAAATTCACAGAAGTGGTTAAATTACGTTTTATGAAATTTCGCAAATGTGCATAGAAGGTGAGTAAAATACGTCATTCGATCAATAAAAATTTATATAGCTTTTCATATTATAAAATGATTTCAATTAATTACATTGAACATATATATATATATATTATGTATCTATTTTGAAATAATATAAATTTAAATAAAATAACTAATTATTTAAATAAAATGCTAGTTTTAAATAATAACATATTGTTTTTCCCTGTTATTCAAAAAAATGAATGTTTTTAGAAAAAATACCAAAAAGTAACGCTATTATAATTTTGATATTCCAAATCAAAAAATGAAGCATATTTTGAAAACATAAATTTATTATATTTCAAAATGTGGGTATTACTATTCATAACAGTTAGTTTGATTTGTCATGGTGTGCTAAAACCCCATGTTTCATACAATGCAAGTTGTTGCTTTATTAAAAGAGTAATGTATCGTGGAAGCTTGGGGTGTTACAGATACAAACTACTATAAGTACTCATTCCTTATAGAATATTTTTATTTTCGTTGAATATTTACCAAATTTATGGGTTCTCTATAAAACATTGACCCTTTATGTGTTATTTAACCACAACACATTCTCTCATGAATTTATAAGCACTACATTTTATACCAATAAGAGTAATTTATCTCCAATTTTATAATAACTAATTTATTTTAATGAAATGGATTTGGCCTGTACTCCCACATTAGAGATACATATATCATATTTTGGCCTTGTGAGAGATTCTGTGGAAGAACTAATTAAATAATAAACAATCCTTATATGACCAAGAATATAAAAGGGGTCAATATTGATGGGGATCATCTTTAATTTAATTGTATATTTCATAACCTTCTTCTGTGGATATATTCATCTAAATAACTTATCACCAACATTATATTGTGGATATAATGGATGATCATTTGAAAAACTTCTATAACTACTCTAATATTCAATGATCTGATGGCGACTGGGGATAACCATCTCTGAAATTTCCTCTACTAAAATATGTACTCATGTATTTTACTCTGGAACATCTTCTAAGGATATTTATGGTCACTACATTATAAAATATAGGGATTCCCATGGATCTGGTTGATGATCATGTGAATACTATTATTTTAATACAAACTATACAATTGGAAGGTGTTGTTCATACGAACAATTGATACTCATATAACCGTGTATCAACATATCTTCCAATGTTTGAATTTTCCTTTAATTGTAAAAATGTATATAGGTAGATTTGGTGTTTTAAAACCCAATCCTGTATTCAATTCATACTAAATACAACTCTAGAACAAAATCATAATCTTCATATCATGATCATATATAGTATTATTTCGTAATCAATGTGAAATTAACAATTACTTGTTGTATAACATGAAAATTATATCAAGTACAAAAAATTTCATTATTTAAATTAAATGTATTTCATTTATATGGAATCAATTAAAACAAAAATATAAAATCTTACAATATATGTTTTAGATAGTATAATGAAAAAATTATTTTAATATTTTCTCATTTAACTTCCATGATATATGATGCTTGTAATAACCCCATAGTCATTTTCTTATAAAAAATAACACAATGACTGACCCAGAATTATTATAGAAACTCTAAAATATCCCCTTCCAATATATCCCAATAAAAATACACATTATGATTTCTATACATCTATGTATGTTTGTGATCAATAATCAAATATGATCTATTATATTCACTCACTGAATCTATAGAAATGGTATTGATGGGATACATAATATTTTTTGGAACTTATAATTCCATAAAAGTCAATGTTGAACTAAATAACATTCATTAATTATTTATATTTTTTCCATATAATCCTAATTCACCACATTAATCCCCAAAACGATGGATGGTAGAACATTTAACTAATAATGTTATGAAATATTTCAGATTCTGATTTTTTTAGATTCCTATTCCAAAAAAAATTTGGTATTAGATCTATTTAATTCCTCATAATAGATTATCTATCTTGGTATTTTTAACATAAAACATCAGCTACGTCATTTTCCTTCTTTGGGAGGATGTAAATCAAGTATTCATAATCATTAATCAATTCAAATGATCCCCTTCAACACAAATTAAACTATTTTTGTGTGAATATTAATCATTATATTTTTTTATTATCATTTACATCAGTACTTTCATTATAATGATATTGAAACCATATTTTAAATGATAAATTTACTTGTTCTAACATTAAAAATTGATTTATAAAATTTTCCAAAGGATTCTTCTTTTAAAATGTGGAATATTATCCCACCATATTAGTCAGATAAAGGATTCATATTATTCCATTAAATGTGTCATCATTGTTGATCAAAAACCCAGTTCCACTATAGGGTAGTTTGCAAATAGTTTCCCTAACCATCCTTCATATTAACTCCTCCAAATTTTCAAAATAAATAATAGTATATATGAAATTAAATCACATCCACTTGATCATTTTTTGGGTTTATATAGACATGATAAATTTATAAAAATGAAATTTTAGTATGAATACAACCTAAGAATGAAATGAATATCATTCATTATGGTTATTTTGGGCCATTTTTTAGAAAAATATATCCTTGAATGAACCACCAATATATCCTCTGATGTGATTTAATGTCCCATGAATGAAATATTTCATAGATATAATTCATAGATATAATTTATTTTATTTATCTTCACCAAATTAATTTTCTTCAGTACTACTCTAAAATGTTCTTCATTATCTTTATTTCAATTTGAATATAAAATATTATCCAATAAAACTACTAAAAATAAGTGATCAAGGTACTCCCTATTGACTTAATTCATTAAATACATGAATATAGAAGGGATGTTGATATTTAAAAATTTAATCACTATAAATTTATAATGAACCTACATTGTAAAAATGGTATCCCTCTATATGTCATCTATTTTAAACATCATATTATGATATTTTATATAATGCTCTGTCATGGTATATTATTGAGTTGTACATAGCTGATCAGATATGTCATCAATATGGGGTATAATAATCTTGTACATTATATTTTCCAGGTTATGTTCCCAATATTGAATTAAAATATGCATCAACCAGTTTTTTTAAAATAGTATCCACACACTATGGTGGATCACTATGTGTGATGAATTAAATATATAGATTATATTTTTAATTCTTATTATGTTTCTTTAAGTCAATTTATTTCATTGTATACGAATTCGTTGAAAGAGGTGTATCACTATGTATGAGTTCTATTGAAAAATCATCATCACGTTTCAGAGGAAGACTATGAATTGATTATGTAATGATATAAAAAATATCCTAAAATACATATAGGTATGATGTTATTTTTATCATCAAACATCGTAAATAAATACCTCGTCTTATTCAGAACCAAGACCCATATACATGAAGTACATATCATTAGAATCATGTACTCATCCTCATGCTAATACACAACAATTTGGTTGACTCATTATATCAAATGAGATTAACTAACTCAAAAATCGATATGGAATCAATACAAATAATGTCAATACATTCCAATAATATCATTATATTCAACATCATGTGGAGCCATATTTTTTTAAAATGAATATCAAAAAAATATATCAACCAATGTGGAGCTATATAATTGAGATAAAATCATCATTTTATTCAGAATGTGTTCTACTAACTCAACATCTAGTCATTGTTGGTATGAATTAATATTCATAAAAAATATTCAATATTTAATGAAATTTATATGACTAAAATAAATTTTGTTACTCTAATATTTGATCATACCTATCACCCCCATACATACACATTTTTTCTTCGGTCCCTTATAATTCAAAAATGGTTTGCACGATCATAAAAAATTACCAATCCTAGTATGAAATAATATGAATTTGAAAATCCATTTTATGATTTCATAAATTATGAACGTTATTTAAACCAAATATATAAAAAATTTATCCCCTGTTAATAAGTATTTTCATAGCATGTCATAGATTTTATCGATATAATACACTTAATGGTTCATAAAGGGAGTGTCAATTAACATCAAAAGATCACACCGTAATTTTATAGCATAGTGTGATATATTATTCCAACTCTTGATGAACCAAGGACGATCATGTGAATTATTAATCATCCATTTTTATTTTATATACCCAAAATATGTATCAGTTCTATCTTCATATTCACTTTCAATCTAATGTCCCAAAATTCTAAATTAATATCATTGTATTCGATAGCATCTATGAATCCTAACACCCAGAATGCAAGGTAGTATAATATATCAAATAATTAAAATATTATTACTATTTTAAATCATATTAATATATTAAATACCTTCAAATTAAAAAAATGATGAGTTATCTTGCATTTCACAATATAATTTATTTCTTCGATGAACTATGTTACTCGCAAGACTGAGTTTTGTAGAATAAGAATATATCATTAAAATATTATTAATTATTTTGATATGATATATGATAGATATTAAATTATAATTTAGAATATTTTTTAAAAAACTAATGAAAATATATGTTTTATTAATTTCTATCATAAATTCATTGGTTACCAATTAATCAAAAACAAAAATATAAACTAATTAAAAATAAATGATATATTTTTTTATACTCCCAAAGGTGTTTTTTATAAATAAATATAATTAATTAATATTAGTTAATTATATTATTTAAATATTTATTTTATATATTTAGAAAAATATGTTTTATATTTATCAAATAAATTTTACAGGAATCATATTAAAAAAAACACAATTTTATGCATAAAAACTAAATTATTCTAATGATTGTTCTAGAACCTTTTAAGGGAGAACCTATTTTAAATACATTTTTTCTAACATTTATAAGTATTATATTAAAAAATAATCTTTATTTTTGAAATATTAAGATAAAAATTAGCTTATAATAGAAATTTTAAATTTTTCTAAGATGTTTATTTTTATGATGAATAATGAAAAACATGAATTTTAATTCAAAACTGTTTTTTATTTAATTTATTTATAATGTTAAATTATAATTTATATTATTTTTAAGGATTATTAATAAAAATTAAATATCAATTAATCAGATTTAGGTCATTGAATTCAATTTCATATTGTAATTGGATATCAAAATACTTTAATATTATGATCATTTTTACTTTAAAGAACCACATTATTGCATTGTCAGTGGAATTAATTTAAATTCATTTCGGACACTTATATGATTGGAATTTAGAATAATGGTTTTAATATTTGGAATAAAAGTAATGATTAATTTCTAATATAGAGAATTTAATCTTTTTTAAAAAGATTTGTGAAGGTGATTAAAATTAATTTCATTGATGAAGAGAATCATTAACTTAATAAAGGATTAAATCTGACACTTAAATTACAGAAAATACAAATACATTAGTCCAAAATACACCAGCTATCCAAATTTTGATGTTACAATCCATTGGATTAGATATGTCCCATTATGGGATGCACATGATATTGGGAAAATGTTGGTGGAATTTCCCATTCAAAAATTTACATAAATGCCACTCCTCTAAAACTATAAAAAGGAACTAAAGCCATTACACATGCATTAAATCCAATTGCCACAACCAAAGTCTAGACAGATAATTGCTCAAATACCCTCCCATTGACCTATATTCCTTACCTTGGGTATAATTTTAACTTAGGAATCTATTTGGTTCATGTTAAAAGGAGTTACAAGAATAATAGGTAACATGATTATTCAGTCACTTTAATTATATTCATTATCCACAAAATCAAATTTCTTTAATAAAAAATTATAAAATAACAAAAATATAGTCAATATAATGAAATTTTTTATCAAATCGGTTTGACATACATCTCTACACGAATCCATCTAACGAGTAATGGGAATACAATTTGTTTTCGGAAGCCTATCGTGCCATGATACAATGTTGTTTTTCCTCCTTTTCCATATCTCATGGTTTGACATTGTGATGGAGAGACTGTTTTTATATGATAAAAATGTTATTTTATTTTCACCATTATTCATGAATTTTTATGTAACAAATGACATACTGATTTCATTTTTTAGGAATATGATAGCATAGTTTGTGGAAGTTTAGAGTACCGCCTCCTCAAAGTGGTTTGACTCATTCACGTTATATATGGAATTTATAATGGATGGGTTTAACAAATATATGTGGAATATATTAATACATAGGAAACAAATTTATAATAAACATATTAATCGTTTATTTTTCCTTATTTTAAACTGGAAAATAAATCAATGTAGCATTAATGGTATATACGACCTATCATCCCAATGAATGGTGAATTTCATTTCATATCTCCAAATTTAATATATTTTTACAAATTTACAAATACATAATATATATATTATTTAAATAATGTATTAAATTCCTAATTTTAATAAATAATTATATATTTAATAGGATCTAAAAGTTACAAGTCAAAAAATACTTGATAATCAATGAAATTAACATACGAAATAGAAATAATAATGTATGATTATTAACAAATGGGTAATAAAAATTATAGGAAAATTATATATGATATTATAAAGAGTATTATTATTCTATTATATGTTATTATCAATTTTAAAACCCATATATATGAGGTTAAATTATGTTCTCACAAAATTAAACACAAGGTAATAGATTCTTGTCTCACATTTATTTCTGTGAGGCATACACAATTACCACCACCTTTAATTTATTATGGTATTTCTACCTCCCTTGTATTATGTATCATGAATAAATTTTCCTTCAGGGTATTGTTTCTTCATTGGAAGTCATTTATTTCATGGTTATTATCATTCATAAGATACCATGTAGTAAGTGACTTCGTCTCTATTTCTATTCATTGATACATAAATTATTATTATGAACCCAAATTGGTTTAAATGTTGTAATTTCTTCCCCATGGACATATAATATCTATATTAATTCATTATTCAGGAAGAGTATCAAACAAAAATATTTTATTAGACAAGAATTTAATTATTTATTATGAATTAGAATTTAATTTCATAACCCAATATCTTTTTATTTGTTATATTACATCATCATTGTCCTTAATATTCTATTATTATCTGTATAATAAAATTTTAGTATATTTTTTTATTCAGACTTCTTTTATGTGGATTTCAATTTTACACAATTAGTATATTTATTGATTTATTCTAACTTCATCATTATTGTCTTTTTAAGGTTTTCCCTCACAATCTAATATTGTTCGAGATTATTTACACTATAATTTCCATAAAAGGTAATTATTTGATCATCAATTTATTAATAAAATATTCATACTCTATTATGGTTATTATTGACATTTTAAAATAAATAGTACAATTTTATACTATATTTTTTTCAAAATGTTTTAGAACATGTATTTATGAAATCTCAATATCATTTCACTCCTTAGTCAGAGAATGCATTTTCTTCTAAAAATAATATTTTCTAAAAAGGATTTTAAAAATTGATTTAACCAGTCAATAAGGATTTGTAAAAAAAATTACCTTTGTTGTCTTTAATAAATTTTATCAAATGATTTATAAAATCGATTTCCAAACAATTCATTTTTATAACCATTTAACATGAACAAATTTATTTTATTTTTACATTGTATAGAATGTATAGATTTACCCTTTTTTTTCATCATATATTCCTTAGAATGTTTAAATGTGTAATTTATAAGGAAAATGATTTTTATAAATTTATTTTAAATAAAAATTTTTCAAAATATTTTTTCAAAAAAAAGTATATTTTCCTTAAGAATGTATTTAAAAACCATTTATAATATTTCCACCCATGAATAACTACAACCCTTTATTCTACTCTACCAGGTATATATTTTATTGATACCAAACATATATTATCTATGGATGGATCATGATTTATTTAGACAAGTATAGTATTGATATTCACTTACTTGGTTTCATATTTAGTCACACAAAAAAATTCATTTCCTATGATCACTAAACATTGAATTTCCCATAAATATCTATATTCTTTTTTATAGATAAGATTATTTTATGAACCATATACCATTTAAGATACATTTTTTACATTGATAGTTATTTTATAATTTGTGAAAATATTGATAAATCGGAATCCTTTAAACATTACACATATTTTCTATGGGAATTTATTCATGAATTAAATCTATTATTCACCATATGATGAATTCATTGGACTGGTATGTCATGGTATGGACATATTTGTAGATATCCCATCGATTCATTTGTAGTCTCATGGGGTGAAACTAGTTCGTGACAAACCATTTGACGTTGTTCTTTTATTAGAGTAGTTTTAAATTGTCATGTGAAACCTCTTAGTAATATTTTTCTTTGGTGTCTTGTGAGAGGTCGGGATGGTAAAGATACCATATACCTATGAAATATGACATCCAATAATTAATAATTTCTTTAATTTATATTCATCATAATTCTCTATTTACATTTCTATTTTTATTTATATATGGATATATTTCACTCCGAGTTGAATGATTAAATGGAATGTGTTTCCTGTTATTTACATTAACATATTTTTTACTCTCTTTCTTCTTTGTTATTAACTACTTCAATTGTGTTATTATTTATTAACTTTTTAATATTTATTATTCTACTTGATTCATTATTTCTTATGATGTAATCACCCTTACTGAGAATTTGATCTCACCATTATTATGATCCTTTCCCTAGGATTAATTAAAAAATACTTAGAATTAAATTCAAGATAATCTTGATGGAATAATTTAATTATCTGTGAATAAAACAAAATTTATGTTGTAATTAGTGCATTCATTTGAAAGGCAAGACTTATGTATGTGATTATTTAACCAGGGCTACCAAACTGTTTGGTATATTGGGAATTTATTTACTTATATCTTATTCCAATGTATAATAGAATACATCGACTCTAGTATTTCAGGGCTCAAGGAACTATAGTTGGAATCAGAGTAAGCATAGTACAATCCTTGTGAACTAGATTTAGGAAATAATAAATTGGATAACATATACCTATGTTATTGTTTTTGGATAAGTGTAGAATATCATAATTATATTTCGGTAAGGTAGTAATTATGTTATTCTTAGTTGAAAAACATTCATGTCTAGATAGTATATGTGGAAATGGATATGTAATGAATTTTCCTAGTGGTAATAACCCAAAAATGGGTTATCTCAACTGGCTGTAGCATAACCTTTTATAGGACGTCATACCTTACTATGAACCAGTTTTGATACTCCAAGGGGATATTCTTAGAGTAATTCATATTTTCGTTACAAACCATTATGAATTATTTAAATAGATAATGAAAGTGAATTATATATGATTAAACGTATGACATGAAAGATATATGTTGAAATAAAATAGATAAATTGTTTATATAGTGGGGTTGTATTGAAAACCATTGTAAAAAAGAAAATTCATGATTAAATATATTTCAAGGATGTGCATCACATTTTTTGGGAACATTATAAAACTTTTATTAATATAGTTTTGGAAAATTAAAACCCACCTATCTGGTGAGAACCTATCAAATATAAAAAGGTGTTGATACTTGAATGAATGACTAATGAATTATAAGAGTTTAAAACTAACCGTTAACCAATGAAATTCATTGGCCAATATGTCATTTTTCGATTTAAAAAATTTTTAAAAAAAATTAATAAATATATAGTAGTTTTACTTTTAGGTTTAGATTTTAATTTTATAACCAAATTGGTTTTGAAAAATAGTTAGAGAAAAACACATGTACTTTTAACACTTTGAGGAGCCCTAATATCCTTTACATGTGTAATTTAGTGCTTCAAACATCAAAGTTAATCTATAGATGTCCATTTCTAGAAGTAATGGATGAATTATAATTTCGTCAACATAATAAAACTATGGAATTGGACAAATGAAATTGAAATCTAGTAATTGAATATAATTTATTTTATTCATGGTTAAAAAAAAATCATCAAAATCTGGATAAATATCTTCAAAAAAATGTTTTATTAATACATTAATTTATTTATTAAAAAATGGTCATTTATGTCACAAATTTTTTTTATTTGTGACCCAAAAATTTCCATTAATCATTCACATTTTTTGGATTGATGACCTCATTAACTCACTATAAACTTTTATTATTTTTTCAATGTATTTATATCCACATTCTACAAATGTTCTCTTAATTATAGACCCATTTATATTATTGGCCTTGTGACCTTTTTTAAATCCCAATATTTATTTTCTAGATGATTTCCTATGAAGAATTATCATGAGGTTAGAATTAAATGTAGGTAAAAGAAAATAATTTACTAACAAGGTAGAGTTAAAATTGTAAGGACACAATTTAATTAAAATGGGGAGAGTGTAACTCCCCAAAAGTATAAAATAAGGACACAATATTCGATTTTTTCTATAAAAAACAACACTAAGAATTTAAATGAATATAATACCATGATACTTTAATATATAATTTTTATTTCCTATAAATTTAATATTTTCAATTATATTCAATGCACACAATTCTATTTTATCTTCCATCCCAGACAACAACACATTTCCTTGATGACTTTCATTAACGGAAATACTGGGTTTTACCGAACAACTGTATCATATTAAAAAATTGTTATTTAATATAATTTCATATAACCCATCTATTAAATTAGATGATAGAAATATTGTTATCAATCTAATAAAAGAATTTTTTTTTCTAAAAATATTAGAGTAATTCATTGGTTTCTAATTAATTTGAAATCAAAATATAAACCAATTGAATATAAAAAATATATTTTAATTATTATTCTCTCAAAATAGTTTTTATTAATAAATTAAATTAATTAATATTTGTGGATGATATTAATTATATCTATATATTATATATTCTATGAAATATTCTTATATTTAACCTATAATTTTGATAGATATAAGACAATGAAAGACCAAAATTTATACTAAAAAACCTATATATTTTTAATGATTGTTTTCCTCCATTTAATAGAAATCCATTATTAAATCCTAATTTTTTAACATTTAAAGATAATATATGTAAAAAAATATAATTTTAATTTGGTCCATCATAATTTAGTTAGGTTAAATTTTTGGTAATTTTTTAAGAAGTTTCATTTTTTATGAATATTTAAAAAGACTGAATTTTAATTCAAAACTGCTTTAACCACTATTTTATTTATACGGATAGTTTGAAAAAAAAATTGATATAAATTTTAATTAGATAAATTAAATTAAATTTATTATATTTTAGGTAATTGGAATCAATTTCAATTTGAAATTGGATATAAAAACACTTCAAACATTTGAATATTTTTATATTAAACAATTTATTTTTCATCCCATCTGTGGGATTCGTCTTGAATTAATTTGTACAAAGTATTTGATTGGACTTTTTAAAAATGGATCTAATATTTAGTATCAAAATAATTAATAATTACTAATAATGAAAAATAATTTTTTTCCCAAAATTATTAGTAATAGTGATTAAAATGATTTACATAGATCTAGGGAAAAATTAGCTTAATAATGAACTTATCCTTACACATAAGTAACAAAATACCAATAAAGATGTAAAAAACAATTTTAAATAAATATATAGACCATATCTTCCATTTAATTTAATATTTTACAATATTTAAACAATATAAAAAGGAAATTAGGGGTGGATTTCCACATTAAAAAAATTCATGAATGTCATTCTGTGTCCATTATGGAAAGTCACTCACCCATCCCACTTCCTCACATATTTCACACCATTTTGATCACCAAAAAAAAAAAATATGATTCCAATAACCATATCCTCGTCCTAGAATTCATTATATGGGATGAAATCTATTCAATGAATCTCTTTGGTGAAAACCCGAAGGAGTTACTCGAATTAGAGGCATCATAGTTCCTCAAGAACTTTTGTTTCATTTTTAATATATGCCCCCATAAATTATATTTACTCCTTGAATATATAAAAATATAGTTATCCTCGATATAATAGTATTATATTCTATTTTATTTCTTATACATACATTAACACACACATCTATCTAATAAGAAATTTTTTACTATTCATGTACGTAAAAACATCGTCGTATGAAAGGATATTGATTGATTTTCCATTACAAAATCTCATGGATTATAGTTATTATAGATAAGAAATTTGTGTATGATATATATGATATTTATATTTTATGTAAACATCTATAATTTTAATATAATACATTACATTATTCATTCCTTTTTGGAGGAATATGATGACATCATTTGTCGAAGTGTAGTCTACCACCTCCTCAAGTGAGATATGATTCGTTCACGCTATACATGGAATGTGTAAATGATGGTTTTAATATTAACATGTGACATATATTAAATAAATACGAATCATTAATTATAATATATATTTATTTAATTTACTATTTATTCTTTTAATACAGTAAATAAATAAAAGTAGTGTTCATGCATATGTATGGACTACTATCTCCATTTGTGACACATTTAATTTCATAAATACAACTATTAGGGATTATTATAAATAAATATATATATATATACTGAATATATATTATATTTATATCAGGGTTTACATTCATGATATTATGAAATCATGATCTTCCTAACAGTAACAACATATAAAAAAGTCAAAACATACTTGAAAAAACAGGAATTAACACCCATATATTCATAATATAATGAATGATTTTAATCAAAATTATAAAAATATAATATAATAAAATAATATATGATATAATAAATATGATTATGTATGCTTTAAATGTTATCAACATGTTTAAAACATGTATAATCGAGGTAAAATAATGGTCACCCAAAACGAATAACATTGTAAAAGGTTCTTGTCTCCCTTTTATTTAAATAAGACATACACCATTTACACAACTAATTTATAATGTGTTTTGTATATAATACCGTTTTTTTTATCATGAATAAAATTATATTTATTGTATTTAGAGTTCCATTTCAAATTATTTCATTCATGGGTAATATTATTCAGATGTTTACAAGTAGTAAGAGACTTCATGTCAATTTTCATTATTTAAGACAAACTATATTGTTGTGAAACAAAATTATAATATAAAGATTATATATTGACACTTTTATATAAAATATGGGGATTAAGTAATTCATTATATAATTTTGATTTTGAAATTGAATAATTTTATCAATGAGTATTTTAAATAAAACTAACCAAGCAGAGAATAATTTCATTATTCTGGATTTAAATTTTAAACATATAATCAATTTATATATTTATTCTCATATCAACGTTATAGTTTTTTCAAGGGCCTAATTTAGAGTCTCAATTTTTTTGGATTGGTTATAATTTTATTGGATGATTATATATTATGTAATATTAGTGTATTATTATATGTTTATTCAATGACTTTTCAATGAAATTGTTTCATTTTTCCAAAATTTCGTACTAACTTTTTTAGAAAATGTTTTCTTTAAATCCTGTAATCATTTCTCACTTTAGTCAGAGAAGTTATTTTCATTTAAAAACCATGTTTTCTAAAAGGTTTTTTAAAAATGTTTTATCCATTATAATATTATTTTTTAAATATATTATTACCCAGTTTTTCATTTAAAAATTATTTCATGTGAATAATATTTTGTATTTATAAACAAAATTTTTTATAACCCTTTATCTTGCAAAAGGAATGTTATTTTTACCTTATACGACATGAATGTATTTAACCAACATAATTTCGTCAAAGAATATATTCAATTCTTAATAGTTTAATTATTATTAATTTTTTAAGAATTTAATTTTTATGAAATGGTTTTTTAGAACAAAAGGACAGTTTCCAGAAGATTTTTTTAGAAGACATTTTTATAACAATTCTATTCATCAAGGATAACAACCCTTTATCTGACTCCACATGGGATAAGTTGTATTGATACCATCTGTATTAATCTTGTTGGTTGTTTAGGATTTAATTCATCAATTATTGTATTGATATTGACAATATTGATTCCATTTTTACTCCCCAATAAATTTTAAATTTATTTTCATCATTGATCATTTAATTTCCGGTAAATATCCATATCATTTTTCATGAATATGATTATTGAAAAAATCATATACCATTAAATCATTAGATTTTTTACATTTATAATTAGTTGATTATTTAGCGCAATGATGAAAAATATATATACCTTAGTCAATACATAGACTTAATAAGTCACATTTTCATAAGTTAAATCTATTATTTGACATATGAGGAATGCCATGGACATATAAGGTGTGGATCAGTTATACATAGACCCTCAATGCATCAGTAGTCTCATTAGAAGAAATCAATTTCAGAAAAACCTGTTGAGGTTATTTCCAAACCAGATAATTTAAACTATATTTTTGAAAGGACTTTACAGTAGTATGAAAACATATATTTAATTGACTTTATGGAAAAAGTAAAGTCTACCTAGTAAAACGAGAAACATTTAATAAAAAATTTACATAATTTATATTCTGTTATTATTTTCCATGTGATTTTTCATTGACATTATATATGGATGAATTTAATAGTTAGTTATTTTATTAAATTAAATAAATTTTCCTTTATTTACCTTTCCATATTCATTAGTCAATTCCTTCTATGTTATTGACTACATGGAATTGGTTCTCAGGTATTTACCTTTCCATATTTATTATTCTCATTGATTTATTTTTTCATACAATATAATTTCCCTTACTGAGTATTTCATTTCAACCTAATTATGATTCATTTCACTTTGATTCAGTGATGTGAAATGTAAAATATTTTCAAGGATACATTTTTTGGAATAAAGTTATTTTCCTTGAAAGAATTTTTATTGTTATAATTAAGTTATTCATTTTTAAACTGAAATCACCTATTTACAAGTATTAGTGAGACTACAAAATTATTTTGTTCTTTATGATGATATTTACTTTTATATTAGGACAATGTAAAGGTATAAGTAATGGGATGTAGAATTTCTCGGGCCAGGGAACTACATTACAGTAACTTGATTGGGATTTATGTTGTTTTGAGAACCACACTCTATTAATTACAGTATAATTGTCATGACCCGCCTTCACCAAGATGTGAGAAGGGACCGAAGATTGCCATGCCCTTCCTTTTTCAAGTTGATGGAGAGATAATTACCCACGAAACCCACCTTCAATAGGTCCACGAGAGGTGACTAGAACCCAGGGTATAAAATCACACAAATGATGGAAGGCATTACCCTTTTTCTTTATTAGGATTCGGAGATAAGATAGAAAATCCCACAACACCAAAACTGGGGGGGTAAAAGTAAATCCAAAGAAAACCATTCAATATGCATGTTACGAAAGTAATTGATACAAAAGTAAAATAAAACCCCAAAAAAGGAGTACTAAAAGAAGAAAAATAGTAACAACAACTATCCCAACATATAAACTAGTACAACCCTGCACGATCCCTGAAGTACTCCTAGAAACCAGAAAGTAGTTTTATAAACATAGGGTGAGCATACAAGTATACTCAGTAGGGAAAACCAAAGACTCTCATGCACATGTGGGGAGGCATTATAATGCCCTGTGAGAAAAGAGATAACCAAAGCACATAGCAGGTCGAAAGATCCACCCAAGCCTCACCAAGGCACACTCCCCAAATAATACAAGTCAAGTAATGTATAATAATATCACATCGATATTTGGGTACCTCGTGCCACTTTCTCACTTGTTATTGATGACATCCTACGCATCGAACCACTCCTGCCATTCTCAGTACAGTCCCACTTCCAATACATGCCCACACACACCTAGGCCATCACTACCACACATCCCACCCGCTAACACTTGGGCCACAAAGACCACCTATAACCACGTCCTCAAACACCTAGGCTCGAACAACTACTACCACGCCCGAAGACACCTGGGCCTCATCCCAAAGACTCTTGGGAAACAACCTTCCCACACACACCTAGGCCAACCACCATGACTACCCTTCCCAAAAAAATATTGGGTTATAATGTAACTCAGGACGTCACAGCCTGTTCGAAGAGTCTTGGGAAATTCTGGAATGGGAGAAGAAAAGGACTTGTTAGCAGCCAATCATCAGAGTGTTGGGGAAAACACCCCCCATGAAATTACAGTGTTCAGCACTAAGTGCTCAAATTGGGTGGGGCGCCAACAAGAAACATAAAAAACTACAAATATATGTATAGGTGAGAAGCACTCATCAAAACATAGGGGTTACAAAACCTAAGAATAGACACCCTCATTACTACTCATTCATAAAAGAAAATCACAACACTCACGACCAAGTCACAACTCATTCCCAAATCCAATTCCCCATTTAAACCATTCTTGATTTCAGGTTCAAGTGATCCCATTTAGGTGAATTCTACACTACTAGGAAACTGACCAGCATACCCATAACCCAGAGAAATAGTAACAACCAAAAAATAATTTAAGCATTCAAACTCGGTTCTCTTGTGACGTCCCAACAACAAAGGGATCAGTGAGATCCCTCAAAGTACAGGAACTAAGCCAAGCCTTGTGATATAGCCCCAAACGGCTTTTGATTCGCAACCACCAATCATACCACAACAGAGGATCCCATCCTCATCCACATCACCTCATAAGCTTCTACTAGGAAAACACACCAACTATGAAATAGAGTAGGAAAACATCTAGATTAAAGCACAACATTCATTAGGTTCTTTTTTCTGATAGTTAAATGGGGTGACCACAAAAGGATTGATGTTCACTGTCGTCCGTTTAATCCAACTAAGTTTAGTTGATAAACCTATTTCAATGTTATAGTTATTTAATCATCAAATAACTCAATGGTTCATTAGTGCGTAAGGAAGGACCACCAACATCCATGATTTTTAGTGAGCATAATCCCATACAGTTCACAACATATAGAAATTATAAAAAGAGTACAACATAATTGTAAAATTCACCCCATAATCCTTTAATAGAATTTTTATTATCTTTTTTAAGTATTGGTTTCATCCATTCCCACAGAAACAGTAGTGTACCCACCCCGCATGATACATAGTAAGGTGAGACGAAGGAAAATTGCTACTTGTATGATCAAAGATCGATGTTTCTCTCCACGCTCCAAGAACTAGGCATGCGCGACATGGAGGGGAGGAATGTCGGGGACTCCAAAGGTGAGCAGAAAGGAATCGACGTAGGCGCACCACATTCCTCATGAAGGGGAACTCCAAACTCACCTGGAAGAATAGGAAACCATCCAAGAGGAAGAAGGAGAAGAATTATCGTGCGATATAAGGATGAGATCCCATTGTTACGGGATAAGGAAATTTGAATGTCTTTAAATTCAGATCGTGGTTTCACCACACGTTTGGGTGGTTACACATGACTGAATGAATTGTTATTTAATAACTCTAATCGGTAAAAGGTGGTAACAACTGTGACTTTAACGGATATTTATATAAACAGAGGGGAACATTACACTGACACAATTATGGGTCCGTTGAGGGTCCCCCCACTCTTAGGAATTTAAACACTGATTATGGGGCTAGAAGCGGCCTTGAACCACTTCAAAAAGGTTAAAAGGCTCAAAAGTGGTGTTACGGGTGGGAAATTGTAGAAGAAAAACATGACTAGGTTGTGTGACACCCATTGTGTCACACCGATCGATGACACACTGATCGGTCTCACCGATCAGCGACACACCAATTGGTCTCACCGATTGGCGACACACTGATCAGTTCACTGATCTGTGACACACCGATCGGTCTCACCGATCGGTGACATGCCGACCGCTCGCACCGATCTGTGACACACCGATTGTTCGCACCGATCGGTGACACACCGATTGTGTCACGCTGATCGGTCGCGCCGATCGGTGACACGCCGATCGTGTCCCACTGATCACTGATCCACTGATCTTGTCACATTGATTGGTCGCACACCAAAATGACTCCCTAACTCCCAGACACCACCCATAGAATTTTTAATGTGGAAAAGGGATGGACCATGAGGGTCTGGGATATTATATCAGATACCTATCAAACTATTCTCGTCCTTGAAAATCATAACTAGACCCGAAGAAAAGTGGTGGGTCCAAACAACCGCCTCGAAAGATACCTCTTAGGAGTGATCCTCATCGACATCCATGAACCCCTCTCCCTTAAGCAAACACACAACATTCAAGGAAAAAGCTTTCCACTAATATGGGTTATGGTATTTCTTCCTCCATGTCAAGATACTGTCCGCATTGGCCGGTACAGACTCACCCACACCATTTTAATCGCATCAACCTTAATGTGTCTTAATTAGGATTCAGGTCCTCCCCTCACCATAGTCCGGAATCATCACACGCATCTAGAGAATATGGAAAACCATACATTCCATAGTTAACAAGGTAAAGCATTCCATCACAATAAGTTCAAACAAAACAGAAAAAACTCAAAATAGCTCAGGGTACTGGGAGCACATCCACATCTCTTGTTCCAAGGTACATTCCTCAAGCCTACCATGCCTCAAAAACACACGATCCAGAGAAATTTTCCATCCATAGAGCACCTTCTCCTCACGATCCACGATTCTCACTAATCTCTCCACAAAATCCGCGTCATCCTTGATATCCATCTTTCCTCAGTCGTGGATGTGTGAATCGTCATGTAGATACCATCAGAGTCGTGACACATGGAAGACGTCATGTTTTCTCAGTAGCGGTGGTGGTAGCGCTAGCTGATAAGCCACTTCTCTGACCCGCCACAACACTTCGAATGGTCCGATAAACCTTGGAGAAAGCTTACTCCCCCTACCGAAGAACATTTGTCTACTCTGAGGGAAGACCCTCAAGAATACGCGGTCCCGACCCCGAACTCCAAGGGTCTCCTACTATTATCGTAATATGACTTCTGCCGGTCCTAAGATACCTTCATAACCTCCTATATATGATGAACCTTATTTTTCAAGCTCTGCACCACCTCTGGGCCAAGAACAGCTACTTCCCCAACTTCAGTCCAGCACACGGGTGAGCGACATGCCCTCCCATACAAATCTTCGAACGGAGCCATTCCAATAGTATAGTGATATCTATTATTGTAGAAAAAATCTACCAGATGAAAGTGTCACTCCCATGATCCCCCAAGGTCTAGAATACATGCCTGTAACATTACCTCCATTTTCTGGATGGAGCGCTTTGCCTGTTCATCTGTCTGGGGGTGGAAAGCAGTGCTAATATGTATATGGGTGCCAAAAGCATGCTGCAATCCTTTCCAGACTTGTGAGGTAAACTGTGCATCCCTATCCGATACTATGGACCTTGGAACTCCATGAAACTGCACCACCTCATCCACGTGCCTCTTTGCTAAGGCATCCATTACACTTAACTCCTTGATCGCCAGAAAGTGAGCCGATTTCGTCAACCGGTCCACCACTACCCAGATAACATCACATCCTACATGAACCTTATGTAGTACTATGAAGAAATCCATCGACTTGTTATCCCATTTTCACTCGAGGACATATAAAGGTTGTAAAAGACCGCCTGGACCACGGTGTTCATCTTTAACCTGTTGACACACTAGTAACCTATCTATGAACTCTACCACCACCCTATTTACCCTGAGCCACAAAAACTAACTCCTCAGACCCTAGTACAACATGGAAACTCCTTGGGGTTCCACTAAGTGTGAGTTTTGGGACTCACCAAGAACCCTCTTGTGCATCGCCTCTAGGATAAACATCTTCCCTCGAAAAGGAATATGATTCTGACCATCCTCGGTCCAACCTTCCAGAGCATAGCCTTGGATAACCGGGTCACGAATTACTTCACTCTCTATGTCTTCCCAACGAGACTCTTCCACCTTCCATAAGAGAGAGTATTGAAATGTAATCTAAAAAAGACAACCTCTACCACCCTCCTTTCTTACATCCATGTTCAGGGAATCCAACTCCTCCATCTCCTTCCAAGCATCTACTGACTCTTAGACCACATTCTTATGGGACTTCCTGCTCAAGGCATCAACCACCACATTCCCTTTTTCCTGAGTTGTAGGAAATCTTGAAGTTGTAGTCCTGAAAGAACTTCATCCACCTTCACTGCCGTAAGATCAGGTCCCGCTGAGAGAAGATATACTTCATACTTTTGTGATCCGTGAAGACCACGATGTGTGCCCCGATGAGGTTATGTGACCACAACATTAGTGTGAAGAGGACCGCCGCCAGCTCTAGATCATGGGTGGCATAATTTCTCTCATGGGGACGTAACTATCTAGACCCATAAGAGATCACCCCCTATCGTTGAATCAAAACATACCCGAGGCCTTGTACTGAAGCATCACAAAACACCCCATATGCCACCCCATCTTCTGGAAACCTCAGCACTAGGGAACTTAACAACTTCTCCTTTAGATATCTGAAGGCTGCCTCACACTGCCCATTCCACACGAAAGCCTGGTCCTTCTTGGTTAAAGCTATCAAAGGTGCTACAACTTGGGAGAATTTGGGCACAAACCTCTGATAGTAGCCTTCTAGTACAAGGAAATTGTGAACTTATTCCATGTTATTTGGCGCTGCCCCAGAAACCACTACCTCGACTATCGATGGGTCCACCACTATTCAATGCTCAGACACTACGTTCCCAAGGAAGTGCACTTCTCGCCTCCAGAAAATTCACTTGGACAACGTCCCATAGAGTTGGTTCTGTTGGAGGACCTCTAAAACCTTTCTCTGGTGCTAATCGTGATCCTTCTCTAATGTTGAGTCGATCAGGATATCATCAATATACAAGACTACGAACCGATCTGAGTATTCCCGGAAGACGGAGTTCATGAGTCCCATAAACACAACTGGTGCATTCGTAAAGCCTAAAGACATGAAAACAAAATCAAAGTGCCCATATCAACACCTGAAGTAATTCTTCATGATGTCACCCTCTTTCACCCTCATCTGGTGATATCCCGACCGCAGGTCAATCATGGAGAACCACCATGCCTATTTTAAATGGTCTAAAAGTTCGTTTATCCTCAGGAGAGGGTAACAATTCTTGACTGTTACCTGATTCAATCTTTGATAGTCTATGCACATCCTGATACCACCATCGTCCTTCTTTGAGAATAAAACTAGAGGACCATATAGTGAAACACTTGGTCAAACAAAACCCTTCTTCATCAGATCGTCAATCAGAATCTGAAACTCCTGCAACTCGGATTGTGCCATCTGGAAGGGAGCCATCGAAATCGGATGGGCACCAGGTTTCAAGTCTATCCCGAACTCAACATCACATCGAGGGGGGTAGAGTCGCCACCTCCTCATCGAAGACGTCCATAAACTCACTGATGATTTCAGGTACATCCACCGACTCCATTTATAGTTCAGCTAACAAGGAAAGGAGGGGCTCCTCTCGCCTGCTGCATTTCTGGCAACCCCACTCACTGATGAATGTTACACGACGACCGCCCAAATCCGAAAAGATGACCCTTCCTCGGAAGCATTAAATGATAGAAGATACATAGAAGAACTAGTCAATGCCTAGGATGACATTGTATGGATGTGTCTACAATAGTAGATGATCCTTGATCGACTAATGTGGAACTATCATCAGTCTATACCCTCAGAAAACATAAGACAAGTTGGTCTGACCTTCGACTGGCGAGCTCACCACCAGGGGCACTGGAAGTCTCTCAGCATCTAATCCCTAATCGCGGGCAGACTGGGTGTAAAAAAGTATTGAAAAGCTCATGTATCGAACAAGTCATAGGCATGAGTACTTAACAAGTTGATCGTACCTCGAACGACTTTCGGACCTGCTAGAGCAGGTGTATCTGCGGCATTTAACTGTCCACGCCCAGCTCTCATCCCCCTCAACTATTGGCCGCCTCCCCAACTGCACCCTGCTCGAGGTCCCGGAGGAGAGCCCTGAGGTATGCCTCCTCCTGCAAATCCTACCCTTGGATGATCAGGAGCTTGCTTCCCCTACTGCTGTGGCTGAACAGACCTAGCTGGAAACTGCTACTGCTGAGGTGGGCGTTGAACCTGCCCACCCCCGCTGTACTGCACTCTATCTGGGAAATTATTTTGAAGGTGCCCATGGATTCCACAGATGAAGCATCTCGGTCCTAGGCCCAAAAGGAATGGGCGAGGGCTGAGAGATACGAACTGGAAGTGCTGAGGCCCGCTCCCTACTGGTCGGAACCTCAAGGGCCCTGATGATGTAGGCCTGCTGCTGACGGCCTTCCCCTTCGACGAGCCCAACTGGATTACCTCTCTTGAAACACACCCCATGGCATGCATCCTCTCTACTACTTCAACCTTCCTCTGGACCCCTATGTACATCGGTAAAGTGAACAGAGTAACAGCATACTGGAGAGAAGGTCGAAGTGCCTCCTCCAAACGTCTCACCCGAGACTCCTCATCCGAAAAGAGGTCGGGAGAAAAGAGAAGGAGATCCATGAATTTGATCCCCATCTCTCTTACTAACATACTCTCCTACTGGAGGGAGAGTATTTCCTGCCTCTTCCTGGCCTTCATCGTGGAAAAGAAGAATTCTGCCCTAAACTCCTTCTCGAAGTCACACCATGTCACCCCAGCCTCCCTCTTCTCCCCAAGATAAAGCGTCCACCACTGATGTGCTGCTCCCCGCATCTGGATTACAGAAAAAGAAACACAGTACTCCGTTGGAGCCCAGATCAAGCTGAAAGCTATCACCAGCACCTCTATCCAGCTTTCTATCTCCATGTCTGAGATGCAACCCTCGTATTTCCCGAGGGGCTGTCACTGAACGGAACGAAGCGTCCTCTACCATGGATCGTCCTCCTCCTCTCGGTCAGCCATAATTCGATCAGACAATTAAACCTCTTGGGCCTCGATCTACTGCACTACTCATGTTCGTCTACCAGGTGACATATCTGAAAGGTAAATAAGGAATTCCTAATCCCGAGTAGTGTAGAATATTGTTCATAAATTTTCTTAGACTTCTTATTCATTTTGAGTCTCCAAAATACCCATAAAACACAAAAACACAATTCATTATGATGCATGAATCATTCCTAGGCTCTCTACCCTGCAATCAGTGTAGCCTCACATGGTCATTCGATAGACCTAGAGTCCTTGCCTCACATCATGGGGGGCCCTAAAATCCCATATCCTTGCCGGTCTTCCCTGGACTATTTCCCGAACCAAGATCACCCAACACTGTTGCCCTACTATCCCACACATTCCTCACTGTGACTAAACTCAGACTCCATCCTATCTCTCATCCTCACTCCTCTGATACATTTCTATCACGACCCACCTTTTCCAAGTTGAGAGAAGGGACAAAAGACTTCCAGATCCTTCCTTCTTAAAGTTGATGGAGAGATAATGACACTGAGACCCGCCTTCAATTAGTCCTGGAGTGGCGACTAGCACCAAGGGTATATAATCACACACATGTTTGAAGGAATTACCCTTTTTATTTATTAGGATATAGAGATAAGATATCAAATCCTAGAACACCAAAACTATGGGGTAAAAGTAAATCCAAAGTAAACCATTCCCATATGAATGTTACAATAGTAAATGATAAAAACGTAAAAGAAAACCCCAAAAAGAAGTACCAAAATAATTAAAACAGCAACAACACCTGTCCCAGCGTCTGATCTAGTACAACCCCCATGATCCCTGAAGTCCTCCTGGAAACCTGAAAGCATTTTTATAAACGTGGGGTGAGCATAGAAGTATACTCAGTAGGGAAACCAAAGACTCCCGTGCACATGTGGGGAGGAATTCTAATGCCCTGTGAGAAAAGAGATAACCAAAGTACCTAGCATAAAAAATGATCCACCCAAGCCTCACCAAGGAACACTCCCAAAATCACGCAAGTCAAGTAATGTATAGTAATATCACATCGATATTTGGGTACCCCCGCCACTTTCCCAATGGTTATTGAAAACATCCTACACATCGAACCTCTCCCACCATACTTACTGCAGTCCCACTACCACTCTCTACCTGCACACTCCTAGTCCATCACTACTACACATCTCACCCACAAACACCTAGGCCACAATAACCACCCATAACCACACCCACAAGAACCTGGGACAGAACTACTACTGACTCGCCTGAAGATACCTGGGTCTCATCCCAAAGACTCTTGGGAAACTACATGCCCGCACACACCTGGGCCAGCCACCATAACCACCCATCCCGATGAATCTTGTGCTATAATGGACTTCAGGCCATCACAACCAACCTGACGAGTGTTGGGATATTCGAGAAAGGGAGTAGAAAAAGAGCTAGTAACCAGCCACTCATAGGAGTTTTGGGAAAAACTCCCTCCCCCATGAAATGGGGGTGTTCATAACTATGTTCTAGTCTTGGGTGGGATGCGAATAAGAAATATAAAAAAGCTAAAAATATATGTATAGGTTACAAGAACTCATCCAATCCTAGGGGATCCAAAACCTATGCACAAAAACCCTTATTACTATTCATTCATAAAAGAAAATCACAGCACTCACGTCCAATTCACCACTCATTCCCAAAACATATTCCCCATTTAAACCATTATTTATTTCATATTCATGTGATCCCATTTAGGTGAATTCTACACTTATGGGAAACTAACTTGCACAACAACAAGCCAGATAAAGAGAAACATTCAAATAACAACTTAAGCATTCACACCTGGTTCTCTTGTGATGTCACAACAACAAAGGGATCAGTGAGATCCCTCAAAGTACATGAACCAAACCATGCCTCGAGATACAACCCCACACGGATTTAGATTCACAACCAACAATCATACAACAATAGAGGATCCCATTATCATCCGCATCACCTCTTAAAAATCTAGCTGGAAAACACACCCACTACCAGACAGAGTAGGGAATCTTCCAGATTCAAGCACATCATTCATTAGTTTCTTCTTTTTGATGGTTAACATGGGTGACCACACAAGGATTGATGTTCACTGGAATCCATTTAATCCAATAGTGTTTAGGTGATTAAAAAATTTCCATATTATAGTTATTTAATCATCACAGAAGACAAGGGTTCATTAGTTCGCAAAGAAAGACCACCAATGCCCATGATTTTCCGTGAGCATAATTCCATACAGTTCAAAACATATTGAAATAATAAAAAGAGTATTTCAGAATTGTCAAACGCACCCCATCATTCTTTAATAGTCGGCTGATTATCATTGTTATGGTTTGGTTTCAACCATTCCCACAAGAAACAGTAGCATACCCACCCCGCATGATACACAGTAAGGAGAGATGAATCAAAATACCTCCTTGGATGATCAAAGATCGATGATTCAATCCACGCACCAAGAATTGGGGATGCGAGACTTACAGGGGAGGAACATCGGGGACTCCATTGGTGAGCAGAAAGGCTCCAGCATAGGCGCACAACTTTCCTTGGGAAGGGGAACTCCAAACGCAGCAGGATGAAAAGGAAACCATCAAAGATGAAGAAGTAGCATAATTACAATGAGATATAAGGATGAAATCCTTTTGTTACGGGATATGGAAATTTGAACGACATTAAAATAGGATCGTGGTTTCACCATGTGGTTGGGTGGTTACACACGATGTAAAGACCCGTAAAATTTAAGGGAATTTTTTTCTTAATTTTCTTTGGAATTTTACAAGAACGCAGTTTCTGACGGCACCTGATTCCGGGGCCCGATGTGCCTGGAATCATTTTCCGAAGTTTGGCTCGGGTACGTTCAGTGAACGGATGAGCGAGTTTTTCTAACTTTTGAACCGGTGCTCGGAATCGAATTCTGAGGGCACCGATGGAATCGCAGTGCCGGTAATTGCTTAGAAACGCCTCTTTTGGAGTTGCGTTTGTTCGGGTGTGGTTTTTAATTTTTGGGCTTAAAGGTAAGAAATAAAATAAATTGTTCGACAAACTTTATTTTATTTCACTTAAGCCACTTGAAATACACTTAAAGCTGCTTAGGCTGAGTTGATGCAGATAGGTTGCTATCCAAAAATATCCTACCCTCTTGGTAGGATATTTGTGAGATGGGGCCCGCACGAGCCCCACCGTTTCTTTTCCGCTAAGTAACGCACCCACGAAAACCCATCATTTTGAAAGTCAACTGACGTGTTTTCTTAATTTCTTAACGCTCCATTTAATTGGGTAGTTTTGTTCGTTGAATTAATTCTATGAATTAATCTAATCGTTTCTTAATCTATTTTAAATCCATTGGCGTAATAATAAAATATGACCAACGCATGACTTCTGAAAAAATGCTCGTTGAGAGGATTTGATAGAAATTCATCCTCCTTCACGAAGAACGCGAAGAACGCAAAGAACGCAAAGAACGCCGAGCCCCCGAAAATCGACGACACGATTCCAAGTTCCGCGACGCCGGAGATTCTTCTTCCACGACGTTCTTCCGCGACAATCCAATCCCGCAACAACCTTCGATCTGCAGCGACAAGGTAGGGGGTTGCGCTCTTTTTTCTAAATTTACATTGTGGATTGAAACTACAATATCGATTTAATTACTATTAATTAAATCTATTGTTTCTTGGTCCTCGGAGTTCGTCGACGCAACACCAGATACCGCGACGATGTGACGATCCCCTCCTTCTGCGACGATCAATTCCACGAAGAATGCGTGTGCGACAACATGATGAGGTAGGGGTTTTATTGGGATTGATTTTTACTCCGTGGATGTTTCCGTTCAAAACAAAGAACCCGATTTCATAAGAACAATTTTAATTTATTAAAATTGTTTTTGATATGTTCTCTATGTGTTTATAATTTCTTCCAACTGTTATCATCTAACGCGGAGGGTTTGGGCCAAAACAAACACGGCCCGACAACCCTCCGCAGTTCTTCGTTGATGCGCGGATTGGAGGGTGACGACAATACATGCCGCAGGGAAAATCCATTGTTTCCGCAGTGAAGAACGGGGCCCGGGAGGAGCTTCGGCGCAGACGAGAAGGAAATCGGACCACCGGAGGTCCGGCACTCACGGGACGCGGCAAATCCGCGTCCATTGACTCAGCGCGGGGCCACGGCACTTCGATACCGCAGGGGCAGCGCCCACCCCACAGGTTCCTCCGCTCGGCCGGCTCGGCCGAGCGGAGCCGGGGCGACCCGCTGGCCGGGTCGTGCCCAGGCCGGGCCGGGCTGGGCCGCACCGAACCGGGTCCGACCCGTACCCGGGTTAGGTCGACCCGATTCGGGCCGACCCAAGGGGGGTTGGGCCTGGTCGGTCCGGGCCTAGACCCCCTGTCACCAGACATTTTCGGTCATTCACTAATAACTGGAGCTACGAGCCTCTGAAAGACATGCCTTCAGTGGCGATGCGCTCCTTGGATCAAGATGGTCGTTTCGGTATATCGCACTCAAGGTTTCAGAATCCTTTGGGTTCGTCCGGGTTGGTTCCTACACGAAACCAACCGGGCCCTCGGAGCGGAAACGCTCATATCATGAGCTTCGGACATCTGATTGACGTGTCGTCAACTTTGTTGGATTCCTCTATGTGAGAAGGATCTTTTGGCATACTCCGACTGAGGTTTGGACGTAGGTGGAGTATGGTCGGGTTGTATTTTCCTTAAAAACCAACCGGGCCCCTGGGACGAAAAGGCCATTAACTCTCAGACCGGGCGTCCGATTGACACGCCGTCGGTGACGTTGAGTTCATGTTGATGATACAGAACTTTTGGATACATCAACTCTGGAATATGTGTCAGTTGATGTATCAGCCTCTCGGCTCGTGGTGCAGACCCTCCCGAACGAGCTTGCTGTGTGCGGGAACCCTAGAGCTGGCTGCGACTGCTACTGTGACGATGACGACTATGGAGAGATCCTCAGTGGACTGCGACGACTACAACACTCAGCGATCATTTGTGTGTCAGTGCTACCGATCATGTGTGGGTCCGATCCTGTGTGGGTCAGCGCTCAGCGGTTCTGTGTGAGCCAGCGCCTACAGGTCCTGTGTGGGCCCGATCCTGTCTGAGGTCTTTGGGGGGTTAGTTACCTATCGATGCTTTGTGGGTCAGATCCTTTGTGGGTCATTGCAGGGGTTAGTACCTATCGATCCTTTGTGGGTCCGATGACATAGATGGATCAGTGATCATCTCTATCGTCATTTGAAGAAGTATACCTGTGTGAGCTGAAAACCCTATTTGCTTTCCTTTGTGGATTGTGTTTTGTTATCCTGTGTGGATTTACGTTTTTCTTTCCATTGTGGATTGTGTTGTGCTATCCTGTGTGGATTTACGTTTTGATTTCCTATGTGGACTGGGTTGTACTTGAGCTCGGATGTTGGAGCCAAGCGAGAATTGATGACTTAGGTATATGTATGTGCATATACCTAAGCCGTGTCGGATGTTACTTCATGATTTGTATCTTTCCTTTGTGGTTTATCCTTTGTGGATTCTGGGAGACCTTCGGGGGTCTCTGGGTCCCTATTGAGTAGCTTATACTCACCCCTGCACTGGCTATGCCCGCACGTCGTTGTGTTGGTTGCAGACGACGGACAGCGCTGATCGTGGTGGAGGCTTGCGGAGCAGGACGGTACCTGGAGGTGGACCACTGGGCGGGACGTACTCGGAGCGGACGGCTGGACCGAGGGGCTGTGGAGGCTATCTGTGCTCACCCATCAGGTGGGACTTCAGAGGACGGCTCGACGCTGCAAATTTTCTTTTCAGTTGTTGTTTTACCCTTTTAGTTGTACTTTATAGTTGGGCATATATTTACTACCCCTTTTTTACTTTCAGCACAACTTGTTATAGTTTTTACTTAGTGTTTACTTTTTTCCGCTTTCTTATTCTGTGGTGCTTGTTTACTTTACAAAGGCAATGCCTTCCTTTTTTATGGGATTTACACCTTGGTGCTAGTCGCCAGCCCCTGGCCTATGGAAGGAGGGCTTGGGGTAGTCACGGCACGGGCCCCGAGGACGGGTCGTGACACACGACTGAATTAATGGTTATTTAATAACTCTCATTTTGGACAAGTGGTAATAACTGTGACTTTATAGGATTTTGATGTAAACAGATGGCAACGTTAAACGGACACAACTAGGTCCATTGATGGTCTCCCCACTCGTAGGAATTTAATAACTGATTATGGGGCTAAAAAAAGCCTTGAACCACATCCAAATGGTAAAAGGGTTAAAAGTTGCAATGCATGAAAAAAAAATTGTAGAAGAAAAACTTGACAAGGCTGTGTGACACCGATCGGGTCGCACTGATCGGTGACACAATGATCAATTACGTCGATCGCCGACACACTAATCAGTCCCACTGATAGGGGACACACCGATCGGTCACACCGCTGGGTGACATGCTGATCGTGTCGCGCCCATCGGTCTCCCCGATCACTGACTCGCCGATCATGTCCCACCGACCGGTCGCACTGTTCGGTGACACACCGACCGGTCCCACTGATCAGTGACACACTACCCACTCGCACTGATCGGTGACGCACCGACCACTTGCACCGATCAGTGACACACCAACCGGTCACACCGATAGGTGACAGACTGATCATTTCACGCTGATCGGTCGCACACCGAAATAACGCCCTACCCCCGAGAAGCCACCCTTAGGATTTGGAATCTGGCAAAGGGATGGACCATGAGGGTCTGGGCCATTAAAATAATTGGATATTATCCTATACAAATGATTATCTAAAGGGTTCCCGCAAATATTTGGATATCATAATCTCAAAAACCCAATAAATTGTATATTAATTAAAACATATGTGATCCATTAATTACTTACATAAAATTTAGATAATTTTGTATAATAATAAATATACCTCATAAAAATATATACCACTGAATAATAATGTAAAATTGTATTTATAGGATAGATACATAATCGTATAATTTCATGAGTGATATTCAATTCCTCCAAAAAGTTTCTTCAAAAAAATATTCTTGTTAGACAAACCTTACATAAAACCATTGTTTATAACATTGTAAAATAAGACACATGAATGGGTGAGATTAGATTCTGAATATGTAAAAACTTTGGAGATATCAATTTGGGAACATTAGTGAAAATATGATAAGAATAATAGTGTAATAACATTATCATAGGTCATAAAAATCCATTTTAAATTTGTCAATGATCATTAGTCATCAGTCATAATATAATGAATTTTCAAAACTAAAGACATCAGGTGTATGAGTATTGAATCACAATTTGTCAATCAATATCTATTAGAACACATCAGAAAAATAATAAATAATATTGGGATATACAATAAAAGTAGAATATTATATCATTTATTAAGGATAAATATAATTTCTACCATAGTTCATTGGGTTCACTCACTAATAGATTATTTACAAAGTAATTTTTCACTTCCTAAACTATCATAGTGGATAGAGTCCCTTACTGATATGATTTCAGAACCCATTCTAGTTCATATTATCTCATGCGATATAATTAAATATGCAATAATTTTGAGGGATATGTAATTTTTCCCTCCCATCACATAAATAACTATAAATATGTGTCACATAGGATCATTTTCCATCATCAATTAACATTATCATAAATTATTGATATGAAAAATATTTCATAAAATTAACATCATATAAATATTTCAAGACAAATTTAAAGGGATTTGAATTCATAAAAATTCAGTTATATTATCATAGAGAAATCTGTTGAAATCAAACATGATTGATAATTATTTCATTATAACATAATTAACCCATGGGGAGGAAATTGGATTCAAATAATCATCCATATATCATTATCAACATATGGAATACATTGATATAATGTGAATTTTATCAAAATACCATAACACCAATGAAGTAAAAATATAAATTAATTTGGATACCATTGAATAAAAATACATATAAATAAGAAATGATCATTTGATTTAAAATGTGTAATATATAATTTTAATTTTTTATCATTAAAAATGAAATATTCCTAAAATATTGAGAGAAGTATTTTCTTAAAAAATCACCATGAAAACATGTAAAAGACGATACAATGAAAATAAAAGTCTTCGTGATGGGAAATCCATTTAAACTATATATGTTATAAGAGAATATTCCTATACTAACATTATCAAAATCTAAAATAATATTCTTATGAAAAATATTATTTAAATGTAATCCCTTATAATCATTTTTAAATAAATCCAAAGGTAGTAGATTTTTTTCATTCAAAAATATTTCTAATTGAATTATAATGAATATAAAAACGTTTTTTAAGACAATTTTCATGGTTGAAAATGTTTTTAAACTAAAAAGGATATATGGTTGGTATTTTTATAAAAACAATGTTTAGAACGTTATATTTTACATGTAGAGGAATAGGTATTATTAGATAATCATTACATGTCTTAATAAGGGATAAAATATATGTGTGTCTTGAAATATTAAATATATAAAATTTCCCTCACTATATTATAATATAAAATTTCATTAAAAGAAATGACTTTTTAAAATACACCATATACTAAAGTCTCGCCATGGTTCATAAATTTTCAAACTAATTTCATAATAAATTAAAATCTATTATAAAAATAGTAAATAAACATATTCAAACATTAAATGAAATATTTCATTCATTTATAAATTTTAATTATGTATTGGTTAATACTTTTTTCAATAATATAGACATCACATTAGAAAATGGTCCATTTTTCATGCATGTTGGGTTTTGAATATCCTATTACATTTGTCATGAAAAATGATTTTCCTAATACAAAAATATTATTAATTAATTAATTGTCATATTTATTCATTATATTCACTATGATGACCATTTATACAAATTTCTCATTTATATTATTCACATAACTTCATAGATATGGTAGTGTGTATATATTCACAGGTGGTGTTTTAATACATTGATAGATGGGATGAAAGAAAGGTAAATTGATTTTAAAAATTAAAGTATTTTAATTATATCACATATATCACATATATAAATTAAATATATCCTTTTTAACTAATATATTAAATATAAAATAAATATTAATCCCATCCTTTCATGGAAGTGGTAGTCTACGAGAACACATGAGAAAAAATTTCATTTCCCCTGGAGGGAAAGGTAACAAGTTCGATAACATAATATAATTAATACATAATAATTATGTCCTATTTATTCTATAATAATATTAAATGAATCATTATAACAAAACATGATATATTTAGACTATAAAAATAGTATATCAATGTAGAGATTGTAGTCATCACGTAAGCAGGAGTGATACATTAATTTTTCATTGGAAGGAGAAGGGTTGGAATTTTTTTACCACAATAATAAAAAATATAAATTTAGTAATGATATTATATTAATTGTGTTAGGATAAAAAAAGTTTATTTATAGGTTTTAGATAGTGAAATTAATTTTGGAATAGTCCAGAAGGCGGTTACCACTCCATGGAGAAAACATCTTTGGATTACAATTTTACCCAAAAATATATGTTCTTAAAATAAAACTAGATGATGAAGAATGAATTCTGTAACTATAAGAATGATTTTTAATGTATTGGAATATATAGGAAACATAATTTTTCTAAATTATGTTGCAGAAGTGATGAGATTTTATAGGTTAGGGGTGGGTTTAAAATAGAATTTATGAAATGGTTTTAACAATAAAATGAAACTATAATGGGATTGTTTAACCAAAGGAAACAATAAATTTATGTTTTGGTAATATAAGATATATATCCCGTCCCAAAATAATATTTTGCAGGTTTATGTTTATGTTCTACCCATATCATATAGTTTATCCCATGTTAAATAGTATTATCTCTAACCACAAGATTTTTTTACTATTTTATATAATTATTATGAAAAAATATAAATTCTTACTCACTAAAAAAATATAATATATAACTCAAAATTTGGATTCCATTTTATTAAATTGAATAAAAATCAGTGAAAACAATTATTATTATATAATAATGAAAAATTCAACAAAAGTTGTCTTTGAAACATATATTTTTTAATCATTAAATTTAATTTATTATTTTACTATACATAGTTAAACCTTTCGAAGGATGTTAACAAACTGTATTGAACATGTAATATATAAATTTTATTAAAATAATTCATCAAATTTAATATTAATTTTTTATTATATAATCATTATCCATGAATAAATTCTATTTTTAAGAAAACACATCTTATGACATTTAAATACATTTTTTCTATTGATACTAACTGATAGAAAATAAAATTGTATTATTATTTTTTGGAAAGAATATTTTATTCATAATTTTGTTATTCTAATTCATACCTTCCAATCCATTATTTAGGTGATAAATAACACATTAAATAATAAAATTTTAGATGAATATCATGGTAATTTTAAATTAATACTTCATTTATATACATTTATCGACGAAATAGATTTTTTAAGAGGGATTTATCATAGATTTTATGAGTTTTATGTATGTATTTATATTAATTAATTTGTTAACATTTTTTTCATTTAGATTATATTAGACAACCATATTTTCTTTTTTTATATTCAATTTCTAGTCGAGTGGAGACTTACGGTGTCTTGTAACATATTCATTCTTATAAAATTGTATGACACATATTGCTAATAATTTATATGTAATATGAAAATAAATTTAATATTCTTAATGTGATTTTTATAATTATTCATTGAAAAGGGAAAATGTATTACACATCCTAAAATTTTGTGAGATTGTATTTTTAGGGTGCCTTGTGGTAGTTGTCCATGCATTTTTCTTCTAGTTCTCCTTTTAAGTCGGACAAGGGTTCCTCTACAAAATTTTTTGGAGAAATTATTCTTAATTATTTATTTTTTCAGCATTTGAACTTCACTATAGTTGCTTTCCATCACTCATAGTGATTAGAATTTCGTCTTCTTCGATTTCACAGATCACTGTAGATCCTTTGACTTTTTTTATCATATTCGTAAGTCTGAAATGATGTTTACTCGTGTCTTATTTCAGATCAAATATGTCATCTCATTCTAGAGGTCCTTCCATTATTGGTTGTGGTGCAATTAATATTTTTTACTGTGGTATGTGCTTTTTCATCTACTATGTCAAGACTATTTATTAATTTGATCGATTTTGATATGTGAGGAGAGGATTTTTGGACCATCGTTGTTGTTATTGAGTTTTCGTTGTTGGTGGATACACAAACGGGCGTGTGTGACCCGATTTTTTAGGTATGTGGTTCTATCTCTAGCCTATATTGATGAACCATGTTCTTCATAATTTATTAACATAGTTATACATTTAATTGGAATGTATATATTTTCTATGTTGAAAATATTTGTTATTGAATATCCTATTCTCCTGGTTATTGATAAATTTAAGGAAATTGGGTATTTGCAAAGCATTATAATTATTATTGAAATGGGATTGAAAATGTTTTTTTTAATTCATAGTAATGAATTCTGAAAATGATCACATAGGATACCTTGGGTATAAAGTAGGAATATCTATATTAAGGCCATCTCCTATTACTGTTATTATCGAGAGGTTTGTTTAAGTGGATTTCCTATTTTTCATTTTCCCGTTTTTTAGGGCATGTCATATTGATATTTTTAGGGGGTTTACTCATAGTTTATTCCTCTACATCCTAGGATTGTGTTCTAGGAACCAAATTTTTCAATTGATTTATTATGGTATGTGTAATTTTATGGTATATCTTATAGATATCCCTGTTGTTGATACCTTCTCATCTATTTTTAGACATGGATTTAATAATTTATCTCCTGTATTCATGTTTATTATTTTATAAAATGAAATTAAAAAATGATTTTAAATTGATATACCTTATTTTTTAAATATTAATAATTGCTATATTAACAATTTTCTCTATAAAAATAATTTTCTTATTTTTATTCGATATTTTATTGAAATTCGCATACAATTATATTCATAAAGATACTTTCTATAGAACACCTAGGTGGGATCCTATTAAGCATGTTATCTGACACCCTATGAACCCATTTAGATGTGTATAAACCTATGTATATATTCTATACATGTAAATTAAATGCACTATAGTGAGGTGCTGAGGGTTCATGTTAGCTATGTTGGGAACAAACTGGTGCGATGGAGGGATTTCAACAAATATATCACATTGAGTAGTATTTTGGTTTTTGTCCTTTTATGTTGGACTTGTCTCATGGATTTTTTGCATACATTTACAATATTTAAGTAATGTTGATTTCTTATAGCCATTGAATATATTTATTAGCCTTATGGTATTACTTCGTGCTCTCTATATATAGATCCTAAGTGTTTTTTCAGGTTTGGAAAAATTATTTCCTATGGTTTGTTAGTTTTTTCAGATGCCCAAGTTCTTGCTACCAGCCCATGGGGATTGTGTGTGCACTATAGGAATGTGAAAAAATGGATTAGTTGATAGTTTTGTGGGTAACTAGGGCTAGGTAATTACAATGAGGCATCAAATAAGGTATTTCTTTAATGTACCTTGTCTAGGGAAGACTGTTTGACTAGAGATAGATTTTTCGAGACTTTGGAGGAATGTTGTAATGATTACCTGTCTAGATTAGGTCCTGATGAGACTAAATGTTCAATGGGATATTGGTATATGTGTCTTTAGTGTCAGTATTTTTTAAAATATAATTTTATTCTTATGGGTTTTCTAGTTAGAACTAAGGTATATTTTGTGGTCTCGTCATTTTTAGCCTTGGATGTGTAGTGTTATTCATTTGATAAGTCTTCCATGAGTTCTTTAGGAGAATATAGTTGGTGATAATTAATAGAATAGGGATATAGGTCAAAACCTCATTTAGTATATTTTATATTAATTTTTATTTTTAATTTGAACGTTCCATGAGTTTTGGATGTATTTATTGAGGTACAATCAAGAGTGTTCAGAGAGAGAGTTCGATCATGGAAATTATTATGTTGGAAATAACCATCCATTAATGGAACGAATAAAAATCAAGTTGAAGTTGAATTTATAGATAGGATTTATAAAATATTCCAAATTATGGAGACACCTAAAAATATCAAGATATAGAGTGTATCATTCAGAATCGAGGGTTTTCATATGAAAAGTTTGGATTCTATATTCCTTGCAGACAGACACATGGACATGGATCCGAAGGGTTTAAAAACTATATTATTCTTGTAGATTTTTCCAGTGTCCCTTATGAAAAAAGCATCCAATGTTATTGAATTTTTATTAGGGATAGTTTTTGGTTTTGGTGTACACCATTCAGTTTTGTAATTTTGTCTATTTTTCTCTTGACATGGTAATGAATAACAAGTTAATGGCTCAAAAGTACATGTGGGGTTTGTGAATGGATATAAACTCACATGTGTTTATTTTAAGTATATTGTTGAGCCCTATGGAAGATTGTTGATTTCATATCTATGATTGATGTTTTAATAATCACAAATCATCACATATCATTAATGCTTAATCTGGTTTGATTTCTCATAAACTTAATTACAATCTGTTAATGAATCTGTTATCATGTTTTTGTCTATGATTATTTACTTACAAAGTATATTGGAAGTCTTCTGGATTCAACAGACATCGGAAGCACCGATCCAATATCAACAGACATCGGAAGTACCGATCCAATATCAACAGACATCGGAAGCACCGATCAAATATCAACGGACATCGAAAGCACCGATCCAATATCAAAGGACAACGGTCGCACCGATCCGATATCAGAAGACAACTGACTCACCGATGCAAATGACTCACCAATGCAAATGACTCACCGATGCAAATGACTCACCGATCAAAAGACACACTGATGCTGATCAATATAAGACACCGATCGCATGACTCACCGATGCTGATCAAAATGAGCCACCGATCAAATGACACACTGATGCTGATCAATATGACTCACCGATGCAAATGACTCACCGATGCTGATCAAAATGAGCCACCGATAAAATGACTCACCGATGCTGATCAAACTGACTCACCGATCAGATGACAGACCGATGCTGATCAGTCTGATTCACCAATGCTGATCTATTTGATTCACCGATCATTACTCGCTAATGCTGATGACCTACTGATCACTTGAACTAATCGATAGTCATAAACAACTGTTTAAATTTCTTTATCTATATATTTATTTAATCTAACCAACGGTAATATTAGGTATATTTTAATGCTCTGTCAATTAATTAATAAAGGTTGTCAGATGTCAGGAAACCGTACCTCGTACCTGTAGAAAGGAAACTTTTTCTGTCTTCCGAAGCACGTGACATAAATACAAGAAGACTCTGCTTCCGAGATATAAGCGTATAGAAGAAAACAGTTGAAAGAAGAACAAAAGAAGAACATAGAGGAAAGAAATAGGAGGAAGAACCAAGCAGAACAGAACCTCATACACAATCAAGCCTACTCAATAAGAGTTTTGTGCATACAAAAGAACATTGAAGAACTTCATCGACTACATCTCACTGCCCTTGAACCTGAAGCATACGACACTCTTCTTCTCAAACAAAAACGAGAAGCGAACTCAGAATAAATTCTGACCAAATACAAAAGAGTCCAGAGCTACACTGAAATCACCAGAGCCATTTCTAAACTCTACATCTTTTCTCTGTGATACATTTGTTTTACATCTTGAGCAGTGTGTGTTATCTGCTGTATTAAACACACACACTGACTCCTATACTTTCACTGGAGGATATGTAAATCCTCAGCAAACCTTTTTACACTTCATTTCCCACTGTGGATAGTGGTAGAGGTCGTGTGAGACCTGGACAGCTCTAAGCTGGTGTTTGTTTTCCCACACCGAATTGTGGTAGAGGTCTTGTGACCTGGATAGTGTGTTCACTGTTGTTAACCCCGATCCAGGGTGTGGATCATTTTTATATAAACTTTTTAGAGGACTAAGTCTCGGCTTGAGTTTGAACCTCTTGGTTAATTCTCCGTGTTTGTATCTACATAGTATATCCATACTATACATATTTATTTCATATTCCACTGCTGCTACTTTGAAATATAATTTATTTTCAAAGCTACTTTGATAGTTAAACTCGCAAGTGTTTATATTTATTATAAACTAGTAAGTTAGTTTCAAAAGTTAATTTAATCATAAGATTATGTTAAATGAGAACTAATCAATCTTTGAGAAACTAATTGAACCTTTATAATCTGTATAAATTCACTACAGTTTAATCTGTTTTTGAAATAGGGGGATTTTAATAAACATTGTTTTTAACAGAAAATTTTAATTGGAACTCAATTCACCCCCCTCTTTAGTATCCACTCCGACCAACATTTGGTATCAGAGGTTGGAAAATATTTTCTAAAGTACTCTGTTTTGCAACTGTGATTTTAGTTGTATTTTAAAGATCTTAAAATTTCTGTTATTTCTAAATTTTAATCTCTTAAAAATTCCTTTTGTGATATCATGGATAATAGACTTGAGGGTGCTGCTAATAATCGGCCACCTTTCTTTAATGGAAACAACTATGCTCAGTGGAAGCTAAAAATAAAAATTCATCTTGAAAGCATTGGTTTTGATATTTGGACTGCTATTGAATCTGAATATAAAATTCCCATTACTGATAGATCTACATGGGATGAACCTACAAAGACTGCTTACAATAATAATTGTAAAGCTATGAATGCCTTGTTCTGTGCTCTAGGAGATGAGGAATTTAATAGAATTTCTGCATGTAAAACTGCATATGAAATTTGGGATACCTTAGCTATTTCTCATGAAGGAACAACTAATGTTAAGGAGATGAGATTGAATACCTATACTATTAAGTATGATAATTTTAAGATAAAGCATGATTAACCCATTTCTG
This sequence comes from Viscum album, assembly GCA_963277665.1. NCBI lineage: Eukaryota > Viridiplantae > Streptophyta > Magnoliopsida > Santalales > Viscaceae > Viscum > Viscum album. Next base: position 279,796,732 of record OY728136.1, on the reverse strand, counting down.
ATATGTATCTCAGGTTCAATGAAATTTTCAACACAATGACTTCTCTGGGAAAGGATGTTCTAGAAAAGGAACAAATCATGAGAATTTTGAAATGTCTACCTGAAAGATGGAGAGGAACCTCTGTCTCCATTAGAGAATCGTGTGACATTGGAGAACTTCCAGTCAAGGAACTAATTGGTAAGTTGATGATGTATGAAGAAGAACTCAAGGTAAACAAAGAAGAAGATGATGAACCTAAAAGGAAGTCTATTGCCTTCAAGACTACAACCTCAAAGAATAAGGATAAGGAAAAGCCTCAAGATATCAATGAAAGTTCAAGCAGTGAGGAAAGTGAGAATGATTCTGACAGTGATGCTGAGATGGCTCACATTGCTAGAAGATTTAAGAAATTCTATAGGAAGAAGAAGTTTTTCAGAACGTCAAACTACAAAGGAAAGTATGATAACAAAGGACACTGGAAAAAGGATTGGAAGAAGTCTGATAAATCAGATGAAGTTTTCTGTTATGAATGTAAAAGAAAAGGACACATAAAAGCAGACTGTCCAAAGATGAAATACAGAAAGAAGTATAAATACAAGGATAAAAAGTACAAGAAAGACATAAAGGCTACTTGGAGTGCTTCAGAAGATAGTACAAGTGAAGCTGAATCTTCATACACTGAAAGGAATCGAGCCAACATGTGTTTCATGAAAAACACTTCTGAGGTAACATCAGAAACTCCTGCTTCAAATTCATATTATTCTGGAGATGATTCTGAATGCGATAACATGTCTAAATCTGAACTGTTTGAATATTTTGATATGATTGAAGAAACCTGTAATGAGCATAAAGATAAATATAACGGTTTAAAGAAACAATAGCTTTAAGTTCTAAGCATAAATCTGAGCTGGATATAGAAGTAGAAAATAACACTCAATTGCTTAAAGAGAATACTGAACTAAAATTGTCTAATGAGCAACTCAGAAAATACTTAGAGAAGTTCACAAATGTCAAGAATACTCTAACACAAATTCTAGGAAAGCAAGTTGCACTTAGATATACTACTGGTATAGGATACCAACCTGGACAAAGAAAAGTTGACAAAACAAGATTCATTCCTAAATCTGGATAGAAGATAGTTAATTCTGGAACTTCATATGCCTCAACTAGTTATATTCATAGTTATGGATCTAATAAGGTTTATCTTTCAAAGAATGTTAATTCTAAAAATTATATGAGACCCATTAGACAAATATGGGTACCTAATGTATCATTGGCTAACATATCTGGACCCAAGAAGATCTGGGTACCAAAATCATCTTCCATCTAAATCTATTTTGTAGGAGACCTGCTTGAAGAGCTGTCACAAGAAGATATGGTACTTAGACAGTGGATGTTCAAGACAGATGTCAGGAGACTTTTCATGTTTCAAGAGCTTAGTAAAAGTTAATGGAGGCTTTGTCACTTTTGGTGATAATTCAAAAGGAAAAATCATCGGCTTAGGCCAGATTGGTAACACTGATTCAATCTTGATTTCTAATGATTTATTTGTCGATGGACTTAAATATAACATGTTAAGCATTTCTCAGTTTTCTGATGATGGTTTTTATGTGAAATTTAAAAATGATTCTTTCAATGTTTTTAACTCTAAAAATGTTTTAGTATTTTCTTCTTTAAGAAATGAAAATGTTTATGCTGTTGATTTAGATTCTTTAGCTAAGCAGAATATTCCTTGTTTAAATGCTTTTCATAAAGAGTCTTGGATTTGGCACAGAAGATTAGGACACTGCAATGTACACTCACTTATAAAACTTTCTAGGAAGAACTTAGTTAGAGACCTACCCAAACTTGAATTTCCATCAGACAAAGTTTGTAATCCCTGTCAAAAAGGAAAGCAACATAAAGTTTCTTTTAAATCAAAGAAATAAGTGTCAACTTCTCATCCTCTCGAGTTGGTTCACAATGATTTATTTGGACCTTCTAGAGTTTCTAGTTTGAATGGGAAGCACTATGTCTATGTTCTTGTAGATGACTTTTCTAGATATACTTGGGTATATTTTCTAGCTCACAAAAGTGAAGCTTGTTCTTACTTTGTAAAATACTCCAAGTCTGTAGAAAATCTTAGTGGACTCAAGATTAAGACCCTGAGATGTGATCATGGTTGTGAGTTGGAAAATCATGAGTTCGATTCTTACTGCTCACACAATGGATACAGTCACAATTTCTCTGCCCCTAGGACACCCCAACAAAATGGTGTAGTAGAGAGAAGGAATAGAACCCTGCAAGAAATAGCTAGAACCGTGCTCAATGAATATGAACTGCCTATTTACTTTTGGGCTGAAGCTGTAAATACAGCTTTTTATGTCATTAATAGAGTCTTGATCAGACCATTTCTTAAGAGGACCCCTTATGATTTGTGGAACCATAGGAAACCTAAGGTTAACTACTTTAATGTATTTGGCTGCAAAGTCTTCATTCTCAATACTAAAGACAATCTTGACAAATTTGCATCCTGGAGTGATGAAGGAATTTTCCTAGGTTACTCTATCTCTAGTAAATCCTATAGAGTTTTCAATAAAAGAACCAAATGTGTGGAAGAATCTGTTATATCAAATTTTATGAAACTGATCCACATGAACCTAAAATCTCTCTTGATGATGATATCTCTGGTTTGAATCTCAATGATAAAGACAATGGGCCTATAGTTAAAACATCCAGCTCTGTAAATTCTCCAGAACCTGCTTCTATTGAGCCTCAATCTGTAGATGAATCTGAAATCTCTAGCCCTATCTTTTCAAGACCATCTAGGACTCTAAAGAACCATCCTTTAGATGATGTTGTAGGAAATCTAGATAGAGGAACACAGACTAGAGGTTTTCTAAGAAATCAGGTTGAACATCAAGCTTTTCATTCACAGTTAGAACCTAAAAATATCAATGATGCTATCAATGATGAATTTTGGGTAATGGCTATGCAAGAAGAACTAAATCAATTTGAAAGAAACAAAGACTAGCAATTAGTAGAAAGATCTAATGACATTTTGACCATAGGCACAAAATGGGTGTTTAGAAACAAAGTTGATGAATCTGGAAACATCATTAGAAATAAAGCTAGGCTAGTTGCACAAGGTTACAATCAAGAAGAAGGAATTGACTATGAGGAAACTTTTTCACCTGTAGATAGATTAGAGGCTATTAGGATCTTACTTGCTTATGCATCACATCTGAATTTCAAGCTATATCAAATGGATGTCAAAAGTGCTTTTCTAAATGGTTTTATTGTTGAAGATGTTTTTGTAGAACAACCACCTGGTTTTTTAAATCCTCATTTTCCAAATCATGTTTTTAAACTTTCTAAAGCTTTATATGGTTTAAAACAAGCTCCAAGAGCTTGGTATGAAAGGCTTTCAAACTTTCTTATATCAAAAGGATTTACAAAAGGAGTAGCTGATCCCACTCTTTTTATAAAAAGGATTTCAAAAGATGTATTAATAGTACAAATATATGTTAATGATATTATTTTTGGATCTTCTAAAAATTACTTATGTACTGATTTTTCAAAGGTTATGCAAAATGAATTTGAAATGAGCTTAATGGGAGAGCTTAAGTATTTTCTTGGTTTTCAAATTTTTCAAACTAAATATGGAATTATTTTAAATCAAAGTAAATATACAAAGGATATTTTAAAACGTTTTGGTTTGGATAGTATTAAGGAAAGTGATACAACTATGAGTACTACCTGTAAATTGGATACATATGAAGCTGGGAAACCAGTGGATCAAACCAATTACAGAGGTATGATTGGGAGCTTACTTTATCTTACTGCTAGTCGACCAGACATTATGTTCAGTGTATGTATGTGTGCTAGATTTCAAGCTAATCCTAAAGAATCACTTACTGGATGTTAAAAGGATTTTTAAGTATCTTAAGTATATTGTAAATTTAGGTTTGTTTTATCAAAAAGGACAATCAATTAACCTAACTAGCTATTCAGATGCTGACTTTGCTGGATGTAAGTTAGATAGGAAGAGCACATCTGGAACATGTCATTTGCTTGGAAAACCCCTAGTATCATGGTGTAGTAAGAAACAGAACTCAGTTGCATTGTCTACTGCCGAGGCAGAATACATAGATGCTGGTAGTTGCTGTGCACAAATTCTGTGGATGAAACACACTTTATTGGATTATGGATTTGATCTTAAACATGTTCCAATTAACTGTGACAACACTAGTGCAATCAATATATCTAAGAACCCTGTGTCTCACTCTAGAACTAACCACATTGATGTCAGACATCACTTTCTAAGAGTTCATTATCAAAAAGGTGATATTTCTTTAAAATTTAGTAGTTCTGAACATAAATTAGCTGATATCTTCACAAAGCCTTTATGCTCTGAAAGAATGAAATTTATTAAATAAGAGTTGTGTATGATCAATCTGTGAAACTGGTCTGTGAAACTGATCTGTGAAACTGATCTGTGGAACCGATCTGTGAAACTGATCTGTGGAACCGATCTGTGAAACTGATCTGTGAAACCGATCTGTGAAACTGATTTGTGAAACTGATATGTCAAACCGATCAGTGCAACCGATCTGTCATACCGATCTATTTTCTATTTTTTTGTAATTAATTAATAAATTTCTTTTATACGTTTTATGGGAACCCTAAATGATAAAATAAATGATACGCGGCTATTTATCTTCCCTAAACCTTTGACCTTTCATTTTCCGCCGAACCTTTCAACCTCTCTTCCCCTCTACTTCGAACTTTCGAACTCCTGCCTTCCCAAAATCTTCGAATGGCTAAGCAAAAGAGACCGAGCAAAGGACTAGATAGCCATGTTCCTCCAAAGCGTGCTCGAGACGAGTCGAGTAGTGGCTGTCAACGATCAGTAAATCCGAACTTGGAAACTTGGATTGTTGCTGTAGAAAGAGAAGTCAGCTCTGCGTGGCTTTTTTCAAGTAAGTCACTATTACTGCAAGTTCTTGAATCGCAAGGATGGATAGACTGGTTTTCTGACAACTCTCGAATAGACTACCCGAACCTGGTACATGAGTTATACATGAATCTGAAAATCACTCTAGATGGTGTGGAGGCTGCCAGGATGTCGTCTGTGGTAAAAGGAAAGAAAATATCCTTCTCATCTAAGCAGTGGGCTGAGTGCTTGAATGTACCTCATGAAGGTCGGTATGAGGATTATGCTAGGAATATTACTATAACATCTGATTACTTCTCTTATGAATTAGCTCTAGAGCTTCAGACTGGAAACAGAGAGTCACGGAGAATCACAACTTCAGAATTAGATGGTGAATGCAGACTTTTTTTCATGTTTATTCAGCACCAACTTTGCCCTAGGAGAGGAGATTTTGCTGTTGTAAAGTACCAGGATGTTTTCCTGTTGTTTCTTCTGAAAACACATGAGAAGATCAATTTGTGTAGATATGTGATGGTGCACATAGCTGGAATCGTAAAACCTTCCAAGAAAGCCACTGACTTGTTTTATTCAATGATGGTATCTACCATGCTCAGGAATCTAGAATGTGTTGATGAAGATGATGAAGTTGATGAAACAGATCATACCTTCTATCTCAACAAAGAGATCTGCAAGAGGATGAAAATCAATTGGAATCCATGTAAGAAGTGTTGGGTTTCAGATGAAGATAAATTGTATGAAGCCTACAATCACATAGAACATGGGAAGAGGCCAAAGGATTTGAGAGACCCTGGCTTGAAACCAGATGAGGAACCCATTTATTCTGATGATGATGAGAAAGAAGAAGGAAAGGATGAGGCCACCAAAGCCCAAGAGCAATAATAAGCTGAGACTGAGGAAGGAAGTATGTCATCTCCTGATGATAGGAGTGATCCTGACACTGCTAGTCCCAAAAGAAGAAAAGAATTTGGACCTGCTAGTCCACCCTTAGCCCTACCAGAATCAGAACCTATTCTTGGTGATGAAGAAGATTCTGATACTGAAGAATATCACAGTGAAGCTTCTGAGAAGAGTGATGATGGACATGCTGATGATGTTGAGGTTGCTGTTGATGGTGATAACAGACCAGTGGATGGTCTTGCGATAGATCAAATAGAACCACCTCAGTCAGTACAAGAAATACATATCAGTGGCAAGGTTGATTCACCAAAAATCAGTGGAACAGCAAGCTATTAGAAACCAAAATACACCATGTGTGCTGCTGTTTGGGATGACTACCCTGGTTATGCTGTGTTGGGCTTTGAATATTCTGAAGAAGAAGAAGCAATGCCAGAATCTGTTGCAGTTGTGAAGAGGAGCCTTCCAAGAGAAGCAAGGTCTGTTCCTGCTGTTGATCCTACAAATGTTAATTTACCTGGTTCTGGAATCTCTCAAGATGATATTGATACGTTTAAGATTGAATTGCTAACCGTTGTGAGAGACACAGTTAGAGAAGAAATTTCTAATACCCTTACTCAAGTGTCTCTACAAGTTTCTGAAAATTCATTGGAAGCGTTCTCACAAAGAGTATCTAATGCTGTGAAGCCAGACCTGGCCAATACTGGTGAACTTATTGGCAGGAACATAGCCTCTTTGAATCAGACTATGAAGGATCTTCACACCGGCTTGGTATCTCTATCAAGCGAATTCTGATCAACCATCTCTGGTATGATGGAAGTGTTGAGGAATTTGATTGAACATCTCAACAAGTCTGACCTGAGGAAGTTGAAAGCTGAGTTAACTCACATAGTTGGCCAAGCCAGTACAGCCAAAGTAACCAACATCACTACCCGTGAGCTAGAATCTCTAAGAGAAGATGTGCATGATGAGTTAGCTGCTGTTAGACAAATTCTTGATTTAGAATCTTTGAGGAAGATGAAAGAGCTCTGTGATAACAGTCATAAGATGGCATTGGTGTATTCAGCATATGCTAAGAAAGCTCTGCAAGAGATCAAAGAGAAAGTTGATAATTACTTTTCCAAGATTTATAAAAAACATGAGATGGCTGCAAACTTCAAGGTGTTGGCAGAGAATCTGAAATTACCTCCAGTCACTCAGGCCTTCAACACTCAAGTTCATCAGTTGCAAGATTTTAACCCTTCCTTGGTACAGTTCATGGAGAATAAAGATGATTTTGAAAAATCTATGAAGTGTGGGGAAGAAGTCATTCAAGACTTCATTCATCATTTGAAGCCCTATTTGAATGCACAGGCCACTGCAATAGTACTTCCTACTTCTGAACCTCTCAGTGACTCTGATGTAGCTCCAAATCAGCTATCTGTTGCTCAAGCTCTATCTTAGTTAAGACCAGTCCCTCAGCAAGCTTCTCAACCAGCTCCTGTTTCTCAACAAAAACTCTCTATGGCACCTGCTCCTACACTTGCCCGAGTTGTCCTACCACCACTTCAGATTCGCCAAGTACAGCGTACCTCCAAGCCTTCAATCTTACCCACTATTGATCCCAAATACAAAGGCAAAGCCCCTTTGTCTCCCAACAAATAGTTGTGTATTTTTTTTGATAGGGTGAACGCTGTGATTCCTGTACTATTCTGTACTTTATAAATTTTTTTTTCTCTCTACTCTATGCAGAATGCTTCTACTTTCACTTATATGTTTTCCCTCCTTTTTGATTATCCCAAAGGGGGAGAAGAAAGATGTATGGGAGAGATATATGGGGGAGAAAATATGTGTATATCTAAGGTTAGGAGAAAGATCTATATATATATGAGAGATGTATATATCTCAGGGGGAGAAATCTGTATAATATATATGGGAAATTTAAATTAAGGGGGATATTTATATATCTTTTTATATTTATTCTCTTTATGGTTTAATTCTCATTATGTTTTTATTAATGATATATCATATTGTTTATATTTTATGATAAAGATTTGTGATTATCAAAAAGGGGGAGATTGTTGAACCCTCTGGAAGATTGTTGATTTCATGTCTATGATTGATGTTTTAATAATCAAAAATCATCACATACCATTAATGCTTAATCTGGTTTGATTTCTCATAAACTTAATTACAATCTATTAATGAATCTGTTATCATGTTTTTGTCTATGATTATTGACTTACAAAGTATTTTGGAATTCTTCTGGATTCAACAGACATCGGAAGCATCGATCCAATATCAACAGACATCGGAAGCACCGATCCAATATCAACAGACATCGGAAGCACCGATCCAATATCAGCAGACATCGGAAGCACCGATCCAATATCAATGGACATCGGAAGCACCGATCCAATATCAAAGGACAACGGTCGCACCGATCCGATATCAAAAGACAACTGACTCACCGATGCAAATGAATCACCGATGAAAATGACTCACCGATGCAAATGACTGACCGATGCAAATGACTCACCGATAAAATGACACACCGATGCCGATCAAGATAAGACACCGATCGCATGACTCACCGATGCTGATCAAAATGAGCCACCGATCAAATGACACACCGATGCTGATCAATATGACTCACCGATGCAAATGACTCACAGATGCTGATCAAAATGAGACACTGATCAAATGACTCACTGATGCTGATCAAACTGACTCACCGATCATATGACAGACCGATGCTGATCAGTCTGATTCACCAATGTTGATCTATCTGAGTCACCGATCATTACTCGCTAATGCTGATGACCTACTGATCACTTGAACTAATCGATAGTCATAAACAACTGTTTGAATTTCTTTATTTTTATCTTTATTTCATCTAACCAACGGTCATATTAGGTATATTTTAATGCTCTGTCAATTAATTTATAAAGGTTGTCGGATGTCAGGAAACCGTACCTCGTACCTGTGGAAAGGAAACTTTTTCTGTCTTCCGAAGCACGTGACATAAATACAAGAAGACTCTGCTGCCGAGATATAAGCGTATAGAAGAAAACAGTTGAAAGAAGAACAAAAGAAGAACATAGAGGAAAGAAAGAGGAGGAAGAACCAAGCAGAACAGATCCTCATACACAATCAAGCCAACTCAAGAAGAGTTCTGTGCATACAAAAGATCATTGAATAACTTCATCGACTACATCTCACTGCCCTTGAACCTGAAGCATACGACACTCTTCTTCTCAAACAAAAAACGTGAAGAGGACTCAGAATAAATTCTGACCAAATACAAAAGAGTCCAAAGCTACACTGAAATCACCAGAGCCATTTCTAAACTCTACATCTTTGCTCTGTGATACATTTGTTTTACATCTTGAGCAGTGTGTGTTATCTGCTGTATTAAACAGAAACACTAACTCTTGTACTTTCACTGGAGCATCTGTAAATCCTCAGCAAACCTTTTTACACTTCATTTCCCACTGTGGATAGTGGTAGAGGTCGTGTGAGACCTGGACAGCTCTAAGCTGTTGTTTTTTTTTCCACGCTGAACTGTGGTAGAGGTCTTGTGACCTGGACAGTGTGTTCACTATTGTTAACCCTGATCCAGTGTGTGGATCATTTTTATATAAACTTTTGAGAGGACTAAGTCTCGGCTTGAGACTGAACCTCTTGGCTAATTATCTATGTTTTTAGCTACATACTATATCCATACTATACATATTTATTTCATATTCCGCTGCTACTACTTTGAAATATAATTTATTTTCAAAGCTACTTTGATAGTTAAACTCGCAAGTGTTTATATTTATTATAAACTAGTAAGTTAGTTTCAAAAGTTAATTTAATCATAAGATTAAGTTAACTGAGAACTAATCAATCTTTGAGAAACTAATTGAACCTTTATAATCTATATAAATTCACTACAGTTTAATCTGTTATTGAAATAGGGGGATTTTAATAAACATTGTTTTTAACATAAAATTTTAATTGGAACTCAATTCACCCCCCTCTTGAGTATCCACTCCGACCAACATATATATACCTCTATGGAGATGGTAAATAGAGATAATTTGGAATATATTGGATTGTAATTAATGGGTGTACTTTCCACCCCTTAGCCTCTATCTAGTGGTAGATTTTTTTGTGTTCATGTGAAGAAGAGGTAGTGGAAGGATCATCACATGAGTAGTGGAGGTGGGTCTAATCAACCATCATCCTTTTCACAATATGACACATCTAGAAATTTCCCTCTAACATTAAATCATAATGAACATATCTCTCCTAACGGAATTTCTAGTCCTATGATTGTAAATACATGAAATAGTTGTGGATTCATTGGGATCTTACAACAGTTCTAGCAGGCTATGAATACATTTCATTACAGTCAGATTTTGTCTGCTCTAATGGATACAGTGGAAAAGTCATATTAATTAAGGACTAACAGGCCCCATTCATAGACCACAGGTGTGAATAAATTTCATGTAGTAGATGAGTATCTAGTGGAGGGCGATACAGGTCCAAAAATAATACGAGGCATTATTGTTATTGTATATTCTGTAGTGATTTATGTATCTGATACAAGTTCCTTCCACATGTTTATATCTTCTTGTTTTTATTATTATTAATCTTACAAATGAACATATGTCTTTAATAATGGATTTAGTGATGTACCTTGGTAAGAAAAAAATGTTGTGGATTCGGGGACCTTATTATTCATCAACACAAACTGATACAATGTCGGTATGGTATTTTTAGATTCTGGATCTATATTTTTTTGACGTCATCACCACTATTGATTTTTTAATTACTCGTTGAGATTAGTTTGATTGTTATCATTAGCAAGTCTTGTTTCTCACTATTGATGGTAGATCATGTGTGGTTCAGGAGGAGTGGGAACATGGGTATAGTGGTTTATGGATTTCCTGTAATGATATTTGGAGTTTTTTTGTCTTCTATTACAATTGATCCAGATTAAATTTGTTCTATGGATGGTCTTGAAATTGTTGTTTGGTACTTTTCTAATATTTTCCAAGATGACTTCCATAGTCTTACATGAATGATAAGTGTATATTTTTTGATTGACTTGGTGTCAGGTACACAGTCAATATCATAACTTTCTTTCTGTATGGATGTAGAGGAGCTGAAAATTTTGAATATATAATTGAATATCAAATTAGAAAAATGTTCTTTTTAACATAGATATTTTCATGGACATGTACCTATTAACTTTTCTAGGAAGAAAGATGGTTCAATTTGGTTGTGTGTGAACTTTTGGTAGATGAACCAAGTAACAATTATGAACAAATATTGTTTTCTTCATGTTCATGATTTGTTTGATTAGTTATAGTGGGAAAATATGTTTCAACGATTCATATTTGATCATCTAATCATTAGCTCGGAGTTCCGGAATCTGATATACCGTAGATGCCTTTTGGGGGTAGGTATATCCCTTATAAATACATTTTAATGATTTTTGGTCTAAATAATTATCCTGTACATTTTACGGATTAGATGAATATGATATTACATAAATATATTGACACTTTTTGGCTGTTATCATTGATGATATTATTTTTTAATTGAAGTATGAGCGTTAGCCTGAGAACCATCTGAGTTTGGATAGATAAATTATGGATGGTCAATGTTTGTATGAAATATTTTCAAAATAATGTTTAAGGATTCAAGAAGTGATTTTATAAGGGATCCTAATTTCTAAACATGGATTATAAGTTGATCATAAAGATTGAAAGGATGGCTTTTTCATGGATGTAACCATAGAATATATTTGATATATGGTGCATCCATTTTCTTTATGGATTCTACCAAAAGTTTTTAAATGATTTATCTAATCTCAAATGAACTTTAACTCCTATTACAATGACATAAGTGATATTCAAATGGGATGAAAAATGTTAGTCTTATTTTTATGAGCAAAGTGGATTCTAAAATCATCTCATATTCTAATCTTACATGATCATAGAGAGGGGTACATGGTTTTTTATAATTCTTCTGGTGCTGGTTTGGGATGTCGTCCTAAATAGGACATCCATGGTGTAGCTTAGAAAACTTATCATCTTTAGTCACATGATAAGAATTAAACCACTAATGATTTAGATATTTCTAAAGTTATGAAATTTCTTAAACGTTCGTGGAAAATTATTTTTGGGGAATGGTGCACAATCATTTCTAATCATGAGAGTTAAAGATATATATTTTTCTCATAAATACTTGAATAGCATTTAGAGACAATGCATATAAATTCATAAGACGTTTGACTTCAATATCACCTACACCTTGGGGAATTGAAATATTGTTGCAAATGATAGTAGTTGTAAGGTACCATATTAGGATGATCTATAATTATACAAGGAGTGGAACCTTATGGGAAATGTTCTTTATTTTCATGTGGATTCTTAGAATAATGTTTTAGGTATTGTTATAACCAGTGTCTAGTTATCATCATCTCTCCTTGAGTAAATTTTGTAAAGTCAGCAGTATGATGATATGTTTGGTAAATTTCCAAAAAAGAATTATATGATTGGTAAACCATTTCTTTTTTTTCTATCTCTTAATATGGTGTGATAAACATTGGGAAGTAGGTCCTCATCCTATAATATGTTAGGGGTTTTTCTTTATTTAATTATCACGTATTATCAGGCGATGTTCACTGTGACACTACGAAGATGTATTAGGATGTGAAATAAAAAGTATGGCAGCCATGTACGAAGCATGAAATTGATAATTATTGGTCCTACTGTTACTCCTAACAAAGGATAAAAGATGATCACTTGAAACCCTCTGGTTTTCATTTGCCACATCCAATGCATGTCTTGAAATGGGATTATGTATCCAATGTTTTTTTGTTGGATTTTGATGGACTCCCCATGGGATGAATTATATCTATTTAGTAGTTTATTGGTTAGTGAAGTCTTCTAATTTCATTCTGATTGTGGATACCACTAGGTTTAATGATCATTTTCAATTTCTGTGCAAGATAATGTGAGGTAACATTGAAGTTCTTATACCATTATATTATATAGGGATTCAATGTTTACGTTTAGGTTTTGGAGGAGTCTTCAAGAGGTGATGGGAAATATGGAAATTTTAAGAACAACGTAACATCCACAACCAGAAGGTCAAACAGTGTAGGTCATTAGAATCCTGGAAGATATACATAGTTCATGTGTCATGGATTTTAGTGGATCAATGGATAATGAACTAGTTCTAGATGAGTCTATTAATTACAATAGTTATTATTCATCGATCAGAATGGATTCATTTGAGGTGTTGAATTTTCTCATGTGGTGATCTCCGCTTTCTAGGTATAAGGTCAGTTATGTAGCTTTAGTTGGACAATGTTTACTCTAGGAGAATCTAGAAAAGATTTAATATGTATACCATTGTCTCCTTATAGCCCAGAGTTGACAAAAACCATATGTTCATTGAAAACATAGTCTTTGGAGTTTTTTTGATGACTATGTTTTCATGATGTTTTCTCCTCAGTTGTGTCACTATATGATAGGAAAATAATGATATTGGTATCCATGATATGTTGGAAAATTTGTAGTCACTAATAAGATCATTAAAGTATCTTATTTATTAGCATAGACGATTTAGTCGATATGTATTCATGATATTTTCCACATATCTGAACTCAAAAATATCCATGTAGATCTTGCTCACATTCTGAGGATAGATTACATTGAGTTAGAGAATGATTTTTCTATTTTGAAGAAAAATGTTAAGATTCGTTAATTCGGTGTGAAATAATTGAATTAGAAGTAAATTTCGTTGGTCAGCATTTTATGGAATCACAGAACAGATTATCACGAGACTTTAGAATGCATGTCATTAATAAGAGAGAAGTGGAATTATCTTTTTCTAGGTGTTTCATCTTCTACATGAGTTCCTATTGAAGAAAATTAGTTATTTTTGATAGTTTTTAACACCATTTTACCTTGATAATTTATATTCATTTCTCTCTATGAGTTTCCTTTTGTCATTGAGTATGTAGATTTTTGTTTCAATTCTTTATACAAGATGTCGGTGATTTTCACACTGTGCAGCTGTGATAATTGATGTGTAATTGTTTTTTTGTGAATTTCATGATAAGGATTCACCCTTTTAAGTACTACATAACATGATAATTTTTTATACATTGTGTGTTTGTCGAAGATTTTATTTTAATCCATGGCCACTAATTGTTTGGTGTATAATAAAATTAAGGATTTCAAGAAGTGAAAATTTATTACTGATTATAGACATTCCCAAGATAGTTGTTTTGAGATATATATGAGATTTTAGTGCCCATTTCACTTCTATCAATCCAGTTTTCTCGACTAAGAGTTCAAATCTTGTGTTTTTTGGATACATTGTTTGATCCTAATTGATCTTCTCGTTGTTCAGTCTACATTGCATTAGCGATGCATCTTTCCTGGTGACTGACCGTTATGCTTATTTGAATCCATTGATCAAAATAGTGTCTTTGGGTTTTATTATCGAATTCGTTAGTCTGAAATATTATTTATTTTGGACTTAATATATATTTTTTGTGTCATCTCATTCCATAGGTTGTTTCATTGTTTTTGGTGGTGTGGTTGGTGTTCATTATTGAGGTATTTGGGGTTTCCACTTCTCATTCGACCCTTTTTGACAATTAGATCAATTCGGCGAGGTTCTAACTTGGTTCGAGGAACATCAATTATATTTTTTTATTTTTCATTGTTGGTGGATCCCATTTTAAGCATGTGCAACCTGAGTTTCATGGTATGTGGTTTTGTATCTTGCCTGTGTGGATAATCCTTATTGTTCAAGCCTTATTAACTAATATATAATTGTTTTTAAAATTAATATTTTGTGTGTGTTAAAATTGTTTTTATAGAAAAATGATTTTTACCAGGTTAGTGTTGAACAAAATGAAATGTTGTATTTTCAATGCATAGACATAGATTTGTGAAAGGGTTTTGAAATGGTATTTTCTATGAATTTGAATGAATTGTGAAAACAACTACATGGGATACCGTGGGGACATAGATTGAATGTTTATCTTGAGTCCAATATCTATTTTTTGAATATATTTAGAATTTTTCATCAGGATTTCCACAATTTACTATGCCCATTGTTCTAGGGGATTGATATTGACATTAATCTGATGTTTTTTCATTGGGTATTCATATGCTTCATAGGCCTATGTTCTAGGAACCATATTTTTCAGTTGGTGGATTATGGTATGAGTAGTCATCTTTTCTAATGTATAGTGATCCATGTTGTTGATACATGCTATTATGTTTGTTTTACATGAATTTTTTTATTTATTATTGATATGCATGATTATTATTGTGAAAGATTATATATATTTGTTTTTGAAATATTTATACATTCTTTTGTTTTAGAACATTATAAATGTTAAATATTTAAAAAAAATTCTATTAAATGTATTTTTTATCATCATGTCATGTTCTATTTTAATGAGAATATATGAATGGTTTTACAAAGTCCAATTATGAAACACCAGGGTGGGATCTGATAAATCTGGTAAGATCACACCCTACACATACCTTTGGTGGTGTGTCAACCTATGTATTCATTCTAATAAATGGAAGGGAATGGATTTACAGTGATGGAGTGTGTATTTGATTTATCTGGATTGGTTAGCTGGTGGTGATGTTGTGCGAGTTATTTAATGATATCAATTTGTAGTTGGACTTGTCTCTATATATATTTTCTACATTTACAGTTGGATTGTACTGATATTTTCTTACAGTTATAGAATATACTTTTTATCTTTATGATGTTATATCTTGATCTATGTCTATATATGAATGGTTTTTGTTCAGATTTTGAAATATCATCTCTCTAGTTATTGGGTTTGTTTTTTTGGATTCCCCAGTGCTTTCTACAACCCATGGGGATCGAGAACACAGTTTGGTATGTGAATGAATAGGTCCGGTGATAGTTTTGAGTGTAAATTTGGTTGGTTCATTACATGGAAACTAGGGGGTATCCATTTTTGTCAACTTATAGTATATTGTTAGTGTATTTAATTATTCTCTTTTATTTCTCTTTTAATAAAATATTCTTATTATTTATAACCTCCATTCATTTATTATATTTTTACGTGTCCACCCACCATTGTTCCCATCCAAAATCCACTAAAAATAGAAAACTAATTTCGGTTCATGTTCGGGGGATGGAATAGATGGTTGAATGAATTTCCTATATTTTAATTTGATATATAGTTATTCGATTGTGAATATTTATTTTGTTGTTAAATAGATAATTGTGAGAGATATCCCATTTTCTTTACCACATATTTCATCTTCACATTTATCATTATCCTTCACTTCACTATCTATGTCATGAATACAGTAGAGTATGGTGTGGGTTGTTATGACCAGTTAATTGTTCTCCAAGATGATGTCTATAATAGGATCACCCCGTATCAGAAGGTATTGGTATGGGGTTATCATAATTGAAGTGATGTGGTGTGGTGTGACCGGACTGGATCACTTCATTGAGTTGATTGTTGATGTCCATTTGGAAAAATGATTTAAATCACCGTGAACTCCCAAAAACAATAACCTTCCTTCATTTTTAATAGATAAAAATTATATTTTTCATTTCATTTATAAATATAATATCTATATTTAATTCATTTCAAACCAAATACTATTTAAATTAGTTCTGTTAGTTTTATATTTGTTAGACTATAAACTGTTATAATTGAAAAATATCTGTGTTATGAGCGGCCTTCTAGAGATCGACCCTATAGTCTGCCACTATGGTGGTTTTTTTTAAATAAGAATTTATTTGAATAGAGGCTCACTAAAAACCAATATAATCAATTTGGAACTATTATTGTGGAGGCCAGGTGCATCACACAATGTTTTTCATAAATAAAAAATAATAATAAATTTTAGAAACTAAAAAACATGATTTATGGCTACTCTTTTCATTCATAGGTCATGATGGATTTTATTTGATTTTTCTTATTCATTCCATTGTGATGAATTTTATAGGATGAAAGATACATCCAGTTTTCAAATGGGAAAACAAATCCTTGATGATTCAATTTAATTTCAAAATTCTTGAAATAGAAAGTAATATTGTAACATTTTTGGATGTCGAAGGTAGAGATATCAATATTCTGTAGATGAAATGGAAAAAAATACATGATAAAAAGGATGAAAATTCAATTCCATATAAATTTGAAAATAATTATCCCATGAAATAATTGAAGAAATAGAATGAAGATCCAATCAACTCCCCATGGACATTGCCTAAAGTGGTTTTGAAGATATCATAAAAGTTGATACGTCTTTGTGCTATCAACATAATTTGGTTAATATTTGTTTTTATTTTTTGAATAACAAAACATATGTGATCTTACCATATTTTATAATTTATAATTAGTACCTCTCCACCTCTATCATTCTATAGAATAATATAAACAAAACTCTTATGATATATAATTTTTAATTATTGAGTTAAATGATATAAATGTATAGAATGGATAACATGAAAGGGAATATTTCATTATTGATTCGACATTTTTAATCTTATAATTTATGAATTGTTTATATATTCTTTTTTTCTAAAATTTTATATACATAACAAGAGGATAAGGCCATGGATGTTAAGGAAGATATAACCCTAGGGATGATGATCAAAGCAATAGACTGGGACAAGTATGTGGTGTGAATGACACTTTTACATAAACATGCATACCATATTGAAGAGGACAACATGAAAGTCATAATTGGTCCATCCTTTATGTATTTCACTCCCCCTCATCATCTTAAATTAAAACTTTCATATTTTATGTTGGTTGGGGATAATTTCCTTTTCAATGTGGGTTATAACTCATGGAATCTACTAATTGACGTTTGGAGAAATAAAATGTGGTTGTTTAAAATCAAGAAACTCTATACAACATCTGATTGGGTTAACATACATAAAATTCCGGACATGGGGTAATAAAATCCTAGCACCCATGTGGTGGTCCAACCCATGTTTTATTATCTTTTCCCTTTATTTTTCATTTTCCTTATTTTTCTATATGTTTATCTATTTTATGAATTATAGGTTTACAAGAGGTAGATAGGAACATAACTCATGGATAACACTTAAAAATTTATGATAGTTTTTATTGTTCCAATACTTATATTTTCTGCAATTTTTTATTTCTACTGGTGCTGAAATGAAGGGTAGTAAAATTTATGTGTGTGGGAGTGTCAACATGATTAGTTTTTATTATGTGAATTTTTTTTCTTATCGTTTTTCATTTTTTATACTTATTATTCAATTATTATTCATATTATTTTCAAAAAATTAATTTATTTTTATAAAATTGAAATTATTTTAGGAAATTTTTATTTTAAATGATTGTTGAAGTGAATACATTCCCCTTGATATTGATTTTAGATAATTTTTATGATATTGACAAAAATTTTAAATCAATTCCCATTAAACACTGATTGAAAATATTTTTCTAAATATATGATGTATTACAA
Source organism: Viscum album (assembly GCA_963277665.1). Taxonomy (NCBI): domain Eukaryota; kingdom Viridiplantae; phylum Streptophyta; class Magnoliopsida; order Santalales; family Viscaceae; genus Viscum; species Viscum album. The sequence continues at coordinate 279,778,417 of OY728136.1, read as the reverse complement.
AACATGCTAATATATTATTCCTAATACCCACATATTCATGGGATAAACCTAGATTTTGTGTGAGAAGTAGAATTTGTGATTTTTCATTTTCAACAATTTGAATATCATGGAATTATGTTAATTTTATTAACACAATTATTTTTATATTAACATTTATTATTTAGACACAACCTTATAAATATTTTTATTTATTCATTAAATTCCATGAATTTTCTTCTATCATCTAGCCACATTACATGTGGAAATTTTCCTTACATACCCCCACTCTTGTAAAATTTTCATGGATATTTCAATATTGATCGTGAAGAAATGAAGTTTCATATGAATTATTTAGGGTATGATTTCATTGTGGGATATTTTAGGTTTGTGTCATTAATTTGGGTACTACTTAATGGATCAATTGGGCATGATCCAAAATTTTAATTTTCATTATTTCATTCCTATGAATATAAAAAAATTAATAATAAATAAAATTGAATATTAAAATGATTTAAAAAGTCATTGGTTTTTTCATTTCAAATTATTTTTTGACTAATGTACCAATATAATATAGAGGTGTTGATATTAATTCATTAACATTAATAAACTTTCATCTCATTATCCTTAAGAAAATTAAAAATCAAAATAAAGAGGTGCCTTTATAGAGATTTAAAATAAATAAATAAATAACTATGATAACATTGATGATATTATTCATCGTAATAATTTATTTACTCAGGTACCATGTCATGACAAATAGGGTGGTGTTTTGAAACACATTTTCATGGTAATTGTGTAAGGTTCATCTTGTTTTTTCACATGATTATTTATGCATTGTCATTAGGAGTCAAGCATCCTCTTTTTAGCCTTAAATTTTTTAATCATTTTACCCACAAACCCAAATCCACCAAATATACCTTGAAAATTTACTCTGGAATGAAAATTATTTTATGTACATTTTTTTAGGGAGATTAGAATGTGAGAATAATTTAGAGAAACATAAAATTTCGATGTATAAGCATAACTCTAGAATCAATTTATCTTCAATAACGGGTGACATAAAAATCAATATGATTTTTTGGATTGTTTAATGGATAGATTTATTAGATTAAAAAAATTAAATGTGAAGAATTAAAATGTTATGGATTTTTTATTTCATAAATAAGACATGGCAATATTATGTTTTGGAGAATATAATGGATGTTTTCTGACACTTGATTATTGTGTGGATTAGGATTTGAATATTAGATTATTTTTCAAGAGTGATATGGTAATGTGTGGGGAATTGATGAAGATATTATTTTCATATATTTAATATGATAATTTAATAATTATAAATCCACCAATGATTTGATTTATTTGGAATTGTAAAGTTTCATGGTTTTATTGGTGTTATGAGATTAACTAAAAAAGACTAATTTTTAGAAGATAACTATTTTAATATATTTATGTATTTCAGATAATAATAATTTTTAAATCAATTAAATAAATAAAATAATTTATTATTATTTCTAGAATCATGGAATTCATTTTGTCCTTCTTGAGAAAAATCACAAACTATCTTTTGGAGGCCCAAAATCAACTCACAACCGAGGCCTCAAAATGTGTACATAGATCTACACAAATCTAAATGTGAGCTTATATCAATAATTGGTATAACCTATTCTGTATAAAATTTAGCATTAAGATATTAATTTAGTTGAGGAACAAAATTTTTAAATGATTTCATGTGAGATTTATCCTTCTTCAAGGTTAATAATTCATGTGAATGTTGAAGATTGGAATAAGAAGAGTCACCTTTCAACAATTAATATATATGAGTACACTACCATATATCAAATATCAATAATCGAATGTAGAATAAATTTTTATGGTAAATGTGGATTATTCATAAGACTAACATTATTTAAGACAAAAATTAAAAATTTCTCCATTAAATGGTCTTCCTATATATAACTTTTCGATGATATGATTTGGATCCAAAATATTCACCCCACCCTTTGAAAGAGTGTCTAGAATAATTTTCAAAGGGCTAGAAATCATAGGGTAGCCATTGTTTTTAATTTATAGTATCATTGTAGTGTATTTATTAATGTAACATTAGTTATCTTTTAATTAGTTATTATTCTTTTTCATACCCTTATTTCTCCCATTTTATTTTTACGGCTTCTCCCACCGTTGTTCTTATCTCAACTATACTCAAAATGGTGAAATAACCTTGGAACTTGTTCAAGGGAGGTAATAGATTGTTTAATGAGTTTCTTGTGAGTTAATTTGATATATATTTATAAATTTTGTGAATTTTGGTGGTGTTTAAATTGATTGTGGTAATTTGTCTCTCATTTTCCCTACCATTGAGTTCTTTTTGTCATTTACCATTATCATTCCCTTCACCATCTAAGTCAAGCCTTTGAAGAAGTAAGGATTATCTATTGATGGTAAGTGAATCTGTAATATATCTAACAATTAGTATATGATTAAGAATTATGAATATGTCTCTGTTTGGGGTAATTAAATTAACAATAATTAGGTGAGGTTTAACAGGTCACAGTCACCTCAATGAGTTGAATATTGGGAGCCATTTTGAACAATTGTTTCAATAACCAAAAATTTCTAAGATAAATTGAATTCTATAAATATTTAATCAATGAAAAGTATGTTATACATTGAATTTATAAATAATATTTATTTTTTATTAATTTACTCCCTCCACCAATAATATTATTTATGTTAGTTTTATATATTTTATATTATAAATAGTTACCATATAAAAACAATTTTTTAGTGCCCCGTATGAGATCAACCCTAGGATGTGCGAATATGTTGAATTATTATGTATATAAAAATTTAGATGAAAAATGGTTCATGAAAAACTTATACCATTGTAAATTAAATTATTATTTATTTCTTATACCTAAAATATTAATTATTTTGAAGTAAAAGAATTTTTTTTCAAAAACATATTTTTTTTCAAAAGGTCGTTTAGTCACGATTTGTGAAACAAACATATATTTAAATTTTAAAAATTTATTAAATTTATTTTGAAAATAAATTATTTTGGATCTAATCATATCAATATTATCTTAGGATGAAATGTTTGGATTTTTCGGAAATGATTCATTTTTTATGAGTAGTGAATAATATTAAATTTTAATTGAAAATTGACTATTCGTTTAAATTAATTATAATGTTAAATTATATTTTAATTTATATTAAGTGTAAAATAGTTCAATTATATTGATATTTAACAATCATAGTACATCAGATTCATTTTCAGGGTTAATTTTGATATAAATACACTGTAAACATTTTAACATTTTCTCCTTGAAAATTGGATTAAATAACACTTATTTGGGATTAATTTTATATAATTATTTTCATATAATTATTATTAATATAAAAAATTTATTTCATATTTTTATTCAGAATAATTTTCTATCTAATATGGGTGAATTAATTGTGACGAAATATAATAATAAAAAATAAAAATTATTATTGCGGATAAGGTAAAAATGGTTTAGAAGGGGGAATAATCTAAGATCATATGGTTAATAAACTACACAAAACATGTTTAAATATTTCATTTGGGGAATACATATATATTAAACTTTCAATTAATTATATAGTTTAAAAAAACCATATTTAATAGAAATAACATTATGATTTTGGAATTATTTTAGAAAATTTCAAAATAATTTCCCAGAATGTCCACATTCCCCACATATAAAATGTACACCCTCTACTCACTTATTCACACATATAAATAAATTTAGATAAAAACAATAAAAAATATCTCCCAAAATAAATATAAATACTTTAATCTTCAGGTCCTCTCAAAAGACCAATCCTAGGGTCCTAAAGAGAATATACAAATGATGTTTCTCTTACAGAAGGTAATTATCTTAAGAAATATATTTTTTATTCATTTTTTTTCACATTCAATTATGTCATAAAAATTTCAATATAATAAAAAATTATTTCTCACGTATTGAGATGTTATTATATTTACGTCATAATATTTATATATTTACAAATCCATCAAATGGGAAATGAAATCACTAATTGGGATTCCGACAAAACTCCACCTCATGAATCAATGTAGTTCATTTTACAACACTACATTTAAATAATATATATAATTAAAGAATAAAAAATTGATAATATGTTTATTATATTAGTATAATACCTTAATTTTATTATCACATATATATTTTTACATTGTATTCCATTAAAATCATGATTATATCGCTCGTGTATACAATTGAATTCCACCTCATGAAGCGATGACTTTCATTCATTCAATTATAAATTACTAGTTATGTAACAAGGGAAAAATAAATGATTATAAAAGATATATATATATATATTCATTGTATAAAATTAATATATCATCCACATCCTTACTGATTCACTCGTTAGGAGAAATATATCATCTCTCGTGTGTAAATATGGAATACAATCTGTATGAGGTGATGATAATCATTTTCCATGTACATGTTTCATACATGGTTCTAAAAATGTATTTAATGAAGAAATGTGATATTAAAAAATTTATTATCATTACTAAGATGATATTTATATTTTGGGATCATAGGAACCACAACTCCCATGACGTGTTTTAAGTTAGATACATATGAATATGTTAAAGAAAATAATGGTTCTCTATGAAAAATACATTATGTATTTTTGGTTTTTAAATTTCATGTGATTTCATGTATGTATATAGTTTATCAATAATAGTAAAATTATTTCCCCTTCGATATGTGATTCATTTAATTTAATACCAATTTAATAATGTACACATTAGCTCCAACTTTTTTGGACATTGTCTCTATAGTGGTATAAAATGATGTTTTGTAGAATCCCTTTGAATAGTAGTTATGAAATCATAGATTAGGGAAAATAAATGAACAATTGACTTTCAGAATATGGATATAATAACATCTTAATTTTTTAGAAAGGAAAATATTATGTGTTTTTTGAAATAAAATTAATCCTTTCAAAGACACTATAATTTGGTATGGTTCTTGTATAGATGTAAGTAGGTGTAATTACTCTAAAAAGGGTGAATATGGATTTAACTAATAATCACTAGGTGAAACAATTGTCCGTCCTACTTATTTTTTTGACACACATAGGAGATATGCTTAAGATAAATCACATTTTCATTATAAACTATTATGATGTAGATTAAATAAATTACATCCTCAATGAAAGCATGTTTATTATTAAGTGATTATCCATTAATAATTTAATCAATTCATGTAATATGTTTCACTAGTTTTGGGATAATAAATTTTCTATCATAGTATTATTATTTAATATAGTTTACACCACTATTTAGATATGGTTCTTAATTAATGTAATGTATACTTTATCAATGAACATTCCCTATGTAAGAATATACCCATGGACATGATAATGATACTGGTGACGGATTCAGATCATAAACTAACCAAATTATAATAATATTTTGGAGATGAACTAGCTTATATATAATAATATTTCATTTACAAAATTTAAAAATTACTAACCACGATGATTATTGATTATAGACCACTTTATGTGTTAACAGACTCTATCAGTCAATGGTTTTATAGATATTGTTTTTATTAATGGATATTATTATTATATAATATATTAAATTCAGTAGGATTTTCTAAGATTCAGACTTTTTTTGTGGATATTTATCATCTCATAAAATATTTGGATAAACAGTTTCCCAAATTTTAAAAAATTGAAATATGAGGAAGAAATATAAAGCATGGAATGTGAGGATTTTCTGGTTAACTTCATGGAAAAATATTTTCATCATTAGAAATGATATGGTATAGAAATAAAATTCGTTTGTCTATGATAGAAGAAAAAAATTATTTTTTATGCATGAAGAAAACAATAAATGGTTATAATGGAATGATGTGGACTATGTAGGTAATATAAAGACAATGATAAATTGTTTCATTGATTCTCATAATTTGATACTCTAATGGGGACTAGTATCCAATAATTTCTCATCATATAGGGATAAATTATCTTTTTTTATCACAATATAGATATATTTGTCAAAATAATTTTACATGAAATAGATTTCATTGAAGAAGAGGATGAAGAAGAAATGCATCGATAAAAGGGAAGAATGTAAATAATGCTTTTTCTACAAATGATACAATTTGATGGAATCAAATTTTTACATGATTATAAGTAGATAGAGTTTGTTTCTTGTTTATAGAAAAAATCAATCATTCATGATATTTCATGATATATAATGAATCAATTTATTTGAAACAGTTCCCCTGTGATGACTTAGGGAATTTTGAAAATGAATTCCCCAAACGTCTTGAGTATATACATAAAAATAAGGTATGGGATAAAGGTAATTATTATTCTCTTCCCATTGATTATTTGTAATGATTAATATTTTTGATTCATGAATTATTTTATAGGTATATTTAGATCAATGATATTAATGTATATGAATTATGAAATGTATTAGGATTTTAATGTAGTAATATTTCATTAATTATTTGATATCATGTGTGGAATGGTATCACCAAAATTGATAGAATGAAAATTTTATCTTCTTGGAAAAAAATTACATCATAAAAGATAATTCTTAATATATTATTTAATGTGGAGATAATAATGATAGATATGATTTTTATGAATGAATTGGTAACCATTCATGATTATCTAATCATTCATGATTAGGGAATTAATGGATATTACAATTTTCAAACATTATAAGATTTATATTAATATTGGTAAGATAAAGGATTAACCATATTCAGGGTGTCAATTTGTGACATCCAGTGAGACCATAGGGATTTACCCAAAACTAAAGGATAATAAAGTTATAGTGTTGACCACAAACCAATGTGATTTCTAGCTTAATATCTCATTTTTAGTTAATTTATCTTTTAGGTAAATATTAACATTGAACAAGTGTTGTTACTATAGAGGAGTAGAGATTAATGAAAATAAATGGATAAATTATGGAACCCATATTGGATTTGGAAAATACTTATAAATATACAAAAGGTTTGTATATCATTTTTTTGAATATTATGATCAATTAAAAAGTTATTTTCAGTCATTCAAGAATAAAAAAATTATCATGGATATTCATTTGATATGGTAATAGTTAAATTAAAAAATTATGAAAATAAAAATAGTTATATGAAATTGTACTTATGAAATAGAAAGATATAAATTAAGAATATTTTCATATATTCTTATTTTTATGATAAAAGAATTCCTAAAATATAATAAAAGTATAATAGAATAATGATATCATAATATGATAATTTATATTTAAATGAAATTATTTTAAAGCATTAATTTATTTATTTGGAGTTCTTCAACATTCCATCGATTAATCATATTCTTGATATCAATTACCACCATCACTCTCTATAATTAAATTTTAATTTATTCCATGTCCATAACATTACATTACACCAAAGTGGTTCAATAGGAAAATATAATAAATGTTATAACATACACACATTGTACCACCATTTATATCATGGTATAAAGAATTTATATTTAACCTATTTAAAATGTGGGTTTTCCAAGAATTGTATTTTACAATTTCAAACCATGTATTATTGATATTATGATTAAATTTAAATGTTATATTTTATTCTTGGTATTATAATGTGACACACAATGATTTCAAGAGAGAAACATTATATTTCATAGTGTTTATGACATTAGAAATAAGTCCTAGAATTGAATATAGTATCTTGAGAATTTAAATTACATTAATTTTAAAATAAATTAATTATCATTAATAGTATGTTATGCATTAAACAGTAGTTTTAAATGAAACATGACACAATATTAAAATATATTTTTCAAAACATTACCATTATATCAAGGTAATTAAATTGGTTGTTATGAATATTAATGATTATATTATTAATATTATATTTTTTACATATTTTTAAAATAAATTGTATCTATATATTTTTATTGAAAATTGTTAATAATTTCAATGTAAAATAATTTTATTCAAAAAAATGGTATTTTACTAAAATTTTGTTTTATTCTTCTATGTTTATGCAATTTTAGACTAATTTTGACAATTTTTATAGATTATATTTTGAATAATAAATTCCTCACAATATCAAAATTTTAATATAGTTATTTTATACGGTTTATAAGAAACCATTATTCTTATGAGTAGTGGAAATACTAAATTTTAATATATAAATTAATTTTTGATTAAATAATATATAATTCTAAATTGTATTTGGAATTGTTTCAAAATTAAAATTTTTTCATAAATATTATTATTTTTATAATTTAGTTGATTAGAATAATTTTCATTTTGAATTTTCTTATAAAAACAGTGTATACTTTTGAATAATTTTCCTTTTGAAGACCCTCTTCTGGATTACATATATGGGATTATTTTTAAATTAAAAATTTTAACTTGAATTAGTGGAATTTTAAAAAAATCACCACATATTAGGAATTAAAATTATTTATATTATATGAAAAATTAAACTTAATTATTTATAATAATTAATAAGAAATACAAAAAAAATTATTTTTCGTGGTTACTGTAAAATGAGTTTATCATGAATTAAACAAATAAAATAAGGGTTAAAATTACCCAAAAAGTATAAATCCTAATGGATAAACATATTAAAATCATATACAACCCATTTTAGAATCTAGGGTAATTTGGAATCTTATTTCATCTTAATTAATTAATAATTTTAGGTCTTTTTTGAAATTTCTATATCATTTCCCAAAATTTCCACATTCCATGTTTTTAAAAGGAATCTACCTCCCATTAATTAGTCACACATATAATGTAATTTTATTAACCACTCCCTATGAAAATAACTCCCCAAAATCTTTACACATAATCTAGATCCCTTCATCCTCCTAAAACACCATCCATATTGTCGATAAAAGGAGACCCATAGGTGGTTTCGTTTTAGGAATGTAATTCTCTTTATAATGGTCCTTCAATTCATTTTTTTTCACTTTCAATAAGGTATTAAAAATGAAAATTTAATAAAAATATTATTTTCTACAAAGCGATATGTTATAATGTTTATAGTATAATATTTATCCTTCTCTACTTCTATCATATGGGAAATAAATTCATTGATCATGTGTTTGGAAGACTACGACCCTGCAAACTGAAGTAGTTCTTTTTTTATAAAATTAATTCGGGGATGGATACAATGATAGAATTACCACAATTATATTAAAATTAAAATATTTTCATACTTCTATAAATGTTTTATGAAATATACCTTTTACATTCTATTCTGTTTCAAATACGATAATGTTTCTCATGTTTACAGTGGACTACCACCTCACGAAGCAATGTGATAATCGTTTAAAATATTATTTACATGGAATTTAATAAGGATATAATTAATGAATATATTGATTAAATATGAAGTGATAATGATTTTTTGAAATTAATATTTCATCCACTTATATACCCTTTCACTTCTTCCAGTAATGGTGTCGTAACTCGTGCATATGTAAGACATATCGTTCCAACGAAGTGATGTGACTCATTTCCCATATAAAAAAAATAAATTTTTATAATAATATATATTCCCTCAATTAATTATATTTATAAAATTATTAAATTTATGGAAACTATATATATGTCATATTTAAGATAACCACAATATTAAAAACCAAACAAGCTTGATAAAATAAGAAAATTAATACACAAAACAGTGAAAATATTGAAATATTATTAACAAATAGGTGAAAAAATATTATAATATCATCATATATGACATTATAAATGTGTTAATTGAACTTTATTAAATAAATAAATTTATTAAAGAAATTATACATGAGGTATGAACATGTATGAAGTAATTGAGGCCTGAGGAATGGGTGTCTCGTCACACTATTAGTTTTGTGAGTCATACAACATATTAATTACATATTTGTTTTGTGTGGTGTATATAATATCAACTTTATAGGTTATATAATGATTATATTTATTATACTGGTAATTAATTTTTAATGTAAGGCCATGTATTTAATCATACATTTGATTCAGCTGTTACCAATGTTTCAAGTGCTTATTTTTGGATCCAATCATTCTTCAAGAATGTTAATGTTTACATCTCTCTTGGTGGAAGTATTTGATATTTATATCTTAAAATAAATCTATATTCTTCACAAATATATATAAATGATCATTATTATTTAATTTTAGCATTTTTTACTTTTCAGATCATAATTTTTTGTAGTAAAATATGTTGTGATTTATCACTTTGGTCATAAATAATTTTTCATAAAAACCCTAGTTTTGTAAAAATATTTTCAATAATGGTTTTAACATTTTGATAATAAATTATTAGGTACTTTTTACTGATTTTATAATTTTTATTAATTTTTAAATGAATCATTATATAAATATAAAAATATTTCTCTTTCTGTTTTACCAAAAATGATAAAAGACATTTTTTGAAATGATTATTGGGTGAAAAAAATTCAATTTTAATGAAAAATATATTTAAAATTACTTTTTATAGGTCTCAGATGGTTATTTTAAATGATTTTTTCAGAATGATTTTTGATATTTTTTAAAAGATGAACTTCACAATGAAATTTTTTTTCTTTAAAAAATGTCAAGAATCATTTCATGATTTTTATATTCATAAAAGTTATATAACGTGTATTATAAAAATTATCCACTGATATGATGTTGTATTTATACCATAATTATTATTATTTTGATGGTTTATGTTCATTTTTATTTGAGATGTATAATTTGATAAGCCATCACCATTTTACTCTAAATGGTTTATCAATATGATTATTTATTTGGGTAGCTATTAACATTTTAATATTTTTTTAATATAAATATTTAGGTTCGTTATTTTCAAAACATTTAATATGAGTAATTCATTATTATTTAGTAATTAATGGGTAGAAACTCAATAGGACCTTTATGCATCAGTATATCTAATCAAAAAAACTAAATTTGGTTTTGGCTAAGTCCATACCCCATTTTTAGATTCCATTACATAAGGAGTTAATGATATTTATCAGATTTCAATAGTTTTATATTAATCATTATGAATCCACTTATTGATATTCCTTGTGATAATATAATTAGATAGATGATCCAGGCTTTTGAATTAAAGAATATTCTATTATTTAAATGTCATTACATGGCCATAATTTAATATTTCCATATTATGATCATGTTACTGAATAAATAACTTTTTAGTTATTTATATTTTCAAATAGGTAATGAATTATTTATTCATAACTTGCACTATATGCTTACCTTTTTTATGCATCTGAGATAACAGATTCCTTTTGTTTTTTCCAGAGGATACCTGAAGGTGTTTTATGATTGATATGTTGGAATATTATATGGGTAATAATGGTTTCCTCAATGAAAATACTCAGTGTATTTTATGTTTTAAAATGAATGTTTATTTCATGTATGTATCTAGTTTACAAAAAATAATTCCATGTTCTATACATCGGGATGTGAATACTTATATCTTATCAAAATTTATTAATATAATTATCCTCTTTAGGTTACTATGTTTTGGGTGTCTATTAATATGGAAAAATAATGTTTTTTCAACATAAAAAAATCTATCACTTTGTCAATGAAGGGTTCCTCAAACACTGCATAAGGATAAACCCTTTCTTCAAAAGTCATTATGTGGGTGATAAATAGCCTAAATTGAATCATATAACATACATAAATATAAACCACTGGTTAATTATCCATTATAATAATATAATATGATTCGTAATTTCAATCATGTATGCATACATGACACCATGAATAGTGAACGGTTAAAACCATGTGACACATTAGCAATGAAATATTTGGGAGAAAAATAAACAAAAACACGGATTTCATTTATTATCCTCCATAAAAACCACATAATTACCTTTATATCATTTAATACATTTATACCATGTGTGTTGGATTTTCATTTCATAATAAATTCTATAACTCTATATTTATTTCATTTTATACCTCATTAATTCAATATTTCATAAAAATTGAGTATTAATTTTTATTAAATCGACATTTTTATTTCTTGAATGAATATTTAATGGAATTTTAAAAAATTACATTAACCATTTCCACCTTTATATTTGACAATCCATATGTGTATAAATATGGGAATCATTATCCTATAAATGAATATTCCATTCCTCTAGTTTATTTTTCTTTTTCTCTTCATGGTGTTCCTCTCTTCTTGATGCCTTTTATTTAGGGTTTTTATTGTTTCCGAATAAATATCTGTTAGGTGAATTTATATTGGGTCTTTCTTTTTTGATCCATTATTGATCACTTCTAAAAAATTTATATTTTTTACGTCAATAATCATGGAAATTATTATCAATGAGTTTATCTGAAAAATTATTTTTCCATTCCTTATTTCAAAATGGTTTTCAGATAGTCCCTTTGATGTTTTTAAAATATGTAAATTTCTTTTTGGAAAAATATACATGACATTGGTGTTTTCCATTTTAAACTATATTCATCACAATTTTAAATTGGATAGAAAATAATGTTTTATTTAATATGATATTTATTTTGGAAATATTTTCTTCCAAGAAATGATTTTAATTTAGAAATTATTTAGGATTATTTTCAATATATTGTCCACTATTCTATTTATGAAGAAACCAATTTTTAATTTGGTACACATTGTAAGCCATGGGTTTGTAGGTGTGTATGTGATATGTTATATGCTTAATTAGATTTCATGGAAAACCAAAATAAAAAGATAATATAAGGAGAAAGGGTATCCTAGTTTCAATAATCATCCCCACTATGTTGTACAACTAGGGTAGTGTGAACCAGTATCCTATTTTACTATATTTTTTACACCATGTATTTTGCCTCCATGTGTGATCAAATATAATGTTTACTTATATATATTCACAATTTAGATATTTTATTTTTTAAAATTGAGAATGTTTAAAGAATCCTTGAATCTGTTTTATCCCTAAGTTTTCTTATTCTAATTTCATTGGTTATATTGTAATTTTACTATGAATTCAAATCAAGAATATTTAAAAAGGAATATTTAATATTATTTATCAATAATATTTTAAATTATGAATAAATGAATGATATATTCATCTTTATAGGGTTATATTTTTTATTGTATCCGTGATTTAAAAAAATTAATTAATTTGGAAGACCATATATTATTTTTTTATTAACATTTTTATTATTTATTTTTTACTTCATTGTTTTATCTAGTAGAGTCGTTTATATATTAAATTCCTTCTGTGATCCTATAATTCTTTATAGTTCATTATTTTTTTGTTCCATCGGTTCCGGGTAGCCTTTTAGTTTCGATAGCAGGTAGCCATGGGATCTTTGACATTAATTTTTTGCGATAAATATTGGTTCTATATGGGAATGTGTCATCTGACATGGTGGATGGTCATGGATCAATAGGGGATAAAATTTGGATTGTTTTATCATGCTATTAGTCTTGTAATTGTCTCCTTACTCATTTATAGGGTAGTTTTTGTTTTCATTTAATGATTTTTTTCACATTATAAGTTATCATTATTTGTCTTATAGAATGGGTAAGATTGCCTCAAATGTTGTTTCTAGATTCTTTGGAACATGTTTCATACTTGTGTGTATTATGACTTATATTTTATTCATTGTATAATTTATTAGGATACAATTTTAGATGGTATTTAGATATGGTTTTCCCTAACTAGTATCAAATTAGGGATTTCAAAAAACAGAAGAATTTTCCTTAAAATCCATTTTATTATTTGGGGTTATATATGGTGTGAAGAAGGATAAGAGTGTGTTTTGAATCAATATGTAGTTCATTAATGGGGTTTATATCACCACCACTTCCAATATTTACATTATAGAAAAATTAAAGTAAATACTAGATTATGTCTTTCACGATTTTTATTTCATGATGATAAATTGATATTTATATTAATAATAATGTTATATTTGATTTTTTGAATATCTAATGAGTTCTGTGTTGAAATAGAATAATCAAAAGAGAATCAAAATTTCTTCATAGTTATGTAAAATCAAATTAATCAATGTGGTTTATCTTTATGTAAATTGAGGAACTTTGGTGAGGATGGTGTGTGCTTTACCAGAATGTGTCCCAAATCCATTCATGGTTATCAATTATTCTTGAACAAGGTGCCTTATCAATTTTCTTCTAGGATGGATTTAGTTCGTCATATTATTTTATAATATAATTATTGAGGTTTATTTAATGAATTTATTTTCAACATTATTATTTTTTTGATATTATTAAATTGAATGTGAATCCAAATTTTAAGGAGAAAACAATATTTATAAGAGTTATTTGGATATAATTTTTAATTACCAAATGTTTTGTTTATATGAAAATATTATACTGTGGAAATAATTATATAATTATCTATTTTATTGTAATAAATGAACATTTTATGAAAAAAATTTAATTTATACTGGGATTAAAATTTAAATTGTGTTTAAATTGAAAAAAGATACTAATAATTTTATAAAAATTTGAAAAATTTATATAATACGGTAATGGAATTTATGATGAATTGATTTATTTATATGAATATAATTAATTATGATGTAAATAATAATATTATATAAATAAGAAATTTTGTTTGATTTCAAAACAATAATTATTTGATAAAAGTAGTTAGTGGATTTATTTGAATTTTTTGTGATATTATTTGTTCAATTCTGATGTTTGATTGATGTTCGGGTTTTTATGTCCTAATGGGGAAATGATATATGTTTTGGGGGATATGACATATTCAAAATTTAAATCCATTGAATTGTTTATTTACATTAATTTTTAAAGGTTATTATTAACGTTAATTTGAAGCAGTATAAGAAAATAAAATAACATTGTTAATAATAGATATTCAGTGCAATGCATACCTACTATAATATTATACCTCTATAAATAGAGAGAGTCACATCCTAACTAGTGTTATTTTTATGGGGGAGTCATATCTAAATTATAGAATCCTTTTCTAGTGGAGGGATAACAATGAGAGTTGGGTTTGTATGGGGTGTCACAACCATTACAACCTATCTTTATAAAATGTTTGTTACATCTCAAATAGATCTGACATTAGATATAGGGATTCATTACAACTAAATTAAGAAATTATAATTCATCATTTAAAACCCAAATAAGAAGAGAATAAATAATTGTTTTTTGTGTAAATGCCAAAAAAAGGTTTGTGTGAGAGGTGGAAAATAATGTTTCATTCTAAAAAACATATTAATGAGATGATAAATAATTAATGCAAATTTACATAATCTTGAGGATTAGATCGGAACAAAACAACCTATCTGTAGAAGTTAAAATAGACAAAAATCAAACCATGATATCTCATACTAGTGATGATATAGAGTTTGAAAAGAAATTATAACATTTTTACATTACGTTTAAAGTACACCACATTGTTTGAGGGAAAAAAAGTATCATATAAATTAACCAAAATCACCATTAGAGTGTCCTTTTCAATTTTTAAAATGAACTCTAAGACAAAACTGACTAACCAATCTCAAAGAAAATAAATGATAATTAAAAATATAGATTAATTGCTCAATAGATAGAGAGAGATAACTAAAGTAGAAAAATTTTAAAAAAATAAATGTTTTAATTAAAAAATGACTGATTCAAATAGGTTTTAATTACTATATAAATTAAAATAAGTCAAATTTAATCTGAAAAATTCGTAATAATATTTTAAATTTTTTTGGAACAATTTGATTTAAAATAGTGTGTAATTAAAAAATTAATAATTTTACTGCTTTAAATAAAATAAAATTTTTTATATCTTAAAGGACAATAGATCATAATTATGAAAATAATTAGTCAATGAAATTAATATAAATTATTAAAGAAAAAAATGAATACATGCTTCTAATGTCACGTAACTACAATAAATAACATTAAAAACATTTCAAAAAACATTAAAATATTATAAAAATAATTTTTCATTTCATCTATATGATATAGTAAAATAATTTAAATTATTACAACACATTAAATAATTAAAATATTCATGTATTTCATCAAGATAAAAATGAAAAAATACATTGTATGAGTCATCAATGATAAATTGAGTCACTATTGAGTTTAATAAATGAGTCACCGTAGGGATTAAAAAATGAGTGACCATTGAGTATAAAAATAGATCACCGTTATGTGAAAAAATGATTCCTCTTTGGTTTAAAAAAAATTGGTTAGCATTGGGTTTATTTAAATGGACTCACTGTAGGTATAGTTAAAAAGGCTCCATATTGGGTTCATTTAAAAAAAAGAAAAGGCTCAAAAAGTCTCACCATTGGTTTCATTTGTTAATAAAAAATTCACAAGAATAAAAGTCTCACAGATGGGAATAATTTTTTATGAAATAGGAAAGGGAGACAAGTCTCACCATTAAGATCATTTTTTAAAATATGTAAAAGGTAAAAAATAGTATCAACATTATGAAGGGAAGAAAAAATAACAATGTTTGACCACTAAATCCCATTTACATGGGAGATTTTATTAACCATTTTTTTGATACTTCATTCAATATGTAATTGGATGATCGAGGAAAGGCATAAGATTTCATTCAAGGAGTAGAGTCTTGAAGAAGCACTAATCCACCATTTCTAAAACAATTGAGCCACCGTGAATGGAGGTGACCTAGTATAGGGATAAAATGATGGAAGAACACATATTCAAGGAGTATGTGTGTTGTTTCAAATATCCTAGATGTAGGAGTTAAAACATGAGTGATCAAACATAGAGTAAATAAGAAAGAGGATGTATATGATTAATAATGTTTCATCATTTTTTTTTCTAATTGATCAAATAAAATTAAAAAAATGAACCTATCTAAAATATTGAATATGAATTATATATACAAGTCTTAATTATTTAAAACATAAGGATATTTATAATTAATCATAAATCACTTAATTACGATGAGGAGGGGATGATATGTGATAAAAACAATAAAACCGATTTCAAAAATATTAAAATATATTTTAGTATTTGTATCCTTTTTAATGTATGTTGACAAGGTTCTTAGAGATTTGAATAGTTTAATATAATGAAAAAAAACATTTTAGATTTATAACACATTTTATTTTGTGATTATTATTATCAACCAAAGAGATATCATAAGATCAAAAACAATTTCAATTTTGGAACATTCATAACTGCTGATATAATTTTAGATCATTAGATAAATGTATCACCCCATATAAAAATGATATATTCTACAATTTAAAAATATTATATGATGTTAAATGAGTTATATTTAAAATATCTAATGTTGCAATAAAATTCAATAATTAAATAACATGTTTTAAAATTAATATAGAAGAAAACTAGAATCCACATTAAACATAAAGGTTTTCATTAAAAAACTTCATATTTGAGAATAAATATGAACATGCCAGAGAAAAATTAAAAAAAATTAGTTTAGTAAATGTCAGATTAATTTGTTATCTTTCAAATGAAATATGAATTTTAAAACATTAATAAATAGAGATCATCATATAATTAAAATACAAAGTGGATCTAAAAACATATTTTGAAATAAAATAATAAAAGGGTTTTGGCTTTTTTTAAAACATAAAATCATATATAAGGAAGAAATCATATGTATATTCATGAACATTCCAAAGAATCTCTCTATTTTTGTTTTATTAAAAAACCAGAATAATTATATCCATATTCCCTCCTTTTTGTAAAAAAACTAAAAGATAAAACAGACACAACTTTTAATAAAATTCAATAATAAAATAATTAAATTTATAGAACTCCACGATAAAATTTATATATTTTTTCAAACTGAGAAGTGTCTAAAGGCTTAATAAATATGACTACTACGTATTTTTCATAATGGTAATTCTATAACAATATCATGTCTATTCACATGATCTATAGTAAAATTAAATCCATGGTCGATATGATTTGATCAAAAATACATAATGGGTTTTTTAGTGTTGATATGAAAAGATAATTTTCCAAATAAATAGGGAATTTATAATGGTAACATAGAAAAACACACATGGATTTATTACTCAATAAACAATGAACAAACCCACATGGATCTGAAATATACATAGCTTTTTTAGAAGATAGAGAAATATATATTTTCATTTTAAAGAGACCATGAAATTAATCTCTTTCTAATATAATTACTCAAACATGATTTAATTTTTCAAAAAATTCTACATACTCCAAAATTAATGTAAAAAAATATTTAATAAAAAAATTTATTTTTTGAAGAAAATAAACCAGAATCACTAGTTTCTTTTACATATAAAATTATTTTTTATAGCTATAATATGACTCTCATTAAGATCAAATTGAAATATACAACATAAGAAAATTGTAAACATGATATTTGTTCTAGATGCATTTGATTATCTCAGGAAACCTATCAATAATATATAAACTATTATATAAATAAATTTAACAGGCACATCAATATCTAATTTTAAATTACTACTCAATAGTGTTTTCATAGATTAATAGGAATCAATACTAACTGGTTTAAAAACTCTTTATCATACATAGATTTATTAATAAAAAATCTAGTTTATTTGAATAATATAAAGTCTATGAATGAAGATTAGTTCTACCAATAAAATCATATCAATTATAGTAGACATAAAAGTGGAAAAATCATTAAAATTAATTTCACTTGAAGAACTAAAAATTATACCATCAATAATGATTTTAATAATTATAATATTATCATATTTCTGATAATGAAAAATATTAGGGTCAATAATGTCTTTCAGGGAATCATTTTGGTAATAAAAGAAATGGTATTTACTCATACCAAGCATAATGTTCTTTTTTAGACCATATAATATATTATATAATTTCAAATCATGATTAGGACATTTTTTATTTTCAAATCTATAGGGATTGGGTATATAATATTCATCAGTTATAAATTATATAATATATCTCTTTTTTATATCTATTATATATAATTTAAAACCAGGAATAAAAGAAAAATCCATCAAAATTATAATTTATTCTATCATGGTAATATGTGAAAATTAATCATCAACGTTTATACCTTCTTCTTGATAGTATACTTGATCAACTAGTTTGTATTTGACTTTTAGATTCTATACAGATTAATTTATTTTTTTTAAAATTTATCATCATTCCAATTACCTGCTTTCCCTATGGAAATTTATCGTAATTCTAGAAAAAAATTCAAACAAACACTTTTAATTTATCTTTCATATAAATAATATATTTAGAATAATATAATGCTTGGGAAATATTTTTTTTAATAAAATATGAAATAAAATTTGAGTTGAACTAAAAATTTAAGAAATAATTTTTCATTTTAACATTATAATAAAAATTTCAAATTACATTTTCAACATAATGATAAATATGAATATTCTATGATCTAGGATCGGGATGAGAATTAGTAGGCTCCCCCTCAATTGAGTCATCCTTATCCAGATGTTTTTATTCCCTAAAATTAAAATATATAAATTCCTCACAAATAAAATTAGAATCAGAATTTAATATGTAATTATTTTCATCTGGAAGAACAATAACATATTATTGAATAATCATACTTCATTTATTAAAAACCCTATGATCTTTACTATAATTTAATATCCATGAAAAAATCCATAATCATTTTTAGAACCAAATTTATCTAAATTATACTTTAAATTTTACATAAAAACATTGAATCCAAAAACTATATAGAAACCAGGTTTCTGTTTAATATTTTTGAATAATAAATGAGGTTTCTTATTTAAGAAATTTATAATAATAATTCTATTTGAAATATAAAAAGCATAAATAAATTTCCTAATATAAAAATATTTACGAATATTATATTCACATAACATAGTTTGAATCATTTCAATACGAGTTCTATATTATTGTTCTAAAAAACCTCTTGGTTGTGGTGTTCTATGAGCATACAAATTATTAAAATAACTAATACGTTAAAAAAATTATTCAAAATATATATTATGAAAATCATCTCCTCTATCAATATGGTTAGAAATAACTATAAAAACATTCTCATTTTTAACTACATTACAATAATATGTAAATCTAGATAAAATATCACTTTATGATAAAGAAAATATACCAATTTAAATATATTATAATAAAAAACAATAACTAATATATATTTCATTCTAGAATAACTAGATATTTGACTTGGATTAAAAATATAAATATCGACTAAATATAAAAATCTATTAGTACTTATAATATTTATGGGTTTAAATAATTTTTTTCATTTTCTCTCTTTTATGATAAAATCACTAGCATAATTTTGTCCTTTTTCCATGGAAGGTATCTGTAACACATTATCATGTTTTGAGAGACTGTATAATATTTTGAAAATAACTTGAACTATATATCAATGTTGATGAATTTTTTCATTCAATTTAGAATTCAAACTTCTAGCATATTCAACATTTAGTTCATTGAATATATATTTATATATATATATATATTACTTGTTTGATTATCCTATAATAATAGAGAATCACCTTTAAAAACTAAGTAGTGATCATTTTAAAATTTAACTTCCATTATATCATCACATTATTGTTATATACTAAATAAATTATATTTTAATACATTATCACAAATAATATCATGAAGAAATTTATATTTTGAAATATATCATTACCAAAACCATTTATACTGCCTTTGGAATATCTCAAAAAGTAATAGTGATTCTATCACATGTGTTGTAAGTGGTAAAAAAAATTTGGTCTCTGGTAAAATCCCTAGATAATCAACACTCCATGTACCATCTGTTGTTCATGATACACCCATAGAATTTTTCCTACAAAAATAAACTAGATGACATTTTTTGTACTTATGCAAATTTAGGTTATATAGGATTATTAATAATAAATTTAGGTACACATCCTGAATTTAAAAATATATTTTATGTTACACTTGTCATAAATGACATAGAAATGTTAGTTTTTGAACTCCTAATAATATTTTAAAATTAATTGAACATTCATTTTCATAGTAACCATTAATTATAAATTTAATTCAAGGACCAGTAGAAGTACAACCATTTTCACTTCCAACTAAACAAGTTTTAAACATTTGAGGTAATATTTTACTTAAAAAAGATATTTATTTTTATAAATTTTATTTAAATACATCTTCTCAGGATATTTTTCATGACATTGAATAAAATTTGACAATTTTATAAGATAGTGAATTTCATTTTCCAAATGTTAATTCAAACCATGAGAAGATTTCAAACATTTATAAACTGTGGAATGTGATGTACAAACATTATTTCATTTTATTCATTTTATAGTAAATTTATATTATTTTTAGAAATATGCTTCTCATTATTTTCAATATTCATATTATATAAATTATAATCAATGAAAATATTTTTTCATAATCATTGAATTTTGTTATTTAATTAAAAAAATCTATTGTTTTCATAATCATAGTTTGAATCAAAATATTCAAAATAAAAAAAATAATTACTATCATTATCTATTGATTCCATAGATTAAATGTTAGTTGTTTATTTTACATTTCAATATGGATTAGTAGAATCATGTATTTTTGTATAACTCAAACTAGTGGTCAATGATTTTTTCCCTTCTTATTGAAATTATTTTATTCTTTAGTTTAGGGAAATTTGGATTGATTTTCCCTTTAATTATATACTCAAAATTGGTTAGATCTAAATCATTTTAATTCATAACACATTTATTATATCAATATATATTATTTTTTAAGGGTTCCATCTAAACATGTTCATTATTCCTTTTTGTAAAAAAAAATTAAACACTAGTTACTATCTAAAACATGAATTTCTTTTCACTATCATGTAGACTAGAAACTGATAAGTGAGTATAAAATAAATTCATAGATTTAAAAGCTTTGCATGTTCTATTTTTTTTCTCTTAGACTGATACATTATTTAGTTAGAGTTTATTATAAAACAATGATCTAAAAAATTAATCAAGGGTTAACTCTTTGATGTTCTTAAATTCCTTAATGGAAACCTTCTAAGAATTAAGTTTATTTCAAAATGTTTATAGGACCCGTTTAAGATGCACTTGGTGTTACAGTTTATTATCTAAGAGAATTACTTCCATTTAAAATGCTTTTAAATATGTAAAAACATATTTTTACTATTTATACATTACACATCTTGAAGTCCGGGTACTAAACTCAAAACATTCTTGGTTTAGTTGGGATCAATTTTGTATTAGAGAACGTCAGTGACTTGGAGAATCTTAATAATTGTATGTACTGACCTACAAGGCGAAAGATGACTATAACACTTATTTTAATTTCCCAATATAAAATATTGATAAATTTTTAATTTAAAACATATCTAGTTGAATTATATTCAACAACATTATCGAGGTCATCTTCGAGATAAGTGCTATATCCTGAATAGAGATAGCAGTGAAAAATGGTCAATCATTTTACGTATGGATTTATTTTCGATCTCTAGTACCCATAATCGTTTCTATAAAAGGGGAGTGCCTTTTTAGGATTCCATTCATCATTTTGGATCTATACAACACTAATTAAAGTCATTAAATTTGATAGTGAGGTCTCATAATAGGTTATCATAAGTAAAGTAAAACCAAATTCCATAGAGAAGGGTTCTATAATTCCAAAATATTTTTTATACAAATGTATTGGTATCAAAAAATAATAATAGAGTTAATTAAATTATAAAATGTATCATGATATGATACTAAATTATAATTACAAATATAGATGTATAATATGGTCTATAAGAGGATGAATAAGATATATTATAAATTTTAATCAAATGAGTTGATTAATTTAATAAATTAGCTATGTAAATTATTAATGTAAATTGGTAGTAGAAAATTAAATAAAATAATGATGTTTTTATAGTAGTTTGGAATGATTTATGAGTTTTATAAACTTATACATTTCTACACAGTAAAATATACATTGGTAAAAATATAAATTTTATGCGGGAATCATAACTTGATTACAGAATCCTTTTCTAGTAGAGGGATTACCATGACCCCAAATTTTTTATGTAAAGTCAAAGCCCTTAAAAAATGACTATATACAGAGAGAATCAAAACTCGAACACTCTTAAAAGTAGATAATGGGAGTCAAAACCATTAAATCCTTACTTAATAATATGGTAGTCAGAACTGATGGATGAGAATAATAAATAATGCTTTTTTAAAATCAAAAACAGTAAAAAAAAATTTGAATTTGATATATGGTAAAGAGTTCTACATACCCAAGACCATCCAAATTAATAGTTTAATAATTAAATCACAATAACTAGTTCTTCAGAAATAGATCAAAATGTCTCTTTAAGTGAGTAGATGTCAAAACAGTATAAATCTATCCATTGACAGATCTAGAGGTGACATATAATAATATGGAAAGGCATTGAAACTATTCCACATCATTTTCAATGTTCTCCATTTGGATTGAGGAAAAATAGAGTATAATAAATGATATCTTCGGTCCCACATGGAGTTTCATGACTCATTCAAATAAGATTTATAAAACAATACTGACAAACCAATCTCAATATAATGAAATTCTAATTTCGAAATTGTTGAAATATTCAAGAAATAGAGAGAGAATTTTTGTGAAGAATAATTGTAAAAAATAAATATTAAAATATAAAACCAAAGACTAATTAAATGATATTTAAATTATCTAATAATTGATAATAAGTAAAATTTAATCCCATAAAAATCATAATAAAGTATAAAGAATTAAGAGAAATAATTTAATATAATTTTTTATTTTGTAATTATAAATAGAAAATATACTACATTTTGTGAAATAAAAAGTATTTGAACACACTCTATGTAATTGAATAAAAATTTCAAAAATAATCAATCAATAAAATTATATTTAAATATTAAATCATAAATATACAATAATATGTTATTTTAAACCCACGTAACAATGATAAATGACTTTAATAAAATTTTAAAACTAATTAAAATATTGTAAATAAATTCATTTATCATATATAATATATTTCATATTGATATATTAATAAAATAGTTAAAATATTAATAATATGCATTGAGATCATAAAAATATAAAAAGTTGAAAAGACAGTGTATGAGTAGTCATTGATAAATTGAATGACCTATGGATTTCATAAATGATTCACCAATGGTTTTAAAAAATAGATCATTTTTTATTTTAAAAAATTAGTCCACGTTGAGTTAACAAATGTGTCACCATTGGGTTCAAAAAATTAGTTACTAGTGGGTGTATTTAAAAGGAATCTGCAATGGTATATTTAAAATGATTCACCATTGGGTTAGTTTTTCGAAAAAAATGGAAAGGCAAAAATGGTAACTATTGGGATCCTTTTTGATAAAAAGTTGAATAAGAACAGAAAATATTCACCAATGGATTCATTATTGAGACATTCATAATTGTACAAAATGTATCTTCATTCGGTAATCATTTCAAAGTGTTTTTTGAAACTATACAATCTGTCTCACTATTTTAATGGGATGATAAAAAAATTACAATTTATGAAAACAACATAACATTTCAAAGATATAGTTAATCCACTATTTAGTTGGAGACTTCATAAAATAACTTAGTGGATAGTTGAGTGAATAAATAATCAAATGTGCAATAAGAACAAGCATGAAGAAGAAATCATCCACCATTTGTAAAAGAATGATGCCAACAAGAATGGAAGATAAATACTAAATGATGAAAAATAAAGGAGGATAACATATTAAAGGAGTGATTAGAGGGTTTTAGGGCTCCTAGATAAAAGAGATAATTCTTGAGTAATAAAACATCCATAAAAGATTATAGAAGTTGAAGATGACGAATAATGTTTCATTATTTTATGTACGTATTGAGAATATAATTCTCGATGAATTTTTATGGAATAAAAAATATTTAACTTGGGTTTGATAATGAAAATTTATTTGTAGATATGTCCAATAACTTTACAACTAATAAATAATATCATAATTATATAATAATTAGATGATATATGATCAAAAAATTATAAGATCCTTTTTAATACTTGAAAATAAATATTAGAAATTTGAACATTTTTTATGAAATCTAGATGACATTTTTAGAGTTTTTTATAGTTGAATGAAATAAAAAAACATTTTTAATTTTTAACCAAATAAATAAAGAGTTATTCCATTCAGAAATGAGAGAGATTTCAACAAATTTTTTTTTTCAATTCTGGAAAATGTAGAATTATGGATTTATTTGTATGAAATTATGATAAACAGAATAAACATTATGTAATTGAATTATACATAAAATTAGACAAATGATATGAAAATAAATGATTTATCTTTCAATTCGGATATGTTATGAATGAATTTGATTAATATAACAAATGGTATAAAATAAATATTTAATAAAACTATAAATAACATTAAGTATAATGTTTTTTTAGAATAAAAAGAACTTAATTCTTTTTTGGGATTAAATGTAAACATGCTAGGGAAATATTTAAAAAATGTTGTCGTTGAACAGATAATTATATTATATTGACATATTTAATATTAAATTAGAATAATAAAGTATTTATCACTTAAATTGTTTTTATAATTAAAATATTTAGAGGATGAGATTATTATTTTTGGATAAAAGAATAAAAGGATTTTCATTATTTATAAAAGTAAAAAATAATTTTTAATAAATTATAACAGAAATATATGAATGAACATGCACAAACAAGGGTCTACAAGAATATTTTTTTACATTATTATATGAAATTTATAATCAACATTTTTCAATGAAATATATGTTTTTGGTTCACACGTTTTATAATCAATGTAGTCCTTCACATTTTCTATAAGTGAAATACCATATTGATGACTCTAACTTGAGTATTTATTCACTGATGTTCATATATATTTACGTATTTTTTGGGGGACCTATCTGATAGTTTTGGAAAGTCATTATTCCTTTGTGTTTTTATAAATGGACATCATGGGTACTCTTCACATTCATCTTCATTCCAAAAAATATTCCTTGATAAATAAATAAGGAGAAAAAATTTATGTTATTGGGTTTCGATTAGGGTGGTCTGTCAGTTGTGGAATATTCTATTGAACATTAATGTTAGGTAAATTTCCGAACTGATCTTGTTAATTTTGATTACCATAAAGATAAATATTGTAATGGAGGTGTTCACTCAAACAATTAAACCTCCATGTCATCAATATGTCTAATATCCTATCAATTTGTTATTAAATAGGGATTTTCAATTTAAGAGGGTATGATAAAGTGATGTGATGTGGTTACTACTTCATGTATGGTTTTATTATATGAATAATATTTGTTGGATAGAACATGGATGAAAGTTTTTTTTGTAAATTATTCTCATATGAAAATAATAAAATTATTCATATCAATGGAATAACACTCAATCTACATAAGAAGATATCATTGGAATCTCTGAGTGTTTGTAAATGGTGTTGTCCATTGAGACAAAAAATAATGATTTATAAGTTTAGACTTTGAAAGGGGATGTATCAAACATGTATCATCATCTTCTAACTATAGGTAGTGATACTATTCAAGTCAAAATGGATCCAAGCTAAGACTTCCAATGGAATCCTTTCATGTAGCGGATGAACTTCTGGAAATGTAAATCAATGTCCAACTATTGATCCTGATTTCAGCATGAATATAGTTTTTTTCATTGATGATATTCTACCATTGGATCTAGTGACATCAATAATTATCCTTCTTTTTGAAGGGATCAACACTATTAATGATGTGTTTTCATGTATCGTTGTTGGATCCTATAATGGTGTAGTATAATATGGTTTATGGTTTCCCATATTGCAATTATATTTTTTATTCTTGAGTTTTTACTATTTGAGTCAGACTTGTTTCAATATAAGGGAATGGAAAATGGTGGGGAGTTCACAATATTGAAATTTATTTTTAATGTGTGTCATTTCCCCTTCATCATAATTCTTATTGAATCATCTGGAGAACACAATATTCAAATTGTGTGTTTTCTCTGTATTTAACATTCATCTCTGGGTTGTATCAAAATGTTGAAATATATTAATATCCCTATGAAGAACTAATATAATTTTTCCCTATTTTAGTTTTTTGGTTCATATTTACCATATTGATCTATGTATCCCTTGTGGTTTTATGTATTGTTTTTAAGGATGCTATCTTATATAACATGGTTGTGATCATTAAAATTGATTCTCTTTCGTAATAGTTATATGCTTATTTAACATGATGTTTTCTCTAAAATGGTTTTATCCTTTTATATAAATGATTTTGAAGCCATTGTGATTTTTTAACTACTAGTTATGGAGTGGATTCTTGTTTTGAGAACCATTAGATATTTTTCTTTGGTATTATTTTTCAATCCCCCGTGTTTATTTATTTAATGGGAGTTTTCCTATAGTTAGAGTTTATTCTATTCATTGTTTAATGGATTCCTTATATATTTATCATTATTATTAGAAATCAATCATGATTTTATTGAATATCTCCCTTTTGAGAGTGTAATATCTTGTTTCAAGAACCTTTACTAATGAATTGTTTACCTCAAAGAAATTATTTCATGATAGAAATGATCATCAATTATCATGATCTTTACATACACAATATGATTTATGAAAAAACCATTTTTATGATTTTTCATTGGGTAGGACATGTGTTCTTATATGGGTAAGGGAATTGGGTAGGGTTTGTTAATAGAAAATTATGAAAAAAATAAATTATCATATTATAATGAAATTTATGTACTCCTATTTTTATATCTTCCATCCTAGGATGTACACTTTTGGGAATTTTCAATTGAAACTATCACATGATGACTTTTACCCTATATATCTACCCTAGAAAAGAATATTCCTACGATGTTTGGGTACTCTATTGTCAATTTTTATATTTTTAAAACAATGTAATTGTATACATTTATGATATCCCAGAATATTTTTTGAATCATTTTCTTAATATTTGAATTTTTTTATTAATATTTATTTGTATAATATATTGAAATAAATTATTATATTTTTTTTAAAATTTAAGCCTTGGGGTTTTTCTAATCAAAAAAAGCTATTAATTTTGTTTTTAATAATTATAACTTTATCAACGTGATTTTATTTAGGAATGTTACCTGTTTTTAATTTTGTTTGAAATACTTGATTAGTGATATTTTATCATCCTTTATTTTAGTTATGCTGAGCATCATTATATTATTTATTAAATGCCTTTATAAATTGATTCATTTTTGAAACCATAATGGGAATTATAACTCACACCTTTCTTGTACCATTTGGGGGCTGTAACATTTATTTTTCTTTATCAGTTTGTTTTATGATCTATGAGTTAATTTTTTTAAAACCAGTTTGGATAGACATAGTTATGTGTATGGGGAACTATTCAGTTGTTTTTACCACCATATGATGGGGTTTGGTATTTTCATAATTTTTTTATTTTCATCATCTCATCACAAACATACTAGTTTGTTGTTATTTATATATTTAATTATGTATATTAAATATAAATTGGCATTGATTATATTATATCATGGGAAAAATAATTTCAAGGATTCCTTTGTGCATGCCTTCTACCTATGGGCACAATCAATTCAATTTGGGTTAGTCAAGAATCAGTTTGGACATTATTTTAGATTGTACATTTTATTGTTTTGTTTAATGGAGTCTTATCTTTCTCCACACCACAAGTATATTACACATTCCCTTCTTATTCATACAATTGCAGGTTCAAAAATTTCCCCCTAATTTTGGCCAAATTTTAATTCATTTAGTTTAATTTGACTTTCTTACTAGTATATCCTAATTATGATTTTCTACAACCATTATATTTATTTCATAAATTAAAAAAATGAAAATAATATCATAAGATTAAATTTGTTCTATATGTTTCTAAATATGATCTCAATTTGATTTCTGAAATTATGTTTGATTGTATATTCATATAGATCATTTCCAATTATATGTAAGAATGATTATGGCCTAAATATTAAAAAAATTTACAATTCATTAACACAAATTTCACTTCACATTCATCATCAAATTGTATCCATTACATTAATAACTCTTTAGTTTTCTATTGAACCACAGATAGTGATATTAATTTCCAAACCTACAATTTTATTTGTTTAGAGTAATGTTGATCTATTCTATTGATGTCTTACAACTAATTATAAAATAATCATTCATCTAGAAATTTTTTTATAGTATATCCTTGTTCATTATTTTGATTTCATATAATGGAATAAGATACTAATTTTACATATTTACTTATTCTATTGTTCATTAATTTTATTTAGAATACATTTTAGGCCTCATATGGTCCTTTTAAATAGTTCTTAGTCAACTATTTTTTGGATGAATTTATTCATCTTGAAATCTTTTTATTCTAACATTAAATAAAATTTATTTGTTAACAAAGAAATTATTAATATTATTATATCTTCTTATAATTCTCATTTAATTGAATAATTAGTTCCATTAATCTTCATATAATTATATTCAATAATAATGTTGAGATCCTCTACATCATTAGTTCATTCAATAATTTTTTTATTATATATTTCACATTCTAGTTGGTCAATATAATTTAATAGATTATAAAAATAATTAGATTATTTATTATTATCCAACAAATATTTATATTTTTATTTATTTGATCATATAGCTATTTGAGACTACAAGATGTTTTACCATAACATCAACAACACATTTAGGTTCAGTGAAATATTTCTATTAAAATTAATTATTTTATAGTATCCATCTTTTAATCATTTTTAATTGATTTAATTTCTATTTCCCCATCATCCAAATCATGTTAACTATCTTATTCATTTATACTCCATGATCAATTCCTAAGAAACAACATTTGGGATTACTTTTGATGCTTGATGTCTCTTTTAAATTGTATCATATTCCATAGATACTCTATAATATTCTATCACCATCCATAAACATAATATAATATTCGACAACTTACTAAAAAGTACATATATTTTCATACTAAAAATGAAATTTGAAAAATTCCTTTTAATACACTATTTTATCTCACAAAAAAGTAGTTTGTATGAGTTAAAAATAAATCATGTTTTATTCCTTATCTTTAAATTTAGTGGAATAAATTTTATATATCCTTGAATGTTATAGCTTTTTTTCTATTGATGTGATTTTTATTCTAACATAACACCCATTTCATATTCAAAATGTTATCCTTATTGATGATCTAATTAATGTTATTCCATGATATTTTTTTCATGAAATGAAATATTTTTATTATATTGAGGTGGAATTAATTAAAGGATCCTCATAAAAATTTAAATTTAGTTTTTCAATTAAAAATAATCATATATATATCCAAAAAAGATAATAACATAGTTGATGAAAATATAATTATTTGATTTAGTGACTGTTTTATAGTAATTTAATTTATTTTTATGTAGTTGAATACTTTCATCCATCAAAATATTGTTACACTCATATATATAAGATAATATTTATCACATGTCAATGGTGCTATTTTATCTCTTAACCATCATATAAACATGGTTTCAAAAAGCTATAGATAAGCCATTTTGATAATTATCAGCAACTATATGAATCCTTTTATCTTCGTTTCTAACTAATTTTTCTGATACAACTCATTAAAAATAAATTAATTAATTACAATAGGGGAAGATAACCCACCTCTTTATAAATTAATATAGGGGATTAATCTTAGGAAATACAAGTGTATATAATCAACACACCTTGGAAGAAAGGACCGAGTTCTGGAGACGAAATGGTGATATAATCCTATGTAACCCACAAAGTAAAAAAATTTGAAACATTTTTCCTTTCATTTTGAGTGTGGAGAAGTTCAATTACATATTATGATAAAATTTAATCTATATATATTATCATTAATAGAAAAACAAGTGGATTTAATACCTTGGAGGGAGTGAATGATGATAATATAATCAGTCTCCACCATGGCCATTGCAATGTAATTTGATTCGTGTAGATTAAGGCATTTGTGTATGGGTTTGAACTCTTCAGTAAGTGAGACTTCATGGACATATAATTCAATAGAACAGTTACTAAAATAGTTCAGTCATGGATATACCTCTTGAGTCCATGTATATGAGACCGTTTATAATTGATTTTGACGACATTATTGGGAGAAATCTAATGGAACTTGAGAACATAAGGGAGATGACACATGGTACATGGAGGAATGTACCAAATATAAATTTTATTTAATATAGAGGTAATATCTTAATAATTTTATATATGCATTTCCATGAATAAAATGACACATCTATTACTTTATACTAGATCTCTCAATGAGATGGTAAGACTTCATGTCGGGCCTTATTCTAAACTACCTTATACATTTTCTATTGAAGCTAATAGGGTTATATTTTCTTTCTTTTTGTGGTTTCTTACCTACACTACTGAATAAGAGTTGGAGTAATTAACCTCTTACATGTACATGCAATAAAAACCCAGAAACTTTTATGAAATATCATTACTATCTAATTTCCCACTCGCTTCGGTAGAATATATGATACATGGATTCCATGATAGAGTTCCAGAAATAGAGGCACCATATGGATTACTAGGTCCTCTTATTCATAATCACCTAATCCATTGATCTTTTTTTACTATAATTTCATTTGTTTTTTGTTTTAAATACTTTATAATATATTAAGGAATATTTTCAATGCTAGGAGTATAGATGTCATGATATTATGAACCTTGATTATCCCAGTGTTGATATAATATAAAGATAAATATTCTAATATCACATATTCACATTTATATTAAAATAATAGAATATCGTCTCTATGGTTTCTATTATAAAAACCCAAAAAATTCTTCTTTGTTTGGAAAATTAGTTTTAAACTCTAATCTATATAAGCAACGAGAATTTCCTAAAATTATTTTCATGGGCGCATATAATTATATAATCAAATTAATAAATAAATTTCTAATTATAAATACAGTGGCCTATCTATCCCCTCTTTATTTTAAAATTTATATCGAATTTTCTAGGGATAACATCATAACCATTTGGATCAAGAGAGGTAGTTGGAGGAGTATTAGTGAAGTATGTTGATAGATCAAGGATATTTTTTTCCATTGATATTCCAGGATGTCAGCAACAATGATAGAGTGGACCATTCTTTTCCAATAATAAATCATAGACAATGGCATAGAAGTATTTTTCAAGGACCTTCCTAATTTAATTATCACATGATCAATATGAACCGAATCAACTAAATTATTAATTCTTGATCCAATAATTTTGTCATTGTGGTTTAATTTACCTCATAATTGAAAAAAAATTAGTCATTTCCACTGATTCCCTTAATTCATCGTAATAATATAATAATATCGTTTCCAATACAAAAACATTTTATGTTCCATTCCTTACTTTGTGTTTTTTAAATTTCTCACTTGTTTCATCAAATGATTCAGTATGTGTGTTTCCTATTCTTGTGTTTCATCATATACCCTATATTCAATCATTTCATGATCATTATTTAGTGCATGGATTGATATTGTGGTTAGGGATCATGATTGAGGGGGTGATAGAGGATTCATAATGAAGGTGGATGATTAAGGTATATTCCGATCGTATTTTTGAATCATTGTTCGTACTTTCTTGTGTAGTGACATAATCCCATGAAAATAGTTTTCCTTCAATATAATTAATGGTCTAAAGATAGACACAATTAATTTTACAGGTTTTTTATCCCAGTATCCAAATCATGCAATGTGATTGATGCCTGGTTTGACCGAAGTGGTTTTGAAAACAAAAAAAATCATAAATGAACCATTATATTATATTAAATCACATGTTATAAGGCATGTTGTATAACTAATTTATAACTTTTAAGGTCCATGGTGATTTAGAAATATTTTCAAAATAAAAAAAACATATCACACACCATGTGAAACATGTCATATTCTATGTGACCTATTTCCAATGGCTCAACGTGTTCCTTAAGGGTACACAAGCATGAACACGACCAAGAACACGTGCATGGAAAGGGTACATGTGCACTACCTAATACTCACATAGGACTAAAAACATGGGCACAACCACAATACATGAGTATGTAATGGTTTACCTTGGTTGTGGCTATGGAACCCAAGTACATATATGCGAAGGACCATGTTTAATGGTAAACACCATGTAACCATTATAAAAACAACGTAATAACTCGGGTGTGGTTTGGATTCCATCGTTTCCTAATTACAGGCTAGGTTCTGATGAGTTTAACTATATAGTCCAATTGCACAATTGTCACAGTATGAAATTACCTCTTAATCCTTGGATTATGACACACGTTATGGGTTATGTATTGGATAGAATTCATTATATTCATATTTTTGAGCTTCTTTGGATCCTCTGTTATTCCTTATTAATCAAATATGGGGTTTGGGGATTCATCATGATCACTATAAAAAAGAATTCATCCCCTTATATTTCTATATTTTATAATAGGATGTTTTATGTCATGAGGTGGAATTTTTTATGATCCCATACATGGTTTAGGAGACCATGGGATATCCAAAATTTATCTCTTTGTTGAGACCCAATTATACAAACCACTCAAATGATAACCATTAGTGATATCATAGATCATGGAGTAAGTTATCCCAAAATGAGGGTCATGTTTAATCCTCTAGCAAAATCATGTGGCTCCAAGTGTATGAGAAGACTTTAGACTTGGATTCTATTATGACAATATTTATAATTTTTATTATTATTTCTTATACTATATTGATTTATATTACTAGTTATTATAGATGAACACAATTTATTTATTTTTATTTTAATTTCACGGTGACCTATTTAGTATATTTATACTTTGCCATGTATTAGATCCACCTACTCATATGATGCACTATGATGATGACCTGAATTTTGATGATGTATGGGGATAATATGAAGTAGGAAGAGAATAGTTTTGGTCTATAAAAATCTTGTTTCATATCACTGTTTTGATTTTATAGGAGCCGCTCCTTCATATTAGGTTGGGCAAACATTATTTTTTGTTGGTCTTAAATTTGCCCCTTATGCTTTCAAAAAATTATGTAATACAATGAATGTATTATTAAGATATATGTATAGGTTAGAAGTAGTTTTAGTTTATTTTTTTGTATTTTATGAACAAGGATATCAACATCTATGTACATTTCTTATTATAATATATATCGTATTTGTGATATACTTACATGGTTCTGGTTTCAAGACCCGGACACATTGAAGGTGGGCATAGGGTTATCACCAATGGCATATCACCAAAAAGGATGTTCATAGTGGGTTCATTCATGATAGAGTAGAATCAGATTAATCAGTTCAACATCAATACTATTGTTTAGTTTTCTCTATAGTTGTTAATTTTTTATTTGGATTTATTGAAATAGTCATAATCTGTTTTCGGTTCAGCTTTCATGTTAGGGAATCTAGTGTTGGATTGTTGTTTAATGTATCAGTTCCCTAGGACACTAATACATGTGATCATTTCGATGGTTGTTTAATGTATCAGTTCCCTAGGAAAAATTGTATCCACGGTATATGAATGCTTTGTGGTTTCTAGTTGATTGTTTCAATGTCGTAGATATACTCAATGACCATGGTGCATCATGTTTATTAATAGATTCCACTATGAAGCTAGCTCACATGGAATCCATTGAAATATCATGAGAATGATCTAATATGTGATGCCACATCAGTATAGGGTTTGTATATGATGTGGTAACATTGGGTGGTTTTCCAATTCATTCACCATCCATTGTGAATTATATTTCATTAAATGTAAAAGTCATGCATGATTGTCAGATGTGTTCAATCAATGAGAGTCCGAGGAAATAACATCCAAGGTTTTGGGGTTAGCTAGACCCCAAATTAGTTGAGGACTATTTATAGGTAGTCACAAGTGTTTTATTCACTTAGAGGACCCCTAAATAATTGTTGTTGGTTTTATTGTTGATTTTTTATTTGAGTTATACTTGGAAAAGATGGATTTCAGTTCCTCATCCAAATGATGAGAAATATCTTTCATAATTATATATTTATTCTATATGAGTAGAAGTGTTATGTATCCATTTTGTGATAAATATTAATAAATTAACTTATAAAGTAACAATAGAGAATAAATGTACATGGTATATTATTAAATGATGTTCACTGACCGATAACTTTTAAAATTGGATATATTTTGAAATATGTTCACTAGAGAACAAACATTCGAGAAGAACATACACTGGTATATCCAGGAAATAGTGATATAAATTTTCATTCCAAAATATTCTATAGTTCCTGAGTGAATTCATCAGTACAAAGTTTCTTATATGAGAAGAAACCAAATTTTGGGGTTGGAAGTGGGGACCCATGTGTTGACACTTGGACAACTTGATTACAACTATAGTTATAGGGTTTCATGTTAGATAGATTCCTCTGGAGGATATAATATGACATAGGTTCTATTGTTATGGACTCTCATAGTAGTTCATGTCTTCCTTCTAAGAGTTGATGATTTTCTTATGACGATCAAGGAAATATCATATGGGATTGTCTTTCATACCAAACAACTATCATAAAGACCATTTTTAGACCACCCATGTAGATTAAAAATTAGGTTAATGGAATACTCAAGGGATATTCACATAACATAGGATTGGTTATAGTAGTAAGACGTGTTATAATGGTTTCCTAATTTCCACCATGACCCCTAGGTGGTTTGCACTAGTCTGAAAAAGATGTTGGTTGGAGATGATGATAGATATAGGTTATGGAGGCCCATGAATTGGAATAATAAAATATAAATATAGATATCATATGTGTATTCTTCATATTATTTGGGATATAAATACATGGTTATGAGACATTATTTTTGTTCCACTTCTTTAGTTTAAGACTTATAGATTCTGGAGAAGCCTTTGGCTCAACCCTTGTACATAGATACTCTTACGATTGGTCACTTAATTATCTCACACTTCCACTGATTGTTTGACTATAATATTTGAGGTGACGCATTCTTATGGGATTAATTTTTATCGTATTTATACGCTTGGATAGTCATATTATATATGGAATGGATACAAACAATTCACGATATGATTGACTGTAATAGGTTTAGGATGCATTTTATTCATGGTAATTGAATGTGGATTTTTTTAAGTGAGACAAAAGTCGAGGAAGAGCTGGATGAGACCATACATAGGAGGATATATTTGATTATTCAATTTTTTTCCTCATATTTCCATTGTAGTTGGAATTTCAATTGTAATTCAACTTACTATAGTTATGGTACTGAATGAGGAATTTATTCATGAAGATGATATATACATACCTAACTAAAAAGTTATAGAAATAATTTTATTCCATCCCTTAGGAAATCCACCAATATATGTTTCAACACAAACAATGGAGCCTACAGAGCATAAATATATGAATGTTTATTTGTGAAATTTTAAATGAAGGGATTTTAGACCCAATGATTTCCCTAGGGTATCCCCATTGTTGTTATTAAAGAAAGAGGATGAATGTTTTAGGCTGTCTTTTAATTATCAATTCCTAAAACAGGTTATTTTAACGAATATGTATCCATTACAAAGTTTTGATTGCTCATTTATCAGTTGAGAGTGGCGAGATGGTTTGTAATGATTGTCCTCAGATAAATTTATCCCTATATTTTTGAGTAATATGTAGATATATCAAATATAAAAATATGTTGCTTTTATAGTCAATATGAGTTCCCGTTGATGGATTAAATAATAATGAAATCCATAATATAAATCAGGTAACTAAGGAATCATATAATTTATCATTTAATTTCATTTTTTGTTGTGTTCTTAATTATCAATATCTTTGTGTACACGATATTTATGGATGGCCAGGTGAGACACTTGATGGATCTTATAGTCATACTCTATGTTAACCATATTTATTGGAATCTCTAGATATGACATTTTTATATTCAATTGGTCTTCTTATTAGGACATGTTTTCTACGTAGATGGGGTGATGGTGGAAAATGTGAAGGTCGTGGAAATATTATCCTATAATAAACCATATAGAATAAATGATGTAAGAAGAAACCATTGTATAGTATTATAATTTTATTTGTTTCTTCATCATTTCTAAGGACACTAGTTCAATAATATTCTTGGACCAAAATGGGAACCTAAAGTGGCGATGGAATGGATGTAGAATGGATTTTAGGAGTTATAGTATAAGATGATTAGTTCTCCCAATTTTGGGATATAAAGAAGATGGAATTGAGTACGTAGTATTCCATGATGTATCAGGGATGATACATGGTTCTATTCCTTTGCAGGGGTATAAATTGATTTCCTATGGTTCTTGATAGTTTATAATTCGATAAAAGAACTACATGTACTTGTTTTTAGAGGTTGTATTGGTAGTCTGTCATTCAAAGATGATGTCACGCTACTGATTGGATGATTATTTTATTATCTATACTCAAAATAATAGTATCATATATATACTATTAGAAGGATATTAACATGTGACAGATTAAATATCTTTATTTTCTCCAAGAATATGAATTATAGATATTCTATACTATCAGGAAGCTAAACGTAGTTGTAGATTGTCTCATATGGAGGTCTTCTTATAGGTTTTTTTATAAAGTATTTCGAATAGTTATCCTCATTATATTTTTCATATTTGACGAAGATGGTGTGACATATACCTATTCGATGGTTGTTTCCCCACTGCTAAAACATTTTATTATTTGGTGTCATCATGAGTGTACTAAATTTAATATCCTTGTTTCATAGATATAGACTCAATATGATCCATATTTATTTTAAAATTATTAGGATAATTTCATCTTATTACATTCAATAAAAATAGTACAAATTATGAATCATGAGGTGGTTCTAAGGGAGTTTAATTCATCACGCTAGAGGTATATGCCTATGTGGATAAAATTTAAAAGGAAATATTATATATGATATAGTTGATAGGGATGATGAATATTGTATTATTTTATTCACTCGATACATCCCAATTCATAATGGGTTGTGTGGGAACCATGTTCTAATAGGTTTATCTCAATTCATAGATGTTGAAGAGTGGATTTTGGATGGTTTATATATTTTATTTGAGAATTGGATTCAATAAACTTCTACAGGGCATGATTCCATGTATGATATTGTAAGATAAATCTACAAGTTTTACCATAGAGTATTTATCATAGATGAGGGTTTGTTAAAGATCATGTGATGATTTTATCTGGAGTAGATAGTTTGTATCCACATGGTTCTCTTCAAGATCTTCTCAGACCATGATTCTCGCTTCATATCATGATAATGGATTGGTTGGAATGATGAATTTTGTAATCATATATGTTTGAGCTTATATTTTTACCCCTAAAATTATTTCCCAATTTTGCAGACCATTCATATTAAAGATTATGTGTTTATGGAATTCATGTTGTCTATTGTCCATGATTATGGAGATCACCAACATGTGGTTAATTTTTATCAAAAAATACATTAATTAAACCATTGAAATATCACCATTTGAGGATTTTTATGGGATAAAATAATGTTTACAACATTGCTGGAATAATCCGATTGAATATTTTATCATGGGAACTAATATGGTGAGATCTATGACGAATAAGGAAGAGTTAATCTAAGCGTTGATGAAGACAACTGATATACATCCGAAGTCAAATATTGACTAATGATATAGGCCTTTAGACATTGAGGAGGAAGAAAATGCCTTTCAAAAGGCCTCACCTCAACATTTACTATGATGATATGGTTTGGTATGCATTCAATATCTACGATTTATTTTCCATTTCTGGACACATTATAGGGTTGGTTATGTAGAGTGCTATTTGGACCTACCACCAAAGTCAGTTTGGTTAAAATATGTTTTACACATGTTGTAGATGAGAAGGTAGGTGCACGATCTATTTCATGTTATCGAATAGAATGAGTTGGATATAAAGGATAAATATACCACTATATATTACATTTTAGTGATTTATAATCAATAGTAGATGATTCTTTGGGGGAATTTGATTCCCTTTGTTCGTGTCACATGTCAGAACTAAAATATTTTAGAGACCACTATGGAGAAAATATCACATGTAAGAGTTTAGCACCAACATAATTTTTAGAATTATTTTTGTATTTTTATCCAAATATCCTTAATTTGTGGAGAATGTAATTCCTCTATTTTTTCCCATGAGAATTTGAATTATATTAATGAATATATAGAGATCTAGCAACTGAGACACCATGATATTAGTAAATTTGGTGATCCTCATGTGAATATAATAAAATTTTAAAGAAATTGTATTATAAATAAATGAATTTTTCCTAGAATAATGTAATATCACCAAATAATAGTCTAATATTAGAAATCAGTTAATAAAATTGATTCGAAAAGTTGGAATTTACCTTAGGTAGAATATATCAATCTTCTTGTGTTGTTTATTTTTGGAGTCTAAATGTTGAGCTTATTCCTTTTATATTTAAACATAGAACTTCTCTTTGTCAATGAGAATTTTATGATTCCATGTATAGATTATATTGTATAATTGCTGATAGAGATGAGATAAAATTGGATTTCCATATTATTACGATAGACATATAAGATAAATTAAGATATATTAATTGGTTGACAATGTATAAGGGTCACATTGACTGTTATAGCAGAAATGATAGTTTTACAACTATAGATGGCATGAAACACCTTTTTCGAGGAAAAATGAATGTAAAGGTCAGTGCAACAGGCTTTCTGGAACCATAATATAGAAAAAAAACTTACGTTTTATAGGTTTTGTATTTTCATCTTTGTAAGAGATCAAGAATAATGATTTTCCCACAGTTTTTGATGAGTTTTCAGATGATTTTCTAGAGAATTTCTCATGGCTACCACCTATAAAGACAGTATAATTTATGGTCAATGTCTATCCATGAACCATTAATATTTCACTTCTGTATTATCCTATAAAACCAATATAATTAACATAATTGAATTAGAAATTTGAAGAGGAAGAGGGAAAATGGTTCTTCCGACCGAGCACATCTATGTGGGAACAACTAGTTTTTGGTCAATTAGGTGGATGGGACAATTGATTTGTGTGTTTATTATTATATGTAGGACCATGTTTTGATAAAAAAATAGATATCCAATGTAACTCCGCGACCACATTTACCCAGAGTTGGTACATTATTACGTAACATTGGCATGATCACAAAAGATCAAGTCTCGAAAGAACGATTAGTTTAGTAGCCTTGGAAACACTAGATACATTCATAAAGGTTACATTACATCATAATGTGAAGAACTACAATAACATGGTCTCCCTAGTCCACACTCACATCCCATTCTGACTATCCCTATAGGTCATTCATAAAATACTTCTTCACATCCTGGAAAATATTAAAACATTGAAAGGGGTGAGCTCAGATGCTCAGTAAGGACAACAATATTGCAGAAGATTTCATAAACAAACATAAACATTTAAGGCAATGTATAACTAAAAAAAGCCATTTAAACTTGATCTTCAGCGTAATATGGAATAAATAAAATTAAATAATGCCATTTACTTATTCACATTGATATTCTACTAGTCGAATAATCAAATGCAATATCGATAACCACTTTCATAATAATGAAATACATAATTCCAGACTCTCATAACCATGTAGCCAAGGCCTCGTGCCAAGAATACAAATAAGATTTTATCAAGGCCTCGTGCCAATACACTAGTTTGTCTCATGAGACCTTCCGATGCATCAAGGAGGTATAGCGGGCTCCACTCGTCACTTATTAAGTCTAATTCATTCCTCATATGAACAGGTTTAAAAATATCATAAACCATAAAAAAATCGTATCACATAAAACATGCATAAAGGAAACATAAAATTTCCACATTTCAAACAAAAGATATCAACACAACACATTGATATAATAAAACCATTTTCAACACTAAAATAAAAGAAAAGTAAAACTTTATTTTTCATTAAAAAAAAGTTATGGCTTGTAGAAGAAGCCGAAACTCAAATAATGGTCACAGCGGCGGAGAAGTCATTGTGGCTGCATACGTAATACAAAACATTACTTACATAGTTTAGTAAAAACCCTTCATATAAAAATATTCCTTTTGATTTAAAGTAAAAGACAAAAGGGATTATAACTCTTATAAAAGAAAGTTGTGTATAAATCAAAATATGCCTCAATGAAAGAAGATTGAGACGAAGTCCCTTACCTCGTGTCCGACTTCACTCGACTGTTCTTTAATCTTTTGAATAATAAACTAGAGTTAATATCTACTTACATAAAAAACTTTTTCAAGTTCATTATCCCTTTTATATCACTTATTACAATGTTATGAAAATTATGAAGTCATTTAAGTTAATAACGGTCGTTTTGTTGATCTTTGGTACTTGAGTCAACAATAAACTTCTATAATTACAAGTTGTTTATGTGGTAGAATATATATTATCTGCAGAATTATATTCATGATGTAGATATCATATATAAAATATATATCCAGTATATACATTCATTCATAATATTACGTAACATTAAGAGGTATGAAATGAAATGCACCGTTCATTGAGACGGTAAGTCGTACGTACGCATGAATGCTACTTTCATTTCTCTTCGGTATTTAATGGAATGAAGTCATAATGATATATAGGTATATTATAATTATAGTCTAATATCATATATAATATCATTTACTCCATCCTTTATACATCCCACATATGGCATTAACGATTCAAATCACTTTGAGGGGGCGGTAGTCCACACTTCCTAAAATCAAATTATTGCGTTTACCCATAATGGAAATCATAATGGTATGCCATAAATGAAAAATACAGAAGAATAAAGAAAAAATAAACAGAATATAT
Source organism: Viscum album (assembly GCA_963277665.1). Classification (NCBI taxonomy): domain Eukaryota; kingdom Viridiplantae; phylum Streptophyta; class Magnoliopsida; order Santalales; family Viscaceae; genus Viscum; species Viscum album. The sequence goes on along the minus strand of OY728136.1, from coordinate 279,736,492 downwards.
ATCATATATAAATATAGTGAAATCTTACTAGACACCATGATACGTGTTAAAAGAAGATTCAACAATCATCATTTCGTGAGGCAGAAATTTGCCAACCACAGAAACAGTATATTCATTAACCATTAAGGGAAGGTGTGTGTAATTTTAAATCAAATAATTCTCATAAAAACATACTAGTATATTTAATATACTGTTGTTGTTACAAAATAAAGGAGTAAAAATAGTTTAAGGGGTTGGAGAAGCAAAATAAAACAAAACAACATACGAGAAGACAATACCTTAAAATTGGGTATCTCTTTTTGATTTGAGCCAATGGATTATTTGGGAAGACTTCTGCCAAAATTTACGCTTCTAGGAGTAAGAGAGGGAATTTGAGAGAGTATTTGGGCAGCTTTTGGCCGATATAAATGGCTTTATGGTGTAAATAAGGTGGTAGAGGTGGGGGCCTTTTATAAGAGGAGAGGAGGGGCACTCATTGATGTCATGAAATGTTACATTATTATGAAATGATTTTCAGATTTTAAAGGTCCCAAAAAAATATATTTCATGGATAATGTGATAAGGGTTATAAATCTACTAATCCAATAGGTTTTTAACATGTGTATGTCTTATATTTTACATTATCTTTTCATTTTATTTAAATCATTAATTAATGAGGTAATCACTGCATCATCATGGTGTCATAAAAAATTTAATTTATTTCATGTATAAAAATTATAAAAAAAATATAATGATGTAGGAAATCTATTAATATTTCCAATGAATATTTATAGTCGAAATGTTATCATATATAACCCCATGTAATAATTGTTTTAGTAAAACAACACATGTTTCTGACAATTTTATTATTACATTAAATAAAAAGTTATTAATGTCATTTTCTTACCCAAATGGCTCCATTGGGACCCCAAGTTGGCCCATGGATTGTCTTGGTCGCCCATTACTCATCCAATAATTTTAGGACAAGTGTCAAGATATTTTCATATTTTTATAATATCATTTTTACCCTAAATTTCACTAATTACCTTTAATCGCGATTAATAAAACTTAAAAGTTACTATTCACCAAAAAAATGAATTTAATCCCATTGAACCTAAATTTACTTCATAATGAAAATTATGTATGTTGGATTTTGGAAATTCAAATCACAGAGGTGGTAAAATTTCATTTAAATGAAAAATCAGTTTTTTTAACTACCACATAGTGGTTTTACTATTCATCAAAAATCGATGATTTTCAGAACAACACCAAAAATTAACCCTAAGATATATTTGATATTCCTAATTCAAAAATGATGTCTATTTTACAAAATTAAAAACATATAACTTTAATTAATTAATTTAATAATTAATTTCCGCTGTCATAACAAATAGCGTGTTTTTAAGAAAAAATATCAATCAAAAGATTGACAATTGTTTTTGTCCAATTTCAAAGTGAAATTAATTCTAATGACCAAAATTGGGTAAAATGATATGAATATATTATAATTAAACTTTATAACCTCTCAATTTTATAATTTATCACTATAAATTATTTTGACTAATTATTCTTTTTAAGTATTTTTCACTATTCATCAAAAATTGGATGTTTTCAGAAAAATACCAAAAATTCAACATAGTCTAATTTCGATATTACGAATCCAAAAATGAAGTCCATTTTGAAATATTAAATTTATATAATTTCAAAAAGTGGGTATTACTATTCATAACTGGTACTTTTATTGGTCGCGGTGTGTTAGAACTTGAGGTTGTGTATAACACACGCTGCTCTAATATTCAAAGAGGAGCGTACCAAGGAAGCTTGGAGTGTTACATTCTCCCATACTTCAATAAATTGCATCCTCACAATTTAAATTTTTTCTTTGAAAATAAAAGGTTGAAAATATAAAATACCATTGTGGAAAACTCACATCGGAAATAGGGTTAATAAAAATATAACTTTAAATGAAAGAAAGAGAAGTACAAAGGTCACCCGAGATAGCTCATACTAGTATTATATGAAAATATGGATATGGAGGAAAAAAAACCATCAAGGTCTGATGGAGAGTTCTGTAAAACAGGATTAGGAGATAGTTAACTACAAGAAAATCACAAACTTGTGATTGGTTAAACGGTCATTGATTCCCCAATTGGAAAAGTTAACCAACAACATTTTTGTTTTAAGTTACCTTTCATAAATATGAAGAATTTATTTAGGATATTTACTAAGAGCGTAAGGAAATATACTTACCTGTCATGTAGACTTTCACTCTTTAATAAATTTTTACCACAAACCCATCTTTCACTCTAAAAGGCAATAGATCTCAAAAATATTCTATTTATCATAATTGTATCACATACAATTTAGATTAGGAATACTTTTTTGTAATAACCAGGGACTTCCTGTAGGCTAGTGGTAGGTAACAAATTCCTGTCGCACTATGGTTGTGGGTTCGATTCCTACAGCTTTTTCTGACGCGACGGGTTATCCCCAAACCTGCAGGTTGTCCTTTTCCTAAAACTATAGTATTATAATATTCCAAAAATAATCTTCATAAATGTTTTAAGCTTAAAAAATACAATCCAAAGTTCAGATTAATCCATTCCAACCTCTACAGTTATCCAAAACACCTCTGTCCAAACTTTCTAAAAAAGGTCTATAAATTCCAAAATCAATTGTAACATCAGATTCCCCAAACAAAGTAATGTTTCTCTTATTTTCACATAGTAAGAATATGATTACATTCATCATATTGAAACCTTAATGAAAAAAAAGTACTGCAGTACAATCCTTATATATATCACATTATTCTTATAACCATAATATAGTTCTTGAGTCGAAAAACACAAATACAGTAATTATTCAACTTCATCTGTAGTAACAACATAGGCTTGGACTTTCCCCTTTGGCCTTTTCTGAGGTATGTTTCCTGAAGCTTAAGACATTCATTTGCATAATGCCCTATTTCCCTAAAATTGTATCATTCTACATTGATAGCCTCTTTCTTTCCCTTGCAATCACGAGCTTGGTGACCTTTTTCTCAACATTTATAACAAACTCCCATTCCTTTTAGGCAAGTATTGAGGTGATTCTTCCCACAATTATCACATAATGGAAAATACTTCTTTCCCTTTTTCCCTTTATCTGTCTCTTGTCCCACCATTCTATTCTTCTCTTTCTTTACTTTATTGTCATAAGATTTATATAATTACTTTTCTATCTTGATAGAACACGGGACTATATCTTCGTACGTTGAGAAAGATTGTGATACTATAGCTCGACGTAGAAATGGTTTTAACCCATCAAGGAAACGATCAATCTTACTTCTTTTGTTATGTATATAATCTTCAACATGTCTTCCTAACCTTGTAAAGTTAGCCTCATACTTTGCGACATTCTCATCCTCCTTTTGCCTCAGACTCAGAAATTGCCTTTCCATATCTGCTCGATGGTCCTGTGGAAAGAATTTTTCTAAGAAAATTTCCTTCAACTCCCTCCATTACATACTTGATATTTCTTCATCTTCCTTTGTGTTTTGAATTAGCGACCACCAGTGATTGACATCTCCAGTGAGGTGGTAAACTGCCATGACAACTTTCTCCCTTTCGCTACTCCCCAAGGCGGGGAATATTTTCTCTAAGGAGTTTATCCATTTCTCAGCTACTAATGGATTTGTAACCCCATTAAATGTTGGCGGTTTTTGACTCATGAAATGTTCTAACATTGACCCTCCACATCAAGGATCAGGGTGCTCCATATATGTAAGGTTATTTTTCATAACCTAAGTGAGTTGTCCCAGTATGGTGATAAGTTGATCAACACCAGTTGTATCTCCAACTCCACTATAATTATCTTGAGTTGGGGGGAAATCCCTACATGGAGTGTGTTCATTGATACAGTTTCCATTCCTCCCACTAGGCACCATTTCCAAACAATGGCATAAACTAGATTAGTTTATGAATCAAAATACATATTTCCATAGTTGTAAAACACTTAACATAAACTGAACAATAATCATAAAAATGTTTTCTTTGATGAAGTATATACTCATAAAACCTTCATAATGGTTTTTAAATAAAATGAGTATTATCCTAAGCATATCACCCCGGAGTGTCATAACCAAGAGTACAGCAAGGCCCATTGTCATGCACCAGTTCCCGTTCAATTCTAGCTCAAAGCGGTGTTTTCATGTTTTACCCCTTGGTACATCTGTGCCAGAGCCACCTCTACTTTCTCGTATCTAGACAGGGATGTATTGCTCAGAAAACTAACAAAATCCTAATAATACAAAAATTCTAGGAAGTTTTTCAATACTAATCCTCAAAGTCTATCTTAGGGCTATGTTCTCTAATCAGAATTTATCTAAATCTAGCTTCCAAGGTTAGTACTAAACTGCCACTGATACCAACTATATCGCCCTGACCCCAGTTACCCATGGTCGGTGCATTATTACGTAACATTGGCATGATCACAAAAGATCAAGTCTCGAATGACCGATTAGTTTAATAGCCTTTGAAACACTATTTACATTCATAAAAGTTACATTACATCATAAAGTGAAAACCTATACTAACAAGTTCTCTATAGTCCACACTCATATCCCCTTCTAACTATCTCTGCATGTCATTTATAAAATAATTCTTCACATCCTGAAAAATAATAAAACATTGAAAGGGGTGAGCTCAGATGCTCAGTAAGGATAACAATATTGCAGAAGCTTTCATAAATAAACAAACGCATTTAAGGCAATTTACAACTAAAACAAATCCCTTTTAAACTTGAACTTCATCGTAATATGGAAAAAGAAAAATAAAATAATTCTATTTACATATTCACATGGATATTCTTCTAGTCGAATAATCACATGAAATATCAATAACCATTTTCATAATGGTGGAATGCATAATGCCAGACTATCATAACCACGTAGCCAAGGCCTCATGCTAAGACTAAAAATAATATTTTGTCAAGGCCTCATGCCAAGACACTAGTTTGTCTAATGATACCTGCCGATACATCGAGGAGCTATATAGGGCTCCACCCGTCACTTATTAAGTCCAATGCATTCCTCATATGAACAGGTTTAAACATATCATAAACCATAACATAATCGTATCACATAAAACATTCATAAAAAACATAACATTTCCACATTTCAATCAAAATATATCAATACAACACATTGATATAATATAACCATTTTCAACACTAAAATAAAAGAATAGTAAAACTTTATTTTTCATTTAAAAAAGTTACGGCTTGTAGAGGAAGTCGGAACTCAAATAATGGTCATGGTGGCGGAGAAGTCGTTGTGGCCGCATACGTAAGACAAAAAATTCATTTTGTCGTTTAGTAAAAATTCTTCTTATAAAAAGATTCCTTTTGAATAAAAGTAAAATTCAAAAGGGTTTATACATCGTATAAAGGAAAGTTGTGTATAAATAAATATATGCCTCAATGAAAGGAGATTGAGACGAAGTCCCTTACCTCGTGTCCGACTTCACTCGACCATTCTTTAATCTCCTGAATAATAAACTAGAGTTAATCTAGATTTCTTAAGAACTTTTTTTCAAGTTCATTATCCCTTTTATATCACTTATTACAATGTTATGAAAATTATGTAGTCATTTATGTTAATAACGGTCGTTTTGTCGATCTTTGGTACTTGATTCAACAATAAACTTCTTATAATTACAAGTTGTTTATGTGGTAGAATATCCATTATATAAAAAATTATATTTATGACTTAGATATCATATATATCATATATATTCATTATATACATTGATTCATAATATTACGTATCATTTAGAGGTAAGAAATGAAATGCACCATTCATGGAGACGGTAAGCCGTACGTACGCATGAATGCTACTTTAATTTATAATTCATATTTAATGGAATAAAATCAGAATGATATAAAGATATATTATAATTCCAGTATAATATCATATATAATATAATTTAATCTATCCTTTATACATCCCACATATGGAATTAACGATTCAAGTCACTTTGATGGGGCTGTAGTCTGCACTTCCTAAAATGAAATTATCGTGTTTACCCATAATGGATATCATAAAGGTATTCCATAAATGATAAATAAAGAAGCATAAAGAAAACCTAAACATAATATATATCATATATAAATATATTTACATCTTAATGGGAACCATGAGAGGTGTTAAAAGAATATTGAACAATCATTGTTTATTGAGGCAGAAATTTGCCAACCACAGATACAGTATGTTCTTTAACCATTAGACGAAGGTGTGTGTAAGTTAAAATCAAATAAATATCATAAAAACATTCTAGTATAATGAATATACTGTTTTGTTACAAAATAAAGGAATAAAAATAGTTTAAGGGGTTGGAGAAGCAAAATATAACAAAAGAACATAAGAGAAGACATTACCTTGAAATCGGGTAATGTTTTTTTGATTTGAGCCAAAGGCTTACATAAGAAGACTTCTGCCCAAAGTGAGGCTTCTAGGAGTAAGATAGGTATGATTAGAGAGTATTTGGGCAGATTTGGGCCAATCCAAATGGCTTGAAGGTGTGAATAATGTGGTAGATGTGGGGGCCTTTTATAAGAGGAGAGGTGAGGCACTCTTGGAAATTCATGAAATGTTACATTATTATGAAATGAATTTCAGATTTTAAAGGTCACACAACGATATATTTAGAGGATAAGGTGATAATGGTTCAAAATATACTCATCCAATATGTTTTGACATGTTTAAGTCTTAGATTTTGCATTATCGTTTCATTTTATTTAAATCGTTAATTAATGAGGTAATCGTTGCATCATCATGGTGTCATAAAAAATTTAATTTATTTAATGACTAAAAATTAAAAAAAAATATAACGATGTAGGAAATTACTTTAGATTTCCAATGAATATTTATAGTCGAAATTCTAACTTATATAACCCCATGTAATAATTTATTTAGTAAAATAAAACAAGTTTGTGACAATTTTATTTTTACTTTAAATAAAAAGTTATTAATGTCATTTTCATACCCAAATGTATACATGGGGTCCCTAAGTTGACCCATGGATTGTATCAGTCGTCCATGACTCATCCAATAAGTGTAGTACTAGTGTCATGATATGTTCATATTTTTATAATATAATTTTTACCTTAAAATTCACTAATTACCTTTAATTGTGATTAATAAAACTTAAATGTTACTATTCACCGAAAAATTATTTTAATCCCATTGAACCAAATTTTACTTTCTAATGACAATTATGTATGTTGGATTTTGGAAATTCAAATCATAGTGGTGGTATAATTTCATTTAAACAAAAAAATCAGTTTTTTTAACTAGCACTTAATTGTTTCACTATTCATCAAAAATCGAAGTTTTTCAGAACAACACCAAAAATTAACCCTAAGATATATTTGATATTCCTAATACAAAAATGATTTCTATTTTACAAAATTCAAAACATATAAGTTTAATTTATTAATTTAATAATTAATTCCCGCTGTCACAACAAATAACGTGTTTTTAAGAAAATATAACAATCAAAAGATTGACAATTGTTAATGTCCAATTTCAAAGTAAAATTAATTATAATGAACACCATTGGATAAAATGGTAAAAATATATTCTAATTACAATTTATAACCACTAAATTTTATAATTTATCACTATAATCTATTTTGACTAAAAAAGTTGTTTTTAAGTATTTTTCACTATTCATCAAAAATTGGAAGTTCTCAGAAAAATACCAAAAATTCAACATAGGATAATTTCGATATTATGAATAAAAAAATTAAGTCCATTTTTAAATATAAAATTTATATAATTTAAAAAAGTGGGTATTAATATTCATAACTACTACTTTTATTGGTCACGGTGTGTTAGAACTCGAGGTTGCGTACACCACATGCTGCTCTATTATTCAAAGAGGAGCGTACCATGGAAGCTTGGGGTGTTACATCCAATTATATTAATCAATTATCATTTCGATCTAGTAATGAGTGCTCAACAGTTATCCAAAATAGACTTGTGATCTGGATATCAAAAATTGTGTGTTATGAAGGAACATATTACAAAGATAAATTTTAGGAGATGTTATGGCCAATTTGTATATGTGTTAATGCTTTTCAGTATTATGAATTCAAAAGATGTATTTATGGAATTGATTAATTACATATATTATTCATATTTTTATTTTCTTGTGGTGGTTTTTTTAGAATCCATATTGGTGGGTTGAAGGAAAAGAGATGAGTATGAGAAAAACATGGAGATTGTGTTGGAAATAATGAGGGATAATTTTATTTTTTCCAAACTATCAAAGTGAAATTTTTAAAAAAATTGGCACGTTTTATTGGACATGTAATTTCTGAATGATGTGTTTTTTGTGGATTAGGTAATGATAGAAGTTGTTATCTCTTGGAAACCTCTAGAAAAAAATATTCAGTATACGCAGTTTCAATAGTCTAGATAGTTATTAAGTTGATTTTTATTTCATGAAACTTTTGGACTATTAATACATTGAAAAGTATTAGTGATTGATTTTAATAGAATATGTAATATCATAAGAATTTTTACAAACTTATTATTCTTCATATAAAATCACATATCTTGATATAACTAGAATCTGCGCAAGGGAATGTGGTGTATTGTATTTCTTTTGGATATATGATATCACATGTTCTCATGCATGGAGATCATGTTATTTAATATGTCCCTAATAATTTATGAGTATATGATAAGAATTAACCAACAAATGGTTTGAGGTTAGATTCTGCAGTACAATATTGGATGCCTTGGGGTTATTATATCATTGGTGAAAATTTACTACATTCATAGATCATTAGACTATGAAGCATATTTTATCACAACGAGATTCAAATGTGAGACAAATAATATGGATGGTGCATCACTATATATTTGACGTTGACTTGATTTATAATAATGGTATGTTATATTTGGTGGCATATTCATTAAGAATAAAGTCGTATGATCAGTTGGAAAAATAATTTTTAAATGAGTGAGAGTTGATGTTGGTCTTAGCCTACATGCACATGGATTGTGAAGACCTATGTGAATTCACAAACTTCGTTCCAAATTTTTTCCTAGTTTAGTGAATATGTTTATAGAGGTGCATAAATTTAATTCATAATGTGTTTCTATGTTTTCAATACTCCATTTTGGAGTGACCATTGAGGGTTATAATCTAGATTGGATTTTACTGTTGTTGATCAAAAAGAGTATGGTCATACCTATGGATTTTATAGAAGAACATAATAATTCAAACCACCATTCCTGATGGGTTGTTCATAGAATATAAAATTTGTATAAGGTGATGAAATCATAGTTTTGGTGGTCTGGTTTGAAAAGGAAGGTGGCTTAGTATGATTGAATATGCATAACATATCAACCTGTTAATACAGAGCATCTGCAACCTCTTGGTATGTAGTAGTTTTTACCTATTCCATTTTGGAAATGGTTTATGATAGGTATCTATTTTTTAATGGGTCCTCCAAGAATGTTTCCTAACCACATTAACATACGATTTTGTATTCACTCATAAAGTCTTCCCATTTAATTTATATTCATTAATTTCACAAAGTGAAGGACTTGTCAAAAATTTACATTGGAGAAGTGGAAACGAAGCATGAAATATAAAATTAAATAGTGTCATATGGGGAATCGAGGCTAATGTCTCATTTCATGAAATCCTTATAGAAATTACATTGAACATAGTTGATCATGAGGACGGTGTATCATCCACAAACGGATGGCCATATGAAAGGATGATACAAACGTTGGATGAAATGTTGCAGGATTCTGTAATGGATTTTGGTGGTACTTGTGAAGAGAATGTACCATTGGTTGAGTTCTATTATATAAATATGTCTCTATACATGGTAAAATGGATCCTGTATAATAATTGTTTATTGGTCCCTATCGTTATCCTCATTATTATGTGGAAATTTATAAAAAATCAGTTTTTGGCTTGAGCTTTTTCGAGGAAACAACAGTTAAGAATAAGTTAATCAGGAAACAGATGAAGGCGATAGATATTCGTTTGAAATCATAAGATGATCATCTTAAACATCCATTGTCATTTGAGGTGAGTGATCTTATGTTCTTTACAATCTCTCCATGTATTGGACATCATCATTTTGGGATGAATTGGATGTTATCTACATTAAATACAAGCCCTTTTCATACACTTGAATGAGTTGAAGAGGTGGAATATCAGTTGGAATATCCAGCAAGGTTCAGTAAAGTCAATAATGTCGTCCTTGTATCAATATTAAAAATGTATAAACCTAATAAAAACCATGTGATTATATGAGTTCACGATTACCTAGATTTGAATTCTTCATTGGTTCACATTCCAGTGTGGGTAATGGATAAGAAAGATAACGTCTTTCTTGGAAAATCATTGGTCTAGTATGTGTTTTGTGGGAACATTTCCAGATTTAAGAGGAGACATGGTAAGAAATAAGGGAATGAAATACAAGTGGCCAAAACTTTTTCACATCAATGTTGGGTTTCTAAATTTTAGAGATGGTCAGGACAATGGTTAGGAGAATGTTTCACCTATTTTTTATGTATGTATCTCTTTATTAAAATTTTTTATGTATTTATTGAATATGTGTGTTGATTGGGTGATATTGGACAACAATTTGAGTGTTGGTTATGATTTTTGAGGGTTCATTCTTGTTGATAAGAGTTGGAATACTATGAAACACCTACCGTAACCCATGAACAATGATACATTGGTTGATGGGAATGAACATGGGCTGTGCACAATTTAGATAATTTTTGAGGCACGCTAGGGAAAAAAATCATTTTGATAATGTGGACATATAATTGGTTGGCACAAGGTTTGAAACCTTATGAGCCAACTATGTGAGGATCATCCTTGAGGAAGTGTCTTGAATATTATTAGCGTATGATTTTCATAACCATGTGAGAAACCATGCATAGGAAAACAAATTATCCACAAAATGCTGGACTTTTTCAGTTTTGTGTTTTAATGACTATATTCACCCAATATAGTCCTATCTTGATATTCTATATTCCCAAAGGCTATGGGTGCTTCTCTAATCGATCTGAATGTTATCTGAAGGTTTCTCTTTTTTTATTTATGTTAGATTATAGTTTTTTGTCTTTGTTATTGGTTTTTTCTGTAATCCTACATATACCTCCATATCATTCATAGATCTATATTCGATGTAGATAGACCTAAGATTGTTGATTACAAATATAATTAGATTTGGACTTCCTAATTCTAATAGAATATATATATTGTCAGTTTTTAAATATTCGACCCAGTTTTTTTGGATTTTTTAATGGCATTTTCAAATTTTCCATGATTTCTTTGTCGGTGGCTTCACACATGACTCCTCTATATAAAATATGAATAATTAGTTTCAAGATAATTTATTTTCATGGAATTGGTTTTGAAATTTATGTGAATTTCTTTTCAGAGATCATATATACTAATTATTTATCAAATTGTGGAAGTTGGTCATTTTTGTCGAAAGTGAAATTGTAATATGATTTAAAAAAATATCTTAATATGATTTTTTGGTTTTTTATTGTAGAAAAATGATTTCAATTAAAGGTTTGTTTTTATTGAAAGGTATTTTTTGAATGTTTCTCCAAAAAAACATTGTTTTATAGAAAGGTTGAAACGGATGTCTTTGAATATATTTTTTGGATAGTGGTTGTATGTGTTCATGTGTAGTCTAGATTGATAAGGGTAAAGAGTCTCCCCCATGATTAGTGTGATAGATAAGGGCCCCAGATATTCATCACCAAGTGGTTCAATATCGGATGGTTTAGTGAATAAATGACTCACCAATCACTAGTAAATGACGGTATATTATTATTGAAAGGTTGGATGTGTGGATATATGAAACATAATGGGTTATGCCAAAATGTAATTTGTGAAATGGTTTTAGAACATTGTTTTGTTTATTTTCTAAGAACATGTTATGGTTTTTTGAAAACATATTACATATATAACATGTTTATATTTTGATTTAAACTATTTAGATTTTGTTTTATAAAAATATTTATATAAATGTGCCAAAATTTTATAGCCTAGTGGTGTGAGTAGCCTAGTAATTTGGATATATCCTTATATGTATCATTAACCACCCCGGATTTGGAAATGTGGTGCTCTTGTAGTTATCGATTATACAGTTATGGGAAAAGGTAATGTAACATACTTCTATTGTGGGGTTTAGGGATACAAGGGCTGTTTTTGGGAGGGGATCAGAGAGCGGGTTGATGATTTGGGTATTGGTTGTATTTTAGTTTTGTTGGCATTTTATACTACCATTTTGAACACTGCTATATTGTAATAATCGGTTGTGGTACTCATGTGTAGTTTGATTTTGATATTAATTGTATGGTTTGATTTATTTCTCATTATATCATGAATAATATACTAGGTTATTTTAAAAATACTTGTTTTCTAGGTTGTGTTATTCAAAAGGTAATATCATCCCTTATTTGTTCATAAATCCCTTGGTATCTATTTCCCTCTATTCGCATCATTTGGATATCACATAAGGCCAGGAAACTTCCCCCTTCATTTTCAAAAAAATGAGGAGGTGTGGGATGATGCATGGAATTCATTATGATTAATTAGTGGAAAACAAATAAAATATTTAAATGTGTATTTTCACACAATAGGGATCACTACAATGTCTAATCATGAGAAGCAATCTGTACATTAATATGAATATATATATTTTCTACAATTATATTGATATACTGTTAGTTTTTAGGATGAAATTAATGTTTTATTGTCACTAATACCATTAATACAAGGATAAAAATTCCCCCATTTAAATTGCCAAATGTCCAATTGGCTTGTTGGCCTAATGGAAAATTGGCCAATTGTTTGACTATCATAATTGACAAATTGCATAATGGGATAATGAAAAATTGAACAAATGGCATAATGGAAAATTGGAAAATTACATAATGGCCTAATGTCCTAGTAGAAATTTAGAATGATGGAATAATGATGAATTGGATAAATATATTAATGTGTAATTTTTCAAATATTCTAATGGAGAATTAGCATAAAATCCAATGGGCCTTCTGGCCTAATGGATAATTATTCATTTCTCATAATGGCCTAATGAACAATTTTTCAGCTTTCCCAATGACCAATTGACCTAACGAATTAATGGCCAATTGGTCCAACTGTCTGGTGGAATAATGGTCAATTGGCCTAATGGAAACATAATATATTGGAAAATTTTTCTAATGACATAATGTCCAATTGGTCAATTGTAGTAATGGCCTAATGACCTATGAAAAATTAGAATAATGAAATAATGTCCAATTGGACTAATTAAACAATAGCCTAATAACCTAATTAGTATAATATTCTAATGGATTGATAGAAAATTATAATAAGGGTTTAACCGCCAAATATCTAGATGGCCTAATGGCCTAATTGAAAATTGGTCAATTAGCTTAATGGCCTAAATCACTAATGACCAATTGGCCTAATGGACGAATGAACAATTTTCCAATTGGAATAATGAACAAATTATCAATTTTTCTACTGGATGAATGAAAAATGGCTCTAATGTAATAATGTACTAATGACTAGTTGTCCTAATGGCGTAACAACCAAATGGCCAAATGGCCTAATGGCCAGTTAGCATAACGACATAATGGAATAATTTTTTATTGGAAAAAATGAAAAATTGGATTTATATCCTAACAATATAAAGGATATTTGTGAAAATGGACAAATAGATATTTTTCCATAGGGTATAATGACCAATTAGTAAAATGGATTAATGGAAAATTGGGAAATTGGCTTAATAGAATAATTTCCTAATGGCCAAATGACATATTAGTAAATTTGAATAATTTCCAAATATCCAATTGACTAGTTTTCCAGATAGAATAAGAGGATAACTACCAATTAACCTATCAATATAATGTATATTTTTCAAATTTTCCCAGTGGACCAATCACCTAATTTTCCAATTAGCGAAATTAAAAACTTATCTAATGACTAATTGGCCTAATTGCCTAATGGAAAAAAATGAGAAATTGTCATAATGACCAAATGGCCAATTTTCATAATGTCCAATGGTGTAATGTCAACACTTACAATTGTATAAATGGTCTTATAGACGAACAACTAGTTTACCTAATTATCTAATGAAAAATTATCCTAATGTCCAATTGGCGTAATTGACAATTGGAAAATTGGAAATAGGCAAATTAGATAAATGTCCTAATAGAATAATTGAATATTTTCTTAATGGAAAATTGGAAAATTGGCCAATTGGCCTGTTGGACTGATAGACTAGGAGATAATTTTCTTAATGACCTAATGCCAAATGGTCTAATGGTGTAATGGCCTTAGATTCTAATAGCCTAACAGCCAATTGAATTAATGAACTAATGTCAAATTATCTAATTTGACTAATAGAATTTTGGAATAATGGACAATTGACCTATTAGTGTAATGGTAAATTGCACAACTAGGATAATTACTGCATGGTTAATTTCCCAACATGATTAATGCCATGCTGACCAATTCACCAACTTATATAATAGACTAATTTCCTAAATGAGAAAATTTCCTAATGACCAAATTGCATAATGTAAAATTATTGAAATGGACTAATGGTCTAATTTCCAATTTTCTAATTGTATTAATGGACAAATGGCCTAATGTCCAATTGGACTAAAGGACTAATGAAAACATGTTCAATAGTCCTAGTGGCCTATTTTTTTTCTAGTTCTCAGAATAGTCCAATGGCATAATTTCCCAATTATCTTAATAGAATAACGTCCTAATGGCCAATTTCCATAAATGATTAATGGGTAACTTTTCATATTTCATAATGTAATAATGGCCTATTTTCCTAATGAAAAAACAACCAATTTTCATGATATCAAATTCAAATAATAACTAATAGAAAAATTGGTCGAATTACTTTATAGCCAAATGACATAATGGCCTAATTTCTAAATGATCAATTAGCATATTGACCTAATTGCCTAATGTCCTCATTTCCTAAAGAAAAATTGGCATAATTTCCAAGTTTACTAATATCATAATTGAAAACTATCAAATTTAAATATTGAACGAATGACCAATTGGTAAAATTTTCCTAATATCCAAATGGTCTTATATAATATTGTCTAATTAACCCAATGGCCAAATTGTGAATTGGACAATTAGAATAATGGACTTTTGAAAAATTATGATGTTAGACAATTCACCCAATTCCCTAATGGTGAATTTTCCAATTAGCATAATCGAATAATGTAAAATGTTTCTTGATTGGATTAATGAACTCATGTTTTAATGGCTAGTTAACATAATCGAAAATTATTCCAATGAACTAGTGACCCATTAGCCTAATTATAAAATTGTCCTAATGGAAAATTATCCTATATTTTTAATAGAATAATCCCTAAATGACTAAATGGACTAACAGTCAATTTTATTTATAGATAATTGTTCTAATAGAAAATTATCCTAACATCAAATTGGAATAATGGACTAATGTCCAATGGGCCTAATGGCCTATTGTCCAAACAAACAGTTGGCCCAAATACCAGATAGTCTAACACCCAATTGACCAAATTCCCTAATGAGCCAATTTAAAATTGGACTAATGGTCTAATGTACTAATAATTCTATTGGAATAATGGTCAAATTTTCTATGGTCCGAAATGACCAATCGAAAAGGTCCAATCGGACTAGTGATCAAACAGAAAAATGGACAATTATCCTAATGGACTAATCTCATAAAAACAAATTGGAATAATCTCATAATAACCAATATTTATGACATCCTAATTGGTAAAATTTAATATTTGGCCTAATAAGACAAATTATATTATATGATAAAAAATACCTAATTGGAATAATTGTAATATTTGGAATAAATGTATGAATTGGCCGAATTGGCCTAATTGGAAAAAAGGTCTTAAAAGGACAAATAATACAATTGGATGAGACACCCACTGACTAATTTTCCATATGTCAAAATGACTACTCGACCAATTTACCAATCAAACTATCCTAAAAATGATGATAATGAACAAATGATAAAAATTACCATGTTACCAAATAAAAAATTAACATAACACAAATATAATTAGATCGAAATGAACAAGATAGATAAATCTATATCATACCCATATCTAGATTTCTAATTATTATTTACTTTTTATGTTGCTACAATAGTATTAAATTTATAATTTAATTTATATTTAGATGATTCTTCCATTTTGGATTTCTTCAATATATAAAGATTTAATTAATTCATGTTTTATCATTTTCTTTTTATTCAATAATATAGTTTGTACTAATGAATATAATTTGAACCAATCATCATTGGGTATCGATGGTCGTGTGGCTCATGAAAAATTATTTTTGTCAAGTAGGAAAGAACAGGATAAAAGAAGATAAAATGAACAAACACATGTAAATGTTGTATGTATTTTAATTTATAATTGAAAATTTATTACACAAATCATAATTATGTATATTTCTTATATTTTCAATAGTCTCCCATGTAGGCCCTCAATGCTAAATCTGATTAAAAATATGTTAAAAATGAACATTTGAGTTGGGTATAATGTTTATAGAGCCAGGGGTGTGTATGATGTTGACCCCAAAAAATCATCATCCGCATTTGGCATTTCAAGTCATCAAACTCCCCTCAACTCTATCAGACCACCGAGCTACAAAATTATCATGTAGAAGCTGTAAAGGAGAAAAATATCTCTACAGGAGTGTGGAAGAAGTAAAATGATCCCCAAACACGTCCTAAAATCTATTTCAATAATAAGTCAATTTTTTCACTATTGGATTCTACTACTATTGATACATATACTAAATCGATGTGATCTTTAAATGATTCCATGAGTTATATAATAGAGGTCCTAATAGCAGTGGATATGATGGTGGTGGCATCCATGGTGGTGGTGATTAAGATGAATAAGACGAAGGTGGTGGTGGTGCTGATGATGAAAGTGATTCTAGTACTCTATATTACGTTGTTGGTGATGAGGATGTTGCTAATTGAAGTGAGTATAGGGTTTTTGGTGATCGGGTTGGTAAAATTATGGTCAATATTTGAATTAGTAGTAAAGGGGCATGAGATGTTGTTTAATTACATGAATTGATTTGTTGTATGGGTGTATTTTTATGTCATGGTACTCTAAATTATTTTAAAATTATTACATGAAATTGGATTACTATTGAATACACAATATATCTATTGCATTAAATGTGTATAGTGGTTTTTATTTAATTTATAGCATCCAGATGGGATTGAAGTGCTAATGCTACAAAATTGGGAGAGGAAACTATAACCACAATTAAATGATCTATGGGTAATCAATTTCTACATGTAAAATCAATACCCAGGGTTATACTATCCATGTGTATATATATATATATATTACTATAGTTTACCGAAATCCATGGCTATGATAAAGTCACCAAAGATGAACCTACGTTTTATATATAAATCATCTGTACAACACAATACCAATGGCTCCGTCATCCGTGGTTCATAAAAATATTGGTATAGGTTATTCACAAAAATTTACGGCCAATACCAATGGTTTAGAACATTGGGTGTTTGATATGTTACATGTAGTGATAATAAAACCATTGAATTGATGACATCTTATTTTATATTGTTCTACTAATGTGATATATACCGATTGAAATTATAAATAATCATTGATTACCTAAACATCACCACATAACCATGATAAACCATAGAATCATCAAATTACACATCATGATCACCACCCTCATATTTAATCCATAAAAAATGGTGTATTGATCATCCTTCATATCAACTGCTCATAATCATCTTGAAAATTATTATACCATATCAAAAGATTGTCTTTTATATTATGGTTCATAATAGGGGATGTTTCATGAACCCCACAACATAAATAGTATCCCTCTATGGACTGAAATCCGATAAAGGAGATGGTGATTTTCTATTTATCACCTATAGTAGGCCTCGTGTTAGTGACTGAAAGTGGGAGTATATCATTAATATATATGAAATGTATCTCATTCTACAAGAACATGATGAATATAGGGAGAAGAAAGATAAACCATAAACCACCTTCTAATAAATATAAAAACAGATCCCATGATAATACAATTAATTTTCTTACAATACTTATACAATTTAAAGGAAATCTCAACATTTAAATAGTTAAAGATGGATGTAACCATGATTCCCAAAAAACACATACCAATCCTTGAATTTTTAATATCCATTTTTATATTTATCCTACTACTGGTGACATGATAATATGTTTATATAAATTTGGGGTGAGGATAACTGTATGCTCAGAGGAATCCTCACCAGAGCATCCCAATAGAATATAATGAAATCATACTAAAGCATTGGGGAAAAATGAAATGAACTCCTAACCAATATCCGAATACTATTTTCACAACTGCACCATAATGATCTCTTAAAATGTGTCATATATAATATAAAATACACTATAATATAAAAAAATTGTACCATACTGCCACTTAAATATTTATTTTCCACTCTTCCATAATGACATATATTCTGGGATATCAAACTCCAAATGTACGATAGTCCAATGACACTATGTTTAGGTATCCCCAAATCCATTATATGAATCACATCGCTGTAACTTTCAATATCATATCTACATATAGTATCATTAATCAGGTATTTCACATCATGTCATTTGAATCCATATTGATTTTAATGTACCTGATGTTATCACATCCTATACATATCATATCGATAAAAATACAATGCATACTATATGTGGATATGTATGTGTTTGAAAAAAAACATTATTTCACAACCATTTACACAATAATATGGAAAAACTAACCACTGTGGATGCATGTACATAATTCCAACAAGGGAAGAGAACATGGATAGATTTGGTTTTCATCCAACCATCCAAGCACCGGAATGTTTTGGATGATACCCTCCAAGAGTCCAGTAGGCATCTTTAAAACTATTGACATGTGCGGGGGTGGGGGGAGTGTATGAAATAAAAAATCATACATCATATAATCTATCTCACAACCACACTACAAGAATATTATATTTTAGACTCAAATGTATATAATATATCATGATCTCCATAATACCCATGAAAAGGATAATATATCATTTTAAAACAGAATAATTTTAATACATACATTAAAATAGTATATTTTAATTTAACAATTCACTTAATAATAATTAATAAAATACATTTTAATTGAATATAAACATTATTCCACAATAAACATCTAATTAAAAATCAATGTTATGTCCTTTCCCTACATGTATATTCTAAACAGAGTACATAGATTCTCAAGATAATCTCATTTTCATTCTGTAAAAATGAACCACATTAGTTTATTCCTTTAATTAACATAATTATAAATTACAAAACTAAAAATAATCTCGTAAAAAATAATAATCCTACATCAAGATTAGATACCAAGAATATCAGTCTACCTCATGACGTGTGGAAGCCAATGAATTTACAACAAGAAACTTGCCCATAAAACCATTAAACGGATAAAATCCTCAAGAATACCCACTCATAGAGTCACAAAAAATAAATGATCCCACATTCAACTATTTCAATAATCCAATTACATCCCTAAAATCACATTCATATTCATATTTTTCACTCCACCAAAGGAATAAATATTTAGTATAGCCTTAGGGTTTCATTCCCATATCATTACTGAAATTATTGGCTCATCCATATTTGGGTTAAAAATAATTCTATGTAAAATATAAATTCTTGTTTTCATGAAAAGGTAGGTAGAAAAAAATAACCAAAATAATTAGGGAAACTGGACCATAAACAAGTCATTTAGCCTTCATATGAAAAAAATTCTCCCATGAACCACAACACAAGGCTTACTACCTTTATAAAAAATTGGAAATTCAAATCCCTACTTTTTTTCATTATAAGAATGTACTTTTATTATTTCATGAATTAGAAAATTTATTATTTGTATTTTTCATGTAATGTAATCACTAGGAATCATCTAAAACAGACAATAAAAAATAAATTAATCATGATCTCATGAATATTCAATTTCATCCACTATTATGGGAGAAATATCATTTTACATGCCTTCTATCATTATCATCAACAATAATTAACTTTATTCACAATAATTTTCAATTAAATTAAATCATGGAATAACAGTTTAGTTAGTCATGAAAAATTTCATTAATTTGATTAGTATAAAATTTTAAGAGTCAGAAGATTTTTAAAACATGAATATTATAAAATTCCATCTCCAATTAATATAATTTAGCATCTTTAAATTCATTTCCATTTTCTATTGAAATATAAATTCTAACCAATTATAAACAAACACTCTACCATATATATTATAGATATTTCATTTTATATAAAAAGTAGACAAACCATTGTCTTAGTGAAAAACACACCCACATGTGAACTCTGTCTAACATCATTACTAATTAAGAACAATAATTATTTTATTATTCAAAAATAAATAAATGGAATAAACAGTTTTGAAATTTAGATTTCACAAAAATAATATAGATTCTATGGATCCCCTGCATCGAAAGCATCTTCGTTCTACGCTTGAGAACAGAGGAATGTTGCAGATCATATATCGCATCTCCCGCAAGAAATTTTTTTCTACAAGGATTCCACAAAATACAACAAACAAAAACCCATGATAAATCCACTAGTATAATGAAGATAATCATATATTACATGGAAATATGTACAACAAGAAATGTAATTATAAAGATAGATAGATCTTGGATCATGAGATATATATTACCAAGGATTACCATGGACCATACATCGAAATCAATTGATAGGAACTCATCAAAAAAGATTTAAAACCCATCGAATCCCACAACTGGAATCCTAGGGATCGAGAGGAATAAGTTCAATTGAGGAAGCGTTCATGAGTCTTGGGGTAAAAATCATTAAAACCAAATGACACATCATGAAGGATAATAACACTACCACCATTAGTGAATTCAATTCTTGAGTTCTATATGATGATAATATTTACTTTTATTTGGTTTATATAGTGAATTCCTACAACCCAAACCACAAAACCCTTTTATTCACAGATTTTTCTACGTTATATCCCAACAAGAATAGTGAAATTGTGCTAAAAAACAAAGTATCCAAAATAACCCTAGAAATTATAGACTCATCTACAAAATGAATCTATTCTTTAAAAGTAATTACCCTCACTCCAATTCCTAGTATACCCTATATTAAATCATCGATCCACTATGCTATACCCACGAAATCACTGGTGAAACATATACCTCTACACCAAAATCGTTCCATTTTTTATGTGGACCTCCAAATTTCTTCCACACACAATATAAAGTATTAGAAACCTCATTTATATTCAAATAACACTGGAAATCAATAAATAGATATTCTAATTGGTTTTTTACCATTACATTATATTCCACAAAAAACCATTGTCATCATTTTTAATTTAATACTAGACACATAGAGAATGAAAACTGAAGGGTATTATAACGACCCATACTTTACATACATTGTTAATACTTCAAAATTGAAGCACACTTATTACAACATATTACAAAACCACAAAGGACCGTATAGGTATAGTGTCTTTAGAAACTGGTGAACATAAACAACTGGTTCATAAATCTTCTACAGTATCTTCCATTTATTTCATCATATCTTGGGTCCCTTTTAGCATATTCTACTTAATATCCATCTTCCTGAACTGGGGAAAAGAAAACATACAAAAAGGGTGAGCTCAAATGCTCAGCAAGGGCAAATAAAGGAAATAAAAATCATATCATATTTTTTGAAAATCATAACCTGCAAAAGAGATCATAATATCTTAACATGGAATAAATCATAGAAGTGAAAATGAGATCCCCATAATCATAACATAAAACTTGAAACTTTGTGGAATGCACACATAATCATGGAAAATCATTTCTTGTTAGTCATGACTCATTTCCAAGACTATATTAGCGGACAAAGTCCATTTCAGAACCGAGTTCACTCCTCGTTTCAGTCCTGTATCACTGAACCGAAATAACCTTCCGTTCCAGCCATGTCTATCTCATGAGATATAAATCTTTACCCAATTAATTGGAGGGAGATATAGGTCCCACCCATCTTATAATGAATCCTTTCTTATGTGTGCCACATAATCATAAATCACATGTAAGAAAAATGGGATTCTTGAAACATCATGACATCATAAAAAAAATCATATAAGGCAAATTACTTCATAAAAATAATTCCCTCAAAACATAATCAAATCAATGTAATAAAAGGGATAAAAACAGAACCCTATATTATCTTAGATGGAAAATAATTTTGATAAAACATTTGAACTCCATTCTTGAGGAAAATATCCTTTCTACTTCAAATACATTTTTCCTCTCTTAACATGTCATAAAATTTTAATCTAAAAGAAGTTGATTAAAAATAATCTTCAAAACTTTTAAAGGAAGCTTCTTGGAAATGATGTTTTACAAATCCATTCATGCCGTATAAGTTAAAAAACATTCTTCGTACTTTTGTCAGAAAAGTTAAAAAGTACCTCGTACGAAAAACGACAAAAGATTCCTTTCATATCTTTTACTAAAAACTCACCGAAGGGTAAAATTGGATATAAACTATTGTAGGTGGATGGAAATAATATTACATATTGAGTAAACATGGATGTGGATGATAAAATACACCCCAGTAAATACCAAAGTATAAACAATCTCGGATAAAATGAGATTGTGACATTTCCCTTACCTTAGGTCCGATTTGCTTTGTACGTGTCCGAAGATCTTGTATAATGGTTTAAATAATGTTATTGACTTATTCCAGAATCATACATATTGATATGATATCATATATGGTCATATTCTTAGCTTCTTATTAGTAATATTTCATTGTTACTTGTTACTCGGGTCTTT
Source organism: Viscum album (assembly GCA_963277665.1). NCBI lineage: Eukaryota > Viridiplantae > Streptophyta > Magnoliopsida > Santalales > Viscaceae > Viscum > Viscum album. Next base: position 279,713,536 of record OY728136.1, on the reverse strand, counting down.
ATTGCCTTTTGTTCTTATGCGTGTTTTGCCGAATAAATTCTTATTATTCTTTTAAGGTTATAGATACCTTATATCTAGAATGGTATTAGTGTAACATATATCATATTTATTCATTAAATTCATTTATATAATTACTATGTAATGATGATCATGTAGAACGAGTCATATCACATCGTGGAGACGGTATTCCGTACGTACGCACGAGCGATGATATTGTTCCCATGATCGTGGAATTATATTTAAGTGTATTTATATTATTTCAGTATCATTATCACTTTATTATAATCATATATAGTTACTAATTACACCATTATATCCATCCTTGTAAGGTGATGGTGGAAAATAGATTACACCACGGCGTGGAGACGGTATTCCGTACGTACGCACGCGTGGTGATTTTATTTTTCCGTAGGATGGATAGAAGGTGAATTAGGGTTGTTTAATATTTATAATAACATATCAGTATGTAAGTAATACTGATGTTATTACTTTATCATGAAACAACTACAGACGAAGAAGTTGAAGAAGAAAAAATTGAAAAGATCGGTAATGGATATTACCTCTTCTTTGAAACGCCTCTTTTAATCCTCCACATAGATAACTAATATTGGTCTTTGAAAAAGACCAGGACCTATAGGATTATTATAGGGAAGTGGAGAAGGGATTTTGGAAGGGGTTGGCCGAGCTTGAGTGCTCAAATTGGTGTGAGGAGGAGGGGGAGGAGGTGCCCTTTTATAAGGGAGGAGAGGGGCACCTTAAGAATATCTCAAAATATTATTTTATATTAAAGTCAAAATCGGATTATAATGGTTCCAAAGGGTCTTATTTCGAAGGTAAAGTGGGGATGGGTCGAAATCCTATCAACAAATAGTATTTAGACAAGTTTAGGTTATTATTTTTACCTTATTAATTAGATTTAACTCTAAGTTAAATAATTTATCTTTTACCGTGACATTTTGTTTTCTTACACTATATGGTTAATACACTTACTATAACATGCCAAACGAACCCCAAGTTGTTTATTATTAATATATATATCCTTATCTAAGTCATTTGGCAGAACCTTAGATTTTTAGGAATAAAATAACAATTAATAATATAATATTTTATTTAAAAACTATTTTGTGTCAATTTTAACACTATTTGATATATGATTTTTGTGAAAGTCATAACAGAATTATATGTTCGAACAAAGTTGATTAAATCAACACCAATATATCATAGTAACCTAGAAAATTAGTGTAATTCATAAAAAGTCTCAAATTACATTTATTTAAGCATTTATAACATCGATTATGTTAACATTTCCTTAAAAGGGTAATTACTGTATCATCGTTGTGTCATAAATAAACTAATTTATTTAATGTCTAAAAATTATAAATAAAATATCATTACGTATTAAATCTTCTTATCTTTCTAATGAATATTTATAGTCGAATTTATCTTATGTATATCCCCATATTAAAAATGTTTTAATTATTAAATATTGATTTTAACAATTTTTACTATTCATTAAATAAAATAATACTAAATGTCATAATCTAATCCAAGTGGGCCTAAATGGTCATATTATATTCATAAGGTTTTTTTGGTCGAATTACACTTATCCAATAGAATTAGGACATGTGTTAGGGTAATAGTAATATCATATTTACCCTTAGTTACCATATTTACTATTAACCGTGGTTAAAAAAAGTAAAAAGTTACTATTCACCAAAAATTATTTTCATCTCATTGAACCACATTTTAGTCCTTGATATTAACCGTGTCTCTCGGATTTTCGAAATTCCACTCACAGAAGCGGTAAAATTATGTTTTATGAAAAATTCAGTTTTTTTAACTACCACTTAGTGGTTTCACTATTCATCAAAAATTGAAAGTTTTCAGAAAAATACCAAAATTTCACCCTTGGCTAATTTCGATATTCCGAATCCAAAAATGAAGTCCATTTTGAAAAATAAAATTTATAATATTTCAAAAAGTGGTTATTACTATTCATAACGGCTAGTTTTAATAATATTTTAATAGCATATCATTGTTTAGTGAAACTCGGTATTGCGTACGACGCACGCTATCGAGGAAGGTCGCGATTTCGTGTAAAGCAAGCCAAGCAAGTGTTGTGTAGAAAAAGATTCCTTTGATGATTTATATAACATAAAAGTCTCGGGTGTTACATTCTACCCCCCTTAAAATGAATTTCGCCCTCGAAATTCGTCACTTTGTAACAAAAAGATGAGAATACCTCTCCCTCATCATATCCTCAAGCTCCCATGTAGCTTCTTCTAATTGGTCGTTCCTCCATAAAACATTAACCAAGCATGTGGTCTTGTTTCATAGGACTTTTTTGCTACGATCCAGAATCTCTATCGGTTGTTCTTCATAAGAAAGATATTGCTCCAGCGGTACAACTTCTGAGCTGAGTACATGTGAAGGATTAGGTATGTACTTTCTCAGGAGAGATACATAGAACACATCGTGAACCTAAGAGAGATTCGGTGGAAGCGCCAATAGGTAAGATACCTTCCGAACACGATCCAGTATTTCGAAAGGGCCGATATATCTAGGGATCAACTTCCCCTTCTTTACAAATCTCATAACCCTCTTCCGGGGAGATATTCGTAAGAACACTTTATCACCCACTTCAAACTCTAGGTCTTTTCTTCGGTTGTCGGCATAACTTTTCTGTCGACTCTGAGATGATCTTATGTGTTGTTGAATAGATCTGACCTTTTCTGCCATTTCATCAACGAGATCAGGTCCTAATAGCTTTCTTTCCCCAACTTCATCCCAGCAAGTTGGAGTCCTGCATTTCTTTCCATAGAGAGATTCATAAGGAGCCATCTGAATACTGGAGTGAAAGCTATTCTTATAATAAAATTCCACCAAAGGTAGGTGTTGATCCCATCCTCCTTTGAAATCCATAGATCAAGCTCTCAACATATCTTCTAGGGTTTGAATTGTTCTCTCAGACTGACCGTCTGTCTGTGGATGATAAGCAGTGCTGAAACTCAACTCTGTATCCAGAGTATGCTGAAGACTTCGCCAGAACATCGAGGTAAATCTCGGATCCCGATCAGATATAATAGAAAGTGGTACTCCATGCAATCTTACCACTTCCTTTACATATATCCTGGCAATCTAATCTAGAGAGAAATCCTCTCTAATAGCAATGAAGTGTACAGACTTTGTAAGACGATCAACTATGACCCAGATAAAATTATTGCCTTTGGATGTTTTAGGAAGTCCTGTGACAAAGTCCATAGTGATGTTTTCCCACTTCCATTCGGGTATGGGTAATGGTTGTAACATCCCCTTAGACTTCTGTCTCTCAGCTTTAACTTGTTGACAAACCAAGCATCGAGAGACATTTTCAGCAACATCTATTTTCATGCCATCCCACCAAAAGTACTCTTTCAGGTCCCTATACATCTTCGTGCTTCCAAGATGAATAGAGAATTAAGAACTATGAGCCTCATCCAACAACTCCTTCTTTAATTCGGGGATGGTAGGAACACAAACCTGATTCCTAAACATTATTATCCCATCACAATCAAGGTTGAATTCAGGAACATTTCTCACCTTCTTTTGTAACTCGACATCTTCTTTCTGTGCCTCTTTAATCTTCATATGTATAGATGGTTGAACATTCATTTGAGAAAGATAAGATTTTTCCCCTTCCATTATAATTCCAAGATCCATCCTTTCTAAATCCATAAATATTGGATCTTTTGTGATCCTCATCATGGATAAACTAGCATGGTCTTGTCGACTTAATGCATCTGCCACCTTGTTTGCTTTCCCAGGGTGGTAATGGATTGAGCAGTCATAATCCTTAATCAGCTCCAACCATCTTCCTTGACGCATATTCAGATCCTTTTGTGTGAAAATATACTTTAAACTTTTATGATCAGTATAAATATCACACCTTTCACCATAAAGGCAATGCCTCCAAATCTTTAATGCAAAGATTTCCGCAGCTAACTCCAAATCATGTGTTGGGTAATTTTGCTCATGGATTTTCAACTGTCGTGAGGCATAAGCTATCACCATATCATTTTGCATAAGAAAACACCACAATCCCTTCTTGGATGCATCACTATAGATCACAATCATTTCTCCACTACAAGGCAGTGTGAGAACAGGTGCACTGGATAACCTTTTTTTTCAACTCCTTGAAATTCTCTTCACATTCCTCTGTCCAAACAAACTTAACTCCTTTCTGAGTCAACTTGGTGAGTGGGTTAGATAATCGTGAAAAATCTTTCACAAAACGTCGATAATATCCAACAAAACCAAGAAAACATCGGATCTCAGTTACTGTTGTTGGTCTCGAACATCATTCGATAACCTCTGTTTTTGCTGGATCCACAGATATCCCCTCTTTTGAGATTATGTGACCCAAAAATGCAACTTTTTGAAGCCAAAATTCACACTTGGTAAACTTGGCATAAAGATTCTCCTTTCTCAGGGTCTTCAATATAATTCTCAAGTGATCTTCATGCTCTTCCTTTCTCTTTGAATAGACAAGAATATTGTCTATAAAGACTACCACAAATTGATCAAGATAGTCTCTAAAGACTCTATTCATTAGATCCAGGAAGATAGCATGGGCATTAGTAAGACCAAAAGGCATCCCTATAAATTCATAGTGTCCATACCTTGTACGGAAAGCTGTCTTTGGTATATCCTCCCTTTTGACCCTTAATTGATGATACCCTGAACGAAGATCAATCTTGGAAAAGTATTGAGCTCCACGTAGTTGGTCAAATAAGTCATCAATGCGTGGGAGAGGATATTTGTTCTTGATAGTGATCTTGTTAATTTCTCGATAATTAATAAAGAGTCTCATTGATCCATCTTTCTTCTTAACAAATAGAACAGGTGCTCCCCAAGGTGACACACTAGGGAGAATGAATCCCTTAACAAGATTCTCTTGGAGTTGCTTCTTCAATTCCTGTGACTCAATTGGGGCCATTCTATAAGGTGTCTTTGAAATAGGCAAAGCACCCGGTACGAGTTCTATTGAAAACTCAACTTCACGATTTGGTGGAAGACCCGGTAATTCCTCCGGAAAGACATCTTCAAACTCCCGTACGATGGGCTTATTCTTAATCGCGAGTTTCTCATCAACCATTTGAGATAAATAACCTTCATTTAGTGGAATCAATACCAATAAAATGGAATAAATTTCCACTGGAAGGTTATGTTCGTCCTTGCATTGATAGAAGATCATAGATTGATCTGGAATATGAAATGTGACGTCCCTTATTTGGAAATTGATATGAGCTCCGTATAAAGAAAGCCAATCCATGCCAAGAATCACATCGAATTCCACTAAAGGAAGGATCACAAGATTTGCAGGAAGCACTTTCCCACAAACGTCAATTGGAGAAGAATTATAATCTTTTGATGCGATTGATGTGCCATTAGGTGTTGTCACAGCTAACTCAACATCTAATTGTTGAGGTAATATGGTGATACCCTTAGAAAATTCTTCAGAAATAAAAGAGTGGGTGGATCCAGAATCAAATAAAACATTTTCTACTTTAGAGTGGATGGTAAGTGTACCTTTCACCACTTCGTTATCGTACTCCACATCGCTGATAGAAATTGCATGTGACTTTCTTTTGACTTTAGCCTTAAGAGTTTATTGACGTCGACCATCATCATCAACCCTTGGATTTGGGCATTGATTGGCATAATGCCCCATCTCCTTGCACATGAAACATTGAAGTTTAGTAGGTTCATTCTGTGTATCCCTTCCTTTGTTTGCATCATTAGACATCTTCTTCCCATTATCGCGGCATTCAAATGCCCGCTGACCTTCCTTTTCACATTTCAAACATTTACTTGTCCCTTTAAGACAACTCCCTCCATGTTTCTTTCCACACTTTGAGCATAAAGGAAATATCATCTTCTTTTCAGTGTGCTCTTTAGATTTTCCTTTGAATTCCATTTTCCTCTTCTTATCAAACCCATATGACTGATGGGTTACTCCAATCTCCATCTCGACTTTGAGAGCACATCGAACGATTTCCTCGTAGCTATTGAAGCTCCTTATGGATAACGCCCTTCGAAGACTTGGTTTTAAGCCACTAAAGAATCGATCGATCTTACTCTCAGGTTGGATAATAATACCAGAAGCGTACCTTGCAAGTCTTGTAAAATTTGCTTCATAGGTACCTACAGATTCATCATCCCTTTGCTTCAGTTCAAGAAACTCTTTCTCCATCTTTGTTCGGAGAATACGGGGGAAGTACTTATTGAAAAATATGTTCTTGAACTCGTCCCATTCCATGGACTCAATTTCATCCCATTGCCTCGTATTCTTAATAAGATTCCACCATTGATCATCATCTCCTTCCAAACGATACACTACTAGGATGACTTTATCATGTTCAGAACATTGAAGAACTAAAAATATCTTTTCAGTAGTACTAATCCATTGTTCAGAAACTAATGGATCAGTAGACCCGCTGAAAGAAGGTGGATGCTGCCTCATGAAGGATTCAACAGAATTTTGCTCCTTCCTTTGCTCGTTTGGAAGTCCTGCATGATTCATAGCTTGAGAAAGTTGTGTGAGAATGGCTACAAGATTTTGCATTCCAGCTCCCATATCGTTTGGTTGCTCAGGGGGGCAATCATTCCATTGTCCATCGCATTCCGCAATAACACGGTTCTTTCGGGTTCTAGCCATTGACTAAAACCAAGAAGAATAGTGTGAGCAACACTAATTATAATAGGAAAACCACATAATTCAAGAATAAAATTTTCACGCTTATGGTCTCATCCTAGGTTATTCATGGCCATTTCTAAAACACTAAGATTGTTTTCTATGCTTAGACTTATCCTTAGGGTTCTTACTAAGGCTTTCACATCCTAGTTTCCAAAGGTTGACTATACCTTTTCTCTGATACCAACAATAACGACCCATACTTTACATACATTGTTAATACTTCAAAATTGAAGCACACTTATTACAACATATGACAAAACCACAAAGGACCGTATAGGTATAGTGCCTTTAAAAACTGGGGAACATAAACAACTGGTTCATAAATCATCTACAGTGTCTCCCATTTATTTCATCATATCTAGGGTCCCTTTTAGCATATTCTACTTAATATCCATCTTCCTGACCTAGGGAAAAGAAAACATACAAAAAGGGTGAGCTCAAATGCTCAGCAAGGGAAAATAAAGGAAATAAAAATTATATCATATCTTTTTGAAAATCATAACCTGCAAAAGAGATCATAATATCTTAACATGGAATAAATCATAGAAGTGAAAATGAGATCCCCATAATCATAACATAAAACTTGAAACTTTGTGGCATGCATACATAATCATGGAAAATCATTTCTTGTTAGTCATGACTCATTTCCAAGACTATCTTAGCGGACAAAGTCCATTTCTGAACCGAGTTCACTCCTCGTTTCAGTCCTGTATCACTGAACCGAAATAACCTTCCTTTCCAGCCATGTCTATCTCATGAGATATAAATCTTTACCCAATGCATTGGAGGGAGATATAGGTCCCACTCATCTTATAATGAATCATTTCTTATGTGTGCCACATAATCATAAATCAAATGTAACAAAAATGGGATTCTTGAAACCTCATGACATCATAAAACAAATCATATAAGGTAAATGACTTCATAAAAATAATTCCCTCAAAACATAATCAAATCAATGTATTAATAGGGATAAAAACATAACCCTATATTATATTATATGGAAAATAATTTTGATAAAACATTTGAACTCCATTCTTGAGGAAAATATCCTTTCTACTTCAAATACATTTTTCCTCTCTTAACATGTCATACAATTTTAATCTAAAATAAGTTGATTAAAAATAAGCTTGAAAACTTTTAAAGGAAGCTTCTTGGAAATAATGTTTTAAAAATCCATTCATGCCATATAAGTTAAAAAAAATTCTTCGTACTTTTGTCGGAAAAGTCAAAAAGTACCTCATACGAAAAACGACAAAAGATTCATTTCATATCTTTTACTAAAAACTCACCGAAGGGTAAAATTGGATATAAAATATTGTAGGTGGATGGAAATAATATTACATATTGAGTAAACCTGGATGTGGATGATAAAATACACCCCAGTAAATACCAAAGTATAAACAATCTCGGATAAAATAAGATTGTGACATTTCCCTTACCTTAGGTAAGATTTGCTTTGTACGTGTCCGAAGCTCCTGTATAATGGTTTATATAATGTTATTGACTTATTCCAGAATCATACATATTGATATGATATCACATATGGTCATATTCTTAGCTTCTTATTAGTAATATTTCATTGTTACTTGTTACTCGAGTCTTTATTGCCTTTTGTTCTTATGCGTGTTTTACCGAATAAATTCTTATTCTTATTTTATGGTTATAGATACCTTATATCAAGAATGGTATTAGTGTAACATATATCATATTTATTCATTCAATTAATTTATATAATTACTATGTAATGATGATCATGTAGAACGAGTCTCATCACATCGTGGAGACGGTATTCCGTACGTACGCACGAGCGATGATATTGTTCCCATGATCGTGGAATTATATTTAAGTGTATTTATATTATTTCAGTATCAATATCACTTTATAATAATCATATATAGTTACTCATTACACCATTATACCCATCCTTGTAAGGTGATGGTGGAAAATAGATTACACCACGGCGTGGAGACAGTATTCCGTACGTACGCACGCGCGGTGATATCATTTTTCCGTAGGATGGATAGAAGGTGAATTAGGGTTGTTTAATATTTATAATAACATATCAGTATGTAAGTAATACTGATGTTATTACTTTATCATGAAATAACTAAACAAGAAGAAGTTGAAGAAGAAAGAAATTGAAAAGATCGGTAATTGATATTACCTCTTCTTTGAAACGCCTCTTTTAATACTCAACTTAGGGAACTAAGATTGGCCTTTGAAGAAGACCAGGACCTCTAGGATTATTATAGAGAAGTGGAGAAGGGATTTTGGAAGGGGTTGGCCGAGCTTGAGTGCTCAAATTGGTGTGAGGAGGAGGGGGAGGAGGTGCCCTTTTATAAGGGAGGAGAGGGGCACCTTAGGAATATCTCAAAATATTAATTTATATTAAAGTCCAAATCGGTTTATAATGGTTCCAAAGGGTCTTATTTAGAAGTTAAAGTGGGGATGGGTCGAAAGCCTATCAACCAATAGTATTTAGACAAGTTTAGGTTATTATTTTAACCTTATCAATTAGATTTAACTCTAAGTTAAATAATTTAACTTTTACCGTCACTTTTTGTTTTCTTACACTATATGGTTAATACACTTACTATAACATGCCAAACGAACCCCAAGTTGTTAATTATTAATATATATATCTTTATCTAAGTCATTTGGCCGAACCTTAGATTTTTAGGAATAAAATAACAATTAATAATATTTTATTTTATTTAAAAACTATTTTGTGTCAATTTTGACACTATTTGATATATGATTTTTGTGAAAGTCATAACAGAATTATATGTTCCAAAAAAGTTGATTAAATCAACAATAATATATCATAGTAACCTAGAAAATTTGTGGAATTTATAAAAAGTCTCAAATTACATTTATTTGAGCATTTATAACATCAATTATGTTAACATTTCCTTAAAAGGTTAATTACTGCATCATCGTTGTGTCATAAATAAATTAATTTATTTAATGTCTAAAAATTATAAATAAAATATCATTATGTTGGAAATATTTTTATCTTTCTATTGAATATTTATAGTCGAATTTATCTTATGTATAACCCCATATTAAAAATGTTTTAATTGTTAAACTTTGATTTTAACTATTTTTACTATTCATTAAATAAAATAATATTAAATGTCATAATCTAATCCAAGTGGGCCTAAATGGTCATATTATATTCATAATGTTGTTTTTGGTCGAATTACACTTATCCAATAGAATTAGGACATGTGTTAGGGTAATAGTAATATCATATTTACCATTAGTTACCCTATTTACTATTAACCGTGGTAAAAAAAGTAAAAAGTTACTATTCACCAAAAATTATTTTCATCTCATTGAACCACATTTTAGTCCTTGATGTTAACCGTGTCTCTCGGATTTTCGAAATTCCACTCACAGAAGCGGTAAAATTAAGTTTTATGAAAAATTCGGTTTTTTTAACTACCACTTAGTGGTTTCACTATTCATCAAAAATTGAAAGTTTTCAGAAAAATACCAAAATTTCACCCTAGGCTAATTTTGATATTCCGAATCCAAAAATGAAGTCCATTTTGAAAAATAAAATTTATAAAATTTCAAAAAGTGGTTATTACGATTCATAACTGCTAGTTTTAATAATATTTTAATAGCATATCGTTGTTTAGTGAAACTCGGTATTGTGTACGACGCACGCTATCGAGGAAGGTTGCGATTTCGTGTAAAGCAAGCCAAGCAAGTGTTGTGTAGAAAAAGATTCCTTTGATGATTTATATAACATAATAGTCTCGGGTGTTACAGGTATTCAGAAAAACCACCATACAATATAAATATCATGTATCTTACCATCACATGAAATTAACAACCACATAATTCAAAAAAGAAAAAATTCATGAAACAAAAATTAATTAAACCAAAAAACACTATAGGGGTGTTAAATGTCAAATATGAGAATTGACACAACAACAAACATACAGAAGCCATATCAAATCTAAAAAATAATCCTAAACCATAATGATAATTACACAAATTGATATAAAAATAAAAAAGGGTACATAGAATTTATTGGTTACTCATGATCCCAATAATACATCTCAATGCCACAATGTCTCCAAAATAAACAAACTAAGGTAATAAAATTCCGAAAAAAACGTATCATGGTCATCCTAGATCTTTATAGGATGGTATGTAATAGTTACATCATTATTAATTTTGATCTTGAAACAACAATTTTTGTGGGATTCTTCATAATTGCAATAATGGAGCTATGAAACATGAAATATATAATGCATATTGATCATATTTAGACGATATTATATCTGATACTCTATGATTCCATCACAATCCAACACCGCTAAATTCTAAAAAAAATTAGTTGAATGTACACTCTCTTTACCCATCGTTCACCTCCCATGAAGAGAGACACCATTAGGAACATGGTTTATCCATAATCTATCTATGGAAGTTACCTATTATAAACAACATAGGATTTATTATGATTTTATACTGATTTTTTCTACTAGATAATTACCTTAACCCTGAATGTCATATTATATGCTATTTTTTCCTGATAATTGCTTCCTCTGAAACCCCAGTATAGCATAAGGGAGAATGGAATGGCCATCTGTATAAATAATAAAACATCATCAAACAAATGGTGTTATCAAACATATTATTTTAAAAAAACCCAATGGTATGTGCCTAATCAAGGATCCTCCAAAATATACGACACATGATCAAATTATGTATTCATGAGTTTGGGTGATCTACTCTGTCTTATCATCCATTTTTGGATGAAAATCATTTTTGTGGAATAATTCTGATCCAAACGAATTTTTGAGATCCCACCACTCTCCGGACCTAATATGAGGATCATGATTAACGATGATTTTCCTTAAGAATTCATGGAATCTCACCACCTACCACATATACTACAGGGATAAAAATTACATAAATCAGTAACTCCATGGTCAATATATATTTGGATTCTTTCATTAATTGGTCTATGATAATCCATATATAATTAAATCCTCCCATATATTATGGTAAACCTGTAACAATGTTCATTGATAAGTCCTCCATATTTTTTAAGGGAATATCTTATAGACTATGAAAACCACTAGGAACATGGTACATTTAATTAAAAATTAGGTATACCAATAATCAATACATAAACTCAGTAGTCAAATGATTCAACCCAGACACCAAAACACTCCTCTCAAATATTGAAACATAATTTTGATTAAATTATGTACCAATGTCGGTGACAATGAAACTCAAATAGGAAAACCTCATGCATAGACAAAGGAATGGATATCCTAGACAAAAAATAATACCTTTTTTATTCTCAAACCAACCATCTATGTCATAAGTAAAAATAATTATTTTACACCTGACCTCTAACTTGGAATCCCCATGATGGCTCTCCTCTTCCTACTACACTAAAAATGGATATACCATCATGTATATATGAAAAAACATTCCTTTCTTCTATTTTTTTTATATATTCATCACGAACAGTTCTTCATTAAGTCTTAGATAATATTAAGATACACCCATAGCATGACTAAATGTCTTTCTGCTCAAGACATCTTCCAAAGAATTTCAATTTCATTGAATAAAAAAATAAAAAAAAATAAACTACTAAAATTCCATACACCTTTATTGATTTATGTTCAATTCAAATTTGTAGAATAAATAACTAAATCTCATGTGATTGGTAAAAGATAAAAACACTTTTATATATGGTAATGTCATAAAAAATTCTAGTAAAATTCAATTATCATAGAATAGAGATCATGAATGAAATATTTATTCTCATGGATACATAACAACTGATACCCTTATAAACAACTGATCTATGTTACATCAAAACACATCACAACCCAATAGATTAATAATCCTTGAAAAAATAATCTAAAGTCTATATTTGAGAAAAAAATAGATGAGAGTGTTATCCCATTGCTTATTTGGATACTTAAGACATGAATGATACTTGTTATTCTATTTTAGAATCAAATCCATTCTATTAAATTCATTTGGAAGAGATATAACCCAATAGAAATTTTATATATACCTACTATAATCTCTTTCATAACCATAGAAACATGACAGATATCAAACTATATTGGGGGATTACGAAGAAACAACTGAATCTATTTTCCAAGGGTCCACATATACTCCCTCTTATATTCCCACATTCCCCATGGAATGAACTACACAATCCCATTAATCAAACTCTGATAACGTCCCAAATAAAATATTGATAATGAATAACCCTAAAAATTATACACGGATAGTATATATTCTCTTCTCGAGATGTGGAGTAAATAAAAATTTCATCGATGGAAACCTACATGAAGTGACATATGAACTCATTTAACAAAATTTTAATTACATAAATGTACAATCATAGACCAATTTCCACAAAAAAAATCATAAGAAATTCACAATGCCTAAGAAGATAACTGAAATCAATTTTTAGAATATCCTCATCCTTCATCCACAAGTGATGTTATCGTGATAGTAGATTGATCTTTTGAAAGTATCATTTTAATCCCAAAAAAATAATTAAATTATCATTCCATAGAAGTTGAAATAAATTATACAATATTCCATATCTAAAATGATTATAATCGAAATAAAGGTACAAAATTGCATCATTCATCTCTGTGAACAATATTGATGGACCCTATCATGATTCACTTGACAGAATAAATCTCTATAGCAATCGATCATTTAGCTATACTCAGAGATCTCAAAACTAAGAAGGTAACATCCTATAAGGATACATTGGTACAGGAAAAACGGTTGAAAATATCTGTATCTAAAACTCAATCATCTATTAAGTGGGTAATGCTACAACATCCTTAGAAAAGACATCAGGGTACTCTTATATGATCCTATGAAACTGCATTCTATGAACAACCATTAAACTCTACATCATCTTTAGTATTAATAAATACAATGAAATAAAACACCACTAATATATCTGCACATATTTCTCAATAAAAAGGACTGCTAGATCTTTATCCGTATCAGAGAACACAATCTATGACCATATGAAATCCATAATAACCTTATCTAACTATATAAAATATGTGAAATGGATGGTATAATATAAATGTATTTAAAATTAAATTATGTCTCCCAAAATTTATCTCTTCCACACCACTAGAACAAATTTTTTAGTCACATCAAATAGAAAATATCGATATCCAAGTAATTTAGTTTACATTAATGGAAATAGAAGACTCTCCACTACATGACTCAACTGATAGGAATGATTAGTCGATATTATGGAGTGTAAATATCTCAAATTAATCAAATCTTACGTAAACATTTAAAACCGGTAAACCGTACCACTAGTAATGTTTTCTTCACACATAACTTGAAATAAAATATCATGAAGAAAATAATGACCTTACTATTGACATGTATAAACATGATAAAAACAACCATCATGGTTGTAATCTTCACTTGAAATATGAGGATAATCTCAAGGTTGTCCTCTTCCCACACAATCTCTTATTTAATGATCCGAAAACCGAGCACCTGAAAACTACTAATTTGGATGACACACCGTCAATGGATGAACCATAAAAAGAACACCTTGAGCACATTGACTACTGAAAACATTTTTGAACTCCTACCACTGATGACTATGGATATTATAAGAAAAAAAATATTTATTTGATCCTTTAGAATAATACATTGTCATTTATCCTCTATAAAAGACAGATTATGAGTGACGAAGTCCTTGCACAAATAAATGAGTACTATTCTATTAAAGTAACCAAGAAAAAAAGAGAAAAACTATTCTTCATTAGGAATCCTAATGACTTCCAACATTGGGAGATCCATTTCTAACCAAAAAACTGTCTACAATCAATTCTATCAACATCACATAGACATATTTTGACAATGAAAACGATTATAACTACTTTTTTATCTTTGGATGTGAAGTATATTTAAAATCCATCTTCATTATATCTCATCCAATAAGTAGAATAAATCATATCATAGAAGGGTCATAAAATGGTTACCTAACTCTAGAACACTAGAAAACCTTATTGAATGATATTAAGGTCCTGGTGATCGGCCACCTTCATTGTTGAAGAAGGAAACTCCGGTCAAGACCGATAAAAAAAATTTCCCATGATAATATAGACTCCAAGTGAACCAAAAAAATCTATTTCACTAATTCCTCATTTATCTACAAAATATAAACAATGAAAAAAACCGAATTCCCCATTTAATCAGAGATCATACTCATATCTATATCAACCACCTCAAATATTTCTTCTTTAAATTACTTTGAAATGGATCCCACATGCTTATATAGAAAACAGTTCGTAAACTCTTAGAGTTTCTTCTTATAAGTGTAATTTTCTTTGTAATCTACATTATGGTTGTTTTCTATAACATACCACTAATCAGGTTATATATGAAATCAAAAGGGAATTGAGAAATATCCATATGTGCATGAAGAATCAATGGTTAGACTCCCAAACCTGTAATGTGTAATATTTACCATTAATCTATAAATTAGACCACCTTATTCTTGTATGGTTTAATATTTACTAAGAAACACACATATCATATATAGAAACCAGTAATAATGATGCTTGATTTTTTCAAAGGTCTATACTCTGAAATAAATATCAAATTTCTTATGAGAGTTTGTTAACATAACCTTCCATGAATTAGACCACTTGGGTACATATATACACATGTCGCATTCTACATCCAAGGTTATCGTCACATAATATTCATAGTTGATATTGTTTCCCTAAAATCCAATGTAGTATAACCTATTCCTAACATAAAATTAAATCCAATACCTAATCCTAAACATTTCTTAAAAACATATCATGAACCCATTCCACAAAATAGTACCCATAATTTGTCAAAAAATTAGATAAGGTACATAGTGAAAGACAAATTATTTACTCTAGTAAGCCCTGAGTTTTGGAAGAACATAAAAGGAGTATCATAAATATAAATTTGAGGAATTACCATCAATAAAAAAATTAGAGAATATAGATATGAAAATTTTTCCAATATAAACTCATTTCTAGGGATAATATATATCACAACTGTATAATTAAAATGTTATATATTATTTAAAAACGAAAGGAATAAAAAAATTATAGAAAGAAAAATATGAAATGACCATAATGCACATACCTCAATTTCTATATCTTGTTCTAGTAATATAATTATAAATCTCAATTCTAAACATTCTGGCCTATTTTTTTTATAAAAATGGTTTTTGTATTGTATTATAATCATTAGGATCCTCCACATATCCTCTATGAAAAAATATAAATAAATCATTTAAAATTTCAAATGAAAAAATTTATATAACTCTTCCCCAAAATAGGTCTAGAATTTTAAAAACATCACCTTGAAAATTTCTCAACATTTATAAAATACTAGAGAGTACAATATATAATATAACAAAATAGGGTACTATATTACAACTTCCCCAATAGGTTTCTACTCATCCCAACATAGTTTGGGGTCATCCATCTCTTAATAAAATTATTCTATCCTAAGTACAATTTGGATTTGAATTGTAATATGTGGGTCATGTGTAACAATCCATGATTTTTTGTTATGTATATTCTTGAATTTAATTTCATTTAAAACCAATGTTTCCAATAACTCAATGCTTAAAGTAATAATGATATACAATTAAATATCATTATTTTAATATTACTGTTACAACCATGCTATTGAATTGATTGGAATAAATAATACTAACGAAATTTACATACTACAAAGAAAAAAAATGTTTTTACATTCATCCAATTGACTTTATAGGCATACAATAACAATGAATAAAAGATTTTTCATTAAATGGATATATATATTTTGTTAAAACGTTTACCATCTTTTTATGGTGACATTGTTCGAAAAATGAATTTAGAAACTTTTATAAATTATTTGGAAAAATGTTATCTTCATTTTTAAAATACTATTCTTAAAATTATTTGAGGGTTAAATATTGGTATTTTATGAAAAAATATATTTTCTAGTGAATAGGGAAAAACCTAGATTTCTATATCCCCTTAATTTTCATTATATTATTACTATATTTATTATTTGAATAGTAAATTCACCAATTAATTTACATATATAATCTAGGTATCTTTGGAATAAAATTATAATAAATTTTTATCATGGAAAAATTAAATAATTTTTTTGAAAATGATATATTATGTATTGGATTTTTTGTGAAACATAATTGATTATTCACAAAATTATTTGTAAAATAATTATTTAAAATAATAGTTATTTTCAAAAATCATAATCATTAATTAATAATTCGTTTTTTTGGATAATAACATAATTTTATGAGACATTAATTAGTTTCTTGGATGTTTCATAAAATATGTTTTAATATCAAAATTGGTATTTTTAGACTAAATGATGATTTTATTTAAAAATTAATTTTCTCACAGATAGAAAATTATTTTTAGTAAATAGTGTTATTTTTTAAATTATACACATCATAAAATGGTTAGGGTGTCTTTTTGGTGGTGTTATAAAGTAGTTGAATTTATTTTGAATATTGAAATGCCATAATTTTTCATATTTAATAAATACAAGAATGATTTAGTCATGAAAGATATATGGTTGATATAAGCCAAAAATAATAAACTATCCATAATTAATTTAATGTATTTAGTTATAATTTTCTCAATATTCATATTCATCAGAAAATATCATAAAAATTGAATTATATATTAAAAACACTCATTTCCTACAACAATTAATAACACCCATCACCAAATGTATCTCTCATAGATACAAATCCATGGACATTGTCAAATTTCCACACAATCCCTTTCCCAATCTTCTTCACCACATATAAGGAGGTTCTGGTTTCAAAAATGGACCAAAACCAATTTCATTAGGGAGGTTCTCCAGGAGAATAAATTAATATGTTAAATCATAGTTCAATTTCTCTATTTTATTTTCACTTTAGTTTCCTTTATTATACTATTTTCAACCCTATTTTAAAAAATTAATGATAACTCTAGTATCAGGTATAGATAATATTATTATGATTTCAATGTAAAATAAAAAATAAATTATCTTTTCCTTTTAAATTTTATTTTATAATGAAAACATCATCCCTGATGTTCTGATATACCGCCTTCATGGATGATTTGTATTAATTTGTCATTTCCTCATTAGATTATTGTCAAAAAAATTATTGCCAATAAATACTTTAATATTTTTCATAAAACATATTTAATTTCCTTGAACTATTACATATTTTTAATATTATTTGACAACATAAAACTAGAATGTGTTAATCCAAAACCTGCCAAAAGAATTTAAACGATTATCACTAACAAATTATCTAATGATTCATCATAAAAAATTAACCAAATGACTTATATAATAATTTTACCTTCTAAAATAACATTAATAAAATATAATTTAAATTATGATAAAATATTTTCATATTATATGATCTTCGATATTCGTATAAAATTTAAAAAATTGTGAATGCTAAGGAAATGAACCCTCTTAATAGATAAAATTGCATTTTATAATCATAAAAAATGCCATAAATGTACATAATAAATTTATATTAAAGAATATAAACATCTAAAAGGTTATAAATTATTTATTTATTTGATTTAGTCAGTTTAACTAAAACATTAATATAATTTTCATAACAAATTAATCAATACTGTAAGGGTTTATCATCTCACTTTTATTTCTGTGAGATATTCATTACTTACCACAATTTCATAGGTGTAGTATATTAATACTGAAATTTTATGTATAATATAATTATTCTATTTATCTAAATTATATTAAATATATCATTCTATTATCATTATTTTTATGGGGTATACAAATTACCTATTTACAATGTTGTAAGAGATTCATCCCAAATCATCATTTTTCGTCGTAAGTTACTTTTTATCCCTATTTAACCCAATGTAATGCTTGAATATTATTAATAAATATTTTTATATTTTTGGTATATTTTAAAAATAAATTATTCTGATTAGTTCATAATTATTTTATGGAAATTTACTTGTCTTATAATGTTCCCTTTTCAATTACACCCAGAAAAGAAGGCTTATATAAGGTTACTATCCAATTGCTCCTCCATTCTCAAGTAAAATCATTAATTTTTTTTAAGAAAACAACATATTTCTAAAATAATTATATTTATCATAATAAACTAACATATATCATATATAGTTTTATGTAAATAAATAATCCTATACTATTTTAAAGATTCTACTATAATTATAAAAAAATGTAAATAAGTCTCCAATTTATAATGTTTCATAAAAACCTGTTTTTTTCAATTTTTTCACTTCAATTGGAAATAATTTATGCCACATAAATAATTTAATTTTTTTCCTTTTTATTTTCCAAGAAATATATGTTTACAATTTAATTATTTTAGGAAATAAAATACGACTGGCCAAAAGAACTCTTATATTAAAATTAAAAGTGTACCTCTCTCAATAATTTATTAATTATTTTATTATAGTAAATTTATCTATTTTTCTGATTAAAATATTTTAATGTGTTGTGGGAAACATTTATTTAAAGATATATATTTATTTGACATTTTAGGAATGAATTTTACTTATTAATAAATGGGTGAGGCACACTACAACCCCTTGATGTAGAGGTATGTCTCATGATACATACTTGACTATGTTTTGGATAAGGCCTTTTTCATTTTTGTGGACTTCTGGTCCAAGACCTTGGGGAAATTGTTATGATGACCATTATTAAAAATTCACCCATTATTGTATTATAAACTGAAAAATCATCTGATTATTTAACTAGTATAATAACCATGTTTATGTTTCTCTCTTATCAATTAATTTATGACATTATTTAATCAATTTTTATTACAGCCATATTATAATCAAGATTATTTTCTAATGTCATGTGTTTTTAGTCACTCACCATGACTTTTTATTTTGGTTCACTTCCACTTTATTGGTAACCCTTACAATGCATCTAATCATTCCCCTTTATTATGATCTATTTTTCTAGGATGTGAGGACACTTATAACGAATGACTTTCATGTAAAATCTATGAATTTATGGAAGATTCCAATGGATATTCTATGTTGTTTTTTATTAATGTTGTAATTTAAATTTTATATTTGTATCTAGATTTCCAAATCCATTGCACTATTTTTTCCTTCAAGATGAAACAATTTTTTAATATACAAAATTAAAAAATTAATACACCGACTCTAGGAAACTGGATTCCTGGATTTATATTTTGTATTGTAGAACGTGTAGTAGAACGCTTAGAAACAAGGAATCATAGGTTAGGTAACATAACCTCTAAATAGAAATTGAGGATATTTATAAGAAGAACATACTATTATTCTAGTAAGGTATTAATTTTGTGGGTCTTCATAGAAATACATTCATCTTTTGATAATATAAGTGGATGCAGTTCTAGAATATATGTTTCAAGGTGCAATAACTTTGACAAATACTGTTGGGCCTGACTCAGAATAGATGGGTAAACGACATCATCCCTTACTATGCCAATGGTTTGACACTACTAGAGGGTATTCCTAGAATAATTCAAATTTTCATTACAATCCATTATGATGGATTTAATGGTATATATACCCATAAACAAACCATGTTTCTGATTATTAGATTAGCTACGCCTATACATTTCGATTTATGTTATGTATTTAAATAATTTTGGAATGATACATTATGTTTTATAATTTAATGATCTAATATAGTGTATGAAATTATTTATAAATGGAGAATAGAAGAAGAAATGGGGAAAACATTAATTCACATAATTCATAGAGTAAGAATGATCATTTCTTCTATGGGATGATGTAACATTCCAGGTAAATAAAGAATATGAAATTTTCCAATATTTTTATATTTTGTAATTAAATGTTAATTTTAAATTAAAGGGGCGACAATGTTCTAGGATTACCCGACACAAAATAATGGGTTTCTCTGAAATCTTATGTTGCACAGAAGGTTCTGTTATACTGAGAAAAATAAAAATAAAACTAATATAATATTATTATTTTAAATGTTAAATAATGTATCATTGTTATATTGATGGTAATGAACATAACTAACTAAAATATGCTTGTACATGTTTATTAAAAGTATTCACAACTATTCAATAAATTTTAGAGTCTTAAAATTAGAATGAATCCAATTTTAAGCATGAAATACTCTAATATTCTTTAAAAGGTCGTTTTACAACATTTTTATGGGGAACCCTTTTTAAATAATGTTTTTGTGTCTTTTAAATGTTATGTTTTAAAATTTAAATTCTTTATTATAATTGAAACATAAAAATTTACTTTGGGTAAATTTTGGGTATATTTCTGATAAAGTTCATTTTTAATGAATAGTGAAAAATACTGCAAATTATGTCAAAAACTGCCTTTTCATTTAATTTATTTACCTAGTTAGATTGATATTTTAATTTTTGTTAAATTTTAATTAGATAATATTTTTACCATTTAATCCAATATTGGTTAATATATCTAATTTTACTCTAAATTTGTTTATAAACACATGTCAATCTTTTGATTGTTTTTACTTCTTAAAAACACACCTTCTAGTGTTGAAAAATTAGAATTAATTTTAAATTAATTAATGAAAGATATATGTTTTCAATTTTTTAAAATTGGCAAAATTTTGGAATTAAGAAGATCAAATTTTTCTTAGGGTGATTTATGGTAATTTGCTGAAAACATTCAAATTATTATGAATACTAAAAATGCTGCATATTAGTTGAAAAACTAACATTTTCATTTAAATGAAATATTTCCTCTTCTTTGAATTTAATTTAAAAAATTTAAAATACATGGTATTCATCATTAATTAAAATATGGTTTACTATGATGAAAATAATTTTTGGTTAATAGTAAGTAGTGATTCATATTTACCATAGTTAACGGTAAATAGGGTAATTCAAGTTAATTTTTTTTTCTAATAATATAAAATTAGAATAACACTTTTCCTAAAATTATTGATGATTCATTTTTTACAAATACCATAATATTGTAGAACATATGTCCAATGGAAGACGCTTTGGTAATATAATTGCAATAATAAATTTTTATTAAAAGTATATATAAAAATATCAAAAACATGTATTGTTTTGCTAAAACATTTTTAATATCGGTTATATAATTGATATAATTGACTATAAATAGTAAAAGAAATAAAAAATACTTCCTAAATAATTTATTATTATTTATAATTTATATATATCAAATAAATATATTTATGTATGACACAAAGATGATGTAGTGTTTACATTATTAATGAATGTTTTAAATAAATGAGATTTTAAAAATTAAAATAAATCTATTTTGAATATTTTAATGAAATGAACGAATATTGTGTATTATTAAGACTTTTTATATTTATATTAATGTTGTTCGTCCAAAATAATATAGTTTTTTCTGGATTTTTTAAAAACTCTTGATATGAATTGTATTTAAATTGACAAAAATGGGTTTGTAAACCAAATATAATTTTCTTAGATGATATAGTAATACTAAAAATATATGATTCCGAAAAATGACTTATATAAAGTTTTAAATGACATTAATGAACTACTTTTGGTTAAATTGTCATTTTATGGTTACAATATCATCCATATAGAGTGAATACATGAGAAGACATGGTATTAGTCAAATTAGTTATCTAAGGGATAATGCAAAATGATAATGTTAAATTTTAACCAAAAAATGAATAAAACATGTTGATTGAGAGGATTCCCAATAGTAGTCATCTTATATTCTAATTTAATCAGTTATAATCCTTTTAAAATGTAAAATCTTTTTATAATAAAATCATACTTTCAAATATTCATAATGAGCCCCTCCTCCCAGTTATAAAAGGCCATCACCTCTAACACTTACTAACACCTCTCAAGACCACATGGACCATCTATCCACTACCCAAATAATCTCCCTACATACATATATTACTCTTATAATCCTAACCATAGGATGAAAGAAATTAAAAAAAATCCTTTTGTTTCAATCTAAAGGGAGTTAGTCGATTAAAAGGTAACATCTCTTCTCATGTTCTTTTCTTTTATTTTCCTTTTCCACAACCATTTATATTATTATTTTATTAAATAACAACACAAATATCCTAAATATAGGAGGATGTTTTATGATAATTAAACGAACTAAAATTAAACACACTTCTATCTAATAGTTATAGAACATAAATTTGTTGCATGGAAAACTACGGCCTCACGATATGATGATTTTTCAATATCCTCCTACCACCTCTTCTGTTGAAAATTATTATGTAAATATAATTTTATGTGTTATTTAGGACATTTATTTTAACTATATAATTCTTTAGTTCTATTTTAGAACATATTTTTATACTTTTTATTTTGTATAAATAAGATAATTTCATTCAAGAAAGTGAAGACTACCTCCACTATAAAGTGATATGACTAATTCATGATATACATGGAACTCATAAAGGATATAATTAATGAAATTATGCAACATATATAACATATATATTATACTAGAATAATAATATACCACTTTATAATTTAGTTTTCATTCCATTAAATATGAAAAAAATTTGAGTGTATTGTTCACGTTTATGTACGACTAACCATCCACATGAATGGTGGATTTCATTTATTATATCCAAATGTTATGGAATATTATAAATACATAATATATATATATATATGATATCTAAATAATTAATATCATTCTGGATATAATATAATTTTGACCACATGGTCAATTTGTATCTATAACAAGTTCATTTTTTACTGAATTTCTAAACATCCACAAAATGTCCAATATGAACTCAAATAATTTAATAATTTTTATAGAATGTTAATAATTTATATTAAATAAATAATAATATTGGAAAAGGTTCTTAAGTAAGTAAAAACTAAATTATTTTTAGTATTCAAGAAATTATTGAACGAACGAGTCATGTCGGACACGAAGAAAGGGACATTGTCCCAATATACATTCATTGAGGGATATTTGTATAATATAAAACTCCTTACATTATATGGTGTATAATAAAACCCTTTGAATTTTATTTTCATTCAAAGGGAATATTTTTTCTTGAAATTGTTTTACTAAAATATATATTGAATTTCATTAGGATATGTGGAGACAATAACCAATCTACCACCATAATCATTATTTGGCTTCCTCTATATGCCTTAAAGATTATAAAATAAAAAACCCATTATTCCATTTTTGGGTGTTTGGGTATTAGAAATGGTTTTTGAAATGGAATGATTATTTCAATATCATGAAATGATATCTTATTGAAAAATAAGTTTTATTACTAAAATGTAGATATTTGCAATATTTTATGTGTTATGTTTATGTAATGGTACACAAACAATTGATGGGTGGTTACGTGATAAACCAAATGAATGTAGGTTCTATGATAATCCACAGACATTTGTTTATGATATATCCTTTAATGAAATCGGTATGGAGTTCAGTTGAATGATTATTCCATTTAGGGATATGTATAGAAATCGACCATATGGTTATTCCATTTAAGAATGGTTATGTCCCAACTTACCATTATATGTTATGTGTGATTTCTATGGGTTTTATGGTAAAAATGTTATAAAAATTTGTATGAAGTGAGATTTTATTCATTTAAGGCTATTTACTACTTTTTAATGGTGAATAGTATTACTTATGATATTGTAACTGTGGTTTACTTTTTGTTTTAAAAAACTAACAGTTTTTCTTTTAATGTGTATCCCTTACTAATCTTTATATTCTCATCCCTTATTTTTTGATTGTTTTTCTACAGTACATAATGTGGAATAGGTTCATGGATGGGATCATAGAAATTTCATGATGATTAAAACACAGAACTAAACAAGATTTATTACTTTTAAGTGTTTGTATTTTATGAAAAAACTGACGTTGAGTTGAAGTGTCTATATGTGATATTCAAATTGAAATGTATATATTATGACTTAATTCTATAAAGCTCTAAACATGAAAATAACCTCAATGTGAATTATTAACTTAATTCAAGATAATGTAATGATCTATGGTTAGGGCCTTATAGTTTGTATCATAGGTCAGTTTAGATAACATTAGGAGTTTGAATTTTTTATCAGAATATCCATAATTTTTTACATTATGGTCAAATTTAAATGATATTTAATTTTAGGATTACTATGATACATATTATATGATATCTTTTTTTCATAATGGTTTTCCATTGAGGAAGTATGGAAGACGTTCTAGGAAGGTAGGCAGAAGAGAATAACATTCCAAATCAGCATCCCGAAATGGTTGGAATCAAAACTAATATATTTTTTGTAGTAATGGTTGAGCTGACACATGATATAAATAGTGGTGGTATCCATGATCAAGATAAACCATATCATCCTCAGGAGAATATGTCTATTGTTTATAATTTCATTAGGAAACATCCCCTATCATTTAGAGGATCATCTGGCACTCTGATAGCAAAAAGACGGGTTAATGCACTGGAAACATTTCTGATTCCATGAGTTATGAAGACAATAAAAAGGTTATTCTTGATGTATATAATTTTAGAGGTGAATAAAATCAGTCTTGGTGAATGGATAAAAATATCTTGGGAAGTGAAGATATTGATGCACTTTTTTGGGATGAATTCAATGGTATGTTTCTTGAGAAATATTTTTCTATATCGGTTTGACTAAGGATGGAATCAAATTCTTAAAATTGAGGAAGGAAGATGAATCAGTGGCCACTAAAAAAGAAATGTTCACTCAACTAGAATATAATCCTCCAATTTTCATCTGATATCATGATTGTAAAAAAAATCAATTTTACTCAGGACTAATGTCGTGATATTGAAGTGAATTAGTTTCTGGTGAATTTAAATTCTTTGAGAAACATATCAGATGTTCCGAGAAGGTAGAAATGGATTTTTCTGATGATTAGATGTTCCAAGAGAAGAATCAATATAAGAGGTCTAGTTTGTAGGCCAGGAGAATGAATTCATTAAAGAAGCATGGAGGTAAGGAAATTAAATCTCCATCTAGTGAGATGTGTGGTAAAAAGAATCATGTTAGATTTTTATCATTTTCTTGGACGTTTGTCCAGTATGGTATTATTTTTCAAATTTCTCGTAACTATAAGGAATATGATCAATCAAGCAATGAAAATAAAGTGGTACGACGTTATAGTTGCAATGATTTTGGGAATTATGCCAATTTATATCCAATGTTGATTACCCAGGGAGGAAACCAGACCGATCAAAATCAGAAGGGTGGAGAAAAATATTTTGCTACTAATATGGTTGATGTGGGACCAGAAAATAAAGTGTTATAAGGTACTTTTTTTTTTGATTTTACACATTATTACAATGTGTAGTTTTTTTCAGGATCTAAAAATTAATTCATTTTATAGAAATTTTCTCATAAATTGAGAATTCCATCTGAAAATATGATTAGTGAACTTGTGGTCAAAACACTGGGGAAAATTTTAAGTTGAAAATAAATTATAATAATTTTCTTATTATTATTTTTTAATGAATTTACTTACACAATTTTTTGTTTTTCATCTAGTAGAGTTTGATATTAATTTGGGAATAGATTTCATTTCTGTTTAAATTCTTAAAATTTTCTACAGAGCTAAAGAGGTTTCATTTTAGGAGAACTGACATTTTTTGTATAAGAATGTACCTATATCTCTGATAACAGATTTGGATTCTGAAAAACTATTGACATATGGAAATGAATGTTACCTTGAAAATATTGCGAAAAATAAATGAACTATTCAGAATAATGATGTTCCAGTAGTAAATAGGTATCTTGATGTTTTTACTAATGAGATTCTTGGTATAAAATCAGATCAAAAAGTTGAATTTCATATTGACATAGTTCCTGATACTAAGATAATTTCAAATCTCCCTTATAGAGTTACTCAAATATAACTTTTAGTGATAAAGAAAATATTATTAGAGTAGTTAGATAACGTTTTAGTTTGACCATGCACATCACCGTAGGGTGCTCCATTATTGTTTTTAAAAACAAAGATGGTTCAATGATACTTTTCATTGATTATAGTTCCATGAATAATATCACTATTAAAAACAAGTATCACGTTCCTCATATCAATGATTTGTTTTATCAGCTCCTCGGAAGTCTATATTTTTCAAAGATTGACTTGAGTTCATGGTACCATCAGTTGAAAGTAAATGAAGGTGATGATCTGAAGACCCCATTTAGTACTAGATATATCAATTATGTTTTTTAGTTATTCTTTATGGTTTATCAAATAAATGTGTTGTATTCATGGATCTGATGAATATAATTTTTGTGAGTACTTTGATAAGTTTTGTGTGTGTTTATTGATGTTTTTTTTGTTTATTAAAAAATTAAATATAAGAATTAAATCCATTTAATTTTTTTATTGAACACCTTAAAAGAAAATAAATTATATGGGAAATTCATCTTGTGTGAGTTTTGGTTACAAGAAATTTCATTCCTTTGTCACATTTTTTTAAAAAAAATGGCATACCTGTTGATCCTAATGAAATAAATGTTGTTGAAGAATGTACAATAACTAATAAAATAATTGAGATTTTTAGTTTTCATTGTTTTTAAGTATATTTAAAAAGTAATTTTGATAATTTTACATGGTTATATATCCCATTAAATAAGTTAACTAGAAATGGGGTTATGTTCATCTGTACAAAATAATGTAATGATTGATTTCAAGAATTGAAATGAAGATTGGTGAATGCTCTAGTATTAGAATTACCTTCCAAAAATGGTTATTTTGTATCTATAGTGATTATTAGTTGAAAATACTTGGTTTTTTCCTAATGATGAATGATCTGGTAATTTATTATGCTTCACGTGAGTTCAAATCCTAGTAGTTAAATTACCCTACACATCATTTTAAATTAGCTGTTGTGGTTATTTCCTTAAAAATTTGAAGGCATCATCATTATGGAGTAATGTGTGAAATATATAATGATCACAAATTTTTGTATAATATTTTCACTAATAAAAAATTTAACATGAGATTTAAGAGATGGATTGAAATAATCATGGGTTATAATTTCATGATTCTTTACCATCTAGGAAAAGAAAATAAAGTCGATGATGCGATGAGTCGAAAAAACTAATTCTATAATAACAATGATAAGTTTTGAAGAAGATACATTGATGAATGATTTTATGAACATTGGTATATAAGTTGTGGGTTCCAGAAATTCCTCTATTTTGTTTCAAGTGTCAGTGAAATCATCTCTCTATGAAATAATTACAATTGCGCAGAAGGAAAAAAACGAGTTGCAGAAAAAGGTCAAGTTGTTTCAGAATGGTAAGTCACCACAATATAACATTGATAAAGTTTTTGTTTTGTGGTTTGGAAATATATTATATGTGACATGTGATTAAAAATTTAAGAAATAGTTGTTATGTGAAACTCACGGTTATCTGTTTTTAGTTCATCCAGGTAGCACTAAGTTATTCAGAGATCTTCATGAGTATTTCTGTTCGGATGGAATGAAAAGAGATATTGTTAACTTTGATGTGATGTTTTTAAATTTTCAATAGGTTAAAGCAGAGTCGAATTTAACGAATGGGATGATTCATACATTACCTTTTCCATTGTGGAAATGGAAAAATGTGTCCCTAAATTTCAATGTCATATTACCAATGACTTCTCGAGTTAACAATGTCATCTGGGTTATTGTTCATCAATTGACTAAATATGATCATTTCCATCCAATTTGAGATACTCTGCCTCTATCTAATGATTATAAATTACAAATTAAATATATAGTCAGGTTACATGGAGTTCCCCTCTTCAGTATACTTAATCATGATCCAAGGATCACTTATATCATTTGGAAATTCGTACAATAGTCATTGGGTACTGAATTAAATTTTAGTAGAACTTTTCATCTACAATTAGTTGAGAAGTAAAAATGAATAATTCGGATATTGGAGGGTATTATTTGTGTTTTACCAATGGATTACCTGGGATTTTGGGACCAAAATCTTTCTTTGGTAGAGTTATCTTATAATAACAGTTTTCATTCCAATATACAGATGACCCCATTTGGGGAATTATATAAAAATCATTGTTGAACGTCATCTTTTTGGTATGATATAGGTGAAATAGAATATGATGGGACTGTAATTGGTAGAAGCAATGGAAGATAATATTTTGTTGATATAGAAACACATGAGGAAAGCTCAGACTAGGAATAAAACTTATGCAGATAACCAAAGGAATTATTTTTTTGAAGTAGTTGATCATGTATTTCTCAAAGTTTCTCCATGGAAAAGTGTCATGCATTTTGGTTATAAGGGAAGTTGAGTATAAGGTTTGTTAAACCCTATGAAAGCCTGCATAAAGTTGGATCATTTTTCTACATAGGGAAATTACCTCAATGTTTATCCCATACACAGAATTGTTTTCATTTTTAAATATTGAGAAAGTATAAGAAGGATCCTTCTCATATTTTGAGTCCAGAGGTAGTTCAGTTGGAAGAGAATATTTATTATTAGTTACATCAAGTACAGATTCTTGACCGAAAATAAAAATTGTTGTGGAATAACGTAATAAATCATGAATAGGTTTTGTGGAAAAACTATATGGATGAAGTAGCAATATTGGAATCTGATTATTCTATGAGGGATTAATACCACCACTTATTTGATATGTGAATAAAACTATAAGGATAAAATTTCAAAAAGGGGGGAGGATGTTACATTCCTAGTAAATAAAGAATATGAAATTTTTATATTTATTAATATTGGTGTATTAAATATTAATTATACATTAAATGGGTTTCTATGTTTGATGGCGTACCTGAAATGCTAGAATGGGTTTCTCCGAAATCTAATGTTCTACACAAGGAAGATCAATAACGAGAAAAATAATAATAATATAATATTATTATTTTATATGTTAGTTAATTCCAAGTCATTGTATCAGACGTAATGAACAGAACTAACTAAAATATTATTATACATGTTTCATAAATGCCATTAAATTTATCCAATTAACATTAGAGCCACAAAATGATAATGAATCCAATTTTAAGCATGAAATTCTCTAATATTAGTTAAATTTTTTTTTACCACCTTTTAATGGTGAACCCATTTTAAATAAAAAAATTCAATTTTATATTTTCTATTTGAAAAAATAAAATTATTATTTAGAATCGGGACATCAATATTTATATTGGGTAAATGTTTTGCATTTTTCTGATAATTTTCAATTTTTAATGAATTGGGATTAATACTACTTTTTAAGTTAAAATTTTCTTTTAATATAATTTATTTACATATATAGATAGTTATTTTAATTGGTTTTAAAAATTAATTATATTATATTTTTACCATTTAATCAAATATTGGTCATTATATATAATTTCATTGTTAAATTGGAGATAAACACATGCCAATATTTTGATTATTCTTACTTCTTAAAAATAAGCATTCTTGTTTTGACCACAAGAATTAATATTAAACTAATTAATGAAACTTATATGTTTTTAATTTGGTAAAATATGCCTTATTCATGAATTTGGAAAATTAAAATTAGCATAGGGTGCATTTTATGTAATTTTTCTAAAACGATCAACTTTTGATGAATACGGAGAAAAACTAAATTGTAGTTAAAAAAATGTATTTTTAATTTTAAAAAAAAATTTCCCACTTCGGTGAATTGAATTTCAAAAATTTAACATACATTGTTATCATCAGTAAGTATAATATGGTTCAACAATATGAAAATATTTTTTGGTGAATTTTAACATTTGATATTTATCAATTAGAGTTAAAGGTAAATAAGGTAATTCAAGGTAAAAATAATATTATAATAACATAAATGTAAATTAACACTTGTTCTAGCCTTATTTGATGAGCCATGGCCAACCAATATAATCCTTTGGGATAACTTTTGGCTTTTGTAATCCACTTGGATAATATAATTACATTAATAAATTTTTACATAATGTAATAACAAAAATAGCATAAACATGTTTTGTTTTGGTAAATAAATTTTAATGTGGGTTATATATTTGATATCTTGGAGTATAAATATTCATTAAAAGTATAAAATGATTTTCTACATCATTGTATTTTAGTTATAATATTCAGACTCCATATAAATAAATTTATTTAGGACACAATGATGATGTAGTGTTTACCTTATTAAGGAATGTTCTAAATAAATGAGAATATAAAAAATAAAATAAAATTATATTGAAAAATTTTATTCCATCCAAGAATTTAAGGGTGGATTATGACTTTTAAGCATTATATTGAAGATGTTATTCCAAAATAATCAATTTATTTGGATTCTAAAAAAATCATGATATGAATAGAATTTAAATTGATATAAATAAGTTTTTAAAACAAATATTTGTTTATTAAATGATATAATTATTATAAAAAACTATTATTTCGTCAAATGAGGAAGATGAAGTTTAAAATATCATTAGTGAACAACTTCTGTTTTTATTGTCATTTTATGGTAACCATATTAACCATATATAGTGGAATTTAACGAAAGGGATGATTCATACACTACCTCTGCCATTGTGGAAATGGATAAATGTGTCCATATATTTCAATGTCAGATTACCAATGACTTGTCTAGTTAACAACGCAATCTGGGTTATTGTTCATCAATTGACTAAATATGATCATTTTCTTCCAATTTGAGATACTCTGTCTCTATCTAATGATTATCAATTAAAAATTAAATAGATATTCAGGTTACATGGAGTTCCCCTCTTCAGTATATCTGATCATGAAACAAGGATCACTTATATCTTTTGGAAATTCTTAAAAATATCATTGAGAAGTGAATTAAATTTTAGTACAACTTTTCATCTATAATCAGTTGGGAAGTCAAAATGAATAATTCGGATATTGGAGGATATTCTTTGTGTTTTATCAATGGATTACCTGGGATTATGAGACCAAAATCTTTCTTTGGTTGAGTTATCTTATAATAATAATTGTCATTCCAACATACAGATGACCCCATTTGGGGAATTATATAGAAATCATTGTTGAACATCATCATTTTGGTATGATATAGGTGAAATAGAATCTGATGGGACTGGAATTGGTAAAAGCGATGGAAGATAATATTTTGTGATACAGAAACACATGAGGACAGCTCAGACCAAGAATAAAAGTTATGCAGATAACTAAAGGATTGATTTTTTTAGGTAGGTGATCATGTATTTCTCAAAGTTTCTCCATGGAAAAGTGTCATGCATTTTGGTTATAAGGGAAGTTGATTCAAAGGTTCATTAAACCCTATGAAAGCCTGAATAAAGTTGGATCATTTTTCTATATAGTGAAATTACCTCCACGTTTATCGCAAACACAAAACTGTTTTCATGTTTCACTGTTGAGAAAGTTTAAGTAGGATCCTTCTCATGTTTTGAGTCCAGAGGTAGTTCAGTTGGATGAGAATATTTATTATTAGGAACATCAAGTCCAGATTCTTGACTGAAAATAGAAAGTGTTGTCGAATACCGTAATACATCATGTAAATGTTTTGTGGAAAAACTATATGGATGAAGTAGGAACATTGGAATCTGAATATTCTATGAAGGATTAATACCCCCAATTATTTGATATGTGAATAAAATTATAAGGATATAATTTCAAAAAGGGGGCAGGATGTTACATTCCATGTAAATAAAGAATATGAAATTTTCATATTTATTAATATTAGTGAATTAAATATTAATTATTCATTAAATGGGTTTATATGATCGATGGCATACGCGAAATGCTACAATGGGTTTCTCCAAAATCTAATGTTGCGCACAAGGTATATCCATAATGAGAAAAATAATAATAATATAATATTATTATTTTATATAATATTTAATGCCATTTCGTTTTATAGGAGGTAATGAATAAAAAAATTAAAATATGATTATACATGTTTCATAAATTCCTTTAAATTTATCCAATTAACTTTAGAGCCATAAAATGATAATGAATCCAATTTTAAGCATGAAATTCTATAATATTCTATAAAATTTTATTTTACCGCCTTTTGGTGGTGATCCCATTTTAAAAAAAAAAATTCAATTTTATATTTTCTATTTGAAAAAATAAAATTCTTATTTAGAATTGGGACATCAATATTTCATATGGGTAAATGTGTTTTATTTTTCTGATAATGTTCAATTTTTAATGAATTGTGATAAATACTGCTTTTTAAGTTAAAATTGTCTTTTAATATAATTTATTTACATATATAGATAGTTATTTTAATTGGTTTTAAAAATTAATTATATTGTATTTTTACCATTTAATCAAATATTGGTCATTATATATAATTTCATTGTAAAATTGGACATTAACACATGTAAATCTTTTGATTATTCTTACTTCTTAAAAACAAGCATTCTTGTTTCGACCACAAGAATTAAAATTAAATTAATTAATGAAACTTATATGTTTTTAATTTGGTAAAATAAACATCATTCAGGAATTTGGAAAATTAAAACTAGCATAGGGTGCATTTTTTGTAATTTTTTTAAAATGATCAACTTTTGATGAATAAGGAGAAAAACTACATTGTAGTGAAAAACAGAATTTTTAATTTAAATGAAAATTTCCCACTTTGGTGAATTTAATTTCAAAAAGTCAACATACATTGTTATCATCAGTAAGTATAATGTGGTTCAATAATATAAAAATATTTTTTGGTTAATAGTAAAATTTGATTTTTATTAACTAGATTTAAAGTTAAATAAGGTAATTCAAGGTAAAAATAATATTATAATAACCTAAATGTACATTAACACTTGTTCTAGCCTTATTTGATGAGCCATGGTCGACCAATAAAATCCATTGGGAGAACTTTTGGCTTTTGGAATCTACTTGGGTAATATAATTACATTAATAAATTTTTATTTAATGTAATAATAAAAATACCATAAGCATGATTTGTTTTGGTAAATAAATTTTAATGTGGGGTTATATATTTGATATCATGGAGTATAAATATTCATTAAAAGTATAAAATGATTGTCTACATCATGGTATTTTATTTATAATATTCAGACTTCATATAAATAAATTTATTTAGGACACAATGATGATGTAGTGTTTACCTTATTAAGGAATGTTCTTAATAAATGATATTATAAAAAATAAAATAAAATTATATTGAAACATTTTAAGCCATCCACGAATTTAAGGGATGATTATGACTTGAAAGCATTATATTGAACTTGTTATTTCAAAATAATCAATTTAATTGGATTTTAAAAAAATTCATGACATGAATAGAATTTAAATTGACATAAATAAGTTTTTAAAACAAATATTATTTTATTAAATGATATAATTATTATAAAAAATATATTATTTCATCAAATGAATTAGATGAGGTTTAAATTTTCATTAATGAACAACATGTGTTTTTGTTTTCATTTTATGGTAACTATATTAACCATATAGAGTGGAATTTAACGAAAGGGATGATTCAATACATTACCTCTGCCATTGTGGAAATGCTAAAATGTGTCCCTAGATTTCAATGCCAGATTACATATGACATCTTGAGTTAACAAAGCAATCTGGGTTATTGTTCATCAATTGTCTAAATATGATCATTTTCTTCAAATTTGAGATACTCTGTCTCTATGTAATGATTATCAATTAAAAATTAAATATATAGTCAGGTTACATGGAGTTCCCCTCTTCAGTATATCTGATCATGATCCAAGGATTACTTATTTCTTTTGTAAATTCTTACAAAAGTCATTGGGTACTGAATGAACTATTATTACAACTTTTTATCTACAATCAATTGGGAAGTAAAAAATGTATAATTCGGATATTGGAGGATATTCTTTGTGTTTTATCAATGGATTACATGGGATTTTGGGAGCAAAATCTTTCTTTGGTTGAGTTATCTTATAATAACAGTTTTCATTCCAACATAAAAATGACCCCATTTAGGGAATTATATAGAAATCATTGTTGAACATCATCTTTTTGGTATGATATAGGTGAAAGAGAATATGATGGGACTGGAATTGGTATAAGTGATGGAAGATAATATTTTTTTGATATAGAAACACATGAGGACAGCTCAGACCATGAATAAAAGTTATGCAGATAACCAAAAGAATGATTTTTTGAGGTAGATGATCATGTATTTATCAATGTTTCTCCATGGAAAAGTGTCATGCATTTTGGTTTGAAGGGAACTTGAGTCCATGGTTCATTAAACCCTATGAAAGCTTACATAAAGTTGGATAATTTATCTACATAGTGAATGTACCTCCAGGTTTATCCCAGACACACAATTGTTTTCATGTTTCAATGTTGAGAAAGTATAGGCAGGATCCTTCTCATGTTTTGAGTCCAGAGGTAGTTCAGTTGGAAGAGAATATTTATTATGAGGAACATCAAGTCCAGATTCTTGACCGAAAATAGAAATTTTTGTGGAATAACGTAATACATCATGTAATGGTATTGTGGAAAAACAATATGGATGAAGTAGCAACATTGAAATTTGAATATTCTATGAGGGATCAATACCCCCAATTATTTGATATATGAATAAAATTATAAGGATACAATTTCAAAAAGGGGGTAGGATGTAACATTCCATGTAAATAAAGAATATGAAATTTTCATATTTATTAATATTGGTGAATTAAATATTAATCATTCATTAAATGGTTTTCTATGTTCAATGGCATACCCAAAATGCTACAATGGGTTTCTCCGAAATCTAATGTTGCGCACAAGGCAGAGCCATAATGAGAAAAATAATAATAACAAAATATTAATATTTTATGTGTTAGTTAATGCCAAGTCATTGTATTGCCAGTAATGAACAGAACAAACTAAAATATGATTATACACATTTCATAAATGCCTTTAAATTTATCAAATTAACTTTAGATCCATAAAATGATACTGAATCCAATTTTAAGCATGAAATGCTCTAATTTTCATTAAAATTTTATTTTTAACACCATTTGATGGTGAATCTATTTTAAATAAAAAATTACAATTTTATATTTTATATTTGAAAAAATAAAACTTTTATTTAGAATCGGGAAATCAATATTTACTTTGGATAAATGTGTTGCATTTTTCTGATAATGTTAAATTTTTAATGAATTGTGATAAATACTGCTTTTTAAGTTAAAATTGTCTTTTAATATAATTTATTTACATATATAGATAGTTCTTTTTATTGGTTTTAAAAATTAATTATATTATATTCTTACCATTTAATCAAATATTGGTCATTATATATATTTACATTGTTAAATTGGACATTAACACATGTCAATCTTTTGACTGTTATTACTTCTTAAAAACAAGCATTCTGGTTTTGACCTAAGAATTAATATTAAATTAACTAATGAAACTTATATGTTTTTAATTTGGTAAAATATAAATCATTCCTGAATTCGGAAAATTAAAATTAACTTAGGGATCATTTTTTGTAATTTATTTAAAATGATCAACTTTTGATGAATACAGAGAAAAAATACATTGTAGTTAAAAAACTGAATTTTTAATTTAATTTAAATTTTCCAACATCAGTGAATTGAATTTCAAAAATTCAACATACATTGTTATCATCAGTATGTATAATGTGGTTCAATAATATGAAAATAGTTTTTGGTGAATAGTAAGATTTTTTTTAACTAGTGTTAAAGGTAAATAAGGTAATTCAAGGTAAAAATAATATTATGATAACATAAATGTGCATTAACACTTGTTCTAGCCTTATTTGATGAGCCATGACCAACTAATATAATCCTTTGGGAGAAATTTTCGCTTTTGGAATCCACTTGGGAAATATAATTACATTAATTACTTTTTATTTAATGTGATAACAAAAATATCATAAACATGTTTTGTTTTGGTAAATAAATTATAGTGTGGGGTTATATATTTGATATCTTAGAGTATAAATATTCATTAAAAGTATAAAACGATTTTCTACGTCATGGTATTTTATTAATAATATTCAGACTCCATATAAATAAATTTATTTAGGACACAATGATAATGTAGTGTTTACCTTATTAAGGAATGTTCTAAATAAATTAGAATATAAAAAATAAAATAAAATTATATTGAAACATTTTATGCCATCCGCAAATATAAGGGATGATTATGACTTGTAAGCATTATATTTTAGATGTTATTTTGAAATAACCAATTTATTTGGATGTTTAAAAAATTCATGATATAAATAGAATTTAAATAGATATAAATGAGTTTTTAAAACAAATATTATTTTATTAAATGATATAATTATTATAAAAAACAATTATTTCATCAAATGAATTAGATGAGGTTTAAAATTTCATTAATGAACAACTTGTGTTTTTTGTCATTTTATGGTAACTATATTAACCATATTGAGTGGAATTTAATGAAAGGAGTGATTCATACATTACCCCTTCCATTATGGAAATGGATAAATGTGTCCCGTGATTTCAATGTCAGATTGGCAATGACTTCTCATGTTAACAATGCAATCTGGGTTATTATTCATCAATTGACTAAATATGATCATTTTCTTCCAATTTTAGAGACTATGTCTCTCTCTAATGATTATCAATTACAAATTAAATAAATAGACTGGTTACATGGAGTTCCCCGCTTCAGTAAATCTGATCATGATCCGAGGATCACTTATATCTTTTGGAAATTCTTACAAAAGTCATTGGGTACTGAATTAAATTTTAGTACAACTTTTCATCTAAAATCAGTTGGGAAGTCAACATGAATAATTCGGATATTGGAGGACATTCTTTGTGTTTTATCAATGGATTACCTTTGATTTTGGGACCAAAATCTTTCTTTGGTTGAGTTATCTTATAATAACAGTTTTCATTCCAACATACAAATGAACCCATTTTGGGAATTATATAGAAATCATTGTTGAACATCATATTTTTGGTATGATATAGGTGAAAGAGAATCTGATGGAACTGGAATTGGTAGAAGCGGTGGGAGATAATATTTTGTTGATACAAAAACACATGATGAGAGCTCAGACCAGGAAAAAAATTTATGCTAATAACCAATGGAATGATTTTTTTAGGTAGGTGATCATGTATTTCTAAAATTTTCTCTTTTGAAAAGTGTCATGCATTTTAGTTAAAAGGGATGTTGAGTCCCAGGTTAATTCAACCCTTTGAAAGACTGCATAAAGTTGGATCATATTTCAACTTAGTGAAATTACCTCCATGTTTATCCCAGACACACAATTGTTTTCATGTTTCAATATTGAGAAAGCATAAGAAGGATCCTTCTCATGTTTTGAGTCCAGAGGTAGTTCAATTGGAAGATAATATTTATTATGAGGAACATCAAGTCTAGATTCTTGACCAAAAATAGAAAGTGTTGTTGAATAACGTAATACATCATGTAAAGGTTTTGTGGAAAAACTATATGTATGAAGTGGAAACATTGGAATCTGAATATTCTATGAGGGATTAATACCCCCACTAATTTGATATGTGAATAAAATTATAAGGATACAATTTCAAAAAGGGGGCAGGATGTAACATTCCATGTAAATAAAGAATATGACATTTTAATATTTATTAATATTGGTGAATTAAATATTAATTATTCATTAAATGGGTTTCTATGTTCGCTGGTGTACCTGAAATGCTACAATGGGTTTCTCCAAAATCTAATGTTGCACACAAGGCATAGCCATAATGAGAAAAATAATAATAATATAATATCATTATTTTATATGTTAGTTAATTCCAAGTCATTGTATTGGAGGTAATGAACAGAACTAACTAGAATATGATTATACATGTTTCATAAATGCTTTTAAATTTATCCAATTAATCGTATAGCCATTAAATGACAATGAATCCAATTTTAAGCATGAAATGCTCTAATATTATTTAAAATGTTATTTTACCACCTTTTGATGGAGAACCTATTTTAAATAAAAAAATTCAATTTTCTATTTTCTATTTGAAAAAATAAAATTCTTATTTATAATTGGGACATCAATATTTACTTTGGGTAAATGTGTTTCGTTTTTTTGATAATGTTCAATTTTTAATGAATTGTGATTAATACTGCTTTTTAAGTTAAAATTGTCTTTTAATATAATTTATTTACATATATAGATAGTTCTTTTAATTGGTTTTAAAAAGTAATTATATTATATTTTTACCATTTCATCAAATATTGGTCATTATATATAATTTCATTGTTAACTTGGAGATAATTACATGTCAATCTTTTGATTATTCTTACTTCTTAAAAAACGCATTCTAGTTTTGACCACAAGAATTAATATTAAATTAATTAATGAACTTATATGTTTTTAATTTGGTTAAATATGAATCATTCATGAATTCAAAAAACTAAAATTAGCATAGGGTTCATTTTCGTAATTTGTTTAAAACGATCAACTTTTGATGAATACGGAGAAACACTACATTGTAGTTAAAAACTGAATTTTTAATTTAAATGAAATTTTCCCACTTTGGTGAATTGAATTTCAAATATTTAGCATTCATTGTTATAATCAGTATGTATAATGTGGTTCAATAATATGAAAATATTTTTTGGTGAATAGTATCATTTGATTTTTATTAACTAGAGTTAAAGGTAAATAAGGTAATTCAAGGTAAAAATAATATTATAATAATATAAATGTACATTAACACTTGTTCTCCCTTATTTGACGAGCCATAACCGACCAATATAATTTTTTGGGAGAAATTTTCAGTTTTGGAATCCACTTGGGTAATATAATTACATTAATAACTTTTTATTTAATGTAATAATAAAAATATCATAAACATGTTTGTTTTGGTAAATAAGTTTTAATGTGGGTTATATATTTGATATCTTGGAGTATAAATATTCATTAAAAGTATAAAATGATTTTATACATCATGGTATTTTATTTATAATATTTAGAATTCATATAAATAAATTTATTTAGGACACAATGATGATGTAGTGTTTACCATATTGAGGAATGTTCTAAATAAATGACAATAAAAAAAATTATATTGAAACATTTTATTCCATCCACGAATTTAAGGGATGGTTATGACTTTTAAGCATTATATTCAAGATTTTATTCAAAAATAATCAATTTATTTGGAATTTTAAAAAATTCATGATATGAATTGAATTTAAATTGACATAAATGAATTTTTAAAACAAGTATTATTTTATTAAATGATATAATTATTATAAGAAAATATTACTTCTTCAAATGAATTAGATGAGGTTTAATATTTTAGTAATGAAAAACTTGTGTTTTTATTGTCATTTTATGGTAACTATATTAACCATATATAGTGAATACTAAAGAAGACATGATAAGAGTAAAATTAGTTATCTAAGGGTTAAAGCTAAATGATAAAGTAAAATTTGAAATCTAAACTATTGTAAAATATATTGGATAAGAGTATTTTAAATAATAGACATATAATCATTTAATATAATGAGTTATGGACCTTTTGATAACGAAAATACTTTTATAATAAAGTAATACTATAAATCTTTTCTAAATCTCCCCTTATTCCACTTATTAAAATCCATCACCTCTAAACATTACTCAAACCACTCAACACCCCTTGATTTATCTAGACTCTACCCAAATAAGCTACCAACATACCTCTATTCCTCTTTTATTCCTTCCCCTATGCATAGTTCAGTTGAAGAAAACCATTTTGATCAAACCAAAGGGAGTTACTCGATTAAAAGGAAATGTCTACTATCAATTTCCTTTATTTTCACAATCTCCACTACCTATTCTATTCGTATTATTTGGTTACATAATAACACTCATATAATCAATATACATGTTTGTTTTTATGATAAGTATTAGAACTACGATTACACACACCTCCATCTAATGGGCATAGAACATACTGTTTTTGTTGAAGGCAAATTATCGCCTCACGAATTAATGATTGTTCAATCTTATGCTACCGCCTTTTATGGTGGCCATTATGATGGAACATTAATTATATTTTGTTTGCTATTTATTATATCTCCATGCACCCTTAATTTTTTTTAGAACTTATCTTCTTTCTTTTCATGTTGTATTTATACGATAATTTCATTTGAAAATGTGCGGACTACCGCCCCCTCAATGTGATAGGAATCGTTAAAGATATTCACGGAACATATAAATTATGAAATTAATGAACATATGAAACATATATAACATAGAAATTATACTGGAATCACAATATACATATGTGTCATTTAGTTTTTATTATTTTAAATGTGATAAATAATAGAAAGTTGAGTTCATGTGTACGTACGAATTACTGTCTCTAAGAACAGTGCATTTCATTTCTGGAATAAAAATTATATGGACTATTTTAAATACATATATAATGATATATATAATATATATGATATCTAAATCATGAATATAAATATGAATATAATGTAATTTTTACAACATGGGAAATTTGTAAATATAACAAGTTCATTTTTTTACTCAAGTTCTGAACATCGAGAAAATGTATGATATGAATACAAATAATTAACAAATTGTTATAGAAATGTAATAACTGATATAAAAGGAATAATAGAGTTGATTATTGTTCTGAAAAAAATTATAAATTATTTTTTTTATTATTCAATAAATTATAGAATGAATGAGTCAAGTCGGACACGAGGTAAGGGACTTTGTATCAATCTATATTCATTAAGTCATGTTCTGATAATATACAACTCATTTTATGATATGGTTTATAATTGACCCCTTTGAATTTTATTTTAATTCAAAGGTGATATTTTTTCTACTAGGAATTTTACTAAATAACAAAAGGAATTATTTTGTAATGTATGCGGCATAAATGACATATCCGCCGCCATAATCGTTATTTGGTTTCCTTTATAAGCCTTAATGTTTTTAAAATAAAAAATAATCCACTTATTCAATTTTTGGGAGTTTGGTTATTGTAAATGGGTTTTGAAATTGATTGACTATTTCAATATATTTAAATGATTTCATATTCAAAATTTTATGTTATTACTGAAATGTTAATATTTTCAATATTTTATGTGTTGTGATTATGTAATGGTACTTGGAAATTTGCTGGGTGGTTACATGATAATCCAAATTCCGGGTGGTTTTGTAATAAACCAATGACGGGTGGTTATTTTAAAACCTCCAATGCATTGGTTATACAAGTCGGTCGTATGGATATTCCATTTAGTGATATGTGTGGAAATCGAATGTATGGTTATTCCATTTAAGTATGTTTATGTCCCATGTTACCTTTATATGTTAGGTGTGCATTCTATGGGTTTCTGGTAATATTTTGGTTAAAAAACGGAATGAAATGAGATTTAATTTAGTAACGAGTATTTATTACATCATAATGGTGAAAAGTTTTACTTATGATAATGTATTCATGGTTTACTTGTTTTTTTGAACAACTATCAGTTTCCTTCATTGTGTATCCCTTACTGAGCTTTTTATGCTCATCCCAAGTTTATGAAATGTTTTTTAGATGAAATAAAGTGGAATAGGGTTGATGATGGGATAATTAAAAAGGCATTATCATTAATACATGGAACTAAAAATGTTTTCTTTATTTTAAAAGTTTTTATTTTATTAAAAAAATGATGCTAAGTGGAAGTGTCTACATGTGAAATTCAAATTGTAATGTACATGTTATTACCCAATTATCTAAAGATTTAAACATGACAAGATCCACAATGTGAATTAAAAATTTAATTCATGATTATGTAATGTTTTAAGGTTGTGAGCATATAGTTGAAACCATATTTTTTAAGGGATGTTTTGTCTAAAATATTCTCATCATGTAGGGGAATAATATTTTGATCTAAAAAGATAAAGTGAGAATTATCACCCAGTTATTAAATAAAAGGTAAGAAATATAAGAATGAGAAATATTGAAAAAATTTAGATAATGGAAGGAAATTAAAGACGTGTTTTCACATATGTGATTATTTTGGTATGAAACACATTGGTATATTCTTATGATGAAAAGGAGTTCGCAAAAATTATGGAGAAAAAAGACCTCCTTCTAATTATTTTATGTAAGTAACGAATATTAAAATGTTAATTGCTTCAACTACAATGACATGTGACACTACAAAAATAAATTACTCATGATTCAATGGAATATAAAAAAAGGGATAATGGAGTACGATCATGTTTATGCTACAACTATAGAAGATGTGAAATTATTAGTGTTCCTGTGTTTGGATTAAAGAATTATAAAATATGAGTATGTTGTTAATAATAATTTTTCTTTATATATCATGAGATATATAAGAATTTTACTTTATTAATTATTCTCTAATAATTTTTAATCATATGGCGAATAACATCAATAATCTATATATGTGATTATGTTGTAAGTAGATCATAATTGAAAAACATGACTCAACAAAGATAACCAAAAAATGAGGTTAATTTTGAGATATTATTTAATATATTCTTATGGGATAGTATTTTTTACCATGATCGTGGTTAGTGATTTGATACTTTATCTTATTATAGAATTTTTAGATGTTTAGATTTAAGGACACCCTGATATTTTACTCTTATAAGAATCAATGTTTCATATTGGTTTAAAAGTGATTACTGTATTTATATATTTGGAATTTGGTATTAAGAGCTACATTATTGAGGGAAAAATATGTTAATTTCATTTTGAAAATTTATTGAACTTCCTTCTAAATTCCTGTTCATTGAATGTGGACAACCATTTTTTAGAATAATCTTTAGGTAAATTATTTATTTAATGGATCATCTAAAAATCAAAAAATTATATTTTATTAATAACATATGATAACCATAATTATTATAGTAAACCATTAATGATATATGGAATTACTTATGGACCACGTTATTTGTTAAAATTGGTTTAGGCATGAAAATTCTTCATGAATATTCATACCTATGTGTAAGGGATGATGTGAAATTAGATTAATGAAAAACCAAAAAATGATATTGTGATTTTGAAATGAAATTTATTTAATTATGATTATTTTATAAGGTTCGTGTATTAATATTGACATAATACCTCAACTCTTGAAAGAAGGATTTGGAACAAAAAAAATATCAGTTTACTTTTCATTCTCATAAATCAATGAGGATTTTAACAAATCACAAATTTATGGCTTTTGATGGTTGGAATTATAATTAAAATATTATCTATCAGAATCCATCAAAACAAGATGGTTAAATTATTCTTCAATGTCTCTATTTTCAATTCACACTAATTTAATACTATTATAACACCTATTTTGTGGTAAATCTGTATTTCACTTTCCTTATTATTAAGAGTTCATTTTATTAACCCGACATCCGATGTGGTTTTTCAAGAAAAAATGTTGAAGCATTAACGATTAATTTTTAGAAGTACATTTTTAAAATTAAATAAATCAATTTATTGAACTGTGAGAGAAGTCATAAACTAAATTTTTCATGACATGTCTCTATTCTAATTTAAATTTTCCGACAATAAAAGTTTAACACAGCACCAAATTTAAACGAATAATGATATACAATTAAATATATTTATTTTAAAAAGATAATTATAATATATCCATTAAATTAAAATTAATGAATATAATTAAATAAATTGTCATTTTATATTGTTTTTAAAATAATTTTCATCGATCCAAATGATTTTATATAAACTATGATAAGAATTAATCCAAATTTAATCATTAAAATGTTATATTTTTCTAAACAAAAATTTACATCATTTTAATGGCACAATTTTTTTAACCCTAAATGTTTAATGGTTTGATAAATAATTTTTCCAAATATAAACATCGTTTATAAAATATAAATTTAAAAATCATTTTAGGGTGATTTTTTTGTATTTTTTTGTAAATATTACATTTTAGGGAATAGTGATAATTCTACATTTCTATAAAACATCCATTTTCATTATATTAATAGTATATTTATGATTTTAATGGT
Source organism: Viscum album (assembly GCA_963277665.1). Lineage (NCBI taxonomy): Eukaryota > Viridiplantae > Streptophyta > Magnoliopsida > Santalales > Viscaceae > Viscum > Viscum album. The sequence goes on along the minus strand of OY728136.1, from coordinate 279,668,806 downwards.
AACATCAAAAATTAAAGTATAAATAATTTTTTTATCTTATGAATGAAAATATATTATATTTTTATCATAGAAAAAGTTAATAAATATTAGAAAATAAAAAATATAATTATTTGTATTTTTTTAAACAGAAATGTATATTCGCCATATTATAAATAAAATAATTTTTTAAAATAATTTTTTTTCTGAAAATATATTCATAAATTAATACATTATTTTATTATGATTACAAGATAATTTAATGAGACCTTAATTAATTTTTGAATGTGTTATAAAATCATTTATAATTTTTAAATTGGTATTTTTTTAATATATGATGAATTTATTTAAAAATTAAATTAAAATTATTTATAAAATTATATTAATAAAATTTTGGTTTATTATATATTTATAAACATAAATATTTATTTGGTGTTATTTTTGTTATTTTTCTAAAATAGTTTATTTTTTGTTAATATGGAAATATGATAATTTACCGTATTTTATAAACACATGAACTATTTAATTATTTAAGATGTATTGATAATTTATGCCTATATTATCTAAATATAATTCAATATTATTATATTCACTATTATCTAAAAATCCTCTCATCCCACTATAAATACCACTCCTCACCACCTCTTTCCCTCAAAACTAAATAGCTTTGAATATTTTCCAATTTACACCTAATACTATTCCCAAGTCATTTCCCCACAGCTAGTAATTATCACCTCCCGAAAATACTAAAACAAATTTTCATGTGGAGGTTCTCAAGGAGATTTATTATAGAGGTAAAATATTCCTTCACATTCTTTATTTTCATTTCACATTATTTTCATTTCTTATACTCCTCTAACTATCAATTTACAAAAATTCACATTAACTACATTATATTATATAAACTATATTGTTATTATTTTAATAGAAAATACATCTCTATGTTTCTTATTCTTTCCCATTTATTTTAAAGATGAAAATATCATCCATGAGTTGCCGAATTTCCCCCTATGTGAATGACGTGTTTTCATTGCACAATTCCTCATTAAATGAAAGTTATAAAATCAGTTTTTATGGTTTAGATAGATATTAATATGTTTAATTGAGTTCATTTAATGTTTTGAAACCATTATTATACATAATATTATTTCATCACACAATACTAGTGTTTGATAATTTAAAATCATACAAAATAATCAAAAAGAATATCACTAATGTCTTATCTGATGACTCATCATCTCACAAAATAAATAAATGACTTACATAAACATTTAATCTGATGGAAAAAAATTTATTATGTATAAATACAAATATGGAAATGTATCTTCATTTTACATGATCTTCCATATGTGCATAAAATAAACCAGCCAGGACAACCAAGAAGAGGAAAGCTTTTGAAAGATAATATTGTATTATATAACTCATAAAAACCATAAATGAAAATATGAAAATTATAATAAATTAAATTAATATGTAAATTTTATTTTGAGATAAATAATAAGATGATTAAATATGATTATCCTATACATTAATATAAATTTCTAAATGCAATAATAAATATGTTAAGGGGTTTATCATCTCAATTTATTTCAACGAGATATGACTTATATTGAACTATTTATTATGTGTGGTGCATGTATACTAACATTTTAGGAATAATATAATGCATCAATTTATTTTCATGTGATACAATATATCATTTTATGTTCAGAAATTTTGTGGGTAATAGAGTTTCACTATTGACAATGTGGTAAGGTATTTTACTTGAAAGTCCATTTTTTGTTTGGGTTACTCTTTCTCTCTCTATACCCCAATTTAATTATTTATATTTTTTTAAATTGTTATAAATTATATTTATATTTAAGAAATTAATTAATTTAGATCAATTTAATCTTTAATATGGGAAAATACATGTTTTATAATTATCTATTTTAAATTCCTCATGATGAGAACACAATATTAATGGGTCAATTTCAATTTATATCCCATTTTCAAGTATAATCCATACTCTTGTTTATGAAAAAATTATTCTTGTAAAATAATTATTTCATTGGTGAATAACAATACTATTCTAGTTTTTATTAAATAATTAATCCTTGATTTATTTAAAAACCTTTTTATATTTTCTCATAAACCACACTTAACTGGCCCATTTCAAATGTTTCTTAAAATATATTTTTACATATTTAACATTACTGAGAAATCATTTATGATTGAAACTTATTTTCATTATAAATCCTTTTATTTATTATGTGTACAAATGTTTAAAATATTATATTCAGGAAAAATGCAAATGATTTTCCAAAAGAACTATTCATTTCAAACTAGACCAGGTTTTTCTAGAGGCCTAACATGTTAATGTAGACTCATTTCCAGAGGCCTTGATGATTTTTTTATAATTTATGAAAATATTAACTCCCTCATTATGATATTATTAATTGTTAATTAGTTTAATTATTATACAAGTAAAATATACATGGATATCTTAAAATCTCATGTAATTATTTATGGCATTATTTAATCAATTTTGATTATTTCTATATTATGATCTACAATAAGTTCTAATGGAATGAATATTTATTCATTCACTATTCCATATTATTTATGTTATATTCCACTATATTTTTTTTACCAATACAGATCATATGATATCTCCCCATTCTTTTTTTCATTTATTTTCTTGGATGTGAAGATGTTTATTATGAATGACTCACAGTGATAATATAAATGCTAATGGATGATTCAATTGTATTTTCTATGTTATTTTTTCCATTCAAGTTTTAACGTAAAACAAATGATTGTATTTTTTTCCAATGACACTAAACTATTCGGTCCTTTGGGATGTGAATTCCTTGTCAATTATACGAATATAAAAATGTATGGCAGAAGATCAGGGGTTTGGGGTTTATGGTCTTACATCATGAATCAAATCAAGAATCATCCAATATTACGTATCCATATAGGAACTATGTTTTTTACTGGATCCACCACAGCAAGTATGTCTTGTATTGTACATCAGATATTACAAATCAATCCATCATTTTCCATACACTATGTAAGGTTCCTCAAGCTATCAAATCCTATATAGACCATACAAATACTAATCATTTGAGAATTATATCTAATGATACAAGGTTTTGTAGTAACCAAAATTAATCACATCCCTATAAACAAATATATTAGATAATTAACCATTATGAATACCAATACATAAAATAATAAGGAGAAAATTTTCAGGCCAAAGGTAGTAGTGAGTCAACAATCCTCCTAATGAGAGGTTAGGGGAAACGCCCTCCCATATTACACTGGGTGTGAGTTTCCCTACCAACATTGTAGTGATAATAAATGAAATCACAAAGATTATAGGGTATTATATTTCCCACATCCACATCATAGGCATAACATTATCAAAGACTCAACTACAGTTATTTCCACTATGGGTCTAAACTGTCAATATTATGATCTAGATATCCTATAAGAATACAAGTATATAATGTGATAAATTATATTACTATAATTTCATTGATCAATTAAAATTGTATTAATTAACTCATTAACCATTAATTAATAATCAATATTATTCCATATTAACCATTTCATAATCCATCAATGTAAATATCATGCCCTCAAAGAATAATAAAAAAAGAGTCCATAGTTTCTGAAGATCAACATATTTTCATTTTAGTAACACCAACCCCATGGGTTAAGACATTTATCAAAAGAAACATTCATTACATAATTCATTGCATGCCATGACAACGTCCTAATATAGAAATAATACTTTTATCCAATGACACCTATGTACCAAAATTATTAGGGAAAGGAGTTTAGATGAAGTAAGAAAAAGAACCGTCTGACCATTAAAATATTCACCAAGAATGATTATTATCTCTTATAATAAAAAACATTGATGACTAGATCAAACACATTCCATAAACCAAATTTAATCCCAAACACAATATACATATCCCCATTCATCTTACTATCTCAGATGTCCACTACTGCCACAACTTCAATCCTCCCATCACATATCTCATCATCCGCCATAGGATCAGCTATCCTTGAAATATATCACAAAATGTGGAAAAGACCACGACCAAAGAACAATAGATAGATAGAAATAAATAAACAATACTAGTTGGAATGGGAATTGTCTCTTATAACAAGTCATTCAACCTTAACATGTAAATGGGATCACATGGCCTAATAGAAAACAAATCAAAAAATAATAAACAAACATGCACTCTCATCCCTAAATATTATATATATATATATGAGTATAAAATTTATTTTTATACAATTTTTAGTTATGAATTACATTATTCATAAATTCCAACTAATTTAAACAAGGGAAATCAGCTATAACAATCAATCAAAAATTTATTAAACAAGACCTCTATCATTTTTAAATTTCATCAAATATGAGAAGAATCAAAATAATTTAAAATTCCATATATCATTATCATTAGAAAGAATCAGTATTCTTCTAATTTTTCATGATTTCATTTACACATTTCAAAATACATCCAATTAATCATTAACACATTTATTAATTGGAATACGATAATGTTAAACAAGACTCACAATTAATATAAAACACATATTCAATAATTAATTAACCATATAATTTAATTTTTTGGATTTACATTTATTATAATATTAATCTAAACTAAATATACTAAGAGATCAAAGAGAAAATTATAATAAGCATATTATATATAAAAAAATATCCATATAAATAGGTGGTGAGATTTAATGATTGGGAAAAACACATAAACAAGTTATCACTATAAAATTTATTTATTAATCCATTTAAATAATTATTTGGTTATTCCCAATACAATACAAAGGGCTATAATATGATAACATTACAATTTCATATTAACAAAAATGAATAAATGAAATCCCTCCTCCAAATTATCATCATCCATTTTATATGAATGGAACAATATCACATAACATTGATATCCTCTCCCATAATAATCTACCTCCTTCCTAGGATATTACACCACAATTACATCAAAATTATCTAGAAATATCCAACAGAACAATGGAGGAATTTATCCTAAACATGGACTGATGGATGAGACAAAACCAAATTAAATAGAATTAAACCACTATAATAAGGTGGGCGATAACTCCTTAGATAACTGCAGATCTAAAATGAATGGTCATGGATTCAACCTTGTTGAATGGGGATTCAATGACTTCAAAATCCTTCATTCTCCACATAGGTTTCTCAGGAAAATGAGGGGAAAGATGTGTGGTTCAATGGTCACTGGGTATCTATTAGAATTATTTATTTAAGGGAACACAATGCATCCCCAAAAATGAAGACGTAGAACCGTTTGAAACATAGTGTTAAACGACACATAATTAATGACCATGATTGATACATCATTTTTAAAATTTGTTTACTTCTTCCTTGTATAGAACCATTAATATGTATTTAAGCAATATTACATAGTGCTTGAAACCACGTTACAGATCCACCATCACCAAGAGGGTGTCTATAACGTATCCCAACAGCTACGATATAACCATGCATGAATAAAGTTACTACCATTATACACAGATACCCTATAGAATCGTCAACATTATATATCTACTATTAAAAGGTAGTACCCTCATTCTTCATCCCAATCATGACAGTGTTACAACATACATCCAATATGATGTAGCCACCTACACTCTATCACATTGTAACCCTTCACCCCTAACTAATCCATTTTTCGATGGAACTCCCATTTTCCCCTAAACGACCTATATACACTTCACAACCACCTTTATGCTCCTCCAAATATGAGAAATAAAAAGGTTTCGGGCTACAATGATCTGGTTTCATATAAATTAATTACATTAGAAATAGAAAATGAATCTTCGGTAATATCATACTTGCATAGATAAATTAGACACATCATTCATTGTCTTCAGTTTCCTTTAACATAACACTACTTATTATATCATTAGATATATTTAAAAAAACACCTTTGGGGTATATTTTTAAAGGGAACAAACCTCCAAAATCTCTATCATTCACTTCAATAAATTTATATATATATTATTCCCATGAATTATGCCCTCTAAATAACATATATGAAAAATAAGAACCTCCTCCAATAATGGTAAATTATCGATGATATGAAAGAAAACTATATTTAACATATTATTCTATTCATTAAGTTTTTCTTTACAACTCCAAGGAATATTTCATAAGAAATTTTTAAACCAAAAAAACAAAAATAATAATTGATATATAAAATATATATATCTTTACAACTTCTATGTGTAATCATTATTTCATATCCAAGGGTGGTTATACACATACCACTAATAAATATTCATGAATAATACATATCCTTTCAATTGATGATTGTAAAAAACAATCAACTAATATTGCTATTTATTCTTTACATTCACATAAATCATGAATTGATATTTAATATAATTATACTAGATCATTTCTTTTTTCTTAATTTAATGAACTATAGGATCCCATGGGACACACAATGTCTAATAAATTACTCCTTTAAAATTATAAAAAAACTACTACATAATCCTATTAATTTTGGTATGGGAATTATAAAAATATACTCTAGATATTAGCATGGTCATTAGGTTAAATTAAAATTTTCAATCGATCCATGAAAATGAGTTAATCATATAAATTACTCTAGGATTAATCCCATACATTCTTCAAAAACAATCTCAATATTATCCTCTATATTATTTTAAAAAATATATTCTTATAAATTGTTGAGAAATAAAATTTATTTGAATTAGTATTAACCATTATAATCCTATTTGTACGTCTCACTCACTAGTGAAGCTGAATAATGTACCATCATATCGATGAAATATTTCCCTTAATGATATATATCAACCTTGGCTTAGACACCATATAAGAATTGCAAGATGACAATAATGTCATACATGTCAATTTTCATTGACATGATTTTAAGAACACATATCATTAATGAAAGTGAGGATACATAGACCATATATGCCATTAATTGGATGATAGCCATTAGATGGAGTCTCATGAAAAAAGTATTAGTCTTGGGATTCTACTTGTATCTCATGTTCTTGAATGATGGAATTTGTATGAAAATAATTTATTATTTATCTATTGATTTCTATGCGTGTCAAAGTAGAAATAAAACAAATATTACCCAAAACCGTAGTATTTATCTAGCACTCTACTTCTTCTATCATCAACATCATACATCTTCCCTCATAACATACTCCCTTAGACTAGCACAAACTAGCCTAAGTTGTTGATGGCCTGAGTGGTGAAATGTGAAATCCACCCTGAGATAAAACAATCCCAAAATATAATCTATTATAATTAACTATTGCATGTCCACCCTTGAATGTAATGGTTCCCTTATGATCTACATTGTTGTTATTAGGGTGGTTCATCCAAAATTTCACCCTAACTATCATCTTCTGCACCTTTATCTAGGAATTCACAATAAATTTATCTTTTGTATTCCTATTTATAATAATATCTAACCATAGACCATGTGGAACCAATAAATTATCCCTCTTTTATAGTCAACTATGATAGAGATCATATATATTACTACCTATGATCATGATATCCTTTTTAATATTTTTTGGTAGTTGATGTCGAAGCCTCAACTATGAAAAGCGTGATCATACTGTAGTATTTTTATAGTCTAAGAAAATAAAAAATAAAAAATAAATAAATTATACAATATTTATTTATTGTCTAAAATATTTAATGAATAGTCCCTAAATCAAATATAAAGATGAATTTTTCCCAAAAACGTCCATGACCGAATATATTGATCACGAATCACAAAATATTAATACATTATTAGTTAAATAAAAAATATTTTGTTATATTAAACTATAACACAACCGTTATTGAATAATAATATCCCCATTACTAAAACAATATTTATCATCATTGGATAATACTCCCCTCTAAATAATTTTTTAGACACCGTCTATAGTACTGCATCATTGTCATTGTTCAAAATTATCAATTACCACCAATGAAATAATTAAATAGGAAGAAATATCATATTGAAAACAACCACACAGTCGATTATTATTGTGAATATATATAAAACATAATAAAATGACTATATAAAATCCCATATAAACTAATGAGCCAAATCTACTCAAAACATTCATGGTTATAAATTCTAAATATAATTAATAATACACGACATAAAATTAGTGTAATCAAGCTCTATATACGCTACAACCATTGTTTTAAGTGCATATTCTCCCTATAAAATTCATTGGGGTCATATTTGAACTCTAATAGTAAGTGAAACACCTTTATGGTCATCCCATAATTTATTCATCATCACTAAACACTTTGGTGAATAGACGATGGATCACTAGAATGAGATAAAAAAAATTACCTCCATATTACTCTAATATTTCTATATATAGGGTGGTATATTATATATTACATGCTAATCCACAGTTATTGTAACATATCAAATGATGATGATATAACAATTAATGGGGTAAAAAATTTGCAATGAAGCATGGTAATGTACCATCCTAACAAACCCTATAAATTAGGTGTCATATTTACATGACAATAATAAAATTTTATTCACCTAGTTGAAAGGATATGTTGTATTATTATATTAATTATCGAGTTCAATGGTCTATTATCTGAATTCAATACTCAGTATTACCAATTCGATAATAATTCGAACCATCCATGGATGATCATAACTATTACCCAACATGGGACATCATTTTATCGAATGATAGTTACTAATCTCCATGGGATGGATGTTGGTTCTTAAGTATCAATAATTGATACTTGAGAATTGTTCACTAACATATAATAATAATACAATGAATCATTAATTAATATGGAATCATTCATGATTCGTCAATATATTGGACATACACAATAATTAAATAAGTAGTTTATAACTATAAATCATTAAACCATTAAATAAATAGAATTAAAAATATAAAGAGACATCAAAAATACTAATATCATTCAGGGAAAAAACATATTTAATGAACTAATAATAACATATAATATATAGTGGAAACAGATACACCATAAAAACAGTAATAGAAATAATATATAAAGTTATGATTAGCTGATATGATAGATACAATGGAATCACAAAAAAAACAAAAAGCATGAACATAAACAAGAAAAACTCCATGTTACCCCTGTTATCAACCACATATAGCCATGTCTACTAAGAACCACAATTAAAATAATTGATTAGAACCTCAGAGAAATTATAATAATAATATAAAAACACAAGTGTCTATTTGGGGTGTTAGATAAAGCTTACCAGTAAGATTCCAAAAAATATTTTATACAATACCAAACATTAATCAATTCATAAATTATATATATATACTTTGAATTTTTCTCATCAAATAGTAATTGAAAAAACTAATGAATTATTTCATTTTTATAAAACATTAATTATATTTTTGAACAATAATGGTTGAACCATAACCTTAAATAAAAAAACATTATATACAAATATTGGAATGTTTAAATTCTATTGAATACAATAAAATCTAATTATCTTAAAATCACCATATAAAAAAAATCAACGTTTCATTAAAAATAATACAATCTATACTATTCAATAAATACTATTTTTTATGTAAACCAATAAAATAACTACAATATATATTTATCATAATTTGTCTCCAAGATATCAATGGTGCATAATTAATACATTTTATCTAAAAATGGTGTATTATAATCCTACCATGACATATTGGTTAAAAATACGGTATTGAATGTGATCCTTATAATTATCTTCAATGAGATCAACAAATCATAGAAAACGTACTAGTGTATTTTATAGCATGATCATATACCTCACCCATGGATCACCCTACATTTAAGATAATATATAGTCTACCTTACATTAATTTTAATATAGACATCCATATGGGTCTTAATTTGAGGTATATCACAGTAGAGTTGAATAATTACAGGAGACATAGTTAAAATATAATCTAAATTAGAGTATCAATATTCAATCTCTTCTATATAGCCTCCCTAGATCTGAAATCATGATCAATGTGGATATTTGAAATCAAGAAGTTATGTTATAATCACATAAAGAAACATCTAAAAATAAATAATTCAAATATCACCCATAATACCCTATAAAGAATCAACATTTTTTTAAAAAAATATATGCATTTTAAAACATCCAAATTTCTAATAATTATTCACACCTTTTAACAAATAAAACCGATCTCACAACAACTTGTCTGTAAACATGAAGACATTTATTTTTATAAAATTTCAATATAGAATTTAAAATAAAAATAAATTATAGAATGAGTTGATATCTGATTGTCTGATTTTTTCACACACAATAGTAAATGAAACATTTTTTATAATTTAAATGAAATAGAAGTTATAAATAATTTTTCTTATGGAAGAAAAATTTAGGTTTTTTCCTAGATAATGAAATTCCCTATAGGGATAAAAATAAAGGAATAATAAGATAAATAACATGATAAAATATATTCATCTATTATGTTATAAAAATGTTTCATTATATAAATGATGTTGGGATTATAGTAATATAAATAAAATATCTTTATTATTTATAAAAACACCTATATAACATGAAATATGATTCATGGAAAAGTTACATGAAAATATTAAAAAATAAATTTTTATCTACCACAGTTTCATATAAAATATAGATGGATCCATTATAAATGTACTTGGGTAAGGATTACACTGAATAGATTGATTATCCCAAAAATCCCATTCAAAATAAAAACCTCTAGGATATTATATAAGATTCTATGGATAATGTTTTAAAAAATACTATTTCAAATATTTTAAAATCATGGAAGAAAAATATTATGCATTCTGATAATACCTAAAAGATAATAAATTTAAAATCGTGGATTGAAATTCAAAAGATGAACTTATCAAACATTACATTAGGTGGATGAAGTTTAATAAATTTTCATTAAATTTTGAAACCATAATATTTCACATGAGGATTAATTTATAATCATATGTACGGATCAAATTACCAAATTTATTATTTTTTCTAAAAAACAATCATTATTTCAAATACCTCAAAAGTAATGGGAATATGACATACTGATTCACATTAAATTTACTAAAATAAAGGTATAAATAAAACTTATACATCATAGGATATTTAAACATTGAAATATATAATAGTAATAATTTTTTGGGATTGAAAATTTTAAAAATCTAATATTCCATTACCATAGAATATATTGGAACCAAAATAATTAGATACATTATTTTTAATATGATATTTTTTGTACTAGGGACATGAATACTTCGTAAATGGATAACGGTTTACTTAAAAAAATATTATTTGGAATTAAAATAAATAAAATATGAATAAAGTGTAAGGAAGGAACCATATTTTAATTCATAACATGGATGTATTTGTATTAAGACTATGTGTTGTCTTTATGCACGATTAACATTTAATTTCATGTGATACTTATGTTAATGTTTTAAATTGAATTATAATTTTTATAGAAATTATTTAAAATATTTAACAATTGAAAATATAATATATCTTAATGTAATAAAATATAATTCATAACTATGGCATAAATGTGTTGGTTTTAACATTATTTAGACCATAATTATGATTTTAGGAATGGATTATGTAAAACCCCTTTAGTGATAATGGTTAATATATTTAAAGATATGTTCTCCTTAAAATATACTAATCCAAAAAATTTATCATTAATCAATTGGTGAAACCCAAACATTAGTTCTTCAATAGATAGTGAATATAGATATATTATATTTGTCATAATCAAGGAATTTACCCAGTGAGTGTGAGTGAATTAGTGTATAATAAATTATAATTGTTGTTATTTATTTTGACTATGTTCACTATTTTCAAGGAATAATCTATCTCTCCCTCTGAACCACCCTTGTGTGAAATGTGGCAATTGGACACACATATTCTTATTATATTAAGAGAAATAAGTTTAATCTATCAATCATGATATCAGTAGTTTACAAATGAAAATTATATAATAAATTCATCATTTATTTTCTGATTATAAAACTGAAGAGACACATTGAACCTCTAGACTCACTCTTTAATAAAACTATTAAAAATATTAATTCTTTTACCAAATTCAATAATACACATCTCATTATATGATGATCATTTATTTTATAAAATTTAGCTTACACAAATTCTGATAGAATTTGTGTCACTATGTATAGGTATGTAGATTCTGCATTATGGCAGGACTCTTTGAATTATTATCATTTTTAACCTTCATGTATTTCATAATATAAGGGAATATCAACATTATCTTCCATGAGATTTAAATATGATTCTCAATTATTAAAAAATCTCATTTATATAAAAGTGTTTTTTTAGATTTAGATAACTCCATTAAAACCCCGCATTCTTTAATTTATTGGTATTAAATATTTAGCATATGTTGTTTTGAGACCGTGATAGTTGTCTGACATAAACTAATTTTTTTATAACATATAAATGAAAATAAATCAATCCCTATAAATACTAGCATACCAATTAAATTTGAATTCTAAATATAAAAAAATCTTCCATGACCACTATTTAAAACCATATGTGCATCAATAAATAATTATTAATTTTTTTTAATTAATAAATTTGATGTGCTTGAAAACTTTCTTCAAAAAAACACCGAACTTATGAAATTTGGGATATATTATATCCTAGTAATTAATTTTTTTTGTATGAATAATTTAAACGAAATTATGAACCATATATATAAATGGCTCAATTGAATAATATTTATTTAATACTTTTTAGTAAATATACCACCAATTTATATTAAATTCATTTTATGTTTCAATCATACATTATCATTAACAATGGGATAAGTTAATTTTATGTGTATATGTTATTATTAATTTATACTAATTTATGAGATTGAATATTTTAAATGAAATTTTTTTACTAGATTATTATAAAAAATCATATAATGATTTATGAGATTTTATAAAAATATTGATTAATAGTAAATGGATAGAAAATAACGCTTTTTACATAACCCATATTAGTATTATTTAATTCGTGTAATTTAATATCAAAATTATGGTTTTCCTGTTATTGTAAGAGTATGATACATTAATTATATATACTCTTCTGATTTAGAATACAATTTTATTAATAATATATTTCTAATAAGCGAATTCTTTTTCTTAAAAACACATTTTTATTAAAAAAAATAGTTCTTTACAAAATTTATATTAATATTGATTAATTAATCATCATGATATATAATGTTGAAAATATATTCATTATTTGCAAATAAGTGGCTCAAATTTATTAAATAAGTTCAATTTATTTCATGTATTTATGAATAAAAATTTTACTAAAATTGTTTTCACCCCAATAAGGACAAAACAAATAAAACATGGTAAATAAATGTATATGAGGATTAAAAGGTTTCATAATAAATGAATTTAATATATTGGATGACATCTTTCAACTATAAACATTTATTACATGAATCCTTTTTAATTTCACATTACTACCCATTTATTATATCATTTATGTTGTTCTAATTGAAGGTAAGGTAAAAAAATGTCACTCTAGTGTTTTAAAGGCCTCTTTGTAATAGCATTCAGATTAAAATATGTTAGGAACCAATATAAATGATTATATTGAACAAAAAATCGATTTAATAATAATGTTTTATTGATGTTTGAATGGTTTATATTAAAAACTCATTGTTATCTTGATTTATTTAAAGTAAGACAATATGAATATTACAAAGATAAATTATAGTCATATTTATTCAAAAATAGCATCTTATTAAAATATAAAAAGATATAAATATCCTATATTAGAAAATTTTGAATTTTAAATGGTCTAGAATTCCATCCATTGTTCATTTGGGTGATTATTCGACCTTATATGTAAACTTATAGCCTCTAAATTTTGATGATGTTTTTATAACCGAAAAATATAAAAAAGGAAAACGAGTGGGTCAAACAAAAATATATAGTTTAAAATGAAACATAATCTAATCAAATTTTTATTATATTTATTAATTTTATATTTAACTATCCTGTATTAAATTATTACTATTTTGATATACATGAACAAATTATGATACATATTATATTTTAAGGTTCTTTATAGTTACATGTGATTCAATTTTCTATATTGAAAAAAACAACAACATGCCCCTTCATTTTTCTTAATTTATGATCCAATTAGCTCTACCAAAACAAAAAATAATATTTTCTAGGTTTACATATATACATTTAAATAGTTATTATCTTCTAAAAGACCAACCCAATTGTCATTTTGACGAGAACCAAATGAGGATTCTCAAATGGGAGGTGTAACTCTTGAACAATTCACTACCAAAAAACAGAGAAACGGAAGCACTACCTTTTATCAGCCCTAAAGAGGAAGCGTTGATAAATGGGCAGGTCTTTATTAGTGTCATTATTAGTGGTGATAAATTTTCATAATATAAATTATTTTTAATTTATATATAATTATTACATTTATATTCATAAATAATGTTATTTTTATTCATTAAATAAAAAATGCATGTTTATAGTTAATATATATTTTTAATAATTCAAATATATATATATATATAATGTTTTAATTAAGAATAGTATTTCTAATATTATAAATATATATATACATATATTATAAGATTATAAAATATGATATTAAATAATAAATATTTTTGTTAGATTTATTATACTTTTTATATTTATTATATTTATTATATTTATATTTATTTGATTTTTTAGATTATTTTATTAGATTTATTAGATTTATTGTATTAATTCTTTATATTTATTATATATGTTTTATATAATATATTTATTATATTTATTATATTTATAAATATGTAATACGTTTTAATATATATATTTATAGTATAATTTATTTAATATATATGTTTCTTTCATTTAATTTGGTCAATGAATATTTTGATAAGGTGTATATGTTACATATCATGCATGAATGTTCATTTATACATTACATCACATTTTCCATTGAAGTGGTATGTTGATTAATTCATAATGATACCCATATAAACTATACATTTTCTAAAAAAATTACTTATGAAATTACATTAAATATGTTTATATAATAAATATATTTTATTATATTTGTAATAAAATATATAAATACTTTTCAAATACCTTTTTAATTATAATTATAGCAGTATTTATATATATATAAATAATTATCAAACATATTCTTATAATTTTATGATATTATTAATATATATATAATAATAATTATATGCAAATATTTATCATTATATACTATTTATAGTTATAATTATAACTATAAATTTAGATATAATATATGTAAATAATTATAAAATTATAATAAATATATTTATTATATTATTTATAATTACATAAATATATAAATAAAAAGATATATAGATAAATATTTAAAAATATTTAAAAAAATTTATAAAAAATTTATATTTATTTATAAAATTAATAATTTATAAAAATAGATTTACTATTTGTCATATAATATGTTATTTATAATTAAGTAAATATATATTTCTAAATTTATTTATAAATAGATATATATATATATAAATATTGATAAATAAATACAATTTTTATTTTTATTTATAAATAAATAAAAATATATTTAAATAATTTTATAATTATAAAGAATATATTAATTATATATATTAAAAATATAAGAAACCTTTGATATATTAATTTGTTAAAATTTTATTATTATTTAATTAAATAAATAAATATTTATCTATATTTATATTTATAAATAAATATTTATCTTTTATAAATATTTATAAAATTAGAAGAAATATAGTAATATATATATCTATAATAATTTATATATATATATGTAATGAATATATTTATTTTATATACTTATATGATCATAAATATAATTAGTATATTGCTTATAATTTTATAATTAATTAAATTATAAATTTATATGTATGAATAAATTTAAATTTATTTTTACATATGATTAATAATATATATATATATATATATATATTTATCTTATAGGTCAATTTAAATAAATATATAATAATGTTAATAAATTATTAAAATTATACATTTATCATCGCTTTCCATTTTAGTGCTGATAAAACATACCTTTATCAATTCTTTCAACTAGCATTGATAAAGAATACAATGGGCTTTAAAAAATAATCCTAATAGGCTCCTCCTCCCTCACACCCTTTCAAGCCGTCACAGAATCTAACCCCTATGATGTCGGGCCCTCCTCCGTCGTGACCCCTCCTCATCATCTTTCTCCACCTCCTTGGTAATTTTCCCCTCAACCTCCTCTACGGCTACCAACTCATCCTCATCTTCCACCACCATTTCTTCCTCCTCCTCCACCTCCTCTACCTCCTCTGCCCCTTCTCCTCCTCCTCCTTGTGCAGCCCGCCTGTCCACTTGACTTGCTCTTACGTTCCCTCCTCATTTGGTCGTTGTCTCAGCATCCTCCTCTACACCACACAGATTCCCCTGGTGAGTCACTATTGCGGTTTACTAGGATTCCAAATGGTGCATAGGGTTTGGTTGAAACCTTATGGGTATGGTTTAGGGTTGATGTATTTATTTTAGTTTTTATGGTTGGCGGAGGGTCCATGATTTCTTGTTCACCCTTCTATTTAAGCATCATTGCATTTTCAGACATCTAAGGTTGATTTTTTTTGGTTTCCTTCTCTATTAAGTATATTTAATCGTTGAATTTTTTTGATAAATCATTGATATGATTATTATATTTTCAATACAAATTTTTAATCTTTAATACTATTTTTATGTTTATTGATATTGTTAAAAAAATATTTTTGAAGTATTTTTCCTTGGTTATGATTATGTGTGATGGAGAAAATTGTGTTCAGTGGAAGTCAAATGTTGTTTTTATAATGTTTTCAACACGACGAGAACCTATGTATTACTCTTTAATTTTTTATTATAGTGTTTTATTATTTGTTTAATTTGATTGAGTTATTTATTAAATTTTTTACAATTTTTTTGTTTGTAAAAATATATTTATAAATCTTTTGGCCCATTTATGAAATTTTTTATAAATTGTTTGATTTGTTTATATAATTTATAGTAAACTGTGTAGTTTTCTTATAAAATTATTTATACTTTTTTTGGCATGTTAAAAAAATGTTCATAATCATGTTATCTTGTTACAAAATTGATTATAAATTGTTTGTGTTATTTATATTATTTTCTATAATTGTTTTGGTTTTTTTCTACAATTGTTTTTAACTTTGTTGGTTTGTTTGATAAATGTATCATTAATTTAGGGTTTTTATGGATTTAGTATGGAAATTATTTGGTTTCTGTATTGAATGGATAAGTTCCCCTTTTGAAATTGTGTAATGATTGGGTGTGTGTTTGTTTGAAACTCAAGTGCATGTTTGGCACTTTTATATGGTTTTCCTGTTTAAACATGGAATAAAAATGTACTTTGACACTTTTTGGTAAATCCATAGTGTAAAGGCCTTCTTTTCCTTGTTAATGTAAAATTTGTATATTGGTTTTGGAAATGGTTACATTCTATGCTTGGTTTTGTAATTACCCAGACCCTCATGAACCCTTCCTTTGCCAATTATCGGTGTCACTGATCGGTGAGACCGATCCGCAGGACCGATCAGCGCGACCGATCAGTGAGATGGATCGGTGAGACCGAACGGGGAGACCGATCAGAATGACCGATCGGCGAGACCGATCGGCGAGACCGATCTGCGAGACCGATCAGCGAGACGGATCGGCGAGTCTGATTAACAAGATCGATCAATGAGACCGATCTGCGTGGCCGATCGGTGTCACCCAGCCTTGGAAGGCATTTCTTCTACAGCCTTCCCCGTAACCCCACTTTTGTGCCTTTTAACCCTTTGAGGCATTTCAAGGCTGTTTTAAGCCATAATTAATATATAAAAATCCCTAGAAACCTCCCTATTAAATAATAATTAATCCATTCCTTTTTAACCACCCAACTGCATGGGAGAAAGACGATCCGGCTTCTAAGGCGTTCAAATTTATTATCCAATAAAATTGGGATTTCATATATTTATCACTCTAGATTTTCTACTCCTTCCTTTTGGCTAGTCTACTCTTCCTGATGCGTTGAATTCCTTTGTTCCCGAGGCAAGTTGTGCACCTATGCGGGAGCCCTGTAAGTCGCACATCCCCTGTTCCTAGGGCGTGGAGAAAAACTTCGATCGTTGATCAATCAAGCCGGGGTTTCACCTTCGTCTCTCCTTTCTATGTATCTTGCGGGGTGGGTACGCTACTATTACTCTAGAATTGGGTGAACCAGAATTTAATGAAGAAAATAAACAGATTATAAAGAATGGAGGGGATGGGTGCGATCGATTATGCTGCTCTGTTTTTCTTCTCATTCATGATTAATGATTTCTGAATTGTGCGAGCTTATGCCTATTGAAAATCATGGCCGTTGGTGGTCTTTCTCTGTGCACTAATAAACCCTTACCCTTGTGATGTTTAAATGGCTTGTCTTTTGGTTGTAAACCCCTTACTGTGTAAAGGTAATTGGTTAATTACGTATATTCGCCTAAACAAATTGGAAGCACTAGGATCAACTCATTTTCTATGATATCCCCGGTTTAAGCCCAATGGAATTGAAACCATGGAGTTTGTTAAATATTATAAATATAAAAATACCTGTATAGGCCTACCTTGTGTTGGTGGTAGTGGATTGGTGGTTTTCCTTCATGAGCTGTTTGCGGGTGGCCTTATGGTTTTCATGGATGGGGGATTAGTTTGACGGGGCGATGCGGGTGGGGATGGGATCCCCTGTTGTTATACCTTGGGGCTGTGTGATTTCTCTACTTATATGATGAATTGGTGTGGGATCCACTATTGTTGGGAAACTGTTGGCCCCTAGAGTTTGGGAACATGGGGCTGTATCTTGGGGATTTCATTGGTTCTAATACTTTGAGGGATCTCACTTATCCCTCTGATGTTGTGACTTAACAAGAGAACCGGGTGTGAATGCTTAAATTGTTGTTGGTTGTATCTTTTCCCTTGGTTTGTTCTTATGCTGTTAGTTACCAAGTACTGCAGAAACTTATTTAAACATTATCATTGAACATGAAAGAAAAGATGGGACGTGGGGTTTTGGTTTGTGTGAGTTGTGACTTGGGCATGGGTGTTGTTCTCTTCTCTTATGAATGAATAGTGAGGATAGTGTTCTTCAGGCTGGCTGATGAAAAACCTAGATTTGGGTGAGTGTTTTTTACCTATACATATACTTTTAGTTTTGTGTTTCTTATTCGTTCCCCACCCACGTTAGGAACTTATTGCCGAACACCCCCATTTCACGGGGGATGGTGTTTTTCCCAACACTTCTATTAGTGGCTGATTATTAGCTCCTTTCTTCTCCCATTCCGGGATAGACCAAGTACCTTCGGGCAGGCTGTGATGGCCTGAAGTCCATTATTAACTCATGAATCTTTGGGTAGGGTAGTGTGGTGGTTGGGCCAGGTGTGTGCGGGCAGGTTATTTCCCAAGTGTCTTCAGGATGAGGCCCAGAGGTCTTCATGCGTGGCAGTGATTGTTCTGACCCAGGTGTTTGTGGGTATGGTTACATGTGGTGGTTGTGGTCCAGGTGTCTGCGGGCGGGATGTGTGGTTGTGGCCCCGGTGTGGGCGGGTGAGGTATGGCAGTGGGACTGCGCTAAGGATGTGGCCCAGGTGTCTGCTGGCGGGGTTTTGGAGTGGGACTACTGTGGAAATGGCGGGATTGGTGCGATGCGTAGGATGTCTTCAATAATGAGCGGGAAAGTGGTACGGGGTACCCAAACATCGATGTGGTGTAACTATACACTACATGACTTGCATTATTTTGGGAGTGTACCTTGGTGAGGCTTGGGTGGTTAGTTTCCTTTCTAGGTGCTTGGTTATCTCTTTTCACACAGGGCATTAGTATGCCTCCCCACTTGTGCATGAGAGTATTTGGTTTTTCTCTACTAAGAATACTTGTATGCTCACCCTACTTATATAAAACTACATTCAGGTTTCCAGGAGGGCTTCAGGGATTGTGCTAGACCGTACTAGCTCAAACCTTGTGAAATATCATTCACAGTTGCTGTTGTTCTTTTTTTTTTGGTATTTTTCTTTGTTTTCTCCTTATACATTGTGGATTTTACTTCTGTGACATGCATTGGGAATGGTTCTTGGCTTTGCTTTTAATTTCAATTTTGGTGTTGAGGGATTCACTATATTATCTCCCGATCCTATTAAAAGAAAAAGGGTAATTCCTTACTTTTAGTGTGGGATTTCATGCCCTTGGTGTTGGTCGCCACTCCGGAACCTACTGAAGGCAGGTTTCGGGGGTCATTATCTCTCCTTCAACATAAATAATGAAGGGCCTGGAAATCTGCTAACCCTTCCCTCCTTTTGTTGAAGGAAGGTCATGACAGAATATTATCAGAGATGATGGTTGAGAGATAGGATGGAGTCTGAAGATAGGCATAGTGAGGATTACATGGGATGGTAGGGAAACGTTGTAGGGTGACCTTGGTGCGTGAATTAGCCAAGAGCAGACTGGCTAGGACACGAGATTTTAGGGGCCCCCGTAATCTTATGTAAGGACTCTGGACTAACCAAACGACCAAGTGAGGTAACAATGATTTCAGGGTAGATACCCTAGGAAAGTTACATGAATCATAATGACTTGTGTTCTCATCATTCTAGGTTATTTGGGAATTCAAAAAAAATAAATAAATAAGTAAAATTAAATGTAAGAACAATATTCTGCACTACATGGGCTTAGACATCCCTTGTTTACCTTGCAGCTATGGCACCTGGGAGACGACCACGAGTTTTACGGCCGATCGAGGCCCAGAAGGTTGACTTAGATGATCAGAAGAGGAAAGATCGAGAGGACGAGGATGACGAGTGTCCGAAGACGCTTCAAGCCTTACACTGACATACCCTTGTGAAATACGAGGGGAGGAACTCTATCATGAAGACGGAGGGTTGTCTAGAGGAGCTGGCGATAGCCTTCATCTTGATCAAGGTCCCGAATGAGTACTGGGTTCCTTTGGCTGTTAGCCAGATGCGGGGATAAGCATGTCAGTGGTGGACGCTCTACCTTGGAGAGAGGAGAGAGGATGAGGTGGCATGGGCTGATTTCGTGAAGGTGTTCCGGGCGGAATTCCTCTCTTCTTTGATGATGGCAAAGAAGAGTCAAGAGATACTATCTCTTCAGAAGGGGAGTATGTCAGTAAGGGAGCTAAGGATCAAGTTCAATGATCTCCTCTAAGGTGCTCCGGATCTCTTTTCGGATGAGTAGTCTCAGACGAGACGTTTAGAGGAGGCGCTCCGACCCTCCCTCCAGTACGCCATTATCCCCTTCACCTTGCCGACATACATGGAGGTCCAAAAGAAGGAAAAGGTGGTGGATAGGATGAACATGCTGGGAGGTGTGTCACGAGCGGGAATTCAGCTAGGCCCGTCAAAGGGAATGACTGTCAGCACCAGAAGTCCAACATCAGGACCCTCTAGATTCCGACCAGCAGGGAGCAGGCCGCAGCAGTTCCAGTTCCGGTCCCCCGGTCCTCACCCTTTCCCATCGGGCCCAGGACCGAGTTGCTTCCTCTGTGTGAGCCATGGACATCTCTGGAATCAGTGCTCGGACCTAGTTCAGTACGATAGTGGAAGATAGACCCAGCACCTGCCTCGGTAGCAGCTTCCAGCAAGGCCCTTTCCGTAACAATAGGGGCAGCGAGCTCCCACTCCTCTGAGGGAAGACGTTGCAGGGGGAGGCCAACTTCGGGGATCTCCTCAGGGACCTGGACCAGGGCGTGGTCGGGGAGGAGGGAGATAGCCGAGGGGCAGAGGAGTTGGGCGTGGACAGTTGCACGCCGCGGAGGCAGCAATTCCAGTAGGACTGTAGATTGTTCAAGGTATAATCAGTTTGTTCAGTACCCTTGCTTATGCCTTGTTCGATACAGGAGCTTCACACTCCTTTGTTGCACCCGGTCTGGCCTGTGCTCTGGTTCTAGATGCCAAGAGTCTTCCAGCGCCCTTGGTGCTGAGCACACCATTTGGAGGTCAGGGCGAATTGTTATCTATTTGTAGAGGATGTAGACTGATGATAGGGCCACATCAGTCAGTCAGGGATCTACTAATGTTTCAGATACAACCATACTATGTCATTCTAGGAATCGACTGGATATTCTATGTGGGTGCCATCATCGACTGCTTCCGAGGGGGAGTTGTGTTCTCAGACTTGGCCGGTCGACGTGTTACTTTCAACGGCGAGCGGAGTGTCCAGAAGGACAGCAGGCGAGAAGAACCCGTCATATCATTATTGGATGAGCTGTCAGTAAAGTCAGTGGATGCTAAGAAGGTGGATGTACAAGTGATCGTTAGTGAGTTTATGGACATCTTCCCTGAGGAGGTGACGACTCTTCCCCCTCGATGTGATATCAATTTTGAGATAGACTTGCAGCCTAGTGATCGTCCTATTTCGATGGCTCCCTACCGGATGGAACCTTCGGAGCTACGGGGGTTGTGAATTCAGATCAACGATCTGATGAAGAATGGTTTTGTTCGACCGAGTGCGTCACCGTGGGGTGCTCTAGTCTTGTTCGCAAAGAAGGATGATGGTTGTATCAAGTTGTGCATAGACTACATGAGGGTAAATCCGGTGACGATCAAGAATCACTACCCTCTTCCAAGAATAGACGATCTCTTTGACTAGATGAAGGGGCAGGGTGGTTCTCGAAAATTGACATATGGTCCAGATATCACCAGTTGAGGGTACAGGAGGGCGAAATCTCGAAGATGGCCTTCAGGTGCATATATGGGCACTTCGAGTTTGTGTTCATGCCTTTCGGCATTACGAATGCCCCGACTATGTTCATGGGGCTTATGAACTCCGTCTTCTGAGATTAGCTCGATCGATTTGTAGTTGTGTTCATCGAAAACATCCTGATCTATTCAAGATCAGAGGAGGACCACACAAAGCATCTGAGGATGGTTTTAGAGGTCCTCCAGCAGAACCAGCTCTATGGGAAGTTGTCGAAATGTATGTTCTGGATGCGAGAAGTGCACTTCCTTGGGAACGTAGTGTCCAAGCAAGGGGTAGCTGTGTACCCATCAAAGATTGAGTCAGTTGTTTCTTGGGCAGCACCCAAGAATGTGGCATAGGTTCTTAGTTTCCTCGGGCAGGCAGGTTACTATCAGAGTTTCGTACCCAACTTCTCCTGAGTTGCATCCTGTTTGACATCCTTGACCATGAAGGACCAGGTTTTCGTCTGGAGTGAGCAGTGCAAGGTATCCTTCAGCTATCTAAAGGAGAAATTGGTTAGTGCCCCAGTGTTGAGACTACCAGAAGAAGGGGCGGCGTATAAAGTGTTCTGTGATACTTCTGGGCAAGGCCTCAGATGTGTGTTGATGCAGCGACAAGGGATGATCTCTTATGGGTATAAGAAACTACACCCTCATGAGCGTAATTATTCCACCCATGATCTTGAACTTGCAGCGGTTGTTTTCGCACTGAAGATATGGCGGCATTACCTCATCGAAGAACTCTTTGTGGTCTTCAGAGATCACAAAAGCTTGAGAGATATCTTCTCCCAGCGGGACCTAAACTTATGGCAGTGAAGGTGGATGGAGTTCCTCCAGGATTACGATTTCGATATTTCCTACACCTTAGGGAAATGAAATTTGGTGTCTGGTTCCTTGAGCAGGAAGTCGTAGAGGGATACTGTCCGAGAGTCGGCGGACGCTTAGAGGGCGATGGAGGAGTTGGCTGCCCTGCACCTGGATGTGAGGATGGATAATGGAAGGGGTTGCTTGTATCAGATGACAGTACAGTCCACTCTGTTATGCCAGGTGGAGGATTCTCAGTGGGGAGACCCAGAGTGTGAAGTAATGCGTGACCAAGTTGACCAGGGCAATGGTCCGGAAGGGTGGACGGAGGATGGTCAGAACCAGATTCATTCTGAGAATAGTTGTTTGTTCCAGAGGTGATGCATGGTAAGGTTCATAGTGAGTCTCACAACTCACCCCTAGCAGTGCACCCGGGAGTGTCCAAGATGAACCATGGTCTGAAAAAACAGTTTTGGTGGCGCGGAGTAAAATGAGCAGTGGCAGAGTTTGTTGCCAAGTGCCAACTGTGTCAGTAGGTAAAGGCTGAACACCATGTTCCATGCGAGTTGTTTCAACCTTTAGATGTCCCTGAGTGGAAGTGGGATGAAATCTCGATGGATTTAGTCATGGGACTACCTAAAGTGAAAGGGGGTTGCGACGCCATCTGGGTAGTGGTGGATCACTTGACGAAGTCGGATCACGTTTTCGGCGATCAAGGAGTTGAGTACAATGGATGATCTTGCACGGAGCTATGTGGTCGAGGTAGTGTGGTATCATGGAGTTAAGTTTTCCATTGTCTCGGATAGGGATAGAAAATTTACCTCATGATTCTAGAGGGGTTTGCATCAGGCTTTTGGCACCCAGTTTCATCTTAGCACTGCTTTCCACACATAGACGGATGGGCAGACAGAGCGCACCATCCAGACCCTAGAGGACATGTTGCGGGCATGTGTTATGGACTAAGGAGTATCATGGGCGTGACACTTTCCTCTAGTAGAGTTTTCCTACAATAATAGACATCACTCAACCATTGCCATGGCTCCATTCAAAGCCATATATGGAAGGTCATGTTGCTCACACATGTGCTGGACTATGGTTGGGGAATCAGGTGTTCTTTGCCCAGAGGTGGTGCAGATCACGACAGAGAAGGTTCAACTTATACGAGAAAGGATGAAGGCGGTTCAAGACCGGCAGAAGTCATATTATGATGATAGGAGGAGACCCTTGGAGTTCAAGTTTGGGGACCATGTGTTCTTGAATGTCTCCCCTCAGCGTGGACAACAGAGGTTTGGTAGAGAGAGTAAGCTTTCTCCATGGTTCATCGGTACCTTCGAAGTATTGCAATGGGTCAGTGAAGTGGCTTATCAGCTAGAGCTACCACCAACGATACTGAGGATACACGATGTGTTTCATGTGTGTCAGCTCTGATGATATCTGAATGACGATTCACACGTCCTCAACTAGGGAGGGCTAGATATCGAAGACGAAGAAACATTCGTGGAGCGACCAGTGATGATCGAGGGTCATGAGGAAAAGTTGCTTCATGGGAAAACCATTACCTTGGTTCATGTGTTATGGAGACATGGTTGGATTGAGGAAAGTACCTGGGGGAGGGAGGCATAGATACGTTCCCAGTACTCAGAGTTGTTTTGAGTTTTATCATGTTGGGTCAGTACTTGTTTACTGTGTAATTCTTTACCTTGTTGACTATGGATGTGAAGTTCCTTTTTCGGTGGATGTGTGTGTGAAGTGTCCTAATGAATGAGGAGGGGAGGACCAGATTCCTAGTTCGGACGCATTAAAATGGATGCACCTAAACCCATGCGGGTGAGTCAGTGCCGCCCAAAGCGGATAGTATCCTGACACGGAGGAAGGGAAACCCCTCTCCAACCATGCCGGGCATTTTTTCCCTTTCTGTTTTACGAGGTTGAAAGGGGGAATGAGAGGTAGGGCATTTATATTTGTTCAGAAGATGATATGTTCCTATGTTGGAGAGGTTCACTCCTTAGAGGTATCTCCATGGTGGTTGTTCGGATCCCCCCTCCCTCCTAGTCTAGTTTTGATTCTCGAGGGAGAGAATCGTTTGAGAGGTATCTGATGTAATGACCCAGACCCTCATGACCCCTTACTTTGCAAATTATCGGCGCGACTGATTGGTGAGACTGATCGGGGGTGACCGATCGGGGAGACCTATCAGCAAGACCGATCGCGGGGACCTATCAGCGAGACCGATCAGCGAGACCGATCAGTGTCACCCATCCTTGGTTGGATTTTATTCTGAAGCCTTCCCCGTAACCCCACTTTTGGGAATTTTAACCCTTTGAGGCATTTCAAGGCCGTTTTAAGCCATAATTAATATTTAAAAATCCCTAGAAACCTCCCTTTTAAATAACAATTAATCCAGTCATGTGTAACCACCCAACCGCGTGGATGAACCACGATCTGACATCCAAGGCGTTCAAATTTCTTATCCCGAAAAATTGGGATCTCATCTATTTATCACTATGGATTTTCTTCTCCTTCCTGTTAGCAAGTATCCTATTCCATCTGCGTTGAAGTCCTTTGTTCCCGAGGCAAGTGTTGCACCTGTGCGGGAGCCCTGCAAGTCACGCATCCTCTGTTCCTAGGGCGTGGAGAAAAACCTCGATCATTTATCAATCAAGTAGGGTTTCACCTTCATTTATCTTCTCTGTGTATCTTGCGATGTGGGTACACTACAGTTACTGTTTAATTGGGTGTACCATATTTTAATGAAGATAATAGATGAATTCTAATGAATGAAGGGGATGGGTGTGATCGAAGATGCTGCTCTATTTTTCTCCTCTTTCTTGATTAATGATTTTTGAATTGTGTGGGCTTAGGCCTACTAAAAATCATGGACATTGGTGGTCTTTCTCTGTGCACTAATAAACCCTTAACCTTAAGATGATTAAATGGATTTTATTTTGGTTGCGAACCCCTTACTCTATAAAGGGAATTGGTTAATTATGTATATTCGGCTAAACAAATTGGAAGCACTAGGATCAAATATTTCCTATGATAACCTCGGTTTAAGCCCAATGCAATTGACACCATGGAGTTTGTTAAATATTTTAAATCTAAAAATACCTACATATGCCTGCCTTGTGTTGGTGGTAGTGGTTTGGTGGTTTTCTTTCTTGAGCCGTTTTCGGGTGGCCTTTTGGTTTTCTTGGATGGGGGCTTAGTTTTACTAGGCGATGCAGGTGGGGATGGGATCCCCTATTGTTATACTTTGGGGGTCTGTGATTTCTCTGCTTATATCATGAATTGGGGTGGGATCCTCTGTTGTTGGGAAACGGGTGGCCCCTGGTGTTTGGGAACATGGGGTGGTATCTTGGGGTTTTCTTTGGTTCCAGTACATCGAGGAATCTCACTTATCCCTTTGTTGTTGTGACTTAACTATAGAACCAGGTGTGAATACTTAAATTGTTGTTGGATGTAACTTTTCCCTTGGTTTGTGCTTATGCAATTAGTTTCCCATTAGTGCAGAAACATATTTAGACATTGTCACTGAACATGAAATCGAAGATGGGACATGGGGTTTTTTTTGGTGTGAGTTATGACTTGGGCATGGGTGTTGTTCTCTTCTCTTATGAATGAATAGTGAGGATAGTGTTCTTTAGGCTAGCTGAAGAAAAACCTAGATTTTGGTGAGTTCTTGTTACATATACATATACATGTAGTTTTGTGTTTCTTATTCTCGCCCCACCCAAGTTAGGAACTTAGTGCCAATCACCCCCATTTCAGTGGGGAAGGTGTTTTTCCCAACACTTCTATTAGTGGCTGGTTATTAGCTCCTTTCTTCTCCCTTTCTCGGATAGCCCGACTACCTTCGGGCATGCTGTGATGGAATGAAGTCCATTATTAGCCCAAGAATCTTCAGGTAGGGTAGTGTGGTGGTTGGCCCAGGTGTGTGTGGGCAGGTTATTTCTTAAGTGTCTTTGGGATGAGGCCTAGGTGACATCGGGTGTGGCAGTGGTTGTTCTAACCCAGGTGTTTGCGTGTATGGTTACATGTGGTGGTTGTGACCTAGGTGTATACGGGCGGGACATGTGGTTGTGGCCCAGGTGTGTGCAGTAGAGGTTTGGTAGTGGGATTGCGATGAGGATATGGCCCAAGTGTGTACAGGCGAGGTGTGCCAGTGGGACTGCGGTGGAAATCACAGGATTGGTTTGATGTGTAGGATGTCTTCAATAACCCGCGGGAAAGTGACGCGGAGTACCCAAACATCGATGAGTTATTACTATTCACTACTAGACTTTCGTTATTTGGGGAGTGTACCTTGGTGAGGCTTGGGTGGTTAGTTTCCTTCCCAGGTGCTTGGTTGTCTCTTTTCTCACAGGGCACTAGTATGCCTCCCCACCTGTGCATTTGAGTCATTGGTTTTTCTCTACTGAGTATACATGTATGCTCACCCTACGTATATAAAACTGCTTTCAGGTTTCCAGGAGGACATCGGGGATCGTGCTAGACTGTACTAGCTCAGACCTTGTGACAGATCATTCGCAGTTGCTGTTTTTCTTCCTTTTGGAAGTTTTCTTTGTATTCTCCTAATACATTGTGGATTTTAATTTTGTAACATTCATTGGGAATGGTTCTTGGCATTGCTTTTACTTTCAGTTTTGGTGTTGTGGGATTCACTATCTTATCTCCTGATCCAATTAAAATATAAAGGATAATTCTTTTCATTCATTGTGTGATTTTATGACCTTGGTGCTGGTCGCCACTCCAGAACCTACTGATGGCGGGTTTCAGGGTTCATAATCTCTCCTTCAACTTAAAGAATGAAGGGCCTGGCAATCTGCTGACCCTTCCCTCCTTTTGGTAAAAGCGGGTCGTGACCGGTTTTTTATGAAGGATTTGGGGGGGGGGGGGTGGTTGCTGATAGTATTACAAATTTTTCTTGGTTTTTTATGCCTCATGGTTTGGTGTTTTTAAAAATTGTGTCTCAATGAATCAATCTTATTGTGGCTATTCATTTCGCCTCACAATAACCTCGTTATCAAATGACTATCACTGTAATTTAAATCCACTAAAGGTGAGTATTATATATTTTTATCACATTGACTCATCAATGATATTTTATCCTTAGATTTATCCCTTTATTTTGAACCATTTAAAATACTTATTGTCATTATATTTATTCATCTATGTTTCTTTTTGTGGGTGAACCATCAAGAGTGAGGAGATTAATGTGTTCCTTTAAATGAGGTAGAAATATTCTATAAAAGGGGTTAACATTGTCATGATTTTAGTTCTAAATATTTCACACCAAGATTCACGTATCATCTCAAACCATGTTTTACATTTATTAAAAAACTATTCAAATGATGTATCAATTATAAATGTAATCTATATATCACACAATAGGAAAAAATGACATTTATAGATGTCCGTAATCGTACATGTAAAAAAAATTCATATTAATTCTAACTCCATTGTGATCAAATTAAAAATATCCTTGGTCAATTAATATAATGAGCTACTTATACAAACATAAACAACAAGGAAATCATCAATATATATTCAATATCTATTTAAAATATAAGGTCCTTCATACACTCCCAATAAATGAATCTATATCTATTATGATGAGCCTAAAAAACTCACCCCAAAACGAACATGAATTAGATATCTAGTTCAGAATAGATGAAATACAATCTAAAATTTATGTAAACTACACTAACTCATATTACATACAGAAAAACCAACATAATTCAATAAATTATATATATATAACCACCTTAAGGATAGAATCGTCACATTCCCAACCTCTAGTATTAGTCTATGATGCACATCCATGGATGCTCAATGCACCTATTATTATTAAACCTCATGATGGAATAACAGTAATGACCAAAATATAATTACTTAAACCAATATAATTCTAGTGATAAATATAAAATGAATATTTGAACACACTATCCCATCATTATTCCCATAAACATCTATACATCATTCATCCCACAAGCTTATACTTTACACATTCCACATCACATGTATCCATATGATGAATGAAACCAAATCTATTAAGATTTAATGAGGTTTGTAATATTTTTCCTTTATGTTAGTTCATAGTTAATGAAGTCATCACATATGTTTTAATAAGAGATTAGTTTCTAATGTCTACATCAAAAACTAGGTTCAAAAATCATAACGATATTACAAATGAGGAAATCATTAGTAGTCACTACTATAATATCCAATCTATAAAAGATTTATCAGATATAATAATATAAGGAAACACCCCCATAGAAACTCTAGTGGAGCCGGGAATATATAATACTCTGACCCCCCCACCCAAATCAAATATTTTAATGGACATGGGTTAGTTAAAATTTGAAATGTAATCATACAGCACTTGATTGTATCATAACAAATAACTAACCTAACATTTCACCAAACTAAGAGGCATTTACCATCGCTAATGGATAGAAATAATCCCCTGGGAAAATGATACAATGAATTTGGAATATTTTCCCACTAAATTAGAGTAAATTAAAAATATTCTTTCTCCTAGAAACCAGACATGTCCCATTAATAAGTTAATCATCTATGAAAATACTAGATACAAAAAAAATAGTAAGCATATATTATTGATATAAAATGATATCCCACTATTGACCAATAAAATTGTTTAACCAGAAATTTCCCATTCCAAAACCTCATTGGACATATTTTGGATCGGTATAATATTTGAGTTCTCATTTTATGTTTTCTTTTCTATTTGAAATCTCCTCTATTATGTGCCTCTCATCCTATGATATTGCACCTCCACCATGAACTGAACCACATCTTCGTGGTGATTTTTATCCTATTACACATTGTTTTACACTTGTTCTCATGTTTTTACTATTTGATATTGATATTTTTTTTGAGAATTTTACGGGCTAAATGTCCCACAAATAATCATGGCTATTGGTGGTCCTTGTTTGTGCATTAAATGAATTGAATGTTGGTGGGTTCTTGTTTAACATTTGAATACATAAATTAGTAATTTATGTATACTTATCTATTGAATTAATTCCTAAGGATGTTAAAAAAATTTGGATAACCATTTAATTAACAAGGGGAATTGAATACGGGATGCATTGTAAAATCTAAAATTGTGTTTGTTTCGTTTGTATGGTTTTGCGATTGTGGGAACGATTGTGTGTTGGGATGGTGTTTTTGTGGATAGAAACATTAGTATACTAATTTTTTCCATGTTTTAGTTAATCCACCATTTGATGTCAATCCAAAACATACCCATTCCAATGGTACCACCACACAGTTACTACTGAAATCCCTCTGAATTTTAGAAAACCGTTTTAGTAGAAGACTATATTGGAATATTTATGTACATATTACTCAAATAACTCTAAAAGACATGTAATGAATCCTTCCACCTATAAGAACACTATTCAAAATCATTCCATATATTAGATTAGTGACATAGTTCTTAAATAGATACATTATGATTCTAGTGTAACACTAAAACCCCAGCTTCGAACAATGCATATAGATCACATGTTGGATACTAAAACATTCTAGAGCAATGAAATCTCATAGATAGTTGCATTTATCAGGTGGTTGGGAAGATGGGTGTGACCTAATTTGGTCTTGAGTAATGCATGTATATGTAAGGGTATTGTTTACCATAGCTAGTTCCATTAATTATATTTAGATGATGACCCTAGTTGAACATATTTTGTGTAATTATTTTATTAAATACTAATATCACTGAATCAAAATAGATGAATGTGAATAAATAATGGATGAATGTCAATCAGTAGATAAAAGGTCATGAATATGGTTTGATAGATTTTTTCACTTTTGAAAAATATTATCCATATGAACCTTCTAAAAGTCATTGTTTGTGTTTACAATATTATTATTCAAGAAAAATTAGTCCATTGGACTTAGAAGAACACTTGATTTGTCATGAAATATTTCAATGTTATAAATGTACTAATTAACATGTGGAAAAATGAATGTAGGTAGTAGTTGTGATAACACTATGTTCTATGGATCATATGATATGTTTACACGCATGAACAATGAAGACTACTATATGGAGGATGTGATTATAGATGTGAATGATGATGATGATCATATTAAGGAAATGAAAAGAACAATTGAAGATGAACTTCGTGATTTCCCAAAATTGATTGAGAAGATAATGATTTGTGAACGAATCCATTGTATACTGGTGGCACTAAATATATAGCATTGTCATCTATAATAAAGCTCTTTAATTTGAAAGCAGGAAATTAGTGGAGTGATAGTAGTTTTACAGAACAACTTTTTCTCCTGAATGACTTTCTCCCATTAGATAATAAGATCCCTAGCCGAACATACGATGATAATGGAATTATATGCTCGATGTGTATGATCTATGAAGGAATACATGCCTATATGAATGACTATATACTCTTTCTCAATGACTAAAAATCACTTACAGAATTCCCAATGTTTGGGGATTCTCGATTAAAGAAATATGAAACCAGTCCTACGAATTCTGTATGGTAGATTCAAATCATTCCAAGTTTTAGGCGCCTATATATAATTGAGGATACTTTAGGAAAATTCACATGGAATGTAGATAAAATAATTAATGATGGAAAATTAAGTCACTCAGAAGTCTCTCCTTTGTTGAATCAAATTGATCATTAGTATCCTGAATTGAGAAAAGAGCTAAGAAACCTACATCTTGCATTTTCTTCAGATGGAGTGAATTATTTTGGTATTAAAATCATCAATCATAGTACATGGATTGTTATGTTGGTAAATTATTACTTACAACTATGGTTATGCATGAAAGGAAATTACATCATGTTATCTTTTTTAATATCAGGGCCAATATAATTGGGTAGTGTAATTGATGTTTATTTGGTTGCATTGATTTAGGATTTGAGATTATTGAGTTATTTAGGTTTTATGTGGCATGATTCTTAAAAAATTGAATATTTCACATTGAGATCAATGTTTTATAGGATGATAATGGACATTATGGATTATGGAAAAATTTCAGGATGTATCATTAAAGTTAATCAATAGTGTCCCATTTGCAAAAAAGTTACACAATAAATTAGGTTGAAACATTTCTTCAAAAACTATGTTCCTAAGTAGTTCTTGATACTTACCCCAACGACATAAGTAACAATACTATATGACATCATTTGATGTATGTTCAGTAGAATGTACAACACCATATCCACTAACATTTGATCGATTCTCTTAGAATGAAAAAGATACAGACACTACTTTTGGTAATTCATTTTTGAAAACCCTTATGAAAACCGGTTGGAAAAAGAGATCTGTTTTTTTAAATACCATAAAAGAATTGTTTGTATGTCAAAAAATATCTTGATGTTCTGGATGTAGAAAAAAATTATGTTATAGTGTCCTCGTCACCATTCTAAATGCTCTATGAAAATCCAATGATGAAATTAAGGCCAGAATGGACATGGTTGAGATGGGAATAGATGAATTGTTTTCACCAGCCAAGGGTGAAAAAGGAAATGTATTCATCATGCTGCATACATTATTTATAGGTAGGAGAGATATCAATTTTTCAACTTCTTGAATGACATAAATTTTCTACAGGGGTAATCATCAAATATGAAGAAAATTGTTTCAATGAGTGATTTAATGTTAAAGGTTCTGAAATCACATGACTACCATGTTTTGATTAAAGATCTAATTCATATAGTTGTACGTTGAGTTTTCCCCAAGAATATATGATATAAAATAATGTAACTTTAGTTTTTCTTCAATGCTATATGTATCATATTTATTGACCTGAAAAAATTTCCAACTATGGGAAGATAAATTTATATTATATTATGTGAATTGGAAATGAACTTCCTACAGACATTCTCTAATATGATGGTTGATAAGATGGCTCACTTGGAGAGAGATTTTCAACCATGTGGTCATTTACATTATAGATGGATGTACCACATTGAAAGATATATGATGATTTTGATATGATATGTCAAAAATTGATGTCGGCATGATGGTTGTATTGTAGAGTAATATATTGTTGAGGAAGACATTGAATTCTGTAATGAATATGTGAATGGATTGGAATGAATTGGCCTACTGAAATCTCATCACACTGGGAATCTTTAGGGTGAAATAATTTCAAGAAGAGTGGTTGCCAAAATTAGTATTACAAATCATGAGAATTCCCACCATTAAGTTTTTCATAACTGTTTCGACATTGACCCATATGTTCAAACCAACATAAAAATTACTAGGTATTTGAATCCATATAGTGATGAAAAATATATATCAGATACACATAATCAATAGTTTGTAGGATGGTTTCAAGGCCATA
This sequence comes from Viscum album, assembly GCA_963277665.1. Lineage (NCBI taxonomy): Eukaryota > Viridiplantae > Streptophyta > Magnoliopsida > Santalales > Viscaceae > Viscum > Viscum album. The sequence continues at coordinate 279,634,845 of OY728136.1, read as the reverse complement.
TTTTAACGAAGTCAAACAAATATCCAGACTCAATTTCAGAACAACTTCAATGGCTAGCTGGAGGACCATGCATGTATGTATTATCTTACAATGGTTATGTAGTAAATGGTTATACATTCTATACCAATTAAAATAATGAAGATAGTACCATTCATGGTAGTGGGGTCACACTAGTGAATGAAGCGATTCATGTGTCCAGTGCAAAAGAAAATAAATCTAATTTACTAGAATATGTGATGATTTGGCATCATCAAAAAAATATAGCAGTTTGATTATTCTAAATTCTAATTTCTTATTTTTCAATGATGGTGGGTTGATAATAGGGGTGATGTTAAAATAGATTAATTGGGATTCCTGAAAGATTAGTTCAGTAAGGGGATAAGGACGAACTGTTTAAAATAGCATTACAGGAAGTATATGTATTTTATGTTCCAGATCCCACAAAATGAAACTAGTCAATTGTTCTGTTATCAACCAAAATAACTAATGGGTCATATGAAAATTAAATAGAGGATGACCCATTAGTTGGGAAATCACAATCATTTTGTTTTGGTCCCTTTGTAAGTGATATTTTTATGTCAGAGGAGACCACAATGAAGGGATTTGGATAATCGATAGAGGGGTCAAATCTCTTCATCCTTTAAATAAATAGATTTAAAAATTCTAATTATTTTTAATTGTAATGATCATTGTGTGACCTTTAGTTATTATTTATTCACTTCTTTATTTATGTAATATAAATTAAATGTTAGTCTAGTTTTTTAGATAATGACTTCAACACCTACTGATCTGCCCAATCCCAAGCAACAAGATATCACTCAACATGCTGGTGCTTTTCCAAGTGAAGAGAAACAACATGCTTCTCAGCTTATTGTTCATGGTGTCTATGCTGAGCTAGAATAGGTTTCTCAACCTATTTCTAATGGTCCTGGTGTGGATGCTAGTGCTCCAGAGGAACATAATGATAATGCTGAAATGGAGTAAATGGTATGCAATGAAACCCTGGTGTTGAAAAAAACAAGATCACCATATATTGAAAGTGGTATATCAAATCCTTAAGGCAAAAAAGTAATAAATTGTCCATCATTTTAACCCAATCAAATCAATGTTTTGTAGCTAAATTGGAATTGACCTATGGAAACAAGTGCCGATTGATTTATAGTTTTGGCACCACATTGTCACCGAGATTAAGACACTAACCTGGGAATATATTACGATAACAATATAATATATTTTCTATAATTTATTTAAATGAAATAAAATACTAAAACATTGAATTACTATTCATCATCCCATATAGAGTGAATTTATAGTAGAATCATCGCACAAGGAATGTGTATTAAGGGTTTCAAGAATTATTAATAATGTATTCCACGTAATATTAATAAATTATCATATTAAATATGTTCAAGGGAAGATAAAGCCGCACCCACCTACACTTTATGGGAAATTGATATCCCATGGAATGTGGGATGTGTTTAGCAGCCGTCAAACAGAGCAAACTTTTCAGGTACATTGTGTCTGGTAATATGTTGTCTGACGTTTATTTTATTCATCACTTTGATTGACATTTTTTTATTTATGAAACTACATCTGGGTGTTGAATATAAGGAACGTGAAGAAAAACCAGCGTACCCCTACCGTAATGAAATAATGGGGTACACTTCACTTGATATAAAATTTATACTTATTTTAAATATAATGTAATAATTTTATGTGACATAACACAACACCATAACCATGTTACTCATATTATATGTATTTTGACTAATCGAAATGGAAATCTACAACCATACCATGGTTTGTTCAATAGAATGTGGATTGTGTAAATAAAGAGGGGATAATGATAGATGAAAACACAAAAAAAGTGTTGGAAACATGTCTATGTAAGTCATAATATATATTTTTTCATTAAATAAAATTTATATTATATTGATTACTTATTTTTATATATTTTATATCTGACATAGTCACTGGAATCAAAAACACCCACACTGGATATAGACATACTTTAAGTCATGTTGAAACATCCATAACATTATGGAAGTATTATAGGTGAAGATTTTGGGGTGGCACCACGAACATATTTTCAGAAAATAAACAAGAGGAGGTTCAAAATTAAGAAATGAAATTTATTAGAGAAAGGCTAGAAACACATAAAGAACAATTATAATGGAAGAGAAATATTATTAAACCATTGATGTAGGATAGGCAGACTAAAGAAACAACTCGTGAACAACCAGCTACTGAAGATCCCTCTCCACCCCCAGCAGCTGTGAGGAATCCATTACCCACAATAACAAGACTTAGCAGATGTAATAAATGTTCTCATAATTTTTTCTATGAAATTTGAATCACAAAGTCACTGATACCATACCTATACATAGTTATATAGGGTGAAAATGATGTTGATTTATATCTATCAACTCCTACCCAATGCCTTTTAGCGAGGGAAATGGTGGTCAATATGCATGACGACATGGTACACAAGTGACCACACCCAACATGTCATTTCAAAGTGTAGATTAACATGGCTCATGAGTCGAGTGTCAAGAAACCTATTCCAAATTACGACGAAAACATTCATATGGCAGAACACGCTATTCATACATTCATTTAATTTATATAAATTCATGTATGATGTCAACAATGAGGTATTCATCTAAAAATTATTTTTCATGATGATCAATTATCATTTAAATAAAAAAGTCTTCAACCGATGAATGTTATTAAAGAATTACAATGGGAAGTGGGTGAAATGAAAGATCATCTCAAAACCATATCAAGGATCAACCAACTAATTGAAATCATCTACTAAGAGCAGCTTCAACCCGCCCATTCTACATCCACTTTAATTATAATTGTTGTCTCATATGGATTCAATGTTGAAAGATGTCAATAATCCCATAGTTGATTTTGAAGAATAAATATGTATGGAGTAGAAGACTCAGATTACATTATTTATGACAATGTAAATGAAATCCTGAATCCTGAATGGTTAGGTGCCTCAGTTCTAAATATATACATGAGGTATGTTTTCATGATTGGTTTTTACAAAAACTGATAAACTATGGTAATTAAGACTAAAAACATTTCATATTTTTCACAGTAATATATATGATATAAAATTGATGTCATATCCCCATTATGTTTTTCTAGACTCGTTAGTCCTCACATCACCTCTTCAAAAGATGAAATAAATACAAAAAAGTGGGTTAAATAATTTCATCCTAGATCAAATCGTTTGAAAACAAAATTATGTGTGACAGAATATTTTAATACCAATGATGCAGGGGTAAAATCGTATAATTTTATTATGTCATATTTTTTTCATTTAATTTCTTACTTATACTTTTTTTGTTTATATGTAGCATTGTAAGTTAACTGCACTCAATTTAGATACTCAAATGATTTATTTTCGGGATTCAATGCATGGATAAACAACAAAGAAACAATGCATGATGGAATTTGTTAATTTGAAATACACTATATACATTATTTTACACTAAACATATAGTTATATAATTTATATTATCTTTTAATGAGGATTATGATAAAAATATTAGTGCATTAATATCGGCTTCTTCATGGAAAAAATCTAGGGCCTAAAGAAAATAATGTTGACAAGATCTACAACTAGAAAATTATCATGGTATATATAATAAGATTTCATAATCCAAACACATATCAAAACGAATTATTTTTTTATCCCAATGTTAGTGTAGTGTTAAAATCTAAAAAACCAATGGATTGTGGTTATAATGTTTGTAAATTTATGAATGAGATCATATTTCATCCACAAACTAGAATACCTAAAGAGGTATTTTTGAAAATAATTACTAGTTCATTTTAAATATTTATTAACCCTTTGTGTATTTATATGTTTATTAGTAATACCATGACTGTCCAATAAACTCATATGCATAAGATTATATAAGTGTGTTTTGAAACAAATATGCATCATACCTGATGAAAGATTGTACACAAATATGATAAATGTGAATTCCTACTAGTTATGTTATCAATATATTATCAATGATATCTTCCTTGATTTCATTTATTGATCATCTATGATCACCCTTTTTTATAATTCATATCATTAGGTAATAAATAACGGTTTTAGAAATGATTTTTCTTTCCAATAATGAATAAACTAATGAGAGACTCTAATGAACTGGTTCATTATATTTCTATGTTTCCAAAAGCAGTAGACCTAAGCTCTTATGGAATGTATCATTTATATTCTTTATTTTGGTCATTTATGTTGTTGTTTCTACTAATGTAGTGTGTTAGAAGAATTTTTTTGTGCATCACTCACTAATTTAATAAAAAAAACTAAGGATTATTCACAACTATTGGATAATTACTGCTTAGTAAAGAATCTAATATGTATTTTTGATCTGACAACCCTATGTTTCCTTCATCCCAAACAATCTCTATAATATCATCATTCATTGTTCACTTATCCTTCTCTTCCTAAACCAATTTATAATGAAAATGTGTGCTTGAAGAGAAGAGAAATTAAATGATGAGTGATGATATCATAGAAATGGTGATAGATGAGAGAAATATGGGGACGCCAGATTGGATGATTAGATCATTTTATATGCTAAGAGGTAGTTATCCAATCGTAGTGATGTGCAAAAAAATTCATTAGTTTGGTTATTAGCATATATCGGGACCAAACAAACCCATTGGAATGATGTAAAGGTAATGTTATGATATAATATCTCTATTTTAATGAATAATTATATAATGAAATGATGATTTTATTTTCATTATTACTTGCATGGTTAGATTATTTTAAATGATTTATATCCATATGACCTGCCACTCCATTATGGGCAATGACGTTGTGTCTACAAAATCACCATGGTAATATTGATGATTGAATAGTAAAAACATTTTCCATAGAATTAATACATTGTTTCATATTTATGTTTAATTTATTTATTTTATGTAAATAATATTAATCTACTAATATTTGATTTAAATGTATGAAATGATTATTTCATTATAATTGGTATTAGAGTAACAAGAATTTTCAAAATCAGGAAAATGAATTTAGATGTTTTGATACATAATGGATATAATAAATAAGACGTTTGAAATATGTAGGAATCAAGCCCACCTTAATACAACACATGATGCAATTGGTATGTCTCAAAGTGTCTCATTTTATTTAAAATTGACATTATTTTTAGCAAAAAGAACAGGTGACATACTGAAAACAGATCAAACACATTCCAATTTTTTTATACTTTAGGTAAACGGTCCAAAAGTCATTTGTGACTTACAGAAATTGAACACACTTCCATTAAATTCACAATGAAACTATTATGACTCCATGTGACTTTTTTTGTAAAAACAATATTAATTTTAGAAAAAAAACACAAGTGACATACTGAAAACTGAGAAAACGCATTCAGATTGTTTTGATACTTTAGAAAAAAGAACCATGAGTCATTTTTGATGTGTAATAATCAGTCACAACTCAATCCAATGCACAGTGAGACTGGAATGGAGGAATGTGGGAGTTATCAGTTTAAAATTGTAATTATAGAAAAAAACGTTTCACTAATATAAAACCACGAAAACCCACTACAATTATATTCATACTTTATGAAAAAGATTTAGATGTTCATTGTGATTTTTAGGAAGCAATCTCAAATCAACCCAATGCATGATGTGACAAATATGACTCAAAATTCGTGTTTTATGTTTGAAATGACATTTTACAAAAAAACTAAAATGACATATTACAAACTGAGAAAACACGTTCGGATAGTTTTGATACATTTGGAAAATGATCCATAGGAAGTTATTGTTAAGTAGGAATCGACCTCACCCCAATTCAACACACAATGCAAATAGTTTGACTAAAAGTGTCTATGTTTATTTAAAATTTACTTTATTTTCAGAAAAAACACATATGACATACTAAATATGGAAAAACGTATCGTTATTTTTTTGGTACTTTAGGAAAATGACTCATCAGTCATTCTTGACGTGTATGATTTAACCACACCTAAATCCGACACACAGTGTGCCTGGTATGGCTAAACATGTGTTATTAATTTAAAATTGGCATTCTCGATCCAATCTCACAACTCCCCAAAAACCAAGAATACCTCCTCCAATTTTCATAATAAATTCTGATAATTATTGTTTTTTTTATTTTTTTTGTGTATAATGTGTCCTTATATCAATATAATGCATGATGTGACCGATATGACTCAATATGTGTGTTTCCAATTTGAATTGACATTTTACTGTAAAAAAACAACTGAAATACTACAAACTGAGCAAAAACATTCAGAATTTATTAATACATTAATAAAAGTGTCCATCTGTCTTTTCTATATGTAGGAATCAATTTTACCTCAATTCAAAACACAGTGTGACTGGTATGACTCAAAGTGCCTCTTTTTATTTAAAATAGACATTAATATTAAAAAAAAGATAGAAATGGCATACTATTACCTGAGTAAAAACATTCAATGTATTTCAATTCTTTAGAAAAACAATTCATCAGTAATTTTGGATGTGCTGTAATCAATAATACCTCATCTAGAATGATGGTGAGACTAGAATGGAAAAATGTTTTTGTTATCATTTTAAAATTGACATTTAATCTCAAAAAGTATAGCTCACTAAAAACCAAGAAAACCCACTCCAATTTTCATTATAATTTACGATAATGATTCATTTGTTTATTGTGACAGTTATGAATTTGTATCATATATATCCAATACACGATGCGAAAAGTATGACTCAAAATGTCTGTTCCCAGTTTGAAATGACATTTTTGTAAATAAACACAACTGATATTCGTCAAATAGATCAAACATATTCAAATTTTTTTGATACTTTAGGACCACAATCCATAAGTAAATTGTGAATGGTAGTAATCTACCGCACCTCAATTCAATTCAAAATACGACGGTTTTTACTCAATGTGTCTCTTTTTTTCAAAATTGACATTAATTATAGAAAAAATACACATGTGTCATACTGAAAACCGGGGAAACTCATTAGGATTGTCTTTATTCTTTTGGACTATGATCCATCAGAAATTTGTGACATGTAGGAATCAATTGCACCTCAATCGAATGAATGATGTGACTAATATTAATCCAATTGTGTCATTTAATTTTGATATTAATTTCAGTAAATGAAAAAGTGACATATTCAAATCCAAGAAAACCAATTCATATTATTTTAAAATTTTAATACAATGATCACTGAATCATTTTTGACTTGTTCGAATAACCTCCACCTCAATACGACACACAGTGTGACCGATATTACTCCAATGTGTCTTTTTTATAAAAAAATGACATTTTATCAATGTGTTCATTCATATTAATGTTTAAATTTTTTCATTATTGTATTACTAACATAATATTTATTTTATTATATTGGTGGAATTTTTTTATTTATTTTGGATGATTTTTTAGACAACTAATACCATGGATGAAGATTTTTCAGAGGGGGTCACATATGCCAATGGATAAAACATTTATGTTTTATCTTTTTTTGGAATAATTTTAATAGTAAAAAGGTAAACCATTGTTTGAAATATATATATGAGTGTGTTTTTTGTATTCATTATGTCAACTAAATGTATATTGCATTATTTTCCAAACTCGTGTGAGTTATGTTTCATTCATTTTTGCTTTGTTCTTGTGTAAGGGTTGTTTTGTGTAGGTGTGTAGGTCCTGGGTGTGCTGTTAAATAAATAGAACATCACAGTCAACATGGCCTTTATTAGGGCTATTTTGAGAGCTGATAATGGTCCACCTTTATCTGTGTTTTTAGTGATGTTAAAGGGGACAACCTTTATCTTTTCTGCAATTAATAGAATTTTTCAAGCACCGTTAAAAGTAGTTTTTTGCACTATTAAATAAATTATTTGACGTAGTGTTACCAAATATCCTTTTTATGAAATTTAGAAACAGATCCACTTGAAACATCAATGGTATATTTTCCAATTATATCCACCATTGAGTTTGATGTCAATTCAAAAAAATCAATATTTTTTAATGTTAATTTTTAAATCATTATTTAAACTATGATGATAATATTTCCATCTATTAGTGTATCAGGGATTCCCCAATAACCTACTCCAATCTCACAAGTTCAATGTTGTATGTGAAAAATAACATTTTATGAATTATGTATTAATAAACACCTCATTAATATTAAATTAGGAGAAACCTCAACCTTCATATATTGTTTTTATTTACACACATTCCAACTAAATCAACGTATTAGATCCTCCAATTCCTCTCTCCATATCCATATAGTGCAATTAAATTTTAATCAAAAATAACACTCTAGAACATCACCATTAAAAATTGTGGTCTCTATTTATAAATAGAAATGAACACTCAGATCATCGCCGCCCAAAAATAACTCTGTGAGAACCTATGTAAATTTATGATAAATCAATTTCATGTTTTATTGAGATATAATAAATAAATTATATAGAGTTATATTCACAATAAAAATATTAGATAAGATTCATATGAATATGGAAAAACTTTTGTTATAACAGTATTGGACTTCTATAGATTCCATGGTTTTATTAAGAATCATGATTGAATATTCATGTATTTTTTATTTTGAATAAATTATATTCTTCTTTGAATTAATTAGGTCAAAATTTTCTTAGGATGATTTTTTTGAAATGTTAGATATTTGTTATTCTTCAATGATAATTGAAAATATTGATTTTTATTGAAATAATTATTTCCAATTCATGTTTAGAAAATGTAAAATTATTTTTGGGATTACTTTAGTAATTTAATTATTAAAATATTTTAGAAATAACTTAATAAATTATATTGGTTTCACCATTATAATAGAAGTCAGTATGAAATTATATTTATACTTAAAAATATATTTCTATAAGAAATATTTCTTCCTAACATTTTTCATGTTTAATTTAAAATTAAATTACTGAATTTATATAAATTTATTTTTGTAAAATAGATTAAATATTTTGAATCTATATTAATAATATTAGTTAAGAATATCAGTTAATTTTTTTGTTTTATTTTATAGTAAAAACCTCATAGATCAGTTACCATAGTTATGGTTAAAATAGTTTTATTGGGGGTAAACTAAATAGATAAGTTTCAAAATTAAAAAAAACATTTTTTTAAATCATTCAATGATATATCATAATATATTAATAAATGGTATATTTTGTAACTATTAATAAGTATTTGGAAATAAATATATTTTAATATTTTTTTAAAATATAATTATTTCCCCTTTTCCCCCTTATAAACGGACACAACCTCCCATCTCATATAAAAACAAAATGAAAACATTTAATCATAAATTATCTACAAAAAATAACTTCATAAACTCTATCCCCATGTCCCATACTCAGTTTTTTTAATTACAAACTCATCCAAGTAGTTATTAAGTGTAAACTGAAATACGTTTCTTGACAAAGTGGTCTATTTCATAAACGAATGTTGTTTTGTTTCAACATTTACCACCCTAAAAAAGTTCAAACAAATGATCAAATAATAAAATATACATATGATGATATGATGATATGTTATTATTTTAATGTAGTATCCTACATCCATCTACTCTACATTAACACGCAGACCCAAGTTACCTATATTCGGTGCATTATTACATTACATTGGCATGATCATAAAAGTTCATGTATCGAAAGACCTATTAGTTTAGTTGCTTGGGAAATTCTAGATACATTCTTAAGAATTAAATCAAATTATAAAATGAAAAATTAAAACAACATAGTCTATATAGGCCACAATCATATCCCTTATACTATCCCTACATGTTAGTCATAAAATACTTCTTTGCATTCTGGAAAAAATAAAACATAGAAAGGGGTGAGCCCAGATGCTCAGTATAGATAACAATATAGAAAAAACATTTATAAATAAGTATAATCATTCAAGGAAATGTAAGACTAAAACAAAATCCATTAAAACATTTACTTCCTCATAATATGGAAATTATAAAATAAAAAAATTCCATTTACTTATTCACATTGATATTCTACTAGTCGAATAATCATATGCAATATCGATATCCACTTTCATAATGATGGAATGCACAATTCAAGACATCATAACCATATAGTCCAGGCCATGTGCCAAGACTAAAAAAGGTTTTTAAGGACTTGTTCCAATACACTATTTTGTCTCACGACACCTACTGATGCATCGAAGAGCTGTAGCAGGCTCCACTCGTCACATACTAAGTCCAATGCATTCATCAAATTAAATGATTTTAACATAACATAATCATTATTTTTAAAACTTGAATTAGAAATGTAAATACATTATCTATAAACCATGAATGGTTTAATAATTACACATACATATTCAAACACATCACAAAACCTTCAATACAATATCAAAGTTTTGAATCATAATAAATCAACGTCAAATAATCTTAAACTCCATTGAAGGATGTTGAAATAGATGAAATGAAAACTTTTTTTAGAGATATATCTTTTTATAATTTGAAATAATTTGAAAGTCATATATTTATGAAATGAAAAATTAATTTTAAAATATTATTCTAATATTGTAATGGAATCTTAGACAATGTTATATTGGAAAAAATATCCGCACCCTCCGTATAAGTTAAAAAAACATTCATACCTTTATTTTGATGAAAATGTCATAAGGTACATTGTTTGGAAAACGACAGACAGATTCCATTCAAATGATTTTTTAAAAATACAATCAAGGGTATAAATGAAATTAACCCATAGAACATGAAATATTAAAATAAAATTGGAATACATTTTTAAGAAACATTTATGTAGATGATAAATAGGTCTCAGTAGATACATACGTGAAAACAACCTCGGATAATAAAGATATTGTGAAATTCACTGTTAGCTTGTACTTTTCCTTCATCACGGGTAGATTAAAATACTGTATAATGTTGAAATAATTGTTATTAAATCATAAAAGAACCATATTCATTAATATGATATCATATATGATCTTTTAATATTACTTTGTTAAGGATATTTCAGTAGTATCATCGTTTCAGATGTTAACTGATTTGTTTTCCATTATAAGATTTTTTACGTAAGTAATGTTTGTTATGGATAGAGTTTATCATTTTAATATTCATAATTATATTATGTCTTTGAACTTTATTTTTAATCATAAAAGGAAAATTAGTCTTGAATGGATAAGATGGGGAATGAATCTCATCGCGTTCGTGGAGACGGTAATCCATACGTACACACGAGTGACAATATCATTATTTTGATATTAAATTGTATATAATTGGATGTTATTTCATATATAAAGAATCTTTATCATGTTATATTTATAATTTACATACTTTATACTCATTATTATACCCATCCAAATGATGAAGTATTTGAATAAAAAACAACACCACGATTGGGTGATGGTAATCTGTACGTACACACGTATGGTGACTTCGTCATTTATAGGTTGGATAGAACAATGAATATGGTTGAATAAATTTTATAATAACATCATATTATATAGATGACACTAGATTTATTATTTTAGAATGTAAACAACAAATAAAGAGGAAGTTGAAAATAAAAAAACATGAAAGAGGTGATGAAATATTTTTCTCTTCTTCGGGTTCTTCCTTTTGATTTGATCAAAAGGTATCCATAGGATGTGTTTCTAACTAAAGTAAGGCTTCAAGGAATAAGGAAGAAAATTTTAGAGGAAATTTTTTCGGGGTTTGTCTGAGCCATATGGCACAGAAGGTGTGAATTTGAGAGAAGGGGAAGTTCCCATTTATAAGTGAGGTGAGGGTCACTTTAGGAAATGCATGAAATATTATTTTATAATAAAATCATTTCCGGTTTCCAATGTCTCCAAAAAAAATAATGTAAAATATAATTTGGGTATGGGTCTAAAAACCCTCAACCAATATGTTTTATATAGTTTTAGGTCATCATATTAACCTTATCTTTTAGATTTAACTCTTAGCGAAATAGTTTGCCATTTACCATGTCTCATTGTAATTTTATATTATATGGTTAATAAAAATACAATAAACTACGAAGAGAACCAGAAGTGGTTAATTAATGACATATATAATATTATTTAAGTGTTTTGGCAGAACCATATATTTGTAGAAATAGAATACCAGTTAATAATATAATATTTGTTTTAAAAACAAATTTTTGTCAATTTTCACTCTATTTGGTATTTTGTTTTTCTTAATTTCATAACAGCATTATTTATTTGAAATTTTTATTTAATCTACCCTAACATGTCAATTTATCCTTTAAAATTATTGGAATTTATTATATGTCTCAAATTAAATTTGTTTGGATATTTATAATATCAATTATTTAAATCTGTCATTTATAAGGTAATTACAACATCATCATTGTGTCATAAATAAATTTAAATATTTAATGTCTACAAATTTATAAATAAAATACCATTATATATGAAATTGTTTTATATTTCTAGTAAATATTTATAGTCGAATTTATATTATGTATAACCCTATATTAGAAATGGATTATTTATTAAACATAGAATATAACTCATTTAACTCTTCTATAAATAAAATAATAATAAATGTCCTAATCTAATCAAAGTGGACCTAAAAGATAATATTATATTCCTATGGTTGTTTTTGTTCGAATTATACTTATCCAATAGAATTAGGACATGTTTTAGGATAATTATGAAATCATTTTTACCCTTAATTACCCTATTTACTTTTCACCGTGTGAAATAAAAGTAAAAATTTACTATTCCCCAAAAAAAATTCATATTATTGAACCACATTTTACTTACTAATATTAACCGTGTCTCTCGGATTTTTGAAATTCAACTCACAGAAGCAACATAATTATGTTTTATGCAAATTTTTAAATTCTCCTAGGTGGTGGGTAAAAGTCTATAAAAAGTTCAATAAAATTTTTATATACATAAACTTATTATAAAATGACTCCAATGAATTACATTGAACTTATATAGGTATTATGTATTTATTTTGACCTATAATAAATTTATTTATAATAAATATTTATTCAAATAAAAATTTGGTTTTCAACAATAACGAAGTGTTTTACACTATTCATTTAAAATTGAATGTTTTCAGAAAAATACAAAAAATTCCCTCTCAGATAATTTCAATATTTCGAATCCAAAATTGAAAGTTATTTTGAATGATACAATACATAAATGTTTAAAAATTGGGTATTACTATTCATAAAGGCAAGTTTGATTGGTCACGGTGTGTCAGAATCTCAAAGTTGCTTACAATGCAAGCTATTATATTATTCAACGGGAAACTTATCATGGATGATTGAAGTGTTACATTCTTCCATCCATCAAATAATTTCATCCACGAAATTTTTAGAATATTACTGCATAAAAAGATCTGGGTGGTTCTTCATCATAAGTTCCTCTGGTTCCCACGTTGCATCTTCCATCTTATGGTTTATCCATAGAACTTTTACCAGACGAGTTTTCTGGTTGCTCAATACTTGTTCTCTAGTGTCATGAATTTTAACAGGATCTTCACAATATGATAGATCAGGTTATAGTTCTATTTACTCATATGTGAGTACATGCATTGGTTCAAGTATGTATTTTCTCAATAGTGGTACGTGGAACACATCATGTATTTTAGAGAGACTTGGAGGCATTGCCAAATGTTAAGATACAACTCCAATTCATTCTAAAATTTTGAAAGGTCTGATGTACCTGGGACTCAATTTACCCTTTTTACTGAAACATATAACTCCCTTTCATGGATATACCTCCATGAAAAAAATGTCTCTAACTTAAAAATCCAAATCCAACCTTCGGTTATCTGCATATCGCTTTTGCCTACTTTGGGCTGCTTTGATGTGGGTTTGGATAACCTTCAACTTTTCCATTGTTTCCTCAACAAGTTCCAGGCCTGCGAGTTTTGTTTCACAATCATAATCCCAACATGTTTTTTGTGCGACATATATTGCCATATAATGATTCATATGGTGCCATCCGAATAATTTAATATAAGATATTTTTATAGGAAAATTCTACCAGAGGTAAGTATTGATCCCACATACCTTGAAAGTCAACTGAGCAAAATCATAACATGTCCTGTATGGTTTGAACAGTCTATTTTGATTGTCCATTAGTTTGAGGGTGGTAGGTATTTCTCGAATGAAGTTTAGTATCCATTGATTTCTAAAGACATTACCAGAATCTTGAAGTAAAACATTGATCATGATCAGAAACAATCGATAAGGGCACTTCAATAAGTCTTAAAACATCATTAATATATAGTCTTGCTAGATTATGAAGTTGTAAGTCTTCATTTATAGCAAGAAAATGTGTTTACTTGGTAAGAATATTAACAATGACTCATATTTCACCATCCATTCTTGGAGTCTTTGGTAGCCGCATAAAAATATCTATCGTAATATTATTACATTTACACTCAGGTATGGGAAGAGGTTTCATGACTCCTCTAGGCCGTTGCCTTCTAGTTCTCACTTGTTTACAAAGCATACTTCTTGACACAATATTAGAAATCTCCGTTTTCATGTTGCCCCACCAAAAATGTTTCTTCAAATCTAATAAATTCTTGGTCCTACAAGGGTATATAGGAAATTGGAGCTATGATCATCATCTAATAATTCTCTTTTTATATCCGGTATAACAGGAATACAATGACTCTTCCCAAATTTCAAAATCCCATCTCCCTATATGAAGTCACTCCATCTCCCTTCATTCATAGCTTTAATCATCTTTTTAAACTCATCATCATCATACTGAGAAATTTTTATACTTTCTAGTAAAGATGGTTTGGAAACCATATGAAAAATTATTGATGTTTTACATTCCATGATTATTCCCATATCCATTTTACCAAGATCCATGAATATAAGTTCCTTTTAAACTAAAATCTTGTTCAAAACTCAATGCTACTTTCTACTCAAACCATCTTCCACCTTATTTTCCTTCCCGGGTGGTAGTGTATTGTGAAATAATATTCTTTGAGTAGTTCAACTCATCACCATTATCTCATGTTGTGATCTTTTTTTTTGTAAAAATATACTTCAAACTCTGTTGATCGGTATAAATCTCACATTTTCACCATAGAGATAGTGTCTCATTATTTTTAGAGCAATGATTATGGATTATATCTCAAGATCGTTAGTAGGATTTTTTTTCTCATGAATATTTAGTTGTAGTGATACCTATGAAATAACATTATCATTCCTCATAAGGACACAACCAAGTCCTTTCATTGAAGCATCACTCTAAATAACAAACCCATCATTCCCTGATGGTATAGTCAAGATAAGAGCATTGACTAATCTCTTATTCAGTTCATCAAAAATCACATCACACTCTTTTGTCCAAAAAAATTTAACCCCTTTACATGTGGGATTGGTTAATGGGCTATCCAATTGGGAAACATTATGGACAAAACACCTATAATAACCTTCTAAACAAATAAAACATCATACCTCAGTTATACTCGTCGATGCGGTCCATTCTTGGAATTACTTGGTCTTTGAATGATCTAAAAATATTTCATCCTTGGAGACAATATGGCAAAGAAAAGAAATATATTGAATCCAGAATTCACACTTGCTAAAATTTTCATATAATTAATTTCTTCTAAGAGTGTTTAGTAGAATTCTTAAGTGATTGTCATGATCTTCACAAATTTTGGAGTATACCATGATATCATCAAAAAATACAAATACAAAGTCATCACAATATTCCTTGAAAACTCTATTCATTAGATCCAGGGAGATAGAGGGTGAATTAGACAATCCAAAAGGCATTACTGTAAACTCGTAATGCCCATACCTAGTATGAAATGCTATTTGAAAAATGTCTTCCTTCTGTAAACACAACTGATGATAACCAGATTGAAGGTCAATATTTGAAAAATGTTGAGGTCCCTAAAGTTGGTCAAATAATTCATCAATGCGAGGTATGTGATACTTGTTATTTATTGTTATAACATTGATATTTATATAGTCAATGTACAACCACATAGATCTATCATTCTTCATAAAAAAGGAAAGGGGGTCCCCATAGTGAAAAACTATGGTGGAGAAGTCCCTTATTACTCAATTCCACTAGTTGTTTCATTAGTTAAACTAATTCCACAGTGGCCATTATATAAGGGGTCTTTGATATGGGCTATGAACCAGGAATTAAATCAATGGAAAACTCGATTTCTCGTTCTTGAGGATCTCCATGAAAATATTCTGGAAACACATCAACATATTCTTTCATAATAGGTATGTCCTCTAATTGAACATTACATTCCCCACCCATAGTTATTTCATTCCCTTCTTCCCCAATAATTTAATTTATTTGTGCCACAGGGGGTGGATCTATATATTAATTAGGTGGTGACGTTTTTTAACTAAATATAAGGTACTTCTTACCATCACCGAGAATTGTAACCTTCTTCTTCTTAAAATAAATTTTCATATCAGGGTCTGAAAGCCAATCCATATCAAGGATTATATCAAATTAAATAATGAGTATGATAATGAGATCCGAAAATAGAGTACCTTTATATTCCTGAACGGGAACTGATTAAGAAAACAATGTTGCAATGATATTTCCCTTAGGTGTTTTGACTGAAAACTCAGTTGGTAAGTAAAATTGAAAATATCTAATTTTCATAGAAAACTGGTAAGATAAGAAACAATGTGATGATCCTGGATCAAATAAAATATTTTCTAAACCTAAGGAAACCATTAAATTACTTGCCAAAATGTCTTTTGGAGCTTCAAATTTATCAATAGTTACAGAATATGCTTGGCCTTTATCCCTTAGCCTTTTCTAAGGTAAGATTCATTTGAACTTAGAATATTCATTTTCATAAAGCCCCCTTTCTCTAAAATTGTAGCATTCAACATTAACAACCTCTTTCTTCCCCTCCCATCCAGATCCTTGTGGAATTTTTCACCACACCTATAACATACTAATATTCCCTTTAAGAAAGTACTGTGGTTTTTTTTTCACATTTACTATAGGATGGGTATTCAAATTTTCCGTTATTCCCCTTATTTCCATTTCCATAGTGTTCAGAAGATCTCTTCTTCTCCTGCTTTTAATTAAAGTCATAAGACATAGAGAATTATTTTTCTTTATTGATAGCACATGAGACAATATCTTCAAACGACAGGAAGGATTATGAGTCTAATGATCGATGGGGAAATGGTTTTAACCCATCAAAGAAACAAAAAATCTTACTTCCTAGGTTATTTATATAATCTTCAGCATGCCTTGATAACCATGTAAAGTTAGACTCATTTTTTGTGATATTCTCATCCTCCTTTTGTCTTAGACTAAAGAATTACCTTTCCATATGCGTTCGATGGTCACGAGCAAAATATTTTTCATTGAAAAGATCTTTAAACTCCCTCCATTTCATGATTGATACTTCTACATCTTATTATTTGGTTTGGATTAATGACCCCATTGATCTGCATCTTTTAAGAGGCGATAAACTGCGATGTTAACTTTTTCCTTTCACTACACCCAAAGCATGAAATATTTTCCTTAAGGATTTTATCCATTTCTCAGCTACTATATATTTTTACTACCATTTAATGTTGGTTGTTTTTTCCTCATGAAGCAGAATAACATTGATCCTCCACATTGCAGATCAGGGTGCTCCATATGGGTAAGGTTGTTATTCATAACCTGAGTGAGTTATCCTAGTATGGTGATAAGCTGATCAGTACCCATTGATTCACCAGCTTCACTATAATTAACTAGAGTATGAGGGAAATCCATTAATGGATTACTTTTGTTGATACAGTTTCCATTCATTCCTTTAGGTTCCATTTCTAATCAATGGAATACAATATATTAGTTTATGAATCACAATACAGAAATCTAAACTTGTAAAACAGTTAACAAAAATTGAAAAGTTTATAGACATAATATATAACCCTAAAAATGTTTTCTTTGAGGATGTATATACTCATAAACCCTTTATAATAGTATGAAATTAAAATGAGAATTATCCTCAGCATATCCCCTAGGAGTGTCGTAACCAATAGTATGACATGGCCTGTTGTCATGCACCGATTCCCGTTTGAGTCTAGCTCAAAGCGGTGTTTTCGGGTTTTACCCCTAGGATCATCTGTGCCAGAGCTACCTCAACCTACTCGTATCCAGACAAGAATGTATTATTTCGAAAAGACAGAAAATTTCTACAGTACCAATGTTGTATGAAGTTATTCTATACTAATACTCAAAGTCCATATTAGGGTAATGTTTTATAATCATAGTTTTTCTAAATATATCATTCATGGTTTGTACAATACTTCCCCTGATACAAACTATAATGACCTGACCCTATTTTACTATTGTTGGTGCATTCTTATGTAACATTTTCATGATCACAATAGATCATGTCTCAAAAGACCAATTAGTTTATTAGCCTTGGAAATACTGAACACATTCATAAGTTTTACATTACATAATAAAATAAAAAGTAAAACAACATAGTCTCCATTGGACACACTCATATCCCTTATTCAATCCCTACATATCAGTCATAATATTCTTCTTTACATCCTGGGAAAAATAATTCATAGAAAGGGGTGAGCGCAGATGCTTAGTAAGGATAAAAATATATCAGAAACTTTAATAAATAAGCATAATCATTTTAGGAAATGTAGGTGTAATACAAAAGCCTTTTAAACATGAACATAAATATAATATGTAAATGATAAAATTAAATAATTTTATTTACTTATTCACTGGGATACTCTACTTGTCTAAAAATAAAATGCAATATCAATAGCCACTTTTATAATGATAGAATGCATAATGCCAGACATAATAACCACATAGTCAAGGCCTTGTGCCAATACTACGAATAAGATTTTTTCAACGCCTTATGCAAAGACACTAGTTTGTCTCATGAGACCTACTGATGAGTCAAGGAGCTATGTTGGGATCCACCCACCACTTACTAAGTCCAATGCATTCCTCATATGAAAATATTTTACCATAACATAAACATTTATATTAAAACTAGCATAAAAAATGTCAATACTTTATCCATAAACAATGAATGGTGTAAAAATAACTCATCCATAGTCAAACATATCACAAAACCTTCAACACAATAATGATGCTTTTTATAATAATAAATCATCTTCAAATAACATTAAAATATATCACAGGATGTCGACATAGATGAAAAAAAGGTTTTTTAAAAAAAATATCTCTTTCTATTTTGAAATAATATTAATTTCATATGATTATAAAAGGAAAAAAAATTTAAAATATTTTTATAAGCTTTTAAGGGAAGATTATATGATTTATTAATGGAGAAAAATAGTTGCACCCAACGTATAAGTTAGAAAAACATTCTTTCCTTAATTTTGTTGAAAAGGTCATAAGGTACCTTGTTTGGAAAACGACAAAATGATTCTTTTCATACTATTTTATAAAAATTAAAACAAGGGTATAACTGACTATAACCCATAGTCTAGTGAATAGTAAAAATGTTTTGGATTAAATTTTTATGAAACGTGGTTGTGGATGATAATGAGGTCCCAGTAGATACTTAAAGAAAAACAACCTTGGATAATAAAAAGATTGTCAAATTAACTCTTACATTGTACTTTTCATTGTTAGATGGTAGGTTATACTTTTCTATAATACTAAAATAGTTCTTATTAAATTATAAAATAAATATATACATTAATATGATATCATATATGATCTTCTATTATTTCATTGATAATGGTCTTTCAGTAGTATTATCGTTTCGGGTGTTACCTAATTCGTTTTCCATTATATGCATTGTTACGTAAGTAATGTTTTTTATGGATAGAGTGTATAGTAATTATATTCAGATTATATTATGTCCTTAAAAATTATTTTTAATCATCAAATTAAAATTATTCTAGAATGGATATGATGGGTAATTAATCTCATCGCGTTCATGGAGACGGTAACCCGTACGTACGCACGAGCGACAAATATAATTTTTTTCGTATTAAAATCGTATATAATTTGATGGTATATGATATATAAATAATAATTATCATGTTATATTTATTATTTATATCATTTATACTCATTGTTATACCCATCCAAATGATGAAGTGTTTGAATAACAAACTACACCATGACGTGGAGACAGTAATCCGAACATACACATATATGGTGACTTTATCTTTTCTAGGATGGATAGAATAATGAATATGGTAGTAATATTTATATAATAACATCGAATTATATTTAATATACTATATTTATAGTTTTATAATTTAAAGAACAAAGAAATAAGAAGTGGAAAAAGAAAAGAACTTGAAAGAGGTGATGAAATATTTATCTCTTCTTAGGGTTCTTCTTTTTGATTTGATCAAAAGGGATACTTAGGATGGCTTTTTGACTAAATGAAGTCCTCCAAGATTAAAGGAGGAAATTTGGGAGGATATTTGTGAAGGGGTTGGCTGATCCAAATGGATTTTAAGGTTTGAATTTGAGAAAATGAAATGTGCCATTTTATAAGACAGGTGAAGGTCACCTTAGGAAAAGCATAAAATATTATTTTATAATAAAATAATTTTCTGTTTCTAATATCTCAAAAATGAATTCATTAATGGATAAGGTGGGGATGGCACGAAAAACCCTCAACCAATAAGTATTAGATAGTTTAAGTTCATTATATTAACCTTAACTTTAGATATAACTCTTAGATAAATAGTTTGAAATTTACCATGTCTCTTTGTATTTTCCTATTATATGGTTAATAAATTTACTATAAACGCCCAGAGAACCCCATGTGGTTCATTAATGAAATATATATTATTATTTAAGCCCTTAGGATAAACTTTGGATTATTAGGAATAAAATAACAATTAATAATATATTAGTTGTTTTCAAAACTCTTTTATGTCAATTTTGACACTATTTGGTATTTTGTTTTTGTTAAATTTGTAACAGCATTATTATGTATGAAAAAAATTAATTTAACAAACCCTAACATGTCATGTTATCCTAGAAAATTAGTGGAATTTATTAAAAGATTGAAATAAGATTTATTTTCATATTTATTAAATTAATTATTTTAATCATTCAAAAATATGGTAATTACTACATCATCATTGTGTCATAAATAAATTTAATTATTTAATATCTAAAAATTATAAATAAAATTCCATTAGGTTGGAAATATTTTTATCATTCTAATGAATATTTATAGTTTAATTAATCTTATTTATTACCATATTTTAAAAATGTTTTTGTTATTAATCTTTGATTTTAACCCATTTAACTCTTCTTTAAATAAAATAATAATAAATGTCCAAATCTAATCCATGTGGACCTAAATGATCATATTTTGTTCCTAAGGTCGTTTTTGGTAGAATTACACTTATTCGATTGAATTAGGATATGTGTTAGTGTAATTATGTTATTGAACCTCATTTTACATACTTATATTAACCGTGTCTCTAGGATTTTTGAAATTCAACTCAGAGAAGTGGGAAAATTTAGTATTATACAAATTTGAAACTTCTCCTATGAGGTGTGTAAAAGACAGTAAAAATTTCAATAAATTTTTTAAATATATAAAATTATTATAAAATGACTCCAATGAATTACATTGAACTTATATAGGTATTTTTTATCCATTTTGACCTGAAATAAATTAAATTAAATTAAATAATTATTTAAATAAAAAGTCAGTTTTAAATAATAACACATTGTTTTTTCACTATTCATCAAAAATTTAAAGTTTTCAGAAAAATACCAAAAAATCACCCTATAATAATTTCGATATTCTGAATCCAAAAAGGAAGTCCATTTTGAAAGATAAAATTTATAAAACTTCAAAATTTTGGTATTACTATTCATAACGGCTAGTTTGATTGGTCGCATTGTGTTAGAATCATGAAGTTGCGTACAATGCAAGCTATTGCATTATTCAAAGGGAAAAATATCGTGGAATCTTGGTGTGTTATATCTACAAATAATTGGAATTAAAACCATAATTTGTGGGTGCGACAGAAAACTGCCTTCTGAAATGGTGTTATTCATTTTCCATCACCGCCTCTAATAAATGATTATTATTGTACTGTATTTAATATATTAATATTTTATTGATTTTATAAGTTTTAATTATATTATGATAGCGTGTATCCAATTTTTATACCATTCCATCCATTATAAAATGATTACATTATTCATGCATACGACTGGATTGCCACCTTTGTGATGTGATGTGACTTTTTATTCATCAGCAGAACATGATGGTTTATATATGTTTATATAATTATAATATATTATAGTAATAATTAAATTATCATTAAATATATTTAAAATTATATATAATTTTATCCCCTAATTTTCATGGACAATTATATATTTCACCAATCGGTTTACCAAATATACAATCATTAGTGTTGTAATGTGATTATTTTTTATACATGATATTTCATGTATGGATTTAAATGTATAATTAATTTTTATAAATGCTATTTATTTAATTAATTTCATTTTATAGAAGATGGAATAATTTCCTCGTTGACCATAGACAATCTACAGAGGTTATTTTGGACTTAGAAATGGAAGGGCATCAAAATGCCTGAAGTGGACATAACATATTAAGTGATTAAAATTATCATTTACCTAATGAAAATTATGGGAATAATGAAAATGTATTGAACCAATTAATGGTTCCTAATAAAAAAATAGTTTTTGAATTATTATTTTATGGGAGTTAAATAATGTTTGTGTTTGTTTGGACATCAGGTATGGGATGATTTACCATAATAATATCATCTAAAATCTTTTTAATATTTTTTATAACATATTGATAAAAAAATTTATGCATGAATTTATAGGTAAGTTAATGATTGAAGAATAATGTTTTATCACTTGCAACATAATTTAACATTTTAAAACGAAATTTTCCATTTATATTTCAGGTAGAATATTTTGACAAAAAGGAAAAGGGGATGATTTTATTTTAAAATATACCACATCAATTATTTTTACAATATCCATTAACATTATATGAAAAATCGATTCCATTATACTATTTCATTTTTATTCAAATAAAACCCCTTGATTTCTTTTTTTCAGTATTTAAAAAAAATTAAATGGAATAGATATTTCAATATAGAAAATTGTTTTTCTAAAGGTTGAAAGGAATATATTCATATTTATTGTTATAGAGAATAATTAATTCATATATTAGTATAGTTTTTTTTCTTGGAAATTATGTGGGTTTATGGGAGATCTTGATATGTCAAATAACAAGTTTTTAAACTGATATATATCATGATGATAGGTGAGGCCACTATAGATTTCGTTGTCATCGTATATTGTGAAAAAGTTAACTCATTGTAGGATTATACGATGAGATTATTAGAATTTAATATGTTGGTTATTCCATTTATAATCATGAATATATGAGTTATATGAAAAATATATCCCATGTTATGAACACGAGTTTCCAGTTATATATATGGATTTCCATATAAATAATATGATTTCAAATTTTATTTTAAAGAGATTAATATTAATGGGATGAATATTCTACTTCTTAAGGATCGAATGAATTATTTTTTGAAACCGTTTCCTATATTTATTTAGGATGATAGTAAATATTTTATGAGTTTAACTTTTTCCATCATGATTCCTTATGATTTTTCTGAAATAATGTTTTTATAAATAATGATTTCTCAGAACAAAAATGTTTATCATGTGTAAAATATGATTTTTAAATGGATGATTTTTATGATTATTCGTGGAAAAATAGTTATCTCTTATTCTAACTAAATGTCACTATATGAGAATTCAGGGCTCAAAACATGTTTTCATTTGTTATACTGTTTTAATAATTTTTTTGGAGAACATTTAGGCCAAATTATACTTTTTTAAAATAAGACTTCAAAATAAAACATGTTATATCATTCAAGTTTTATATTGTGGGAAATGGGATACTGAGTGGATGTTTCCACATTCTAATTTAATATTTATCTATGTAGGGTTGATCAACTAATTATCTAATAATATGTTGCTAAATGTTCATCAGGAATCATATAAATTAAAATAGTTTCTAAATATATAAGTTACAGATTATTTATGGGAAAATCATGAAAGTTATTATAAGAAAAATTGATTATAGAATTTTAGAGTTTTGGATAATGGATTTAAAAACTCATTATAGATAATATTTTATGAATATATTTTTAAATAATTTTTTGATTTACATTTTTAGTCATGTAATATATCTATATTAAAAATGGTTTTCCATTAATAAAAAAGGTAAGGTAGAGTGGTATGTCCCCAAGTGGGCGATATGATTGTAAATCAACAAACAAAAATGGATGGAAATAGAACTGGGTCATTTAATGATATTTTGGAGATGTTGATGTAGGATATAAATTGTGGTGGAAAAAATGGTATAAGGAAACCATATCTACCATAGTATAAAAAAATAATAGTGGATAATTTAGTGAGGTATGACCCTCTAACATTCATTATAACTTCTAATAATGTGGTTTTTATGGGATAAATTATATCTCGATGAATGATAATTTGATGTTACGGATTTTTTAGAGAACGATATGGTAACCTTATATATTTCTGTTATATATGTTAATATAATAAATGGTATTTAATTGATAAGAATAATGGAATATTATATAGTACTGACACGATAGAGTTAAATATATTTGAAGAATTTTTTACAAGAGAAGTATTTTAAAAATGTTATTTTGATTATTATTGAAAATAAATTCATATAATTGAGGGAAAATGAGAAATATTTTGTGGATATATATGAAGTAAAATTTACTTGTTTGAAAAATAATTCAAAAAATGTTGGTATGATAATGAGAGTATAATTAATAAGTATTACCCAATATTATATCCAATATACATATAATAATTAGCCGCTCAAAAATTTATTAGTAATTGATTTTTTTAGAAGGAATAATATGTTTATTTATGATATATTTCCTATACAACAAGATGATAATGACATAATGTTATATTTAAAATTCGATGAGTAAATAAAATAAACAAATAAAATTATTAAATAATGATTTTAGTTTGTGATAGATGTGAAAAAAAACAACATAGGGTAATGTATTATGCAATATGGGAAATTAATCCAATAAATTATTTTTTGGGAATATGAATTGTGAATGAAAAGATATTTTTTATTGTAATGGTATGAAAAACATTGATAAATAGGAATTAAGGTTATATAAATTTAATAATATGGGTCAATATTCTTTCCATTTTATGGATAATAGAATTGATGATGTGAAGTAGGTAAACAATAAGAATATGTATGTGGTGATATGCATTAGATCGACATCAGATGGTTTTCATCCATAATATGAATCTGTAACAAGTACTTTTCTTGTTTATTTTGATTATGATAAATTACTATTTGATTATTACTCAATAACAATATCAATTTATGATAAAATATCAGGAAAAAAATTGTATCTAGATATAAATCCATTTTTGGGGTATCAACACCAGGGGGTAGTATTAATGAAACAATAATTTACATGGATATTATTGTTATCATATATGGAAAGTTATTATTTAAAAACATTTTTGTATTTCCCAATATAGAATTTAATTCCATTATGAGTATTGATTGGATTTCTCATTATCATTCTATAATAGATTGTAGAGACAAAGATTATATTTCCAGAAATTAGTTTTTGTTTATATATAAGAGTCAACTCAAACCTTTAATAAAATTCATGAAGACAAGAAACTATTGAAACAATGAAATGAATGTTATATTTCCCATTTTTTTTGAAAATACTGAACTGTTCACAGTAATGATATTTATAGTGTAACATTATGTCTCAATGATTTTAGATATGTGTTTACTGGTTCTATACAAGATTTGGATTATGAATTTTCTATTGAAATGTTGTATACTATTTTTACAA
Source organism: Viscum album (assembly GCA_963277665.1). Classification (NCBI taxonomy): domain Eukaryota; kingdom Viridiplantae; phylum Streptophyta; class Magnoliopsida; order Santalales; family Viscaceae; genus Viscum; species Viscum album. Next base: position 279,608,888 of record OY728136.1, on the reverse strand, counting down.
TTTAAATACCCCCTTATCCAATGAAATAGGTATATATTTTAGAATTTAAATTTATGAGATAATAATATGTTTTTAATGGTTTCATTAATCGTAGAACACTATGGGGTTCTCATGTTATATATTATTTCAATGTATAATGGTTATAAAATCCATTGAATTTTTTTTAGATCATTGAATAATATCACTATTGTGAATAATTATTTGATCTATCATATAATTGAAATGTTCTATGAGTTTCGAGAAGCATAATATTATTTGAGGGTAGGTTTTAGTATTAGTTACAATAAAATTAACGTGATGGAGGATGAAAAACCAAATAATTTGTTTCATACTTGATATAGGAATTATGAGTCTTTTTTTATTCTCTTAGGGTTAATGAATGCTCCCAAATTATTAATATATCATAGAAATAGAGTGTTATATTAGACACTCAATAAGTTTGTTGTTCTGTTTATTTATTAGACATTCATTTATTCTAAAATTTATGTGGATTGTAGAAAAAATATAAGTATTGTTCCAAATCATTAAAATAAAAAAAGTAAAATACAAAATTCATTAATGTTGTTTTTCTATTATATAAGATTTAATTCTTTGTATGTATGAATAATAATTTTGGAATAACTATTTTTCATGTTAAAACTAATGTTGATGGTGAAGTTCTTTTAAATAAACATGTATTGAGATTCATAGATTTTTAGGATTAGCATTCTATTACCAATTTTGGTTTTAAAATTTAATTGTTATCTATACCACTAACAATGTTAAAAATATATAGGGTTATGCTAGCCTAGACAAAGTAACATGATGAATGTTTTATGATATTGAATAATGGATTACTGAATTATCGATTTTTCCCTTTCATTATGAAATAGTGTCTTCTCTATATACAATAATTATTTTATTAAAGGGAATGGGTAGTGATTAAAAGTAATAATGATCATTGAATTTATTATGATTCACGTTAATTAAAACATCATTAGAAAAATTATCAATCACATGATATTGTACTAGAACTATTATTATTTCCTATAAAAATTTTAAAATTACATTTTTTAGAGTAAAGAGAGACATATATACCTTCCATTAAACCTTTTTGTACATATTCTATAAAATATTATTGACCATGAAAAATAAGAGATTTATGGAATTTTTATAACAGTATGACTAAAAAATAATTTACCATCGATGAATGGAATGTATATAATAAAATTATCTATTATAGAACGACAATGCATCATTATATTTTTTAAATCTTGTTCAGGATGCTTTTTATACTAAATAGATAATTGTTGGATTAGTAATTCTATATATAGGAAATCCCCATATTCTTTCATGACCCAGTACAATCATATTTTTCTGATAAGAGTAATAAATTAAAGGGATAAAAATTATTTAATATTAAAGGAATAAATTTTTCAGAAACATTTTTTTTCTTAATTTTATTTAAAAACTAAGTGTTTTTATATTTAGAAATTTTTTTTGTTTCATGTGACTCTTAGATAGAGAAAAAAATTGAATGAGGTTCATTTCTCTCATTTTTAAATTAATAATATAATTATATAAATTTTTTGATAATCTTGGTTAAATTTATATTTGGAAGTATTGAAGAATGATATTACTAATTTTAAAATTAGATGGTTTATTTTCCAATTATTTGAATAAATTTGAAAAATTATAAATATGGATTCATTTTCTATTTATCTTTCCTAAAGAGAAATGGGGAAATATGTGGATTAATTTTATTACGGGATTACCAAAGACATCATGATGTAATAATGTTATTTTGGTTACTATTTATCAGTCAACTAACTCAAATTATATTCTTACCATATGTTATAAACAACATTAGAATAAAATTTCATAACATTATGTCTAGGATTAAATTAAAGTATATCAATTATCCATTTCAATTGTCTCTTTTTTTGATCCTATAATAAACTCATATTCATAGGAATAAATTCAAATTCTATTAGGTAGTTAATTAAAATTCTTTACATCCTTTCATAATTATTATGATGTGTAGTTAGAGAAAATGATTCAGAATTTGTTGAATATTTTTGAAGCATGTGGAATGGATTATTAAGGAAAATGAGATCAAAATTTTACTATGTTAAAATATTCTTATAGTAATATTTTTCAATCTATTAAATTAAGGGAATATTGTGATGTATTGTATTGTAAGAAATATTAGATTATAGATGATATGAATGAAGAATGGAAAAAAATGTTCTTAGGAAAATAATTGGTATATGAAATGTTTCAGAAGGTAAATATGATTTAACTTCATATGAGGATGGATTACGTAAGGTGGAAAAGTTATAAAAATAACTTGGGGAATTTTATTTCATTCATGGTAGGAAATCATGTGTTTCTTATGGTATATCCATTAAAAATATCATGTGTTTTGTTAAAATGTTAATGTTTTGTCCACGATATAGTGTAAAATAAATGTTTAGGATTAATTCAATTTGGGTTCTTTCACACTGGTCATTCATCTATTTTATCTTAGGTACATAACATATTTACTATCACATTTTTAATAAAATTGACATGACACATCTATAGTTTTTAACTTTTAAGAATTTAAATCGGAAGAAAAATATTTTAATGAATAATAAATAGTAATGGTTAATTATTGTAAATATAAATTTTTTATGTATAATGGGATTTTTCATGTTAATTCATTTAAAAAATCCCAAATGATTTAACAAGCATAATAATAATAAAAAACTGCTATGAAGTACAAATATCCCCACTTTTTAGGGATGTATATAATTTCGAAGATGAAATATGAAAGAGGGAAGAAGGAAAATATGTCGCTAATTTAATGATAAAAAATTTTCATTTCATTTTAATTATCATTGATAATATTTTAAAGATTTATATTCATTGGAATAATATTACTTACTTTTCCAGTAAAAAGTGAAAAATAATTCTAACAAAATTAGTTTATCTTACATTATATTATTTGTTGAAAAATATTTATATCAATATTATTGAATTTTAATTTGAAAAAATTAGTAAATTTTTTTTATTCATTATGTAAAAATTATCTTAGTATGTTTTTTGGGAATTTTATGAAATGTTTTAGTTCATAGTGAAATGTTAAAAATACCTATTTTTAATGAAATTTTAATTTTAATTTCGTGTATTTACAATGTCAAATTTTTATTTATATTTATTTAAAAATTAAATTAGTAACTGATTTATTGATCAAAATCTGAAAAATGTTATTTCTGTAATAAATATACATGAATTAGTTATACAAACATTCTTTTAATTGAAATACTTTCTCTATAAAACCTTTTTCTTTGTATTTTGATGGAATAATATCATATGAAATTCAACTACAAATAGTAATTAAATTTGATATATAGGATTCCATATTTTGAATTACAATAACTAAAATTAGTAAATATTGTTTACATAATTTTTGGTTAAAATGAATAATAATAAGATTAGAAAATTCAAACCATGGTTAGGGTTAAATCATGATTATCAGTTAGAGTAAAAATATATGGTTTAAAATGACATGAAAACATTAATAAATCCTATTTTATAGAACTATTATACCATATATCATCTCATATTCAGAAGTATTGAATTTATTATCTATTTATATTGAGTATTATTTTAATTTATTTAAATCTTTTAAAAAAATTCAATGCCCTTCTTTCCTCCAGCAATTACAAAAACAACCCCTATCCTTTCAACCCCACATATCAGGATCTTGTATTCCTAGAAAGTACAAAACTAAATAACATTATAGCATTTTAATGCATGCCCGAGTTGTTTTTATACGTAATAACAATGAAGGATTTATGTACATACCAAAATAGGTTCTTCGAAGATGAGGTATAGTTCCTAACCGTGAATTTCTATTTTAGTTTTTCTTCAGCCGCCAAAAATTTATCTTCAAACATGATGAAATATTAGAATTATTATCAAAAATCACTAATAATTTTTTAGGTTTATTAAATAACCAATATCATTATATTATTTAATTGTATAGGGGAATGATGATTTTGTGGGTGTGTACAGTGTACAACCGCCTTGGGAACCGATATAAAATTTTTTCCATCACCACCTCTCATTGTTGATTATTATGAAGTATTAAATTTATATATATGATATTAATGAATTTAATTTTGTAATGACAATATATAATCTATTTTCATAAATTTCTATCTATGCTATAATGATAACATTATTTATGTATATGAGTTGAATACCACCTCTATGAAAAAATCTTATATGTTTTTCAATGATGCATCACATGTATTTTATATATAACTATATTTAAATAATTTGATTTATTTTTTGAAAATAATAATTATATTGTTATAAATCAGTAATTATCATCATTCCATTATTCTATTTTAAAAATTTTAACATTAATCATACCTATATATGAACCACATTTTTAATAATTTTAACATGATTCATTTTTCCTTAAATTCATTCACCGTTTGTTTTCAATGTTTAATTATTTTATAAATATGATAATTATTTTATAGATATTAATTTTTAGATGATTTCAAAATGTCCTTTTTTACCATAGTCAAGATGTCCAATGTAATTTTGGACGTGTGAGTCTAATACTAGAAAATTGTCAGAGAATGACTTAACAAATCAATTAATATATTATATAATTTAAATAATCGAAGAAGATGGATTATTTAAATTTTATTAAAAAATTAAATAGATCTTAGGAATGTAACGAAAAAGAGTGTACCTAATGATCCAGACAGGTGGATTGGGAAGCAGTACGCTAAAAAACATTTTAAATGTTTTAAAATTTTATTTTATAAATATTTTTCATCCATATTCGTACTATTAATATAATTTTATGGATTTAATAATATATAAACGAATGAACTATAAATGAAATCTATTGTCATTGTTTTCTCCCTTACAATGGTTTTCAAGTAGATAATTTTTAAATATTATGTATCTATTGTTATGTTAAAAGTGAAAAAAATTAATTCTAACTTATTTGACAACAAAAAATAATGCAATCCAAATAAATATCATTTGATGTTTGTATTATATTAAAATAATTGATATTTTCTTCAAATAAAATATTTATTAACTTTGTTTTGGTAATTTTGAAATAGGTTTTTAAATGGAATGTATATTCTGGTATCTGAATTTTTTTTTATGAATGAAATTGATATTTTAATGAGTTTGTTGAAATAAATCACCATTTTTATGTGTTATTAAAATTTAATGGTTCTTTGGAATTGTTTAGGATGAGAGGATTGTTCGATATAAGTCATGATAACATGTGAGCCTAATATAGCTCATTTTGATTGGAAAACCCTACATAACTCTTTAATGAATTAGGGGAAAGGGATATAGAAAACAAGTAATTGGTTTCAACTAAGATATTATAGTCATTTTCCAAGTTGGTTCTTCCACCTAAATGTTTGATTATAATTGTCATATGTGAATGATGTACGATGTTTCCAAAAAAAATTGCATATTCGTCAAATTTTTTTATTGAAATCATATAATTTTACAACATGAATTAATGAGTATTTTATTTTATAAATGTTAATGAAACGACTTAGGTGTGTAATGTATATCTATCTGAGAAAATATTGAGTTTTTAAGAATATTATATATAAAATTATGTGTTTTATTATAACAAATATATTTCTTATAAATTTTTTGATCATTTTGGAAAATAATTCTATATTATGTTATGGAAAATAATTAATTTGATATTATTTATTATTTATTCGTAGTCAAAATTTTTTATTTATCTATTGAAATTTTAGTTTCTATACTTGATTTTTTGTATTCGTCGATGAAAAGTTATTATCATCCCACATTTTCAGATAGTTTTATTAGTATTAAATGATGACTATAATATTTTTGAGGAAATTATGAATATTTTCAACATTTATTATGAATGAATACTTATTATTTCATAAAAATATTATATTATAGGAAAAATTTACACTGGGTGGTATTTGGAACATCATGATGTAATATTTTGTTTTGTATGTGTTATGAACTAGATCTATTTCACTCAATACATAAAATATCATCAGGATTGTTTTATGATGAATGGGTACTTATTAATAAATTGTTTAGATTGTTTATGGTTTGGTACATATAATCAAATCCTTTATCAAAATTATAAAAAATCAATTCTTCGAATGTTTACCAATGAGTGATATAAAATCAATTACTGAGGCCAGAATAAAAACTATACATTTCATTAAATTACAATTACCAATGGAGAGTGGGGGTTCCTCCACCAGTGTCTTAATTTATAGGGTGTTCTATGGACTTCAAAGGGAAACTAATTCGCTTCAAAATACACCCAAGGGAAAAAAAATTCCCATTATTTATATCTATAGATTGTGTTAGACTCCAAATACGTTATTTAGTCTCCATCCATCCAATTTATTAAATATTATTTTATCATTATTGTTTCAATTTTGGAATTATATATAGTATTTTTTAATATATTTTTAGCACTAGAGTGTCCATAATAGATAATAATAGAAAATATCATATAGAATCCAACACCCTCAAGTTGTTTTTCTATTCATAACAATAAGGAAAAACTGTAATGTTTTAACACCCCCATCATTCATTTGTATCCTTTTTTATCACATTTGGTTATATATTTAACTGGGTTGTTTTAGTGAAATTTGGAGTTCTATTAATGGTTAAAAAACAATTATGGAATACCATACATTTCAGACTTGGAATCATTATTCCATCTCTGGAGTCTATGAGAAGGGTATATGGTTAGGTGCATGTCTATTTCAAACTTTTCACATTATATCTTAAATATTGTGACTTGTGAATGTGGTAGAGAGTATATAGAACAATTTTTTTCAAATTCTGTAGCCAAATCATAAAACCTCAATGAGTATCCAATGTTGGGGTACCTGATTGAGGAAAGGGATATAATCAAATGTTTATTAACAGTGTTGTTCTATAATGCATCCCAGATATTTCATTGTGGTCATCACACAAATTGTAATAGCATGAGGGAAAACCAGTAGACATGAATTCAAATATCAATTTCTGTTATTTTATGTCCTAAGACCCATGGATCGATTTTTTGGTATAGGAAATTGACCTATTAATGTAAGTATAATCTCGATTTGAACGTGTATTCAAATTTTCACCAATATCTCCCACATAAGGTGTGGTGGTAACTGATTTCTAGGAGTTATATATATATATATTTATTTGATGAATTATATTTCATTGATTATCCTATGATCATTCTATCACTTGAAACTCTATGGGCGGATCCTATGTGAGAGTTTATTGATCTTGATTTTCTTAGGTGACATCATAAGAAAATCTATATCACTTGAAACCATCGATTGTTATTGAAATTATACTTTTATCAATATATTTCTAATGATTGAATTTGGTCCATAGGAAAATTATTTTTGAATAACAGTGTTCTTGATTTAATCCCCGAAAAAATAATTTTGAATTTCTTAAGGATTTTTTAAAATAGATATTTATTCTATGTGAATGAATTGAAAATTTATTTCTATAAGGGGGAAATTATTTTTAAAACTATTTAAAATTTGGCGATTTTAAAAAAATTTCTTGATTTTTGATAAGAAACAATTGTAAATATATTTTTTAATAAAATGGAATGTTTTGGAACATGTACTTGGGGATGATCTTATGTGAGTAAATTAATTATTTTATTTGAATTATAATGTTTGATATCCATTTGTATAATTTATTGATTGAATTAAGAATATTCTATCCATGTTAGTTAGGTAGGAAGAAATCATGATTGAATTGTATTGTTTCTTCCTAGAAATTTATTGATAATGATAATTATAACTAAACTATCACGAGGTTAGGGAGTTTATTCATCAGGATTATCCTATATCCCTCAGACAATTTGTATCTAGGTAGTGTGTGTGAACATTGATTCATATATTCACTTATATATTTGGGAGTCTGTATAGTAACATAATATTTAGACTCATAACCATTGTTTTATGATTGTAAATTATTTATAATTTACAATTTTTGATTGAAATACTTATCAATTAATATCTTTATAGAACTCATTTATTCATACTTGTTTAGATAATGATGATAATATATTCTCAAATTTATTTAAAATCACATTGAAACCTATTTTATATTTTCCATTGAAATGTATTGTATACCATGTTTTTTTAAAAACATTAAATATATTTGCATAACATTTTAATAAAAATTGATTAAATTGAGGTTTTGTGATTTATAATTTTAATGAAATTAATGATGAGAACATAAAATATTTTTTACTAAAAACATACATTTTACTTAGAATATTTGTAAAAATTATCTTGAATTGTCCAGGAAAAGGAATGTGACCACCCGGTGGTGATGGACTCCATTGATTAGCGGGACATGGAATTTAGTATTGACCAATAGAGAATGTAGTTAACTCATTCCATGAATTTTTCATCATGATTTCTTCATGGGAATATATTATTAATTTTGATGAGAAACAATATAGAGGCATGTTTATCTACATGTGTTACTTAAAATGACAAGGATTGTAGATCATATAAACTATTTATTCATTCATATTCACTATGTTTAATTGACTAGTAATTCTTGTGGAAAAATCATTACCTATTGATTATTTTGATTCCTAGATGCTAGTCACCGACCAATTGGTCCTTGGAATTCCCCTTATTCAAGGAACAAAGATTGTGAATACATGGGTGAATTCAAAAAATTCATACAATTTTATTCTTGGTTTTGTGAACGTGTTTAAAGAGGCACATAAATGAAATTCATAATATGTGTCTATGATTTCATTACACAATTTTCGGGTGACCATTTTGGGTTTGATGATATTTTTGAGTTTTGTATTGTTATTCAAAAAGAGAATGATCATACCTATGGATTCTTTATAAAAATATCTTCCCACTTACCACTATTCAAGATCGGTTATTCATCCTAGAATATAAAAGCTACATAAGGACTTAAATCATAGTTTTGGTTGGTCAGTTATAAATTTAAGGTGGTTGAGTTTTTTTAAGGATGCATAACCTATCAACATATTAATGTAGAGAATCAACGACCTCTAGGTATGTTGTAGTTTTTACCTATTCTAGTTTGGAAGTGGGATATGATAGTTATATATTTATTAATGGGACTCCCAAAAATGGTTTGGAACCATATTTCCATAAAAATATGGAATGACTCATAATTCCATCTCATTTAATTCATATTCGTGAATCTCACACAGTAGAAGACATTCCAAAAATCAATATCGGGGTAGAAGAAAAGTGTAATGCCATACATGATTCAATAGTGTCATATAGAGATTCTAGGTTAACATATCATTTATTGAAATCCTTATAGCGGTCGTATTGGAGAATATTTGACCATTACTATAGCGTATCATAAAAAAACGGATGGACAATCTGAAAGGATGACACAAACATTGGATGAAATGTTGCAGGCTTGTGTAATGGATCTTGGTGGCTCATGTGGGGAGAATTAACGATTATTAGAGGTATATTATATCAAAATATATCTGGAATCGATACATATGTATCCCTTATAATAATTTTATTTGGGTCCCTAACTTTATCCACATTGGTGGGTAGAAATTTGTGAGACTACTTATTTTCTTGAGCCTTTTCAAGGACACAATAGAGAAGTATAACCTTATCCATAAATGGCTAGAGTTTAAATATCATCTCCATAATTCATATGAGGACCATCATCGAAATCCATTTTCATTTAAGGGGACTGATGATATGTTCATGAAAATCTCTCTATGGATTGTACATTATCATTTTGGGAAGCAGGGGAAGTTATCTTCTTGATATATAATCCCATATGAGATATTTGAATATTTTGAAGAGGAGGAATATAATTTGGCATTTCCACCAATGAATATTATGGTGCATAATTTGACACTTGTATCTATATTTAAAATGTATCATCCTAATCTCAACCATGTGATTATATGAGATCACATTGACATAGATTCAGATGCATCATTGGTTCAAACTCTAGTGCTGGTTATAGATAGGACATATAACATATTTCAGGGAAAAATCACTAGTCTAGTGCGTGTTTTGTGGGAACATGGCATGATTTAGGATGAGACATTAGAATAAATAAGGGAATGAAACACAAGTTTTCAAAACACATTCATATAAATGTATATTTTTTCAAATTCTAGGGACGAAAAGTCCAATGGTTGGGAGAAGGTATAACATATATTTCCTTGAATGTATCCATTTATTTTGGATTTCTCGGAATCAATAGTATATGAGGGACTATTAAGAGATTTTTTTGAACATTTGGAGTTTTTTATAAGATTTTATATGGTTTCACAGATGGGGGGACAGTTTAGGAAAACTATGCAACACCTATAGGAAACCTTGCACAATGAAACATGGGTTGATGGGAAGGCACCTGGGTGGCCCAAGGTTTTGAGAAATCATATGGTACACCAGTAGAAAATATGACTATTTATAAAGGAACATTGGTTCAGTTGTCCCATGGTTTGGAAGCCCAATGAGCCAACTGTGTGAGGCTCATTCCTGATGTAGTGGATTGAGTGCAGTTAGAACATAATTTTCATAACCATGCGAATATCCATGAAAAGGTTAAAAACTAGATTCCAAAAAAGTGGGCCTAAGATAGATTGGTGTTTTAATTCCTATTTTCCCTATAATATACCTATCTTGAGTTTCTATATTCCCAAAGTATATGTAAAATTATCCCATAGATATGAATGTTATCTGAAGGCTTCTCTTGGTGTATTAATGTTTGATTGTAGTTGTATGCCATTAAAATTGGTTTTTGTTGGTTACTTCCTTTAGAAAAAAATCTACCTCTCACAAATAAAAAGATATACTTCTTTTGTGTATAGATCTGGGATAGTTAATTCCAAATATTATTAGATTTGGTCTTCATGATTATAAGGTAAGATATATAGGGTGGGGTTTGGAGGTTCGACATAGTTTTGTGGATGTTTTTCGTTCCATTTTATTTTTCCATGTTTTTTGAGGTTGGTGGCTTAACTCATGACTCATATATTTGGAATATGAATAATAAATTTCATTTTAATTTATTTTATTAGAATTTATTTTCAAAATACATGTGAATTTTCTAATTTGATTCCCTCATTGGTAATTGTTTATTGAATTGTGGAAATTGGACATTTTTGTGGAATTAAAATTGGTAATTGATTTAAAAATAATATTTTTAAAATGATATTTTGGGATTTTATTACTGAAAAATGCTTTCTATAATAGGATTATTCTTATTGATGTGTTTTTTTTGAATTTTTTAATAAAAAATGGTTATATTTAATAGTTGAAAAGATTTTTTTTCATTAGATTTTTGAATAGTGGTTTTGTGTGTTCTTGTGCAGTCTAGATAGATATGTGTATGGAGTCTCCCCCATGAATAGTTTGATGGATATTTCTCATGTTTCTCTATCATCCAATGGTCTAATATGTGAGGGTTTGGTTAATTTATGGCCCACCAATCACGAGTAAATGGAGTAATATGATAAATGCATGGTTGTTTGTATGGATATGTTGAACAGAATGTGTTACTCCAAAGTAAAATTTGTGAAATGGTTGTAGATATTTATTTTGTGTCTTTCGTAGGAACATGATATGTTTTTTTGAAAACATCTCAAATATGAATCTTTTTTATATTGTGTTTTATAATGTTTATAAAATGTTTATAGAATCCATTATAAATAAATGTGAAAAAATGTTATATCCAAGTGGCGTGAGAAGTGAAATCATTTAGGGAAAGCCTACTGAATTTCATTAACAACCCCTTATTTAGATCATTGGTGACTTTGCATATGTCGTATATTGTGTTTCGGGAAAAGGTAATATATCACACATCTATTGTAGTGTTTAGTGGTACATGGGCTATTTTCTAAGTGGATCATAGTAAAGTTTTGAAATTTGGAGTTTGGTTGTTATGGAGATTTTCTGGGTTTTTAGACTCCCATTGTGTACTCGGGATATTTTTTATTAATATTATGTGGTACTATTGCGTAGTTTTATTTTTATATTAATGGTATGGATTGAGTTATTCCTCATAATATCATGAACCATGTTATGGTTCATTTGTTTAATACATGTTTGGTTGGTTGTGTTATACAAAAGGTAAACTCATTCCCCACTTGTTCATGATGCCATTGGAATTTATTTCCATCATTTTTAATCAATGGGTTTCAATTAAGGACAAGTAATTTCCTCCTTTATTTTCAATCAAATGAAGAGGTGTTGGATGATACATGAAATTTTTTAGGATTCAATTGGGAAAAATGAAAAACTATTTAAATATTTTTTTTCAACCTCATGGGCACACTACCCGGTACGATAATTAGAAGTGATGTGTACATTAATATGAATGGAAATATATTTTATAATTATATTGATATTAAGATAGTTTTTCATGATGAAATGTATGTTTCATTCTCACTAATAGAATTAATATAAGGATGGAAAAACACACATTAAATTACCCTAATATCCAATTGGCTTGTCGGCCTAATGGAATAATGGCATAATAGAAAATTGTTTAATAGTAACACTGTCATAATGGAATGTTTTCTTAATGGGATAATAATAAATTGACCCAATGGAATTATAGAAAATAGTCCAATTACATATTGGCCTAATGAACTACTCTCTAATTTGACAAATGAACTAATGATGAATTAGATAAAATACCTAATGTGAAATTAGTCTAATTTACTAATACACAATTATCCTAAAATCCAATTGAAAAATGGCCTAATGGACAACTAAACACTTAAATTAATTTCCTAATGACCAATTTTCTAATATTCCTCATGGCCAATCAGCCAAACGAACTAATGGCCAATTAGCCCAAGTGTCTGGTGGCAAAATGGTCAATTGGCCTAGTGGTAAATTAATATACTAGAAAATTTTTGTAATAAAATAATTTCCAATTAGTCTAATGCAAAAATGACCACATGAAATATTGGAATAATGTCCTAATGTCTAATTGGTCGTATTACACAATGTCATAGTTTCCTAATTGGCCTAATTTTTTAATTGATTGATGGAATATTAGTGGAATGGTTTAATGGACAATTATCAATATATCCAATTTTCCTACTAATTTTTTTTTCAATTTTATAAATGGAATAAATCACTAATGACCAATTGGCCTAATGCCATAATGAACAATTTTCCAATTAGAATAATGAACTAATTGTCAATTTTTCTGAAGGATGAATGAAGAATAGTCATAATTGAATAATTTACTAACAATCAATAGGCCTAATGGCCTAACAACGAAATGGAATAATGGACTAATGGGAAAATAGCCTTACGGCGTAATTGACTATCATTGAATTGGCCAAATTGAAAAATTGTCTTAATTTCAAAACCACATAATAACCAATTGGTCATATGGCCAATAGATAATTTTCATTAGGGTATAATGACTAATTAGAGAAATGTCTAAAAAGAAAATTTTAAAATTGGAATAACAGAATAATTTCCTTATCTCCCAATGGAATAATAAACAATTTCTATCATTTCCTAATATCCAATCGAACAATTTTCTTAAATAGAATATATGGATAACTACCAAATGACCAATCAATATAATGTAATATTGGTCAATTGTCCCAGTTTCTTAATCGCCTAATTAAAATATTAGCTTGATGTCCAATTCTTCTAATGACCAATGGGCCTAATTGCCGAATGGCCAAAAGGGAAATTGTCATAATGGCCTAATGTCCAATTTTCTTAAAGTCCTATGGCATAATGTAATATTGTCCAATTGTCAGAATGGTCTAATGTACTAACAACTAGTTGGCCTAATCATTTAAATGGAGAATATATAAATATCCAATTGATGTAATGGACAATTGTAAAAGTGTAAAATAGAAAAATTGGACCAATGTCCTAATATAATATTGAATAATTTACCTAATGGAATAATGGAAAATTGGATACTTTTCCTAATGGACCAATAAACTAAGGTTAAATTTCCAAATGACCTAAGGTCTAATTGGTATATTGGAATAATAGCCTAATAGCCTAATGGCCTAATAGCCAAATGGATTAGTGAACTAATGTTCAATTTTACCACATGACTAATGGACTTATGAAATAATGTCAAAAATTTATACCTACTCACCTGACCTGGTTGAGCTAACATAAAAAAACATTTGAAAACACACATGCAATCAATTTTTTCATGCACTGAGTCAGAAATTAGAAGTCACGGTCCTGGTATATGGATACATCGGCCGCCGCACCAACACTGGACTCTCTGAACTAAAAACCACACTCACTACACTTAACAATATTACATCACAAAAAATATCAGATTCCTATGTTCTGCAGTAGGATCAACTCCTCTAATACCAATTTGTCACAACCCGTCCCCCGTGGCCCGGGTCGTGACTACCCCAAGCCCGCCATCCATTGGCCAGGGGATGGCGATTAGAATCAAAGGATCAATTCTTTATAACTAGGAAGGCATTGCCTTTATATACTATAAAAGAACACAACAGACTACACCACTAGATACGAAAAAGTAAGTAAAAATGAATAACAAAAGAGTGGTGAAAGTAAAATGGGCCGGAAATAAAAGACCTACTGTAAAGTACATGAAACTGAAAGATCAAGTACAACTGAGGAAAAAGGAAAAACAACTACTGGGTCGTCTATCGGGTTCTTAACTGAAGGGTAGGTACGATGACCTCCTCAGCACTCCTCGTCCGTCCATCTCCTCCATGTACCGACTCGTTGTATGGTCCTCCTCTGGGTACCGTCCAGTCCTAGTACTCTCAGCCTCAGTCATCATTTTCCATCATCTACAACCAACACAACGAGGTGCGGGCATAGCCCGTGTAGGGGTGACTATAACGATACTTAGTAGGGACCCCGAGACTCTCAAGGTCATACAAAATCTAAAAAGGATAAACATTAAAGTATGAAATCAACATATAACCCCACATAGGTATATTCCCATACATAAACCTATGTTATCAAGTAGTCCATCTCAACCATGAGGAAAACACAATAGTTTCTGACTCATACTAAACTAGTATTTATTGTATGGGTAAAGCATTTCGAGTCCACAACTGCTGGATAACTCCTCTTTTATTGAGTACAGTGGGCCTACAGCCACAACTAGGAACTTCCCACTAACCTTGCACTGCTGAGGAACTCCTCCTGTTGAGTACCATGGGTCTGTTTTGTCACATAGAGGCGCTCCTCACCGTGGGTGTAAAGCCACAACCAGGAACTCCCACTCATTTCCTACAGAGGTACTCCTCTTGTCGAGTATAGCGGTTCTGCCGCCACAACCAGACGATCCTCCGTCGTGGGTCTACTACAACAATCAGGTGCTCCCCACTGGGCTAGTCGAGTCACTCCGAGTCAATCGGTCAGAAGGCGTCAAGTCTCAGCCAGCAATTAGGTTCCTATTCAAATGATCTGTATTCTCCATAATATCCACTTCACATGATACTGGTCGATGCTCTAACTGCGAATAAGTCCCATGAAGTAGTATCCCATATGTCTGCCATAACATGGGTGTCGCAACTCATCTAACGGTGCATCAATCAGATGCCCGATCAATGCGTTATTATCCAAAAAGTCTCGGGGGACCAGTTGGATTCATGCATGATCCATCCTGAATGTATCACAACTATACCCCGAAATCAAATAGGGTATTCTCAAATAGATTGAAAACTTCAAGATTACCAGCATTGTTGACGGTTTGTCAAACAGACGTCTGGTGCCAATGAAATGGCTAAAAGAGGCGCAAATGGTTCGTAGTGGGCCCGAGTCTAGTCCGACCAAGTCAGACCACCCCATTGGGTTTAGCTCATCCTGATGGTCTCAGCCCTATAGGCCGTGAGGATGCGGAGTGCCGCAAGGGAGCGGGGCAGCTTGGCCCGGCATGGGACAACACGACACGGAAGGGCGCCGCGAGGGGCTGGTTCGGGCGGGGAGCCATGAGGGAACAGCTGGGGCACGACTAGTGAGGGAGGTGTAGACGACGAGGCGGCACGACGGGTGAGGGTGGCGCAACCGACAAGAATTGTGCAGCGCGGCCTACGGGGGCGGTGCGGTTGGCGTGGGCGGCGTTGTTGGCGAGGTGGCGCGGCTGGGGTGCGGCACATCCAGGGTGCAGGGCCCAGTCTGATCGGCAGTCAGAATGCCACGGGGGTAGTGTGGGTCGCTGAGGCCGCGGGAGGTGTGGTCGTTGGCTTCGTTTCCTTCATCGTCTTGGTCGTCGTTTCTAAGAACACCACAAAGAAGATCAGAAGGGGGGTCATGCCATGATTGATTGGCCCACACCCTGCACGTTTAGAGTGGTATAATTTGGAATATGAAGAACATAAGAAAGGTATGAGAAATAATGATATATTAAAAATATCAATTCCCATAATCCCACGTTAAAAAAATATTCCCAACCTGCATGGAAAAACATCTGCAGATCAACATGATAATAAGTTTGTCCGTGTTATTTGTTTTAAAAGGAAATAATCGAGGGATACATTATCATTCCTAAATAAAATCCCTACCATGTTTGAAGTTGGATGATTTTGTTGCAAGAAGGCAGTCGTCGATTCTTTGTAGACGAACAGATCTTATGTCGAAGGAATCTCCAAGAAAGGAAGTCGATGTCGAGGTTGTTCTTTGTTGTCGAAGGCATTCCTAGTCGGGATTCTTCATCGGTGGAGCGTTCCTCATTGGGAGCCTCTCCTAATATTTTTCCCACGAGCTATAATCCTCCATTTCCATCCTTTATCCAACAAATGGATAGATATCCATTCCAAATAATAGATTATCTATTATTTAGTTTTATGGGATTTAAATTCAAATTGCACCATTTAAATAAATGAAAGGCTCAATTAATTAAAGTTTGAGGGTTAAATCCATTAAAAGAGGGGGGTGGTGGCACCATTAAGTTAAGGGAGTTAAAGAGACGCTCCCTCATTTATGAGGAAGTTGAGTGGTTTTCCTCAAATAAATTGGGGGTTTAGTCCCAGGTGGTCCCCACACCATATCATCTCATGGTAGGTTAGGTTTGGTTGGTCCCCACCACAATAGACTCTCATGGGAGGTTAAGGGGTGGTGGTCCCCACCTCCAACTTCCACATGGGTGGTTATAATATATAAAATAAAATAAAACGTGAATTTATTTTATTTTATTATTTCCCTGAAAAACCTAAAAACTAACATTCACCATCGACCAACAGTCATCGAGGTGAATGTATTCTTATGCGAATATCGGCACTGTGAGTTCAACGGTGCCATCAGATTTCAATTCTGAGCACTAGTTCAAAAGATATAAAACCCCACTTTAACTGTCACTGAATGTACCAGAACAAAACATCAAAAATTGATTCTGGGCACATCCGGCCTCATAACCATCCGCCGTCAATTTTTTGGACCAGTAAAATTTCAATTTATTTGGAAATATTACATGTAAATTTTGAGCAGTTACATTCTTCCCACCTCAAGGCTCTATGTACTTATAAGCCACAACTCATACTAAGGGAACAAGTGGTGGTACAGAGCACGCATCTGAGCCTCCTGCTCTCGTGTTCTCTCCGGGAGGATCTCATGCTTCCATAAAATGCACACTAGATGTATCAACTATCCATGAAAGACCTACTTCTGTCGATCCTCAATATCTACTGGAACTTCCTTACAAGTTGCACCATCGTCGACATCCAGCTTTCCATGGTCGATGATGTGAGAAATGTCACACAAGTATCTCCTCATCTGGGATACATGGAAGACGCCGTGCACCCAGTGCAATTGAGGTGGATGATCTAAGCGGTATACACCCACACATACTCTGCTGACTGCCTGAAAAGGTCTTATTAATCTCAGAGATAACTTGCCTCCTCGCCCAAATCATTTTAGACCTCGTCCAGGTGAGACCCGTTGAAAGATGTGGTAACCATCCTCAAATTCCAGAGGTCTCCATCTCTGGTCGGCATATGCATTCTTCATTCATTGGGTAGGCTTCATCCGCTATTGGATGATCTGCACCTTCTCTGTGGTAGCCCATACCTTCTCTTGTCCCACTAGTGATGAATCCCCGGTGTCTGTCCAACACAAAGATGATCTACAAGTTCGACCGTATAATGCATCAAAAGGTGCCATCCCAATGATATAGTGATAGTTTTTTTCGTACTCAAATTCCACCAAAGGAAACTGATCCTCCAAGCTGCTACCGATGTCGAGGACACTAGCACGGATCATGTCCTCGAGGGTCTGAATGGTTTGCTTAGTCTGACCATCCGTCGGAGGATGGAAGGTGGTTATCAAACGAATCTACATCCCGGAAGCCTTATGCAACCCCTTCCATAGATGGGAAGTGAAACATGTGTCACTATAAAAGACAATGGTCAATTGTACTCCATGTAGCCGCATAATCTCCTGCACATTGCAGCGTCCCATTCTCTTTACTGATCCATGTTCTCTAATTTGTAGGATGTGGGCCAACTTGGTGAGTCGATCGATGACCACCCAAATCGAGTGATGACCTCTGGATGAAGGTGGTAGTCCTTTCACGAAGTCCATGGATATCCCATTCCACTTCCACTCTGGGACCTATAAAGGATGATCCAATCCTGCTTGTACCTGATCGTCCGCCTTCACTTGCTGACAAGTGAGGCATCGAGAGACAAACTCTCCAACTGCTTTCTTCATTCCAAGCCACAAGTTCAATATTCATAGGTCATAGTACATCTTCTAAACTCCTGGATGTACCACTATAGGGGATGTGTTGAACTCCCTCATCACATCCTCATGAAGTAACATGGGTACCATTGTACGTCCTCTAAAGAGGATGACGTGCTCCCCAACTTCAGAAAATCCATCAGGTGCCTACCCTGTGGATATTTGAACATGTCGTGTCTCACAGTCAGCATCTACATGTTGTGCCTCCCCGATTCACTGAAGAAGTGGGGAAGTGACTATAAGAGACTGAAGGATGGTTGCTCAATCTCTATCCATAAAGGATATCTGTAATGCAGCCATCTTCTCTGTCGCCTCACCTAGCAGTTGTATACCAGATCTCTTGTGGAGTGAATCAGCTAAAAGGTTCCCATTACTAGGAGTACAGACTATCTTGATGTATTTTTCCGGGAGGAACCCAAGACAACGTCGATGATTCTGGTTCAGGTTCATCTGAGGGAAGATATACCTGAGACTCATGTGACTAGAGTACACGGTACAACACACTCCAACCTGATAGTGTCACACCATCTTCAAGGAAAAGACCACTGCTGCTAAGTATAGGTCATGGGTAGATTAGTTCAACTCTTGTTGTCTCTGCTGTAGAGAACCATAAGTAATCACTGCTCACTCCTTCATTAGGACACATCCAAGTCTGGTCCCTAATGTGTCGTAGTAAACTACTTACCTTACAAATTTCTGTATAAGCCTCAAGATGGGGGCACTAGTCAGCCTCAGCCTCTGCTCCTGAATGATCTGATGGGATCTCTACGACCACACAAAGGGTTTCCCCTTATTTTTCAACACTAATAGTGGAGCTACAACTCTGGAGAAGTCTGTTACAAACCTCTAATAATAACCAGCCAAACACAAGAATCTTCATACCTCTGACACACTCCTTAGTGGCTTCCAAGAAAGTACTGCCTCAATATTCACTAGATCCACTGCAACTCCAGCCTCTGAGATGACATGTTGCAAAAAGTTATCCTCTCTGAACCAGAACTGGCACTTCAAGAGCTTACCATAATGTTGGTGCTCTTGGAGTGTGTCCAGTACTAACTCCAAATGATAGGCATGCTCCTCCTTAGAATTCGAGTAAATTAGAATGTTGTCGATGAAAACTATGACAACGTGATCATGGTATGTCAGAATGATATAGTTCATTAGTCCCATGAACATTCATAGAGAATTGGTTATGCTGAATTTCATAACCAAGAACTCATAGTGGTTTTACCGACATTTGAAGGCCGTCTTCTGCACGTCCTTATCTTGAACTTTGAGCTGGTGATAGCCTAATAAAAGATGTATCTTCGAGAACCATCGTGCTCCGTTCAGTTGAAAAAAGAGGGTTTCAATCCTTAGGAGTGATTACTTGTTCTTAATAGAGACCTCGATCAGGCACAGATAGTCAAAACAGATCCTCATGCTCCAAGGGTAAGGCTAGCCAACTAATAAGTGATCAGATGCATCATCCTTCTAGCATGTCCATCAAGTGCTGAAAAGGCTCCATTCTCGCTGATGAAGGTAAACATGGTCTTGTCTATACAGACACACTGCACTTTGTGCCTAATACAGTCAATCTGAGCATGGACTGCAGATAACCAGTCTATACCCAAGATGACGTTTTAAGGCCTCGACGCCACTACTATGAGATCTTAGCAAAAATTCTCGATTATTATAGTAAGCTCGCACTACCGGAACAAGTGCGTTTTCATCTAATCTACTCCTGTAGGTGTCTAAACCCATAAAAATCAAGCCAACAGCTCTGTCGGAATCTCCGAGCTCCGAATAAGGGCAGTGGAAATGAATGAGTGACTAGAACCATTGTCTATATGTTTTGTAGTTATGGTAGAGTAGACACAGATCTTACCTCGAATCATCTCCAGAGCTCCATGATCGTATGCCTCATCTGCTCGAAGCTGATCTCTCCTTTGTCCACCTGCTCCCTACGATCGGGGTGGACCTCCTAGTAGAGGTGGTGGTAACACCTTGAATCATCGTCCACCTTCAGCTGCACAACCATCTCCTATGCCATGTCTGTCTCCTCCCTGCGGATCGCCTCGATCGAATATATGTCTCTGCCTGGGTGGAACTTCGACCATCTATTGATTATCTGTATGAAGGGTCATACAAACACATTCTATGTGACCATACCCATCGCATGAGTAACACTGCCAGCTCCTGGCATGTCTGTCTCTGCTTCGGGTGCCCCGAACAACCGATCCTCAATCATGTGGTCGTCCCCTTGAAGGTCTGGTCATCTTGGACCACTACGACATCGGTCTGCTACCTTCTGCAGAAAACTCTGCTATGTTTCGACTATTGATGGATCTCGAAACTGGAGACTACTCAGCAAATGAACTCTCTACCAAGAGGGATCTCTCTAACACCCCCATGTATTTTGGTATGCTGTGTGAGACCACTAAAGCTCTAATATCGTATCTGAGCCACTGTTTGAAGGTAAGAGCCCTAATGAATGGGTCTCGCACCATATCTGTAGAGTATAGCGGGATGTCTGTGAACCTCACTATGTAATGAGCTACAATTATACTGCCCTACTGCAGATGAAGTAGCTCCTGTATGCGCACAGCACGGAGGGTTTCTGGAGAAAACTCTTCCCAAAACAGGCTCTCAAATTCTTCCTAGAGAAGCATATTCTCATCATGAAACTAGAGCATAAATCTCCACCATCTTCCTACTGCTGCCTATAGAAGGCTAGCAGTAAGGATAACCATGAAATCAGTTGGTGTCCCTACCAGTCGGAAAACTCTCGCCACATCCTCCAGCCAATCCTTAGCCTCTTGTGGGTCTATCTCTCCCCTGAACATGGGTGGCATATGGAACTGTAACTCATGAAAAGTGCTCAAGCGACGTGCATAGTCTATTGTTGTGGATGGTAGCATTGGTGGCACAACAGGGAGTGGTACCACTAGTGCCTCCATTGTAAAAGGGCCCTACACCGAGGCCATGTTTCTCGGTGGGATATACGTACTTACAACTCTCAGGAATCTAGCTGATCGTCCTCATGGAGGCATCCTGAAACAAACAGGTGTGCTATGGTCAAAATGTTTTACATGGTGAGCTGACCTAGTTGATCTAACTTAAAGAAACCGTTTATAAACCCACACGCAATCAGTGTTTTCATGCACTGAGTCAGTAATCAAAAGATAGGGTCCTGGTGTATGGATATGTCGTCTGCCGCACCAACACTGGACTCCCTGAACTGAAAACCACACTCACAAAACTTACCACTATTGCTTCATAGAAAATAACAATGTCCTATGTTCTACGTTAGAACCGGCACCTCTGATACCAATTTGTCATGACCGGTCTCCCGGGGCCAGTGCCGTGACTACCCCATGCTCTCCGTCCATTGTACAGGGGCTGGAGACTAGCACCAAAGGCGTAATTCCCTAAAAATAGAAAGGAATTGTCTTTATAAACTATAGACAAAAACAAAATAGTAAAAAACTGGATAAAAAATACAATTTAAAACTGTATAAAAAAAGAGTGTTGAAAGTAAAAGGGTTCAGAAATACAAACCCAACTGTAATGTAAAATAAACTGAAAGTACAAGTACAACTGAGGAAAAAGGAAAAACATTTACTGGGTTTCCCACAGAGTTCCTACTTGAAGGGTGTGTATAGATCACCTCCTCAGCACTCCTCATACATCTGTCTCCTCTGTTTACCGGCATGCGGTATGGTCCTCCTCCGGGTACTGTCCAATCTTGGTACTCTCAGCCTCAGTCAGCGCTGTCTGTCATCTATAACAAACACAATGAGGTGCGGGCATAACTCGTGCATGGGTGAATATAAAGATACTCAGTGGGGACCCTGAAACCCTCACGGTCTCACAAGATCCATCAAGGATAAATCAAAAAGTATGAAATCAATAGATAACCCCACATAGGTATATTCCCATACAAATACCTATGTTATTAAGTATTCTATCTTAACCACGAGTAAAACATAAAAGTCACTAACTCTACTTAAACCAGGATTTATTCTAGGGGAAAAAATTTCGAACCTTTATCTGCTGGAGAACTCCTCCTCTATTGACTACAGTGGTCTGTCCACCATAACCAGGGGCTTCCCACAAACCTTGGACAAATGAGGTACTTCTCCTGTCGAGTACCGTGCATCTGCTGCTTCACACAGAGGCACTCACCACCGTGGGTCTGCTGCCATAACTAGGAGGTAATCTTCTGGTCGAGTACCGTGGGTCTGCCTCCACAACCAGGCTCTCCTCTGCTGTGGGTCTTCCGCCACAACCATGTGCTCCCCACAGGGCTAGTAGAGTCACTCTGATTCAATCGGTTAGCAGTCATCAAGTCTCAGCCAGGTACTTGTTTCCCACTCTAATGCTCGCTAATCTCAGGAAGATCTTCTCCACAAGCTAATGGTCGAAGCTACAATATACATTATGTCACACATTGTGTTATCCCAATGATACGCCACATCATAAAGGTATCAACGCATCTAATGGAACGTCAATCAGACGCCCGATCTGTGAGTTATTAGCCAAAAAGCCCCGGGGTCCAGTTGGATTCAGGCACGGTCCATCCTGACCATATCTAAACTATACCCCAAACTCTTATAGGGTGTTTTAAAAGATATCTCCATGCACCATGATTAACATCTCCACTGACGGTTTTTCTAACAGACATCTGGTGCCAATGATATGTCCAAAAGAAGTGAAAATGGGTCATTGTGGGCCCGGGGCCGGAACGACTCGGACGCACTGACCCAGCCCGATACAGTCTCGGTTGACCCAGGTCGGGTTGACCTAGACTGATCCATTGAGTCTGGCCTGGGCCGCTGGGCTGGAAAGCCCATTGGGTTCTGCCCAGCCTAGCCGGCCGTGAGGGCGCTGGGAGCCGCAAGGGCGCGGGGAAGCTCGGCCCAGCCTAGGGCGGCTCGGCCCGGAAGGGCACTGAAAGGGACCGATTTGAATGGGGCGTCGTTAATTTGTGGCTGGTTCCACTGGGGGTAGCGCCGCTGGGTTATGGGGGTACAGACGGTGAGAGCAGCATGAACAGTGAGATTGAGGCAGACGATGAGGTCGCGCGGTCGGCGCTGGCGGTGCGACCGGCGCGGTGGCATGGGCAACGGGGCCGGCACGGGGGGCGCCTCCAGCGAGGGAGGCACAGCCGGTGCGTCTGGTGAGGGCAGAGCAGCCGGCGTTGGTGTGCGGCCATCGAGGGTGCCACGGCTGGTGAGGTGGTTTCACCGGGGTGCGGCTCGTCTGGGGCATCGGGGCTGGTCCGGTCGGCGTTCGGAACACCGCGGGGGCGGCGGGGGTCACTGAGGCCATGAGTGCTGTGGTCATTGCCTTCATCACCATCGTTTCCTTGGTCGCCGTTTCAAAGAACACCAAAATGATTATCGGTGGGGGGTGCGGGGGTCAGGCCATGTTTTTTAGACTGCACCCTCCGTGTTTAGAGTGGTTTCATTTTTCTCATCAGAAACATAATCATGGAAGGATCATGGAAGATATCATCAAAACATCAATTCCCATAATCCCTAAATTAGAAAATATTCCCAACCCGGAAGGGAAAAAATATGCGGATCAAGTTAATAATAATTTGGCCAGTGTTCAATGTTTTGGAAGCAAGGAATTAAGGGAAAAATTATCATACATAAATAAAATCCCTACCTTGTTCGATGTTGGATGACATTGGTGCAAGAAGACGGATGTTGATTCGTTGTAGAGGAACACGTCCTACGTCGAAGGATGCTCCAAGAAAGTAATTCTATGTCGAGGTTGTTCTTAATAGTCGAAGGCATTCCTCGTCGGCGTTCTTCATCGGTGGAGCATTCTTTGTTGGGAGCCATCTCCCAATATTTATCCCTAGAACTCTAATCATCCTTTTCCAACTATTTTCCTACAAATGAATAGATATCCCCTCCAAATAATAGATTATCTATTATTTAGTTTGATGGGTTTAAAATTAAAATTGTAGTATTTAATTAAATGAGAAGGCTCAATTAATTCAAGTGGGATGGATGACACCATTAAAAGAGGGGGGTTGTGGCACCATTATGTTAAGGGAGGTCAAAAGACTCTCCCTCATTTATGTGGGAGTTGAGTGGTTTTCCTCAAATAAATGTAGGGGATTATTCTCAGGTAGTCCTAAAACAGTAACCACTCGTGGGAGGTTAGGTTACGGTGGGCCCCACCACAATAACCTCTCATTGGAGGTTTAGGTATGGTGGTCCCCACCTCCAACTTATACCTGGGTGGTTAAAATAGATAAAATAAAATAAAACCTATGTTTATTTTTTTCCATAAAAACCCATAAATTAACTTTCACCCACAACTAACTGTCGTCGAGGTGAATGTCTTCTTATGCGAATACAGGTGCTGTGAGTTTAATAGTGCACTCAGATTTCAATCCCGAGCACCGGTTCAAACGTTATAAAAACCCACTCTGACTTTCACTGAAAATAACTAAACAAAACTTCATAAATTTATTCTGGGTAGACTGGGCCACAAAATCACACGCCGTCAATTTTCACGGTCTCATAAAATTTCCATTATTTTAAAAAAAATCACATGGATATTCTAAATCTTTACAAAAATTCCTTAATTATCTTAACAGTTTAATGGGATAATTTACCAATTATATTAATAGAATAATGACCTAATCACCTATTTCAATAATTTTTAATGGTAAATTTTTTTATAATGTAATATTGGATTATATTCATAATGGCCTAATGGACAATAATCTTAATATCAAATTCAAAAACAAGAAAATTGAAAAATTTGTCAAATGGCCTTATGGACAACTAACATAAGGGGATAATTTCCAAACGACTAATTAGTCAATTGACATAATGGTTTAATTTCCTCATATCCTGACCAATTGACCTAATTATTAATTAGACTAACAGACTAATGGAAAATTGTCTAATTGGGATAATGGATGAATGACCAATTTTTAAAAGATTCCTAATAACAAATGGTCTAACCAAAAATTTTCTAATTCACCCAATGGGATAATTATGAATTGGATAATTATCATAATGGACTAATGGATAAATATAAAATTAGTCAATTCACACAATTCCCTAATTTTGAATTGTCCAATTAGCATAATCGATTAATGAAAAAATTGTCCAATTGTCCTAATGGACTTGTGGCCTAATGTCCAGTTGACCAAATTGAAAATTGGTCTAATAAAACAATTACCTATTATCCAAATTAGTCAACTAACTTAATTTCCAATTATCCTAATGTCTTAATAGAATATTTTCTAAATGACTAAATATACTAACATTCAATTATAGTTATAGCTAATTAGCCTAATAGCATAATTTCTTAATCGCTAATTGGCCTAATAGACTAATGACCAATTATCCTAATGGCCAATTGGACAAACCAATAATTGGCCCAACTTCCTAATGTAATTACAAACAATTGATCCAATTCCCAAATGACCCAAGGAAAAATTTTCCTATTGGTTAAATGTACTAATAATTAAATTGAAATAATTGTCAAATGTCCTAAAGTACAAAATTAAAAATGGATAAAATTCCAATTGGACTAATGATCAAAGGGATGAATGGAAAATTATCCTAGTGTAATAATCACATAATAACCAATTAGATTAATTTCATAACGACAAATTTGACTATCATCCAAATTGGAAAAGATTTATCTTTGGCCTAATCGGCCTAATTATCATAAATGTAAAAAATTTCCAAATTGACTTAATTATAATATATGGACTAAATGGATGAAATGGATGAATTGGATGAATTAGAATAATTAGAATAATTGGCCTAAATAGACTAATTTTACAATTAGCCGAATGACCCACATATTAGTTTTCCAAAAGTAAAAATGACAACTCGACCAATTTACCGAGCAAGAAAAACTAAGAATGAACACAATGAAAAAATGATCGAAATTAACACTTGATCAAATAAAAAAATAACATAACCCAAATATAATTGAATTGAAATTAAAAAACATGTTAAATAAATATAATTCCCATGTTTAGAATTCTAATTATTATGTATTGTTAAAGATATTCCAATAGTATTTAATTTCTTATTTAATGTATATTTACATGAATCTTTCAATTTTGGATTCCTTCAATAGATACAATTTTAATTCATTGTTGTTTAATAATTTTCATATTATTGAAAAATGTATTATTGTACTAATCAATTTCATTTTCCCAACTCATTATTGGGTATCAAAGGTCTTGTACCACACGAGAAATTATTTTTCTCTAGTTGGAAGGAAAATGATGGAAGGGAAGAAAATGCACAAAAACAAGTAAATATTGTGTATTTTTTAATTTATAATTTAAATATTTATAAATAATTCATAATTAAATATATATTGTATATTTTACAAAATAATCCTATATACTCACAATGCGAAAGAAGATAAAACATTTGGCCCAAATGATCAGTTGAGGTGTGTATTATGTGAGGATAACTAGGGGAGAGTCAAATGTGGACCTATGAAAATCAACATCCACACTAGGTA
The DNA here is from genome assembly GCA_963277665.1 of Viscum album. Taxonomy (NCBI): domain Eukaryota; kingdom Viridiplantae; phylum Streptophyta; class Magnoliopsida; order Santalales; family Viscaceae; genus Viscum; species Viscum album. Next base: position 279,581,637 of record OY728136.1, on the reverse strand, counting down.
TTTCTCCACATCAGAATCCCCTCAACTCTCTCAAACCACAAAGCTATTAAATTTTTAGGTAGAAGTTGTAAAGGCCAAAAAATAGCTTTAGAAGAGTGTGAAATAAGTAAATTGCTAACCGGATCATCTTGAAGGCTATGTTAGTAATAAGTCAATTTCTTTTATTAGAGGATTATAATACTATTGATTCATATATGGCATCTATGAGATCATTAAATGATATCCCTAGTGATATAAATGAGGGTCCTAGTTGTGGTTGACATGATGGAGGCAACATCAATGGAGGTGATTAAGATGAAGAAGAATAATGTGATGATGATGATGATGATAGTGGTTCTAGCGCTCTTTATGATGTAGTTGGTGATGAGGATGTTCCTGATTGTGATGATGATGGGGCTGTTGGTAATGGGGGTGGTAATAATCTGGTTAATTTTTTAATTAGCAGTAAAGGGTCATGTCGATGTTTTTTAGTGAATTGAATTGATTGGTTGTATTGGTGTATTTGTATGTCATGGTATTGTAAAAGGTTTTAAAATAATTACATGAAATTGGTTGAATATTCAATACAAAATACATGTATTTCATTAATCTTTTATAGTAGTTTTTATTTTATTTATAGCTTCTCGATGGTCTAGATGTTCTAATTCTACCAAATTGGTTGAAGAAACTATAACTATAAATAAATGATCTATAGGTATATGTTTTATATTAGGAAAATAAATACCCTTGATTCTCTAATCCTTGTGTATATATATACCCACAGTTAACCGAAAACCATGTTTATGATAAAATCACCAAAGATGTGCCTAAAATTAATAAAAAACCATTGGTATAAAACAATGCAAACAACTCCATCATCGATGGTTCATAAAACTATGAGTGTAAGTTATACAAAAACATTTATGTGATATACCCTTAATTTAAAACATTGGGTGCATGATATGATTCATGTAGTGATAATAACACAAATTAATGGCTCACATCTGATTTTTAATAGTTCTAGTAATGGGGTATCTACTGATTGAAACTATAAAAAATAACTGATTACATCAACATCACAATATAACCAAGATGAACCATATAATTATCACATTACACATCATGATAAACTCCCTCATTTATTAACTATAAAGATGGTTTGTTGATCATCCTTCATATCAACTTCTCAAAATCACCTGGAAAATTATTATACTATATGAAGGATAATATTTTCTGTTATGGTTCATAATAGGTGTTTTTTCATGAACCCAACTCACAAAAGAGGATCCCTCCATTGATTAAAATAATATAAGGGTGCTTGTGGCTGTATGGGTCCCACATATTTAGGCCTCGTGTTAGTGACCGACATTGTTGGAATATCATAAATAGAAATGGTATGTATCTCCTTATATAAAAAAATGTTGAAGACATGAGAAAAATAAACTAAGAAACACTCTCTGATTAAGATAAAATAGATCCACTGTGAATATATGTAACTATCATTAAATACTAAAAAACTAAAAGAAAATCTCTACATTTAAAATTTTAAAGATGGAAGTGACGATGAAGCCAAAAAACCAATACCTATACATGAGTGTTTAATATACATTTTTATATCTATCATACTTTTGGTTACATGATAATATAATCATATAAATATTGGTTGAGCATGACTATATGCTCATAGAGAACTCCCCAGTGCCTCTCCAACAAAATATCATGAATGAATACTAAGGCATAGTGAAAAAAGGTTAATCTAACTCTTAACCTATATTGGTATAATATGTTCCCAACCTCAACATTTCTATCTCTCCCTATGTATCCTATATAAGAGGGAATATGTTATAATATCAGAAAAAGTGTACGTTACTACCACTTAACCGTTGATTTTTACACACTTTTATTATGTCATATATTCTTGGCCATCTATCTCCAAATGTAAGATAGTACCAAGACACAATGTCATGGTATCCCAAAATTCATCATATGAATCGTATCCCCACATCATCCCAAATCAAATATACATATTGTAAAATTAATTAGTTATTATACATATATTCATAAATATATATATAGATTTTATGGTATGGGAAGCTATCACATCATATACATATCATATCTAAAAAATTCAGATGGATACTATTTGTGGATATGCATGTGTTTGAAAAAAAAAATTCTTTCACAACCATATATACCAAAATATAGGAAAACAAAACATTGTGCATAGAATTAAATAATACTAACAAGGGAAGAAAACATGGATAAGTGAGGTTTTCATCCGTCCACCCATGCACATGTATGTTTGGGAAGACACCCTACAAGAGTCCATGAAACATCTTTAATTGTATAAATTTGTAGGGAAATGAATGAAATGATAATGGACAAATTATATAATTGATATAACAACCACACTACGAGAATATTCTATTTTTAGACTCATATATAGCTAATATATCATGGACTCCATGATAATCTTGGAAAGAATAATATAAACTATTTTAATTGAATAATTTAAATACATACATTAAATTTGTATATTTTAATTTAACAAATAACATTATGTTAATTAATAAAATAAATTATAATTGAACAGAAACATTATATCACATTACACATCTAATTAAATATTAATTTTATGTCCACAACATACATTAATATTCTAAACAATGTCCATGAATTCTCAAGATCATATCATTTGAATTATAGAAAAATGAACCACATATGTTTAATGATTAAAGTAACATAATTCTGAATTCTAAAAATACAAAAACTCTGTTAATAATTCATAATCCAACATGAAGAGTTAAAACAATTAATATAATTCTACCTCATGAAGTGGGGAAGATAAAGAATATACAACAAGAAACATGGCAGTCCAACTATTGAACAGATAAAATCCTCAAGAATCTCCACTCATAGAATCACTAAAATGGGAAATCCCACATTCATCTCATTAAATCATCCAATTCCGTCCCTGACACCGCATTTATATCTGAATTCATCACTCCAGCAGAGGGAAAAAATTCTAGTACAACCTAAGGGATCCTGACCATATCTCATATGAAATTATAGGCTTATCCATATCTGGATTACAAATCATTCAATTTAAAATATCTTTTCAAGAGTATATGAAAATGTAGAACGAAAAAAATAACCATTGTCACTGGGGAAACTGGTCCTTAAACATGGAATTCATCCTCCATGTGAAATAAATTCTTCTACAACCCCAACACCAATAATCCTTAATTCATAAAATGGGGAATTTACATCCCTAATGTTTTACCAATATAGAAATATATTTTCTATTTTTTCATGAATTAAAAACATCATTACGTTAATGTTTCATGTATAGGAATCATAAGTAATTAACTATAACCTTCTATAAAAATTATACTAATTCTACTCCTTATGATTTTCTATTTCATCAACTATTATAGGATAGATCTCATTTAACATGCCTTCTATAATTATAATCAACATTAATTAATATTCATCTCATTGATTATTAATTAAATTAATTCATGGTAGAAAACATTTAGTTAATTATGAAAAATTTCACCAATTTGATTAATATAAAATTTCATTTGTCATCAAATTATTAAAACATAAATATTCTGTAATTCTATTGAAAATTAATTAAATTTAACAACATTATATTCATTAGTATTTTATAATGAAATATAAATTCTATAAATTTTTAAAAAACACGATTCTAGGTATATGATAAATATTACGTTATCTATAAAAAATAAACAAACTATTAAAATAGTAAAAAACATATCAATATGTGATAACTGTCCAATTTATTACTAATTAGGATCCATAATTATTTAGTTATTCTGAAATCCAAAAAAATCATTAAAAATTATAAAATTTTGATTTCAGAAAAATAAAATATATTATACAAATCCCCTATATCCAAAGCATCTACATTATCTACATGAAACAAAATGAATGTTTCGGATCTCGGATTGCATCTCCCGCAAGAAATTTAATATCTCCAAGGATACCAGAAAACTAAAACAACAAAAAATCCATTAATAATCAATTAATATAATAACTAAAATAATCTAATACATGGAATGATGTAGAAGAATAATTAAATTTATATGGATTGAAACCTCATTGAAAATGAGATAGATCTTACCTAGGATTACCATGGACCAAACATAGATATCCATTGATTGGAATCTATCAAAACAAGATTCAAAACCATCGAACCCCACCATTAGAAACCTAGGGATCGATAGGAAGAAGTATCATTGAGGCTGGGTTCTGGAGTCTCAGGGTACATATAGGTAAAACTAGATGAAAATTCACAAAAGACCATAACTCTAAAACCATTAGAAAATTCCATTTTTGAGTTCCATGGTAAGATCATATTTAATTTTATGTGGTTTCTATAGGTCATCCCTAAAACCCACAAAATAATACCCTTTTATCCACAAAATATTTCTACATCGTTGCCCAACCACCAAAGTGAAACTATGCTGGAAAATGAAGTACGAAATAACCCACAACACCATGGACACCTCAAAATAATGAAGCTATAATAGAAAAGTATGTATCCTCATTCAAACTCCCAATATCCTATATTCTAAATCATGGATCCACTATTCTATACCCATTAACAGTCTATTGCAATGAATACCTTTATACACCGACCATTCCATTTTTTGATATGGAAATATTAATTTATTCCACAAACCCTCAAAACTCTTTGAACCATCATTCATGTTAAAATAACATTGAAAAATCTTAAATAGATAGATTAATACTTTTTTATCCTTAAATTATATTCCACACACACCATACTCATCCCTTTTAATTTAAGACAAAACACATTGATATTGATAAATAAATGGTTTTTTGGAATAACTACCATGAAAAATAAATCTCAAGAATATTACCATCACAGGATATTAACCATCACATCATTCAAAAAAGAAAAAGAGCCCTAAAATAAAATATAATTTCTCCTAAAAACTCTCTTGTGGTGATACATCTCAAACAATAGAACTGACACAATAAGAAACATACGTAAACGATATCCAATCCCGAAAAATGATCCACAACCACTCTGATCATTACACAATGAGAATAAAAAAGGTTATATAAAATGTATCTATAAGTCATGTTCCCAATTATACTTCTCCAGACCATAATTTCTCCAAAAGAAACAAACCAAGGGAATATAATTCTGACCAAACAAATTCCCATTGCTGTCCTGGATCTATATAGGTCAGTCCTTGATAGTAACACCATTATTAATATTCATATTGACCAAATAGGTTATGTTATATTATTCAATATTAGAGTAATGGAGCGTTGAAACATGAAATAAATAATGTATTCTAATCATATTTAAAATATATTCTATTTGATACAGTAGGATTCCAATGAAATCCAACACCTCTAGATGCCTAATAATTCAAGTGCATTGTACACTACCATAACCAATCATTCACCTCCAATGATGAGGAGACACCATCATGAATATGGTTTCTAACTAATATAACTATGGAGGTCCCCTCTTAATAATTATGCATGACTATTGATGATCTTGTAGAACTTTTATCCTCTTGAAATTAATATGATCCATCTATTTCCTATTATATAGTAGTTTTTTTTCTTATAATTACTTCCTCTTCAAATATAGTCTAGAATAAGAGATAATGGAATGGCCATCTATAAAAATAACAAAACAACATGATACCAATACTGACTTGAAACATATTAGTTTTAAAAAACCAACTGTATGTGCCTCATCAATGATCCTCCAAAATCCAGGACACTAGATAAGAAATGATATTAACGAATTTGGATGGCCTACCCGGTTTGATCATCACTCTCTGGATGAAAATTATATTTGAGGAATTATTCTGATCCAAATGAATTTTTTATATCCCTCCACTCTCTGTATACAATATGAGGATCACAATCATAAATGATTTTCCATATGAATCCATGTAATCTCACCACCTACTACAGATTGTACATCTATATAAATTCCATAAATTCTTAACACTATGGTCACCATCAATTAGGATTCATTCATAAAATGGTCTATGATAATCCATATATAATTAAATACACATTGATATAATAGAAAACTGGTAACAGTTTCCATTTTCATGCCACCCACATCTATAAAGGAATATATAAAAAACTGTTAATACTACTGAGAACATGGTTCATTGAATTTATCTCCAGGTAGACTAATCATCGAGACACAAACTATGACGCCAAATGCTTTATCCCAGGGTGCCAAAACTATCATATCCATCCTATGAACATAATATTTATTCAAGGATGATCCATTTTGGGTGAGTATGAAACTATAAGAGAAACACCTCATCCATATCCAAAGGAATAGATATCCGACACTAAAAATAATACCATGTGTTTTTTATTCTCATTCCAACCATCAGGGTCATTCGTAAAAACAACTATTTCACCCCATACCTCTTACTTGGAATCCCCATGATGGGACTCCTCTTCCCAATTAACTAAATATGGGTATAACATCATCTAAAAACACCATCCATTCTCTCCATTTTATAGATGCATCCCTTTGGGTTCTTTTATAACTCATCTTGAATATCTTGATACGCCCATAGTATTATTACATGTATTTTTTATAAACACATCTTCCAATGAATGTCCCTTTCATGGGGTATAACAATTAAAAAATCTGTAACCCTATTAAAATTCCATCCACCTTCATTGATTCTTATTCAATTAATATTATTATAAAACCTACCTCAAGGTCATATGATTATTAAAACCCACCAAACACTTATATACATTGTAATGTCAGTAAAAATTCATGTAAAATACAATAATAAAATACTTGAGATCATGAATGAAATATTTATGATCATGGTGACATAAGTACTGATACCCTTAAAAGAAAACTGATCTATGCTACATCAAAACACATCATAACCAAAGAGATGAATCATCTTTGAAAAACACAATCTAAACTCCATATTTGTGAAAACAATGGATGATAGTGTTATCCAATACCTCATTCAGGTGCATTATAGATTAATGAAAATAGTTATTCTATATTTAAATCTTATCCATTATTGTAAATTATATTGGAGGAGTTAAACCCCTAGATAAATTGACTACAATCCTCATATAATAGGTTTCTTAACCATGGAAACCTCACAATTATGGGTCTATCTTGTGGGCTTCGCAATAAAAATCTCCATCTATTTTCAAGGGGTCCACGTCAACTCCCATATATATACCTACATTCCCCAAGAAATCAACTACAATATTTCATTAATCACACTCGGAAAATGTCCCAAATAATTTTAATTATGATGAACAACCAAAATAGAACAAATATTTTCTATATTCTTTTATTGAGATGTAGAGTACATAAGGATTTCATCGATGAAAACCACCATTAAGTTATTTATAAACCCTATGAAGACAATTTTAATACAATCCATTAACATGGATATACCATTTTCAGCAATAAACATAATCAGAACAAACTCATAATTCCTATAACAAAAATGAATTCGGTTGGAATGAAAACTTGTATCCTTTATCCACATGTGAAGTTATCATGATAGAAGATTGATATATGAAATAGATCATTCTAATCCCAAAAAAAATTAAATCATCAATACATAGAAGGGGATAGGATTTATTCACTAATATGTAGTTTAAATGATAATAATTGATACAAAGGAAAAAATTACATCATTCGTCTTCGTGACCAAAACAGGGGGATCCCATCATGACGTACTTAGTAGAATGAATCCCTTATTCAATAGATAATTGATCTATACTCAGAGAACTAAAAAATGAGAAGGTAACATATTATATGGATACATTGGTATAGAAGACACGCCTTACTATATCTTTATCTAAAACTCAATCATACATTAAGTCGGTAATGCAACATTATCCTCACTACTAGAAAATTGACCAATACCCACGGTTTAAAAACCATTGGTATAGCCCCCAAAACAGTGGGTATAGGCTATACCCATGGTTTTGTGAACCATGGGTTGGAGAGGCGTTGGGATAGGTCCCAATCCTATACCCACGGTTCTACGAACCATCGGTATAGTTTTTTCCCACGCTGTAAAATCCTCAAACACACTGTCAACAACTTTTCCCACGTTTTTAAAATAGGGGTTATTAATTATAAAAAATTGAAAATAGCAGGTTTTGAACCTACAACTACTGAGATCTGCTACTTACATCCGACGCGCTGCACCACTAACCTAAAACACTTCTTTATTTATATATATATATCACTATTTTGTTAAATATATTAATTAATTGTGTATCAGGAAAAAAAGAATTATGCGGGCTTCGATACCTATCCATCTCCCGAAATGAGTCATGACTATCCAACCCATATATACTGCATTGCCTGAAATAAAGCTAATTTTTTTTTAATATATTAATATATCATGTTGTATTACAAAAAACCCCTCGTCGGGACTCTATACCTAGACCGCGGGAACGATGAAAGACCTCCTAACCAACTGGACTACGGATATTTTTTGTTAAAATGTTTTTATATCTTTAATATATTAATTTAGACTGTGGGTATATGTTTCCTAGCTATTCGTTTTTTGTTTCATGCTGATTTTCCCCACCAAATGTATACCCATTGTTTTGTAAAACCGTGGGTATAGGTCATCGAAAAAAAAACCATATTCCCACGGTTTTCATAAAACCGTTGGTATAGCCCTTGAACGAAACACATATAACCAAAGTTTAGTAAAACCATGGGTATATGTCCTCACAAAATATGTATACCTACGATTTTTTCCAAAACCATGTGTATAGGTGACCTATACCCATGTTTTTTCTAAACCGTGGGTATAGGTCCGTATACTATAACTATATCTACAGTTTTCCAAAACCATGGGTATAAGGCACACCTATGCCCTTGGTTTATATCAAAATCGTGGGTATAGGTCTATTTTCCAGTAGTTCCTCTTTAAATACATCTAGGAAATCTTATACGATCCTACGAACCCCATTGGATGAACGTACATAAAACTCTACATCATATTTAGAATTAAGGAATATAAGGATAATATATTCTTATAAAAAAACATCACATATTTCTCACAAACAAATAACTATAGATCTCCATCAGTATCATATAACAGAATATATAACCTAATGAAATACAAAATAAACTTATCTAAATGTATCCAATTTTTTAAATGTATTGTATCATTTGGATGTATCTGATATTATTTGATGTCCTCCAAAAGGCATTGCTTCTACATCACTAAATCACATTTTTTGGTTACAATATATAGAAATGATCAATATCCAACTGATTTAGTCTCCAACAATTGAACTAGATGACACGCCACAACATGTATTAAATAATGGAATGGAAATGTGATATAAAGAAGTGCCTATCTCCAAAATAAAAAAATCATACAACAGTTTCTAAAATCTGTAAATTCTATCTTGATGGATTTATTATCAACACATTGCAGTAAATACTATAACATGAAGCTAAAAATGAAATTCACCATGAAATGTATTACCACGACGAAAAAACCTATGTGGTTCTACTCTTCACATGAAATATGAGGAGAATCTCAAGGCTATATTCTTCCCACACTATCTTCTCTCTAATGATCTGAATACAGATCACAAAAATTCTACTAATTTGGATGAAACATCCTCAATGGTTAAACATGAATCAGAACAACTGGAGCACATCATCTACTTAATGCAGTTTAACACTCCTACCACTGATGACCATGAATCTATCATAAAAATATTTATTTGATCCTTTTGAGTAAGACTATGAGATTTATCCTCTATAAAAGAGAGATTATGATTGACTAAGTAATCCCCCAAATAAATGAAAACTATTATATTAAATACACCTCAATACAAAAAGAAATACTCTTCATTAGGTTTCAAGATGAATTCCCTCTTCTGGAGATCCACTAATGTCTAACAAGCTATCAACAATCTATTCATAAAACAAAAAATTGACATATGTTGACAAAGTGAACGATATTACCTAGTACAGGATCATTGAGTGTAAATTATCCTTTAATTTCCTATTCATGCTCCCCCATCCAATAACTATTCTAAATAATATCACGGAGGTTTCCTAAAATGGATTCATAACTCTTATGCACTAGATCTATTTATTGTAGGGTAAAAAGATCTTGGTGAATGGCCACCATCAATGTTGGTGAAAGGAAATCTACTCAATATTGGTCCAAAAACTCCCCCCATGAGAATATTGACACCACGAGATCCTCATAGAATATTTTCCACTACTTCCTCATTTATTCTAAAAAAATCATCAATTAGAAAAAAACCCAATTCCACATTAAAGAACACATCAAACCCATATCTATATTATCCTCTTAAAATTATTCTTCTATGAATTAATCTAAAATGGATCCCTCATACTAATATAGACAATGGTTCAAAAACTCTTGGAGTTTCCTCTTATAAGTGTCATTTCCTTGGACATCTACTTTGTGTATATTTTCAAGAACATCCCACAAGACCTGTTCAACATGAACCTCAAATGGAATTGAGCAATATCCATACATGAATGAAGAATCAATCCTTAGATTCGCAAACCTAGAATTTATAATATTAAACATTAATTTACTAATTGTACCACTTTATTATTGTATGGTTTAACATATCCCAAGAAACACACATTTCAAATATAGGGACTAGGAATAATGATGCGTGATCCTTTCATAGATCTATATAATGAAACTAGTATCATATTTCATAGAAGATTTAGTTCACATAACAATCCATTAATTAGACCTCATGGGTGAATATATACACATGTCTTAGTTAGTATCTCATGTTTACATCACCTAATAAACATATTTGATACAGCTTTTCTAAAAACCCATGTTGTATCACTTATGACTAACACAAGATTACATCCTATACCTAATCCTAATCATTTCATACAAATTTACAATGACCCTCTAATACAAATGATTACGCAACCTAGGTAAAAAGAAGATAAGGTACATTGTTAGTTCTAGAGTGTTTCTTATAGTAGGCCCGGAGATTGTGAATAGCATTGAAGGTGTATCAAAATTATATATGGGAGGAATTACCCTCCAATAGAAATGTAGAAAAAAAAAATATATAAAATTCATCATTAAAACCTCACTTATATGGATAACATAGATCTTAAATGAATAAATTAAATGTTCGATATTAAGTAAAAAACTAATGTAGTAATAAAATTATCAAAATATAAAGATGCAGTGACAAAAAATAATAAACAACTATTACCATATCATGTTCTAGTAATATATTTCAAAATATAAATTATAAAACTTCTAGCATCTTTTTATAAGAATGGTTTTAATATATTATTATACTCAGAAGAATCCACCCTAAAATCTCTTAAAAAATATAAAGGAATCATACAAAATCCCAAATGAAAATATTTAAGAAACTTGTTAGCAAAATTGGTATACTAATTTCCAAACCACACAATTAAAATACCTCAACATGTTTAACATACAAGGGAGTACTTAACATAATATAAAAAGGGTACCTTGCTACAACTTCCCCACTGGGATTCCACTCTTTCAAATATAGTTAGGGATCATTTATCTCTCTATAAAAAAATCCATCGTAAAGAAAACTCAGATTTGAATCGTAGCATGCATTTCTTGTGTAAGAATCCGAGATTTTATAATATGTATCTTATTTAATTTAATTTCATCGATAACCTAGGATTCACACAACTCAATGCTTAAATGGATAATGATATACAATTAAATATCATTATTTAAAAATGACAGTTACAACCAAGAAGTTGAATTGATGGGAATGAATAGAACTAATGAAATTTATATGCTATAAATTTTAGAAAATGTATTTACATTCATCCAAATGACTTTATAGGCATTTGATAATGATGACTGAAATGTAATACATTAAAATTATATATATTTTTTAATAATAGTTTACCTCCATTTTATGGTCTAATTATTTTAGAAATGATTTTAGACACTTATAACTTCTTTTGAAAATTGTAATAATTATTTTTAAATTCATAATTCCGAAATAATTTTAGGGTGAAATATTGTTATTTTTTATAAAAATATTACTTTTCTTGTGTATAGTAAAAACACTAATTTCTATAAACCCTTCACTTTCATTATAATAATAATATATTTATTATATTCATTGTAAGATCACCTATTAATGTACACATTTAATTTAGGTAACATTTGAATGAAAATATAATAATTTTTTATCATGGAATAAGTAAATAAATGTATTGAAAATGATAAATTAAGTATTGGTATTTTTGTGAAACAAAAATGTTTATTCAAAATCAAATAACTAATGTAATAATTCAAAATAAAATTTATTTCCATAAAACTGAATCATAAATTAAAACATAGTTTTCTTAAGATTATAATATAATTTTATGAGGCATTAATTATTTAACGGAGGTGCTATATTATTAGTTTCAATTTCACAATCTGTATTTTTAGACTAAATGATGCTTTTATTTACAAATTAAATATGTCATATATAGACATTTATTTCCATATTGTGGTTTCATTTTAATAATTATAAACATTGTAAAATGGTTAAGGTGATTTTATGGTATTTTTCGAATGTAGTATAATTTTTTGTGAATATTGAAATACGGTAATTTAACATATTTAATATACACAGGAATGATTGTGTCCTAGATGATATATGGTTGATGTTAGACCATAATCTCAAACTATACTTAATTATTGTTAAATATTTAGTTATGATGTTCACACTATTCATAGTATTCAACAAAAATCAGAAATAATTGAAAAATACTTCAAAACACTAATCTCATCCCAAATTTAATACCACCCCTCCCCACTTATATCCCTCCCTCCTCCAAATTATTGGATCTTGTAAAATTTCAGAATAACCACATCCTAAAGCTCTTCACCACATATATGATTTTTTGGTATCAATAATGGACCACATACAATTTCTCTGTAGAGGTTCTCAAGGAGATAATATCAAGACAAAAAATCATAGTTGACTTTCATCATTTTCTTTTCACATCCATTTCGTTTATTATAAAATTTTCACCCCTACTTCAGAAAATGCATGATAACTCCAATATCTTGTATATAACATAATTTTATTATGTCAATGTAAAATAAGCAATCAATTTATTTCTACTTTTCATTTTATTTTAATAATGTAAATATCATCCTCGACGTGCTGATTTACCACCTTCATTGATGATGTGTCTTAATTTTTCATTTCCCCCTTCATGTATTGTCACAGAAACAATTTTTATTATTAATAAATACCATTATATTTTTAATAACACTTATTTAATGTCCATGAACTAGTACATGATTATAATATGAATTCATAACATTAAACTAGTGCGTGATAATTGTAAAACTAACAAAATAATTTAAACGATTATCATTGACATATTATCTAATGAGTCATCATCATAGAAAATAAAAAAATGACATATATTACCATTGAAACTTATAAAATAGAATTAGTAAAATATAATTTTAATTCAATAAAATAATTTTCTTTTTACATGATATTTGATATTCGTATAAAAGTAATTCTACCATGAATGCTAAGGAAACACTACCACAAAACAAGGCAAGGCCAGCGCCAGCATTTATCAGCGCTAACGAAAAAGTGGTGATAAAGGGGGGTATATTATCAGCGCCAAAAAAGCAATAATAAACGTACCCTGTTATCAGCACTTTTTGTAGTGCTGTTAAAGGGTAACCCTTTATCGGTGCTTTTTTATTAGCACTGGTAAAGGGGGGTCTTCATCTGCACTTTTTTTAAAAGCGCTGATAAAGGGTATACTTCCAGAAAAAATTCATTAAAAATTCTATTAATATTTAAATATATATATATATAGTTATATTGATATAAATATAATATATATTTCTTGAATATAATTTTAAATATATTTTAGATAAGTATAAATTTACAACTGCACTTAATATATAAGATATTTAGTGAAAATATCTTATAAAATTTTAATAAATAATTTTCGAATTATTTTGGAGTAATAATCATTTAATAACAAAGTGAAGACAAAAAAAATTTAAAAAAGATCCAAAATATGTTGAAAAAACAACTCGATCTTCAAAGCTTCGGTCACATTTTTTGAGGCAAAAAAAAAGTCCCATAAGGCCTCCAAAACAGAGTTTTTAGTCGGGATACCCCGAATTTTTAACATTTTTTGGATTTTCATCCTCGTTTAAGGGTTATTATTGGCTTTTTTTGGTGGGGAATGAATTTATTTCAAGGTATTACATGCATATTGATATTATTCCTTTGAAATTTTATCGATTTTTATAATTCAATGCTATGTATAATCCAATATATAACAATATATACATATTTTTTATATATTCACACATAAAAATTTAATTACAAATATAAATAATAAAATATATTTACATATAAAATATATTTTCTTTATCTAAATAATAACTAATATACATTTTATTTAAAATAAAAATATAGGAATATTTTTATACCTATATATTAATCTAACTATATATATATATATTAATATATCTACATATATATATATATTCATATAATTATAAATATATATATTAATATCACTATAAATATATATATTAATATAACTATATATAAATTAATATAAATATCTATTACTATACAAATAAATATAACTATATATATATGATGAAATGGAAAACAAATCAAAATAGAGGAGTTGTAAGGTCTTTTGCGTGCAGGGTGGAGGTCCAGAGTTTAAAACCTAGTGGAGGCAGGGGCGCGTGCATGGGGGCAGATTTGGGGGGCTAGCACTGATAAAGGGTGGAAGGGGTGCGTGCGGGCACTAGAGGGGATGGAAAGCGCTGTTAAAGGGGGGGTCTAGTGATATAAAAGCCCCCTAATTGGTAGGATTTTTTTAATTTTTTTTAATTTTATTTAATTTTTTTAATTTTTTTAATTATTATAATTTTTTTAATTTTTTTATTTTTTTTAATTTTATCACCCCTAAAAAAAGAGATGATAAAATACCCCTTTTATTAGCGTCTTTTTAGCCCTGATAAAAGGGTCTTTATTAGCACTTTTTGAAGCTCTGACAAAAGGGGACCCCCCTTTATCTTCGCGAGCTTTAACATAACTTTCCTGGCACTATTAATGTCCATTTTTAGCACTGATAAAAGGTGTATTTGTAGTAGTGAAATGAACCCTCTTGATAGATTAAATTTCATTTTATAACACAAAATAAATATCATAAATGAACATAATAATTTTTTATTAAATAATATAAACATATAGATGTTTCTAAATTAATTAATTATATGATTTAATCTTAATATCTAGGACATTAATATCAACATCATAACAAATTCATAGAAAAGGTTAGGGTTTTATCCTCTTACATTTATTTCTGTGAGATATGCCTTATTCACCACTATTTTTTTGAGATATCTATTAATACTGAAATATTATGTAAAATATAAATAATATATTTATCTTAATTGTATTAAATATTTCATTCTATTTTCATTAATTTTATGGGGAATATAGTTTGTCTATTTCCATTAGTTAAAAGGATTTACCCGAACCTTCATTTTTTCCTTCAGTTCACTTTTTCTGTCTATTTAGCACATTGAAATGCTTTATTATTTTTTATACATCTTGTTCGTTAGGTGTATATTTAGAAAACCCATGTATTCATATCAGTTCAAAATTCTTTTATGAGAATATACATGTCTTATATGATTCCATTTTAAATTCCACCCAGCATGGAAGCCTGATATAAGGGTGGATTACAATTTTTCATCCATTCTCAAGTACCATCACTAATCTACTTTAAGAAAACAATAAATTTCTAAAATCACACTATTTATCATAAAAAACTAACTTATCTCTTTTCTAGTTTTATGTAAACAATTAATCATTTTATTTTTTAAAGAATCTAATTTATTTCAATTAAAATGTATGGAATTGGCCAATTTATAATGTTTCTTAAAAAAATTATCATTTTTCACCTATATTAGAGATAATTTATTCCACATAAATAATTTCATTTTTTCCTTTCATTTTCCAGGATATAAATGTTTACAATGTGATTTTTATGACCAATTTAAATGATTTTCCAAAAGTACTAATATTATCAAAGGAAAAGTGTACTGCTCTCAATAATTTCTCCATGGTTTTATTATAGTAAATTCAGGAATTATTATGAATAAATTATTTTAAGGTGTTTAAGGACAAAGAGAATAAAAAATATCAATTTATTTGACATAAGAAGAACATATTTGTCTTAATAATATATGGGTGGGCCCCACTAAATCCCCTCGATACTGGGGTACGTAACATGAGACATTGTTGACTAAGTTTTGGATAAGGCGTTACCCGTTTATGTAGATTTCTAAGCTAATACCGTTGTTGAAGTTTTTGTGATGTCCTGGTTTACACATTCCCTCATTATGGTATAATAATTTGCTAATTAATGTGATTGGTCTAATAGTATAATATCCATTTTTATGTTTCATTCTCAAGTGATAATTTATGAAATTATTTAATCTATTTTCTTTCTGGCCATCTTATGATCAAGGTATGTTCTAATGTAATGTATTTTTATTCACTCATCATGAAATATTATTTTGGTTTGCATACAATTTATTATTAACTTTTACTATGCATATGATATTTCCCATTTATTATGTTTTATTTTTTCCCAAGGATGTGAAGAATCTTATAATGAATGGATTTAAAGGATAATATTTTTGTTTATGAATGTTTAATATGGATGTACTATTTTTTCATTAATATTTTAATTTAAATATTATATTTCTCAGTATTTTTAAAAATATGCTTCATTATTCAGTCGTTATGATGAAATGTATTTTTCTATTATAACAATTTAATAATGTTAGTCACTGAATCTGGGATAATGGTTTCTGGGTTTTTTAGTGTGTATTAGACAAATTTTTGTAGAAATCATAGATACTAGGAATCATATGTTAGGTAAATTAACATCAGCATATACTTTGATGATAATCATATAAGAACATCATAGAATAATAATAAGGTACTGATATGTTTTTATTTTTCAAAATTGCATCATCTATGGATTCTATAAGTGGATGTGGTTGTGGAATAGATGAAACTAGTGGTAACAGCTTCTACAAGGTGTGTAGGGCCATACTCGGCGTATCTGGGTACACAACAATAGGCTGTAATGTGCGTATGGTTTGACAATCATAGGGTTATTCTTAGAATAATTCAAATTTTCATTACCATTTATTATTAATGATTTAATGGTTGATATGTCCCAAAAAACTATGTTTATGATTATGAGAGTAGCTACGCGTAAAATTTTCAATTTACGTTAAGTATTTCTCTAGTTTTTGGAAGATAAATTATGTTTTGTAATATTATGATCTAATATATTGTATATAATTATTTATAAATGGTTCTTATGGGATGTAATGGAGAAAAATCAATTCAAATAATCCATAGAGTAATAAGGATCAATTTATTGATGGGTTGAAGTCACCTTTTTCAAGGTAAGTAGACTCTATAATATTCTGAGCTTATGAGGGAATCATATTATGATCTAAAAAGATAGAGATAGAATTATCCACATCTTAAAAAATCAATGGGATGAAATATATGAATATGAAATATGAGAAAAACATATATAATAGTAGGAAGGTAAAGAAATATTTTCCCACATTTGATAATTCTTGAAGGAATCGCATTGGTATATACATAATAGGAAAAGTAGATATCTAATATTGTGGATAAAAAGTCCCCCATTATCATTATTTTATATAAAAGAAATAATTTTACAATGTTTAGTGGTTCAACTAAAATTAATGGTACACTAAATAAATAAATGTCTCAAGAATCAATGGAATATACAAAAAAGGGGATAATAGAGAATGGTCATATTTATGAAATTACCATTGAAGAAGAGTAATGATTATTGTCTGTGTGTTTTGATTAAATTCATGTCATATGAGTATTTTTGTAATAATAATTTCTTATATGTATACTGAGATATATAGGCATTTTACTTTATTATGTCTTCCCAAATAAATTTTAATCCTGTGATAAATAACAATAGTAATCCAGAGATGCGATTCTATTGTAAGTTGATATTTTGGGAAACACATGACTCGAGAAAGATAACCCAAAATATGTGCTTAATGTTTCTATAAAATTGAATATATTTTTATAGGAAACTATTTTTCTCCATGATGGTGGCTAGTGATTTTATGGTTTAAGTTATTCTAGTATTAATAGATGTTTATATATATGGACAACATGATATTTTACTCTTATAAGAATTCAGGTTTCATAATGTTTTTAAGGTGATTAATGTATTCATAAATTTGGAATGTGGGATTAGGTGATAAAATAATTGGAGAAACATATGTTATGATCATTTTAAATATTTTTTTAACTTACATATAAATTCTTGGTCATTGAATATGGATAAAAAAGTTTTAGATGAGTCTTAAGATAAACTATTTATTGAATAGATAAATTTTTAATCCATAAATTATTTCTCATTAATAACATATGATAACCAACATTATTTCCGTAAACCATTAAGGGTTTATGGAATTACATAATTAACACATGTTTTCCTAAAACTAATTTAGGCATGAAAATACATCATGAACATTCATTCCTAGGTGTAATGGATGAGGTGAAAATTAGAAAAAGAACAACCAAAGTATGTCATTATACTTTTGAAATAGAATGTTATTAATTAGGATTATTTTTATAGGTTCATAAATTATTATTAACATACTCCCACAAGTCATGGAAAAAATACTTGGAACAAAAACTTCTCAGTTTACATTTCTATCTGATTAATCAATGAGTCATTTAACAGATCATAAATTAATAGCTTTGTCATAGTTAACATTCTAATTAAAATGATATCTATTAGTATCCATGAGAAAAAGATAATTAAATTATTTTTCAATGTTCATAATTTCATTTATAACTAATGTAATACTATTTTAATACCATGTTTTTTTTGGTGACCTATGTATTTCCTTTTCCCTATTTTTATCAGGACAATTTATAAACCCTCGTTCCGATGTAGTTTTCCTTGAGAGGAATTTTGAAGTATAAACCATTTATTTTTAGATGTAAATTTAAAAAATGTGAGGAATCCATTTATCGAACACTGAGAGAATTTTTCACCCTAATGATTTATGATTCGTTTCATTCTGAATTGAATTTTTCTGATAATAAAGGGTGAACACAACACTATGCTTAAACAAATAATGATATACAATTAAATATCATTATTTTAAAATGACTTTTTAAATATAGGAATTAAATTGAAATTAATTATTATTAATGAAACTTATAGATTATATATTTAAGAAAATGTTTTTATGTTAATCAAAATAATTTTACTGGAATAAGATATGAATTAATCCATATTTAAATATTAATATACTATATTTTTCTGAAAAAATTTTACCACCATTTAATGGCACACTTTTCTAAACCTAAATTTTGATACTTTTAAAATGTAGTTTTCCCAAAAATAGACTTAATTGTTAAAATTGTAATTTAAAAATTACTTTAGTGTGAAATATTTATATTTTTCCGAAAATATTTATCTTTCAGTGAATTGTGAAGATTCTCGATTTTTATAAAAGTGTCTTTTTCGATATATTAATAGTTTATTTATTTTTTGAATCTTAACATCACCGATGAAAGTATAAATAATAATTTATTATCATATTAGTGAAAATTTAATATATATTTATCATAGAATATGTAAATAAATATGTAGAGATTTAAAAAATAATTAATTGTATTTTTGTGAATCAAAAATGTGTATTCCCATTTTTATAAATTAAATAATTATATAAAAATTGTTTTCTGAAATTATATTCATAAATAACAATTTTTTATTCTTATTATTATAAGTTAAATTTTTCAGACTTTAATTATTGAATGTGTTATAAAATTAGTAATATTTTTTAAAATCGTATTTTTTGAATAAATGATGACATTATTTGAAATGTAAATTAATAAAATTTAATTTTTTTAAATAAAACCGATTTTATATTTAAATTATAAACAAAAACAATTTTTGGGTGAATTTTTTTTATTTTTCAAAAATGATTGATTTTTTTGTTAATAGTGAAATATGGTAATTTATTGTATTTAATAAACAAATTAATTATTGAGTAATAGATGATTTATGGATCACTTTAGCTTATACAATCTACTTATATTTTAATTATATTATATAGTTATTGATAATTCCCAAAAAAAATCAATATTTTGATCCCAAATAACAAAAAAAAGGAATAAAATATTCGAAAAAACTCCCCTTGTCCCACTACAAATACCACCCCTCGCAACATCTTTCCCTAACAACTTAAAACACCTGAATAATTTCCAATTTATACCTCATTATAGTGCCAAGACACTACCCATCATCCAAGATATTATGATCTCAACCAAATACCAAAACCAATTTACATGGGGAGGTTCTCAAGGAGATGAATTCATGAGTTAAACTACTCCTTCACATTCTATATTTTCATTTCACATTATTCTCATCTATTATACTCCTCTATCTTTCTATTTCTAAAAATTCATGATAAATACATTATATTATATATACTATAATGTTATTATGTCAATAGAAAATAATCCATCATGTCTCCCTTTTATTTTATTTTATTTTAATATTGAAAACAAAATCTGGGAGATGCCAAATTATAACCTTTGTGAAGGATGTGTTTTCATTTTTAAATTACTCCTTCAATTAAGGTCATAAAATGATTTTTTTGGTTAATATAACTTTTTATCTATCAAATTAATATCATTTATTGTTCTAAAACCATTTTATATATGTTATATTATATCATCAATTAATAGTAGAGTTTGATATTAGAAAAACCACTAAAATAATCAAAACTAATATCAATATCATCTTATCTAATGATTCATTATCGCAAAAAAAATATAAATTACATATATAGAAATTTAATCACCTATAAGATCATTTATTTCATATAATATAAATCCTGGATACATATTTTCATTTTACATGATCTTCTATAAGCTCATAAAAGTAAACCTATCTGGATGACCAAAGAAACAAATGCTCCTGAAAGATAATATAGTATTATATAACTAATAAAAAACATAAATAAATTTTAGAGAATTTTAATAAATAAAATACATTTATTTTTTGAAATAATTAATTTTTGGGTTAAATATTATTATCAAAGACACTAATATCAATCACAGAATGCATTAAGACATATGGTAATTGAATTATAATATCACCTATATTTTTATGTTATATGGGTTACATTGAACTATTTATTGTGTGTATGGTATGTATATTGACCTTTTATAAAAAATATAATGAATCTATTTATCATCATGTTATAAAATATATCAATTTATGTTCACTAATTTTATTTGGCACACAGTTTGACTATTTACAATGTTGTAAGGGATTTTACCTGAAACCTTATTTTCCATTGGGTTACTCTTTATCATTTTGTACCCTAATGTAATTATTCATATTTTTAAAATTTATTTTATGTAATATGTATATTATCCATAATCAGGTATCTAGATCATTTTATTCTTCTAATATGACGATGTACATGTTTTACAAGGATCCTTTTTTAGTTCCTCTTGATAAGATATCATGATAAAAGGATAATTTTCAATTTATCACCCAATTTCAAGTACACCCATTAATTAGATTTAAGAAACAAATATTATTGCCAAATCATTCTTTTTTTGGTTAAAAAACATCCTAAAACTCATCTCGTTATCTAAAAATAATAAATCCATGTCATCTTTAAATCCTTTATTATATTTTCTCATAAATTGCACTTAAGTGGTCCATTTGTAATGTTTCTTAAAAAAAATTACATTCATTTCACATTACTTATAAAAAATTTATGACTCAAACATTATTTCATATGGGTTCCTATAAATTTTCAGGGATACATATGTTAATAATATTATTTTTTACAAAAAATAAAAAGGATTTTCCTAAAGAGCTATTATTTTCCAATAAAAACATTATATTTATCAAGGATTTGTCACTGATTTTATTTGAGTACTTTCATATTTGATTATGATTAAAATATTTTAATCATGTATAAAAAACATTGATTCAAAAATATTTTTTAATATATTATTAATGCATTGGACTTAGTATGTGATGGATTATGCTATGTAAATCCCCTTGATTCATCCGTAGGTCTCATGAGACACACTAGACTAGGTTTTGGCTGAGGCCTTACTTGTTTATGTAGACTTATTTGTGGACGCATTAATGGTATTTTTATGATGTCTAGAATTATTCACACCATCATTATTATATTATTATTTTGTAATTTATTTGATTATTTAATATGTAAAATATACATGGTTAGGTTTCTTTCTCATATAATTATTTATGAAATTATTTAATCTATTTTCATTATTTCAATATTATTCTCAATATTATGTTTTAATGGAAATCATTTTTTGAAATTCACTATTCCATATTATTTATGTTATATTCCACCATATTTTTACCCTTACTGATAATCTTATCTCACCACATTCATCTGATTAATTTATTCCCTAGGATGTGGAGATATTTACTATGAATGACTTGTGGTTCTAATCTACTTTTTTATTGGTGATCCCTTTGGGATTTCTATGTTCTTTTTCCATTAATGTTGTAATTTAAAACTAAAGTTTGTACTTATTTTTCTAATAGTGATTAACTATTTGGCCTTTCTGATGGTGACTTCCTTTTTTATTATACAAATTTAAAAATGTAAGGCACTTACTCTAGGGTACTAGGTTCAAGGATTTACATGACACATCATATAAAATACATCCCCAATCATATATATATATATATATAGAAACTAATCTGTTTCTAGGATACACAACATTACATATGTCATGTATTATACATCGTGTATTACAAATCACCCCATCATAGTCCCCAAACTAAGAAATGTATCTTAGGCTATCTAATCCTATATGAATCATAACTATAATAATAATTTAGGGATTATATCTAGAGATAAAATGTTGTGCAGTAAACAAAATAAATCACATCATTAGGAAAACTTATGTGGGATAATTTTCAATCATGGATATCAATACATAACATTACAAAGAGTGGAGAGTGGTGCCAGAGGGAGTACTTGGTCAACCAAACTCCTAATGGGATGTTAGGGGAAACACCCTCCATGATTCCACAGGGTGTGAGTCTCTATAACAGCATTAGGATGGTGGTAAATAAAATCACAAATATTATAGGGTATTATATATGTCACATCCACATCCTAGTCATAACACGATCAATGTATAAAAATCAATTATTTTCACTCAGACTTTCAGCTACAACTGTTATGAACTAGATATCATATAATAATACAAGTATATAATGTGATATATTATATTATTATCATTTAATCGAAAAATTTAAATTGTATTAATTAACTCATTTACTATTAATTAACATTCTATATTATTCCATATTACTCATTTCATTATCCATCAATGTGAATCCCATTACCTCTATGAAAAATCAATACATAGGAAATTGTTTCTCAAAATCATAATGATGGTGTTTTAGTAAGATAAACGCCATTAGGTTTTAGAATTTATCATAAAAATACTCATTACACAATTCTTTGTAATCATTGAAAAAACTTCTACTTTAGAAATTATATTATAAAACAACGACAGTTAGGTACCTATATTAGTTGGAAAAGATGTGTGGATAAAGCAGGAAACACATAAATCTGACAATTAAAATATTCACCATGAATGAATCCAAGCACAGAGAAAAAACATTTTTATGACAAGATTTAATTCATACCATCACCCCAATGGATTCACAAACACAAAATACATATCTCCATACATCCTACTATCTCATGTGTCCACTACTGCAACAACCTCAAGCCTCCCATAACATATCTCACCTTCCACCTTAGGATCATTTATCGTGGGAATATATCACAAAATTTGGAAAATAACATAGTCGAAGCACTATAGAATGCAAACGCACACAAACAAGAGTAATCAATATGGGAACTGTGTTCTATAATGATGCATTTAACCATAACATATAAATGTGATCACATGGAACCAAACACAATGCATCCAGAAAATATAAACAAAAATGCACTCACATCCCCAAATAGTATATATGTATAATTTTTTATACAATTTTTTGTTATGAACTCTACTATTGAAATATTCGAAGAAAATGAATCCAATAAAATTAGCTATAACTAGATACCAAAAAAATTTATCTTGCTCTCTATTATTTTCAAATATCATCAACTATTAGAATAATGAATGTAATTTAAATTTACTTCTATCATTTTTATTAGAAGTAATAATAATGATTCTAATTCTTCATGATTTTATTTACACATTGAATAAAAATACAATTACACCTTCACAAATTTATTAATTGGATTACCATCAAATAAATGAAAACCCATAATAAATATAAAAATACATATTCAATAATTTATTAACTATATAAGTTAAATTTTTGGCATTTCATTAATAATATTATTATTCTAAAATATAAAATCTAATAGATCATATAAAAACATTATAATAACCATACGATATATTTAATAATATCTTTAAATACAATTGGTGAGACGGAATCATAGCTAAGAACAGATCAACATGATATAAATATCATATTTATTTATTAATCCAATTAAATAATTATTTGGTAAATCCCACTCCTATCCAAAGGAATAAAATATTATAATATCTCGATTTCATATTAATAAAGAAGAATAAATGAACTCAATACTCAAAAAAATCATTGCCTATTTAATATGAATGGGTCAATAAAACAATACAATGATCCCATACCCATAATAAACTACCTCCCTCCTAGGATATGACACCACAATTAAACAATAATAACATAGAAATATCCCAAAGAAAAATTAAGGGTATCATCTATAACATGGAATGATGTTTGAGACGAAAAATGATCAAATAGAATGAAACCATTATAAAAAGGTGGTAGATAATAAATTGGATCACCAGAGATTGAAAATGAATGGTCATTGATTCTCCCATGTTGAATGGGGATTCAAAGACATCAGAATCCTTCATTTTCCTTATAAGGTTTTCTAGAAAATGAGGGGTAACATGTGTTGTTCAATGGTCACATGGTATTGATTGAATGTATATATTTAATGGAATACAACTCATCCACATAAACCATGATGTAGAACTGTGTGACACATAGTGTTAAATGACAAAAAATGTATGACCATGCATGATACAAAATTTATAAAATCTATTTTCTTCTTCCATGGATATAACAAATTAATGGGTATCTATGCACTATTACATAGTGGTAGAAACTACATTGATAATCCATCTTAACTAAGAGGGTGTCTATATTGTATCCTAAAAAATCACAATACAGCTATACATGAAAAGGTAGTAGCCTTTAGACACTAATACACTATTGAATCCTCACAATTATATATGAATTCTTGAAAGGTAGTATCCCCATTCTTATTCAAAATCATGATGATTTTATAGCATGGATCTCATACTTCATAGACACCTATACTATATCTCATTGTATCACTTCAACCCATAACCTTTCTATTTTATAAATAGAATTCCCATTTTCAAACTAACTACCTATAAACAACTAGAAACCGCCTTTATGTGCCTCCAAAACTGAAAAATAATAATGGATATGGAAACAATGATCTAGTACCTCATAAAATTCATTAAATGAAAAGTTGAAAACGATTCTTATGAAATATCATTATTGGTTAGAAAATTTTTTCACATCATTCACTATCTGCAGTGTCTTGTAAGCTAACATTTCTTATTTTATAATTCTATATATTTAAAAAACACATTTTATTTATATTTTTATATGAAATGAACCCCATAGAACCTCTATTATTCATTTCAATAAATTTCTATACCGCATATTCTCAATAAGTATTTCATGTAAAATGCCTATATGTTCCTAAATAACCATTTCCAATAATAGAAAATATTGAATTTTATGAAAGAAAATGAAATTTAAGACATCATTATATTGTTTACATGTTTATATTATGAGTCCAATATATACAGTATAATAAATTTCCATATCATACAAAACCAATAATAATTGAAAATTATAATAGATATATCAAATAATCTCTTAGGAGTAATTGTCCTTCCATACCAAGACGTGGTGACACCCATAAAACTGATAAATATTCAAGAATAATGAATATCTTTTCAATTGATGATTGTGGACAAAAATCCTCTGATATGGGTATTTACTCTAATCTATAACATAATTCACGAATTGAAATTTAATATAAATCCACTATATCATTTATATATTCATAATAAAATGAAATATATCATCTCATGTTATAGAGGTTGTGTAATAAATTAAACCATTAAAATTCCCAAACAATACTACATAATCCCCATATGATTTATCTGGCCATTCTGTTATTTGATATTAGCATGGTCATTAGGATAAATAAAAATATTAAATCAATGCATTAAAAGGGGTTAAACATTGATATTTCTCTAGGATTAAACCCAGACATTCTGCCAAAACATTCTTAAAATTATTCTCTATATTATTTTATTAAAATTATATTTATCAATTATTGGGAAAGAAAATTATTCATATTATGATTATCCATTATCATCTTATATGTACGTTCCACTCACTAGTGAAGGGTAATCATGTACCATCATAATTATGAAATATTACCATTAATGATAGATAAATACATTAACTTAAACCCCATATATCAATTAAAATCATAAAATAATGTCATTCATATCAATTTTCATTGAAGATATTTGAAGAACAAACATCTGGAAAGAGAGTGAGGTTATAGAGATAATATATAAGAGTAGTTGTATGATAACCATTGCTTTGAGTCTTGTGAAAAAGGGTTCATGATAGGGGTTTTACTAGTATCTCATGATCTTGAAAGATTTAAATTGTAAGAAAATAATTTTGTATTCATGAATTGATGACTATGAGTGAATATCTAGAAATAAAAAAAATATTACCCTAAACCATAGCATGTATCCTACACTTTACTTCCACTATCTTCAATATCATACCTCTTCCATAATAACATAATCTAGTAAACTAGCACAAACTGGAATAAGGTGATGATGGTCTGATGTGAGTAAAGTTAAATCCTCCCCTTGAATATACAATCTCAAAATATCATATACCATAATTAATAATGGGGTTTACACCCTTGTCAATTCATGGTTCCCTTAAGTTCTAAATTATTGTTATTGAGGAGGTTCATCCAAAATTTCACTGTAATTATCATCGTTTTAACAATTATTTGGGAAGAAATAATAAATTTATCTTGTCTATCCCAATGTATATTAATATCTAACCATAGGCAAGGTAGAACCAATATATGAGCCATTATTATATACCACTAGGATGGGTATCATATATATTCCAACCCATGATTGAGATATTCATTTTTTAATATAATTAGGTAGTTTATGTTGAAGCCTCTACTAAGAAAATATTGAACCTACCCTAGTTTATTTTACAGTATATGATATAAAACAATTAATAACAAATAAATTGTACTATACTTATTTATAGTTTTAAATAATTTATGGGATATACCTAGATCAAATCTCAAGATTAATGCCTCCACCAAAATTCCAAGACTGATGATATTGATCAATAATCACAATAGACAAATACATCCTGAGTTATATGATACTTATATTTCCTTAGTAAAATATCATGAAACCCTACTAGAAGACTAATATATCAGTTACTCGAACCATACTTATCTTCTATGGATAATAATCCCTTCAAAAAAATATAGACTCCAACCATCGTATTGTATCCTCTTCATTATTTAGAATTAAAAATTACCACCAATGAACAAATACAACAAGAAGAACTATCATAGTGAAAACCACAACCTAGTCGATTATAATAGGGAATAATTACAAAACATTTGAAAATGACAAGAGTAAATCTCATCTTTACTAATGGTTCTAATATACTCAAAACAATCACTATCTTATTTTCAAAAACTTATTAATAATACATAACATAAAATTAGTGACATCAAGCTCTATATACACTAAATCAATTCATATATGTGAATATTTAAACTATATAATACACTGGGGGATTGAATGTGAAGTCCAATATAGGGAAAAACACATCCATCTTCTATCCCTTCATTGAATATTCATCCATCCACTATTTTTTGAATAGATGAGGGATCAATAGAATGGTTAAATTGTCAGAAGGCCTTCTACTTTTTATGTTTCTTAATACACATTTTAAGGGGTGAGGTGGTACCCTTACAAGACCTAAAGGCTTGTTGAAAATTACCTGAAATATAGGTCTAAGAGGGAGTCACTCAGACAATACAACTTGGAACAGCTTCTAATTAGAACATGTCATGATACCAGCACTCCACCATCACAAATCTAGTTAGGTAGTTTCCCTGTGTAGAGTTTCATAGGCCTCATACCAATGGAATTCCATACCCTCTGATTCATCAAAATCTTGTTAGGTCAGCTCTGGTGAATGCACCTACTCTAAATCCTCATCTAGAGCCTTGTTCGTTGCAGTATTACAAGGAAACCATCATATTAATGTGGCCCGAATGCCTTTGGTGTATCAAAGGCCTTGAGGTGGCCTGAAGGACTTGATAAACTACTGGTCTGGAATCCTTGGGTTACTAGAAATCCTTTCAGAACCCAAGGACCAAACCGGTGGCCCAATGGCCCAGATTGATGAATAGTTCTGGCTGGTATAGTTCCGAACGGTACATACTACAAAACATTCTACAATCCCTACTACAGTACCTACTATAGTTCTATTAATGTAACTTAGAATTATGTCTCCAACCATATTTGATCTCAGGCATCTTGGATTCCCTTGTTGAGTCCTCACCAACTGGGCTAAGGCTCATGTGAGATCAACCGAATGAGATAAAAAATTCCCTCTATATTACACTAATATTTCTATATATATTGTGGAACATTATATATTACATGTTAAACCATAGAAAATGAAAAATATAAAATAAGTTTGATATAGTGATGAATGTGGTCAAAAAAATTGTTAGGAAACATGGTAATGAACAACCCTAGCAAACCCAATAAATAATGTGTCATAATTCCATGCCAATAAAAAAATTATAATCATCTATTTGATAGAATTTATTGTCTTCTTATACTATTTATTGAGTTCTATGGTCTAAAATCTGAATTAAATATATAGTATTACCATTTTTATAATATTTTAGACCATCCAATTATGAACATAATGATTACCCAATATGGGACATCATTTCATCGAATGTCAGTTATTGATCCTCATGGTATAGAAGTTGGTTCTTTAGATTCAATAATTGACACTTTATAATGGTTTCACAAAAATATAATAATAAAACAATGATTCAGAAATTAACAAGGAATCATTCTGAATTCATCAACATTCTGCACTTACAATATAAGGAAATAAGTGGATTCTGACTATAAATAATGAAAACATTAAATTAAAATAATAAAAAATATAAATAGACATAAAAATGTTCAATATCATTCATGAGAAAAAATTAATTTTAAAAAATAAAAATAACAAATAATAAATAGTGATAATGGATAAATCACAAAAAGAATAAAAGAAATGATATATAAATTAATAATAAGAAGATACGATAGATCAAAGGAATCCAAAAAAAATAAGATAAACCTGAAGATCAAATAGAATAACCCTATGTGGCCCATGGTATCAACCACATATAGACATGACTACAAAGGATGAAAATTAATATAAAAATGGGAAGCTCGGGGAATGTATAATAATATTTATAAAACATATGTGTCTGCGTAGGATGTTAGATATATGTTAACTGTAGGATTCCTAAAAAACATTATGAAATACTATATATTATTCATTTAATAAATAATATGTATATATACTATGCGTTTTTATTAAGAAATTGAAGGGAAAAACAATTATTGAATTAAATCATTTTTGTATAACATGAATTAATTTTTGAACAATAATGGTTGAACCATCACCATCAATAATATAAATTTCAATATAAATATTTGACTGATTAAATTACATTGAAAAAAAATTATATATCTTCAAATCTCCATTTATAAATAATATAGATGATTCATTTAAAACCATAGATTTCATACTATTCAATAAATAATTTTTGATATAACCATTAAAATAACATAAATAGATTTTATTCAAAATTTCCTCCATGATATCAATGGGAATAATAAATAAATTATAATTTAAAATGGTGTACTATAATCTTATAATGACATAAAGGTTTAAAATATTGTATATAATGGATCCCAATAATTATCCTCAATGGGATCAACACATCATGGAAAACACACAAGTTTTTTGTGTAGTATGATTATAGATCTCACTCATGGATCACCCTAATGGTAAGATAATATATAGTAATCCAAACATCAATTTCAACATCGAATACCCTCTATGTATCACAATGAGTTATCTCATAGTAGAGGTGATTGATTACTAAGGAAATAGTTAGAGAATAATCTAAATTAGTGAATCACCAATCAAGGTATTATATATAGCCTCTCGTGACATGAAATCATGGTCAATGTGGATGTTTGAATTCCAGAAGTTATTTTATCATCACATAGTTAAACATCAAAACATAATTAATTCAAATATCATCGATAACACACTCACATGAAACAAACTATTTTTCATCAATATATGCATTTCATAAAAATCCCAAAATTTCTTATACTTCTACACCACATTTAACATACAATATGGGTCTCACAAACACATGTATGTAAACATCAAAACATTTATTTTTCTAAAACTTCCATATGGAAATTAAAACCAACATCAATTATAGGTTGAGTTGATATCTGACTTTATATGTTTTTCCAACTAAAATACCCAAAGATTAATTTCTTACTATTAAAAAAATAGAGGTTTTGAATAATATTTATTAAGGAATACGCATGTCATATAATCCCATGATATTGAAATTGTGTAAAGTGATCAAAATAAAATAATAAAAAACTAGAGAACATGATAAAATAAATTCATATATTATGATAAAAAAATCTTTAATTATATAAATTAGGATGATATTTTGGTAATATAAATTACATAACCAGATTATTTATATAAATTTTCTATATAACATGAAACGTGATTATTGGAAAAATTACAGGAAAAAATTAAAATTATAATTATTACATCCTTAATTTAATATAAAATATTGAATGATTATTTATAAATGGATATGGGTAAGGAATGCATTGAATAGATTGGTTTTCCCAATAATACCCTTCAAAATATATACCATTAGGATAGTACAGATCATTCTTTGGATTATTTTTGAAAATATACACTTTATAACAACTTAAAATCATGGACGAAAACTATTATGTTTTCTGATAAAACCGAAACCATAATAAACCTAAAATAATTGATTGAAATACAAAAGTTGATTTTTCCAAACATTATATTAGATAGATGAAATTTAATAAATTTTCATTCAATTTAGAAACTATCAAATTTCACATCAAGATTAATATATACACATACCATTGGGTCAAATTACCAAAAAAAATTCTTAAAAAAAATCATAGATTCACATATTTCCAAACCAATGGGAATATAAAATACAAATTCAAATTAATTGGTCTAAAAGTTTTGTAAAAATAATAGTTATACTTAATAGGTTATTTCTACATTTATATATTGAATAATGATGAATGTTTTCATTAAAATAATTTTAAAAGGCTAAAATTTCATTACCATAGATGATATGGGACAAAAATAATTAGTTATATTAATTTTAATATGATATGTTGAGTACTCGGCACATGAATACATCGTAAATAGATAATATTTTATGTAAAAATTAGTATTAGGAATAAATACATCCAATATATGGATAATGTTGAATGATTGAACCATATATTAATTCATAACATGAATGTATATGTATTAAGACTATGTCTTGTATTCATTAAGGATGAGCCTTTGATTTGATGGGATACTTATGTTAATGTTGTAAATTTAATGATAAATTTTATACCAATTATTCAAAATATTTAACTAATGACAATATAGAAATGCTTAACTTAATAAAATATAATTCATTACCATGGAATACATGTGATGTATATTAAAATTATTAGACCTTAATTATGATTTTAGGAAAGGATTATATGAACAAACCTTTAGAGATAATTTTTAGTATACCAAAAGATTCATTCATGTTAAAATTTAGTAAACCATAAAATATATCATTAATCAATTGGTGAAACATAAATATTAGGTTCTCGATAGTTAGTGAATATGGAAATATTATATTTTTCATAATCATGGAATGTACCCAGAGAGTAGGCCTGAATTAGGGTATAAAAAATAACAATATATCTTATTAATCATGATCTTGTTCACTCTATTCGAGGAACAAATCTATCACTCCCTCAGAATCATCCCTGAGTGAAATGATTCAATTGGACATACATATTTTTACTATATCAATAGAAACTAATTTAATCTATAAAAAAATTTATAATGATTTTACTAATGAACATGAGATAATAAATCGAGCATTTATTATGTGACTATAAAACTGAAGTGACGGATTGAACCTATACATTCACTATTATAATAAAATATTTGAAATTTTTTATTCTATTCAACATATTTAGTAATAAACATCTCAATATATGATGATCATTTATTTTATAAAATTTTCTGGAGGAAATACAGATGGAATTTTGTGTCACTTTTCTATTGATATAGAGATTACCCATTAAAGTAGGACTCTTCAAATTATTATCATTTTTCACCTTCAGGTATTTCAAAATACATGAGAATATCTACATTATCATCCATTTTATTCAAACAATATTGTAAATTATCCAAAAAAACGAATGTATATAAAAGTGGTATGTTTATTTTTTTACAAATCCATAAAAAACCTTTTTGATCCATTTATTAGTATTAAATATTCTTTTTAACTTGTTTTTAGATCGTGATAGGTGTCTCACATAAACTTATCAATATATTACTTATTAATGAAATGAATAAATCCCAATAAATCCAAGTATAGAAATTAAATTATAAATATAAATATAACTATAAGATTTTATGACCACTCATTAAAACCATATGAGAAACTTCAAATATTATACAATGTATTTATAATTAATAAATATGACATGTATGAAATCTTTCTTGAAAAACAACACCAAACTTATGAAATATGGAATATATTAAATAATAGAAATTTATTTTTATTGTAAGAATATTTTTTTACAAATTATGTAAAATATATATAATGGCCTCACATAATGAATATTTAATGAATAATTTGTAGTAAATATACCCTTAATATATAGTAAATCCTTTTTTTGTTTCAATTATACATTATCATTAATTATGGGTTATATTAAGTGTGTCTGTATATATTATTATTAATTTTTACTAATTTATGAAAATGGATTTTATTAATTGAACAATGTTATTCACATATTCTAATAAAAAAATTCATATAGTGATTTATGGGATTTGTTAAAATATTAACATTCAGTAAATAGACAGATAATGACAATTTTTAAAAATACTAATATTTGTTTTATGTAAATTAAGTAACTTATGAAAAAAATTATGTTTTTTGTTAGGGTAAGAGTATAATCCTTTTTTATAAATATTCTTATGATTTAGAATAAAAATTTATTAATATTAGATATCTTATATGCCAATTTTTTCATTTAGAAACAAATTTTAATAAACCAATCATTATGAAGTAGAGAATTTATATTAAAATAGATTTAATAATAATCCTGATATTTAATTATGAAAATAGATTCCATATTTGGAATAAGGAGTCTCAAATTGGGTAAATAGGTTCAACTTATTTATGGTATTTATGAAAAACACCCTTGATAAAAATGTTTTCTCCTCATTTATGTTAAATGAAGTAATACATGGTAAATAATAGTATATGAGGAATAAAAGGTTCCATAGAAAATAAATCTAATATATTTGATGAATTTTAACAATAATTACCATCTATTACTTTAAACCTTCTCAATTTAGCATCACTACCAATTGATTATATCATTTATATTATTATAATTAAAGGTAGGATAAAAAATTTCACTCTACTGTTTTTAAGGCCTCATTAAAGTATAATTTAGATTAGAAGAAGTTAGTAACCAAAAAAATTATTATTTTGAAAAAAAATCTATATAATAATAATATATAATTTATGTTGGAATGGTTTATATTAAAAAATCATTATTATCTTGATGTATTTAATGTCAAACATTATGAATAGTACAACGATAAATTATTGTGATATTTATTGCTAAATTGTATCTTAATAAATGATATAATTATATAAATATAATATATTGGAAAAAATTGAAGTTTAAATGGTCTAAAATTCCACCCATTATTAATATGGGTGTTTATTACACCATATATGTAAACTTATAGCCCTTAAATTTTGATGATGTTGTTACCACATTAAAACATTAAAATAAAAAATGAGTAGGTTAGAAAAATATATATAGTTTAAAATGAAGCATAATCGGATTAAATAATTATTATATTTTTTAATTTTATTTTCAACTATTCTATATTACAAATTATTACCATTTTTATCTACATGAAATGATTATGATACTTGTTATATTTCAATGTTCATAACAATTACTTGTGTTTCATTTGTCTCTATTAGAAATGGAAACCACATTTCCCCTATATTTTCTTAGTTTATGATCCAAATAACATAACGATTAAAAATGAATTTCAAGATTTACATAGATACATTTAAATATTTATTCTCTTATAAATAGACTCTCCCACGTTTCCGTGTGGGAAGATCCACAAGAAGATTCTAAAATGGGAGGCAGAACTCTTAAACAAGGTCTACCTCCTAATTTCTTATTTTACTTCCCTCAATTCAGTCCAAAACGGGATCATATAGTAAATAAAACATCACATATACTTATTTGTTATTTTTTAATTTCATGACTATAATTCAACTCCATTTCACAAAATGTTAAATAGATGCATCTTTTGTGCGTATTTTAGATTGTCATATCCCTATAATGATGAAATTATTTTTTAATTATAACCATTGAAGGATGGTTATAATGATGGATATAATGTTTATATAATATGATTATAATATTTGTATTCTTCTATAATAACTTGATATGAATTAAATTTTTCATACTCAATCCAATGAAATTAAAATTATCACTCTAAAATATATATGGACAACTAGATCTACATACTGAAGTGATTCATTTTCCATCACTTCCTCACATAGCTAGATATAATGATTGATTTAATTAATATTTATGATATTTTTCATGTTATTAGGATTTCAAAATCATTATCTTTTTTATCTATATTTTCTTCATTTTATTATATAATGAACGAATCATTCATGTTAATGTATATTAAATTGTTTCCATTAATGAAGTATTCAATTTTTATAATACGTTTTAACATTGATGGTTCACTATTTATAAATAAATAATAAATAGGATAGTAATACCATTTAATTTTTTTCATTAATGAAACAAGTATAAATATAAATGTTACAAAACTACCAAGAAAATATATAAATTACAAATGAAATAATT
The DNA here is from genome assembly GCA_963277665.1 of Viscum album. Taxonomy (NCBI): domain Eukaryota; kingdom Viridiplantae; phylum Streptophyta; class Magnoliopsida; order Santalales; family Viscaceae; genus Viscum; species Viscum album. Next base: position 279,545,898 of record OY728136.1, on the reverse strand, counting down.
TACCCATAGAAATTACAATTAAATATTGATTAATAATTAATGGTTGATGAATTATTATAAGTGGATCATATTTGAAATAAAAAAAATCATATTTTTATAGTATATAATTTGAAAAATTATAAATTTGTTATATAGTAGGTAATTGTTCTTACATATCAAGCCAGACATATGATATGGGTTTGTCATCCCTCCTTCTTGGTTATACATATATCATATTTAGAAATTGTTTCTACAATATGGTGTATTTTATATTTAATGGTTATTTTATATCTTGAATCTCAATATATTAATGATATTTTATGTTTTATTTGAGTTACATCTATGATGGGTGTTATGATTGATATGATTCAAAAATGGTAATGGTTTTACGTCACAATCCCAATTTTTAAATGGAATATTTATAATTAAATTTCCAATTAGTAAATGATATGATCTATCTCTAAAATATATAATGTATTTTAGAATCCAATTTATATTTAAATAAATCATATTTTTCAATTTCATTTTCCTCTATCAAATTACAAAATGTTATGAATTAATGTTTTTATGTAATACCAAATTTATTTAGGATGATGGCTGAGATTTTTTATGAAATTTGCATATTTTCATTAAAATAATTTCACGAATGTTCATAAAATTCCAAAACGATTAATTAATTAAAATTTTAAAAATAATTTACTTACATTATTATTTTTAAACGAATCATGATTTTAGTTTCAAAAGGAGAAACATCAATCTTTTTACCAAAATATTGGGAAGAATATTTGTTAAAATATATATCATAGAATATTCAAGAGTAATCCTAACATTGATATATCATTAACGTATTACCATGTTTATTTTATATGGAAATGAATTCCAAAATATCCATTAATTTTTTATATATTAAAAAGATGAAAATGAAAATGGGAATTTCCTAATGAAATTTTAAAATTTTATTTTAATAAATTCTTATAAATTGAATCCACCATTGAATACACTTTTTATTAACATGGGAGATGATCCTATGATACAATATTTATTCTTACACAATATATTTTAAGTCTACAATGAAGAAATATTGATGATTCTCCTATTATTTGTCATGTGTTGTCCTACTCGGATATGAAGGATGTTATCATGATATTGTGGTTTATATAGGAATTGATTATGATTATGTGATATGGGGTTCCATTATAGACCTCTATTGAATTGTATAATTGTTAGTGTTTTAGATTTTAAAGGTTATACAGTAGTTCATCCCAATCCAAAAATTGTGTACCATTTCTGTTATCCAAACCCAATAGATGGTAATATAATGGTTATCCAATGACCAACATGTAATGAATATCATGGTATGTTGACTTGGAAAATGTTTTATATTATTATGGTTGTAACTCACATTTTACAACACTGTTATGATATGTACATATTCTAAATATATCTTTTCATAGAATATGATCATTAATTTTTTATTATGTCATATATTGTGAACATCGACATATTTAATCAATGATTCATGTTTCTGATCAGTGAATTTTTGGGAAGGATTTTCTGACATTATTTTCATTCTCTAATGGTACTATACATATCATATGTTCAATTATTATTATCAATTGTTGTATCTCAATATTATGTATATCGATTTTATAAGACCACTAATTTATATGTTACAATTTCCCTAGATTAGGAATAATGATTTTATGTATGTTATCACTAGGGAATTTTATAAGAGACAGTGAGGAAATTTCATGGTATATGAAACATATGATATTATGAGAAAAATTGTCCCATAAGGAAATGGGTATTTTTATTTATTTTTTAAAGAAATTTCTTTATAATTATACCCAAAAAATGGTCATTGGGTTGTATGTTACTTATTATTGCATTTTTATATTAAAATTTATATAAAATTGTTTCATGTTTAGTGGTATCAAATTAAAAATGTAATGAATATATTATAGTGAAATGAATACATTTTTATAGGTACTATGTTTTTATGAAATGTATTAATGTTGTTATTTTATATCATTGGAGGTTAATAAGGTTTAATATAATTATTACATATGTTTTATGAATCCTATCGTGGTATTATAAGTTTACGATTGAACATATGATTCAAAGTAATTAATCCTTTTTAATGTCTTCTTTGATTATAATATTAGGTGACATATGACAAATAAATGATTAGTGTATAGATACTGTATCAGAAATTAGTCTAATGTGAATAACATCTATTTTTTGAAATATGATTTATTATGGAATACATTATTTAGGGACTAAGAACCTTTGGGGATTGTTATGTTATTTCAGGGAGATGTATATGAATAAAAAGAGTTCATTACATTTTTTGAGATATAAGATAAACGGTACGGAAACCATAAAGAAAAATCCCTGATGTTATTTTGATTATTCTCAGTATATATTGAGGAACATTACATAGTATCTTCTGTAATGTGATATTATGATTGAAAGTATTTAAAGAGTACTAATTATGTTATTTTTCTAAAAAATATATAATTATAAAATTGTTTAATATATAGTTAATCATGTTGTTTTATAGATAATATTATCATATATTTTGTAATATGATTATGGAATCTTCTTTCATGAAATTGTTATTATATGAAAATTATTTTTTATTTATTATGTTTTAAAAAAATTGATTAATGTTACATTGATGAATTTTATGGGGTGGTTTTTAATTGATTATTCGATATTGAACCATGAATATTATTGATGATGTCATTGAGATTAATTTTTTACTTTATAAAAATAATTGTTAATAAGTATTTTATAATTTAATAATTACATATATTTAAATAAATATATCTTTGACAGCTTATTCAACACCCAAGATTATTTTTAAACGAACCACCAGATATTATTACAATATTATTATTTAAATCTGTTTTTTAACCTTTATATTATGTTTATTTTTATGAATAAATATAATTGAATTTTGAAATTTATATAAACGTTCAGAGAATTATAAATGTAATTAAAAATTATAATATACTATTAACTAAATTTAATGCAAATTAATTTTATTTAATGAAAATAAATTTTCTATAAAAATTTATTTTTTATATGTTTAGTTAGAAAATATTATAAATAATTATTTATTAGTTAAATTAAATGTATTTTCAAAAATTGAATTAATTTCTTATTTCAACATTATTATATTATTCTAGTGTATATTTTTTTTATTTTTTTTGATAATTTTACTTCTTGAGTAAATATTGAAATATAGATATTTTTATAACATATTCATTTTTTTCAATAAATCAATTAATTTAAATATTAAAAAACTCATTCAATTAGATTTGATATTAAAATAACAATTATTTTCGAAAAAAAGTATTAATAATTTCACTTATATCATATTTATATTCGATTTTAGTATAAATATATTGTTTTTCTAAACGTAAAATGTTTATGAAAACTATTATAATGTGAAAAATGCCTCTCCATTTTAAAGAAATAAAATATACAGTAACGAAGATTTATATAAATTAATTTCTTATATTATAATTTTAAAAATATTCATTTATATTTATTTAATATTTATTATATTTCATATAATTACTATATAATCATCATATACTTGAGGAAAATGTATTTTATTGAAAATTATTTTTTGACAGATCTTTGGGTCTATTTTTAAGATTTATTCATGTAGTTTTGTAATTAAAATTTGGAAAATTGGATTCCATATTATCAATATTTTTAATATAAATTTTATAACATGGTAAAATTAATTTCTTACCATAATGAATATTTAATACATTATAAATTTATGGTTGATAGTTAGGTAAAAATGTGGTTATTTAGGGTCAAACCAAATGTTTAGGGATAAAAATTTCAACAAACACATTTAATTATGATTTTGAAGAAAAACTAAAACCATTTATCATAGAGTGTAAAACATTTTCCTTTTTAGATTCTATTGAAATGTGAAAAAGCATTGGTGTAATTCTCTCATTCAAAAATTCCAAATGCTTTATCATGCCCACTTAAAAAAGGACACCCCATTGTTATCCCTTCGACACTTACATACAACATTGGATTAAAAAATAAACTAAAAAATTACTTACATACCTCCCAACATCCTATAATGAAATTATTCATCTAGGATAATACATGAGAAGGATTTAAGTTAAAACTAAACTAAATTTTCCAAAGAAGTGGTAACAACTTTAACTAATCATCTTTGTTTTGATTCTTCTTTAGACTCTTTGATGTATTATTAAGACATGATGATATAATTAAATTTGTTTCATCTATATAAATATATATTATTATGTTACTGTAATAAAAAATCAATCTCCACTTAAATCAAATTGAAAAAAAATACTTGATTGTCTGTAAGGAGGACTACCGCCTCACGAACCGATGTAATTTATTTTCCATCACTACTTCTCACAGTGGGATATAATTATGTATTTCATATATATATATATATATATATATAATTCATGAATAATAATATTAATTTACCTTCATTATTTCTTTTTAATAGGGTACATGATAACATCAATCATGTTTACGATGGACTACCTTCTAGTGAAGTCATGTGATTAGTTTTTTATTTTTTCTATAAATGGAATTTATAAAAATTAATTTGTATTTATATATTATATTAATGATATATTAATAATTATTTAATTGAAATATTTCCTAAATTTTTTTACCTTACCATCTATTGAATATTTGATAACTTTTTTTTGTGTATGGAGAACAGCCACCTTCTTCAATGGTATAATTAATTTATATTACTAAATCATATGGATTGTATATGAGATGCCCAAATATTTTAATAAAATTATAAAAAATTTATAATTATTTTCAGTAGTTTTTAATTAATACTCAACACTATTTTAGTGTTTACTCAAAATATATGGTATTATAATAAATAAAAAAATGAATTTAATTTTGGGAATTTAATTTTTTAGTATACAGAATATTATTTATTGAACATTTGTTTTAAACTGTATGTAAAATTATATATATTTCGTAAATCACTCAAATAACACCCAAAAATCTATTTATCTAACACCATGAAGGGTCTGTTCATCCATTCAAGCCATTGGAATAACTAACTCAAGTGGAAAAGCCTTTTGTGAGGAGCCTACACATATGTTAGAACTTGTCCCATATAGGATTTTCATGTCATTATTCCTAGATCATTTTTGTGTTCAATAATATCTATAGACAATTATTGGTTTAGGATTTAGATATGACCATGACACAATATGATATAAACACAATAGCCAATATGGAAATCTTCGGCCTTATTCTCATATAGTGTGTATAAAGTTCATCATAAGCCAAATTATTTTGTTTCATATTAGCCACATGTTATGGCATAGTCAAACCCATAATCATGATATTTTCTATATTAGTTATAGCGTACATAGTTTTTCATGCCATTGGATCTTCCCTCTTTCATCCCCTATAAAAGGCTTATTGTTGGTAGAGGTATCGTGACCACATTATAATGGTGTGCCTCATGATCCTCGTCCTTAGATGTGGTATTTCAGTAATCCACCCCTAGAAAAAGACGATGAGTTCACTAGAACATGAAATGGAAATTGGATATGATTCTATTTGTAATGGCCTAGTCCAGCACTTGATCATTATAATGTTATCATTGGGTATAGTCCGCATGTTTTTTCCCTAATCCTTTGGACTCAAGAATCCCCCATAAAAAAGCTTCATGAGAGTAGAGGTATCCACAACACCTCATAAAGGTTTTCTTCGTTATCCTCCTTATTCGATGTGGGATTTCAATAAACATGATTATGGAAATCCCTTTTTGAAGGAGGAGGTGAAAGAAGAACCCATTTATATGGTCGGTGGATATCTATTATATTATGAGGCATTTTTAGGGGGATGCATATAGGGAAAATCCCATAGAAATCAAAATTGTACAGGCTTGGCCTAAAGTACACATTATCATGATAAAGGGCTGGACTGGACTATAACAAATGTTATCAGATCTCGTGTATGTTTTATGTTTTAGCGTGGATGCTAGGAACAACTAGGGGATGTGTTATGGAAATCCCATATAAAATAAGCAGGATCATGAAACATTTCTTTATAATGTGGTGTGGATACCTCTCCAATCATAATTTCTTCTTCCAAGGGAATGCATGGGGGAAAATTCTAGGGGGCGAAAAACTATACGGGATAGGCCTGAGGTAGACAATATCATTATTGTGGACTAGAATGGGCCATCACACCACATGAACCCCAAAACATGAAATTTTCGTCCTACAATTTCACCACTCAATAATAGCTGACCACCATTGGAAAACACTAGTGACACCATGGCAAACACATAGAATGCCTAGTCTAAAGTTGAAATGGTACTATCAACTATCAAGACCACCATGTATTTACCAATTCAAATTAGATGACACCCATGATATTTAATTGATCAAATATGATACTATAATTGTAAAAATATATCGATTCTACCACATTGATGGATGAATCATTATATGTGAGGAGACAAAAGTCAACAGAATGATTTACTACACTATGAGTGGAAGACTGGGATGATGATTTACCATTAAAGATAAAATTGAATGCTGTTATTATTGAAGTAACATTGTGGAATGGTAGGTGGGGGAATATACAATTGAGGAATGGTAATAACAATGAATAATGGTATATTTACTAATGTAGATGTCCAGAAACTATTCATTAATCTACCATGATCCAATGAAAATTATATCATTAAAAGGAAGAAAATAGTAGTTGTGTTGTACCATTATGGAGACAATATATTATGAACTTTCTTGAATATGTGATAAAGATATATACTAGCACAATCATTGATGAAGCAATATGACATTATGTTCTACCACGTGGTTGGTATGGTATATGTTCTAAAGTGGTAATATATGAATTCTGAAAATAGTAAATAAACATTAAATAGTAACAACCTATGTATTTATAGAATAATACTCTTTAGTTAATACATATGAATATGATATTAATTTTACATTAAAATTTATTCTTTTTCACGTAGCGTAATCAACATTCAACAATGTGTTTCATTGAAATCTTACGCCACACACAACATTGAGTTATAAAGAAAAATAAAATAATAATAATATTATTTTAAATGGAAGTTAACGTCTGGACTTTGTATGGGCGTCAATGAACAGAACTAACATTGTTATGAATATACATATTTTTAAATTTTTTAGATTTATCCAATAAAATTTAGAGGTTAAAAATGGGAATGAATCCAATTTTAAGCATAAATACTCTAATATTATTAAAAGGAGGTTTTACCACCTTTTGATGGTTAAAATATATTAAAATATGTTATTTTCACTTTTATATTTTATTTTTAAAAAAATTAACTTCTTCTTTTGAAGAGGTATGAAAAAATTTACTCAGGGTAAATTATTGGTATTTTTCTGATAAAGTCATTTTTAATGAATAGTAAAAAATACATCATTTTAAGTCAAAACAGTGTTTTCATCAGATTTATTTATATGGTTAGATAATATTTTTAAATTATTTTTAATGTTCAATTACATTTTTTATCATTTAATACAATATTTGTCATTGGAAGTAATTTTACTTTGATTTCTGAAAAAAAATACGTGTCAATCCTTGCATGTTATTACATTTTAAAAACCCTCTTATTAGTTTTGACAACAAAAATTAATTTGAAATTACTTTTTGACTCTTCTATGTTTTAAATTTGGTAAAACGGCTTCCATATATGGAATAAGGAGGTACAAATTGTGTAATTAGGTACCTATTATTTTTTGACATTATAATTAGGATCTTTAGAAATTATTTTATTTACTGCGTTGAAAAGGTAATTCTAGTAAATAAGGGTAAAAATAATATTATTATAGTATAAAACATCCCTAAAACGTGTCCTAATCCTATTTCATGATATATTTCTGACCATGGGCATCCATTTGTAGATTTTGGGACCCTATGGATCCACTTTTATGTGAAAATGATATTTTATAAGCATTATTTTATTGTAATGAAAAATGTAACAAAAAAGGTATAATTTTGTAAAACTATTTTTATAAAATTTTATAAAATTTATATTTTTGACAATAACTAGTCATTATTAAGCTAAATAAATTTCATACATATTGATATATTATTTATAATATTATTACATAAATTAATAATTTTATTTATGACACAATGATGATGAAGTGATTGGATTATTAATGAATGATTTAAATAAATGATATTTTAAATAATAAAATAAATTTATTTTGAATTTTTTTTCATACATGAATTTTAAGGATGATTATGACTTTTAATATTTGATTTAATGATGTTTTTTAAAATATCATGTACTTATGGATATTTAAAAAATTCATGATATGAATAGTATATAAATGGACATAAATGAGTTATTAAAACGAATAAAATTTTATTAAATGATATAATACTCACAAAAACTAATAATTATCCAAATGACATAGATATGTTTGAAAATGTTTTTAATGAACCACTTGTGGTCCGATTACAATTTTATAGTGACTATATAAACCATATAGTATGAATATATAAGATGACCTAGAAAGAGTCAAATATGTTAACTAATGATCGAAGCTAAAAGATAAGTTTAAATTTGTGACATAGAATTGTCTAAAATGTAATGTCAAAAAGGTTTTTAACCCAAAATAATTTTATCATCGAATTAAATTAATTTTTGACCATTTGAAACGAAAATCATTTTATAATAAAATAATACTATCAAACATTATTAAAGTGCCTCTCCTCCCTCTTATAAAAGGGCATCTCTTCTACCCATTTATTCAAACCTCTCAATCCCATAGACTTGTCCATCCTATGCACAAATTATCTCTCAAAATATATCTCTTCCTCCAATATGCCTTACCATAGACTGAAATCCAATCAAGAAATACATTGGACACAAATCATAGAAAGATAAATGTTCTAAGAGGAAGAACAAGGAATATACATGAAGAATTGATCATAAGGTATATGAACCATTCACCCTCCACTTTTATTCAAAGACATATTTTATGTTATATATTTTAAATTAACTTTTCTTATGTTGTGGTATGTCCTTCTATTTATACTTATTTGATTCCATTTTATGTCCAAATGATTAGAGACCCACATCGCTCTCATCAACTCATTTAATAAATTTTTCAGTGACATCGTTTGATTGTGGAATTATTGTAAGGGAATTTCTAAACTGAATTTCCTCTCATTGGGTTTTACACTACATTCATTGATTATTTATTCCACGATTATGTGTGGGATCACTGTTTGTTTATTTATGTTGTGAATTACACTTATTTTTGTTTAGATATACTATTTCTACACATATTCACTACATTGATAAATTCTTACATCATCGATACAATCACTATATGGGACTACATTTCAACCTCATTTTATTGAGACATATCTTAATATTGTTAACCGTTATTGTCCAATAATATTTATATACTACCCTTTGACATATTATTTCATGAATTTCATTATTCTCATGATATTTAGGTTTGTTTTAATGTTATTCTTTAATTATTTTTATTCTATAATTTTCCCATGTGGTGAGGGACTTCTTATCTAAAAAATATTTTTAAATTATTTCATGATATATTCTTCTAAATATTTTTCATTAATGTCGACATTTAAAAAAAAATTTAAAGATTTATATATATGGACCGTAATGTTTTAAAATATTAATTATTTTAAAAGTTTCAATGTGTTAAAGGACACATTGATTCAATAATCGATCTAATAAATTTTTTAAATTCTTTTCAAAATGGGTTGAATATTTTAATATCTAGAATTTATTTCTTATCATTGATGACTGAAATGTTGATAATTTCAATATATTATGTGTTATTATTATGAAAATATTCTTGGAAATTTGACATGTGGTAACATGATAATCCAAATATGAGTGGTTCTGTGATAGACATTGGGTGGGCAAGCCCATGATACCTATCTAATTTACTATTTAACATGAGAGAGTTAAAATTTAATGATTTCCTAAGTGATTTAGGGAATATACAGTGATGGGTATTCCATTTGTAACTCCATAATTATCTATTATATCTATAATGTAAGTCTTTTTTTGATTCTACAAGTTGCATTTATGATTTATGATTTCTATGTTTTATTTATACTTCATAGTATTTCATGAGGTATGTTAAGGAATTTATGTTTTATGATCGAAAATTATGATTCAATTTATTAATATGTATTGGTGCATTAAGGTTTTCTTCCATTATTTTAGAAACCTTAATAATATTTTTATGATTACCCCCACGTATTTGAAATGTTTTTTACAAGTTAGGTGGAATTATAAGAGAAAAAATGTATTAAAAAAGATTTATATCATGAAAAAATTCATGTTTTATTTTTAAAAGTTATATTATTGTGAAAAAAATTGATAGTGTAGATGTGTCTACTGTGTAATGTTTATAGAATTTATTATAATAGTTACTGACAAATTATTTAAAACTATAAACCTGAAAATATACTCACTATGAATTCATTACATAAATAATGAACAAATAATGTTTAAGGCCTGGACGATATACTAATTGATATATTTATCTACATCATGTAGGGTTACAATTATTATTTTTTGATATCTAGGATGAAATGGCTCAGTGGATAGTCAACTATTATAATACATGCTTAGTGATGTGGTGGGATAAGTGATGATACATGAGGAGACAATTCAATATGATTACGTACATGGAATTAAAATAGAAAATAGATATTGCAAAAGATGAAATGTGTACCTAAAATATTATAATAAGTTTCTTTTAGGGAGACAATAACCATTTATTTTTACACATATGTGAGAGGGGAGATCTCAAAAAAAAATTGAGGAATCCTTTAATATATATTGAAATTCCATGATATCTTTTAATATATTTAATGAATGGGTTAATTTAATATTAGAAAAAAGGGAGATTCGTTTAATAGATGAATTTTCGGACTCCTCCCTCTTTAAATTATGTAGTTCTACTTCTATTGAAGTGGATGGGAGGACTTCAATAAGATTATGTTACTCTGTTTAATTTGTATATCCTTTTCATTCTTTTCAAGATCAAATTAATTTAGTTTATAAATGTAATTAAATCAATTTATAATTCATGTTATCCTCTAATTTACATTATGTAATTCATTTTATGTATATATATTTATCATATTCAATAAATATCTCTTTCTCATATACCTTGAATTCATTCACTATATAATGAGTTCCTAACGTGTTTTCTTGAACCTAGAAAGGATATACATTTCACTAATTTTACTTTTTTATTTATAATTATTTGATTATATCTGTACAATCTAAAATTGAATTAATGTGGTAAGAGATTTTCCACTCCAACATGGATCTATAATTCATTACCGTAATTTTATTTAAATATTTTTCCTTCAATATATTGATGAATATATATTCGAATAATTTATTCCATCATCATAGTGGATGAAATAGAATATTATGGATCGATTTCATGGAAGATTATAACTTCTCTATTCAAGAGTGTAATCAAACGTTATTATTGGATAAGGTGGAATTGAGTTTACCATTACATTCATGATTTAACATACAATAAAAAAATTTATATCTATATATGAGTAAGATTCCACAACTGGTATATGAAGCTATATTTTAATCAACAATATTCAATAATGAAGGAACCCTAAAAAATATCCTACATGACATGCTCATTCACTTCAAACCCACATTCTATTTGCACTGAATGACATTTTAAATTTTCATTCTACATTCAATTCTATTTCATTAATTTTAGAAAATAATTAAAATAAATAAATAAGAAGTATTATTTTTGAATTAGAGTTACTATATAAATATAATGTGACGATTCCCAATTGATATTACCTTTATCTTCCATTTTTCAACATTAGGAAACCATAAACATTATCTTATCCACACCCCATGATTGATGTTAAAACAATCATGTCACCATTTCTAACGATCAAATAATTTTGTTATGATTTTTTTCATGTATTAGATTTTTTTTATTCCATTTATATGAATACCCAAAAAAATATTATTTTTACAATGATTTATTAAAAGTATTATCTTATTAATTATATGATTAATAACCTATTTGTAAAATTAAAAAAATTTAATAACACTTTTTTATTGATTACAATATCTGAATTTTTGTTAGTCTTGTGATATTATTCTAGAAATAAAACTATGGTGGGATAAAATTCTATGAATTATTATCTTGCATGTGGGAGGATATGAATGAACAAAATTTTGAATACCTGGCCTAAGAGCTAAATAATGTCTCCCATTAATTGATTTAATTTCATCAATTTGAAATGATCAATAATAGTCAAAATTTATTAATATCAATATTTCTGAAGGCATATAAAAGAATACTTCTAGGATTTATAAGTATCAACATCCCCACTATTTGATGATCTAGATTCAAGATGTCCATGGTGAGCAATAATGTAATTATAATGAGGATACATTAATATTGAGCTATGTGCAGGAGATTAAAAATATATGGGAAACAACTAGAACAAGTATTAATTGTATGGTTATTTAACTATCCAATAAAATGTTTAACACCCATCACCAATCTCTTTTTCTATAAAATTATAAGTGGATGATTCAAACCATATAAAAAAATTGTGAGAAAAGATGGAGGATCATTACTATCGTACACCATTCAATAAAATTCAACTTCAATAGGAATTGAAAACTAGAGAGGAGGGTGGATCATTCAAAGGGATAATATCATGTCCTAAATTATATCGCATTAGATTTTATTGAAACGGAATTCACGATAAAAGATATTATTTTCTTTTAATCAATAGATAATCAGTATTTTAACTTATAGCAATATATGGATGAAGTACACACACCGTCTATGGAACACATGGATCTTACAACCCATATTTATCTTGCATTATAGGACGTTAATGAAGAGATCCATGTGGAAATTCTAGATGGAAAAAATTCCTTGAATTACCAAATCAAAAGGTATAACTCTGATTTTCATTATGATTGAGTAAATTTTATCCAATTTAAAACAAAATATAATAAATCCATATAAAAACAATTTTTGAAATTCATATAGAGAAATAAGATGACATAAAAGCATTGGGAATTTCCCAAGTAGAAACCATAAAAGAGGATGATATATACATCATTCTAACCTAATTATGGTATATAATCCTAATTATAAAGGGGTTTGATTGTGTGTAATCTATCTGTGGACTCCTCATCACCAAAAAATAAGATTTTCATAATGGAAAAATCTACATGTGGTGGTTTAAATCCTTGAACCATCACCCACCATCATACATTGGATAATATTTGGAACATCTCATTTAGAGGAAGTAAAAATCCAATACTGACTTGTTTGACTAAATTCAGTGTTATATCATTACTTGTTTTCCCGGATTCTTGTTTTAAATTAGATTCATATAATTCATTTTGGTATAATCCATAAAACCTTTTTATTTTCTAGATTTAATGGAATGATCATTGTGTGTTCATGATGTTATTTAAATTTTAGGACCATGATGGCAAATGACTACCCAAAAAACAATGATAGGACCCAGGATACATTAGTATTTAGAGTTAATGTTTACTTTATTAAAAAATTAAATTCCCCACATTAATATACTAAATTGTTTTAGGATGATAATTATATTATATATTTTAAAAAATATATTTCCTTCTCAATCTTTGAATTTATGTTTTTCTTGACTTGTCATAGAGAAATGAGTTTTTAGAAACTCAATGATGCAATGTTGTGTAATTCAATGATAATTTCATTGAATGAGTAAGGCTAAGAATTTTATAATTTGATTGAAGAATAGATATTTAAATAATAAATAATTATTTGATGCAATAGATCAATTCATATTAAGGAATCTTCACAAGAATTATTTCCTGTGATGAATTTCTAAAATTTGGGTCAGTTGATTTTTATTATTTCTCATTATAAGACATATTTAACCAACTCATAAGATATATTCCTAATAGTATTTCTTGACCATGTACTTTATATTATATCTATAGAATAATTCAGTAGTGATCCAATGACATTCCACCTACTAGAAGATGAATTGGAATTTTTAAAAGTTCGGAATGTGAATAAAATGAATGTTGAATTTTTTTATAATCCCAAATACTTGAAACCATATTATATATTTTTCCTTATTTAGTACATAGTGACCATGAATAAACTTATTATAGATGATCCATAATTTAATCTAATATTTTATTTCATCACATTTATATTGGAATAATGATAACATTCCTTCCCTCAATAAATCTAGTGTTTGGATTTTACTCACAAGGATAAGAAAAATTGATCTGTCTGGTGGGTATGTAATGTAATTATACTTTTAGACAATTAGTTGAAGAAAATTTAATGATATTGATGTTATTTTAATGAATGTTCAAATATATATAAATTTTTATTTAATATACACGGATTAAAAAACATGAAATTAATGTTATTTAAATTTGGGTTATAAGGATTAATTTATATATATATTATTATGTAAAATTTTTATTGATAATAACCATTTTTTGTGTAAAAAATGTACCATACATGAGCTATCCCTCAACCAATATCCCATAATTCTTTTGACGAGACCATTGAGGGTTCAGATTGTCTTGGAAAACCACTAGGAGAGACTTATATGGTGGTAATCTACATGGGGATGTGTATTCACATATTTTGTGCATATTTTTGTATTGGCCTTATGTAACATCCCGAGATGTTATGAAAAATATTCTTTTTAATTTCATTAATGTCTTGTGTTGTACGCTACACCAAAAGGATCTTGCTCAACACGCATCCTTGACTTTCCTTGTATTACATGCAATCACGACCTTCCTCGATAGCGTGTGTAGTACGCAATACCGAGTTTCACTAAACAACGATATGCTATTAAAATATTATTAAAACTAGCCTTTATGAATAGTAATAACCACTTTTTGAAATTTTTTAAATTTTAATTTTCAAAATGGAAATCATTTTTGGATTCGGAATATCGATATTAGCTTAGGGTGAAATTTTGGTACTTTCCGGATAACTTTCATATTTTTGATAAATAGTGAAAATTACTAAATTTTAATTAAAAACAACTTTTTAAATCGAAATAATTAATAGTGATAAATTATTAATTTGAGTGGTTTTGAAGTATATTTAAAATATATTTTTACAATTTAATACAATGTTGGTCATTGGATGTAATTTCACATTTAAACCAGTTATAAACAAGTGTCAATCTTTTGATAGTTATTATCTCTTAAAAACACGCCTTTTGTTTTGATGACTGGAATTAATTTTTAAATTAATTAATGCAACTGATATGTTTTGAATTTGGTAAAATAGAAATCATTTTTGAGTTCATAATATCAAATATATCTTAGGCCTAATTTTTGGTATTTTTCTGAAAACATTCAATTTTTGATGAATAGTGAAACCACTAAGTGGTAGTTAAGAAAAACTGAATTTTTCATAAAACATAATTTTACCGCTTCTGTGAGTGTAATTTCGAAAATCCGAGAGACACGGTTAATGTCAAGGACTAAAATGTGGTTCAATGAGATGAAAATAATTTTTGGCGAATAGTAACTTTTTACTTTTTTTTACCACGGTTAGAAGTAAATAGGGTAATTAAGGGTAAATATGATATTATTATTACCCTAAAACATGTTCTAATTCTATTGGATAAGTGTAATTCGACCAAAAACAAACTTAGGAATAAAATACGACCATTGAGGCCAACTTGGATTAGATTAGGACATTTATTATTAATTTATTTAAAGAAGGGTTAAAATAGTTAAAATCAAAGTTTAATAAGTAAATAATTTCTAATATGGGGTTATACATAAGATAAATTCGACTATAAATATTCATTAGAAAGATAAATATATTTCCTAAATAATGGTATTTTATTTGTAATTTTTATACATTAAATAATTTATTTTATTTATGACACAACGATGATGCAGTAATTATCTTATTAATGAAATATTGACATAATTGATGTTATAAATGCCCAAATAAATGTTATTTGAGACTTTTTATGAATTCCAATAATTTTCTAGGTTAATATAACATGTTAGTATTGATTTAATTAACTTTTTTAGAACTTATCATTCTTTTATCATTTTCACAAAAATAAATTACTAAATAGTGTCAAAATTGACATAAAATAGTTTTTAAAATAAATATTATATTATTAATTTTCTTATTTTATTCCTAAAAATATAAGGTTCGGACAAATGACTTAGATAAGGTTATATATATTAATAATAAACAACTTGGGGTTCTTTTGGCTTGATATAGTAAGTTTATTAACCATATAGTGTAAGAAAACAAAAAGACACGGTAAAAGTTAAATTATTTAACATAGAGTTAAATCTAATTGATAAGGTTAAAATAATAACCTAAACTTGTCTAAATCCTATTGGATGAAATTATTGCAACCCATACCCACTTTAGCTTCGAAATAAGACCCTTTGGAACCATTATAAACCAAATTTGACCTTAATATAAAATAATATTTTGAGATTTTCCTAAGGTGCCCCTCTCCTCCCTTATAAAAGGACACCTCCTCCCTCTCTTCCTCACACAACTTTGAGCCTTCAAGCTCGGCCAAACCCTGAAAAATTATCTTCTCCACTTCCCTAGAAACATCCTATAGGTTCTGGTCTTCCTCAAAGACAAATTTTAGTTCCCTAAGAGGAGGTCTCAAAGAGGCACTTCAAAGAAGAGGTAATTTCCGATACCAATTCATTCACCTTTATTTCTTCTTCCACTTCTTCTTATTAGGTTGTTTCATTATGAAGTAATAACATCAGTATCACTCATATACTGATATGTTATTATAAGTATGAAACAATCCTAATTCACCATCTATCCATCCTACGGAAAACGAAATCACCGCCCGTGCGTACGTACGGAATACCGTCTCCACGCCGTGGTGTAATCTATTTTTCCACCAACACCATACATGGATGGGTATTATGGTGTAAAGAATAACTATACATATTTATTATAACATCATAATGATTCTGATATATTGTATCATCCACTCCAATTCAATTCAATAATTATGGAAATGATATCATCGCTCGTGCGTACGTACGGATTACCGTCTCTACGACGTGATGAGATTCATTCTCCATGTTTACCATTTAAGAATGATTATAAAGTATATATAAAGAATAATAATGAAATATATGACATTATATAGCTACTGGATTTATGTGTATATATATGTATGTCTTCTACTTAATTCCACTCAATTCAATAAGGTAACGAAAACAGCGTTCATGCGTACGTACGGCCTACCGTCTCCATGAACGGTGTATTTCTTTCCATTTATCGATCCATTATATATATGTATATTCTGAATATATATTATATATATATCATGTTTTATATTCTATAATTAAGTAATAATGATCTATGTAATCATATGAATAATTACAAGTTAAAACACGGATGACAGATGAAACAATTTTTCCCAAAACGCTCTTTAACATGGAATTTACAAAAGAACGGGTAATATAAAGTCATAAGTGAACCATATATGATATCATAACAATGAATATGATTCTTTAATAAGTCAATGACATTATTTAAATCATTATACAGGAGGTTCGGACACTTACGAAGCAAATCGGACCTAAGGTAAGGGAAATGTCACAATCTCATTTTTTTTCCGAGATTATTTATACTTTGAAATTTTCTAGGGTGTATTTTATCATCCACATCTATGTTTCCTCAATATTTAATGTTATTTCCATCCACCAAAAATTTATTAAATCCAATTTTAACCTTCGGTGAGTTTTTTGTAAAAGATATGAAAGGAATCTTTTGTCGTTTTTCGTACGAGGTACTTTTTGACTTTTCCAACAAAAGTATGAAGAATGTTTTTTTTAACTTATACGGCCTGAATGGGTTTTTAAAAAATTATTTCAAAGAAGCTTCCTTTACAAGTTTTAAAGTTTATTTTTAATCAACTTCTTTTAGTTTAAAATTGTATGACATGTTAAGAAAAGAAAATTGTTTTGAAGTAAAAAGTATATTTTCCTCAAGAATGAAGTTCAAGTGCTTTATCAAAATTATTTTCCATCTAAGATAATAAATGGTTCTGTTTTTATCTCTATAATTACATGGATATGATTATGTTGTGATGGAAATATTTTTATGAAATCCTTTATCTTATATGAATTGTTTTATGATGTCATGATGTTTATGATTCCCATTTGTATTACATGGATTATGCAATGATGTATGATTTATGATTTTGTGGAACACATAAGAATGGTATCATTATGAGATGGGTGGGACCTATATCTCCCTCCAATGCATTGGGTAAAGATTTTATATCTCATGATATAGACATGGATGGAATGGTAGGTTATACCGGTTCAGTGAAACAGGAATGAAACGAGGGTCACTCGATTCAGAAATGGACTTTGTCCACTAAGATAGTCTTGGCAATGAGTCCTCACTAACAAGAAATGTGTCTCTATGATTATGTGTGTATGCCACAAAGTTTAATGTTTTAAGTTATGATTATTGTGATTACATTTCACTGCCATGAGTTATCCCAGGTTATGAAATTATGATCTCTTTTGCAGGTTAAGATTTCCAAAAGTTATGTGCTTATGTATATGATGTGTTTGATATTTCTTTTGTTTACCCTTACTGAGCATTTGAGATCACCATTTTATGTTTTCTTTTCCCCAGAATATAAAGAAAGGTTTTAGGTATAAAAAAAGGAATATCTTTATGGGAGATGTTGAAGATCTTTTACCAGGATTAGAAGATTATATTCCATGTTTCCAAAGACACTAAACTATTACGATCCTTGTGTGTGTGTTTTTTTTATGTACTAAGTATTCCGCAAATGTAATGTAAAGTCCATGTATGTCAGGCTTCGGGTCTCTACAGTTGGTATCAGAGGAAAGGTTTAGTCAACCTTTGGAAACTAGGATGTGTTAACGTTAGTGAGATCCCTAGAGATATTTCTATGGTATGACTAGGGATGTCCCTAAGGATAAGTATACGTATAGGTTATAGTCTTAGAATTGCGCTAAGGATATTATAATTTAACCACAGATTTTAGATATTGAAGTTACTCCCCCTTTATTATGATTTTTGCCTCTCACACTATTCTTTTTGGGTTTTAGAAAATGGCTGGAAACATGATGATTCACGATAATGGAGGATATGATGGAAAATGGAATGATATTATTCATGAGCAACCAAATGAAATGGGATTTGGAGGTCCAAACATCATTATTATGCCGAATCAGAAATCTCATAATATGATCAATAAAGTAAAATTTGGTAAGTTTCCTGACTCGGCTAATAAGAGAAAGATGGAGTTTCATGATGATCATAGAGGAAAGAAAGTTCAATTTACATTATGTAAATCATGTGGGAATAGGCATCAAGGAGAATGTTTCAAAGGAACTGGAAGATGCTTTGGGTGTGGAAAAGAAGGACACAAAGCCAGTAAGTGCAAATGAAAAGGTTCAGTTAACACAAGGGATGAGGATAATGGTATTGCTACGACATCAACAATGGTTAAATGTTTTAAATTTGGAATGTACGGGAATTATGCAAACCAATGCCCTAAGGGAAAGTCTCATGAAGAGAATCAGTACGGCCGTATGGGTAGTATTTATGTTGATGATAATGAAGAGACTACAAATGATATGTCAGATGAAAGAATTGTTGAAGCTCGGTCAATGGTTTAAGAAGGTAGTGGAATGATGACATGTTTATCATGTGTAATGTTGTATAAGTAATCTCATGGTACTATGGAATAAAGATACATCTAAGGTTTGTTACACTGTTGTCTTTCCTTGAGTTTTGAAAGTGTATGATTAATGGTACCAGTATCCATGAAAGGTTACTCAGATATTTTTGGAATGCAGATGATATGCGCATAATTAAGGGATAAGACGATAATGAGATGTTTTATTGTATTCATGAGCTCATGATTGATATAAGGACTAAGTGATATCATGGTTTGAGTATATAGAATTTTGAGGATTTTGGTATGTGTAAAGTGTTAACTTTTAACTGCATTCATGTTTTCGCTAAGGTTCAATGGGTATTCATTCTTCAAGAAAATACATGATTAAGGTATTCACATGTTTGTAATTTGACCAACAAGATATATCTTATGATATATGGGGGATAAATGATGGCATTCACGTGATTGTTCTGTGACATTTCAAGTAGTCATTTTCTTTATACTATGAGCTTGGACCGAAGTATTTTAGATAAGCCTAAAGATTAGAATGGATTATGTTGGACATAAGTTAGGATAAAACGTTTTTCGATATTATTGATGTGATGTTATATTAATATAGCTTTAGAAAAAGGACAACTTGTAGGATGGGCGACAGCCCATCGCGTCGGACAAGGCTGTGGGAATCGAACCCACAACCGAAGTGTGACTGGCCTTTATCGCCTACCACTGGCCTACAAGAAGTCCATGTTTAGTAGAAACTAGTTTTATTATATTAAACAGTATTATATATGAAGTATATGTCCATTTTAGGAACCATATATGATTTATCTTGCTATAGAATGGCTTATGTATATTTAATAACTTTTGCTAACCTTTTGTTTGAGACAGATGGAATGACCCGTCATCATATCACATGATCTTCTAACAGTTCACGAATAACAAATTCAACTTCATTTATTTAAGAGATGAAGTGTAAATTGTTCAAGGCATGAACAACAGTGAGATTGTACCAAAATAAAGTAAGTATTTATTCTAATTAAAATTCTTCAACTTTAGGGAAACGATCTTGAAAACCAAAAATGTTGTCCTAGTGCTCTTATATCTGATTAATCAGATGGTACCTTAGATCGTCACGAATTTATGGATTTGTGATTGTTGGCTTTTCCATAGCCATGTTCTCTACCACTCTCCATCAGAACATGATGGTTAGATTTTTCTTCCATATCCATATATTCACCTATGTGGAAACCTAGTGATTAGTTTATTTGGGTAACCGTTACGTTTCATACTTTTGTTTTTAAAGATTAGTTTTGGTATTCATTTTTATAATGTGGGTTTCTATCAAAGAAATTTTCAAATAGTAAACCATTTATAACCCCGACGAATTTCGAGGGCGAAATTCATTTTAAGGGGGGTAGAATGTAACATCCCGAGATTTTATGAAAAATATTTTTTTTAATTTCATTAATGTCTTATGTTGTACGCTACACCAAAAGTATCTTTCTCAACACGCATCCTTGACTTGCCTTGTATTACACGCAATCGCGACCTTCCTCGATAGCGTGTGTAGTACGCAATACTGAGTTTCACTAAACAACGATATGCTATTAAAATATTATTAAAACTAGCCTTTATGAATAGTAATAACAACTTTTTGAAATTTTGTAAATTTTAATTTTCAAAATGGACTTCATTTTTGGATTCGGAATATCGAAATTAGCTTAGGGTGAAATTTTGGTACTTTCCGGATAACTTTCTTATTTTGATGAATAGTGAAAATTACTAAATTTTAATTAAAAACAACTTTTTCAATCGAAATAATTAATAGTGATAAATTATTAATTTGAGTGGTTTTAAAGTATATTTAGAATATATTTTTACAATTTAATACAATGTTGGTCATTGGATGTAATTTCACATTTACACCAGTTATAAACAAGTGTCAATCTTTTGATAGTAATTATCTCTTAAAAACACGCCTTTTGTTTTGACGACGGGAATTAATTTTTAAATTAATTAATGCAACTGATATGTTTTGAATTTAGTAAAATAGAAATCATTTTTGAGTTCATAATATCAAATATAGCTTAGTCCTAATTTTTGGTATTTTTCTGAAAACTTTCAATTTTTGATTAATAGTGAAACCACTAAGTGGTAGTTAAGAAAAACTGAATTTTTCATAAAACATAATTTTACCGCTTCTGTGAGTGGAATTTAGAAAATCCGAGAGACACGGTAAATATCAAGGTCTAAAATGTGGTTCAATGAGATGAAAATAATTTTTGGTGAATAGTAACTTTTTACTTTTTTTTACCACAGTTAGAAGTAAATAGGGTAATTAAGGGTAAATATGATATTATTATTACCCTAACACATGTCCTAATTCTATTGGATAAGTGTAATTCGACCAAAAACAAACTTAGGAATAAAATATGACCATTTAGGCCTACTTGGATTAGATTAGGACATTTATTATTAATTGATTTAAAGAAGGGTTAAAATAGTTAAAATCAAAGATTAATAAGTAAATAATTTCTAATATGGGGTTATACATGAGATAAATTCGACTATAAATATTCATTAGAAAGCTAAAAAGATTTCCTACATAATTATATTTTATTTGTAATTTTTATACATTAAATAATCTAATTTATTTATGACACAACGATGATGCAGTAATTATCTTATTAATGAAATATTGACATAATTGATGTTATAAATGCACAAATAAATGTAATTTGAGACTTTTTATGAATTCCACTAATTTTCTCGGTTAATATGACATGTTAGTATTGATTTAATTAACTTTTTTCGAACTTATCATTCTGTTATGATTTTCACAAAAATCAATTAATAAATTGTGTCAAAATTGACATAAAATAGTTTTTAAAATAAATATTATATTATTAATTTTCTTATTTTATTCCTAAAAATATAAGGTTCGGAAAAATGACTTAGATAATGTTATATATATTAATAATAAACAACTTGGGGTTCTTTTGGCTGGATATAGTAAGTTTATTAACCATATAGTGTAAGAAAACAAAAAGACACGGTAAAAGTTAAATTATTTAACTTAGAGTTAAATCTAATTGATAAGGTTAAAATAATAACCTAAACTTGTCTAAATCCTATTGGATGAGAGTATTTCGACCCATACCCACTTTAGCTTCGAAATAAGACCCTTTGGAACCATTATAAACCGATTTTGACCTTAATATAAAATAATATTTTGAGATTTTCCTAAGGTGCCCCTCTCCTCCCTTATAAAAGGACACCTCCTCCCTCTCTTCCTAACACAACTTTGAGCCTTCAAGCTCGGACAAACCCTGCCAAATTCTCTTCTCCAATTCCCTAGAAACATCCTAGAGGTTCTGGTCTTCCTCAAATACCAATTTTAGTGCCCTAAGAGGAGGTCTCAAAGAGGCGCTTCAAAGAAGAGGTAATTTCCGTTACCAATTCTTTCACCTTTATTTCTTTTTCCACTTCTTCTTATTAGGTTGTTTCATTATGAAGTAATAACATCAGTATCACTCATATACTGATCTGTTATTATAAGTATGAAACAATCCTAATTCACCATCTATCCATCCTACGGAAAATGAAATCATCGCGCGTGCGTACGTACGAAATACCGTTTCCACGCCGTGGTGTAATCTATTTTTCCACCAACACCTTACATGGATGGGTATTATGGTATAAAGAATAACTATACATAGATATTATAACATCATAATGATTCTGATATATTGTATCATCCACTCCACTCCAATTCAATAATTATGGAAATGATATCATCGCTCGTGCGTACGTACGGACTACCGTCCCCACGACGTGATGAGAATCATTCTCCATGTTAACCATTTAAGAATGATTATAAAGTATATATATAAAATAATAATGAAATATATGACATTATAAAGCTACTAGATTTATTTCTATATATATTTATGTCATCTACTTAATTCCACTCAATTCAATAAGGTAACGAAAACAGCGTTCATGCGTACGTACGGCCTACCGTCTCCATGAACGGTGTATTTATTTCCATTTTTCGATACATTATATATATGTATATTCTGAATATATATTATATATAAATAATGTTTTATATTCTATAATTAAGTAATAATGATCTAATTAATCATATGAATAATTACAAGTTAAAACACGGATGACAGATGAAACAGTTTTACCGAAAACGCTCTTTAACATGGAATTTACAAAAGAACAGGTAATATAAAGTCATAAGTGAACCATATATGATATCATAACAATGAATATGATTCTGTAATAAGTCAATGTCATTATTTAAATCATTATACAGGAGGTTCGGACACTTACGAAGCAAATCGGACCTAAGGTAAGGGAAATGTCACAATCTCATTTTTTCCTAGATTGGTTATAATTTGAAATTTACTGGGGTGTATTTTATCATCCACATCTATGTTTCCTCAATATGTAATGTTATTTCCATCCACCTAAAATTGTTTAAATCCAATTTTACCCTTCGGTGAGTTTTTTGTAAAAGATATGAAAGGAATCTTTTGTCGTTTTTCGTACGAGGTACTTTTTGACTTTTCTGACAAAAGTAAGAAGAATGTTTTTTTAACTTATACAGCCTGAATGGATTATTAAAACATTATTTCAAAGAATCGTTCTCTAAAAGTTTTCAGGTTTATTTTTAATCAACTTCTTTTAGTTTAAAATTGTATGACATGTTAATAAAAGAAAAGTGTTTTGAAGTAAAAAGGATATTTTCCTCAAGAATGAAGTTCAAGTGATTTATCAAAATTATTTTCCATCTAAGATAATAAAGGGTTCTGTTTTTATCCCTATAATTACATGGATTTGATTATGTTTTGATGGAAATATTTTTATGAAATCCTTTATCTTATATGAATTGTTTTATGATGTCATTATGTTTAAGATTCCCATTTGTATTACATGGATTATGCAATGATGTATGGTTTATGATTTTGTGGCACACATAACAATGGTATCATTATGAGATGGGTGGGACCTATATCTCCCTCCAATTCATTGGGTAAAGATTTTATATCTCATGAGATAGACATGGCTGGAATGGTAGGTTATACTGGTTCAGTGAAACATGACTGAAATGAGGGTCACTCGATTCAGAAATGGACTTTGTCCACTAAGATAGTCTTGGCAATGATTCTTGACTAACAAGAAATGATTCTCTATGATTATGTGTGTATTCCACAATGTTTAATGTTTTATGTTATGATTATTGTGATTACATTTCACTGACATGAGTTATCCCAGGTTATGAAATTATGATCTCTTTTGCAGGTTAAGATTTCCAAAAGTTATGTGCTTATGTATATGATGTGATTGATATTTCTATTTTTTACCCTTACTGAGCATTTGATCTCACCATTTTATGTTTTCTTTTCCCCAGGATATAAAGAAAGGTTTTAGGTATAAAAAAAAGGAAGATCTTTATGGGAGATGTTAAAGATCTTTCACCAGGATTAGAAGATTATATTCCGAGATTCCAATGACACTAAACTATTACGATCCTTGTGTGTGTGTTTTTGTTATGTACTAAGTATTCCTAAAATGTAATGTAAAGTCCATGTACGTCAGGCTTTGGGTCTCTACACCTTACATGTCAGCATATCCCAAACATGTGTGTGATAATGTGTACTAGTAGTCCATCCTAAGATCAAGATTCTATGGCAAGGATTATAACATTTATATAAATATTAGTTACCCGTACAAGGTAAACATAAATTTGTTACTCAAATTGTTCATCTTCTGTTCTACTTAACCAAAGTGATACTTTTTATTCTCATTCATACGACACATATGCCTCATATGTTTCCCATTTCCATTTTCTTCATATAACTTCATCCCTATACTATCTACAAATGTTGGTGATGTGTTGGAATACACCAAGAATGCTAGATATTATGCATGAATGATGTTTTCAAATCCCGAGAGATCGGTGTAATATTCTCCACCTAGGATGAGTCCCATGATACGAAATTGAAACTCCATGATCAGTTCAAGGTAATATAAGCTGGATCTAGAACTATAAAGTCTAAATAATATTATTCGTGGAGTGAAAAAAGACATAGGTTAGTTTCTTCACTGTTGGAATATTCATTCACATATGAGAAACCATTTTACATACCATGTAATGCTACAATGGCTATAATATCATTGAGTAATGGTATTTTGAAGGATATTATATCATCGAGGAGCACTAATATATTGACAGACAATAGATATGCTACAATGGATGACTAGTTTCCATTGATGATGCCATAATTTATATTATATGGTAGTACCATAAAGAAGTAGAAAATAATAGATTTTTTGTACCTCGTATTTATTATGTATATTGATGATCCATAAATATTCTATAAGGGTAGATGTCTGAATGGTTGATGATGGAATGGTTGCACCGAATGTCGTACAATGAGGTCATGTCGATATATATTCTACCATTGTAAGAAAAAAATCCCAATATTAGATAATAAATTACAATGTATATTTTTGGTTACATAATCCCGGTAGCTGAATAATTGATATTTGATATCTAGAAATAAATGGATTTTTCACTACTGAAGGAATGAACTATGTGGAATATTATGGGTTTAGCCACATGAATCATGTGGAGGACAACGAGATACATGATTTTTACTATAAAAATTAAAATACATGTATAAAAATATTATTGTTAAATTTAAAAGAAATTTAATTGTGGTTTTTAGGGAGATAAATCCCTATTTTTTCACTTCTATATGGGGACATCCCCATTCATATTTAATGAATCTTGTAGTAGATTTGAAAATACCTGATTATTTATAGTGATATAATATAAATGATTAATAAATACTTCACTAGGATGAATATATGACTGATGATAGAAATAGTGGAGTCCTACCTCAATAAATTAATGGGTTCTATTAATATTTAAGGGCCCTAGAGGATTTCACTGAGTGGAGTGAGTAATAATTATATATATAATTAACTATCAATATCCAAACATGAGATGTACCTGCTCAGACATTGTTCGACATTAGGAAATCATAAATATAAGTTCTTCCACACCCCTAAATAGGTTTACATACATATGTAATTGTATTAGAAAAAATTATATGATATATTTGATATATTTATCATTCTATAAATAAAAAATAAAAAATTCTTTTTTAGATAATTAACAATTGAAAAATGGAATCGTTGCAATTGTGTAAAGATGGTTTTCCATCTCCATGATTTTATCATAGTTATACCTTCATTACAATTCTATATTTTAGTATGTAAAAGAATAAATTATATTTAATATTGATAATTATATAATTAATTTTGTTTTATAGTTTATGAACTAATAATCTATTTTCATTAGTCAACATATCAATTTGATTTTGTATATTTTAGACGAACACCTACTTTATTTTATAGGATATTTATAATTCCACCTCTTCATACTATATCATGAATCCTTCGTATATAATATTATTATAATTTGGATTTCATTTACTTCATTGATAGGGAATTTGATTCAAATGTTTCTAATGTGGTATGGGTATAGGGTTCAATATCTTTATATTCGTTATTGTTTTTTCTTGATTTTAAAATAAAGGAAATAATTAAATGATATTATAATAAAGACTTTATATTTTATTAAGTTCTATTTATTCCTTAAATAATCTAGTATTTTTACATGTTTTTACTGTATTCTACATAAAAATAATGAGAAATTATTTTTAAATAAATTCAACATTATTTCTCTCATGGGCCAAAACCCATTTCTATTTAATATCAATCATTTAATAAATATGCTTCAATTTATTTCATATTATAATATGACTCTCTGTATCAATTTTATCCTTTTTACCTTTTAAAAATGGTTCAAAAAGTAATATTTTAATCATTTACCAAATGATGTACTTATTGAATTTTTATAAAAAAAGTGAATGGAATATTTGTATTGACATGTATGGAATACGTAGTATTTTTCAAGAACCTGGATCATCTTTTTCATGTATATGTTCTTCTTTCGGACATTTTTGAGAAAAAGAGGAATTTCTGAAACTTTTTGAAGTACAAGCCTTATACATAATGAATTGGGAGAGTATCCTTTTTATGTGTTTAATGTTCATGGATTTAGTTGGGAAGAGGTTGGGAGAGGTTGGAATGGTTTTGAATATGTTTGGTGGATTTTCAAAAGGAGCACGGTTTAAGAACAGTTAGGGGAAACCGTGCGGGTTCTCCATGAAATAGTACAAGAGGAGACAGCAGGCTTTGCACGGCCTATGTAGGGTTTTCCAAACCATTCGAGTAAACCGTTCAGACCCCTTATTTCGAGGCAGGGGCGTGTGCACGGTTAGTGCACGATTTCCCATACCGTGCATACTAACCATGCGGCCACTTAAAATAGGGGTTTCAAATACGAGCTCACTCAAGGGTGCCTCATTTCACTCCAACTCTTCCCTGTTGGAGCCTCACTAGTTATTTTGGGTTATAAAAGGTTTAATGTACTATCCCACTTGATTTGGAAGCAAATTGAAGGGGTTTCTTCTTGTATTGAAGTCAGTTATTCTCGTGTAAGTTTCCCATATTGGTTTCTCTTTGGCTAGGTCTTCTCTTCCCTCTCTCTCATTTTTCTGGATCTACATTCGTTGAATATAGATCTAGTGTTGGATTTTCCTTAGGTGTTGACTTAAAGGCTTTTGGATTATAGGGAAGAGGATTTAGAGCGGTTTTTGTGATGCATTCCACGGATTGTGGTGCGGTTGTTTCTTGGTCTATTTTGCTGGAACCCTAACAGTCGATGGTATGTCCATTTCCGTTGAAATTATTTGAGTATTATGTGCAGTTTTTTCTAGCACCCTTGAATGGGGAATTGTGTGTTTACCATTTTTCCCATGCTAATTGCATGCCCTTCTTGTATGCTTGAGTAGAAGTTATTTGAATATGAAAAGGGTGATTTCTATGTGTTGGATGTTTTTTCCCATGTGTGTTCTCTATACGACCGTTTGGTCCTGAATAGCCTTTTTGGCCGCCATGTCTCTTTTTCCATGCCTAGTGTTGTAGGGTAGAGTGTTTATTTCTAACATACTTGATATGTTTTTGACCGATTATCCAAGTAGTTCTTTAGGTTTACGTGGACCGTATTTCATTTCTATACTTGTTGACTTATATAGGGCCGTGAGAACCTGGTGTAGAAGACTATATGGGGAATTGACTAAGTGAGCTTCCTCAGAGTGTCTTCGATCCATTTTTGTCTATAAGTGGTATTGACCGAGTGATCTACCTCAGAGAGTCTTTGAACCATTTTAAACTATAAGGGGAACTGATCGAGCGAGCTTCCTTAGTGAGTCTTTGAACCATTTTATACTTTAAGTAGAATTGACTGAGTGAGATTCCACAGAGCGTCTATGACTTCATTAGACTATAAGGGAAATTGACCGAGTGAGCTTCCTCAGAGAGACTTTAAACGCTTGGGACTATAAGGGGAATTGACTGAGAGAGATTCATTAGAGATTATCTGTTGTATCCTTGTTTTGACTAAACCATAGGGGTTAGGCTGAGAGTACTAACTAGAGGGTTGCCTTATTATTTGTTGTCATTGATGTATTGAACTGATTGCATTGAAACTATAGGACTGGTTACTGGTTAGTACTTCCATGTTTCATATTTTCTTTTGTTTATTACCTACCATGTATTCACTGACTATTAGGCATAGATATTATGGTGATTTCTTACTGGGATTTAGTCTCACACCCTGTTTGGGAAAAGCATTTTGGCCCCCATAGATTATATTGCTGCATGTATAGATAAGGAAAAGATCCCTTCTACTTACGGTACATGATATGTTGTGGATCTTGAGAGCATGGGACCAAGATGAGGCTTGTGATGCTGGGGAGCTATTTATCTATTTTATTTTGTACATTGGCTTAGTACTATTATATATTCAACCATTGTGATGTGTTTGGATGTTTTCCTAGATATATATACAATGCATCATTTTTATATATATACACTCCAACTCTTTATTTCTCCAGATGTCTATTGTTTACTTTCGTATGGAATATTACTCCTTCTACTATTGTTATCTGTTTTCTTATCTTCTGTTGTGTTACTCTACCAATTTGGGCATTGTTTCCCCACTAACACACCCAAGGTCGTCGCTTCTAGTCGACAGCCTCTGGAATTAGGGGAAATTCCTTTGAGGCCATGTGACCAACCGTGTACGGGGAGAATCTGGGTGGCTTCCGGAACTGGGGCATTATAATGAGGTATCAGAGGAATTATTTTCTTCATTACTTACTTTTTAGATCCTGTAGCCAGGGATATGACAAAATTGGTACATGGTAATAAGATTTTCCCGAGTCTAGTTAACCCATGTACATGGAAAAGGCAATCTACCTCATTTAATTTCAATTTTTCTACTTTTGAAATTAGTATAGCTGACATGATTTAACCTTATGTGATTCACATGATTTTTTTTGTTATTTTTTATGTTATGGTGGTCTTATTTCTTCTACAACTCTATTAGAAGAGGGTATGCCATCTCATGCACCATATAGGAACTTTCTAGGGATCACATTTCATGCATTCTTTCCATTCCATATAGGGTTCATTAGAAATTGAATGTTGATGTGATAGGTTTTTTGAACGATATGCATGTTGTTGTGATAGTTTCCGTGATAAATTTTTTTTTTTTCACAGGGTATTGTTTGTGTAAGGTTTTTTTTTGAATGAACTCCAATCATTGGTTCTTAAGTTGTTATGGGCGCTCATGGACAGGAATTTGGTGGATCATTGCCCTGTTTTTCTTATTATAACATGTTTAAGATGAAAACATTGATTTGTGTGGATTATGGTCCCTCGCGGATAGGAATTTGGAATTTTGATGTTCGTTTCAGTGTTTTCTAGGATCTAGAGTAGTTTTAGAGGCTTACTATCTAAAAAAACCCCATAATAAGCACTGTGTAGTTTTGACTACATGCCATGTGTTCTTCTATTCGAGAAGAAACTATTTTTATAAAGTACATGTTGTGTACTTTATATAAATTCCGTTTGGACTCTAACCATGTCATAGGCCGTATGGTAAGAGACACAGGATAGAAAAATTCGAGAGGGAACACGCTATGTACCAGTTGTTTAAGCCTTGTAGATTTGACCATGTGTCCTCTTGTGTGAATTACAACATGGATGAAGTAACATTAGTTGACAGATGCCATGTTAGTTATAAAATGTTTTGTAGTGTAATATTGGATTCTGGCCATGCATCTAACAACATAGGTCAGTGTTATCTTTTATAGTGCACACCGTGTCCATAAGGAATACGACGTGTAGTGTTAGTCGAGTACATGGTCGTGTCACAAACAACATGGGTCGGTGAAGCTCGTCTATTTCATGTCATGCCTGGAACAAACACTCCAATTATCCTTGATATAAGGGGAGCTGTGGGGCTTAGCCGTGTAGAAGGACTTGGGTAGGGGAAGAAAATTCTTGTACATGCCGTGTGTATGAACAACACGCCGTGTGTTTGGGGTGTTACACGACCAGTTCTTGTAAAAGTACGCACCAATATGAATTAAATAAGGGAACACGCCATGTAGTTATTATACACACCGTGTAGTCTTGTAATGTAAAACACGAATGTTTTCTTTCTCTTGTCCCCTTAATACATTTCCAATTTTACTTCCTTCATGATCTTAATATAAGGTGTGCATTTGACCTTCTAGATTCATTCCAATGAGACGTCATCGAATTATATGCCAGTTGAAAGGAGATGATCAGACTCCGGATATGGCTAATCAGGGACAGTCGACAGATCCTCTAGTTGTTCTAGTCATGGAACCAGCGGTTATACCTAGCACAAGTGCCAATGAAAAAATCAGGGAGGGCTTTATAAGGATCATGCAGACCTTTTAGGGAGTGCCGCATCATGCCAAGTCAATGGCAAAATTGATGAGGATCTTTCAGCAGCAGCATCCTCCAACCTTCTCAGGGGGATGGAGGACCTGAGGATGTAGAGTCATAGATGGAAGAAACATTGATGATCTTCGAGCATCTGTAGATACCTCTAGAAAGGAGGGAGAATCTCACTAGCAACATGCTTCAAGACTCCTCCAAGTGGTGGTTGGATGTGATCTAAAAGGCAGGACTCTAGCAAAACATGATGTGGGATGTCTTTGAGCGCATCTTCTATGATTAAATATCTAGAGACACCTTACGAGACGAACGAGCCCGAGTGTTCATGAGTCTATAGAAGGGTAATCTTTCTGTTATGGAGTATTCCTCTTGCTTCATAGATCTGTAGTGTTTTACGCCTATTCCAGGTGTTGATGAGTTGTTCCTTGAAAGGAAGTTTGATTATTTTCTAAGGCATGACATCCGATCACAGGTGAATATCTTCAGGTTGAAATCTATCTCTTCTATTGTCAATCATTCACTGGTCACTAACCACAATATAAGGGATTCTAGAGTAGTGTCATTTGGCTGTTCAACCTCCAGATTTAGTGTCCTACCAGCTGATATCAGGATGATCTAAAGGGAGATTTCATGAGGAGATCATAGTAGGAGGGATTCATAATTTGGTATCCAGGAGGTAGGCAACCAATGTGGGAGGAGCGGGAATATGAGGCCACATTTCCGGAGAGACCCGGTGGAGTGTCGATCTTGTGGAAAGATGAGTCATCATTATTGATTCTGTTAGATGATCTCACTAGCAGCTGGTGACATGGGTTCTTCTAGGACTCCTCGTTCAGGAGCATCACCATAAGTCTATCACCAGTCTGGGAACTTGTGTTCTTCCAGCCATTATGGACGAGGTGGCGGTTGTGGCCATGGATGCTAGTCACCATGTTTTTAGCGACATCAGGGCGGATCAGCTCAGAGTGGTCAGGAAAGGTCACAGGGCTATGGAATAGGCCAGACATTTGCAGTGGAGTTGTCCCAGCAGGTGCATGATCCCAGACAATCAATAGTTCATGGTACTTTCTTAATTGATACAGTATTAGATTCTTCTCTTTTTGATATAAGGGCATCGAATAGCTTTATATATGAATTGGTAGTGGAGAGCCTTAGGCTCAGAATCTTTTCTTCTACTGATATCTTTACACTATGCACTCTGTTGGGGACTAGAACAGCGAGAGTGCGTCAGTGCATGGTGTTCCCTCTAGAGGATTGTGTGTGCCAATTTTTATGGGACCTCTAGGTCCTATAAATGATGGGCTATGATTCCATTCCTGGAATGGACTAGTTAGTTACCTTCTAGGTAGTCGTCGATTTCTATCACTGTACGGTGAGTTTCCCAATAACAGAGGGTAGATATTTTCTTTATAAGGGCGAGTGGGATGTCTAGGTGAGCAGAGAAGGACCTGAAAATCATGGGGTAGGATGAGTTATAGCTTAGATTAATAGTATGTATCTACTTGACCGGGGGAATTCCTATTTAGTCATTCCTCCAGTGGTTTATCATTTCAAAATGTTTTCCTAGAAGAAATTTTAGGATTTCCTCTAGTGCATGAGGTAGAATTTTCTATTGATCTTGTGGCATGTGAGGCACCAGTGTCCATTCCTCCTTATAGGATGGCTACACTACAGTTAAATGAGCACAATAAGTAGTTTGAGGAGTTACAGGAAATGATTTCCATCCAACCTAGTACTTCTCCTTGGGGATCACATGTCATGTTTTCGATTATGGAGGATGGTACCCTCAGGGTTTGTGTGTATTATCAGAATCTGAACTTGTTTACGATCATTAATTGATATCCCTTACCGAGGATTGATGATCTCTTTGATCAGCTTTAAGGAGCCCGAGTGTAATCGAAGATTGACATGAGATCTGATTATCATTAGTTGCACGTTTAACCATTAGATTTACCTCTCACAGCCATTCAGAGCAGGTCTGGTCAATATGAGTATATGGTTATGTCGTTTGGTCTCATGAACGGGCATGCATTTTTCATGGCACTAATGAACCGAGTGTTCCATCCATACATGGATTCTTCGTGGTGGCCTTTGTGGACGATACCTTGGTGTACTCTCATACTCGACACGACCATGCCACGCATCTTGAGATCATTTTGAGTAAACTAAGAGAGAATAAGTTATATACTAAGCTCTCAAAATGCCACTTTTGGATGGACTATATTCACTTTTTGGGTCATGTTATCTAAGAGTTAAGAGAGAAGTAGACCCATAAAAAGTAAGAGCAATAGTTTTTTGGGAGCATCCAAATAATGTCTTTGATTTACAGAGTTTTCTAGGGATGGTTGGTTACTACAAACTTTTTCATACAATACTTTTCACGCTTAGTAGCACCACTGACGACTCTGACTAAGAAGGGTGAGAAGTTCTTGTGGTAAGATTATTATGAGTCATTCATTCTGGAGATGAATGGAAGGTTTACTGCGAAACTGTTGCTCGTTTTTCTTGAGATGGGAGAGAGCAGTACTGTGTTCTGTGATGCTTCAGGTATTGGGCTGGGAGTGATGCATATGCAGGGAGGAGAGTTCGTTGCGTATGGGTGTCGGCAGTTGAGGCCACATGAGAGGAATTACCTGATGCATGATCTCTAGTTAGCTATTCTTTTCCTTGCCTTGTGCTATTGGAGACATTATCTTCTGGGAGAGAATTTTGTAGGTTTCACTGACCACAAGAGTCTTAAGTACATCCTCACTCAACATGATATAAATTTGAGACAAAGAAGGTGGGTTGAGTACCTTTATTCCTTTGACATTGAGCTTTCTTATACACTTGGAAAAGGCAATGCAGTGGATGATGCATTGAGCTGGAGGACTCAGATACATGTATTTCAGGAGGCAGGCAATGAGTGGCAGCTTATCTCTATGTTCTCTAAGATGAATTTGAAGGTGCATGAAAGATAGGGGAATACTTTTCATTCTTTTTTGGTTGTTACCTACACATGTCATGATCGAGTGAAAATGATGAATATATCATATTCAGAAGCCCTAGTCCTATGGGAGAGCATGTCAGGTGAGGACCTTATTCCCGTATGTACTATAGGCGAGGATGAGGTCTTGTGTTTCCAAGGGAGTGTATGGTTTCCAGCTGACCTATGCAAGGAGCTAATGTGGGAATTTCATTCCTTGGTTTGGGTAGTTCATCCTAGTGTAACCAAAATGTATCATGATCAACACTGTTAGTATTAGTGGCCATGTTTGAATTGAGATATTGATGGTTTTTTCATGAAGTGCTCCATCTTTTAGCAATTGAAGGCGGAGAAACACTAACCATCAGGTATTTTTCAGCCATTTCCTATTCCTGAGAGGAAGTGGAATGATGTCATGATGGATTTCGTTATAGGATTACTGAGTTCACCTATGGGAATGATGCAGTTTGGGTTGTCATTGAAAGACTCACGATTGGTTATCGCTTCTAGCTGATCAAGGAGACCTTCGGTGTTGATGAGCTGGGTCGGTTGTACATCCGTGAGATTGTGCACTTACATGGACTTCCATACTCCATTTTTTATACAGAGATGCATGTTTTGCTTCTCAGTTATGTAAGGGGCTTTAGAAGGCTTTTTGTACACTGGTACATATGAGTATAGCCTATCTTTTCAAGATAGATGGAATTTACGAGCATATGATTTAGGTGCTTGAGGACATGCTTCATGCATGCATCATGGATTTTGGAGGTTATTTGGAGAAGCATATACTGCTTGTTGAGATTTCCTAAAACAATAGATTTCAAGAAACTATTCAGATGACACATTATGAGGCTTTGTACGGTAGGCCATGTTGTTCAACCTTTTGTTGGCTGGAGGCAAGAGAGGAAGCTATGATGGGACCTCGTCTTTTTCAGGAGACCATAGCGCTGATAGAGTTGTTTCGGAAGTGGATGGATACTGCATAGTCTTGACAGAAGTATTATTCTAATCAGTGAATAAGACCTCTGGAGTTCGAGGTTGGGGATTAGGTTTTTCTGTGTATCACACTGAG
This sequence comes from Viscum album, assembly GCA_963277665.1. Taxonomy (NCBI): domain Eukaryota; kingdom Viridiplantae; phylum Streptophyta; class Magnoliopsida; order Santalales; family Viscaceae; genus Viscum; species Viscum album. Next base: position 279,510,166 of record OY728136.1, on the reverse strand, counting down.
GTTTGGGCACAAGAGAATTATGAGATAGGGTAAGATTTCGATGAGTAACTTTAGACCATTTGAGGTTTTGGAGAGAGTTGAGTCGGATGCCAATCAGTTTCAGTTTCCTCGGAGCTTCCGGACTATGCCCGACGTCTTTGACATTTCTCAGCTTCAATGTTACTTTGCAGAATAGTCTCAACTCTTCCAACGTGAGGAGGAAGAGTTGGAAGTGGATTCATTATTTGAGGAGCATCCTATTCGGTTTGTCGATTGAATTTTGAAGGTTCTATGTGGCCGGTCTTTTCCTCTGGTACGAGTGCTAGGGAAGCATGGGCGAGTACAAGAAAAGACTTGGGAGAGGGAGTTAGATATATGATCATAGTGGCCAGAGCATTTCAGGGATTTTTATTCTACACTGCCTTTCTAGGGAAATTTAGGGATGAATATCACTAAGAGTTGAAGTTTCTCAGAATCTGGATTGTCTTTTTCAGGTATGATTTCCTTCTTTGGTAATTTTTTTAGAAGAAGTGTAATTTCTAGAAATTTTTGAAGTACATTTTGTGTACTTTATGAATTGGTCCAGTTTTCTTTTTATGTTTTGAATATTCATGGATTGAGTTGTGAAAATTATGGGGGATTTTGGAATGTTTTTCAATAATATTGGAGGATTTTCTTAGGGATCACGATTTGAGCATGGGTTGGGGAAACCGTGCGGGTTCTCCAGGAAACCGTGCTGGAGGAATAAATAGGCTTCACACGGCCTACACACATTTTTCCAAACAGTGCGAGGAAACTGTGTGGACCCCGCCTCTCGAGACAGTGGCATGCACACGGTTAGAGCACGGTTTTCTAAACCATGCGTACTAACCGTGAGGCAAATTAAAAATAGGGGTTTAAAATCCAGTCTCCCACTAGAGAGCCTCATTTCATTCAAAACTCTCTCCCACTAAAGCCTCACTTGGGATGTTGGGTTCTAAAAGGCTGATGGTGGTCTCCCAATTGTTTTGGTAGAAAATAAATGGTGTTTCATGTTGGTTAGAAGCCGGTTCTTCTTGGGTATGGTTCTCCTCCTGGTATCTCTTTGGTTTTATCTTGGTATTCGCTTTCCTCTCTCTTGGTTTCCTTGATCTACATTCGTTACATGTAGATCTAGTGTCAAGGTTTCCATGGGTGTGGATTTTAAGTCTTGTGGATGATAGGGAAAGAGATTTAGAGCAGTTTGTTTGAAATTTTACCCGAATTAGGGTGTAGTGGTTTGTGTGTCGATTTCGTAGAAATCGTAAAGGTAGGTGGATTGTGACTTTCCATTGAATTTTATTGAGTATTATGTGCAATGTTTTCCAATAACCTTGAATGAGTTATTGTGCATTTACCGGTTTACCCCTGTTGATTTCTTTCCCTACCAATATACTTGAGTAGAGGTTATTTGGATATGAATAGTGTGATTTCTATGTTTTGTATGTTGTTTCCCGTGCATGTTCTGTTTAAGATTGTTTGGTCCTGCTTAACCTTTTTGTCTACCTTGCATGATTTCCCATGAATAGTGTCATAGGGTGGAGTGTTGTTTTCTGACATTATTGATATGTTGTAGAGTAATTAGCCATGTAGTTCCTATGGTTTACTTGGGCTATCTTGCATTGCTATACTCGATGACTTACACAGGTCCGTGAGAACCTGGTGTAGAAGACTATAAGGGGAATTGACTGAGTAATCTTCCTAATAGAGTCATTTAACCATTTTAGACTATAAGGGGAATTGATCGAGTGATCTCCCTTTGAGAGTCTTTGAACCATTTTAGAATATGAGGGGAATTGATCGAGTGTGCTTCCTATGAGAGTCTTTGAACAATTATAGACTATAAGGGAAATTGACCGAGTGAGCTTCCTCAGAGAGTCCTTTACTACCTTAGACTATAAGTGGAATTGACCATGTGAGATTCCTCAAAGAGTCTTTAGACACTTGGGACTATAAGGGGAATTGACTGTGAGAGTTTCCTCAGAGTGTCTATGTAGTATCCTTGGATTGATTGAACTAGAGGGGTTAGGCTGAGAGTACTACCCAGAGGGATCCCTACTTATTTTCTTTTGTTTATATATATAACTACATTCATTGAAACTATTGGACTGGTTACTGCTGATTACATATTTGTTTACTGCATTATTTTTTTACATGCTATATATTCACTGACTGTTAGGCACCGTGCTTGTAGTGATTGCCTACTGAGATTTAGTCTCACACCCAATAAGGGCTATGAATTTGGGCCCAAACAGATTACATTTATATAGGTAAAAATTATGGAAATCTCCTTCTACTTCAGGTACATGATATGTTGTGGAGCTGGAGAGCATGGGACCAAGCTGAAGATTGCGATGTTGGGGAGTTTTTTATCTTTTTTATTTTGTAAATTGTCTTATTACTTTGTTGTATTCCAGTATTGTGATGTGTTTGGCTATTTTCGTTGACATATTTACCATACATAATTTATATATATATACACTCTAGCTATTTATTTCTTCATACATCAGTTGTTTACATACATATGGACTATTACTGGTTCTGATATTGTTAAATGTTTTTTCTCTTCTGATGTGTTACTCTGCCAATAAAGGAATAGTTTCCCCACTAACACACCCAAGGCCCTCTATGCTAGTCGGCAGCATCGTACATTATTTATGACATTTAAATAATATTTCATTCATGCAGTTATTAAACGCAAATCTTATTTTGGAGAAAAATTGAAACTCTTGGAAAATAGTTCTTTGGACACCTTTATGAGTATAATTATAAATTAAAAATTTCCACATATATTAGTCAACATCTAAAAAATTTATTAAAATTTTAGAATCATAATATTTTATATTATCTAATAATTTTATCATAAATTTTGACAATATTTAATAATGAATACAAAAAACCATATATTACATGGTTAATGTAAAAGAAGGACTACCATGGGGATAAAATAAATGTATAGGGTAAAAAATTTCATAAAAAATCATAATTACTATTTTACAAGTCTTATATATCCCTGATATATTATAATCTTATAAAAAATGTCATTTTGTATCATTATTCAATTCACTAAATTTCAAAGTATTTCTTTCATTTGAATAATTCCAAATATGTTCTCTCTATTATTTATAAAAGGCCACCTACTCTCCTCTCCATTACACACATAAAAACACATTGTATTATACCTGAACCACTCAAATACCTTCATATATTTCTGAAAAATATCCTAGAGGATTGTTTTTTCATAAAAAAATGGGGAAGTATTTTGGTGCAAACCTTGAGAATATGTCTTAATATGAGATAATGTCTTTAACCGATCATATTTATTTAATTTCATTTTCAAACTAATCGAAATTTTATTAAAACATGATGGTATAATAACCATATTATCAACCATTTATTGAGATGTTTTAAAATTATTTTATTAACAGTAATCCAATGAAAACATCAAAAAAATTTAAAAACCCCTTGATCGTGTGTATAACAGCCATATCATGATCCAACATATATTTTTTTCGATCACTAATTCTCATGACTGTATATAATGAAATATATTATACATATATATAATATTTATTATATAATTATACATCACGAATTATAATATCACATATAACTATTTATATTAAATTCTATAGGGAATACAATAGTTTCAATCATGTGTATGGAGGACTACCTTATCATGAAAAGATGTGATATGCTTTACAATTATTAATTATATATATAGTAATATGGCCCAATTTGAATTTATATGTGATATTAATGATATTTTAATCATTATATGAATTCAATTTATAATATACATATATACCTTACCATCCATTGAATAAAATATTATTTTCTTCCTATTTATTCCAGACTACCACCTTGTGATGTAATGGGATTCATTTTTATTACCACACAACATATTTGATATATGTTATTTTATTTAAAAATATAATATAATATTTTAAATAAAACAATAGTGCTTTATTGATAAAAAATACATACCTTATTTCTATAATGGTCTTTGAAAAATGGAATCATTACTCATGCCTAGATACAACTAACAATCTCTATGATTATTACACAATTCATTTTTTATATCTATCATTGATGATTGTTTTGAAAATTATAATTGATGTAAAAATTTTATAATAATTTAATAATTATTATGATAGTATAGATGAATTCATAATATCCTAATATAAGTTTTCATATTATTTTTATTGGGGACATATGAGCCGAACATCATCACAAAATATACCTTGAACTAATATAAGTAAGTAATTTTATAAAGAATGGGGTTGAATAAATTGAATGAATTATAAGTATAACAAATAATCCAAATAATGTAAAAAATAATTGTTTTCAAATTATTTAGAAATATAGGAAACACAATTGCGGATATGGTTATGAGGTAAGGGTTTCATCTCAAAACATTTTTCTTGGAGTCACATCACCTTTCATATAACTAATTTATTTTACATTGTTTATTTACATAATATATTAATATTAAATCATGAATATTACTCCCAGATGTTTTTATGAAATTTGATATTAAATTAATTTTTTTCTTCATTAACCTTCATTTCATGAAATCGTGAGTTTAAATAAATATTGAGTTGCACTTATTATAAAATTACTATTATAGAATTGCGATTATGTTAGAAGAAATAATTATAACTTAATTATGAAAATGCATTATGAATTAATTGGATATATAAATTAGATATTTTTTAGTTAATTACTATTGGTAATGAAATTAATGAGATATATATATTACAAAAAATATTTTTATATTCATCAAATTGATATTTTAAACATAGTTTTTGAATAAAACAAATTTGTTGTATAAATAAATAAATATATATAAATATATATTTAAAATTATAATCTTACACTACATAATGGAAAGAGCCTTTTAAATTATGATTTTGACATATAATTAATTTTTATAATAAAACATAAATTTTTTCAAAGGAGGTATATAAAAGTTTCCTTTGGATGAATTTCAGATATTTTTTGATAAGATTCGATTTATGGTGAGCAGTAAATACAAACTAAATTTCAAATGGTAACAACTTTTTTCATCAATGTATTTTATATGGTCAAATAATAATATTTAATGGTTTAAATGTATAAATACAAAATATTTTTATCATTGAATATAATTTATATCATTATCATTAATTTTACATTGAGTTCATATGAAAAAATATCTTCAATATTTTGCAATATTTTATCTTTTAAAAATATTTTCTCTCATTCCGACAACAGGATTAATTTTAAATTAATTTTTTCCAATTTTGTGTTATGAATTTTATTAAAATGGATTATATATTTGGAATCATAATATCCAAATTGGGTAGATAAATACCATATATTTTTTGATATATTGAATAGTAACTTCGATATTTATTTTTATTTACCATGGTTAAAAGTTAAATCAACTAAATAGGGGTAAAACATAATATTTTATCAATATAATACTCCCCTAAAATGATTCCCAATCTTATTTGATGTGATATTTCTGACTATTACCATAATTTGGTATATTTTAGGACCCCATGGAGCCACATGGGTGTGATAATGGCATGTTATAATAATTGATTGGAAGTAATGAGATATATAACAAAAACATGTATCATTAATTAAAAACATTTTTAATATAGGGTTATATAACTAATATCTTTGACTATAAATAAGTATTATAAATATAAAAATATTTCTTATATCATGCGATTTTATTTATAATTTATAAAAATAGTGTAAATAATTTTATTTATGACACAATGATGATGCAATGATTACCTTGTTAATGAAAAATTCAAATAAATTATATTATAAATATTAAAATAGTTTTAATTTGAGAATTATAATTCCATACATGAATTTTTTAGATTATTATGACATTTTTTATTTTATTTAGTCTATTTTTTCTGAATTAATTATTGTTTTATGAATTTAGAACAAATCATATAAAAAATATTTTAAAAATAAACATTAATAAGTTTTTAAAATGAATACTATTTTTTAAAATGATAAAACAATAATAAAAATATAATATTTGGATAAAAGAATTCTATAGTGTTATAAATTAAATTAATTTTTCAATTTTGGTTCTTAGAATTTTATATTAACTATAGTAACCATATATTATGAAAATACAGGAAGACATGGTAAGGTAAATGTTTTTAACTAAGGTTAAAATCTAAAAGATAAGGTTAATTTTGTGACCTAAATATGTCTCAAACCAATTTTTTTAGAATATTTATACCCATCCTCATAATATCACAGAAATTTATCCTTTTGAAACTACTATAATTCAAATATAATTTTATTATAAAATAATATTTTGAAACATTCTAAAAGTTTCACTCCTCCCTCTTATTAATGGCCACCACTTCTACCCACTTACTCACACATCTGAAGTCCATTGGATCATCCAAAAATCTTATCAAATAAGTTCCAAAAAAATCAATAAATTAATATTATTGGGCACACATTGGGCATAAATCCATCTGACAGACACATTTTGTGAAAATCATAAGATGATTCTTGAAAAAGAGGAAATTATTTTATCACCCATTTCAAAATTATTATCTTCTTATACTTCCTATTATAATGTTTTTTCCATACTAATATAATAAATCCAACATATTATACACGAATATATGTTATTAAAATTTTTTTCAACATTATACATCCATTTATACCTCCAATGAATAAAAATATCACCATGCTTGCGTACGTACTTCTTGTCGTCTCCACGCTGTTGTGTAATTTATTATTCAACAAATAATTTTGATGGTTGGGTATAATGATTGTTATAATGTATTTAAATAATTAATATTACATTATAATTAATATTTATAATTAATATTCCATACAATTCCATATCATCTATCTATAATGTTTATGATATCATCGCTCAGGCGTTAGTATTGCCTATTGTCTCCACGATGTGATGTGATTCATTCAATATGATATTCATTAGACCATGATTATATTCCATAATGTAATGAAAAAATATGTTATATATTATACTAATATAATTCCTCCAATCATATAACTATAAATTAAGAACTGTAATTTCAACTTATTTGAAAAAACATTCCTACGTATATAATGTTGTTAATATTTGAATAATTAGTTACAATAAAATGTTACTAAAAATAGATGATAATAAAATAATATATCATATCATATAAATTATCATTATTCTGTAATTAGTAAATAGAAGTATTTAAATCATTATACATGATTATTGGATACATATGAGAGATATCAGACCTAAGGTAAGTGAAAAATTTTCAATATGATTATTATCAATGATGTTTTGTTCTTCAGTATTTATTTGGGTATATTTATATACCAGATCCATGTATCCAATATGTAAAATATTATTTTTATTATTCTACTAATTTTTAGTTAATTTTACCCATAGTTAAATGTGTAAAAAGTGGTATTGAAATAATTATTCATTCATTTTCCATATGCGTCTCTTTTTTATATTTCCACAATTGTACTAGAAGAATGTTATTTAAATTATACAACATGAATTTATTTTTAGGGTTTAATGATTCTTTATTTTCATGACTATTTACATAAAACATTTAACAGTTATTTTGATATAAAATAATTTTCTTTCTAATTTTTTTTGAATTATTGATAAAAAATGCATTTTAAGAAGAAATGAAATTTTCATAAAAAATTGATTTCATGTGTTATATCATAATTACATTATATATAGGATAAAATACATTAAATTTGGTTATGTCTCAAAATAATTTGATTTAATTGTGTTTATGATGAAATTATATTTATAAAATCACTTGATTTACATGGATTATGTTTCAATAAAATAATATTTATGAAACCGATTTTATTACTTGGCTTATACTCTATAAATGATTTATTATTATGTGGAAAAAATAAGAATTATTTCATTATCATAATGGTTGATTTTATATATCCCTCCAATTCACTGGGTAATTATTTTTAAATCTTAAGATAGACTTGATAGGAACGACATGAAAATTTGGATTAGAAACACAGGGTTGGAATTACAAGTAAACCCTATTCAGTAATAGACTCTATTTGCTATGATGGTCTTGGAAATGATCCTTGGGTACTATGGAAATGATTTTATATGTTTACGTGTATTCATTAAAATCTTCAAGTGTAATTTTATTACTTTTGGGATTATATACATTAATTCTTATGAACTTTTATCCCATGGCATGGTATCACAACCTTTCATATATATGATATGACTGTCAAATGATTTTTTCTTATGTCTTAATATTGTGATATGATTATATTCTCTCTTGTTTACCCTTACTGGTCAATTTAGGTCACCCATTTTATGATTCGTTTTCCTAGGTCACGAAGAAGGGAATTATGTATGATATTTCATAATAGATTCTAGTTATGATGAAATATATTTGAGAAAATGTAGATGATTTATGAACCGGTTTTTTAAGATTCATATATTCTATTTAAATTATACTTATAATGGAAAGTCAGTGATTTACTAGTTCTTATTATGAATAAAATTTAAATTTTATGTAATATAAATGTTTGTAAACTATTGGTCACTATATTTGGTATCAAATAAAAGGTATAGTAATATTTTGCAAACATGGATGAGAAAGGCTTAGTATGAACCTTATGTATATGTCTATGTATAAGATACAATTTAGGTGTTTTAGAAATGACCATGAGTAACCTTGGATAAAACCAACATTTTCCTTATTTGAAAATTTATTCTGGATTATGGGATTTTCCTGTTATTATTGTTGTTTCTCACACTATGCTTCTTTGTTTTAGTCAATGACTTGAACCTGAAAGAACCGTGTTAATGCTAAAGGTGATGGGAAATGCAATGATTTTCCCCCCAAGAAACTAAATGTTATATAGGATGGAATGAAAATTCATGTATCCATGCTCATAAAACATTCTCATGTAGTGAATCATGGAGGGTATACAAATGAGCAAAGTAGGGAGAAACATTCTACTGAGTCCTTCATGAGGAAGCATCCACCATAATTTTGCAGATTTTTTGATCAATTAGTTGTTTAACAATAAATCTATACCACAAAAAATAAATTTTTAGTTCATTAATGTTCTCAACGTTAAACATTCATATTATCATTCTATCATTTGTAAGTAAAATTGGATCAATGGTATAATCTTATAATGAATATGAAGAATATATATGAAATTGATTCCATAGAATTGGATGAGTTCAAGAAATTATTTTTCAATCAGTAATTTAATCATATTACTTGAACCATGATAAAGAAGGAGTTCCTTGAACTTAAGAAAAAGAATGCTGAATATGTAGGTACATGCAAAGAGAATATTAAAAAAATTGTAAGATACTCTTCTGGATTTATTATCGTGCCTATGAGTAAAACTTTTTTCTTCATTAGTGGCCTAAAACCACGTCTTCTAAGGGAATTATCCATAAGGGACGTTAATATCTATGTGAATATCTTTCAATAATTTCATAATGTTGATATGGATATCGGAGTTACCCAAAAGTTATATGGGACAGATAAGAATATAAAAATGGAATTAGATGAAATATATAAACACTACATTGAAAAAAATGTGTTTCCTATTTTGTTCAATGTGTGTAATGAAACATGGAGGAAATTGTATTAAAGGGACTAGTAAATGTAATAAGTGTTATAAATTAGTAAATCAGATAGTTTAATGCTAAAGTGATCAGAAAAATATTTCTAATGATGCGAATATAGAAACTGATATAGTGAATTCACCTCCTACATATAAATGATACATGAAAGAGGAAATGGGGAATTTTTCCAATAAATTCCCTAATCTATGGTTTACTGATGGTGATTTCTGTCAAAAAACACTTAAGGAAAAAAATAATGGGAAGACACATGCAATCACAATTGGTAACCTGGAGTACGATAATGAAGCAGTTAAAGGTACACATACCATCCACTATAAAGTAAAAAATGAATTATTTGATATTGGATCCACCCACACATTTATTTTTGCAGAATATTCAAAGTGTAAATTAGATGTTGTGTCAGTGATGACGACACAAATGATTATAATTCTTCATTAGATGATGTTTTTGGGAAATTTATTCCAGCCAATCTTGTGATCCTTCCTATAGTATAATTTTATATGATTCATGGAATGCATTGTATTTCTCTATATGGATCTCGTATCAATTTACAATGAAGGGAAGTAACATTTCATATTCCAGGTCAATCTATGAACATCTATCAATGAAATGAGGAATATAACCATCCAATAAAAATTTCATCCATTTTATAGGTTTTGATTCCAATAAACAAATTTTATTTATCTCAAATGGTATGGGAGATTATCAAAATTAAAAATAAGAAAATTTTATGGGAGTTTGATGATGTCATTGAGGAGGAATTCCCAGGTCCTCCACCAAATGATGTACATTATTTTTCAATAGAACTCATATAGGATTATATGCCAATTTTAAGGAAACCTTATAGAATGGCCCATATTTAGTTGTATTAATTTGAGATTAAAATAAAAGAGAGTCTTCATAAAGGGTTTCATACACCATAGTGCACCACCTTGGTGGTCTCCTATAATGTTTGATAAGAGGAATGATAGATCAGAGAGAATATTCATTGATTATCAATAACATAAGAAGATGGATATAATGAAAAAATATCCACTTTCCCTCATTGATGAATTATTTGATAAAATACGCAGAGATCAATACTTTTTGAATATTTACCTGCATCCATGATATCATCAATTAATTTTTATCAAGGAATATATACTAAAGAAAACATTCTGTACCAGGTATAGACACGATGAATTTATTGCAATGCATTTTGGTCTTACAAATCCCCCTTCTATCTTCATTGATCTAATGAATATTATTTAGAGACTATCATTATTAGTTTTTGGGAATATTTATATATTATATTACTTTTTATTTAAAGAGAATGGAAGAACATGAAGACAACATGAAAATGTTACTCAAGTCCCCGATAAAAGATAATCCTTATTAAAAAAATTTCTTCTATGAATTTGTCATTAGAAAGATTCATTTTTTGGTCACTAATATCAAGAGATATGATATCTATGGATCCATCAAGATCAAATGTGGTCAGAAGTTTTCAAAGACAAAAAATGATATGTGAGATCTAATGTTTTCATGGTTTGTCTAGATATTTTCAAATTTTTCTGAAATATTTTTCCTGACAATTTAATCCACTCACAATGTTGACTATTAACAGATTTACATTCTTATGGATGGAACAAATGTTGTCAAATGTTTTCTAGGACCAAAAATGATAACTCAGATCTAATGTTTTTGTGGTTTTTCTAGATATTATCGATATTTTTGAAATATTTTTCATGACTATTTAATCCACTCACCATGTTTACTATGTAAGGATTTACATTATTATGGACGTAACAATATGATGTGAATTTCAATGATCATAAAAAGTTTAGAAAGTACACTTGCACTCATAGTTCCATGTAGTGGTGAAACATTTGTAATCTACACTGATGCATCTAAGAACAGGTTGGGATGTGTTCTTCTTGAAAATGATAAAGTGATACCTTATTCTTCAATTTAGTTGAAAATACATTAGAAAAATTACCCAACTAATGATTTTGATTTATCTTCAGTAATTATTTCATTGTAGATATGGATGCATTATCATTATGTTGAAAGGTGTGATATTTATAGTGATGAAAAATTATTAATGTTTATTTTAACACAAATGTAGAAGAATATATGTCAAATAAGATGGGTGTATTTGATTAAATATTATGAAATATCAATATATTTCAACATTGGGAAAGAAAAATATGTGGCATATTCTTTGATTCGAAAAGACCATGCTATAATATCCATGACAATGATCACAAAATATCAAATAGTTATGGATATGCAAAGGATGGATCTTGAAATTTTAATGCAAGGGTAAAATATTTTTTCCCCAAATAAAATTTCAACCATCAATAAATGTGTAGTTTAAGGGGGTATAGAAGACTGATATAGAGATACCAAAAAGGTGAGAAATGTTCTGAAATTCAACATTGATTATGATAAAATAATAAGGTTCTATAACGTTGTTTGTATTCCTCCCATAACTGTGTAAATAAAGGATCTATTGGATGATGCTCATTTTCTTCATTACCTATTCACCATTTATTCACAAGCATACATAGGGCTTGTAAGAGTATTTCTGTATGGATGTCATGAAAAAAGATGTCAGCGAATTTATCTCTTAATGCTTGGTTTTTTAGAATGTTTAGGCTGATAGACTTAATTATAAATGGGTGTTATAACCATTACACATACTGGATTGGAAATGGGAAACCATCACTATAGACTTTTTCAGCATACATCCCAAAAAATCCAATGGAAATAATGATATCTTGGTTATAGTTGACTTCCTTACGATTTTATCACACTTCATTAATATTAGTGATGATTTACCTCCTAATCATCTTTCCATGATATAAATAGAGGATGTGGTAAAATATCATGGACTACTAATTTACATTATATCTGACAAGAATATGAGCTTTACATATATGTTTTCGTGTAGTCTTCAGAAGCCTCTTGATACAGTGATATGTTTCTGAACATCTTATCATCCTCAGACAGACCGCCAGTCTGAGAGAAAAAATCAAACTCATGAAGACATGTTGAGAGCTATCTCTATAGATTTAAATGTGGTTGGGATAAACATCTACCATTAATGGAATTTTCATACAATAATAACATTCCATTAAGTATTTATATGGCTATTTATGAAGACCTATAATTAAATAAGTTATGAACTCCAACTTTCTGGGATAAAGTTGGGGAAATAAATCTATTAGGACCCGATCTTGTTGATGAAATACTATAAAATTTCAATTTTATTCAACAACATATAAATGTGGATCAATGTCGATAAAAATGTTATACTGATACCCAAAGAAAATAACTAGGGATCAAAGTGGATGATAAGTTTTTCCTAGGAATATCTCCCCAAAAGAGAGTAATGAGATTTGGAAAGAAAGGAAAGCTAAGCACAAGGTATATTGGTCATTTTGGAATTCTGTATTGTTTTGGGAAGGTGGTTTACCATTTGGTGCTCCAATCGAATATCTATGATGTTCATGATGTGTTATATGTATCATTCTTAAGAATGTACATGCCTGATCATTCACATGTACTATACTTATTTGTTATACCGTTGGAGCAAGACCGCCCTTATAAATAACAACCAATAGAGATTCTAGATCATTGGACAAAATTATTATGAAACAATACCACTATATTGATTAATGTATTAAATAAGAACCACAAATTTAAAAGATGATTCATGGGAAGTTGATGGTGTTATGAGGGATATGTATCTTAATATGTTTTTTTCTATTTAATAAATTTCGAGGGAGAAATCCATTTTAAGGGGGGTATAATGTAACACCAATATGTTTTTATTTAAAATTTTCTTTAATTAATTTTTTATTTTTTAGTAGCTTATGATTCACAAAATATTGTGTATAAACAAACAGTGTCATACCCTTAGTATAGAATTACTGTTATAGCCTATATGTTATGTTAACGAGAGTATGTATAACTAACTTATGAAAATACACTTTCAATTATTAATTCATATAAATTAGATATTTTTATTTTTCATTTAATAACTATTGGTGAAATAATTAATGATATATATATGTTATAATAAAAAAATTTATATATATCCAATGGATGTTTCAATCATAGGTTGTGAATAACTCATATTCGGTGTATAAAAGCCTATATTATTTTAAAATTGTAATCTTACACCTTTGAATGGAGAAACACTATTAAATTTTGATTTTGAAACATTAATAATTTTTATATGAATAAATAAAAAAATTATGTTTTTATTGTTTATAAAAATTTATTTTCAATGATTTTTTGATATTTTTTGATAACATTCAAGTTTTGATGAATAGTATAAACACAATAAATTATAATTTAAAACAAATTCTATCTTAAAATTAATTTATATTGTAGAATTATAATATTAAAAGTTATTAAATTATAAATGTAATATATTATTATCAATAAATATAATTTAGGTCATTTTCCTTAATTTTACATTAAATTAATATGGAAAAGAACATTTCAATCTTTTGAAATGTTTTAACATTTAAAAACAGGTTCTCACATTCTGAAAATAAGATTGATTTTCAATTAATTTAGTCTTATTATGTGTTAAGAATTTAGAAAAATTGATTCCATATATGGAATCAGAAAGTACATATTGTGTAAATAATATACTCATTATTTTTGGAAATTATTAATACCAACTTTTATAATTAATATTTATTTACCATGGTTAAAGGGTAAATATCGTAAATAAGGGTACAAATAATATTATATTATTATAAACTATCTTAAAAGGAGTACTAATCCTTTTTAATGATATATTTACGAACATTAGAAATCTTGGGTCAGGTTCAGGACCACATGGTGCCACATTGGTGTGACATTGACTTGGTATAATACTCAATTTAATGTAAAGAGAAATGTAACATAATCATGATTATATTATTAATACATTTATAATATAGTGGACTATAACTTATCAATTTGACAATAAGAGTTTACGAGAATTACTATGTGATTTCATACATAATTGTTTTTTATATATAATTTTTAGACAGAAAATAAATAAATTTATTTATGATGCAATTATGATACAATGAATAACCTATTAATGAATGGTTCCAATATATGATATTATAAATTTTTTAATAAATGTAATTTGAATATTTTGAAGCCATACCCAAATTTTATGGATGATAAATAAATGTTATATTTGAGTTAATGTGGCTTTTAAGAGTAAATAAATGTTATATGTCTTTAAAAAATCAATTACTAAATTGTGTCAAAATTAACATAAATGAGTTTTTAAAAATAATACAAATTTATTTAATGATATAATAGTATAAAATATCTAACATTCATCCAACTAAATTATAAAATGTTTAAAATTTCACTAATGATCTATTTTGGGTTCTATTGGAATTTTATATTAAATATAGTTACCATATATTTTTAAAATACAAGAAAAATGGTAAGAGTTAATGTTTTGAATGAATGGTTAACGCTAAAATACAAGGATATTATTATGACCTAAAATTGTTTAAAAAAAATTTAGAGTATTTCGACCCATCCTCATATTATAATAAAATATATTACGTTGGAACTATTATAATTTGAATACATTTATTAATACAATAATTTTTCAAAACATTCATAAAGTTCCCCTCCTTCCTCTTATAAAAATCCTCCACCTCTACACACTTACTCACACCTATCAGGCCCCATGGAATATCCATATTCTACTAAAATAATCTCAAATAATCCCTTTCTAAATAATAGAGGACACACATTATTCATAAATCCATCATAAGGATG